>CM074193.1:7549546-9005891 GCA_037179385.1 Holothuria scabra
ACAATTCTCTTCCTAAGAACATCCTGATCTTCTAATTTTTTTTTTGATGGTGAACTTCTTGACTTTGAGCTCTTTTCACTTTTAGAGGAAACCACAATAGTAGATGACACTTTTCTTTTCACTTTCTCTGCAGTTAATAGTTTGGGCTTGCCTCGTTTGTCTTTGAACAAATCTTTTTTGCATTTATCAGGAGAGAAGGGATCTGTTAATGAGGAGTCACTAACATAAACTTTGATTGCATCCCCCTGTTGCACTGTTCCAACCTTTACCTCCTCTCGTTCTGTCTCTTCTGCTGGAATACTGCCTACAATTTTGGTGAATGGTTTACCACAGGAAATCACAGTGTGACCTTCTTCAAATGTGAAGGGACCTTTTGCTGGAGTGCAAAGATTACCATCTGCTTGGAGATAATCTGTGATATCTCTGTCTTGACGTGAAACCTCACCCTTTGAAAGCAACGATGAATCATTCAAATCACTGTCTCTTTTCTTGGATGAATCTAATACATCAGGCAAAATATCTTCAGTCTTATTTATCTGAACAGCTGTACTTGTTGATACTGTGTCTCTTTTTTGGCTAGTTTCTTTGCTGTTTTCATTCAAATCATATTCCTTCTCATGCGTAATTTCTCTGTACTCTCCAGATGTTTCCTCATGAGAATACTGAAAGGAATCTTTTTTGTCCTGTCCAGAGGTTTTCTCACAAGAATTCTGGGAGATGACATCTATAGACACCCCCTCTTGAGATGAAGTTTTTGATGTTTCTGCTCCTTCTTCCATCTTTCTCTTACATCTAAATTTGTTTTCTGAATCATTCTCACTAGCAGAATTGACTTCTAAATGTACTTCTTCTACTAGTACTCCTTCATTCTCTGATGCTTCTTTGGCACTGTTTTGATTAGAACTGCAGTTCACAGATGTGAGGTCATCTTTGTGACTGGTCTTTGACAAATTTTCTTGTTGAACATTCACACTCCCCTCTTCGGTCACTTTCTCCTCACAGGATTCAATTTGATCATCATTTTGAAATTTGCCAGAAAATGATAACAGTTTCTGCTGCCCATCCTTACTCTCAACTTCCTGGTGTTCTCCATCTGAACTAAAGAATACCTGACCTTCACAAAAAAGACTTAACTCATCAAAAAGATGCACTTTGCTGATATCATCTCCAGTGTCTGAAGACATTTGCAAATCAGAGAGTAAACGAGAATTAGATGTGCATTTGTCACTATTATTTGATATCAGAGGGTGTTCCTCGACTCTTAATATGGTTTCTTGCTGAGGGGACTGTTTTTTAATACTAAAACATTCATCAGAACTGCTCCTTGAGTTGCTTTTCTTTTTCTCATTTTTATCAGAACCTTTATCTCTTAATATTTCCAAATTTTGTTCCTTTTTCTCACCCATTTCCATCGCTTCAGAAGATGAGTCTTTTCTGGGTTCACAAAATGACTGACTAGAAATTTCATTTTCTCTGAATTTCTCTTGTTCTTTGCTGATGTTTGACGCAATTTCATATTGTACATCATCTGACTTTTCATTCTCCTCGCAAAGGCCTTCTACTATTTCTGAAGGAGTGCCTCTGTCTTTGCATGACTTTACTTTGGTTTTACAAGGTTTCTTCTTCCTCACCTTCAAGGATTTCTCTTTCTCAACACCTTGATCAAAGTTTACATCAGATGAACTACCTAGCTGATCATGTAATTTATTCTCTCCATCACATGTTCTTATTTCTTCCTCAGGTGACTTTATGGCATCTCCATTAGATTTTGATACATAGCTTCCGTTTTCTTCATCCCTTTCACATAGTCGTTCATATTTTGGATTACCTTTAGACTTTAATTTTGATGCCTTAGTTTTCTTTTTCAAACCTCTTCTCTTATTGCAATCAAGTTTCTCACTCAATCTTGAGTCAGAATGACTTCTAGGTACATCACTCTTTTTCTTGAGTAACTTTTCAGAAATGGAATCCTTGCATTCCACCTTGAAATGTTCATGTTTTCTCCTAGTCTTCCTCATTTCAGCAGCATCACACGATGACTTACCTACAGAATCTGATCTGTTCTCAAGAGTGTTTTCATCTCTTTTTCGTTTCAAAGTCTCTTTTGAACCTAACTGACCCATGTCAGCATTGACTTCTTTATCACCTTTCTGATCAGAGTTCCCATTAACTCTCATCTCTGCTTCAATCTCATCCATCTCCAATCCTTCTATTTTACTTTTATCTTTGCCAGCATTATCAATATTCTCACTACTTTCCTTCACTTCTATTCCTACAGATTTAACCAGCTCAAATTCCTCTGGATCTATCTCAGTGTCTCCTTCATAACTTTCCTCCAGATCATTGCCCTGAATCTTCTTCGTTTCATTTTTCTGTCCTCCATCTGCTTGTTCCAGGAGCTCTTTCTCTGATTCTTCTGAGTCGCTTACATGATCTGACTTTCTGTCCGATCTCTTTCCATGTGCTCTACTCTTTCTTTTGTCTCTTACTTCAGAAGGCACTTCAAAGGTCTTAATCTTAGAAACCTTTGTTTCTGTTTCATATTTGCTAGAGTGGGTTTTCTCTTTTCTAGGTGACTTTTCTAGCTGCCATTCATTGGAGCTTGATTTCAATTCTTTTCTCTTTCTGCTTGATTTTGTCTTAATCTCTGTGGATTTACCAGTCTTCCTACTTCTTGCATTTTTTTGTGGGTGATCACCTGACCCAATAAAAACTTCATCAGAGTCTCCAGTCGGTGGTGTAACTTTTCTTCTCTTTGATGACAACTCTGGAGAGACAGACTTCAATTTATTTTTCCTTCTACGATTTTCACACTTTTTGTCCTTTTCTTCACTTGCCTTTCCGAATTCAAAGTGATATGATAATTCTTCTGCTTTTGATGACTCAGGTATTCCATCAGGTGATCCCCTTTTCTTGTAGGAATTTACTCTCTCCTTGTAATCCTCTTTGACAAATTTCTTACTTTCTCTTGATCTAACATCATCATTTTCATCATCAGGTTCTTCCCCATTATTACTTCCAACATCCTTTTCATCACATCTGTGTTTTTCAGAGTCTGAAGCATAATTTGTCCTTTCCTTGCTAGCTGCTATCTTTTCAGATTCTTTGGCCTTCCTCCGTAACTCAGAATATAAATCAGTTGTAGCAGAATCTTTGGTGTGAATGACTTTTCTTCTCTCACGAGATCCTGATCGTGACCTCCCCTCTGCTTCAAGAGATCTCTTGAACAATTGAGCATCATCGTGCTTCTTTGACCGTGATGAGCTGCTTGTTGAATGGTCTTCTGAATCTCTCTCATGATATTCTGAAGATCTTTCACATGAACTTGATCTTGAATTTTTCCTTCCTCTTGTACTTTCCTTGCCACTGTTATCATCATCATCATCACCATCATCATCAGATGTATGTACTTCATCATCTGACTTCACATTTCTCTCCACAGATGCTTTGTCAAGTGACCTTGACCTGGAATACCTGTTCCCTCTTTCTTGTTCCCTTCTCATGTAAACACCACTTTTTGTTTTCCAACCCTCTCCTTCTCTGCTAACGGGTTTTAACTGATCACCATCCAAATACTTTTCTTTCTCATGAAACTTTGATTTAGTCCCTTCTGGCAATTTCTCACAAGAACTTGACCTGGAATATCTTCTCTTTATAACCCGTTTTGCTCTCTCATGATTTTCATCTTTCTTACATGCATCTCTTTTTTCCTCAGAAGTGCCTTTCTCAGATGAGACTCTCTCTTTTTCTTTTGGGGAATATTTTTGTTTTCTATCCATTTTTGCCCTTTCTCCTTTTTTAGGTTCAACTCTCTCCATGTCTTCCTTGGGTGACACTGACACTCTTTCTCTTGAACATTTCTCACAAGAGCTGGATCTGGAATATCTCCTTCTTTTTTCATATTTTCTAGTTTTCTGATTTGCTCCCTTCTCCAGTTCAATCCTCTTTTCCTTCTTTAGTTTGTTGCTTTTGTCATGGGATGTTGATTCTCTTTCTCGAGACGAACTTGACTTTGAATGTCTCCTCCTACCAACATCACTGTCATCATCTTCATCCCTCCTTCCTCTCCTTGCTGACCTTGAAGGGTAGTCATGCAACTCCCTCTCACTTTCTCCAGATATTAACTTCCTTCCTTTAGATAATTTTTCACAAGAACTTGAGCTTGAAGTTCTTCTTTGCCTTCTTTTACCTTTATCAAGTCTGTCCCTTTCCTCATGGTCATATCCTTTCCCTTTTCTTGCTAAATTTGTAAGTAAGTCAGGTGACTTTCCATCCTTACAATGTGATGACCCTCGTTCCCTAGATGTTTCTTCACAAGAACTTGATCTGGAAATTCTCCTTCGACAATTCTCTATTTCATAGTGTCTTTCTTCCCCCTTTGTAGCAATCTTTTCTTCTCTCCTCAAATTTGATGGAGGGTTATGTGACTTTCTGTCTTTACCCTCATGTTCATAACTTCCTTCCTTCTCTTTTTGAATCTTTTCTTTTCTGTTCAAATTTGATGGAAAATCATGTGACATTTTATCTTTTTCATCTGATGACCCTGTTTCTCGGGATTTCTTTTCACAAGAACTTGACCTCGAAATTCTCCTTCTTCTATCCTTCTTCTCATGTTCAGATCTTCTGTCCTTCTCTTTCAGTGTCTTTTCTTCCCTTGTCAAATTTGATGGTAAGTCATGTGACTTTCTATCTTTACCTTGTAACTCTGGTTCTCTTTCTCTAGATGAATTTTCACGAGAACTTGATCTCAAAGTCCCTCTTTTTCTACCTCTTTCCTCTTTTTTAGACTTTCTTTCCTCCCATTTCTTGAGGGCTTTTTCTCCACTGGTCAAATTTGATGGAAGGTCATGTGACTTTCCATCTTTACCATGAGATGCTGATTCTTTTCCTTTCAATGACTTTTCACAAGAACTTGATCTTGAAGTTTTTCTTCCGTCTCTTTTCTCAAGTTCATAACTTCCTTCTTTCTTTTTCTGCCTCTTTTCTTCCATTGTCAAGTTAGATGGAAAGTCAAGTGATACTCCATTTTTACCATGAGAGGATGATTCTTTTTCTCTAGATGACTTTTCACAAGAACTTGATCTAGAATTTCTCCTTCCTCTATCCCTTTTCCCTTTTTCATAGTTGCCTTCCTCAACTTTCTTATGGCTCCTTTCTTCCTTTGCCAAATTTGATGGAAGTTCATGTGACTTTATATTTTTACTATTTGATCCTGTATCTCTTTCTTTGGATGATTTTTCACAAGAACATGATCTTGAAGTTCTACTTTTTCTTTGATTCCACTTCTCATGTTCATAATTTCCTTCCTTCTCTTTCTGTTTCTTTTCGTTCCTTGCTAAACTTGACCCAAAGTCATGTGACTTCTTATCTTTATCCTTACCATGTGATGACCCTCTTTCTCTAGATGATTTTTCACAAGAACTTGATCTTGAAATTCTGCTTCTTCTACAACTTTTGTCTTTGTCACAGTTTGCTTCATTCTCCTTCTTAAGGATCTTTTCTTCTTTTCTCAAATTTGATGGAAGGTCATGTGACTTTCTATCTTTACCGTAAGATGCAGATTCTCTTTCTGTAGATGATTTTTCACAAGAACTTGATCTTGAAATTCTCCTTCTTCTATCTTTCTTTTCATGTTCATAACTTCTTCCTTCCTTCTCTTTCTGAAACTTTCCTTCCATTTCTAAATTTGGTGGAAGGTCATGTGACTTTTTATTTTTACCATGCAATACTTCTTCTGGTTCTCTTGATGCTTTTTCACAAGAATTTGATCTTGAAATTCTCCTTCTTCGATCTCTCTTGTCTTGTTCACAACTTCCTTCCTTCTCTTTTTCCCTTGCTAAATTTGATGTAAAGTCACATGACTTTCTGTTTTTATCATGAGATCCTGGTTCTCTTTCTCGAGATGATTTTTCACAAGAACTAGATCGAGAATACCTTCTCCTTGTTCTATCAACAATTTCACCTTCATATGGTATTTCCTTCTCACAATTTCCCAATGCTGCTGATTTTGACTGGTTGTCAAGTGTCCTCCTGTCGTTGCCACGAGACACCCTTTCTCTTTCTTCACACAAACTTGTTCTCCTTCTTTCCCAATCTTTTCTTTCACTCTCAATTCTTTTCTCTTCCCACATCACCTCTGCTGAAGGTGTCCTTCTATATTTTGAAACACTGTCACATGACTGGTTTTTATCATTTATTGCCGCTTCAACAGGTCTTTGAGTAATAATATCACTGGCTGTATTGGATATGAACCCCGCACTTGTATTGTCTGCTATCTCATAAACAGCATCTTTTACTTCTTTCATAATGCCCAATGCGGTCTTGTTCCATCTATTGTTTTGAATGTTTCCTGCTTTTAAAGGATTATCCTTCAAAGAAGATGAGCTTTTACCAGTGTAAGGTTGGTATGGAATGACTCTCCTCAACAGCTCTTCATTTCCTCCATTCTTAAGTCTGTTGACACAAATGAAAGATGGAAAAATTTAATTTATACTCCTACAGATGAGTTCAAGCAGTTGATAAAGACAGCTATTACTGGGGTCCATCAGCCTTAAATCATCTTAATTTTATTGTTCTCATGCAAATCTACGGCCTCATATTCAGCGAAATTGATGGAATGAAGAGGTACATTTTAGTGTACATCCTTCCATGACAAAGGTAGGCAAAGAGTTTGAAAGATTAATGCTGATGGACCAGAGTCATGGCAGGCCTCAATTTTCAGGAAAATTTATGGTTGTACACAAGGAAATTTGGTTGTCCAAAACATTTTTCACACAAGTACAAAACAGTCATTGTGTTCATGTATTACTGAGCTTGAAGAATTAAAGGAGGTGATTTTTGAGGGACAGAAACACTTGAAATCTGAAATATTGTATGATGGGAAAGATGAAAGAGTTTATCAGTTGGCAGTATATTTCTTCAACCCAAGGGAAAAATGGTTGTCCATCAGACAACCAACCTTTACCTTTGGGTTGCCTGTATCAAATTTAAGTTGTCCCAGACAATCGCACAACCATGACAATCAAGCCATGCATGGACAAGTAATTCAAACTATCATTTGATCGTTCAGAATCTCATATACCCAGGTTGGCCTGAAGGCCATGGTTTGGCCCTCTGCAAGGTTTCATAAAGCTGTCAGAAATGATGTACAGAGCAAAATTTTCAGTAAGCAGAATCGTGACTAACAACTTTAGGCTAAACCAAACCGTTGTGGCATGGGATCAACCTTTCTAATCTTCTATGAAACCTTGAAGCCTACATGATAATAATATTATCATCTGTTGGTTTGTTAGCACCTGTGAAAACCCACCACCTGTGAGATCCTCCCTGTGCATTATTTTCTACTCATTAACAGCTTTTATGTGTAGATAACCCAGACTAAAACACATGGGAAGTTCCCCTTTGCTGCTTTAGTGTTTAACCCCTTTGCTAGTGTTCGACTGATCATCTGTTTGGTAATCGGCATCAGGTCGATTATTGCCTTATCGGTAAATAATCGGCATCGGTTAAAATAGTCGTTAAGAACGCATAAAAATTCAAAAATTGAAACAAGGGACTGCATACGTAGTATCAGATAATGACACCGCCTACCTATTTTAATTGATTCTTTGCTTCTCTTTTCTTCGGAATTTGAGACGTAGGTTTGATTGCATTGTGAATTCCTTCTGGAATCTCTGATACATAACGGAAGGAAAATACTTGAATATTCCTTCATTTAAAAATCAAATACATCAGTCCTTTTCTAATGCACTAAAAGTGTTTACCATAATCAAACCTAAAGTTTCCTTCTGCTGTGTAAAGTATGGCCTTGGCTGACTGACAGTGCAACTAAACCCCGTCCTTGAGTGGCTATGTACACGGTCACTTATTAAAGATCTCAATTTCCGTACCGTATGTTTAAAACATGCCGAGATTTCAGGACCACCGGGGAGCCGAGTTGTACACACTGTTAGCTACGTGAAAACGAAGAATTTGTCTTTTTCTTTGAAAAAAACCGCCAGTGCTCTCTCCTTGGTTTTTGATTGGCTATTTTTGCTACATCTCAATCCGAACTTCCGTACATTTCAGTGTGGATCTTTCCACGTACAAATTGTGCGACTTCTTCGGCTCACCAGGGATTCGAGTGCCCTCGCAATCTGCACTAATAGATTGTGCAGATTTTTCTCAAAAGAAAGAAAAAGTCTTGGTTTCTCATCTAAGTCTCTCCTCGAGGGAATACTTCCCCGTCTGAAAGGTGTGTGTCTTATGCTATCTGAGACCCAAGGGAAGATTCTCTTTTCTCTGAAAAAGAGGACAATACTGTAATAGACGAGTGATTCTTAGAGAGTCTTAGAGAGTCGGGAGAAAACACCCCTTAAAAACCAAGAAAGACGGCCATTTATATCTGCATATCTGCAAGAGGCTTAACTACCGACTAACCTGCAGGTTTACCTCCTTGAAAATTCCCATCATGAAAAAATGACATGCAGTCCAAGAACTGCAGGGGGGGCAAAAACAACCCTCAGAAGGGCAGTTACCACTTTCTCGGGTGCGAAGACACCCACTCTAAGGCGTCAGCCCAAGTTAGTGCTCACTACGAGGTCAGTCTTTTCCTTCCCTGAGGAGTTCCAAACCACCTGGAATGGCATCTTCTCTGGGACTAGGGCGGATCCTCTGGGCACGTGGAGTAATGAAACTGGCAAACACACCCTGTTTGGGAAATAAGCTGAACCTAGGAGAGAAGGAATGGAGAGCTTAATACGTCCGCTTTCCGGGCGGGTCAGATGGAAACCGGCTGTTCAGAAAACTGCCTACGTCAACCTCCACAAAGGAGGGTTCGAGGTTACAAAAGGGAAAACGCAATTTTTTTTTTCAACATTATAGGGACCAGTGCTTAAAAAGCACGACTAAACTGTCCCCTAAAAGGTCCCCTACCTGCCTACCAAAGAGTGGCGCCAATTCCTGGTCAAACATACCAAGAATCATCTGATTAAACAATAACTTGATTTGACAGGTTCCTCGTCCTTTGACTCTCATCTGTTTTCTATACTGATCCTCTCTGGCCAAACCCAATGGTTTTGAAGGTAAATGTTGACTCTTAAAGAGTCTTTCTGTACGTGCCCCAAGAGGCTTACTTACGTACAACTTAACGGCTATATAACTTTTGAAAAAAGCGAATCTTAAGTCCATCCGAATACTACTACGGAGTAGAGTAAATACTCCCCAACACCACAAGGTATCATACGCCACACCCCAAGAAAGGGAATTCTGATCACACATATCAGAAACATCTAATTGCAAATTGATACCTTTCATTAAAAATGAACTATTTTAAAATGAGGAAAAGTATTGATGAATTGTTTGAAGCAGGGGCGCAAAGCCCGCGTTTTATGAGCAGGTTTCTCAAGGCAAAATTTGTAAGTTAAACTTACTGGTCTTACAAGAACAGAGCCACCCATCATGGTCGCCTCTTAACATTGCTGCCTTGCAACCTCCTCTAACCGCCAGGGTGCAAAGTTTGAAAACGAGTAAACCCTGAACGCTGATTCTTTTTCTTTAACCTGAAAAGGTTGCAATTTGCTTCTATAATCGCCCTTTCTTTTGACGGACTTTGCGGCTTCAATATGATTTCAAATCTTGTTTACACAAAACCGAGATTATGGATACCTCCATCATTGAAAGATGAGGTCTCTTAGAAGACCTTTCACCTGTTAGGTTTCTCTGGAAAAAACCTGACTTAGCAATACACAAAAACTTACTGCGGTTTTTTCGTACTCCCAAAAGTACTAAGATACTTTACCAGTTTGTCCCTTCACGACACCGGCTCTTACCTCAAACGTCACTTCCTTTCCAAAGCAAAAGTATTAAGGAACATTTTAGCGGCACATGGGACCGTTACAGCAGTTTACACTGTCAATATTTGTTGCAGCTATTTGCAGATTGGATTTTTTTTTCTTATTGTTTTTTCCTTAATGTTTAGTTTTGTTTTGTTAATTATTTTTTTGTTTTTGTTTTTTCACTTAGGCCTATGTTCTAAACTTTTTTGTATTTCGTTTTTATCACCTTTCCCTTTATTTTAGTTTACTTTAGGCTTTTTTCCCTTCTAGTTATCGTTTTCCTCTCTCTGTAATTCTGCAAACTTTTATTACAGTGTATCTCGAAAAGTCTTAGTGCCTCCACGCTATAATGTTCATTGGCTACACTAAAAGTGTATGGTAGCTCTGCTAACCCGTCTTTGGAATCCCTTGTGCACTAATTTCCGACCAGGCTCCAAAACGTAACTTCCGTCCTGTGTAACCCTGCTCCTTCCTGATTGGTCGCCTTCTTGCAACCTTGGAAATTCAAAATCAGAGCAAAACACAAACAGGATGCACATGCTGCCCTTCTGTGATTGGCACGTGATGCGGGAAGTTGTTTTTACTTTGGCCACAAAGGCCTAATATAAGCCTATAGCCATGCTGTCTGCCCTCAGTTCTGAGCTAGCCTTTCAAAGAATAGGTCTCTCAAGAACTCTCAAAGGGTTAAACCCACAGCACTCTTAAAAAGAGGTAAAATTAGCCAGCACATAACTTGTGTACAAGTTTCTTCGGTAATCCTGTTCATTTTGCTAAAAGCATTATCTGTCCTAAAAAAGTTAAATTCGAGAAACAGGATACTGAATCAAGAATTCCTTCCACAAAAAGTAGGAAGACTCCCCGAGCTCTCCAAAAGGGGAGAAACTTTGTGCAAAGTCCCAAAAGTGTCGAATTAAGTGTACAGCCATAAAAGGCGAAGTTAAAACTGCCAACTATTGTCTAAAGGCAGAACAAACCGAGCACTTCATCAACAACCTCTCCGATAGATCTCTGTCGGATAAATATATATTATAAAATAGCTCTATAGGAAGGGGTGATAGTTTATAGCTATACCCCGTCCTGCCATCAGAATGTCAAGCCTCATTGTCCTCAAAGGACCATTTCAAGTAAATCAATGAGGATACGATATACTCTGTATAAAAACCAAAGAGCTAAGCCAAAACCTGCAGTGCTAAGACACTGGCACTTAATATCGGAAAAATCCGAATCTGTGTCAAATTTTCCGACACCACCGGTCATAGCCCTTGAGAGGGCACCCAAACTAAACAATACCTAGCTATTTCTAGGTTCAAATTAAATGACGGTGAATTGGAAACAAATCACGAGGAGAATGAAGATTGCTCCCTCGATTCTCTCATCGAGGCGCTCTGAAAAAGCAAATATTCTATCGAATTAAGACCAGGACAAACTAAAAAGTCCAACTACTGATGAAGCTCAACATCTAAAAAACAAGAGCAGAAACATGTCTAGTTAAAGGTTTTAGAAACCTAACAGAGCAGTACTTCAAAGTATCTGCGGTCTTCAATCCCAACCACAGCACAAAGATGCTAACTGTCTAATTACAAGACAGAATAGTCGTTAAGAACGCATAAAAATTCAAAAATTGAAACAAGGGACTGCATACCTAGTATCAGATAATGCCACCGCCTACCTACTTTAATTAATTATTTAATTAAAAAATTTTCCATCCTGAACTGGTTATGGTTATACGATATGCACGCAGCAAGGGGCACGTACTAATGTGACAAACATGTGACTTCCCTTTTTCTAAAAATCGGTGATCGTTTATTGGCATCGGGCCGATTGTTAAATTAAATAATCGGTAATCGGGTATTACCGATTATAGCATAATCGGTCGAACACTACCCTTTGCTACGGATGGTTTCACTACGAAACCATAATTTACCCAATACCATGACTATATAGGCATGTTTTTGCTGTGAAACCATAGCACTCAGCTGTGTTCTGGCATAGCTGATTATAAATCTATGGTGTGTAATCATGTTTTGGACATGGAATAGGCTTAAAGAGGAGACATTTAACACACATGCATTCTCTTGCAGTATAGCGCACTTATATGGCATCATCCATACAAAAACGCAGTATTTTGTGGAACCGGTACATACATATTGTGTATACGTAATATAATAACTAGTTCAGTATGGCGGGACGGACCGTCTTCCGTATCGATAGGGTAAACTACATGCAATCACTGCCTTGGACTTCAGACAAAAAAGTGCAAAACAAAAAAAAAAATAATTCATGAGTGGGCCCATAGCCTCATTCATCACAACCATTACATGTGACCCACTGCTGTCACAACCCTGATCTATACCAATGATACATTCTTAATGCAAGACTGATTTCATTCCTTTGAAAGAGTGATTTCTTAGCTAAAAAACACCTACAATTCCCCTCAATGTGACAAAATGTAGAGTACAATGGGCAGTTGTCTCCAAATCCTTTTGTTTTTCAATTTCTTTCAGGGGATTTTAATTTGTTCCTTGAAATTCGATATTGTTCGAAGGTTTGAATATCTTACCCTGTGGATCTTCCATAAACCCAGACTGTGAAAAGCCATAGCATTGAAAGCTGGAAATCCAAAGCAAGTTTTTCATATTCTACCCTGACCATATGTATAGCACACAGAGAGTTTACTGTTGCAGTTCACAAATATATCTTGTATTAAGTGCCACAAGTTACGATTGCATGAGTACTATGCAAAAAAGTGTGAAAATGCCTGATTGGAATCAAGTTTGAAATGGAAGCAAAATCGCAGTTGGTTGGGAACTAGTTTGAAAGGAATCTTTTTCTATTTCTTGAAAATTTAGAAATCAAATTGAACGAAATTGGATTCAGAGGCCCAAATCTCACACCCCAAACAGTACCAATTCTTCTAACCTTCTTACTTAAGCCCCTCCCACAATTGTCTGAAATTACCCTCATCCAGACACCATCTCAGTTTACAATGCTTCACGGTGAGTGTGGAAAAGCTCAAAGTGTATAATTAAAACACTCAGCACAGTTCATGCTGTGTAATATAAGCTTGGGTACTCTACATTGTTAGAATTAGCAGTTAATCAAAAAGCTGAGCCAACTGAGGGTTTCTGCTACCCCCTTCAAGAAGTGCAGTTTAGGGTGAGAAGGTTGGCCCTTTAACTGGTTTTGCAAATCATTTCTATTTTTTAACAGTTTTTTACCAACATGTTAAGTACATTTATTATCAAAGTTTCACTGCAACAGACACAAAGCGGACTGCATGGTCAAGTGGTCTGAGCAGCCAATTTGTAGCCAGAGGGTCTGGAGTTTGACCCCTTGTTGGGTCATACCACAGACTTTAAAAGTGTGACCCACTGCTATTTGTGCTTGGTGCTCAGCATACAGTAGTTAGTTAGTTAGATGGAGTTTTACAGCCCAGTTTCCAGCCTATTGGTTCAAGTCGAGTGGGCCATGGCCTTTTTTCCAGTTGTGGCTCACCGGCTTGTTTTCCCTACTCCATGGCTTATGCAGTGCATCAGGCACGACGGCAGTAGGTTCCATTTTTTGAGTCTTTGGTATGACTCGACCTGGGAATCAAACCCGGGCCTTCCGCGTAAGAGGAGGATGCTCTACAGCTAGACCAAACATGCGGTAAGCAATGGAGTAGGGGAAACAAGCCAGTGAGCCACAAGTGGAAAAAAAAGCAATGGCTGGTGGGACTTAAACCAATAGATGAAAAAAGAAAATGAAAAG
The DNA here is from genome assembly GCA_037179385.1 of Holothuria scabra. Classification (NCBI taxonomy): domain Eukaryota; kingdom Metazoa; phylum Echinodermata; class Holothuroidea; order Aspidochirotida; family Holothuriidae; genus Holothuria; species Holothuria scabra. The sequence continues at coordinate 7,563,112 of CM074193.1, forward strand.
GGATCATCCATGCAACAAGGGCTTTCCAAATATCAAGTGTGAGATCATCCATTAACAAACTCTTCTTGAGATAATATGCTCTTAAGCATCACACCCAAACATATGATCTTCACTGAATGGCATCAAAATGTCATGCTGACTTATTGGATGAATGTTTTTTTATGAAAGCAGATAACCTCACCTTCCTAAGGTGACCACATCACCACATTCAAAGATTGAGAAGCTACTACCAATGCCTATTCATACATACCTTAGCTCTAAAGCCAAAATTTCACGACGTTTGCTTCTCATTTCTAGCTGAGCAGTCTTCATCAATCGTGACATGTTCATTCTTAACACTGCATTCTCAGCTTTGACTTTTTCACTCTGCAAACAGAACAAAGCAAAATAAAAAAATTGCAATAAACATTATACATAGCAAAATACATCTTTAACCAGTAGTTTTGGATTCTTGCAAAGGTGGATTGTATAGCCTTTTACTGACCATAACAGGGTCTAGTAAACAGATAATTACTTAAAGTAACCTTAAAATAGACTGCAAGTATCAGAACCTGGAGTAAACACTATGGTACAGTATGGGCACAGAATGTCAGCACAAATAGGTCTTCGAGTCAGTCACAATAAAACTCTCAGTTACATCTCTGCACCCATATGAAAGCATGCAAATATGACCCAACACTTTATGCACTTAAGCTGCTTAAAATTTCAGTGTTTTGTGACATATGCATGGATTCTACCACCAGTGTTAGCACTTACTTCACTAAGGAACTGACACTGAGAGGGAATAATTCCCTCTCTAACAGTTTTTTGGGGAGGGGTTATCAACATCAAGAAGGGACCTTGACTCTCCCATAATTTTTGAAAGGAATTTCCTAAGTCAAGGAGGGCCAGGGCCCTCCATTCTAAGCTTTACAACAGAGGGTGATGAAAATGTTACTATTACTACTCGTGGAAATTTATTGTGTATTTTACAAAATGTACTATTCATCTCAGCTCCATAGAATTGTGCAGGAGATTCCTGTTTCATAAAGTTACTTAAGCACCTCTTCCAATTTAAATTAAAACATGGGAATAAATCTAAGAAACTGATAACATAACTGACTGTACATGTAAGCTATTGATGACCAACTAAAATAATGGACAAAAACGGTGGGAAACTTTAGCCCGAATGTTGCAAAATGTATGCACAGATTCACTGGTCTTCCAAAATCTCTTCCCCCTTAAATCAATGTTGTTCTCAACAAAATATACCCAAAATTTCAAGAATTCCAACATTGAACAGGGAAGCAGCAGTCTGTCCCAAGTATTTTTGTTCAAGATTGTTGTATGGAAGTGTATTGTTTCACTGAATGTCAAATTAGAGCTTCAACTGAGTCATGACACTCTGGTTCTGCTGAAATATGTTAGGGAGAGAGCTGGTAGGTGGAATTAAGGTGGAATACTCCCTTCCTGGTGAAGGGGTTTCCTCTTAAGGACTTTGTTCACCTCTTCCATCCTATTGTAGTCAAGAGGTGAAAAACCAAAGTGTGGCAGAACACCAAATCCCCTATAGGTATAAAAAAATGTAGTAACTTCATTTGCTAATATCTTAAAAATTACATATCATAACACAGCTGACTGAAACATATTTCAGAATACATAGATTTACCTTTTCTTTCACATATTAATGGAACTTTCTTTTTAAGTCTTTGTTTGAAAAATCTTGACCTTTGACCTCATCTTACCTCCTCTTGTGTAAGCTTCAACTGTTCTCTAAGAGCACTAGTGGTGATGTTCATTCCTTCTAGTTTGTTGCTTTGTTGTGTGATCTGTCCTTGAAGCTGAAAAAGAATCAAGAATACACTTATGCTGGTTTCCCCCTACTACCACACATAAAATATCAAGACAAAACACATAACCAGAATGCAAAAATGCATCAATTGAGGTTTTGAGGATACAATATTAGTTCTATTCCAAATAATTCCATAATTTCAATAATCTAATACTCTCTCAACTTTTTAAAAAATATTCCCTGTTCATATTACATGTTGGAAGTCCATTACTGGAAAATTGTGTGTTCTGATCTTTGCTAACAGGAGAAAACAGTCTTGTGAATTCTTCGCAAATTTTGCTTTTTCACACAGTGACCATAGATGACTTTCAACCTTAAACAAATGCTATAAGCATTTTAAAGATAATGAATACAAATGTATGAAATCTATCCAAGCTTCAAACCTTGAGATATATTGCATTAACTAGGTTTTCAGAGTTTTGGCCCCATGACTCCAGATGACCTTTGACCTCCACCAAAAACAACAGGGACCATCTCTCTACCATAACACATCTACTTAATAGTATGAAGTTTATCCAGGCTTCCAACCTTGATATGTTGTGTAAACAAGGTTTTGCCAATTCAGAACCCCATGAAACCAGATGACCTTTGACCTCCACCAAAAATGATAAGGACCATCTTTGCACCATAAAACATCTAACTTTTAAGTGCAAAGTTTACCCAAGCTTCCTAGTTCAAGATACTGGTCAAAGTTTGACCCCTGGTGATGCCAGATGACCTATGATCTCCTCCAAAAACTATAGGGTTCTTACTCTCAAGTCTCAACATGGGGCATCTATGTACAAGTTTGACCACAACAGACTGTCAGAGTTTCTCTTCTTGAGATATCGTGTTAGTGAGCAAATGTTACAAGCACACATGCAAACACACCTATACACATACATACTGTATGCATACACATGCCAGCACGACTGCATAGGTTTCTATTTCATCGAAACCAAAAGATATAGTAGTAAATCATTTTTGTGATAAACACATACAAATACATTATTCACAGACTAATAAATATTCATACCTTCCTAATTTCTTCTTGGTAGTTCCCTTGAACTGAGTCTTCCAAAACGTCTGTGTAGAGGTCAAGAGCAGACAGTCGGGATGACTCATTCACATCTTCAACTTCACTATCTGATAAAGATTCTCTTCTGGAGCTATTCATGTCATCTTTTATTGAAGCTTTCTTCACCTTCTGTCGAATCATCCTCCTGATCTTAGGAGATCTAATAGGACTCCTAAAAACATCATTCCAGCCAGCAGATTTCAGTGGACTTGTCATGGGGACAATCGTTCTGGCAGTACATTTGCTATGAGGGCTTGAAGAACAACAGATGTTACGGGCTTTTGAGGTAGTTGGAGTGACTGGGGACAAGAAATCAATACCACTTTTTTGGTTGATCTGTTCATCCAAAGGGTCGGAATGCATGTGAGAGGGACTAGATTTGGTGCTAGTGTTAGTGCCAGTCTTTAGATTCATACCAAAGGATGATAGGTACTTGTGTGGTCCTGGCGGTAAACTATCTTCAACCAATGATAGATCCATAGCATTTTCATTAAAGAGTTCATGACTGACATCTGCATTATCATTTGCTTGTGTAAGAGTCCCCTCTCTTTCTTGAAGAGAATGTCCTTTTGTTTCCAAGTTTTCATAAATGTCTACAGAGTCATTTGTGATATCCTCCACCTCTGGCATGTACTTTACATGATGGGACGTTGTGTCTACTTCAGCCACCTGTAAGTCTGAAGACTGTCTATCCACACTAGGACCACCTTCACTGACCTCTGCTTCCTGGCAACTTTCAAAGAAACCTTTCACTCTGCAACATTCACTATCTAAGCTAGTCTCTCTCCTCTCTTCCTCTGTAACTGTCTGAGAATCAGCTGAAGAAAGACCTGGAGCATCAATTACCAAGTGAGTCAGATGTATCACAGAATTACTATCGGAACTCTCCATTCCATGTGTGAGGATGGCACTACATCAAATAAGCTCATTTAAATGACTGCAAGAAATAGTGGAAAAAAATATTCAGACACACTAGTTTTAGAATAATGTGACAGAGGAAAAAGAGTGCACTCAGAATACATAATCATACCAGCATATTGCTGTAAAAAATAATGTACTTTAGTACAGATATCATTTGCCTAAAGGAAACATGTTTGTCTTTTCACTTCACAATGAAGAAAGGGGTGAAAAAGTGCACACTGTTCAAGTAACCTTAGTAAGGCATACTGTGGTATATAAAGTACACAAATACCTTCTTTGTTACAGTTGACCATAGAAGGCAAAACAAAAAAGGGATTTCAAAAAATACTGTATTTGACAGACCTGCACCTCGCTGCAAAATTACAATGTACAAACCTACTGTACTGTAGCTGTTAAGGCATCAGTATTTCATAGATGTTAATGGAAAGTTTGGCTATTCCAACATTTTAACTTTGGGTAATTAACAGTCACAATTTATTTTGCGTACCTGACTGCAAACAAAATGATGATTTGTCATATTTTTCTGTTCACAATGTTTTTGTGTAGTTGCATGTGTCAATAGAACTGTATGCTTAGCAAAAGTCCAAAAGTGCTTGACTTATGTGTATCATGCAGCTGTATAAATGTACTTCATGAATATTCATATATCCTTTTGTCAGCACTAGGATAAAGTTTGCTGCAGTTGCTGTCAAAACTTGAACTTGCATTTTGTTCCCTTAACCAACATTGATATAGATTTTTAGCCTTAATTGGGTTTCATAAAATATAGAATTTGAGTGATTTTAGGAAACCAAATGGAAAAATTCCTGTGTGACACTGAATTTCCATTCTCGTTGCCCGAGTATTATTGTGCATAGACAGATAAGACAGACACTTGGATGTGATTTTCGTTGGGCTTTAGTGCAAAGCAATTAGTAGGAGTCTTTGTGAGCTTCATGATCCTGGGCATGACATTAAACTGCATCCAGGGTGTGACTTCTACAGTATTCTATTCAGCCAGTCTACAGCAGGACCACACGTTTGCCCTTTAGAGGGTGTACTTGTCCATTTGGTATGTTTAGCTCCTAAAGGGAGCAGAACTCCTCCGCAAGTAAATGTTTGGTTTTCGCCCCTTGGCTCTTTGCCAGAGAGTCCAGCGGACTTTTAGAAAAAAGCTTCATAGTTTTTAGAAGTAGAACTGTGGCTCCCACAGTTAATATTTGTTTCTGAAATACCTCAATTACCATCCTTTAAAGCTACATAGAGCTGTAATCCTGTAAAAGGTCAGACACCTACAGTACAAGTTCCAGTTTTTAATTTTGGTGCACAATAGATCAGTAAGGTGGAAGATAAATTGTATGTCCAGCATGTTCAATTAATAGAAAATGGACTCAATACACAATGGACTATACATAACCTGATGTGTGACAGCATTAAACCCTGTTTGTTTTTGAATGGGAGTGGAATCCACTCAATTCTTCCAACCAAAGTGTGACAGTTTAGAAGAAGCATGTGTAATTAGTCAACATATTTAGACTCAATAAACAATACATGAAGCTGTTCTTATACCATGCTCCATGTTGTCCATACATTGTCCACTTTTCATTCTTGCCATCAACTACTGCAACACAATTGACTTGACTGTTCAACTTGACTAATACTGTAAGCAACTATTGTTTTGGAGATAATGCCAGATATCCTTGATCAGCTTCTTAACAAACTGTCTATAAACATTAAATGTCAACTAAAAGACAATTTGTTGGGGTAAATAGTAGGATGTGAATTTAAGGAGTTTTTATTGGTAGTTCGAAGGACTACCTAGAACCTACTTGTGAACATTTCATACAGTGTGGTCTTCCTCCATCATTGTTGGTCGTCCTTAAAAACTCAGTATAAAAAACAGTGAGGACAGTGAGATGAAAGTGTTACATTTAGTGCTATCTGCAGTGCATACATGTGTGGTATGTTTTGTGCGGAATGACCAACTCAGGATACACTTGCTTCATGTAGCATGATGCAAGTTGGTCACTGAACAAGGGGCACATGCAGTGCATGTACAGTACCTGCCAGTCAATTAAATGCTTCCATACCAAAAAGATCCTGCTGATTGAACATTCTAACGTTATCCTTGGTTGTCCTAACTTTATCACTGTCGATTCTTTCACTTATGAATATTCCCATGTAGGCCAGAAATACTACATTGTGCCTGACCTGAAAACCTTGTTTGAAAAATTAATATTAATCATTCTTGGCTTTCTCAAAGAAAGTAAACTTTATAGAAATTTCTGACATGACTCCTGCCTTGCTGCAATCCTTTTAGTAGAAATTGAGCCCCCTGTTTTACATTTTTACTTTTTCTTTTCCCTTTTTTTGGGTAGTTTTACCCCAACAATGTAACTTTGTCCAACTTGGTGACACTTTATGAGCCATGAGCCCCTTTTGGCGAGGATTGTGTGAAATGCACCAGGCCTCCAACTTCAGATCTCAAGGGGCACAGCCATTTGGCCTTCCTTTACTTTCCATCTTTGATGGCATCAAGGAAGGAAGTCAGGGCGTTACGGCCATTTTCAAATTTCAATAAGGGCAAGACGGCAATTTCTAAACATAGCAAATTTAGCTCCTGGGTCTTAGAAGCATGGATTGCCTCTCAGACCGTTGGTAATTGTAGAACTTACACCGTGCAATCTTAGTTAGACTCAAAGGGTTTGGCTATAGGCCCTGAAAACTCTCTTGTCCCATTGTACTTTGATATCAATTTCAAATTGGAGGTGCACAGGTCATAAGCACATTGCAAAAGACTCAATTTCAGTTACAGACTGATTTTGTTTAAAACTATTCGCAAAATAATTTGCATCATACAAAACAGAACGAATCGCATTGCTTACCAAAATAACGTAAAACAGCAACGTGTGTAGCATGTGACCTTTTTTAGTACATATAAACAGACCCTGAGAAACAAACAAACCCAACCGGGCCCGGACCAAAATGTAACAGAAAACCACAGTCAGTATCCACACACCCAGCAAAGGAAATGGAGGTCTTCCACCACAGTGCAGTACAGTATGCACAAGATCCATGTAACTTGATCTTAATGCGGGGATTTTTACACACTAAACTTCCATTGACCGTACCGCGAGTTGTGATTGGCTCATTGCTTTTTACATGGACTTGGTGTTGTATTTCGGTATGCAACTGCAGTGCAGGCTACATAGCTTCAGCTTGTATAATGCTGTATTGAAAGGCATATGTCTCATTGTTAAAACTGAAAGAATTTAGAAAGTAGCATTTTTTATGTGGGAAGTGCCAAGTTTTTGGAGTTTTGGGTTTCTGTATGTTCATCAAACATGTATTACTTGCATTTTAGTGATAAGTTAAAACTTCGCAATAAGGTCCAAGGCACAACAGCCATTTGCTGTGGGCACGACGGCAACTTTGGATGTGAATTTTAACCATTTTACCAGGGCATCACAGCAAAAAGGAAATGTACGACGGCAATGGCCGTTGTGGCCATCCTTAAATTCGAGGCCTGATGCACTGTTACAGAAAAGGACAAAACAGATGGGGATTAATGGGGATTGAAAGGATCTAGACGAAAATGTGATCGAAGTGAAACATTTTTTTCAAATGGAGTAAGCGTATCTGAAAATCTGAACATAGAAGAGAGGTGGTATTATATAAATGGAAGAAAACAACAATGTGCAGGCCTTATGTGGATGAAATGAGGAGGCCAGCTTAAGGGGCAAGAGCAGTCATCCCAACTTGAAGCTGTAGTGTAGTAAAATGTCCTGCTTCATTATTGTCCATTGGGAGTCATGTGACATCTTTAATTACAGTTTGGGTTACCTTGAATATACAGGGTATGCAATATCAAAGTCATAAAATGTAATGAAAGATGGGCTATTTTAAAGAGAAATAAGACAAAAATTGTGTTATTTAGCTTTTTCTTCAAAATAAGTTTGGAGGACTCCATTAAACAGAGTATTCGCTGCGCTGGAACTCAGTCATGAAAACACACAAGAGTAACCTCCAGGGAAGGGTGAGAATGACAAATGATCATAACAAAGTGAGGACCCCAGAGTGTCCCCATCCAGGAAGGCATGAAATATCAAAATTTTCCAGCAACAGCACCTGTAGCCCAGTCGGCAAGCGGGCTGGTTTAGAACTATATGCTATAGCTTACTGGCTTGTTAAGGGTCAGGCTTCGACAAATCCCCTGCCCGACAGTCCGGGACAAGTAAAAAAAGACTCGGACAAGTGAACTGCTCAATAGTGTAGCCCGCCGGGCAAGAAGCACAATATTCTTCTTCACATAGGAATTCAATGGCTAGTACTAGATAAATAGATATGGACTCAGTGCATATTCATGTGGACAAGTAGACTTTGGGAATCCCTAGCCCGATGGACAAGTAATAAAAAATGAATTTATCGAAGCCTGTTAAGGGTTCTATTTAACCATTGCTTTTTTTCTCATTCTTCCACAGCATCCCTGATAGCAAAATTTAGTCGGCCCGATGGTGGTCCGCTGTAGGCAGCTTCGCCAGCCCGCCGGCGGATTGTCCGGCGACAAGCCAGCGGTCCGCCAATGGCAGCGATGCTGATTGGTTAAACAAATGTATGACGTCATGGAAGTCGGGATTCAGCTGGCGGACCTCCATCGGCCCGCTGTCGGCCATTTTGCCACCGGCGGACCGCCGACTTTTGCTAACAGGGAGGTTCACTTCTTTCCACAGCAAACACATCATAGGCTAGGCTACTGCGCTTCTCAAGTGGAGCAAAAAAGTAAAAAGGAACAAATTTCACTTCAGGGAAAAAATAAAAAGAATAGGCCTAACATTAGGCATAGCCTACTGTTTTTCTCTCAAGTCAAAAAAACTTTAGAGTTTCAGCGCCATCTTCGAAGTTGAGGGTTGTTTAAAATGATGTCATTTCCGGTCACTGAATCTAAATTTTTACTGACTAATGTACCAGAACATATTGTCGAGCATCAACGAGATCCATTCCTGGAGTCGGGCTCTAGGCCTAGCCTAACAACGCTAGGCCTACGTGCTGACGCTGTGTGTGCAAAGCTAACTGTTGTTACTGTTACAGTGTTGTTAGGCTAACTTACTCAGTCTTACGCTTGGTGGTGACGAACCAAAACGTAAGTCGAGATTTATGAAGCTTAACTTACACTGGAAAAACATTCTGGGCCTTCTTTAAACGTTTGTTCACTTCACAACTTCGGCGTGTATTGTAGCCTGCGTCTAAAACTTATCCTGGCTAGGCCTAGGCCCATGCGAACTACTTGCTACAATTATAATCTTAGTACTGTATTTCGTCTACGTACGTCCGGGCCCCACAGCTTAGGGCTAGCGCTACAGTGCGTACATTTACGTTCGGGGCTTCGCGCGAAAACTGATCAAATCAGCAATCACGGACTTCCTATACACTGCAATGCACACAAACCATAGAGATACAAACTGACTTATGGCATCTGAGGGCATCAGTACATGTATGAATATCGATATGAATATTGAGTAGGCCTACGTAACACGGAATCACCTGAACACATGATTTGACCTGAAATTTGTACTGCGCTGTTGTTTGTCGGACCTCTGGTACATCTGGAGTATTACTAGTCTATCAATTAAATAACCAGTTTACGGGATCCAGGAGAAAATGTATCACGGATATCAAATCTACCTTAAAACTCAAGGATCATGTCCCGTTCACGCCATGACGATAACCGCGTTGACTGTTCCACTCTAAAATAGGTGCATGGAATGAACGCTGTGCGGACGAAAGGGAAGAGGGTGTATAGACATAACATTAGCTTCCACTGGGATGAAAATTTCAGCCTGATCGATGACTACGGAAGCCTTTAATGTTCTGAATTAAAGGAAAAGTTCAATCGTAATTGCTAGCAAGTGACTGGCGTGAATCGCAGAGAGGAATGAATATATATATGTAGTCAAAGATTTGTGGGGATTGTGTGAGAAAGAAAGATTATATCATGTGTTTTTAATATGTGAGTATCGCGTCCCGAGCCAACGAAATAGCAATGTATGTGTACTGCATTCAGTTTTCTCTCTTTTCAGGTAACGAACTATGTTCAATGTTGGGTAAAACATCCTAGTGATCGAATTCGAGTTTGTGTGTAATACTGACGTTATTGTACATAAGTGTTTATTTTATTTACTCGTTAATTCATCATAATAATGTCATGCAAAGGAAACAAAAAGTTGCAGTCCAATGAGCTTATATATTTCGTACGAGTTCTAACATATATTAAGTTAGAAGTAAGGAAACACTCAATTTATTGCCGGCCATTCAACGTTCATACAGCTTCGTACGAAAATGTAGGCGCACTTACATAAGCGATAAAATGCGTTCATGATTGAGATATCCTACGAAACAAGCTCAGATTTAAGGTTGACTTTAACGTAGGGTTTGCTTTGCACTCAACAAACAAATAAATGTACAAAAAGCGGAGCACTTTGGGGAACAAACATCCCAACATTTCAGTTGAGTTTTATTTCGTACGAAGCAGTAGGCCAAACTGTTATATGGTACAAACTTGAACCTGTAGAATTAATATGAGACATGCATGCAACTTCGTACGAAAACGCACAAAGTATTCATTGTAATATATTGATCTAAAATTGAACAGTAAGTTGCTTTATTTTTATGTGAGATAACACAAAAACAATATTAAATATGATAAAAACAAACTCGTTATAGGCTATTGGACACGTCAGCCTGGTCGCGGGGTCGCGCTCTACTGGAAAGTGTTGGTTACCAAATGTATTAAAAACCAATGCATATCGCGCCCAGCAACGATTTAAATTCTTTTCGTAAAAAGGAAATAACAATTATGAATCTGTCTTGCTAAAAAAAACTGCTGAAATCAATTACTCAAAATAGTTACACAAACACTTTGGGGGGGGGGGGGGTTGTAGCGTACGAAGAGTATCCCCTACCGGAAAGTTGACCAACTTTTGCCTTCATACGGAGGCAAGTCGAAAATAGACCTCAAGATTAGTGTTACCGTAAAAAATTACTGCAACGGCATATCAAGAAAATGACGACACTTTTCCAAGGTGTCTTCCATTTGCCCTCGGTGGGCCTTTAGACGAGACTTAGGGTAAGTCCATGGTTTAAGGCAAGCAAACATTCATTAAGACCTTAAGCCGGGGAACAGGTTATTTATTGGTTTTTTAACCAAATAGATCCAGTAAAAACAACGCACTTTATTGGTTCCGGCTACAAGAGGAAAAATTAAAGTTTGTGTTTCGTACGAACAAGTACTAATATATTTTACAAACTGCTAAGATAATAATGACGAATTCATACAGTTTCGTACGAAAATATACGGAGTATATGTTGGGTACATTATGTATTTGAAAAGTGAGTGCAACTCAAGAGTATATATTTAAGTAAAGTTGCTTAGGAGAGAAAGTTGAATGTACTCGTTAATTCATCATAATTATGTCATGCAAAGGAAACAAAAAGTTGCAGTCCAATGAGCTTATATATTTCGTACGAGTTCTAACATATATTAAGTTAGAAGTAAGGAAACACTCAATACATTGCCGGACATTCAACGTTCAAACAGCTTCGTACGAAAATGTAGGCGCACCTACAAATTACATGTGATGTCTAGAGCCAAAACATAAGCGATAAATTGCGTTCATGATTGAGATATCCTACGAAACAAGCTCAGATTAAAGGCTGACTTTAACGTGGGGTTTGCTTTGCACTCAACAAAAAAATAAATGTACAAAAAGCGGAGCATTTTGGGGAACAAACATCCCAAAATTTCAGTTGAGTTTTATTTCGTACGAAGCAGTAGGCCAAACTGTTATATGGTACAAACTTGAACCTGTAGAATTAATATGAGACATGCATGCAACTTCGTACGAAAACGCACAAAGTATTCATTGTAATGTATTGATCTAAAATTGAACAGTAAGTTGCTTTACTTTTATGTGAGATAACACAAAAACAACATTAAATATAAAAAAACAAACTCGTTATAGGCTATTGGACACGTCAGCCTGGTCGCGGGGTCGCGCTCTACTGGAAAGTGTTGGTTACGAAATGTATTAAAAACCAATGGATATCGCCTCCAGCAACGATTAATATTCTTCTCGTAAACGTACATAACAATTATGAATATATATCTCGCTAAAAAAAAAAAAACTGCTTAAATCATTAACTAAAAGTAGTTACACAAACACTTGGGGGGGGGGGGGGTAGCGTACCTAGAGTATCCCCTACCGGAAAGTTGACCAACTTTTGCCTTCATACGGAGGCAAGTCGAAAATAGACCTCAAGATTAGTGTTACCGTAAAAAATTACTGCAACGGCATATCAAGAAAATAACGACACTTTTCCAAGGTGTCTTCCATTTGCCCTCGGTGGGCCTTTAGACGAAACTTAGGGTAAGTCCATGGTTTAAGGCAAGCAAACATTCATTAAGACCTTAAGCTGGGGAACAGGTTATTTATTGGTTTTTTAACCAAATAGATCCAGTAAAAACAACGCACTTTATTGGTTCCGGCTACAAGAGGAAAAATTAAAGTTTGTGTTTCGTACGAACAATTACTAATATATTTTACAAACTGCTAAGATAATAATGACGAATTTATACAGTTTCGTACGAAAATAAACGGCGTATATGTTGCGTACATTATGTTTTTGAAAAGTGAGTGCAACTCTTTAGTATATATTTAAGTGAAGTTGCTTAGGAGAGAAAGTTGAATGTACTCGTTAATTCATCATAATTATGTCATGCAAAGGAAACAAAAAGTTGCAGTCCAATGAGCTTATATATTTCGTACGAGTTCTAACATATATTAAGTTAGAAGTAAGGAAACACTCAATACATTGCCGGACATTCAACGTTCAAACAGCTTCGTACGAAAATGTAGGCGCACCTACAAATTACATGTGATGTCTAGAGCCAAAACATAAGTGATCAATTGCGTTCATGATTGAGATATCCTACGAAACAAGCTCAAATTAAAGGCTGACTCTAACGTGGAGTTTGCTTTGCACTCAACAAACAAATAAATGTACAAAAAGCGGAGCACTTTGGGGAACAAACATCCCAACATTTCAGTTGAGTTTTATTTCGTACGAAGCAGTAGGCCAATCTGCTATATGGTACAAACTTGAACCTGTAGAATTAATATTAGACATGCATGCAACTTCGTACGAAACGCACAAAGTATTCACTGTGATATATTGATCTAAAATTGAACAGTAAGTTTTTTCTACCTTTATGTGAGATGACACAAAAACAACATAAAACATAAAAAACCAAACTCGTAATAGGCTATTTGCCCCTTTGCCTGGTTGCGGGGTCGCGCTCTACTGGAAAGTGTTGGTTACGAAATGTATTAAAAACCAATGGATATCGCCTCCAGCAATGATTATTATACTTCTCGTAAACGTACATAACAATTATGAATATATATCTTGCTAAAAAAAACTGCTTAAATCATTAACTCAAAATAGTTACACAAACACTTGGGTGGGGGGGGGGGGGGTGTAGCGTACGAAGAGTATCCCCTACCGGAAACTTGACCAACTTTTGCCTTCATACGGAGGCAAGTCGAAAATAGACCTCAAAATTAGTATTACCGTAAAAAATTTCTGTAACGGCATATCAAGAAAATGAGGACACTTTTCCAAGGTCCCTTCCATTTGCCCTCGGTGGGCCTTTAGACGAGACTTAGGGTTAGTCCATGGTTTTAGGCAAGCAAACATTCATTAAGACCTAAAGCCGGGAACAGGTTATATATTGGTTTTTTAGCAAATAGATCCAGTAAGAACAACGCAATATATCGGTTCCGGCTACAAGTGGAAAAATTAAAGTTTGTGTTTCGTACGAACAAGTACTAATATATTTTACAAAGTGCTTAGATAATAGTGACGAATTCAAACAGTTTCGTACGAAAATATACGGAGTATATGTTGCTTACAGTATCTATTTAAAAAGTGAGTGCAACTCCTTAGTATATATTTGAGTAAAGTTCTTAGGAGAGAAAGTTGAATTTACTCGTTAATTCATCATAATTATGTCATGCAAAGGAAACAAAAAAGTTGCAGTCTAATGAGCTTATATATTTCGTACGAGTTCTTTCATATATTAAGTAAGAAGAAAGGAAACACTCAATCTATTGACGGACATTCAACGTTCAAACAGCTTCGTACGAAAATGTAGGCGCACTTACACCCTAAAATCAAAAGAGTGAACTTATTCACTCTTTGATCGAGTAAAAAATGTAAATTCACTCCAAGAGGAGTGAAGTTCCCTCCAAAAATAGTGAAGTTAACTCCAAAAAGAGTGAAATTCCCTTAAAACGAGCGAAGTTTCACTCTTGATGGAGTGCCCACGATGATCGCTCTTAAAAAAAAAACGATCATTACAGGCACTCGTGGAAGAGTGAAGTTTCCCTCTTCCTCTAGTGAATTTCACTCTTTTTTGAGGGTACTATCACTCCTCTTGGAGTGAATTATCGCTCTAATGGAGCGAATTTACACTTTTCACTCGATCAAAGAGTGACTAAGTTCACTCTTTTGATTTAAGAGTGTACAAATTGCATGTGATGTCTAGAGCCAAAACATAAGCGATAAATTGCGTTCATGATTGAGATATCCTACGAAACACGCTCAAATAAAAGGCTGACTCTAACGTGGGGTTTGCTTTGCACTCAACAAACAAATAAATAAAAAAAAAAAAGCGGAGCATTTTGGGGAACAAACATTCCAACATTTCAGTTGAGTTTTATTTCGTACGAAGAATGACGCCAAACTGTTATATGGTACAAACTTGAACCTGTAGAATTAATATTAGACATGCATGCAACTTCGTACGAAAACGCACAAAGTATTCATTGTGATATATTGATCTAAAATTGATCAGTAAGTGGCTTTATTTTTATGTGAGATAACACAAAAACAACATAAAACATGAAAAACTAACTCGTTATAGGCTATTGGACACGTCAGCCTGGTCATTAAGACCTTAAGCTGGGGAACAGGTTATTTTTGGTTTTTCAACCAAATAGATCCAGTAAAAACAACGCACTTTATTGGTTCCGGCTACAAGAGGAAAAATTAAAGTTTGTGTTTCGTACGAACAAGTACTAATATATTTTACAAACTGCTAAGATAACAATGACGAATTCATACAGTTTCGTACGAAAATAAACGGCGTATATGTTGCGTACATTATGTTTTTGAAAAGTGAGTGCAACTCTTTAGTATATATTTAAGTGAAGTTGCTTAGGAGAGAAAGTTGAATGTACTCGTTAATTCATCATAATTATTTCATGCAAAGGAAACAAAAAGTTGCAGTCCAATGAGCTTATATATTTCGTACGAGTTCTAACATATATTAAGTTAGAAGTAAGGAAACACTCAATACATTGCCGGACATTCAACGTTCAAACAGCTTCGTACGAAAATGTAGGCGCACCTACAAATTACATGTGATGTCTAGAGCCAAAACATAAGCGAAAAATTGCGTTCATGATTGAGATATCCTACGAAACAAGCTCAGATTAAAGGCTGACTTTAACGTGGGGTTTGCTTTGCACTCAACAAAAAAATAAATGTACAAAAAGCGGAGCATTTTGGGGAACAAACATCCCAACATTTCAGTTGAGTTTTATTTCGTACGAAGCAGTAGGCCAAACTGCTATATGGTACAAACTTGAACCTGTAGAATTAATATGAGACATGCATGCAACTTCGTACGAAAACGCACAAAGTATTCATTGTAATATATTGATCTAAAATTGAACAGTAAGTTGCTTTACTTTTATGTGAGATAACACAAAAACAACATTAAATATAAAAAAACAAACTCGTTATAGGCTATTGGACACGTCAGCCTGGTTGCGGGGTCGCGCTCTACTGGAAAGTGTTGGTTACGAAATGTATTAAAAACCAATGGATATCGCCTCCAGCAATGATTATTATTCTTCTCGTAAACGTACATAACAATTATGAATCTATATCTTGCTAAAAAAAACTGCTGAAATCAATTACTCAAAATAGTTACACAAACACTTGGGGGGGGGGGGGTTGTAGCGTACGAAGAGTATCCCCTACAGGAAACTTGACCAACTTTTGCCTTCATACGGAGGCAAGTCGAAAATAGACCTCAAGATTAGTGTTACCGTAAAAAATTTCTGTAACGGCATATCAAGAAAATGACGACACTTTTCCAAGGGCCCTTCTATTAGGCATCGGTGGGCCTTTAGACGAAACTAAGTGTTAGTCCATGGTTTTAGGCAAGCAAACATTCATTAAGACCTAAAGCTGGGGAACAGGTTATTTATTGGTTTTTTAAACAAATAGATCCAGTAAGAACAACGCACTATATCGGTTCCGGCTACAAGTGGAAAAATTAAAGTTTGTGTTTCGTACGAACAAGTACTAATATATTTTACAAACTGCTAAGATAATAATGACGAATTCATACAGTTTCGTACGAAAATATACGGAGTATATGTTGCTTACAGTATATATTTAAAAAGTTAGTGCAACTCCTTAGTATATATTTCAGAAAAGTTGCTTAGGAAGGAGAGTTCAATTTACTCGTTAATTCATCATAATAATGTCATGCGAAGTAAACAAAAAAGTTGCAGTCCAATGAGCTTATATATTTCGTACGAGTTCTAACATATATTAAGTTAGAAGTGAGGAAACACTCAATTTATTGCCGGAAATTCAAGGTTCAAACAGCTTCGTACGAAAATGTAGGCGCACTTACAAATTGCATGTGATGTCTAGAGCCAAAACATAAGCGATAAATTGCGTTCATGATTGAGATATCCTACGAAACACGCTCAAATAAAAGGCTAACTCTAACGTGGGGTTTGCTTTGCACTCAACAAACAAATAAATAAAAAAAAAAGCGGAGTATTTTGGGGAACAAACATTCCAACAATTTAGTTGAGTTTTATTTCGTACGAAGCAGTAGGCCA
Source organism: Holothuria scabra (assembly GCA_037179385.1). NCBI lineage: Eukaryota > Metazoa > Echinodermata > Holothuroidea > Aspidochirotida > Holothuriidae > Holothuria > Holothuria scabra. The sequence goes on from CM074193.1 coordinate 7,579,883, forward strand.
ATCTGCTATATGGTACAAACTTGAACCTGTAGAATTAATATTAGACATGCATGCAACTTCGTACGAAAACGCACAAAGTATTCATTGTGATATATTGATCTAAAATTGAACAGTAAGTGGCTTTATTTTTATGTGAGATAACACAAAAACAGCATAAAATATGAAAAACTAACTTGTAATAGGCTATTGGACACTTCAGCCTGGTTGTGGGGTCGCGCTCTACTGGAAAGCGTTGGTTACCAAATGTATTAAAAACCAATGGATATCGCCGCCAGCAACGGTTAAAATTCTTTTCGGAAACGTACATAACAATTATGAATCTATATCTTGCTAAAAAAAAACTGCCTAAATCATTTACTCAAAATAGTTACACAAACAGTTGTGGGGAGGGGGGTAGTGTACGAAGAGTATCCCCTACCGGAAACTTGACAACTTTTGCCTTCATACGGAGGCAAGTCGAAAAAAGACCTCAAGATTAGAATTACCGTAAAAAATTTCTGTAACGGCATATCAAGAAAATGACGACACTTTTCCAAGGTCCCTTCCATTTGCCCTCGGTGGGCCTTTAGACGAGACTTAGGGTTAGTCCATGGTTTTAGGCAAGCAAACATTCATTAAGACCTAAAGCTAGGGAACAGGTTATTTATTGGTTTTTTAAACAAATAGATCCAGTAAGAACAACGCACTATATCGGTTCCGGCTACAAGTGGAAAAATTAAAGTTTGTGTTTCGTACGAACAAGTACTAATATATTTTACAAACTGCTAAGATAATAATGACGAATTCATACAGTTTCGTACGAAAATATACGGAGTATATGTTGCTTACAGCATATATTTAAAAAATGAGTGCAACTCCTTAGTATATATTTCAGAAAAGTTGCTTAGGAGAGAAAGTTCAATTTACTCGTTAATTCATCATAATAATGTCATGCAAAGGAAACAAAAAGTTGCAGTCCAATGAGCTTATATATTTCGTACGAGTTCTAACATATATTAAGTTAGAAGTAAGGAAACACTCAATACATTGCCGGACATTCAACGTTCAAACAGCTTCGTACGAAAATGAAGCCGCACTTACAAATTGCATGTGATGTCTAAAGCCAAAACATAAGCGAAAAATTGCGTTCATGATTGAGATATCCTACGAAACAAGCTCAAATAAAAGGCTGACTCTAACGTGGGGTTTGCTTTGCACTCAACAAACAAATAAATAAAAAAAAAAAAAAAAAGCGGAGTATTTTGTGGAACAAACATTCCAACATTTCAGTTGAGTTTTATTTCGTATGAAGCAGTAGGCCAAACTGCTATATGGTACAAACTTGAACCTGTAGAATTAATATTAGACATGCATGCAACTTCGTACGAAAACGCACAAAGTATTCACTGTGATATATTGGTCTAAAATTGAACAGTAAGTTGCTTTATTTTCATGTGAGATAAAACAAAAAACAAACTCGTAATAGGCTATTGGACACGTCAGCCTGGTTGCGGGGTCGCGCTCTACTGGAAAGTGTTGGTTACGAAATGTATTAAAAACCAACGGATATCACCTCCAGCAACGATTAATATTCTTCTCGTAAACGTACATAACAATTATGAATCCATATCTTGCTAAAAAAACTGCTGAAATCAATTACTCAAAATAGTTACACAAACACTTTGGGGGGGGGGGGGGGGTTGTAGCGTACGAAGAGTATCCCCTACCGGAAAGTTGACCAACTTTTGCCTTCATACGGAGGCAAGTCGAAAATAGACCTCAAGATTAGTGTTACCGTAAAAAATTTCTGTAACGGCATATCAAAAAAATGACGACACTTTTCCAAGGTCCCTTCCATTTGCCCTCGGTGGGCCTTTAGACGAGACTTAGGGTTAGTCCATGGTTTTAGGCAAGCAAACATTCATTAAGACCTAAAGCTGGGGAACAGGTTATTTATTGGTTTTTTAGCAAATAGATCCAGTAAGAACAACGCACTATATCGGTTCCGGCTACAAGCGGAAAAATTAAAGTTTGTGTTTCGTAAGAACAAGTACTAATATATTTGACAAAGTGCTAAGATAATAAAGACGAATTCATACAGTTTCGTACGAAAATATACGGAGTATATGTTGCGTACAGTATATATTTAAAAAGTTAGTGCAACTCCTTTATTTTTAAGTAAAGTTGCTTATCAGAGGAAGTTCAAAGAAATGATATTTCAACGTGCGGGGTAGCTTTTCACTCGATTGGTTTGGTCATAGCATATAGATCCAGTGAGATTAAGGTACCTTGTCTGTTCCGGCTTAAAGACGACAACAATTAAGTGTTATTTGGAACGAAGTAGAACTAAAACATGTTAACGAGCTACACAAATTACTATTACGCATGCATACAGTTTACTACAAGATGTACGAACTATTGTTTGTTGATATCGACCTGAATTTGATCGATTGAAGTTCCCTTTAATTGGTGTAATGACGAACTCGGGAGAAAGTCAAAGTAATAAAAGAAATATTAATGTAGCAACTTTTCACTAGATTGGTTTGTTTTATAAATAGATCGAGTAAGATCAATGTACTATGTCGATTCCGGCTAAAGGCAGAATACTTGAAGTTTATGTTTCGTACGAGGTAGAAGTGTATGTTTACAAAGTGCCCCAATTATTATTACGCATTTATACAGCTCTGCGCGGAAATGTACGAAGTTTATTGTTTATGATATACATTGAAAAACTGAGTGATAAGTTTCTTCATTTTAAGTGAAGTTGCTACCAAGAGAAAGTTTAAAGAAATGATATTTCAACTTGCGGGATATCTTCTCGTTTTTCGTTTTTTCATGCTGATCGCGACAACAGTTTAATATTATTTCGTTCGAAGTGAAACAAAGATATGTTTACCAGCTACTCAATCATTAAATCATTATTTTAATGCATGCAGTTTCGTACGAACATGTGCGAAATGTTGATTTGGTGATACAGAGCTAAATTTGAGCGACAGGTTGTCCTCAATTATCCACTTATGGGGTTATTCACAGAGGAAATTTGGCCAAAGAAATGACATTTCAACGTGAAAAGTAGCTTTTCAATCGATTGGTTCCGTCAACAAGTAGATTTCGTAAGATAACGACTCTATTCTGTCCATGATTAAAGGGGGCAACAACTTAATTCGTGTTCGTACGAAGTTGAACTTATTTTTGTCTACAAGATACTCAACCTATTATTATCATCTATGAATGCAGCTTGGTATGAAACTGTCTGATATATTTCTTAGTCATAAATACCTTAAATTGATCGAAACGTTTCCTTCAATTTTTGTGATCTTGCACCCGGTGAGAGAAAGTAAAAGAAAAGGATATATTTATGTAGTAGCTTTTCACTTAATTGGTTTGTTAAACAAGTAGATCCAGTAAGACCAACACACTCCGTCGGTTCCGGTTGAAGGAGAAAAATTAGGCAGTGTCGTACGAAAATGTGCGGAGTATATTGCTTTATACGTTATATACTTTTAAAAACTGAGTGAGAAGCTCCTTCATTCTTAAAGACACTGTATCGTGGAGCGGAACGGGGGCGGCAGCATCTTTTTAGAATTGTTCTTTTCTCCTTCGCGCATCAAAAACTGTTACAGCGCCATCACCCTCCTTAGCCGTGAAAAATGTTCGTGCAATCGACAGAGGGAAGTTGAAGCATGGAAGTAGTAGACGGTACTCATTCGGGTGATGTGGATTTCTGCAAGACATTTGCAAATACCACATACACCGAACAATCGTCGGCAATAACAAGAGAAGTCGGCGAGGGCAACTTTTCCCAAAATTAACATGAGATTGACGGCACGACATCCAGGGAACGCTTTATCAGCTTTAATTAACGAGTAATTTGTGATGTTTAAAGCTGCGAGAAGGTAAGGAAAAGAGATAAGAACAAATACGATGGCAATTAGTAGACATTGACAGTAATTCTGCGAAAAATCCTTAGCTTGGCGATGTGTAGTATTACTTACGTGTATATGCCATACAAAATTGAACAAGGGAGAAATTTTCCCAAGATTATGGGCACAAATTCCCAAGGTCCGATACAATACAGAAAGAAACAAATTCAACTTCCATCACGTTGCATGTGGATCCTTGTTATTTTATTGAGTGTATAATTAATGCTACAGTAGTTTCTACCGGGATACACCTTCAAATTAAGGCTGATATATCTTAAACAGCTGTGAAAGGGACAAAACTTTAGTCATTGCCAGTATGAAATTACTTCAAGCACAACACTCTTTGTCCTACAATTGAGTTACATAGTGTTATAGTAAAATATATCCCACAATTAGAAAGACTTGTGTGAATTGACAGATTTCAGACTACACTCAGATCACATATGATGGCCTAGCTAGCTCGACAATTGGCTTTTCACCCCCTAAATTAGGACAAAATCAAAAAAGACTAGTTGTGTAGTGCACAAAAGTTTAGGAAGGGTTTGCTTGATGAAAGCATTATATACAGTATGATTAGAAATAAATTGGACTGACCATGTTCAAAGGATAAGAAAGCTATCCAACCAGCTCAGTACTGTTGTAATAATGCCAGCAATTTCCACTGAATGCTTAAATGACATGTGACAGCAAATTGCGTCTAGGGAAAGTCTTGCCATGATGGTTGTCTGAAACAGTCCTTCCAAACCCAACCTCAGGAGAACTTAGTTTACTAGACCAAAGATTTTAAGACTTTTCAGGGTGCTTGCTATGATCCATTACCTAACCTCATTTTAAAACATCAGGGTATTAAATAGCCCTCAAACAGGTCTATGTCGTCAGTTAAATGGCCTAATGAAATTCTCTACAGGTAACAGAATACACATGCAGCCCTGTTAACTAGGGAATGGGGGTGGCAATTAGAACTTCTCTCCACTGATACCCGAAGTGTAACCGAATATAAGTCTATCAATCATTTAAAGCCCACCCCCCCCCCCCTTACCCTCCAAATTAGGAAAAAAAGGTTCTAGCTACCCCACATGACAAAGTTTTTCGTCAAACTATGTTTGCCACTGCTAGGCTTCTTTAAAGGGTGAATCTCTTCATTCCAGATGGTTCCAGCCAGTTCTGGTAAAATGGCTAACATCTTTAGCTCCTCAAAAAGCACACAAACTTTTGTTGCTAAGAGACTAACCCTGTCAAGTAGTTGTCACGTTTAATAAACAGAACAATTGCAGTGCATGCAACTGCCTGTTGTAATGAAAGCATTAGCTCCCTACTGCTTCTTCTGAATTGGTCAATGGAAGAGCAGTCACTTATTACAAAGGTTACTCTCTCTCATAACTAATCCACATGAGTATCCATATTTTTTGAAACAGATTCCCTTCACAAGCTAGCGTACATCTCTCATGTTTCATATGCTAACTATTTTGCATTTTAATTAACATCATATGAAATAAACATCATATTAATCCAGGCCTGTGTCAGTCATGTAACAGCTCAGTAGCCTCTGCCTGTCACAATTGAATCTTCAGTATGGCTATATGTACATAGCATTAAGTAAATTAAAATATCATACCAGAGTAATCTAACCTTCGAGAGTACAACATTTTCAATAGTTTACTCAAACTAAAAGGTTGTTACTACATGTGACATATTACTTATTTATATTATGCTCTTCTTTGTATCCTTGAAGGCACTAGCACTACAGGAACTGCATCAACTTTCTGGAAAAAAAATCACCTACAATACCTACTCTATGGCAGAACTCATGCATGGGAACCTACCATTATCTTCTTGTTAGGCTGGAAGGAAAATTGATGTCTTCTCTTTAAAGAAGAAAGTGCAGGCCAGGTCTGTATGGTGGCTTTGAGAACTACATCTCCACTGCAAGCTGATTGCCTAGAGAATTCAACTATTCAAACTTGCTTCGTATGACTGTCAATATTTACTTAATGCAATATTCCGAGACTGGGGAAGACGGCCGGTGTCATCATGTTAGGATACAGTGACAGGAGTGCAAGTATAGGAGTGGAAAGGCCACCCAGAAGTACATTGAGATGGGAATTTCATGTCATGATATCAGTGACAAAAAATGAACTTGTAGACCCAAACTATGATGCAAGATATATCATGAAAGTTGCATGAAAGCCTCTGATTCCTACATTTTAAAAACTTCATTTACAAAGATGGTAGTAGTTTTCATATCACTTGAAATATAAACTTCAAGGAGAATTCAAACACCTCAGAGCTTGTGTGTGCAAGGTTTCATTCCTATCCCATAACCCCCACCCATGAATATTGGAGCTAGAGGCATTTAGAAAAATGAATTTGGGTACCCCCTTGCTGTCTAGCTTCCCCATGCATCTAGAAGGCTTTTTTATGCCATTGATTGAGTACACAACTACCAGTACCCCAAAAACATTGATCAATAAGAGTGGAGTAATTGTTTCAATTCATATCAAAATTTAACCAATTGGTACTGATCTTCATGTATATAAAGTGCTATATATTCCTAACTATCTTTGTGGATATGCTCAGTACATTCCCTTCAAGTGTAGCAGTGCTGTTTGTACAGTAAGCAAGTGCACATACTGTATGCATGCAATTTGCACAAATATATTTTCTCCTGCTTATGACAACAATTTAATTCTGCATCATCCCTCCATAACTAAAAGCAAACAATGATGGATGCTAGGACATATATGAGACCCATCGAAGCAGTGCCACAGTCTCTAATTTAAGAGGCACCATGCATGCACCAGCATGCACCATTTACTACCAGGCTGGTTTCTAAATGGCACTCAGGTGGGGGCACATAAAGTACTGCACAATATAAACAAGCTTGTTGATCAGGTGTAGGATTAAACGAAATTAGTGGAAGAGAGCTGATAAAAGAGTTCTCATGGATTGCTAAATGCTTGAAGTAAATGTAATCAAAAGTTTTATTCAAATCATATTTGGTCCTTGGGATGTTGGCATAAGGTACATGAATGTGGCAACACAGACCCAAAGCACGTCATGAAGTACTGAACCTGAAGGAAGTACTGTTTTAGGAGTGATATCAATGTTTCAGCACAGATGGGCAATGCTTACAGTATCAAGTCCTGATTTTACAATTGCTCTTATTCAAAATGAAACACAGGGATTTGGTTTAACCCATTCATAGAAAATTTCAAGATTGGAAAATTTCTGTGTTCCACTAACCATGGCGAGGGCTCCAAACATGATGATAGCTAGGAAATGTGTATTTTTAGCACAAATAAAATTTACACTGGAAATTAAATGTTTGTCTATAAAAAAAAAATATTCTTCCAAATTTTCAACAATTCTTGGCAAGGAGCTTCCCATTTTGCTGGTTTTTCCACTGGCACCCTTGCTCATGGCATATTCAAATCTAGGAAAAGAAATATTTCGATCATTTGCACAAGAAGTTAAAGAAAACACATTTGATCAGTGCAAGTGTTGGATATGTAACAAAAGCTTGCTCCAAGTTCACAAAAATTGAATTAAAAATCTGAAAACTTTAATTGCATATATTTTGAGCATCTGAAGAACTGATTTAATAATTTTATCACAAAATTCTACTTCACCGTATTAAACATAAATTTATTTGAAACATTTTTTTACAGGATATCTTTTAAATGTGAATTAGGGTCTACTTCTGGAGGTAGAATATTCAAGCTAGGCCAAGTCCTCTCACTATTTCATGCATTCTCCCAACCTTTTTAATTCTACCCACCCACAGCTGTTTAAAACTTTTCATTGCGCAGACACAATCCTGGTCTACTGTTTGAAGGGTATATCATCAAAGTGAGCACACAAAACCCAGCTGAATCAGACTGCACTCTCTGTCGGAATATGAGCCACTCTGCATTCTTGAATTTGATATCACAGATCAGGATGATGCATGGCTATTTCTTGCACAGTACAGTTACTACAAATAAATAATCTATAATTATCAATCTGAATATCCTGAACATGCAGTTTCAAACTTCCACTTCCTTTGGCATACCAATGTCTCTATTAAACAAATGACTTAAACACCTTTAGAAGGGTTCCTGCCATCATTGAAAACCTAAAAAGTCATGAAATTTGAAAAAATATTTTCCAGGGCCTGCTAAAGTTTTCCAATTCAAAAAGTTGTGTTAACCAAGTCATGAAAACAAATTTTCATAATTTGATGTAACAGCTCCCCCCCCCCCCCAAAAAAAAAAAAAAGTTCTGCAAATTCTTTTAATATTTGGTCCTGGAAAAGTGAAAATTTAGTTTCCAGAAAAGTAGGAACCCTGCTTCAACTTATGATTCATTTGAAGCTTACAAAAGACACATGCTCCACTGAGTGCACCAAAAATTGTTCCTATATTCTTGTTGTCTTTATTGTGCATGATATGATAGTCCCATCATTCTTTCATGCTTTTTAGTAGCTGGAATAAAATTCAGACCTAAAGTTTCAGGTATAGCTGATGTTATAACATATAAATGAAAGGCTTCAATACAGTTACAAGCTGGTTGGCAATACTGTTCAGGTGTCACACCATCTTCCTATTCACAAAACTTCATACACAAAACACATTTGGCCAATAAAAATTGCTTTTGTGATGTAAACCATTAAATGGCAAGCAAGGCAAGCAATCTTTCCAGTATTGATGTGGTTTTCTGGGTTCTGCCAGGTTACTCAAAATCATGCATAAATCCATCCTGGTTGGGAAGTATCAACCAGGTGCCTTTTACACCCCAATTGTAGCTGAGATTTTGAATCTTCAGTCCAGTTGAACGTGGCACTGTACATGACTAGCATATGCAGAGGTGAACTTGACAACTTTGGGTGGATCCTTGGGCTGGTCCTCCTGTGCCAAAAAAAAAAAACAGAATAATATATGAAATGCCCACAGAAATATTTTTGCTCTGTCTGAGTTTTGTTTCCTTGCTTACTTGAAATTTTTCTGGATTGCTTAGTAATCTGCATTGGTACTTCTTCAAATTAAATGTAATAAGCAGGCTCAGCTGGAACTAGAAATGTGTGAAAAACACTTATAATTTTTTTCTTTATTCTCCTTGTCACAAATTCCAAAAAGATGAAATTGTTCTCATATTTCTCACTTTCTTGAAGAGAGAGCAACTCATAAAAGATTTCTTTCAAACTTGTGGTGCCAAAACTTGATTAACTGGACAAGGCCAGAGCTTCAGAGGTGAGGTTTGTATTACTGTCAGTGGGTCTTGGAACTGGGGATAGGCAATACTACCATTCCGGAAATATTGTGAGCAGAATCCAGATCAAAATGGAAATTCAAAAGATATAACAAAAACTTGATATTTTTCCATCAGGTACAAGGATTCTCTTTTCAAAGAAACTGAAACAAATGCATAGTGAACTTACCTAGATAGTCTACTTTCATGTTTAGACTTGACTGCTTCCTCCCACATTATATTGTCTGCCTCTGCCTCATCAGTGTCATTTTCATTGCGGCAATCCAGGAAATCTTCAACTGAACTGTTGACAAAATAGATTGTACTGCACTTAGACCTTCAAGTCACCTCTTGTCCAAGCAGGCAATAATAATGGAGCAATTAGCAAAGTTTGAAAACTACATTTTATCCTTTATATCATATTTTGAAGATAAATGAATGAAGAAAAAAACTAACAAATTGACAAATGGCAAAAAATTTGCAACTTGGGTAAAGGTATTTTTTATCCATGGATGTGTTCTGCATGCCAAATGCAAATGGTGAATGTTCCTACCATGCAGTTTCATGATACTGTTTCAATCTAGGGAAATCTCAGATCCTCTTTTTTGCCCTTTGATATCAAAGCATGATTAATGAAAAGCTTAAAGGGCAAGAGCTGTCTCCCCAACTTGAAGTAGTGTAGTAGACTCTCCTGTTTCATGATTGGCTCTTCACGGTCATGTGCCATTTTTTGGGGAGTCACTGCTTGGTTTTCCTAGAATATGTAATATTGAAGTCCTAAAAAATTATTAAAGATACTTTTAAGAAATTAAGAAAAGTGAAAAGAAAATTATCAGCTTTAGCCTTTGCTTCGAAATACAGTAAGTTTGGGATGACTGTTTTTGCCTTTCAATGTGGAAAAATGACAACAGCAGTCATGTACCTTGGAGTAGTATGGTTAAAATGGGAAGACCCAGTGATTGCAGATCTGCCAGGACTGAGCCTATACAGCACATTAAAAAATTACAAAACAAACTCTGTTTAACAAAGAATTTTTTCTTTCCTGGTCAGCTTTTTGATGTTAATATCCGACATTTCAAAAGCACGTTGGAAAGCAGGTATATATGTTTTGCAAGCATGTGACTGCATTTGAAAGTGGTCAATCAGTTAATACTAGAAAAAAACTTGCATTTTCAGAATTAACACCCAAAGAAACAGATTGGGTAGTATATATTGTTGGAATAATAGATAAAGTAAGTAATAATAAAAAAACATAGGACTTCTGACTTCATAAATCCATTTTGAAATGATGAGAGTAGCCTAGCTAGGTAAAAAAATAAAAGGAAATACAACTACTGTGAGTAGAAGAGAGATGCATATCTGACAGTCAAGCTACGGTACTGTACTCCAGAAGAAATGCTTACTGTCATGAAAATAGTCAAAGCTTTAGAAATTTATGAACAATTACAGTAAATATAGCACCCGTCCCACACTGTGACAAAGACATCACACTTCCATTGCAGAAAGACATGGGAAGACTGTCATCCAATACCCCCATCCCTTTTTGTTTAGGTAGAGGGCAAAACAACTCCATGCTTAAATCTTGAATGACCCTTGTGTTTTGGCATTTATTTTACCATAAGTGTTCAGTAAACCAGGAGTGCCAGAGAGGTGCTAAGGGGAGTGAGGTGGGACAGGGATTCATCTCCCAGTTATGATGGATGGTCCCCACTGTATATGGGAAACATTTTAGGAAACATTTTCCATTCTTTTCAAGGGAGCATAGATGGGTATGCTATTCATTGTCCAGAAAGTGACAAGTAACATTCCAATTGTGTACCTCCTTCTAATTCTTGAAGGAAATGCAACTGTCCTTTAAAAATCACAAAACTTGAAATTTAATATTCTAACCCAAATCAACATTGAATTTAAAATCCAAATTTTCAATTTTTCTTTCATAACATTTTATTCAAAATAATTCCCAGACAAATCTCTGGGTTTTGGCCACAGATTTGGGTTGCTTGTGCCTAGCTACAGTATTATGAAGGATTTCATCATTCCCTTGGAAAGAGACTGCATGGCACCATGCCGGATGTTGTGACTTATTACAGCACGTACTACAATGCTATAATCATGGGTGAAAAGAGTTGTGAAGCTGAGAAGCTCCTTCCCAGAAAATTTGGACATCTGGAGGAAAATTTCCCTTTTCATGAAAATGCAGGGATAATTGTGGAAACTTTTACTCTCTTCCTGGGAAATAATGCAACTCCCTTCCTGGAAAATAAACATTTTTTCCAGCCCTGGCTGTAATACATGTTGTAGTTAGATGGAGTTTTACGGCCCAGTTTCCAACCTATTGGTCCAAGTCGAACCGGCCACTGCCTTTTTTCAAGTTGTGGCTCACTGGCTTGTTTTCCCTACCCCACTGCTTATACAGAGCAGCGATCATGCAAAATGGCAGTAGGTTCCTTTTTTAGAGTCTTTGGTATGACTCGACCTGGGAAGTGAGCCTTCTGCGTGAGAGGTGGATGCTCTACCGTAGTACAGTTAGACCAAACACACCGTCTGTGTAATACATGTTGTATAAGGGAATCGTGCGTGTAGCACATGTATGATGTTTGTCTGAACTCAATGAAAGTGCAGCTAGTCTTGGGCACATGCCGCCAGAATCTATTGCAACTTTTAGCCAAAATTTCCGGACAAATCAGTACAATTGTCCGGAAATATTTTCTCCTCAATACTAAACCACAAAATGGCAGATTTATGATGCCTGACGAGGGTATCCCTCTAATGGGGCAACGTTAAGTGACCTCTGACAGGACATTTAGGATGCTGAGTAAACTAGCATGACAGGTGACAAGTTATTAATGACTCCTTGTGAAGTAGCTCTTATAGGATGGCCTATATACACAGTGACAGGGGATTTACCATGTTCAGTTATTACAGTGCACCAGCTGAACTTTTGACCCAACTTTAGGAGAATGATCAGTGGCATCCTGGGTGTATGAAGAATAGCCTATTATTAGTAGGAATAAAGTGTAGTGGTGATACAGGGGAAACTGTTATATATGGTGGGTTAGATTAGATGAAAATAATTATCCAGTTCCTCCGCACTTACTTGTATGGAAAGTGTTACCACCAGCTACTGTCATTGGGTCAGTCTTTTAATTTAAACACTAAATTGAATGGCACAGACATGCTGTAGAATTACAGAACAAAAAGTAAAGAAATACAAAGCAGGTACGGAAAAGGTGCTGCCAATTTTTGGAGACAAACGCACAGTGCTTTTTTCTGCTGTCTTTATGTATTCCTTTATTTTTTTCTGCAAATCTACAGAACTTATTTCAGTGCATGTATCAAGGAATGTCAGATGCCATTATGCAATTTGTACTTCATAAGGCCAATGGCCAGTACAGTCTTTTGAATTATTAGATGCTCAGACAAAATTTGGAAAGGCCCATGGTCAGCAGTATAATAAAAGCAAAAAGCTTTGAGTAGCATATAGAAGTCAGGTCAAGCAACAAGTATACAGAAATTTGACAAATTCAATTTATGAAAGCTGCAAATCAGTTCAAACGAGTACTCCCTCTTGAACTCATTGTATTGTATAATTCATTTCTACGCAGTGGGGTCTGAAGGGAGGAGGGGGGGCATGGGGGCATTGGGCCATGCCCCCCTCACGGATGCCATTTTTTTTTAGATCCTAAAAATATGTAGCCGTATTTGGTAACACAGATTTTACTTCAAAAGATAGCATATGTGGCACGAGATTGCATTTAAGGACACCCAATTTCTCAAAAAAATTTCAAAGGGGAAGGATTGTCTCTGCAGGGCCCTCAGTGAATCTAATTAATTTTAATTCCTACAAGGCAAATTTTGTCAAATTCCAAATTTTACTTAAAAAGGTAGCCTCTGCATCTCCCCGCTGTCACCGATTGCCTCCACGGACATGCACGGACACGGACATTTAACATAGGCCTACAAGTGGAAGTACATTTTACGTGGTAATTTTCTGATCACTTAGCATGTTCCTAATTTTTTCTAATTGCAAACAAAAGCTAAACATAGCAAACTAAGCTCCTGTTTCCCTTTACCGACGATGCTCTTTTATTTTGTCTCCTATAAGTATGCAAATTTAATGAAGTTTTACCATGATACTTCGAAAGGTAGCATAATTAAGTGGCATATAAGATTGCATGTAAAGACACAAAAGTTTGTTTTATCCTCATGAACCACTAGTCACAATTCAATTTTTAACTCTGTTCCTGTCAAAGTCGACAATCTTGCACTATTTTGCATCTAGCCTCCCTGAAAACGCCAAAAATTTTCAAATTTTTCCAAGACCCCTCCCCCAGGTCGGCGATCGTTCAACATACTACATGCCCCCTGCTGCTGCATATGCCACTGTTTTTAGGTGTTGTATTTTTTTAAAATATTATGCTATGTAAAAGAATAAAAAGGCTGCATGTCCTTCATGTAATGGTCCAGAGCCTTTACAGCATTTAAGCGTGTCTTTCTTTGTACAATATGAACTTGTAACAGAAGCACCTTACAAGAAAGACTTGAGAGTGATGCAATAAACATAGTTGTAAATTAGTGACATTCTCTTAAAAAGAATGCAGTCACCTCAATTTGAATTCAAGTAGTGTAGTAGTAGCCTACTGTCCTGTTTCATGGTGATCATTGATATAGTTGATCATGTGACAATATTCTTTCTCCACAACGGTGACGTTGTGGGTATGGCCTGTGCAGTTAGTGCCAAAACTATACGTTTACATGAGTGGTTGATTATAAACTGATTATAGGCGGGACGACTGTGAAAAATGAAGGGGTGGAAGCATGCCAGCTTGCACCCCCACTTCCTGGGTCAGAAAAACCCTTTCTTCATTGTTCCATACCTGAAATAAAAGCAAAATTTCCGATGCGCTTTCGCGTGCCGTAGAATGCAACGTAGAATGCATATTAGTTCTCGCTCATAAATCGTTTGGTAAACTTTTCCCAGCTCTGGATTTGACAAAATCCGATATTTACCAAATGTGATACCACATTATCAAGAAACAAAGACGGATAAATTGCTATTTTTTTAAACTGTCTTTCAAAGAATTCCAATTTTTTCTTTAATGAAAGCTCTTGATTTTGATATTTTGTCTTAAAAGGACAACAAAGTTTGGGAAACTTTAAAATTGTCATTGGAGAGTGTCAGTAGGTAACATGATGTAGTCACAATGATTCAGTCATCATGCAATTCCTTAGATTTGCCTCCAATATATGATAGCAGTGCAGATTCTTCAGTAATATCCCAACTCTTTAAATTTTCTAACAGGAAACCCAGAATCCAAAGCTTTCTGCAATACAAGCTCCATATCTACATCTATTTGTTTGAAAGAACAAAAATTTTGTTCCGATTCCCTCGCCACCACAATTCGTTCCTCATACAGTGGTGATAACACTTGAAGCAAAAATCGGAAAACTTAGCTTCTTCTCACAAGTCTGTTACATGCTATTTTGCTGTCTGAGGGGTAACGATTTTGCAAAATTTTCTGTTCGCTCTGCCCCAACTGAACGTGACTTCATATTCCTGGCAGGGAACCTTTAACCTACCGTACTCAAATGCTCCCATTTACACCTACCATCCGATACCCTTCAACTCTGTCAGTTGAGTAGTCTATGTAGATGAATTTTTTAGTTATTGAAGTGTCAAAATGTTATCAATGTTCAATGTTGCAGATCAGTGACGTAGCTACAAGAGGCAGGAGGGCAATTTCCCCCTGGTTCGAAAAAGTGCAAAATTAGGAAATTTGCCATTTGAGACACCAATCAACTACAGTGCGTTTTTCTACTTTTCCTTCATAAAATCCCAAATTCTTCCTAATGAAAGTTCCATATTTGTAGCGATTAAGAGTTGGCAAAATTTTCTAAACTGCCACCCATAATGCAGTTAGTTGTCGCTCATAAAAGCAGTCAGTGATAAAGTTTTCCAAGCCACTACAGTGCCGTTTCCCTAAAATTTTCTTCAATATAGGCTTTTAATCTTTAAATATTTTCTAAATTTTCTTCAATATAGGCTTTTAATCTTTAAATATTTTCTAAATTTTCTTCAATATAGGCTTTTAATCTTTAAATATTTTGTTTAAAAAAGGCAACAAAATTTCGGAAGCTCTTTGAATGTCGCCGAGAAGCCTCAATCTGTACTTCTTAGATAACATCATGTAAGAACAACGATCTTCAGTTGACATGCATGATCTCAGATATATGTAAATAGGAAACGCAGATTCTTCGATAGTCCCCCAAATATTCTAATTTCCTTTCAGGAAACCCTAAATCTTTTTTTTTTTCTTTGGCAATGCAGGCTCTATATTTTCCTAATAGGCCTACAGTACAGTTCACATTTAAGAACAAATCAGATTTGTATTTTATTTTATTTTTTTTTTCTTGCTCGTAGAAAAAGCGAAAAAATTTAGCATTAAAAAAGTACCTTTTAGTCAATGGGGTAGGGTGAGGTGCTTGGTCCAAAATTGTTCTGCCCCCCCCCCACCACTTTTTATATTGCTTCCTACACCATTGAAACTGATTGTTTACAAGTTCAACTGATGCACAACACTTGACTGTCTTTACAACAAAATAAGCCATAGGGAGCTATGTTATTTTGTATTGTGCCTGAGGGCTGTTTACATGAGTACCAAATACACCATGAACAGCAAAGCACATGGAAGACACATACAACTTGCACTGCACTAGGCAAAGCATCGATCGGCCCAGCCAGTCTAAGGCCTAAGTAATCTTCAGCCTATACACTCAGTAATTTTTGAATCGTTTTAGTTAAAATTCATAAACCTTGCTGTTTTTCTTGTATTAATTTTCCTCATTTTTGGGTCTGAAAAATGAAACTCTCCCAATTTTGAAGTCAGACAGGTTGACAGGCACTATGACAAGAGCCTTATGGGTTTCACACTTCACAGGACTTGTCCCATTTTCTCTTTTTCCTGCTTCTTACATACCTCCCTTTAATATCCTACAAATTTTTATTTTAGTTGTCAGTTACCTTGAAATATACTTTAAACACCATGCAGTCATAGGGAAAGCCATAAATATTATAAACTCTGCAGAATAAACCCTTCATGTCTTTATTACCTACAGTGGGATGCAAACAAATCTAAAGGAGAAATTAAAACTGTTGTAAAAGTATTCATTTGATCTTTTGCTTGGAATCTGACAATTTCTTTCTGCTTGTTTGAAATTAGAGGTATGACCTTGTAAGGCCAGTCCCAAGATTCACACTGAACAGCAATGGGAGGTGTAAAGGGCACTGCACAGGGCAATAAAGCTTTCAGGATATTTGTTTACTCAGTCAGGTCATGTAAGGTGAAGAGCACAGTAGTTGTCTGTCTTTTAGGTAGGAGTCTATGAGTGAACAAACATCCAGATATATGATTTTCATTTTTCTTTCAATTTCAAGTACTGATCCTATCAGGCATAGCTAAGACTTATTTGCAGGGGGGGGGGGGGGGAGCACCCAAATTTTCCAATTTTTTCCTACTGTATGGCAGCACCAACTTGAGTAATTTGGAGAGGGACAAGCAAATCAAGGGCTAAGAGAGCTTACTGGGGAAAATATTCTCAGTTAGACCAATTTAGATGAGTAGCAGGGAAAGAGCAACCATGGCATATGAAAGGACATCCTCTTAGGTAGAAATTCAACTCATTTCCCCTGCCCACACAAATGTAGTGCCCTTATGCTGCCTAACTCAGGCACAACCTTAGTAGAAAATTGCAGCAAATTGTTTATCAATGTTGAAGTATGAAAGCTGCATATGTTAGCCCACAAAGACGTACCTTGGCACAATGAAATTTCAGAATATATACCATGGTAAAATATTGTAATTAAGTTCAATAATTCATCAAGCTCTTAAATGCGGGTTGGAAGTATGCAGGTCATGGACCCTCCCCCTCCCTACATCTTCTGGCTCTTGACTCATGGTTTTTAGAGGGGTGAAAATATGTGTGGAACTATCGATCCTCAACTTGGTCACACATCAACTAGACCAGTGGATGTCTATATGAGAATTTTTTCAGAGCAAATTGCCAAATTCATTCCAGAAAAAACACATTCCCTTCACATTCTCCTTATGGCATAAATATTGAGTCATATTATTTTACCCCGCTCCTCCCCTGGATTATGATCACGTACTGCCCCCCACTTCCTTAAGAAAGTCCATAAACAGTAAGCTGCAATTTTCCCCTCCATTGTCCTAGTATACTCACCCCTCTCCTTCCTCAACTTCCCCCCCCCCCCTCCCAACTAACACATCTCATCACCAAACACCAATGATGGGAGATGGGAGGCCACTTTTATGATGAAACTTCCCTACAGTTTATTAGCTTTCAAAGTAATTTTCAATTGAGTGACTATGCATATGGGTCAGTTAACTGTACGAGCTAGGGTTCCACCCACTCAATGTATAGGCCTACAGTTCTACTATAAATGTGAAAAAAAAATTATAGCCTATTTCTAATTTTTCCCCTATTCTTACAAGTAATTCCTTCCCGCATTATATCCTCCAAGGTACAGTGTATTTTGATTCCGAGAAGATCAATCTTCCACAAGTTTCCGCTGTCTATAAACAACATTCAATTAAAGACACCCAAGAAAGTGGTCACCCAAAGATTATATGGATGCCCATATACTTACTAATGATTTCGAAATTGTTCAATGAAAGCATATAAGGAAAAGTGATCAAACAATGTAAAAGATTGTTTTTGGTGATTAGGAGAAATATTTTAAATAATTTTCCAGGCCACCTCACTTACAGGTAACTTATAAGGGCAAATTATTTGTAAAATTGGGACCTAATGCTTATTTTTGACAGGTCTTGATCATTTGTCATCTCCTGCTCAAGTTTTTCAACGTAGAATTTGTTTATTTAGGCTTAATAGCTTTTGAACCCTTTAGATACTTATTGTGGGCACACACTATATACTCATACAGTATCTAGCACTTACCAATTCAACTTGCCAATTCCTACAGACTGGTACCACAGAAATTGGTAGCACAACTGTAGGGAATTAGAAATGAACTATATACTTAATACTGTATGCAGACTGGCAGACAATAAGTTTTCACTGACCCACATAAGTATACCATCACAATATAGGGCAATTTGTTCACATTCCTTCACAAGCAAGCTGACCAAACCACAAATGATCAGCTCCTCTGGGATACTGAAAACAGGACTAAGTCTACAGAAGTTTATGATGGATGGTGGGGTGTCATGGCTGTGACAGCAACCTGCCATTAGATTGCTCCTGGGTCACAGTGTTTATTTTGGATGGTTAGAAGTTTATTCTCCTAGGAGTTGTTAATGAGATTGCTGGAAAGGATATAGTCAGTGGCAAAACTGGCAATAGAATTCTAGCGTCATGAATAACTGTTGGTTTTAAGTTCAACAGCCATTTGCAATCCTCCCTGTGTTTGGCTTCCATAATTACCTGTAGTTGCTGATGAGGGACAAACTGGCTCTAATATACTGTCATAGTGGCCCTTGACAGGAGTAGATGTCAATGCTGCAATACAATGGAGTATCATATTTACAGCTGGTGATGCAAGTTTGCAGCACAGGATGAACTGTATGGATGATTTTCAATTATTATAACCACACTTCTAACTACTGTAAACTTGATAATAGGGCAAGACTTGTTTTTAAGGAGGTATCTCACAATTTTCTTCTCATTCCATAATATTGGATATTCAGGCAAACCAAGCAATTAAGTAAATTGCACATTTCAGGAAAGAATATTGTCACTTGAATCTACAGCCAATCATGAAACAGGGCAGTCTAACTACTGTACACTTCTGTACTGTATACTGGGGTGAATGCTCTTGTCTTCAAGGAAGGAAGCACATCATATCAATAGAGCAACTAGCCCAATTTGTAAAGGTAAACTAATCAAGCACATTACAATTATAATTCTGAAAATGTTGGCAATATATATGTCAAAACATTACCATAGTGGGTATATTGTGCAATTGGGAGAAAATAATATTCACTCAGGCTTTGTGGACAATTAATTGATACTGCAACTCGATCTGCATCATTATCAAACAAGATATTGGATAAAGGCCTAACAATGCTCATAAACTGTGCAATATTTTAGTAAATATAGATATAAAGTTTCTAGATAGCAAAGATGAGATTTAACTATACCCAACATGAACATGTCATGTACAGTATTGTGTCAGTCAACTCAATAAAAAGTTCAAAGTTTAAATCTACTTTCAAGTACAGTTCAAGTACAATTCAAGTACAAGTTAGTTTTCCCTTTCATCACCTCTTACAGTAGGCAGGATCAAACAGGCTTCGCCCCTAGAAGCTCTCAGGTTTTAGCATACTGTATCTCTGAATGAAAAATGTAGTCTCTGGAGAGGTATGTTATTTAAATTCTTTTCAGTAAACCCAAACCCAACTCCTTTCTGACCAGCTAACATTTGGGTGGGGGGAGGGGGATTGAGGAGGGGGATTGAGGAGGGCCAAGGACAAAATCTATGGAGGGCAAATGCCCCCTCTTGCCCCAACATAGAGCCACCATTCATGGTGCTAATTAAAGCCGTGAAAACGTTACAACCAATTCTGAACAGCACAAGGTAGCTGTGCTATAGTGTTGTGAACCATGGAAGTACTACCTGGAAGTTAGCTGGGAAAACATGCTTTTGGAAATTGAAAGACTTGTTTTAATACATCCTGCAGTTATTTTCACTCACCTATGGGTGTAACAGCTAGCAACTGAGGTGAGGTTGGTCATTCACTTGGCTCTGTCTGTGTGGCCTACCACATGTACAGTACTTTGAAGAACACCTGGAAAGTAAATCAAGACTACTTGCAATGAAACAGTATTTTATCTTAGGGAAGAGTGCATATATAAGACTTCCATGATTTCAAATCACATGTCCCTCAATGATTAAGGGGTGGTGTCAAAATTGGTTGTTATAAGAGTCATAATAATGATGATTGATGATGATGTGAACAATAGGCCCCATTAAAACAGAAAGGGACAAGGGGGGGGATTGCAATCTATTCTGTCTAAAGGAATTTTAAATCAACCTATACCGATTACCAGTGGCATCAGCAGTGGCTCTTGTATACCCCCCTTATGTAAAAAGTATATTGGGCAAAATGTGTAAGAACTTCACAAACACCTCTTGAAAGCAGCACTTTTTAGTAGTAAAAACAACAGCTGGGAAGTACCATTTTATGCAATCTGAAACACATTTCAGGCAAAGTTTTCTCTGTATGCAATGTGCTGGTGAATAGTGGCACTCGATATACAGTAGGAGCATTTTCTTTGGCCCACCACTTCAGCACTTTCCCTCTCCCAATGAAAAAGTTTAGTAATGCCACTCTGTCAATAACCGAGGACATAAATTTTGCTCGGGCACTAATTTTTATTGCATTTGGCATTTCCCAGCCCGGTCTCACTGAAGACTTTAAAAATGGAGCTACTGCCACTGTGCTTGCAAAAGCAATGGAGTAGGGAAAACAAGCCTGTGAACCAAAACAGAAAAAAAGGTCAAGACTAGCTTGACTTGAACTACTATGTTGGAAACTTAACCCAGAAATAGCATTTATATGCCATTCCTGCCTAGATCTTGGGGAAAACAACTTTTAATACTGTATGTACAGGTACAGCAGCTATACTATGCTAGCCTACCTTGCAGTACCCCTCATAGCCCAGGCCTCCATTTTTAAAACATTTAGTGTTGTCTTGGGGCAACCATTTCACTCATTTTGGTTCAGAAGGAAATTTGGTTGTCCAAAATATTTTTCACTTAATTACAAAACAGAAGGCTATAATTATGTTCATCAAGGGCGGATCCAGGGGGGGGGGGGCAACTAGGGTCAACTGCCCCCCCTATGACCAGTCTAGTGCCCCTCAATACAAGAAAAATGTGCCCCCTGAGTCCTTAAAATAAAGTAAAAACTGCCTGAAAAGTAAAAAAAACAAAGGTCCCCAGAATTTCGAACCGTATAGCTATATATAACTGCGGCAATGGGAGTTGGTCTGAGAAATGAGGTCGGTCAAATTCAAGAGTATGTTGCCCCTGTATGACGTTGGCGCCCCGTCTTTCAAACTGCCCCTCCTTCAGCTAGGGGCTGGATCCGCCCTTGATGTTCATGAGAGGAAACTCCCCTTAGCTCATTTGAAAAATTTGAATTACCCAAGCAGAAAAAAGATAAATCCTGAGAGTTATCTCTGCGTTTGTGTTCAGTGTCATAAAAGAATACAATCACAATGCCTCTGTTGTGCTGGTCACTGGACATTTCCTAAGTAGCTTTATAGATCAATGCACACACAATGCTGCATTGAAATTTTCTTAATCCATCTTTCCTGCCATGTGCCTGCTATGAGGGGTACCAAATTTGAAAAGTAGCTAAGGGGCTTTTCCTAGCATGTTCATGTATTATTGGTCTTGAAGAATAAAAAGATGTGATGTTTGAGAGACAGGAACACTCCAAGTCTGAAATATGGTTATGAAACTATTATGGAAAAAGGTGAAAGAATTTATCAATCAGCAGTATACTTTTTCAGTCTGAGAGGAAAATGGTTGTCCATGGGACAACCAACCTGGTTGTCCGTATGGAATTTTTGTTGTCCCAGATATTCTGACAGCCATGAAAATTGATTCCTGTAGCCCAACTGGTTACTGGTAGTAGGCCAACAGTACTTTGGCTTGAATTGAATTTAGAATGCAGATTTCTTATTTCCCTTGTGAGGAGGGGGTTGTGGGGTGGTGGTGATTGAGGGGAAGGAGATCAGCATCAGTTTTCAATTGCATACAGGTACAACCAATTGTTGAATATTTGGTAATTATTTATGCCAAATTGTATATATGAGCATATAAGCAGAATTCAAATTTTTATTGGAGGTGACCCGGCCCAATGCCCCGGTGTATGGTTTGTTGACATTGTGTAAATTCCCCTCTTTCTCAAAATCCTTGATCTGCGACTGAGCCCAAAACCTGCAGATCCAGGTTTTCTTAGGCCACTGATGAAGGCCTACTGTAGTTAACTTTCTATACTATAGCATTGTTCCACACATGGGGGAAAATTTATGATGTAGTACTTGAAAGCCTAGGCCTATATATGGGGCCTCACCTTACATTAGGAAGGCAGTTGCCTTACAACTCTTTTTTACCACATACCTGGCAAACCACTACTGGCATTTGGATGGGGACCCTCATCACCCTTATTGAATGCTTTCAATAAGCATTCATTATGCCTTCTGAATGTATCATTTAGCATTCGAAGGACTGTCAGTGAGTTGGAATGCTTATTTCCTTCCTCAAATGAAGTCTTCCTTGCATTCAAAATAAGCCTTCATAATTTCCTTTGAAGTCTACCAAACCTTCAGTTACTGTTTGAATGCATTCATTAGTTTTTTAATGTGTTGGAATGCATTCACACATGAATGATATATGAATGCTTATCAAAGCCTTCATTTCCTTTTTTCTTGCAATTCATATAACTAGTATCAATGCAACTGGATGTCACAAATGCATAAGCAAAGTTACAGAAATCAATTACTGGATAATGGCGCCTTGATCCTGCTCACCTGATTGCACCAGATAATCTTCATTTATATTATACAGTAAATCCAATATGCTCAGGCTTAGTACAGAACTGTTGTTCTCATCAAGTCTCTTTGGCAAATTACTGATCCAGCAAAGCTGAGCACTTACCCATTGTCAAGTGGACTGTAGGCTAATGAAACACCTAGGATTATCTAAGTGATAGCATATTGTAGATCTATGCTTGATGAGAAAGTTTTGCGAAGACAATGTTGGGGAAAGTGCAAACTCCGCGCCAGGCCCTCTGCGAGATCATAAGTGTAACCTATTTGGGGCATGTATATGAGCAAACTGAGGACATAGGCTAGTCACATTTTTCAAGAGTAGTGCGTCTAATTCTGGGCTTAAGATTTTGATGAAGTGGTAAATGTAGTGCTGATCACTTCTGCTGTAACCTGTGCTAGCTCGTCAAAAGCTTTACTAGGCATATAGCTACTAATAAAATTGTCCTAACGTTAGGCCTATGCATACTCTCTACTGTAGCTACATAAGCTAAACACGCGTGTGGGATGGGTATGTGGTTCACTAACGAGACGGGAATCCTGTTTACTTTTTACTATCAGTAACTGAACAAACACATTTCACTTACCTTTGAGCATGATCTGTGAGATGATGTTTCGCAAAATCGCCGTTATAAACAAGAGACTTGTTATTCCCCAACCAATCAACCTGCTTTTTCTGCGGCGATCTAGGCTAACGTTAGGTAGGGCCTATTCCGCGTGAGAATGAGAAAGGGAATTCCGTCTTTCGTTTGCTATTGTATTTTTCTCGTTTGATTTCTCCTTCTCGTGACAACGTGTGCAAACGCTGTCCTTCGATTTTTTCTTTCTGAAGTTCTGAACAGGAAGACATTTTGCTGTCGTAAGACTAAGACTAGCCCCTTCGCTTCGACCAATCTCTCAAGTTCAATGCAGGTTTCCCAGGCCAGTTCATCTTTTAGAAATTCCCAAGATCACGTCTCGAATAACAACGTATAGCCTCTCAACGTTGAACTACAGTAATGATAGCCTATAAGAGCATCGCAGTCAAACTGCTGATTAAAACACAAAACAATTAAGCCGGAAATTAAATACAAATTAGCCACCTTGGCATTATTATTAGAACTTAATTCACATATTTCATAACTAATTAATAAGTGACTTAAAAAAGTAGAAAAAAGAAACAATCACACAATATTTCTTTTTTCAAAGTGGGAAGGAAAAGAATGATCGAGACGGTTCAAAATTCCCAAGATATTGGGAAAATTCCCAAGGGTCTCTCTATTGTCGCTGAGCAAGGCACTCACTTGTATCAGGAAAACAATCCCTGCTACATACAAATTAACACAGATACTACGCCTGTTAACACTCACACAAACAAGCAGATGTAGCAGTACGTACGTACGCTATCCCACGCAATCGTATGAACTGTTATCATACGGTGTCTATGGGCTACATCCGGGATTTTGGGTGGGATAACAATTTTTTTGAAAGGCTGTCCAAATGTCGCCCCCGTTTCGCTCCACGATACTGTGTCTTTAAGTTTGGTTGCTTACGAGAGAAAGTCCAAAGATATGACAATTCAACGTGCGGGGTAGCTTTTACTTGATTTGTAGGGTCAGCAAATGGATCAAGTGAGATTAAAGCACACTGTCTGCTCCGGCTTAAAGGCGACAGCAGTTTGATATTATTTCTTACGAAGTACAAGCATTAATACATCTTACTGCAAAATATACGAACTATTGTTTGTTGATATTGATCTTATAATTTGAGCGACTGAAGTTCCCTTTAATTGTGTACTGACGCACCTAGGAGAAAGTCAAAATAATAAAAGACATATTAATGGAGCAGCATTTCACTAGATTTATCAGCTACTTAATTCATTATTATTATTTTCCATGAATGCAGTTTTGTACGTTATTGTGCGAAATATTGCTTTTGTAATACAGACCTAAATTTGAGCGATTAAGTTCCCTTTAATTGGTGTAATGACGAACTCAGGAGAAGGTCAAAGTAATAAAAGACTATTAATGTAGCAAATTTTTCACTAGATTGGTTTGTTTTATAAATAGATCGAGTAAGATCAATGCACTATGTCGATTCCGGCTAAAGGCGAAATACTTGAAGTTTATGTTTCGTACGAAGTAGAAGTGTATGTTTACAAAGTGCTTCAATCATTATTACGCAGTTATGCAGCTTTGTACGGAAACGTACCAAGTATATGCATTGAAAAACTGAGTGATAAGTTATTTCATTATTAGTTAAGTTGTTTACAAGGGGAAGTCGAAAGAAATGAGATTTCAACTTGTTTGATAGCTTCACCTTCGATCCGTCAGCACATGGATCCAGTAAGATACGGCATTTTGTTTTTTCGCCTCACCTTACGGACCAAAATCGTCTTTCGGCGCCCTTTTTAGGTTTTTAACATACTTTACTCCTGCATTATTATTGGCAAAAGAAATAATTAAATGGTGTTATTTTAAGGCCCACATAACGAAGTGATCAAGGGGCCACTAGTATCTGCACTTTCTTTTGAAAAAAAAGAAAGGACCATCTTCTGTGATATAGGGATAAGTTTTGCCGAAACGTATCTTCATGCTTTATACGCACTAATGAATGTCGTCGCTGTGCTAGGTTAATTGCTTCAACAACCAGCGTGATTATAAGCTTACAAAATTTACAGACTGACATTTAATTTCCCTCCCGTCCAATAAAAGATATTGCAAAGGGTGCAACAATAATTGTAGCGCAAATAGCCCTCTTGTTGTCGGGGATGATTGTCAACATTGACAATAAAAAGAGTTTATAAAGATACCAAAATAGTTTCCACAACATTTCCAAACTCATTTGAAGAGAACATTCATGTTATAATAAAATAAAACTGTTATAGTGGTAGTGGTTTAAGAGTTTTAATGAGCAGTTTCAATTTCGCTTTCGTCAATTGACCATTCTCATGATAAATGGCTATTTCTGACACTGCACGATAATCCAATGAAATGCTTATTTCTGTACTTTCATGGCCTCAAAAGCCAGAAAATTGCAACTAATAAGCCTAGGTTCACGCTCCTTCTATTTATTATGAATTCGGTAACGAGAGAGCCAAACAGACCTTTTTCTTGACTATTTCTTGCAATGTACTTAATTAATGGCTCTTTTAGAGTTGTCACATGATGTAAATAACGTCAATTAATATTGATCAAATACCAAAAATTTACACCTAACGACGATTAAATTCCACAACTTTTCCATCTGTAAGATTGCGTGTTATTTGGCTCTAGCGGCTTTAATCTTTATCTTCACAAAGTAGCACATTATTACATTAAAATCTTAACAGAGACCTGAAAATAACACAGAATATAATGACAAGCTTCATGCTAGAATGTGAAAGAGACGGATAAAAACATGGGCGTCGCAGGTAGCCGCAAGGGGAACTTGCCCTCCAAATGAAAATAAAAAAACTTGAAAAAACGAAGAAAACATAAAGAAAAAGACGAAGAAAAATTAACATCAATATTTCTTAACAGTTTACTCAGTGTTTTCCCTATTTATATGCAGTAAATAGGCTTTAAAAATGCCATTTCCAGCAATCTGAGAGGCATTTTGGGCCAAAATTTTCTTGTGCTGCGTGCCAATTCATGGGCCCGAAGCTTTCCCCCTAAGAAAAATTCCCCCCCCCCCCACCCATTTTCTCCTGCAGAGTCCTATGGATAGAAAATTTAAACATGTTTAAATAGGAAAACTTGCTGAGACAGGTGAGGAGAAATGGCAAATTATACTCTTCTACCAGGTGCGGAAAATCAAATGGAAAGCTATCTCGTATTTCGAAATGTCGTTTCTCTGAACTTTCTCGGGCGGACAATTGAATAAAAATTGAAGACAACTTGTCGCTTAACTCTAGGTCTATATCAGTAAACACCATGTCGTACAGTTTCATAGGAAGCCTTAATTATACGTAATCATAGTTTGAGTCGCTCGTTAACATATTAGTTCTATTTTGAGCAAAATTACAAAAAAATTTTGTCGCATGTAAGCCTGGACAGACAAAGTGCCTCATCTTACTGGATACATCTGCTTACGAAAGCAATCGAATGAGAAGCTATCTCGCAAGTTGAAATTTCACTTCTTTTGACTTCTTTCAGAGGTTTTACTAACATGTGTTTACAAAGTACTCAAAAATTGTAAAGCATTTAGACAGTTCCATTCAAAAAACCACGAATTGCTTATTATTATGTACGCACGCTTATTATTATATACGCACGTAAAAAGCCGAGTGGTGTGCTTCTTCCTTCTTTTTGAAGTTGCTTGCGTTCTTTATGTTTCGTACGAAGTTATAAGCTACTCGAAATATTTTTACACATGCCCACAACTTCGTACCAAACCGTGCGAAATATTTCACATTGACACAGAGCCAAAAATGGAGCGATAAATTGTATTCATCGTTCTTTTTTTCAAAGTTAATTGTATACAATCGAAAGTCCACAGAAATGACATTTCAGTATGCTATGTAGCTAACCACTGGAATGGTTCAGTCAACAAATAATTTCAGTGTAGATAAAGGCATTCTGTCTGTTTCGGTTGCAATGTGACAACAATGAAGTTTGTGTCGTAAAAAATAGTAGTAATATATATTTACGAGCAATTGAAACTCATTTTTTATGCATACTCTTCGTACGCAAGAGTATGAAATATTGCGTCGTGATATAAATCTAAAATAAAACTACAGATTAAAATTGAAAATTGAAATGAATTCACTAACGAGAGAAAATGAAGATAAGTAAAATCTCAATATGCGATGTTGCATTTCACTCGATTATATTGGTCAACAAATAGTTGCAGTATAGATTAAGGCATTCTGTCTGTCCCAGCTTATAGGCTGAAAACAATTTATGTTGGTTTCTTTCAAAGTAGATCTTATATAAGATTATGGGCCACTCAAAACTGTTTACACGCAATCATACAGCTTCGTACGGAGTATTGCTTCAAATGGAGCGATAGAGTGCGTATAAGTTTCGTAATACACACGAGAGAAGAGAAGAGGCGAGTTGGTTTGATTTTTTTTTAAGTTGTACCCGGAGAAAGTCAGGTGGAATGGAATAACATTAATTTTCCCTTTCCCCTTTTCTGGTTGTACAGGTCCCGGATTAAAGGCGTCAAAAACTAAAGTTTATGTTTCTTACGAAGTTGTACTAATTTTGGTAACAAAGTATTCAAACTATTATCACGCTTGAATACAGCTTCGTACGAAAACGCATTGCTTTTTATATATACACGTATGAACTGAGTGAAAAGCTTCTTCTTATGTAAAGTTGCTTGGGTTTCGTTATGTTTCGTATGAAGTTATGAGCTACTCGGAAAGTTGTTACTTATACATGCAACTATAAGTTCGTACCAAACTGTGCGAAACATTGCCTAGTGATCGAGAGCCGAAGTGGAGTTTAAGTTTGTGTCGGAAAAAGTAGTAATAACATCATATGTCAGTATATGTGCCACTCAAACTGTAATTTTGCGTTCATATACCTTCTTACGAAGTTGTGCAAAATATTGCTTGGTGATAGAGACTTAACAATTGATGAGAAATTGTATTGTGTTTGTTTTCTCTCTTTTTCCTCTTTACAAATATTACACGGGGTTAAGTTAACAGAAATGACTCTTCAACGTGCGAGGTAGCCTTTTTTCTTGGTTTGGTTAACAAATTTATCCAGTATGATAAAAGCATTTCGTTTTTCCGTGCAAAAGCCCAAGAAACATGTTATTGATGTTTAGCACGAGATAGTACTGTGGGTGTTACATACTTCTCAAATTATGCATCCAGACAGCTTCGTGCGAAAATAAACGAAGCATTATGCTCATGACAAATACATCTAAAGATTGAGTGGTATGTTCCTTCGTTTGATATGTTTTAAATGAAGTTGCTCACGAGAGAAAATAAAAATAAATTAAATTTCAACGTGATAGGTAGCTCTTTTCATCCGATTGGTTTCGTCTACAAATGATATAGTTCCAATGTAGATTAAGGCATTTTGTCTGTTTCGACCGAAAGGCGACAACAGGTTAAGTTTGTGCCATGCGAAGCGGTACTTATACGTCTGTATATGGGCCACACTCAAACTGTTATTTTGCTTGCCTAGGCCTACTGTTTTTTACGAAGTTGTGCAAAACATTGCTAGGTGATAAAGACATAACAATTGGTGACAAATTGCATTATTTTTTCTGGTTTCCACGGTTGTACACGAGAGAAAGTAAAAGAAAATGGTCTCTTCAGCTTGTGAAGTAGTTTTTTACTCGATTGGTGTGACGGTGAACAAATAGAACCAAAGCATTTTGCCTGTCCTTGTTAGAGCACTTCAAACAAATGTTTTTGTTTTATACAAAATTGGACCAATTTGGACGTTACAAAGTTCTCGAGTTTCTATTAGCCATCAGGCAACTTCGTTAGAAACTTAACCAAGCATATAGTTCATGATCAATGTATGCATCTAGAAACTGCGTGATGTGTTCCTTCACTTGAAATCAAGTCATCTACGAGAGAAAACGAAGGTAAGTTATATCTCGATGTGCGAAGTTGCTTTCCTTCGATAATGTTGATCGAAAAATACTTGCAGTATAAATTAAGGCATTATGTCTCCCCCAGCTTAAAGTCGACAACAATTTTAAGCTGATTTCTTACAAAGTAGATGTATTACAAGTTTATGAGCTAATAAAAATGTTTATACACAGTCATACAGCTTCGTAAGAAATATTGCTTGAAATTGTGCGAAAAAGTGCGAATAGTTCTTGTGATGTTATACACGAGAGGGGAGGAGAGCCCCCCCCCCCCCTCCCGTCAGAAGGTCTGTATTAAATAGTAATATTAAGTTCATTTTCGTGCGAAGCTGCATGCATGGATACTAGTTACTGGTAGCTCGTAAGCACACTTAAACTGCTGTCGCCCTAGACCTGGACAAAAAAAAATGCCTTCTTCCAAAGAGATATATTTATTGACGACCCCAATCGAGCGTAAAGCTACCTGTCAACTTAAAATATGATTTATTTTGACTTTCTCTTGTAAGCAACTTTACTTAAAAATCAAGGAACTTATCACTCATTTTTTTCAATTTATGTCTTAAAAGAACATACTTTGTACATTTCCGTACGAAACTGTATAAATGCGTAATAATAATGAAAGTACTTTGTTAACGTATTACTACAACACCGTACTAAATTTAAATTTTAATAGTTTGCTTTTAGCCAGACCTGACATAATGCGTTGGCTTTTACAATATTTATTTAACAAGCCTATTGAGTGTATACCTTCGACATTGAAATGTCCTCTTTTTTACTTCCCCCCGGTGGCATCATCACAAAAAGTGAATGAGTCTTATTGCAATATTTAAGGTCTGTATCACTAAGAAATATTTAGTACATTTCCTTCGACTCTGCATGCATGGATAATGTTTTGAGAAGCCGGTAAACATATCTTTGTTTTACTATGCATGAAGTAGTATTAAAGTGATGCCGCCTTTAACATGGGCAAACAAAATGTCGTATCTTATACTGGATCCATTTGCTGACGAAGCCAATTAAGTGAAAAGGTTCCCGTTAAGTTGAAATCTTATACCTTTGGACTTTCTCTTGTAAGCAACTTTACTTAAAAATCAAGAAACTTATAACTCAATTTTCAATATATATTTATATGTCTGAAAAGAGTAAATTTTGTACATTTGCGTACGAAACTGTATAAATGCGAAATAATAATGAGAGTACGTTGTAAACGTATTACTACTACTCCGTACGAAATACAAACTTTTAAAAATCGCCTTTAGCCAGACCCGATGTAATGCGTTGGCTTTTACAATATTTATTTATTAAACAAGCCTATCGAGAGTAAAGCTTCGACATTAAAATGTCCTCTTTTTTTACTTTCCCTCGGTTGCATCATCACAAAATGTGAATGAGTCTTATTGCAAAATTTCAGGTCTGTATCATTTAGCGATATTAAGTACATTTCCGTGCGAAGGTGCATGCATGGATACTAGTTACTGGTAGCTCGTGAACATATATATATTGGTTCTACTTCGTACGAAACACACTTAACTTGCTGTCGCCCTAGACCTGGACAGTCAAAATGCCTTCTTCAAAGAGATTTATTTATTAACGAAATCAATCGAGTGAAAAGCTACCTGTCAAGTTAAAATATCATTTCTTTAGACTTTTTCTTGTGAGCAACTTAAATTCAGAATCAAGGAACTTATCACAATTTTTTTCAATATATGTCTTAAAAGAATATACTTTGTTCATTACCGTACGAAACTGTATGAATGCGTTATACTAATGAGAGTACTTTGTAAGTGTATCAATACTTATCCGTACGAAATTTAAACATTAAAAATTCGCCTTTATCCAGACATGACATAATGCGTTGGGTTTACATATTTATTTATCTAACAAGCCTGTCGGGTGTAAAGCTTCGATATTAAAACGTCCTTCTTTTGTTTCCTCAATCGGTTGCACCATAACAAAAAGTGAAATAGTCTTATTGCAAAAATTAAGGTATGTATAATTAAGGAATATTAAGTACATTTTCGTGCGAAGCTGCATGCATTGATACTAGTTACTGGTAGCTCGTAAACATACATATATTAGTTCTACTTGTACGAAACACACTCAAATTGCTGTCGCCCTAGACCTGGAGAGATAAAATGACTTCTTCCAAAGAGATCTATTAATTGACGAAACCAATCGAGTGAAAAGCTACCTGTCAAGTTAAAATATCATTTCTTTTGACTTTTCTGTTGTTAGCAACTTTACTTAAAAATCAAGGAAAATATCACTCAGTTTTTCAATATATGCCTTAAAAGAATATACCTTGTATATTTCCGTACGAAACTGTATAAATGCGTAATAATAATGACAGTACTTTGTTAACGTATTACTACTACTCCGTACGAAATATAAACTTTAATAATTCGCCTTTAGCAAGACCTGACAAAATGCGTTGGGTTTTACAATATTTATTTATTAAACAAGCCTATCGAGTGTAAACTTCGACATTGAAATGTCCTCTTTTTAAATTTCCCTCGGTTGCACCATCACAAAAAGTGAATGAGTCTTATTGCAAAATTTAAAGGGCAAGAACAGACATCCCAAACGGAAGTAGTGTTGTAGACTGTTCAGTTTCAAGATTGGCTGTTGGGAGTTATGTAACAACATTTTTTTTTTCTCTTCAAATCTGAAAGTTAAAGGAAATTTCTGCTTGGTTTACCTTGAATATACAATAGTTTAATCATAAAATGTAATGAATGATACTTTGAAGAGAAAGAAGATGAAAATTGTGTTATTTAGCTGTTTCTTCAAAACAGGTTTGGGGGGACTGCTCTTTACCTTTAAGGTCTGTATCTTTAAGCAATATTAAGTACATTTTCGTGCGAAGCTGCATGCGTTGATTCTAGCTACTCATAGCTTTTAAACATACATATATTAGTTCTCCTTCGTACGAAACACACTCAAATTGCTGTCGCCCTAGACCTGGAGAGATAAAATGCCTTCTTCCATAGAGATCTTTTTATTGACGAAACCAATCGAATGAAAAGGTACCTGTCAAGTTAAAATATCATTTCCTTTGACTTTTCTCTTGTAGGCAACTTACTTAAAAATCAAGAAAATTATCACTTAGTTTTTCTATATATGTCCTAAAAGAACATACTTTGTACATTTCCGTACGAATCTGTATAAATGCGTAATAATAATGGAAGTACTTTGTTAACGTATTACTACTACTCCGTACGAAATATAAACTTTAATAATTCATTTTTAGCCAGACCTGACATAATGCGTTGGCTTTTACAATATTTATTAAACAAGCCTATCGAGTGTAAAGCTTCGACATTAAAATGTCCTCCTTTTTTACTTTCCCTCGGTTGCATCATCACAAAAAGTGAATGAGTCTTATTGCAAAATTTCAGGTCTGTATCGTTTAGCAATATTAAGTACATTTCCGTGCGAAGCTGCATGCATGGATACTAGTTACTGGTAGCTCGTGAACATACATATATTAGTTCTGCTTCGTACGAAACACACTTAACTTGTTGTCGCCCTAGACCTGGACAGTCAAAATGCCTTCTTCAAAGAGATCTACTTATTGACGAAATCAATCGAGTGAAAAGCTACCTGTCAAGTTAAAATATCATTTCTTTTGACTTTTTCTTGTGAGCAACTTAAATTCAGAATCAAGGAACTTATCACTAATTTTTTCAATATATGTTTTAAAAGAATATACTTTGTTCATTTCCGTACGAAACTGCATAAATGCGTTATACTAATGAGAGTACTTTGTAAGCGTATCACTACTTATCCGTACGAAATTTAAACATTAATAATTCGCCTTTATCCAGACATATGACATAATGCGTTGGGTTTACATATTTATTTATCTAACAAGCCTGTCGGGTGTAAAGCTTCGATATTAAAACGTCCTTCTTTTGTTTCCTCAATCGGTTGCACCATAACAAAAAGTGAAATAGTCTTATTGCAAAAATTAAGGTATGTATAATTAAGGAATATTAAGTACATTTTCGTGCGAAGCTGCATGCATTGATACTAGTTACTGGTAGCTCGTAAACATACATATATTAGTTCTACTTGTACGAAACACACTCAAATTGCTGTCGCCCTAGACCTGGAGAGATAAAATGACTTCTTCCAAAGAGATCTATTAATTGACGAAACCAATCGAGTGAAAAGCTACCTGTCAAGTTAAAATATCATTTCTTTTGACTTTTCTGTTGTTAGCAACTTTACTTAAAAATCAAGGAAAATATCACTCAGTTTTTCAATATATGCCTTAAAAGAATATACCTTGTATATTTCCGTACGAAACTGTATAAATGCGTAATAATAATGAAAGTACTTTTTTAACGTATTACTACTACTCCGTACGAAATATAAACTTAAATAATTCGCCTTTAGCAAGACCTGACAAAATGCGTTGGGTTTTACAATATTTATTTATTAAACAAGCCTATCGAGTGTAAACTTCGACATTGAAATGTCCTCTTTTTAAATTTCCCTCGGTTGCACCATCACAAAAAGTGAATGAGTCTTATTGCAAAATTTAAAGGGCAAGAACAGACATCCCAAACGGAAGTAGTGTTGTAGACTGTTCAGTTTCAAGATTGGCTGTTGGGAGTTATGTAACAACATTTTTTTTTTCTCTTCAAATCTGAAAGTTAAAGGAAATTTCTGCTTGGTTTACCTTGAATATACAATAGTTTAATCATAAAATGTAATGAATGATACTTTGAAGAGAAAGAAGATGAAAATTGTGTTATTTAGCTGTTTCTTCAAAACAGGTTTGGGGGGACTGCTCTTTACCTTTAAGGTCTGTATCTTTAAGCAATATTAAGTACATTTTCGTGCGAAGCTGCATGCATTGATTCTAGCTACTCATAGCTTTTAAACATACATATATTAGTTCTCCTTCGTACGAAACACACTCAAATTGCTGTCGCCCTAGACCTGGAGAGATAAAATGCCTTCTTCCATAGAGATCTTTTTATTGACGAAACCAATCGAATGAAAAGGTACCTGTCAAGTTAAAATATCATTTCCTTTGACTTTTCTCTTGTAGGCAACTTACCTAAAAATCAAGAAAATTATCACTTAGTTTTTCTATATATGTCCTAAAAGAACATACTTTGTACATTTCCGTACGAATCTGTATAAATGCGTAATAATAATGGAAGTACTTTGTTAACGTATTACTACTACTCCGTACGAAATATAAACTTTAATAATTCATTTTTAGCCAGACCTGACATAATGCGTTGGCTTTTACAATATTTATTAAACAAGCCTATCGAGTGTAAAGCTTCGACATTGAAATGTCCTCCTTTTTACTTTCCCTCGGTTGCATCATCACAAAAAGTGAATGAGTCTTATTGCAAAATTTCAGGTCTGTATCATTTAGCAATATTAAGTACATTTCCGTGCGAAGCTGCATGCATGGATACTAGTTATTGGTAGCTCGTGAACATACATTTATTAGGACTACTTCGTACGAAACAAACTTAACTTGCTGTCGCCCTAGACCTGGACAGTCAAAATGCCTTCTTCAGAGAGATCTTCTTATTGACGAAATCAATCGAGTGAAAAGCTACCTGTCAAGTTAAAATATCATTTCTTTAGACTTTTTCTTGTGAGCAACTTAAATTCAGAATCAAGGAACTTATCACTCATTTTTGAAATATAATGTCTTAAAAGAAAAAAAGTTAAAATGCCTTTTTTCGGGCTTTCTCGCCTTATCAGTTCAGTCTCATAAAAAATTAGGACAACTTTAGTTGTTGCTCAACTTGAGGTCATATCCCCAAACATCATTTCTTACAGTTTTGTACGGAGCCGCATTCCTGCGTAACAAAAATTTGAAGCGCTCGTAATCATAGATTAATGAACTTTGTACGGAACAGAATTGAAGTGTTGTCGCATTTTACAATGGACAGACAAAATGCCTTATCTTACTGGATCTATTTGCTAAACAAACCAATCGAGTAAAAAGCTACTACAAAAATAGAATATTTTTATTTTAACTTTCTCCCGGGTGCAACATCACACAAACTGAAGTGAAATTATCGCCGAATTTAGGACTATATCGATAAAGTACTTAATACTCTTTCGTACGAAGAAGCTGTGTCCATGCGTAATAATAATTTGGATAGCTCGTAAACATTTGTTAGTTTTCTTTTGTGCGAACCAAACTAAAAATACAGTCGTCTTTAAGCCGGGACAGACGAAAATGTTTAATCTTACTGAATCTTTTTCTTGATGAAACCAATCGATTGGAGAACTAAAGTTCACCTCACGTTGAAATGTCATTTTTTTTACTTTCTCCCGTCAACATTCTCAAAAAAAAAAAATGAAGACAACTTGGCGCTAAGTTT
The DNA here is from genome assembly GCA_037179385.1 of Holothuria scabra. Classification (NCBI taxonomy): domain Eukaryota; kingdom Metazoa; phylum Echinodermata; class Holothuroidea; order Aspidochirotida; family Holothuriidae; genus Holothuria; species Holothuria scabra. The sequence continues at coordinate 7,615,500 of CM074193.1, forward strand.
TAGGTCTTAATCGACGGTTTTGGTGAAAGCAACCATGGACTGACCCTAATCCTCTTTTAAAGGCCCATCGAGGCCAAATGGAAAGGACCTTGGAAAAGTTACCTCTGCTATTGATAGAGGACACATGCGCGGATACCCCAAAGTGGGTTTTGCGGTATATATCAACCTGCCCACTCCTTACAGAAAAAGTTAATATGCGTGTTTCCTTCATAATACGTAGCACAATTGTTTTTTAAAACAAAACTTATTTTGCGGTCACATACGCGGATACCTGCGAATATTTGTGAAATATTTTTGGAGTGAATGGATTCAACGGTTTACTTTTAGCAAGATATAGGCCCATATTTGTAATATAATTTTTACGAATTCAAGATAATTTAAATCGTTGTCGGTCGCGATATGCATTGGTCTTACGTGATCTTTCTTGATTTGGTAACCATTATTTTCCAGTAAAGCTCTACCCCTCAAACTGAAGTGTCCAATAGCTATATTGTAAATTTTTTTATGGCGTTACCTCAACTTAAATCAGGACAACTGAGTAGCCGGTAAACATATCTTTGTTTTACTTCGCACGAAGTAGTATTTAATTGTTGTCGCCTTTAAGCTTGGGCACACAAAATGTATCTTATACTGGATCCATTTGCTGACGAAACCAGTCGAGTGAAAAGCTTCCCCTCAAGTTGAAATCTCATTTTTTTGACTTTCTATTGTAAGCAACTTAACTTAAAATAAGGAAACTTATAACTCAGTTTTTCCATATGTATAATAAATAATTCACTTCGTACGTTTCCGTACAAAGCTGTATATATGCGTACTAATGATTTTAGCGCTTTGTAAACATACATTACAACAACTTCGTGCGAAACATAAAATGTTTAAGTTTTACGCGTCTAGCCGGGATCGACACAGTGCATAGATAGTTCTCGATCTATTTCTTAAACAAACCAATCGAGACTCCACTTAAAAGCTACTACATTGAAATGTCTTGACTTTTCCTCGGGTGCATCATTTCACAAATTAAAGGGAACTTCCATCGCTAAGTTTATATCACCAAACAATATTTCGTACATTTTGTAAAAAGATGTATTAATTCATGCGCCAATAGCGATATGAGTAGCTTGTACACACGTTCAAGTTCTACTTCGTGCGAAATAATATTAAATTGTTGTTGACTTTAAATCGGAACAGAAAATGTGCTTTAATTTCACTATTGCTATGGCCAAAACAATCGAGTGAAAAGCTGTACCCCGCGCATGGATTTCTTTGAACTTTCTTTGGTAAGCAAGTTAACTTAAAACTGAAGTAAATGCACTCTATTTTTAGATATATACATATCGCAAGCAACATACTCCGTATATTTTCGTACGATAGGTGAATTCGTAATTATCATCTTAGTTCTTCGTAGCAAATATTAGTACTTCTTCGTACGAAACATAATTCTTCCGCCTTTAGCCGGAAATGATATAGTGAGTCGGTCTTACTTGATCTATTTGTTAAACAAGCCAATAAATAACTTGTCCCTCAGCTTAGGTCTGAATGGATGTTTGTTTGCTAAAGAGCCATGGTCTCATCATAAGACTCCTCTAATTAAGGGCCCACGGAGGCCAAAGAGAAGGGACCTCGGAAAAGAGTCGCTATTTTCTTTATCGAGAACACTAGTGGGAATACTCCCAAATGGATGTTGTGATATTACCCCCCCCCCCCCCTTCCCACAAGTTGCATAAGAGCCCAAGAGTCTAAAAGCGGTTTTTACCCACCGCAGTAATGCCGTAACAGTAATTTCTTTTACCGTAACACCAATTTTGAGGTCCATTTTCGACCGCCCCCCTATGAAGGCTACCATGGCCCATTGGGAGGAGAAAAGGCAAAGTTTGGTCAAGTTTCCAGTACCGGGATACTCTACGTTCGCTAACTTTAGCAATATATAGATCATAATTGTTATATATTTTCTACGAAAAGAATTTAAATCGTTGCTGGACCAGGGAGTTGCAACTCCCTGGCTGGACGATATGCATTGGTCTTTGAAGTATGTATATATTTGGTAACCAACATTTTCCAGTAGAGCGTGACCCCGCAAGCAAGCTTAAGTGTCCAATAGCCTTTTAAAAGCTTGCTGTTTTTATGTGTTATCTCACCTAAAAATAAAGCAACTTGTTCAATTTTAGACCAATATATCACAATCTATACTTTGCGCGGTTTCGTACGAAGTTGCACGCTAATTAACTCAGCTGTTTGTAACATATTCTAGTGACGATTTCGTACGAAGTGAAACTCAACGTTGTAGTCTGCCTTTAATTTGAGTTTTTTTCGTATGTTATCTCAATCATGAGCGCAAGTTATTGCTAATTTTTGGACCTAGACATCACATGCAATGTGTAAGTACGTTTTCGTACGAAGCTGTTTAAATGTATGGTAATAAATCGAGTGTTTCTAAAACTTTCGCGATATATGTTAGAACTCGTACGAAATATATAAGCTCATTGAACTGCAACTTTTTTTTTTGTTTCCTTCGCATTACATAATTATATGATGAATGAACGAGTAAAAAAAATAAACAGTTATTTACAGTAACGTCGGTTTTACATACAAACTAGAATTCAATAACTTTATGATGTATCACCAAACATTGAACATAGTTCACTACATGAAAAGATCCACACAGAACTTTGACTATGATTCATACTACGCTATGCGATTTGCGCCAGTCACTTGCTTGCAATCCATTACGACTTAACTTTTCCTTCAATTCAGAACATTCGAGGCTTCCGTAGACATCGAGTACGCTGAATTTTTACTCCCGTGGAAGCTAATGTTATGTCTGTACACCCTCTTCCGTTGTGTTCACACAGCGTTCATCCACGCACCTATTTTAGAGTGGTACAGTCAACGCGGTTATCGTCATGGCGTGAACGGGACATGATCCGACCTTTATTTGGTACAACTATAGAATACAGCCGGGTATGAAGACGACATTTCTCATCCCAGATTATTTTTTCGGTCGTCCAAACCACAGGCGCTCGGTACTAACGTTAGTAGTATAGGCTGGCCAACACTATTATAAAACACGGATAGTGTTGGCCAGCCTATACTAGTACCGAGCGCAAGTGGTCCAAACTGCTATGCTGGAGTAGGCCTAACTAATATTAGGCTGCACTACAGTGGTGTATATAGGCCTAGGCTGTGCGTACAAAGGCTACAACCAAAACTAAAAGCAGAGCGGCTACAGCCTTATATTAAGATAGGCTTAGGACTAACGTTAGGCCTAGGCCTATGTAAATATAGGCTACGAGGTACAACTATAGAATACCCAGCCTCATCAACTAATACCACTAAGCTGCATCCGGATGCTGAGTCGCAGTCATCAACTACATGACGTCATACCTATGCGTAACTCCCGAATGACGACTTCGACTCAGCATCCAGCTCCAGATGGATGCTAAGTCGATGTGGAAATACTCCCTCTCACTGGGACTACGACTCGGCATCCAGCTCTAGATGGATGCCAAGTGCAGGCTATAAATAACTCCCTCGCACTGCGACTTCGACTCAGCATCCAGCTCACTCCCCCTCACTGGGACTACGACTCAGCCTCACTGCGACTTCGACTCAGCATCCAGCTCCAGATGGATGCTAAGTGAATTTGCTAAGCATCATGTAACAGACTATAAATAACCCCCCCTCACTGCGACTTCGACTCAGCATCCAGCTCCAGATGGATGCTAAGTGAATTTGCTAAGCATTATGTAACAGGCTATAAATAACCCCCCCTCACTGCGAATTCGACTCAGCATCCAGCTCCAGATGGATGCTAAGTCGATGTGGAAAGAATCGTGTAACAGGCTATTTATAAATAACTCCACCTCACTACGACTTCAACTCAGCATCCAGCTCCAGATGGATGCTACAGTACCGATTCGTCGAGGTTAGCCGACGTTGACGCACGATACGATGACTTACTATCAGAGACTAACTTTGACGACCAGCAGTTTTTCTCTAATTTTCTAATCGTCAAATATCGTCAAATCAACTCCAGTAATCCATACCTAGAGAACATCTATTGATGAGAAGATTACATCGACCGCACTTCGGTCATACAATGAAAAAGATCGTCATAATCCCGACGGCTTGACGATCTATTGTGCGTGTTTTATAATCCTCTCAATACCAGCAAAACTGTACTCCGTAATCTTTGACACAATAGTGTGCATGAATGGACCACTAAACAGGCCGCTATTCAGAGGAAGTAACATCGTGACAAAAGAGCTTGCACGACACATTAGGCTTTTAATGCCACAGAAAGTTGACTAGGTTCTAACTTGAACAAATACTAGATCTTGCCTAAAATGGAAAATGTTACCCTAACAGGGAAATCAGAACCAAATTTTCTACTCGATCCAATCACACACGTACCGTAATTTGCGTGTACAGCTTTTTAATGTGTTATGTACATGCAAAACCCTGCACTGCCTTCACAAACCCCTTCAACAAATCTTCCACAAATGTTGTCCTACGGTATTCCTATGCAAGATCATTAAAGGTGTGGTTTCTCTTTTTTCAAAACGGAGATTTTCAGGAGCTACTGTCAACTGTAGTGGACAGAGTTTTCCAAAGCGTAGGAAGCTTCAAACATATCAAATTCCGATCAACCTCAAATCTTCTAAATGATACGTACAATTTTTTGAATTTCTTTTAATCATAATGGAGATTTTCAAAAGTTAAGAAGGGGGTCTGAAAGTTGTTCTGCTCTTGCAAAAAAATGTTTCCCGGTTCCGACCTGAAGGCTTTAATCGCTCAGAAATAATTCCGACAATCAAAAGAAAGAAAAATAATCCCGATCATTTGAAAACTTCTTCGTTATATGTTGTCGGTGATAAATTCTCCCTCCCTCAAGCCGAATGCCTTATCGTGAGAGACACAAGGGGTGAGGATGAGCCGGTACATCAAACAGTCAAATGCGATCGATATTCATGAAAAAATTTGTATTTCCTACATTCTTACTCTGCATGTCCGTAAGGAGTGCCTCTGACAACCTCTCTGGGGTGTACGTTAGTGCGTTTTTTTTTTTCAAAACGGAGATTTAAGAATTTGATAAGGGTTTTGTTTGTTTTATCCCATTTTGTATGGAAGGATGTCTGCAGTTTTCCAAAGGGCAATGGGCTTCAAACATGCAGAAAAACATCATCAAGCTGAAATATTCCAAATGACTTGTGCGACGTTTCCTTTTTACAACGGAGATTCCAAAAGTTAAGGAAGGGATCTGCAAGTTCTCCCGCTCGCGCAAGAATGTTTCCCGGTTTGGACATGACAAAAAATATCTGAGGAGTTGTTAAAGGTTACTAGTCACAAAATTGAGAAGATTTAAATCGCGCAGGCAGTCAAAGGAAGAAAGAGAATTCCGATCGAAAATTTTATCGTTATGTTTTAGCTGATACATTCTTCATCCCCCTAGCTGTATACCTTATCGTGAGAGACATTATCTATAAGGAGTAAAGATAGGCCGGTGCATTTGAAAAATTCAATTTCGATTTAGTATTTCAAATTTTTTTGTCTTACATTCTTCCTCTGTAAGGGATGCTTGTGACATTTCTCTCTGGGTGTTTTTTCTTTTTCAAAATGGAGATTTAGGAATTTGATCGCGACTTTGTTTGGTTTGTTTTACACCGTTATTTATGGGGAGCTTTCCAAACTGCAACAAAGCTTCAAACAGTTAGAAAAGGCCTATCGAGCTCAAATATTCCAAATGACCTGTGCTGATTTTCCCTTAATCTGTTAATACAACAAAGATTTTCAAAAGTTGAAGAGGAGCTCTGGAAATTCTCCCACTAGCTCAAGATGGGTTCGGATTCCGACAGGAAGAAAAAAATCCGACGAGTTGTACAAGTTCTTAACTTTACGTGTGAAAATGTTTCCGTATGTTTGAAATGGCTCTTAACAGCCAAAAATATTTGAAAAAATCCAAACTCGCGTAAAAATTCTGATTGCGAGCAAATCCTGCTAAGCTTAAGAAGTTTTTTAAGTATAAAGCATTCTCTCTTAAGGAAGTTGCAGCTCTACTAGTTCTTCCGATATTTATAGAAATGCTGCGAATTGTTTTAGGCTCCAACACATGCAAAGGAAAAAAGAAACCAAACGGGCCCTTAAACTGTTAGGTTTTCGTTAATTTCACAAGATAAATGAAGTTTGTTACAGTGCAGTTGTTCCAACGGGAAAAAATAATATAATAACTGCGTCGATCTTGTGATCGTTTTTCGAATAGAATCCAATGCATTATAATATCGTACCGACCCTAGTCTACTGAGAGTTTTCGAATTAAGTAAAAAATGGATTAGTTGGCTTGTTATTTTAAGGGTAATGCCCCCCCCCCCCCCCTTACGGGACCTACCCGATCTTCCCGAGGTTCGATGTTCCCCGTTTTCGTATGTCTCAATGATTTGGCGATGGTTACAAGGTTCGTTATTCCCGGGGTTAGATGTTCCGAGAATTGCAGATGTACCCAACAGTAAGCCCCAATTGGGAGAAGGCTGAGCACCCCCGTTAAAAGCCTGGTCCTGGTGCGCCCTCTCCACGCTCTATCTAGTCCCATGTCCCCCGTCCTATGTAGTCCACCCAACGAGGAACCTTGCATTTCTTCCCGCAAGCCTAAACAAACCCAAGTTTATTACGCATGCTAAACGGAAAGTGTCTTACCTTTGTAAAAGTTTTTTATTCCACACAGAAATGTTATATATCCCAATAAAATCCATTTTGTACCAGTACAGATGAATATTCAGTAGACCAACTGCGATTGCCTGGGCTAACTGTTGGGAATTTGTTCCACAACAAGCTTTACGCTCACTAACTGCCGATTTAAAAAGCACAAGTTGTTTTTACGCTGTCTCCAATGTTTGAAACAAATGCTTGAGTCCCGTTTTCCCAGGGTTCAAAAACATCGAGGAATCTGTCAATCATATGTTACCATTTTGTGCAGCTGGGTGAATGACCTGTGTTCTCATGCGCACCTGTTTGATGTTTACCGCCCAGTAGACTAGATGACGCGAGGGCTGTCTAGAATCTTCTACGTTTGTCAAGAATTTGTCATACGTTTGGCGCCGTACTTGTTGCAGATGTAGGTCGTGTCACCGTGCCATGTATTTTCTTGGCTTGGGTTTTACATATCCAGCAAAACCAAAAGGCCCGCGTGGGACTTTGTTGGGGACGTCGTTCATTTGAACACGTGCCCCCATCCCCTGAAAAAATGCCCCTTGAAAAGTATTGGCCACTCTCCGGTACATTTGTCTGGCTGCGGGTGTGGGCTTTGACATCTAAGTAAATTACAATTTTTCCCCCACTTCTTCACTTGCGGGGGCGAAGGCCCCCCTTGCCCCCCTGGGATTTGCGCACCTGAAGCAGGAAGAATTTATAGTGGATGCACGCACGCGAGGCATGGACATAGAAACTATGGGCGCTTTCCCGAAAACACCAAGGGTGTAACCAGTCCGTTTTGGCCGTCTGGTAGGGGGGACAAAGCTCAAGAGGTTTCCGAATCCGTACCAGTGGCCCCTTCTTTTCCTCTCTTTCCTGCCTTTCTTCCCTACCCGATTTTTCTGCCCAGGCGCGGATCCAAGGGGGGGGGGGGATTTTATCCGCTAATCTCCCTTTCGTCAAATCAACAACAAAACAAACGGGAAATTTGAGCAGAGCAACTCCCTCACAACCCTGCTTTCTCATAAGTCAGGTCCTCCTTTTGAAATGTCTGAATCCGTGCTGCTGACCACCCCACTGGTTACGACCCTGTGAAACTTGGAACTCGTAGCTGTTTACAACCCCCAACCCACCCGCCCAACCCCCTTTACAAAAATGAACGATAACCACATTGGCCGAAGCAATAGTATCCAATCGTTTCTGACAGATATTTCTGTATAATTTTATTGCCCCACATCACTCCACCAAATCTATCTGTTACAAACATTCCAGTTTTTCTTGAGACCGACTTCAGTAAACGCTGACTTGGTCCATGCATTTTAACGAAAACAACTGATCTACTGAACAGTGCTTCGTAAATACTTCTACACTGAATTTTACTTGCATACAGAGTGTGCACGATTAAACTAGAGAGCGAGTCGTACAAGTGGCCGACAGCTCGAGCGGGCTGCGTCGGCCTGAGAAACGGAGATTGGTTACGTCATTGGAAAGTCCCACTAACGCTCGCCGCTGATTTGCTGTAATTGTTGTCACGGCGAAGCACATGACGTTTTACGCCACGGTCATTGGCGGGATAAATGCGTAGGTGTGTTTTACGTGGAACCTTCGGAAGCTAAAAACGAACTGTACAGCCTTGCGGGACCATGCAGTATTGTCTTAAAACATGTTGGGACATGATTTTGAGTGTACTGCGGTCCTACAGTATAGCAGCATTGAAACAGTACGAACGAGTCCAGTTATCTCATTCTCAAGCATGGCCACGTGAACCTCGCGGTGATCGAGTTTGGGCGCCATATACGGCAATAGTTATTTTTGCACATGCAAATAAGTTATTCTGTGTACGTGATAAATATGCGCGTGATTGGTCGGCAGATCAAGGCGAGTCCAATTTGTCAACATCGGTTACAGAGGGGGAGGTTTTAATTGCTTCGACATATGGTTCAAACAATAATTCACCGAAAACGGTTTGTGCAATTTACAAAAACTTTAAAAAGGTAAACGAATTCCTAAGCACTGTTTTTGACGGAGGTCAAAGAGCTGTCACCTCCGTGCAGAAATTTGCAACACTAATTGCACCGATGCGGAGATATAGTGGGTCCTGTATTAATACTTATGAGACGGGCCTTAAAACTTTATTTTGCAACTGGCTCCACGAGTTCTATGTAATTATTTATCGCGAAGAGATTATTTCCATTATGCTTTGGGAACCGTCCATGTAACAGGCCTTATACGAGTAAAGGCACAACCTGCAGGATTAATACTTCGGATTATAAAAAAACAGAGGCACAGAATATAAACTTATGCTGCATAAGGTAGGCTTAAACATTAATGATAGATGGCATTTTCTTTAAAGGCAGAAAGAGGGAAGAACCGATGGTACACCCGTTCGCGATGCATTACACAGTGGTTTGGTTTAGCGGCTTGACCCTTTACCGAGAGTCGGGGGTACTTCTGGAAAACTTCAAAAGATTCTTTTTTAATCGATGGTTTGACCAAGAGGTTTTTTATTTTGTGTAAAAGTGAAAGTTACTCATTTAAGCGATACATTCTGCCCGTTTGCAGCTTGTTTCTTAATATTTTATATGAAGCAACAGTATAGAAATTTTTGCTGTTCTTCTCGGGCCTTCCTTCAATTTTCTCTCGATAATTAGTTGGATCTAGGCCTATCGTTTTGGCCGATAAAACTGTGTCGGCTTACCGGTCGACGGCACAGGTTGGAGAGCAGACTAGTGCAATATTGATCATCTTTGCGGGGAAATTCTTGGCAAAAGCTGGGTAAACTAAGTACTCTTGCTAACCGTGTGTTCGGTTTATTTATATGTACATAGCTAGGCTCTAGTCTAACATGCAATGGAGGAATTCGGCGAGATCATTGGGTTAACAGTGAGTATGGGGTAATACGGGAGAAAATATACCCACTTGTTCTTTTTAACGCTAGTGTACAAGTCAGCGGTTTCCTGCTTGCAAGGTTAGATTTGCTAGTAAATTCACGAACTGGAAACAGTTGTGTATATGTTTACTTTCCCCCAAAGTTCATTTCTAACTTTTCTGTTGGGGAGCTGAAGTGTATTCCCAGAATATGAACACAACAATAATCGCTTTCAAGTTTTCCACGATCGTCAAAAACTGAAAGGCACACATGCATAAGAAAAAAGAAGAAGAAGAAGAACAAGAAAAAACAACAAAAAACCCAAAGCATGCAAGCAAAAAAATAACCAAAAGCTGTATGGAGCGACTGAACACGATTTCTGAAAAGATTTGGATTTCCTGACACCTGTAACTTAATGACCAGAATGTTTGCGCGAAAAAAAATCAAAAACAAAACGCCATACCAAACAAGTATGCTGGTAAAACAGCAATACGGAAAAATGCAATGAAGGTGCAAAACAAACATTGAAGAAAGGCCACGATAACTTTTACGATCTATAAATAAAAAGTGGCGATTTAAATGAGAAATGCAAAATTTTTGAAGACAATCTGCATGCACTTCTGGGATGTTGTGGCGGGCACCCAAAGATGGAAGCCAATACTTTACGATCGCCGAGGAAGCTAACTGATTTCTGTGTACTTAAAATGTGCTTTGCCAAATATATAAAATCTTTTCAACTACGCCGTGCGCGTGGAGCTAACTAGTGAAGGGAATTAGACTGCTATTCAGCTGTGGTCTTTTGTTTCTTTTGTCGTGTTGTCGGTAAAAATGTCGCAAGTAGTAAACCGCAAAGCTTATTACCAAACAACCGCAAGCTATTGTGCGGCTGTTTTTAATCTTGACGATTTTTGACGAACATTTCCAACATCGTCAAATTAGACGATCTCAGTTTGGGCATTTGGGAAACTTTGGGCTTTGACGTACATTGACGATCTTTGACTAACTTGGACTATTCGCAACTTGACGATCGCGCTAACCTCGACGAACCGGTACTGTAAGTGAATTTGCTAAGCATCATGTAACAGGCTATAAATAACCCCCCCTCACTGCGAATTCGACTCAGCATCCAGCTCCAGATGGATGCTAAGTCGATGTGGAAAGAATCGTGTAACAGGCTATTTATAAATAACTCCACCTCACTACGACTTCAACTCAGCATCCAGCTCCAGATGGATGCTAAGTGAATTTGCTAAGCATCATGTAACAGACTATAAATAACTCCCCCTCACTGCGACTTTGACTCAGCATCCAGCTCCAGATGGATGCTAAGTGAATTTGCTAAGCATTATGTAACAGGCTATAAATAGCCCCCCCTCACTGCGAATTCGACTCGGCATCCAGCTCCAAATGGATGCTAAGTCGATGTGGAAAGAATCGTGCAGGGAATAATTTAGTACAGAAATTTTGCATAGCATTTTTGCGATACAAGTTCCATTTTGTGTAGCAATTTTCACTGTCATACTTTTCTTCTGTTATGCAGTACTCTGGTTCATGCCCAGATGCTATTCACCGCTATGATACGGTGTTCAGTTATATGCTGAAACTAAACCTAATTATTGACTTAATGTGACAGCACTGTTCCACGAAAAGTCCTATATATCTGCAATAATTCTTTATGGATCTGCAGAAACAAGGAACAAAATACTGACTTCAGTTCCATATCGGAGTGAATCAGCTCCTTGCTTTGCTGTAGGCCTACAGTGTAAGGTCCTCCAGAAAGCGAGTCAAAAACATTCACTCAACAAGCTTGATGCACTGCATGCTAACAAACTGGAACAGGGCCAGAAGACAGTCAGTAACCTTATTGTTTTTCTCCCACCATGATAATAAGCAGTTTGCCAACTTCTTAAATCCTGGGACTTTATCTAAATTTCGAGCTTGCAATCCGTTTCTAAGTGTGTTCTCAAACTTCTCATATGTATTACATACAAGGCCTGCTATGGGTATTGCTACAGCCTCATTCAGGGTAGTCAGAACGATGACAATTTGAAAGATGTCCAATATATCAAATTTTCACAAATTTCACAAAATAATTATGAGGCACATGTAAAATACTCTTACTAAGCCCTTCATACTATTTTCAAAAGATCAACCCCTGTAATTTTGCCCTACGATGCTTTTTCTTCCGAGTTATTTGTGCAAGACCTTGCACTATCCTAACGTGTTTGGATATGGAGATGTGTAGAGCCTAGGCTATCTCGTGTTTTATGTGGAAGAAGTTTGATCCCTATGGGAAGTCGCCGAGCTATCGTAACAGAGTGCCTTATACTTCGTACACAGCTGCATACGTTGAAGTCGCACAATCGACAATGTAACTAGCGGCCAATAGGTGCACGTAAAAGTTGCGTGAATAGGCAGAATTACCTTGCTGTTTTGACTGGCATACTCAAGTGTCTGGGTACTTTTCTTGCTGCTTTTTTGCAGTGTTTCGTTACTTGATGTGTGTGTACTAAATATATATTGAACAGTTGTAGGCCTTCGTGCGCGTGCAGTATTCCCGATTTCGTTTCCATTCACTGAGTACCGGAGCTTTTGCTCGGAAATTGTGTCGCAAATTTTGCTACACATATTTTGATTTGTATCGCAAATCTGTCACTTTGCATCGCATTTTGCGATGCGATACCGGATAAATTATTCCCAGTCGTGTAACAGGCTATTTATAAATAACTCCACCTCACTACGACTTCCACTCAGCATCTAGCTCCAGATGGATGCTAAGTGAATTTGCTAAGCATCATGTAACAGACTATAAATAACTCCCCCTCACTGCGACTTTGACTTAGCATCCAGCTCCAGATGGATGTAAGTCAATGTAATAATGTCACAGGCTATGAATAACTCCGGTTGGATTTAAAATATTTCCGATGATTGGAAGTATATTATGTTAGCCTGTGCAAGTGTCGTTCTCAAGATAATAGACTGTAGGGTTCCTATATCTCTATATAGGAACCCTAATAGACTGCCGAGCCGTATATCTCTATAAACGGCCCTGATAGACTGTATGAGTCAACTCACTGCGACTCCGCATCCATGATTTTCAAGGTACATATTTCTTTTGTGGCGGGGTATTCTATAGTTACTCCATATACGACTCTGGCCAAAAGTAGCTGTACTCTCGGTAGACCTTGATTCGTTGACTGTGTATAAATTTGAATGGCCGCTCTAATTCAGAATTAGGGGCCGGAAGCAAGTGCCAGTGGTACAGTGGTAATAACTGCGTCTTCCAGTTATGAGGTCGTGAGTTCAAGTCCAAGCTCTGACATCAAAATTGTCGTCTAGTTTTCTGGGTTGTAGTTAATCTGCTATCCCTTAATCATAGACGTTAAACTAGCTGTGAGTTTGTCTCACGAGACTGGCATTGCCAGCTTGGCATTAGTACCCCTTCATTAGGGGGTTGCTGAGTTCCCGCAAGGGAGGATCAAATGAAAACAAACGAACAAAACCCGATGCGATGAGTGGATACGTATGCATAGGCCTAGTAATAAGGTAAGGGTTATAGGTTAGGGTTAGGGATATAATACACATAGGAATGTATGTTTACGTACATGCATACTCATATGTATGCATAGGTAGAAGGTTAAGGTGGGCTATGTAGGTATATGCACACATGGAAATATATACCCTGTTGTTTATTAAAATATATGCATAAGTATGTGTACAGCTACTTGCATAATTACTTGACTCTAGGCATAGGTATGTGTATATATGTATACATACGTATATATCTTTATATAGTACTGTTACACAGTACTCATATTATTCGAAAACTCTCAACCAAGGCTTGTAGCCCAGTCGGCAAGCACGCTGGTCTTGATGCTATACTGCTAGGGTCAAGGGTTTGGGTCTCGGTCTTAATGATGCTTTTCTTTCTTCCACAGCACTCTTCTGTTCACTTCTGTCCATAGATAGTAGTTAGTACATACAAATAGCACTGTTTCCCAAGTGAGAGGGAAGAAAAAGGGGTTTTAACTTTAAAAAGAAAAATTGTTCTCTAAAACTTGAAGTTTCAGCATAGTTAACATAGTTAAAATCAAAGAAGTGTAATTTTCTGTCATCCATTTAAAAAGAGACTGGTTTAAAAGAAATGAATTAATGAAACATCAAGGCTAACATTTCATTACAGTAGTCAAGTTCTTTAACAAATCTTAGGACAAAAGTGAAATTACGGAAAATTTGAAGGGAAATTGAAGGGGTTGAATTGTATTGGTGACAGAATCTTTATTGACTACCCACCATTCAACCCCTGGTAGATCTATGGAACCAAAGATGTTATAAATGAAGTTTCTAAAGCCAAGTTTTCTCTTCATTTCATAAAGAAGTCAAATGTCAAGTTATTGTGCATAATTCTGCAAAAATATTCCAAGTCTTTTAGAAAATAACCTAAAATCCTCAAAACTCAAGGCCTGATTGTATCAATTATTGTGTGTGGGTGGCCTTACCAAATGGGACTGGTGTCGCCAGGGTGGGCCGCAAACATTGAGTGTAGGGCTACAGTATGCACAAGTATAACATCATCTTACAAGCTGAGTGCCACCATCGCTTGGCACATAGGGAAAGTGAATACAGTACCATTATACAGTTATACAGTAACATTATACAGTACTTTATACTGAATTGAAAGAAGCCAAGCTAAGCAATGAGCACTTGGGATCATAAGCAACACTCACAGTCAGCTTATTTTTGGTGTCCTGAAAGGTGATGTGGAGTCATTCTCCTCAACCTTGGAAAAATTTGAGCGAGACTAACAATTGCAAAGGTGTTACAGAATATATTGATTACAAGCTATCAATATAAATGAATGGGCCCACCAGCACCTTGTTTTCCCCCTAATCTGTCCACAGCAGTACCCTTTCAAGGAAGTGATTATTATCCATACTAATGTAAAACACACAAAACAGAAGCTAAGACCTACACTTCAGACAGAATCTTTGCCTAATTCACAAACCAAATGACCCTGTTATGGACCTGCTTGTACTGTTTTTTGTTTTAAAAAAATTTTGAACAAGAAGGAAAGGAAGAAGGAATATGAAATGTGAAATGTTTGTTCAAAGGACAACCGTTTAGCAGAAAACTGGTTGTTACAGGAAATCTCCCTATCCTGCTGATTCTTCAGAGTGCTTTATTTTTTTAAAAATACTTAGTGTAAGTCATATGCTAAATAAATATGAAAAAAATTTGCAACTGAACTTTATTGAAAGTCAGTAGAAAAAACAAGTTTGTTGACTTCGTTTTCATTCTTGAATGTATGCAAATTAAATTTGATACATTACATGCCAAAGTTGTGATTATGAACAGGTTGACCTTCTTCACCAGTTGTGATATTTGGTAACCCTGACAGAATTTTAAGTGGTCCCAGAATGTACTTAATGGTCTGTGCAAATCCTCAACTGAAGATGACTTTATTATTTTTTTGTGCAGGTCAGTATGCTGGCTGGTGGTTATGCAGAGGTAGCTCAATATCATGCAACGTCTTCTGACATTGCCTTGTTTGATGCCGTTGGTGGAGAGGAGGAGGCATTTGTCCACTCTGTCCGTCCTTTTCCATTCCATCTTATTCCAGCCTATCAACCAGTCACACCATGGCCTTCAACCAAACAAAAAATTGAAAAAGATTTTATTTTAGTGTGTGAATTTTCAGAGATTGTTGGACCAACTGCTTTGGTATGTACTGATACCCCTTAATATTGAGTTTGGAAGTTTGCAAGCATATTGAGAGCATGAAAGTTACAGTGAACTAAGAATATGTCAAAAAATGAAGTGTTTACAAGTAATGTGGCTTCTCCCACTGTCATCATACAGTGTTATTGTACACACATGTACACACATAAATGCTCAAACTTAAATCAGAGCATTAAAGGTGGTGTGACCTGTCAGCACAATGCCCTGACTTGAACAGGGTTGGCACCAGGGTATTTTGATGAAGGGGGATGCAATGCATGAGTTTAGTGTTCTTCATCTTCTTTTTCCCTCCTTTTCCTTCTCTTTTCACATTTTCCTGCCAATGTAGGGCCAAGGGGAAAGTCACCCCTGTCACCCTCCCTGTGACACTGGTGACACTGTCCCTGCTTGGCAGTGAAGGAGTAAACTTCCTAGGGAAAAGCCCAATAGAGTTATGTCAATATCTTTTACGGTTATCAAATATGCCTCTTTAAAATGTTTATGTTTCTGGAGCAGCTTGTTGCATACGCAAAAATAATTTTGTGGAGTGTTGCACAAAGTTGACATTTCTTTTGTTAACCCTATGTTAATTTTCTCTTAATTACTCATCAGATAGTTTATGGTTTGGGAATTGATACTGATGATTTTTAAGGACACAATTTAAACTTCCAAAATAAAACCCTTGGCCTCAGAACATACTAATGTTACAACTGTCTTTGAATTGAATATTGCTTTCGCAACTTTGATTCATTGAGTTTGACTAGTTGGTTGGTACAGTACAGTGTGAGACTATTATTACAGTATCACCATTTTCAGGGGCCGGTGAATACTTTGCTATTGTAAATAAATTCACATACTGTATATTCAAATAAAATCCATGTAAGGAGAACTCACATGTATGCAATCTGTGAAGCGCCTTGAAGGGGAAAAATATATTTGTAGGTAAATGTGGGTACAGTATTTGGAGGGAAATTTGAATAGTTTTGTACATGAAAATAATGCAACTGTCAAACTTTTGTGGAAAAATTTTAGTATCACTAGCTGGGTAATAACATCATTTTCAGCCCAGTTTACAGTCCGTAACTTGGTACAGTATATCTGATTTTGTACTTTGGATGATGTTTGTGATTTCAATCATGATTTTAAATGGATATGAATGTATGTGATCCTCTTTACAGATAACAATTCCATCAGATGGAGGCAGAAATTTTGACAAGGATATGTTTGCTGTGAAAATAATGGCTGTGGACTATAATGCCACTAACATGCTCCGATGCTAGTAAGTATTTATGAAGACAGTGCTGAAGGATATTCCAAACAGGGGGTGCACTGATCCAGATTTTGGAAACTACTTTCCCAGATTCAGAATTACTGTACCCTGGCAAACTTTGTCAGGCTATTTTCAGTTTTTAAAGAACAAACATTGAGTAACAGAAAGGCTTCAATACCAGTAGGAAAGGGGAGATATGGTGTGAGGGACAGAGAGGGATGGTAGTTGACAATCTCTCTTTGGGTTGCTGAAGTTGTCTTATCTTATATGGTGCAGACTGAATAATTCCAAGAGGAAAACTAAAGACTTTACTTACCAAATTATACTGTATTTTGAAAGAAAGAAACAATGTCATGTTACATTGTTATAGTAATTGTAAAACTCAAAAAATTTGCAAAACTGTTGTACCTAGACACACCATTGTTTATAGATAATACTTTAGTGTTGTTTATGACAGTAATTAAATTTATTGAAAGCTGTTAAATTAATGTGTTAGTAACATCAGTTTAGAAATGTTCAAATTATCATGATACAAAATTTGTTTTCTTTCGCTTCTACGCTGTACAGTATCCTGAAAGGGCATTGTTGTGATGTAAAGTAATTTCAATTTTGATTGGCACAAGGGAGATGTTTACAGTAGTAATTGTACAGCAGTATTTTCTTTGTGAATGTAACTAGGTACAGTACTAATATGGTCTCTATGTCAGTCATACTGTAGTCACAATATGATGGACAACTTTCACAATTTTTCAATGTCAGCACTTTGCACTGCATTTAATACATCCTGTCAATTTTCCTATTGTGTATGACTTGGATATTTGTACAAATTTTGCTCTGTCAGTTATGGTAGAAGCAAAAGACAGTTTGTAGTTAATTAGTATACATTCTTGCATGTACTGTACCGTAAAAATCATTTGTGGTTTTAGTAATATTGTATTCACACAGAGTATTATGTTTCAAGTTATTAATGCCTTATCAAACATAGTTGTTGTGATTCACAAGTATTTTGCAAATTATGGTAAAACTTATTTTGTCCTATTAAATAACTAGCATTTTGGTATCTTGCTCATCTCAACAAAGTGTGCACAGACTGTAGATGCAGGTAAACTGTATCTGGTGAGGTTTGTGTTTTGGTTTGGATGATAAGAGTTAGTTACTTAGATGTACAGTAGTTTTACGGCCCAGTTTCCAAGCTATTGGTTCAAGTCGAGCCGACCACAGCCTTTTTTCCAGTTGCGGTCCACTGGCTTGTTTTCCCTACTTCATTGCTTATACGTAGCATCACGCACAATGGCAGTAGGTTCCTGTTTTAGAGTCTTTGGTATGGCTCGACCTGGGAAGCGAACCTGGGCCTTCCGCGTGAGTGGATGATAAGAGAAACAAATGCTTTCAAGATGGCATGTGTATTCATGGGTATGTCTGTCTGTGTTTATGACACCTAAGTTGCACATAATCATATCTCAAGAAGGGAAACTCTGACAGTTCTAAACAAGATGGCCCATATAGAGTGGAAGATAACTATGTTGTTCTGTATAGAGGTCAAAGGTATGTGGGAAACTACAAGTCTAACTCTAAAATCCTTGTTTCATGACATCTTAAAGTAGGAAACTTGGGAAGAGTTTTTTGTGAACATATTATGGTGTGAAGATGATCCTTAATTAAGTCAAGATCTTCCGTGGTCACTAGGGTCCAGTTTTTGAAAACTTTGTGAAAATGCTACCTTGAGGTAGAAAACATGCAACAAAAAAGTCACTTAGGGTGTAGATGCCTAAAGCATTAGTCAAACACAGTATTATCCAAACACAATGCAATTTTGTCTTCTGGTTTTAAGTCATCACCGATATAAGGAAGGAGAAAAATCTGTTTTGAGGATCATTATATTACAGATAAGTAAATATACTGAAATAAATGTATGCAGAATAAAAATGTAATACTTAAAAAAGAATATGTGTTTCTTTTTGGCTGTTGCTGAAAATTAACTTAAAGAAGTAGTACTTACTTTACTAATCAGTGTCTATCAAACCAGCCCCTCTCAAACTCTGCTATCCTTTAAAAGGAAGTATTTTGATCCCATTTACAGAAAAAAGTTCAATGTTTGAATCACTTTTATGTGACAGTGCTGTTAATGTTTTCTTATTCAATACAGTTCTACCTTTACTGTTGTTGATGATACATCAGTGATTATTGAAGACAAGGAGGAAAACATCTCTGCATACGTAAGGAGATTCTTTGCATTTTGATTCTTTGCATTTTGATTCTTTGCATTTTGATTCTTTGCATTTTGATTCTTTGCATTTTGATTCTTTGCATTTTGATTCTTTTTACTTGTAAGGAACATTAAACAATTGAAATGCTATCTTCTGTAATATGAAGATGTCAGAATTATCTGGGAGAAAATAAAATGGTGAAAAAAAAAGGTTCATAAATTTTGGTAAGTACGACAACTGTGCTATACCCCAAACCCTACAGTGAGACAGTCGCAGTTGGTGATTTTAAACACCTTTACAGTTTATTCCAAGTATGTTACATTTCTAATTACAATGCAGAAGAATCACCATGTGAGAAGGATAGACCAGTTCACATGTACAAAAAGTGAATATAAAGTAATATGTATTGACAGTGTTGGTGTCGCTGGCATGCCTACCGTCAGTATGGTAAGAATAATAAGAAAAGCATTTACAAAGTGCCTTACACAAGGAATGTTAAAGTGCTAAGAAATATCCAACAAGGAGTCAATATGGCATTAACTAAATGATTTTTCAAGTTAGTTTTTAATTGTTCAATGGAAGGAGAGTTCTTAACAAAAGATGAAGATCATCCCAAAATCTAGCAGATACTGTAACAAAGGCTGAATCATTGTAAGAGTGGGTAATGAATGATAACACATTTACAAGTGAATTGAACAAATCGTAACCATTACCAATGAAGCATTACAGCATGACTTCAATACCTGTGTTGAAGTCAGGGATTATTCACAGCCCCAAAAGATCCCTATATGCTAATTCCCTTTTGGGAGCAAAAACTAAAGTGTGTTTGTTGTGTTTTAGACTTGCCACCGTCTTTTAAGTCTCACATTGCATTGTTTTTCTCATATGTTAGGCCATCAGTCACACAACACATTGCTTCTCTATGTAAGTTTTCACACAAACTAAATGTCAGGTGGAATTGGGATAAAATAAACAAATACTGGAAGGGATTGGTAGATACTGGGAGACAAAAATTCTTCATTTTTTTTTGTAAAGACTATTGTTAATCTAATTTGAAGATTCCACCAGCATGTTACTATTTTGGTGACACTGGTTCAAGCAGAGTTGTCTTTTTGTGTACTCTAACAAAAAATATATGGAAAACTAAAGAATTTGTTTGTTAGTTAGTTAGTTGGATAAGATTTAATGACACTCCAACACAAGTGTGTTTCACTGTGTCAACTAGATGAACATGAAAGGTTTAATACACTTTAAAAACTGTAAATTTAACATTGGTTTCAAACACAGTTCAAACAGTGAAAGACCTCCCCTCAGTCCCCTACCATGAAAGGTGGGAAACACCATGTGCACACTCCAAAATCCCCAGTCCACAGGTTTTACAACTGACAACCTGTCAATTATGAGGTTAGTAATAATGGTCTGATTAGCCCATTTTGTAGGCAAAAGTCATGGACAAAATACTTGCCTAACACAACCTTCTCACACTTCCTGGATGCAGTTAAATGTCATAGCCAGAACATCAAAAATTGAAGAATGATATTGTGCATCAAGATTTGGATAATGAACTGGTGCAAAAACAAGAAAATCTTGGTTGTATTGCATGTATACTGTTAGATGGAGTTTTACGACCCAGTTTCCAACCTGTTGGTTCAAGTCGAGCCGGCCACAGCCTTTTTTCCTGTCGGGGTTCACTGGCTTGTATTCCCTACCGCATTGCTTATGCGGAGCATCATGCACAAGGGCAGTGGGTTCCATTTTTAGAGTCTTTGGTACGACTAGACCTGGGAATCGAACCCGGGCCTTCTGCGTGAGACGCAGATGCTCTTACCAGTAGACCAAACATGCGGTCTTGTATTGCATGTAAGAGATGAGTAATAATGACAGCTCTTTCACGTACATACTATTTTGATATGGCTTGAAGTTCTGGCAAGTATGCAACATACCAGCCCCGGTTGTTACAAGCAGATGATGTTCCAGTTGCATATATTATGCAAGTTGCTAATTTCTTAAGGATCCCACAAATTCCCTTTTCTTTTTTTTTCTGGGAGAGGGGGGGGGTGTTAGTTTGAATACAGATTTACTGTTGGTATCAAATAATGCCTGCTGTACATACAGTAGGTCAAGGGTTTCAACTTGAAGAACATTAAGCTAGCTACACATTATACGACTTTGCAGGTTGCAACTCAACTCGATATTCGGATCTCCAACAGTCGTGTGGTGTGCATGAGTTTACGACTGCAACTGGCAGTTTTAGGGCCAGTTTTAAGTCGTATTGCCTTCAGTCAGGAAGAATGAACATGTTGTTTCTTCCCGACTCTGTAGGGTGACAGTCGCAAGGGACTGAAAAATCTGACCAATCAAAATTACTGATTTATATGCAAGTGATATAAATAAGGTGGAAGTTGTCTGATGCTTGTACCCGTGACAACTTTTGATGTAACTTTGTGTAAATATTCAGTTGAAAAGGTGGATACATGGACAGAGTATGGTGAGTAGAGATAAGACAAACTCGTAGAAATGTGGGAAAAAGGACCTGCACTGTATCACTGTGGAAGCAAAAGCTATTCCTATAGGAATGCTAGGAAAAAACTGTTGAAAAGATTGCTGAGGCAGTAGACATTACTGGTGAGCTGTAAACTTACATAGGCCTAGTATGCTCTCTACACACTGAAAGTATAGTTGCAAACTGTATGCTGTTCTGTGCTGTTGTATGGTAATATGCATAGCAGTAGTGTGCGCATGCCAATGGTTCGACTGACAATGTGGGATAGCCAGTTGTATAGTGTGTGTGGCCCTGTCATGCGACCAAAAATCATGACAATGATTCAAAACTAGGTCACGACGGTTTAGTTGAGTTGCTATGAGCAAAGTCGTAAAGTGTGAGACTAGCTTTAGACACACATTTTGGTTCAAAGAATGAGAATTTTACAATGGAGCTGAATCACCTTCCTAAAATCATTTGATATTGATTGTCCAGCAACTTGATTTATCAGCATATTTAATTTCACATCTCTCGACCCACATCAAGAGTATAATAAAATAATGTAACATAAATAATGTGCTTTCATCCCTGCACTTTTCATGGGAATGTCAATAAAAAGTTGCATAGCACACATTGTTTCACCTGTGTTTTGGCTTTCAAAATGCCAAGTGATTACATTAATGCTATCATGGTAATTATGTTAACCTACATTATACCAGGAAGTCAAACAAAAGTTACAAAAGCGAAAGAACAGTGACAAAAAGTTTTATTTCCTATTTTTTTTTTCAGGTTCACCATTTCACATTGTATGATCTTTATGCAAGAGGGTATGTTAGGCCATTCTGCATGGCTTACATTACACCAGACAAAAAGTAAGTGAAACTACTCTAGATTTTTATTTCCTTTCTTTGTGTTTATGGCGACAGGGGTCAGATGTAAAAATAACTAAGCATTGACTTAGTATTTAAAAAGTGTTGTGATACTTGGCTTCAAACAAAGTTGGGGTTAATTTAGTCCATTTCTCCAATACCAATAAAACCCAGTGACAAAAGTCTTTGCCTCAGAAAATTAAAAGAGGGTGACATTGGTAGTGCAAGGACAATACAAGTTTAATATACAACAGTCATTGCCCCAAGGAATGGGAGAGGAGATGGGTGTAATTTTCCTTTTTCAAAACTTTTGTGAGAAATTGTCTCTATGATTGTACTGGATTTATTTTATTTGGTGGTTTCTGTTGTGTTCTTGATTAATGTAGCTAAAATATGCATCTTTATACATCATATTATATAGTTACACTGAAGTTTACCAACACTTTGTCCTAACTGACTGTAAAACAAATGAGTAAAACAAAGCAGACTTCCATTGTGATGAAATTAGCAGCTTGCTTTG
Organism: Holothuria scabra; assembly: GCA_037179385.1. Lineage (NCBI taxonomy): Eukaryota > Metazoa > Echinodermata > Holothuroidea > Aspidochirotida > Holothuriidae > Holothuria > Holothuria scabra. Next base: position 7,638,116 of record CM074193.1, read on the forward strand.
TTTCACCTTGTGAACTGTTTATTCTACATAGTTTTTGAAGAGATATTAAAACATTTGTTCAAGTATGAACTGTTAGATGCTGTATGAATGAAGTATCAGAGTGCTTGTTGTTAGTAATTTACATAGGCCTGTTTTTCCAGCATGTAGGTATTATCAGTCTTAACTTTGACAGCAGATGAAATGAACCTTAGGGAGTTCTATGATTTGAATGGTGGGTGCATGGAATAGTGAGTTACTCCTGGAGAAACAAACTGGCAGCTCAGTACATACAACTGGAAGGATGCACACTTAATGCAAGAAACAAGGTTCTTTTTTTTTACCAGGAAGCAGGCTACATGTTGATCCAAAATACAAAAGTCTTATAAGAACCTGCCTTATATTTTCAGTGGATCTTGAATGAGATGATTTAAAAATATCCTGAAATTAACACATTTTTTTTTGAATGGGTGTGATAGGTATGGTTGCCTGATGTTTGTCTCCATCAAGGATATCTTCTTATGCATTCTCGCTTAAAATTGCTTGTATTATCAGGTATCCCAGTATCCAGTAACATGCTGGTTTTGTCATGTTAAATCCATCTCGTATATCTTAATATTTTTCCTTTTCTTTTTCTTTACATACCTTTGCAAATATTATGCATCGCATATTTATTTTATGTCAACAATGTTTTGATTTTCAGCAAGTTATTTAGCTATTTGGAAAGGCTGATGTCAAAGTTTAGATCTGTAAGTCAACTATTCCGAAGTGGCAATCTTTATCTTTTCAAGAAGGACCTAGATTGTAGACTTGCTGATTTAGTCTTCACCAAAGGTAGGATATACGGATTTTATTGCCCTTCTAGTAAATTGTAAAATTTTATGAAAAAATATTTTTATAGCTTTTGTTTCAGATGTAAGTAATAGCTTCAAATCTGAATTGCAGAAAATATGCAGTTTTCTCTTTAACCTTTCAGTAATTTGAAATTTCAGCTGGATCTAACAAATCTACCACTTTTTTTAAGTGAAGCAATATGATAGCTTTTCATAAGAAAAATTTATTATCAATCTTTCAAGGTGAAAAGGGCGTTTTAGTCTTCATATAACTGTTTGTCTCATGACGGAAAAGATTCACCCCTGAGTTAGAATACGAGATGTGATAAGTTACATTTAGGTGACTTACTTTTCCCTGTTAAGGCTGTGTAACATTTATCTTTATGCATTTGTACCGTAAAATATAAGATAAGTTCAATATGTGTGACATTTTTAGCTCAAACTAGCTCAAAGAGCTGTTTGAGCTATTGTGATCTGCCACCGTCACTCTGTCTATCCATCTATCATGTCTGTTCACAATTGCCTTTAATGCTCTCAGGGGCACATTTGTTGACGAATTGTAACGAAACTTGGACACATTGGTCATTGTTTTTGGATAACACTGTTTTTGGATAAATAATAATTTTGACACCTTTCTGTCCAATTTTGTGCCACCCGTCTTTTTCTACCAGTCTCACAAATTCAGTGTTTCCCATTGAACTGAACTCCCTTTATAACTATCTGGGTGCAAGATTGTCAGTTATGTGAGGTTGATTAGGTTAGTGTAAACAGATCTTGTTTGATGAGAACAGTAGTTTTATTGTGAGTGCAAGCAGGGGCTTTTTAGACAACTTCAGGAGGGTGAATTACAGTACTTACTAAGTAGAGTCACCTTACACTGTTTCTAAACTAGACTTGCCTGAGGTAAGGATGAAGAGGGTCAATTTTTTTCTTGTGCTCAGAGAGGAAGCTCTTGCTTACTAATTGTGTTATCATAGCTCATTAAACTTGCTTTCTTCCTTTCTAACTAGACTTCCTGATTTGTGTAAAAATAGAAAGCAAGACAACAGAGGCACTTAAAAACTACACCTTAGAGAAAGGTTTACATTCAAAAAAGTATTAAGTTCCTTGTCATTTTACCTGAGAGAAATTAAAACATGCTAAATTGTGGGTACATCTGTTCAAGAAATAATAGCCATGTATGACAAGTTCAGTCCCTGTAGTGATTAGAATATCCATTGCTTGAAGAGTGATTTTCTTGGCACTGGAAGTCTTCACTGTGCATTAATTCAACAGGTTTGAGCCATCAGCACCGATGGTGCTCTAGTTAAAATGAGATATTAAATACATGTGGCCTTCGTAGCCATATACTTATTTGGTCTGGCTTGGCATTCCACACAAAATTGTAGAATAAAGAATTAAGATTAGACAAATACTCATCACTAGGTGACAGTAACGTCCATAGAGGATAGTTTATATGAGGAATTATAAGAGATTTAAGAACAGTTATTCGGCCCAACATACGTATGTTGCGTTTTGACCATGAGTTAATTAAACTCTTCATTTTTAACAAGGCTTTGTCATAATTAATTGTAACCATTCTAGAAATGTTAACATTAAAGGAAATACCAAGTAGGACAAAATCATCCCCACGATTCCATGGAACCCCATAATTTTCACAAAAAAGATCATAACAATTCTTAAGGGAACCGATACCAATAAGCAATGATTTCCTGAAATTTATACTAAGTCCAGAAACATTTTTGAAATGAGTCAGTGTGTCCATTAAACCATGAAGCGAAGCTGCACTACCATCAAAGAAAAAGGTAGTATCATCAGCATACTGTACCATCTTATGCTCATAATTGTTCATTGAATAGCCCCGAATGGAAGTATTACTTTTAATCAAAATGTTCAACACCTCCGTACATAGAATAAACAGATACGGAGAAAGAGGATCCCCCTGTCGACACCCACGTTCCACTTGGAAACATTGTGAAGGATAACCATTAACAAGAACTGAGAACGTGGAGTTTCTGTATAAAGTATGGTACCACTTGATTATAGAGGGCCCAAAATTAAATGATTCGAGAACTTTATAAATAAACTTATGAGGAATACAATCAAAAGCTTTTTCAAAATCAATAGCAAGCAAAATCCCTGACAAGTTCTCCGCACCACAATATTGCATGATACCATAAATTGTGCGGATGCAGTTCCCAATGTATCTACCCTTTAAAAACCCATTTTGATCAGTATAGACTAATTTACTTAAAATCCGTTTTATACGGTTGGCAACGACAGAGGAAGCAATTTTATACAAAATATTAAGGAGAGTTATAGGCCGCCAATTACACAGTCTATCCTTAAGTATTTTGCAGCATGAAGACTATTGAATGGTGCTCTTAGTTTCCAATGTGCAATGGATTCCTAATCTTAAAAGAATAGTCCAGAGCTAAATTTATGTTTGATATGTTAAAGAGGAACATTATCCTAAGTATTCTGGTGAAATTTATTTCCTCATGTTTAGTTCTCAAGATATTAGCAATTTAATGTGGCAAATTTTCTACAGAGAATGAACTTCAAGCAAGCAGATGTGATTTCATGGATTCACATTGTTGGCCAATGTTTTGTGTTTATAATTTACCACCAGTTTTATGCAAATGAATTCTGATATATTGACTCTATAGGTGTATCCTGAGCAATGGAATTTTAAACACTTTATATGCCATAGGGGTTAGATAGCATCTCTAATAAGTTCAAGGCCAAACTATTATAGGATGAAAAATTAAAAAAAAAAAAAACATTGGCCATCAGTGTGAATCCATGGCATCACACTTGCTTGCTTTAAGTTCACTTTTATGGAAAATGTGTCAACTTCAATTGTTAATACCTTTAGAATGGAATGTGGGAAATGAATGAGACTTTCACCAGAGTATTTAGAATGTTCCTCTTTATCAAACATAAATTTGGTTCTGGACTTTTCCTTTATTCTGTGTTCAAAAGAAAGGTCAGCTTTAAGACAAAGAGTACTATATTTTTTTTTAGTCATGTAAAATTAAAATTCTCCCTAGTAAGCCATAAATTTTGAAAATCTCTATCTTATTGAATACTCTCTCTATCCTCTTACTTATTTTGTGGATAATTAGATGCCCTTTGTGAAGAAGTGAGAACAGAAGTGACCTCAGACCCTGATGAAGAGAATCAGGAGGACATTGATTCTGGCTGGGTGGATGTCTCTGAAACAGATGGATCATGTGAAAGTTCTCTTACTGCCAACCAAAGATTTCAAGCTTCTTTACAGAAAATTATCAATGACTGTCAAGAAATTCTTAAGGAACTAAAAATTAAGATGGTAAGTGTCTGTTTCGGAGAATTTTCAGAGACAAATTGGGGCTTTGAGCTGTGTGTTAAATATACATGTGTTTGTGATGTAAATTGCTTCACAGAAGGATCCCATTCTGTGAGACAAGAGTTATTTTTACTGACTCTGAGAGCAAACTTGTTGTCTTAATGACACTGTATATATCTCCCTGTCAGTTTCCCAGTTCAATATGCATGATGGCTAGTGTAGTTAATGCAAGGCAACTAGAAACTCATGTAGTTTCAGGGAATGGTTGCTCAGGTAGTTGTTAGGGAATGGTACCCTTTTTATTTTAAGTCTGGTAGTATTTGTTTATTGAGTCAGACTTAGTTTTTAGCTGGTGTAGAAATTTTGCAGCCTTGCTGCCCTTTGCTGGGCCCTCGAACAAACATGTGGAGTATCCAGTCCTGAATAAAATCATCCCCAGAATATTTTTGCTTTCATTGCCATCATTAGGTGAATGTCTTTCCTACCTTTTTCAAACTCTGTGGCAGGGGGTTTTAGTATATGTCAACAGTGTGTCTACCTGTCATTGGACTAAAGGGGAGAACTTGAAACAGATTTGAACCACATTTGAACTTCTGTTTTTGTCTAGCTGATAATATACAACAAATTGGTGTTGGGTGGGTAACTTGTATGAATTTTCCTTTTCTAGGCTTTTATTGGTCATGTGCTGTGAAATGTTAAGTAAGGTAACTCTGTCTGTTGTGTCATATCATTCTAATCTGGAAACTTAAGAATATAATTCTTGTCTCCTACAACATAATTTTTTCTCTTTATCTGTCTCCAAAATAGGATCACTCAAGTTTTATCACAAAATGCAAGACAAAAGAACTGCCATCCAAGCCAAAGCAATGCTGCAACAAATGTTTACCTCATAACTCAGGTTACCATAGTGATAGTGAAGCCAAAGAAGAATCAAAAAGGAAAACAGATATGAAACAAAGTAAGTATTTCATGAGAGTTGCAATCTGCAAAGGAATTTGTCCGTCATAAACTTACAATGATGCTTTTGCAGCAAAATTAAATTTAAAAGAGCAGTCAGTTAGTTAGTTAGTTAGATGGGATTTTATGACACACCAGCACGAATGTGTCATATAGTGTCACCAAGGTGGACAAAGTTACATTGTTGGGGTAAAAGAGCAATCAGAGTTAGAATATTAACCTTTTGTTTCAGCACTTTGTTTTCTCTTTTGAACTGATTGTTTACCCTTGGTATGGAAACATTGAAGAGGTCTTTCTGGTTAGAAGAAATATAAATTTTGTGTTAATTATCATTAAATGATGATTTCTGAACAATTGTCGCTTAAAAAAATTCCTTACATGTGCAAGACTAGACAGCCTCCACTACTCTGTAACCAATCACAATGTTAGATTGTGATCACAGAGCACTTTTTGTTAGTTTTAAATCAGTGCACAAATGTGGTGCACAATCAAAAGTATGAAAAATATTTCTCAAAAACAAACTCTGATTGCTGCTTTAGTTCTGTATTAATGGTTGATTCATTGTTAAGGATCTGTTACTGTCGTTGTGATAGTGTACTTTTAAAGTTTTGTAGAGTCACACTGTTAGACATATGGTCACAGAAGGTCATATGAGATCGGTTAAAAATGCAAGAACTGTTGTACACAAATCCGGACAGCAAGTGATGATCCAATTTCATGCGACCATAACTGGGGTCCATTACCTTTTAATCTTTCAATTTTCTCGCTTACCTGTATCATGGATGGTTGTACACTTGATTAAATTTTGATTCCTTCAATTTCACTTAATATGACAGTTTGGAATTCAAGTAGACAATAAAAAAAGATGATTTTAAGCTGATGGACCCCACTAATGGCCGCCTACAGTCACTAAACTCAAACCCTAATCCGATTTGTCTAAAACAGGGATGGGCAAAGATTGTTTTGTGGAGGTGTTAGAGGTGACAAATAAAGTTGGGTAGTCTCACCTCAGGTTGCTGTGTTCTGTGCAGCACCATCAATACCCTTAAAACAATATGGCATCACAATGGAACCTTGTGTCCTTGGGAATGAATCTTGGCTGATACAAAAGCAGCACTATGGCTCCACTCAACACTCCAGTCCCAGTAAAGTAATAAATGTCGAGCTGCCAGCTGCTGCCCAACTCACGAGACTGTCCGTGTTGGTGGAACAAATAGGGTGCTTTTTACATGCTTTGAAACGGACAGGAGTAGTTGATGAAGTTAGCTTCGAGATTTCAAGTAGTTGTTCTCTAGTAAAAATGGCCTAGTTGGCTATGTAAAATTTCCACGAAGGTAGCTGGTTACATCGAAGCCATTGGCTTACTTCAGCGTCCTTATGTTGTGGTTGGCTAGAGTAGTGGTCACTAGGAGTAGATGTTGAGCGTGCGAGAGCTAGAGTGCTTCTGGGGAGAGCATGCTGTCCGGCTCGTATTGGACTCTCCATGAAACTCGATGCAGCTGATGTGGTTGGTCAGTAGTCCTGACGTCATTAGGCTGCTCTCGGTAGCTGATGTATATGTATAAGTGTGTATGGTGCACTTAGAATAAAAGTCCAAAGTGCTACAATTGTTTCTAGGTAGTTTGCTTTCATTATCACACTCAGAGATGGTGATATAATAGTCCTCGTGTGTAAAATTTATAGTTTAGTTGAGTGATCATGAAATAGTGTCTAGTGAGGTGCTTTAAGGAAAAATTGGTTTAAGAGTGAGTCCCTTCAAATGGTATGATTGCATGTCACCTTCATGAACATCTTAAAAATACTGCTTAAAATTTGTGTTGTGCTGTGCAAAGTTTGTTTAGATCTTAAAAATGGAACTGTGATTATATTATACACTTTCCTAGATTTTCTAACTGTAATGTTGCAAACATAGATATGTGAAGTATTACAAAAGAAATATCTAACAGCAAGATGTATTGGTTTCTTTTTTTATTCTTTCTTTCTGTTTTATTTTCCTAGCTCTGAACAAATCCAAATCTCTTTCCTCACTATGTAATGGAACAGGAGAGGGCTGTAACTGCTCTGAGGAATCTTACAGACCAAAAATGGTGAGGGCGGATATCTTCCGTCGGTACGATCAAGACCTCAGGACCCTGGAGGAGCTGTGTGGAAACTTTGCCATTGATGGCCTTAACAGATTAAATAAATTGTATAAAGTAAGAAAATAAATAATTAAAGCTTTTGAGTGTCATTAAGTAGGATTTTTGTGTAGAGATGGTTAATACTTTTTAGTCTTGTTTTACCAATTAAAAGAAATCAGAAGCTGAACTTCTGGGCATTGGTTAGAGCAAAAGGAAATGATGCCTAGTTAGATGATACACAAATGCAATGTGTTATATACAGGTAGTTGACAGCTAAATAGGTAAAGCTAGAACATCCTACCTATCATATACAGTGCAAGTCCTCCCTTATAGTAGTGTAATATAAAATGGTCTCTAAAACAAAGGTGTAAAAAACACTAGACATGAAAATGGAAAAGCTAAAGTAATAATGAAAACAGAAAAATTGTGAAAAGAAATTGTAAAGGTTAAGTCTTAAAAACTCTCTTGTCAGACCATAGCATTACATTTGTGAAGGGTTATAGAAGGTGAACAATATCAAGCATGGCACACAAGTTGTTTTAAAAATGTCACAAATATGTAAGGTAGTTAAATTGCTTTCCTTATCATTTGAAATTTCCTGAGGGAAATGGGAGAGTAACAGATTATAATTCAAAGATGTAAAGAAATGGATCTGAGTAAGAAATGTATCCTTACTAAGGTTGGGGTAGGGTGGGGGTTAGATTTCTTGAAATATTCATGGGAATCACTGTCAGGACTATAAGGAAATTTGGTAGGGATTGCAAGGTGAAAAATTTGACGAGGCATTCTGAAATTCTGTAATGTTCATTTTTCAGATATTTTGTAGAGATGCTGTTGTTTTAAAGTTGGAGCAGGTGGAATCCAGTTTAATCAGCCCATCTGCTAGTCTGCTAACCATCGGACACACTGTTGAAATAAATTTTCTTGCCAATGTTGATGTGTGAGTCGCTTTCCTTTTGTTGCTTTTTAAAAATTGCCTTAAGTAGTTACTGTGGTATCTTTTATGTTGTTTACTTGTATTTCCTGTCTTTTATGTTTTATTGTATCTTACATTTTACATCTTTTGTCTTTGCTATTCTTGTACATTGTTGTTTTAGACTTTTACTCCTTTTGCTGCAAAATGTAATATCTTTATTGCTTGAATATTTTAGGATTGCAGATAAAAGATTATGCAATGATTGTCTAAATAACATTTTTTGGTGGTCATTTTATTTTTATTGCAGGCAATCCAATGGCCATAGTCTAATAAGACAACAGCATAGGTCAGAATATAGTGGCAATTTATTGGTAAGTAAAATTGGTTGTCTTTCTCTGCTTGAACTTTGTCAGAAGGTCAAATACGATATCGTGTCACAAAAAAGTCATCAAGTTTTGATAACCTTTTTCTCTGGTCTAGTTCCTCATTTAGGCAAGTCATTTAAGTAAATGTTCATGTGTATTTCTTTTGTGCAATTAAAACAAAAACTGTTTAAAAAATAAAAGTGATTGATATATGTGAAGCGTAGGAAATGTTCATGTTTAGTCATTCTTGGTTGTTGAGTATATGTGTGTGATGATCAACTCTAGGACTGCTTCACCTCACGAAGGGTTGGAGTATGTAAGTTCTCATCTTGGCATAGGGTTGCCAGTTTTAAAGAGGCTTAGTTAGTGCTTTTTTGGTGGTGAATAGTAAAGTGAGGTCACTATGGGTCCAACTATGAAACTTAAAAACTTGAAGATTCAAGAAGAGAACTCCAACGAATCTTTTATTTGGCATGTTGGTAATCCATCTGGCTTCAATTCTCAGCGGAGTAGCCAGTGAGAGACAACTGGACAAAGACCATGTCTGGCTTGACTCGAACCAATTGTTTGGAAACTGAGCCTTAAAATTTCTTCTATCCTAGCCTAAATTTTAGCAAATTCCCTGCTGCCAACCATAGGCAAGGTGAAATTATACAACATTTTGCCATTCTGTGCATTTTGATCACATTTAGCCCCTCATTTTATCTCTATTCTCTACAGGTTGAGACACCTAGCAGTATTACTTCAGAGTCTTCCAGGCAATCTTTTCCTTTAAGCTATGATGCTGAATTTGTCCCAGGATCATCTGCCGGGTCCTTAGAGTAAGATTTTCATCAATTTGCTTGCATCTTACATAACATGTGTCTTGTGGGATACACTCGTGTAAAATGAATATTTTGGAAAAATATGAGATATTTCATAACAAACATAGTTAAAGTGATTTGTATTTTGAGAATCAAAATGTTAAAGCAATGTTGTTTTCAATTTGCAAAAGTTTAATTGAAAACCTGAATAATTGATAGTGATATCTACATCCCAGAGGACAATGTACCCAACATATTCAGAAAGTAGTTCTTATCTGGGCCCATGTTCAAAGAAAGTTTGCATTTTTTTTCACAAAGGGTATAGTTTTGAATAAATCAAATTTGTTTTAAAAAATGATTTGTATTATAGACTATACACCACAGTGAGAAATGTCTAGAGGCTGCAGAGACAGTATTTCCATATCATGACATAACATGACAAGTTTTGAAATGTCATTGCATATGAACCTAAGACGGAGCCTAAACCCTGGATTTAAATGACATTTTTCTTAGACAATTAACTGCTTGTTTAATTCTTCCATTGTTTGTTCCTGTCTCTTCAGAAGAGGATTAATGGCAGCATGAAAAGCTATAGCAAATGATGATACCCTTAGTAAGGTTACAAATATCATGAGAGATTATGGTTTTGTTCAACTTTTAACTGTAACATCACAGTAAAGTATATGATGCTGAGGACACCCCACCCATACAGGTTACTCATAGTTAGTGTGATTTCTTGGTGTCTTGTTGAAGTTCAACAAGCCCTTGTTGATCTTTTTACAATGGGCTTAATTTTTGTCATTTTAGCTTAGTAAAGTTGTTGCATAAGTGTATTTGGTGAGCTGTGTGGGTTTTTATGTTGCAGATATATGCATGCATCATAGTTCTCTTACCCTATAATTTGTGGTTGCTACAGACAAGAACTACTGCCTGAAGTTGCCTAGTTGACTGGTGTGCATGAGAATGCTTTAGTTTTGTGTGCAGTCAACTACTCCAACTGGACAATGGATTGAAATGATATCCTCCATACGAAGTATAAAATTATAGAGGGGGAAACAGGCAACCAAAAAACTCCTGCACATCTAGTACAATTGACCTCACTCACATGTGATACATAAATTGACCTCACTCACATGTGATACATAAATTGACCTCGCTCACATGTGATACATAAATTGACCTCACTCACATGTGATACATAAATTGACCTCACTCACATGTGATACATAAATTGACCACACTCACATGTGATACATAATTTTACAAGAGCTTTAATAAACCACTCTGCCACTCTCCCAACCAAAAAACTCAAGCACATCTAGCAGAATTGACCTCACTCACAAGTGATACATAATTTTACAACAGCTTTAATAAACCACTCATCCCAATTGATCTGAACTGCTTTGTTAATTTGGGCTTGCAAGTATGTCAGTGTTTTGTGTACTCCCCCATCTTGGATCTTAATATTTTTGCCATCAACAGTGTGATACTGATGCATAAAGTCAATGACATGCTGTCATATTAGCTTGTAGCTAAATTGATGCTCTTAGAAGCTTTTATGCAAAATGTATTTTGATGGATGAATTACTTATTTTTGACAGTTCCCTGTACTATGATGTTGAAGAGGGAGAGGATGAATTTGAAGCTGGGAAATATCACGAAGGAGAGCATGGAAGTTGGCTTGAGATCAGTATATCATCAGATGAAGTCAGGTGCAGCATGGACTCACGTAAGTTTATCATGGTACTTGACTTGAGATTAGAGTGTCTTACAGTGAAATCAGGTGTAGCATGGAGTCACATAAAAAGTCTGTCAGTCATGGAAGTTGGCTTGAGATCAGTATATCATCAGATGAAGTCAGGTGCAGCATGGACTCAAGTAAGTTTATCATGGTACTTGACTTGAGATTAGAGTGTCTTACAGTGAAATCAGGTGTAGCATGGAGTCACATAAAAAGTCTGTCAGTCATGGAAGTTGGCTTGAGATCAGTATATCATCAGATGAAGTCAGGTGCAGCATGGACTCACGTAAGTTTATCATGGTACTTGACTTGAGATTAGAGTGTCTTACAGTGAAATCAGGTGTAGCATGGAGTCACATAAAAGTCTGTCAGTCATGGAAGTTGGCTTGAGATCAGTATATCATCAGATGAAGTCAGGTGCAGCATGGACTCACGTAAGTTTATCATGGTACTTGACTTGAGATTAGAGTGTCTTACAGTGAAATCAGGTGTAGCATGGAGTCACATAAAAAGTCTGTCAGTCATGGAAGTTGGCTTGAGATCAGTATATCATCAGATGAAGTCAGGTGCAGCATGGACTCACGTAAGTTTATCATGGTACTTGACTTGAGATTAGAGTGTCTTACAGTGAAATCAGGTGTAGCATGGAGTCACATAAAAGTCTGTCAGTCATGGAAGTTGGCTTGAGATCAGTATATCATCAGATGAAGTCAGGTGCAGCATGGACTCACGTAAGTTTATCATGGTACTTGACTTGAGATTAGAGTGTCTTACAGTGAAATCAGGTGTAGCATGGAGTCACATAAAAAGTCTGTCAGTCATGGAAGTTGGCTTGAGATCAGTGTATCATCAGATGAAGTCAGGTGCAGCATGGACTCACGTAAGTTTATCATGGTACTTGACTTGAGATTAGAGTGTCTTACAGTGAAATCAGGTGTAGCATGGAGTCACATAAAAAGTCTGTCAGTCATGGAAGTTGGCTTGAGATCAGTATATCATCAGATGAAGTCAGGTGCAGCATGGACTCATATAAGTTTATCATGGTACTTGGCTTGGGATTAGAGTATCTTCCAATGAAGTCAGGTGTAGCATGGAATCATGTAAGTCTGTAGTCAATCATAAATGATGTAACATTGTGACTATTTACAGCTATTAGATGGGTTAAAAGACCAGATAGCCCTTACGGCTCTGCCAACAGTGCCCTTCACAAAGGTGGTAGGAAAGGTAAGAGAAGGCCACATAATATGCTTTTAGCCCCTGTTTCATCCTTTTCAAAGTAATTGGCAAAAAATTAAATACCTAGGTAGCCCTCATCAACTTATTATGTGGATAATTAATTTGCAAATCATACAAGGAGAACCTCTGAGTACTTATTTGGAAATTTTGGGGCTTGTTGCTTTATGCAGGGTATTTCATATGTTATTAAATAATGTCCTTAAACACAGTAAATGAATCATCCATGCATTCCCAAACTTATGCAACAGACTTATTAATACATGCAGACAGTAGTATCCATGAATCCGGACAGATTGTGAAGGTCTGATTTTAGTCAGCCATTACTGGGGTGCATCACCGTAAATCTTTAAATTTCCTTCCTTACCTGTGCCATGGATGGTTGTACACTGAAGTGTATCTTGATTTTCTCAACTTCACTGAATATGAGGATTTGAAATTCACATAGACAATAAATGAAGATGATTAAAGGCTGATGGACACCATAAATGGCTGCCTACAGTCACTAAAAACAAGCACTAATCGGATTCGTCTATACCTCATGTTCATACGCATTTCATCTCCCAGAAGAGCAGTCCAACAAATTCATTACAGGAAGAGGAATTAAAGCATTACCTAAAATAACATCAAGTTGATATGAAAATGTGTAACATTCATTACAATTTAAGTGAGCTTTTAACATAACACATAATTTGGTCATTTTACATTTTGTATGTAAATTGGTGGTCCTATTTAAGGAATGATTGCTATGTGTTTGTGTTTTCTCCCACAGAGACAAGCCAAGCTTTTGAAAAGACTTCCACTAGTAGCCTTTCTGAAAGTGAATTTGAAGAATTGTCCCTTTCCCGTTCATTAGGTTCAAAGTCTGTGCCTCTCACAAATGGATATGATCGTGGTGAGTTCTTTTCAATTTGTTTCTTTGCTTAACTTCTGTGTGGTGCTTATTGGCAACACCAATACATCCCCTTTAAGCTATTCAATATTGAAAATATCAGTACTGGTCAATATGGAGATCTTAACATCAGCAATTGAGGAATGAATGTTATTTATATGACTATAAACTGTTCTGCACTCTATATGTAACTCCTTAAACACAAATGTATTGAATGAAGGATGCACCAGTGTAGACAGACCATATGTATGATGGAAATAACATCATTAATCCTGGTAGACAAAGAAGTAGTTTCATTCACATGAAATGAAATATGAGAAGCTGAAAGGCCTAATCCTCTCACCCCAAACCACTCCAATCCTCCTAACCACTTACTTAAGCTCCTTCCACAACTGCCTAAAATTCGTCCTCATCTAGAAACAATCTCAGTTTATTGCTTCACATTGAGTGTACAAGACCCAATGAGAAATCAAAACACTCTCAGTACAGTACATGAGGTTTAGTATCAACTTTGGTACTCTGTATTTTGTGAACTTACCAGCTGTCAATATAAGAGCTGTGCCAATTGAAAATTTCTGTGTACTACTACAAAATTTATAATTTTTGTTCAAAGAATTAGCCCTTTAAAACAGGTCTAAACAATACAAGATTTGATGAAAGCAGTCATGTTTTTTCGGTAGTTACTTAAGGTTAGGCACGTTTTTGTCAATGATATTTGACCCATGTGATATAATATGGATGTATGGACATATTTGCTCTACATTTCCATGCATCATCTGAATTTAGGAGGATTATGAATTAAATTTCCAAAATTAAAGCATAACATACTTCCCATCGTACTCAACAAAGGCAACCTTGTTTTTTTTTTTTTTTTTGGTTGTATATTAGGACATTCAATACCTCATACATCTGTGTCTTCAGAACCAGTTGTGTCACGCTGTCGTAGAGTACCAGTTGGTTGCTATGCAAGTCGTTTAAACAGTACTAATCCTGATCTTCCAGGTAGGTTAATTAAATCAGCCATCAGAGTTTGTTTTAATGGGTTTTTTACAATAATTTTGCACTGCAATCATGCATATGCATATGCCCTTTTTCCAAAAAGCAGCTACAAAGGATTGTGGGATACGATATGTCCTTTTCGTCACTTTCATTGCCCTGACATGAAAAGGGGCACACACCTACATTCTATCCCACAATTCTTCCCAATTGCTATTTGGGGTATGTTAGGTTAAAGTGTACCTCAAGTCAAAAAATGGAAAAATATATATTGAGTAGCATGAAAATGAATTCTAACAGTCAAACTCCCATCTTCATGTGACATTCTTGAGCCCAAATATAAAATGTTGAAGTTAATTTACTCAAATTAAAATGGTACATTGTGCAGTAATTTGTGATGTCATCATTGTACTACTCAAATTACAATCTTTGTATTTCTTTGTTTTACTGAAAGTTACTGCACCTTGTAGCAAGGTGTGATAGCACTGTTACTCTTCTGGGGTGATGAAATTAATTAAGCCCTCTCTGTGTAACATGCTATGCAAGCAAATAGGAAGTGTTCAAGGTTATAAAAACATTTTCATTTTAAAGGGAAACAAAGCAGGTGATGTGAGTTGAACAACAAGAAAGTAAAAAATTATTGCGCAATGGACTACTTTGTTTTAAGTGAATAAATTGCAACATTTTATATCTCGGCTCAAGAATAGCCTATGATTAGAGGAGTTGGACCGTTAGGATTCCTTTTCCATGCTGTTTTTTTTTTTTTTTTTTTTTGATTTATTTGACTTGAGGTACATTTTAACACTAGCAAATAATGACTAGCAAAATATGATCAATCACAATGGTATGACATGATTGGTCACCATGTATAGGAGACTCTTTTGTTACATAAAAAGGTTTAATTTTTTCACCTGAAAAATATTAAGAAATTGGCATTCAACAGTTGTGAACAAAATACCTTTTTTTCTAACTTGAAACACCTCTTTGATGTCTCTCTATTCTGGTAAACAATCAGTTTAGATTGGAAAATGAAGGTGCTTGAAGTAAAGGTTATTTTTCTCTGACAAACTCTGATTGATCCTCCAGTTGCAGTTGTTTTTAACCAGATATTTTTTTCAAAAAGAAGACAGTTGCAGTAACCTTTGTTGCTAAGCAGCAATACATCATTTATTTCCAATATTTTGTTTGCCTTAACTTTTCGCTATGTGATATGACACTGTAAACAAAAACAGTTTATCTGTGGCCAGCAAAGATATGTGTCATTAAAATGGAACAGGAAAGAATCCATCTTCAGAAACTGGGAATCCCAAATTCCATCATTTTTGGTCTCTATGAAAGAGAAAACATATATGTATGTGAATGTGCATGTGAGTGTGTGTTTGTGACACTTAGCTTATGCACATGCTGTCTTGAGAAGGGAAACTTCTTTAAAACTCAAACTTGGTGTTTGGGTACCCCATAAAAAGAAGCAGAAGCCTATTGTTTTTTGTGGAGGTCAAAAACCATCTGGGGTCACGGGGGTCAAACACAGAAAATGTTTTGCATGCGATATCTCAAGCAAGGAAAGCCCCTTGTAGCTCAAACTTGGTGTGTGAATACCCTATTTAGAGAAGACGAACCATGTAGTTTTTTTGGTTGAGGTCAAAGGTCATTTGAGTTCACCGGAGGTCAAAATTTGAAAACTTTGTGCATGGGATGTCTCAAGAAGGGAAACACCTTTGAAGCTCAAACTTGGGTGTGTGGGTACCCCATGTAGAGCAGTCTCACTGTGTCAGATTTGTTTCAACTGATTGGATCAAACCACAGACTGTAGTCTGATGTCTGGACCACCATCTTCGTCAACCAGCAACTCTGTTGGGAGCATGACCTATACATACAAACTCAGATAGACAGCAAAAAGGATCTGTCAATAATATTCCAATTCAACCTACATGGCCACCTGATATTCAGCGCGTGTGGTTCTAGGGGTGGTAATGGGAAAGGCTACCTCATTGCATGAAAATTGTCCTTGTTTGAAAAAGAACATTTATGTATCATCAAAACCACACTGCAGTTTTGCCTTCTGTTTTTTTTATATTTTTCTTTTTTTTTTTAAATGAGTGAATTTTGAATGTGGTTGAGCTCAGTGATTTCACTTGTTTATACCACTTTAAGTTCACTTTGATGCATTTGTCTGCAAGAATCCTGGGTCAAAATGTTTCAAAGTATTATACATAATTATTGTCTTTTCAGGAACTGGAATTAAATCCTTTCTAAATCATTATGGATTTTCCATTCATCTAATTTATGCCCTCCTCTCAGGAAGAACTGTTGTAATAGCTGCAAGTCCAAAGCATGAAAAGTAAGTATACACTGCTTGAAATGATTATAAGGGTATGGAACTACTTTGATCTGGTCAGGGATATTAAAAAATTGCTGACCACTTTTGCCCAAACTTTGCAGTTTCAAAGTTACTAATTTGTCCAAACTTTGCAGTTTCAAAGTTACAAGTTTGTCCAAATATGTAGTGTATTTCACTAAAAAAGTTATTTTTCTGCCTAGATTGTACCTCCCCCCCCCCTTCCTTTTCTTATTCCTTTGGTTACTTAGTAAATTAGATGGAGTTTTATATCCCAGTTTCCAGCTTGTTGGTTCAAGTCGAGCTGGCCACAGCCTTTTTTCCAGTTGTGGCTCACTGGCTTGTTTTCCCTACTCCATTGCTTTTGCGGAGCATCACGCACAATGGCACTAGGATCCTTTTTTAGAGTCTTTGGTATGACTGAACCTGGGAAGGGAACCCGAACCTTCTGCGTGAGAGGCGCCTGCTCTACCGTTAGACCAAACACGTGGTCTTCCTATTCCTTTAGAAATAAGCCTCCGTAGTCATTTGTGGGACTGAACTACTAGGTTATCAGGTTTATATGGACAATGAGAATCCTTGGGCATCTGCATCCGCTTTGCACCTGGGAGGTCTTGAGTTTGACTCCTGGAGGGGTCATACCAGAGACTTTAAAAATGGAGCCTTCTGCTGTTGTGCTTGATCCTCAGCATAAGCAGTGGAGTATGGAATTCAACCCAGTGAGCCTTAACTGGAAAAAGGCCATGGTTAGCCTGATCGAAGCCATTTGTTTAGAAACTGAGCTTCAAAGCTCCATCTAACTAACTCAGGAAAGAGTGGGTGGCAGTGACAGGAATTAGTTGGTTGGTTTTAGTCCCAAAATCAGATTCTATTATCAATTCTATTCAATAATACCTTAACTCTCAAGGTCAGGGAATTAACACTATTTATTACATTTGAAGGCAAATAAAATCATGTCAGTGTAATACCATCTTCAAAATTATATCATAAATTGGAAGTGTTTTGGTGAAAAATTGTCTCATATAAACTTAACTTCTCCTTGCTTTTCAAGGGAGGTCTATCGTGTCATCAGAACTCTAAGACTGTTTGTACCTGGACACAGTGAGTAAGTGATAATGTTGATTGTTGCCATGATTGTAAAAGTTTGGACGTTTATGTAACTTGAAAGAAAACTGGTAATGAAACCCTTGGAGCTGGGGGGAGAAAGAGATGCACAGAGCATGAGGGTTTTCTCTCTCTCTCTCTCTCTTAAAACAACTGTGTTTACCTTATCTCTCCATATTATGATACTGTGCAAAAAATTGGATGATGTGGTTGCTATTTCCTCAAACACTCCTCTTTCTTTTCACATCCTGACATCTCATCCTATGAAGTTGTCATTCTGTCATCAAACTAGAACCTTCTAGATAATATGTAGTGCTTTCCAAAACAGTCTGCACATTTTACAGATATTTGCTCCAGGAGCTAATGACCATTGTTTTAGCTCATACCATCCATAAAGCTATTAGATCTTTAAACCACCACTGCATCTGTATGTCTATCATACCAGTGAAACAGTAGCTCAACAAACTTTGAAACTTTATTGTTTGAGGAACTTTGATGAAAATGGAACACAATGATCAGAGCAGGAGATCCAACATTTAATTATCATTTGAACCAAGGTAGTTGCCGATATTGAGCTGCTTGTTGTCTTGCTCTTGAAATATCTTTAAGGCTTGAAAGGGATTTGGTACTGAAGACAATGATCTCTGTCGTCTGCTACATCTTAGACCTATCATGATGGTTCCATCCATTGCCATTATACTGCCAGTCGTTGAGGAAAAAAATCTAAATTTTAAGTATGCATCGCTCGGCGTTGAATCTAATATTTATTGGTTGCGATGATAAGAGAAACCAATGCATTCATGATGGCGTGTGTGTGTATGTATGTGTGTATGTGGGTGTGTATGTGTGAGTGTGTGTGTGTGTGTGTGTGTGTGTTTGTGACGCTTTGCTCGTTAACATGATTTCTCAAGATAGGGATGTCTGACAGTTTTCAAACTTGGTACATAGATGAGCCATATTGAGAGGAAGAACCCTATTGTTTTTGGTGGAGGTCAAAGGTCATTTGGGGTCACCAGGGGTCAAAGTCCGAAAACCTTGTTAACGCGATATCTCAAGGTAGGAAACTTGGATAGATGTCATATTTTGTATGTGGATGCGTAATAGTCAGAAGATGGTCCCTATTGTTTTTGGCTGAGGTCAAAGGTCATCTGGGGTCACCGGGGGTCGAAGTCTGAAAATCTCATTAACACGATATCTCAAGTTTGGAAGCTTTGACAGATTTTAATTTGGTATGTGAATGGGTTATGGTCAGGAGATGGTTCCTATTGTTTTTGGTGGAGGTCAAAGGTCATCTGGGGTCACCAGGGGTCAAAGTCTGAAAACCCTGTTAACGCGATATCTCAAGCTAGGAAACTTGTATAGATTTCATATGTGGTATGTGGATGCATTATAGTCAGAAAATGGTCCCTATCGTTTTTGGCGGAGGTCAAAGGTCATCTGGGGTCACCAGGGGTCAAAGTCTGAAAACCTTGTTAACACAATATCTCAACGTAGGAAACTTGTTTATATTTCATATTTGGTATGTGGATGCGTTATAGTCAGAAGATGGTCCCTATTGTTTTTGGCAGAGGTCAAGGGTCATCTGGGGTCACCAGGGGTCAAAGTTTGAAATCCTTGTTAACACAATATCTCAAGTTTGGAAGCTTGTATAGATTTCATATTTGGCATGTGGATGTGTTATAGTAAGTAGATAGTCCCTATTGTGCTTGTCAGAGGTCAAAGGTCATCTGGGGTCACCGGGAGTCAAAGTCTGAAAAACTCGTTAACACGATATCTCAAGGTAGGAAGCTTGGATAGATTTCATATTTGGGTATGTGGACGCATTATGGTCAGAGGATGGTCCCCATTGTTTTTGGCAGATGTGAAAGATCATCTGGGGTCTCCAGGGGTCAAAGCCTGGAAACCTTTTTAAATATTATCTTTCAAGATAGCTGTTTGTCCATTTGTCTGTCTGTTGTTTGTATGTCTAGCTATGTATCGCTTTTATTAAGGTCAAAAGCTCATCTGGAATGACAAAATTATTTTTTGTACATGCTAGTATAACATTTGAATGAGAAGATAATGGTGCATTATGGCACTCTTTGAAACGGAACATTTATGTATCATCGAAACCTCAATGCATTTTTGCATTCTGGTTCAAATAGCTGTTACGAAGATTCTTTAAAATTCCGCTTTCCCGATAACACTTTATTCTAATGCGGAAAATGATCAAAACTGTGATTGTTTTGTTAGGCTGGAACATTGTGTCAACGTGGTGGTAACTCATAAGAATCTTAGACAGACAAAAGCATATAGTAGTTAAAAGTTTACAGACAGCCGTTTTGCATAAATTTTTTATTAAAGCTTAGCACTTGTTGGTAAACACGTTGTACTTCAAAGAAACAGCAGTAACCTTTGTTTCTGGACTACCTCGGTTTGAAAGGAGTAAGACATCATTAGAATCTGAAAGTCAGAAATGGCAAACCAATGGGAATAAAAGACCTGTCAATCAAATTTTGTTACCTGAAAAGGGATTAAAGAGTCTCAAGTACATATTTTCTGGTAGATTTGAACGTTGGATCTCCTTCCCTGGTAACTCCCTGATCAGAGGGTTTGAGGCCTTTTCTAATCAACACGGTGTGGACTTTAAAGTTCTGAAGGTTCATCAAATATCTTTATATAACATGTGATGTCATCAATTTTTAGATAATGTCCATTGGAAGTTCCGAAATTTTCAGATAGGTCTGGTAACATGTCAGGAGTTAATCTAAGTGTTCCTGCTCAAGATTACTTGTACATAAAGCCACATAATTGGACTCTTCCTTTACGTGGGTCCTTAGAATTTTGCATGCTGCAGAAAAACATTTGTAGAATAATTGTTGTCTGGAATTGATACTCCAACAAGTTTGAGCCTCAGCACAATTTGTGCTCAAGCTTTTTTTCTTTTGATAAGAGGATGTATTTGCCATATTTTTCGTGTTTGCCAATCCTTTGTAATTTCTTGCTTTAATGGACACATGATATTTTTAAACACAGCAGAGTTTCATACTTTTCAAACTTTATTTGTAGATACAGGCTGTTATGTAATACATAGTACAGCAGTACCATAGCTGTCTTTTTTAAGATGTAGAAGTGTTCTTATAGAGTAGAAATTGGTGATATGATTCTAAATTCTGATCAGTTGCTCCAAGTTTACATAATGTCAAATGATGTAACTTCCAAAAATTGTCCTTGTATGTCATGTTGGTGAATTTCAAACACAACTTTTTTCGTTTCACCACATTTTAAACCTGAATCTTTTCATTCATTGCTCATAACTGTATGTTAGTTTATATGTTACTTTATATGGCCACATGAAGTTTTGATATGTCAGAGAGGTACTTATTCTAAGCATTTCAGTGACGTTTGCATTGAAATCCAATGTGTGGTTTTCAAGATATGAGCAGGTAAATTTGTCATGTTTTCAACAGAAAGTGAACTTGAAGCAAATGCATATGACATCATATTCACACATTAATGAACAGTCTTTTGTTTTTCTTTAAATTTACATCCCATTTTCTCTGCAACAACCTCATATTATCAGAATGTGATTGCATATGTGACATGAGAACATTATAAAGTTTGCGTTCCCCAGGGGGAGGTCCTGTTCCTATTACCTTCAAGGTCAACACATCAGTTTAAAAAACAAAGGGAAACAAAGCATTCATTGCCAGTGTGAGGAATTGATATAGCTGCTGCTGCCCTCAAACTCACTTTGGAACATTAATTTAGTAACTTGATATACTGATGTCTTGAGAAATACACATCCAATGTGAATGGAATTTTTACTACACTGTGTAGATTTGGTTCCTTTTTTTAACATGTGAAAATTAAATGTTTGCTGAAACATCCCTTTAAGGCTTATGCCATTACCTAACCAAGTAGTATTTACAGTAGGCTGCTCACCTGAGGAATTTTTACAGCATCTGTTGTCATATTTAGGGAAGAGAGAAGTTAAATTGGTTCCAGGTAACCTTCTCCCACTATCCCTTCTCAACATTCTTTTTAATTTTCTGGTTGTAAATATTTTGACAAGCCTTTCCTCACTTGTTGTTTTACCTACAGTAACCAGCTTATAGTTCCATGGCATACAAAGCCGCTCACTATGTGTGATTTATCCAGAATGAAACTAGTTGGTCTAGCTAAGACTAGATCTTTACAGAGGATCATACCTTCTACTGTCTTTCGTTTTACAAGTGTATTTGATTTTGAATCTACCACACTCTGGACCCCAGGGTACAAGGTTAGTTGAATTATGAAGTCAACAGACATGTCAGATTATATTTCATTCCTTGTAAATCTTGTAGAAAATAAAACTGTACCAAGTGATCAATATTTAATGAAATATGGTTAAGAGTGGATTATGAGTCAAATGGCCATTATGAAACTTTAAGTGTATTTGATGGTCAGTATGTTGGCCTTTCCCTTGCATGAAACTTCTTGTAAAGAAGAAAAAGCAGTAAAGAGGTATCTAAGTAATTTTATACTTAGGAAATTATTTTAGAGAAAGAAATTTAGATATGTGCACTCATGAAGAGAAGTAGATAACATAACTGGGAGGTAAATCAATGACTTCAACTAAAATGTGACATCCACCATTGAAGCTACATAAGTAGAGGACATACAACACAATATTATTGATAAATTGTTGCAGGGCATAATTGATTTGGTATGGCATCCCACTTTGCTATGCAAGCTTACAAAACTGCTACAAAAAATTTTAAACTGTGCAGCAGCTATTTTTGTAAATGCTACTTTAATGTTTCCATCAGTAATGTGATCAAAACACCAAAATCCTCAAATCTGCTGCATAAATTGTGAATACTTAGTAATTTCCTGTTACTGTATCTTTTCTTCCAACAGGGAACGTTCCTTACAGAAACACTGAATCAGTGTAAACATTTCCATTCAGATCAACCATGTATTGCAGCTATTGAAGCTATGTTGATTAGCTTTGCAGCCAAGGCTTTCACATTTTACCACACCTATTGTCTTAATGCAGTCATGTCTCAGTCAAACAAGTAAGAAATTATTCTGATATTTTTTTTTTACATTTGTTTACTCTGTTTTGATTCCTTGTCGCAGGCTGGAGAAATATTTGCCATGTTTGTGTCCTGTGTGTGTAAGCCCATTTGCATGTATTTGTGATTGTGATACTTTTAACTTGTAATCATGATATCTTAAGAGAAGGGTGAATGTGACAAATGTCATATTTTGTGTATGAGTTGCCCATATTGAGTAGATGATCCCTATCATATTTGGTTGATGTCAAAGGTCATCTAGGGTCAACAGAGGTCAAGGTCAAAACCTTGTAAACATGATTTTTCAAGGACCAAAACTCTGAGAGATTGCTTCCTTAGTATGGAGATTACCCATATGAAGTAGATGATCCCTATTGTTCTTGGTAAAAGTCAAAGATAATGTGGGGTTGCAAAGATGACATCTCAAGAATATCTCAAGAATATCCCAAGCATTGGGGATCTTTTACTGAGCATGTTTATTGCCAGTGTATGGTTCATGAATGCTATTGTTATTGTGGAGGTCAAGGTCATTTTGGAGTCACAAGATCAGAAGGTCAAAATTTTGTAGACATAATGTCTCAAGAATGGTCACTATGAGGGATTTCATATACTTAGCATGTGAATTGTCCATATTGAGCAGATGAACACTCTTTATTTCGATGCAAGTGAGAGGTCTTTTGGGGTCACCAGAGGTCAGAGCTCAAAACCATGTAATTTCAATACATCAAGTAGGGTAACTATGAGTAATCTCGTTCATGTAATGTAGAGTGTGCATTTCCCATACTGAGAAGGTGAACCCTATTGATTTTAGTAATTTATGAAACCTTATCAATTTGAAAAAAAAAAAACATAGACTTTCATTTCAGCAACAAGGAATTACTTAGCCTATTGGTTTTCTGAAGAAGGCAATGATATAAACAATTGCTTAATTATGTTTTTTAAAGGCAAAGTGAATGTTTGCTGGGTTTTGAAACACTGTTTTAGTAGCATTTCACCCAATTCAAAGTTTGACCTACCTGTGTTTGCATAGTATTGGATTGGCTTTTTTGCCCTGTGAATGAGCATTTGGGTTGCTCAAGGTAAAAATGATAATTCCTTGGTCTTCATGATAGTTACAGTATTTCTGTTCAAAAGATTGTAAGTGATTTTTTTCTGGAGAATTTGTTATAGATTTATCTGCATGATGCTACAAAGGACTGGTTGTGGTGCCTCATGGCCTTTTTTTGTAATTTTCCACTATAATTTGATGCTGAAAAAAATCTTTCAGCACTGTAATTTTTAGTTTCTGTGTTTTTTTTTTTTATAAAATCTTTCAGTGTACAATGACATAAAAACATATTGCAAATTTAATTAATAAAATTGTATTTGTTTATCCATTTCTTTCTTTCACTGTACTTTTCACATCACAGAACTAAAAGTGAAAACCACAGCATTGAGAACAAATTAACAGCAAACCTATTTCTTGCCAAAATAAATGTCGTTGAAGGGGATGCCAAGATTGTACAGGTGAGCTAATACTCTGCTTATTATACATCATTTCAGCAGCAAACTTTTTTAAATATTGATGGCACAGAGTAAAGGAGCAAGTGAACTGACAGATTTAATTTATTGATTGTATATAGTGAAATATTGTATGTGCAATACATGCATTCAATCCTGCAACTTGGGGTAAATCCTGTCTACAAGAGAACAATTTACACAATATCACAAAGATTGTACTTGGTTGTACAAGTTGATCAAAGTGCTACTAGAGTCCACCTCTGTGTAGCAGTTACTTTTGTCAAGTGCTTGTCTAAATCTGCCCATTTCTGAACTGCCATTCAAATTTTCCAAATGCATTGCATTGTTATATTGTTATCTTCCCAAAATCCGTCCCCTTCCCTCAATATTGCCCCCAGTGAATTCCCATTCACCACCCATGACTCTTTTCTTCCACAAAAATTTTTATCTACGACAGTTTTCATCCATAAAAATTCCCATCTTCATCCGTAAGTCTGAGTTTCTGGAGGGGGAAGTTGTCTGCAGAGTAGGTGGGAATTGACTGGAAGGGGAGATGTTCTGCATTGGGATTGTCAGGGCTGAACTGTCTGGGTGATATCCACTCACACACTATTTTGTACCTGGAGTTGCCCCCACACCCAATATTTTGCATCATGATTTGCCTGTAGTTTTGAGCCTACAGACCCATTGTCAAGTACAAATGACAAGCATTATGGGAAAGGGTTTTGCTGCTGGTATTTTGGGGGCCACAATTAAATTCCATTGGTAAAAACAATGCACACCAATACTGTCCCACAATGCTTTGTGATTTCTTTTTGGAAAAGGATCCACTGCAGTTCCCACTAGTGATGGACATCTG
The DNA here is from genome assembly GCA_037179385.1 of Holothuria scabra. Classification (NCBI taxonomy): domain Eukaryota; kingdom Metazoa; phylum Echinodermata; class Holothuroidea; order Aspidochirotida; family Holothuriidae; genus Holothuria; species Holothuria scabra. The sequence continues at coordinate 7,663,119 of CM074193.1, forward strand.
TGTTGCTAAGTCATACAATGAGTGTTTATGAGATATTTAAGCTTCACTTTTCATTAATGTCTTTTCTGTTTGCCTTACTTCCAGTACTGGGTGGATATTATCAAGCAGCAACAGATAGCAGAGTTTCTCAGACAATCCTATCCATCTATGTCCATTAAGAATCCTATTAAATTGGATTATGAGATGTGCAACAAGTACTCACACTGACAGGCAGTAGAGCAAGACAAGAGATTTACTTGGTGAAGCTTTGATAGACAGGACAATGTTTTGTGAAATTGAAAGATTTATGATGAATTTTATCTGTTGTAAGGACCAGTGAGGTTACGTTAGGTTAGAGCAGGTTTTACAACTCAAATTATAGCCTTCTGGTGAAATCTAGTAGCTTCATAGCCTTTTTCAAATTGTGGGGGCACATTACCCAACTCCATGGACCATCCATAGGACAGGTGGGGTTGTGAGCTCCTGTCTAGCTTGATCATAAGAATCAAACTAATTTCATACCCCGCTTATTAAAGCCCCTTTGCATCCACCAGCCAAAGAGCTATAGTGGAACATTAATGTCGTAAAACACCCGGCCAAATCATGAAGTCTAAGTTTTCTTTCGCATGAGTCACATGTATGACTCCGGCTTTTTGTAAAAAATGTGCAGTTCGATGGCTGTCACGTGACATCAGATGGTCGCACCACCTACCCTTATTTTACTAAAAATGTACTTTTGTAGCTTCCTCATTGTATGGTGCCAGTAGTAAAAGGGAACTGGTCTAATATACCAGCAGCTACTGGCCTGTCATTAAACTTACCTACAGTCTCTTGTTAACAGAATTGGTAAAACTGTTTTTCAATCAACGTGATGATTAAAAACACAGGAGATGAGCATAGCATTGTTGCAGCCCCATACACAGTGTGCAAATTTTACAAAATGCTTTCTTGATCAAATTCTTACCCAAAGTTGATACCACGAACAAATACCACCACTGAAAATGTAGAACAGTAAATAAGTGTACCAAATAAATAATAAAATACTTGTGTATTTCATTACTCCATTTGATTTGTTAAGGAGATGTCCTTACAAAATCAGATGAACAGTTGTCGGATTTAGTTAAGGTCAAAGTCACTACACTACAGCTGGCAGGATGTAAACATTTTCAGTCCTTAAAGTAGACATTATTAGTTTTAGTCTTGCGATTTGGGGAAATGTTGATGAGGTAAACAAAAGCACATATTGACACAGCCTACCGCATTGTTTCCCATATAATTGTGGTTTTCATAAATATTTGCCCTTTTAGCGTGAAAAGCTGAGCACAATGCTTCCTCTTCAAAAAAAGGGATTATTTTTCTGTCATGGAATCTTAAGAAAAGACAGCAAAATGGAAGTGTAGAGATGGTTTATTTTTGGTGTGAAAAGTGAAAACCATTTCAGTACAAGTGGTTCCATTTCAAAAATGATTATTTATTGCACAGTTTTGGAATCTTTCGAAAAGAATGCAAAATGGAAGCTCAGAATATTCAGTTTCATTCGAATTGTTCAGTTTTAATGTTAGGGTATATTTTGTGTTTTAACAGAATGACAATTGTCACAGTCTAATCTGAATGAATTGTCTCTTCCACACAGACTTTGCAAACAAACATTAACTATATTTAATAATTATTCAGGTATAATTTGCAATGCAATATGTTGTGAATGTTATATAAGTAATCTCTCAGTTGATATTATGTTTTTATAGAAATTACAAGAAAAACTTGTAGCAATATTTTATTTGTAGAATTACAGAATGGTATAAGGGAATATATAAAACCTTGCTATTTTCTCTGCGTATTTTATGGACAAGCAGTTGTGAACAAACATTGATGGGTTTATTATACCATGTTAACTATAAACTACAAATTAGATGCTCTATTTTCTCTGTTGGGGAAATATTTACAATTTGTCTTCCTAGTTTCTTTGACTTCTTCCAGAGATAATGAATGAGTCTTTTCACTTTTGCTCGTGTTGCAGTCCTATTCGTTCGTCTTTACAATAAGCTTACAGACTTAAAAGGACAGTTTAGACCAAATTATGTTTTCAGTTTAATAATAAACACACAGTATTCTAAGCATCTGGTGAAATTTCATTCATTTTGCATTTTTCATTCTCAAGATATTAGCTATTGAAGTTGACTGTTTCCATAAAAAGTGAACTTGAAGCAAACAGGTATTACAGTATGGCATGGATTCACCTTGGGTGCCAGTGGTTTGCGTGTCTTTATATTTCATCCTGCTGTTTTGATCATGGATTGTTTAGGGATGCTATCTTGACAGAAAGTAATACACATATTTCAAAATTCAATTTCTCATAATGCATTCAGGGTTTTAATATATCAGACTTGAGTTGCATGAAATTGGTGGTAAATTTTAAGGAAAACATTGGCCACCATTGTGAATGGATGACATTGCACCTGCTTTCTTCATATTCACTCTTTGTAGAAAATGTGTCAACGTCAACTGCTAACATCTTGAGAACCCTGAACATGAGAAATAAATGAAATTTTACCAGAATGATTGAAACATGTTCCTCTATAAATACATCAAACATATTTTGGTTCTGAACTGTACTTTAAACATTAAATCTCATCTATTGTATTAGAATGCTGTTATTATCTGTCAAAAATATTAAAACTTTTTAGGCACAAAAAGGTGAGGTGAAAACCTTTCTTCTGATGTTTTCGATGGAAAAAATATAAGGTCATCACAATCACTGATTTGTGAATCAAGTTAGGTAATGTAGCTGACCATTTTGTAACAGCTTTTATTGATAAACATCCTTTTTGTTATATTTTATAATTTATTATTATCTGCTCTTCCACACATCATAATTAACGGAATTATATGAATCTTAAACTAAGGCACAAAATAGCAATGAGTCTGATTGGTAATGCAATAGGGAAGTATTAATCAAATTTATCGCACAGGCAGTGCAGCATTACCAGTGCGCATGCCCCTCTCCCCCTCTCCCCCCCCCCCCCCCCCCCTTGTCTGCTGTGTGTACAAAGGTTTGCAGGGTTTACGGTTTTCAGGTTTTCTTCTTCCTTTGTTTATAATTGAGCTTGTTGGCTGTGGGTCCATATATTTCACAAATGAATGTTACAGCTTTTATTTCTTTTTACATGTATGCCTATTGTATGTCCAAGAACAAGAAGGTTTGGGGCCTCAGCTATCACAGACTTAAAACATGCTTGCCATGAAAAGGCCCCTCACAGAAACATGTACTTCTAAAATCTCAGTATGTGGGTCTTTGATCTGGTTTTCAGCAGAACTGGGGTTTGCACCTGCAGCACAGTTCAAACATGTTTACCAAGCTTGTGTAAATGAGCTACATGGTCCTTGTCCTTCTTTGTAGTACTGAAAAGATAGTCACCATAGACCTATTTCAAAATAGCAGTTACAAAGGATTGTGGGATAGAGTTTTGGTGTTTGTCATTTTTGTCAACAGCATTTTACTGTGGTTAAAATTGACGCACACCCAAAACTCTATCCCACAATTCATTGTAATTGCTATTTGGAAATAGGTCTATTGGAGGGATAAAGACAAAAATGAAAGTAACTGGACAGAGGTCTCAGGAAATAGGCATTTCATGCATGGCTGCACAATTTCTTTCAAAATCTGTATGGGTCAGTGCTTGATATGTTTGATGTACACCTTGTACAAGATACAGAGCTGCAGATTCTGTCATCAGAATGTTTCATGCTTTCTTAGGTCAGGAGTAAAATAGCCATGTGGCTTGTAACATGTCGGTCAGCTATTTTTCCTGAAAGTCGTAAGGTATTGATGCACATTAGTATGATGATTCAATTACGCCTCAGCAGTATGTGTAAAAAGTTGTATGTCTGTAGTTTAGTCAGCAGTGAAATAATCTGGTTTATTGCATGTCACTGTATGGACCTCATCATGCAGTGAGGTATTTCCATAGCAACCGTGCAAAAATGTTAAAGAAAACATGTTTTCCCAGAAGAGGAATTTCCTGCTAACAGTGATTTTTTCCCAGCAAAGATTTTCCTGTATCCTGCAGTTTTGTGTATATACAGATATATATATGTGTGTATGTACATACTTGTGCAGACAGTTTCCTTAGAATCTAATCATGTGTTTAAGAAAAAGTAACTATTTTGTGAAAGATTTTTCAATCCTTATAGATTCACTAAAATAAATGTGAACCTTAAATATTGAATCATCAAGGGAAAAAAATGAGACAGTTGCTCATTAGATGTAGTATTGATAATTATTTAATGGAAATTATTCAGATTTAGACATGTGCATACAAAGTAAATAGTTATTTTAGGTTGGGTAGATGTTTTTCAAGTGTATCTTATCTCACAAAGTGTTACTCATTTCTCTTCAGGTATCCATTCGCTAATTTCATAAGCAGTTGTGTAACTAATTTAAGAATCAAGACTTAGCATATATAGTACTAAAGTAATACTTTGATCCTCTTTGAGAAGCTGCAAAGCGTCAGCGGGAGGTTCAGATTGAGAGTGGGAGGCAAAATGTTGGTTACTTTAAAGGGGGAATGTGGAAAATTTTGGTTACTTTAAAACAGGACATTATTTTGAATGCAAATGGTCTTGGTATTGAATAGTAGATTTGTGAGTTCATTTTTATAATCCCCTGTGAGCACTCATATAGTAGTAATTAATACACGACACATGACGCCTAGGAATTGCCACCTTTTGAGAGATCACACAGGACTTCACTGTTGTCATCCATGGGCGATGGGATTACCTTTCATCAAGCCTTCATTTTGCTTGAGCTGATTTTCTGAACCATTTTAATGAAGTTTCATTGGTAACATGGGTTAGTCTTGTAGAGGATGTTTTAAATGTCAGAGGAAACAGTGTAATGTCAAGGTGCAAAAGAAATTAAGGACATAACTGCCATTGCCTTGTGGATATATTTTATCCTATTAGTAGAATAAACAAAAGTAACAATTTTGGACCTTTTACTTGATCATTTCAGTTGAAATGGACCTTACCTTTCAATCCCCATACCTGTAAGCTGTTGCAACACTTTTGAGGGGGTTAGGTAAGGGGATGGGGTGAGTACACCTTTGAGAACTTTGCTCATACCTCTATCACCTATCATGAGTTTATATACTCTAGTCTTTGTGGACAAAACCATCCTTAAACTTCATCCACATCATTTATTATATCTGTTCACCATGGATACATTTCTGCATCCTTGGCCCTGTACTTCTCTATGAATACTTTAAGACCTCATGATTGATAGGATCATGGGTTTACTACTTTGTGAGTTAAGTTGCCATGCATAAATGTATGTGATGCTGCCACAGGTGATCATGTTTTTCTCTGACATTTCAAGGGTTATCTTAATTTAAATTATGCTTGCCACTTGAAATTGTTATCTCAACCAACATGTTGGAAAGGGTGCAAGACTACAACCTCAGACGAATACATAGCTGAGCATTGTGTTGGTCCATAGTGTGTGTAATAGTTATACATTTTGTCAATGTGTTGGCAATGTTGTGAAGTTGTCAACATAATTCTCATAGAAGTTAATAACATTTGTTTCCATGAAAATTTTCCAATAGAGAAGTTGCTTAATACCAGTTACTTTGAATCTAGATTCACCGAAGCAAATTTCACTTTAATTAATATGCGATATACTGATTGTTTTACACCTCAGATCCAATAGAATGAGTTCAAGACTGCGGCCTCAGACCAGTGAATAGCCATTTATCTTGTTTGTCCACATTTTGTGGGATAGTTGTAAAATACACTTAATCAGTGTGTTGGCAATGTTGAATTTATCAAATTACTTGCATACATCGAAGTTAATTACATTTGTTTCAATAAAACTTGCTAGTAGAGAAGTTGCACATACTCTGCCATTATCCCCAGAAGCAAATTTCAGTGAAATTCATATGACCTATACCAATTGTTTTAAATATTTCAACCACTATGCTGTCTGCTCTCTTCAGAGCTTTCTTGATAAATTTCTTACCTGTGCCTTACAATGTAATTCTTCTTACTTACAATTTACTACTTCAGGTGTTTTGGAAATAACCATATGTCTCATTATTCAGTGTTTGTAAACTGCACAAAGCACCATTGATGATCATGTAGGCTACTTAAATGTAATTATTTTTTTCTTATTAAATATCATTTTTTGTTTTATTTTTGTCATTCTTTTGCTCTTTTCACAACACTCACCTATTCTTTTTACATAACCTTCACCCTAATAAAGTTGATGGGAACATACCAATGGTACATAAGGGATGCAGGTCTATTGTGTCCATCCACAGAGTCTTGTGCTAAATCTGTTATGCTCTATATTGGACCATTCATGTAAATTTCATATTGTTAAGTGCTTATATACTTTTTCTTTTTCCATGCACTTATGTACAGCGGGCTTTCAAGATTGTTGTAAACATTGCATCTGAGAATTTAATTTTCATATCATATTATGATTTGTTTATTAAGTCTTATCATTTTCTCACATCTTCCAAACACATCTGGTCTCAGTTTTCGTCATATATTTTTTATTTTCTGGCTTTCTTTCTTTTTTATTTAATCATGAGATATGAAGAGGGCGGGTTTTTCTTATCAGAACTTATCTAATGTCATCTTAGCTATGTGGTATTTGGAAGTGTCCAGCTATAGAAGAATCCAGACAGCAGGTGATGGTCTGATTTCAGTCGGCCATAACTGGGGTCCATCACCTTTTAATCTTTCGATTTTCTAGCTTTCCTTTTTCATGGATGTTTGTACACTACAGTGTATCTTAATTCCTTCAATTTTACTGAATATAAGGGTTTGAAACTCATGTAGACCATATGTAAAGGCAATTCAAGACTGATGGACCCCACTAATGGCTGTGCACAGTCACTAAAAACAAGCGCTAATCAGATTAGTCTGTAGACCCTTTTCCAAATAGCAGTTGCAAAGGATTGTGGGATAGGTCTAAGATCTTAAACCAGTTTTGCCATAGTAAAGTGTCATTGTTTAAACCAGGGAGTTGCTGGAGAGGGAGTGTGTAGCAACTTCCTGTCTAAAATGATGCATGCCAACCCCTGTCCATGGAGTTGCCAGAGACTACTCCAGTAACTCCTTGCTCTGTCACACATATCTTTGTAAATGAAATTTCGAAAAAAAGGTTTGTTTTAGTTAGATCAGGGAGTTGCTAGGGAGTCTTTAGCAACTGTCTGGTTTGATAAGATTTAATGACATACAAAAAGGAATGTGTTATGTAATGTCGGCTTGATAAAAAGGTAAATTGTAATAAATGCTGTTTCAAGTATGGTGCAAGTTCAAGAATAGGTCTGTTGTAGATGATGTACCTAGTAAATGAGCGGTGGCTGTTGAAAGAAAAATGTCATATGAAAGCACCTGTAAAATGTTTGAAAATAAGTGAAAGAAGTTTGAAAGTCGTCTGCATTCCTATCCAGCTGAGTTATCAGGAGACTGCCTTTACATCAGAGCATGAAATTGGAATTACTTTTTCAGTCTTGTTCTCATTAAGTTTCCAGGATGGATTATGTTGTATATATAATACCCTTACAAAAAAAGGTGCGTCAATCTGTGTCTGCACCATGTGTGATCACGTGTGGAAAAACAAAGAAAATCATGCGTGTTCTTGGGTGACAAACCTGCGTTTTTGGAACCTTCTACTCACAGGTTTGACAAAGGTTTTGCACACATTTCCTTGCCTTTAATATCAAGCCACAGGTTTTGTGGAAGAATTCTTTGTTATCCCTAGTTTTTATCACCACACGTTTTGCACATAAAACCTGTGTCAAACCCGTGGCAAACCTGTGTCGAACCTGTGACAAATGATCAACCTGCGTCAATGTCATGGGAAATCACAGGTTTTCATGCAAAAACCTGTGATAACCCCTGGAAAAAACCTGTGAAAACCTGCAAATTTGGAACCAACTGCCACACCTTTTTTGTAAGGGTAATGAGTTAATTTCACCATTCTACCAGTATATCTTTTCATAAATATTCATGAAGTAAATGTATCCATAGGATGTATGCAATATTTGTTTTATGGGAATTTTCATGAAACATACTTGTGGGTTATGGATTTGCAAAGGAAGGAATATGATGGGTTCATCAAATGTGTTATGGTATGAGTGGGATATATTATACTCGTGCCACTCATTTTGCTGGTGATACGATTATCATTCATGATGCCACAACATGTTATGTCTTTAGAAAAACAGTGTAACTTTTACCTCCTCATGACATGTTATTGACTCTTATGTTAGGATCAAAATATGTCCAGATATTTTAAACTCTTTAAACACTTAGTTATAGTATTGTTTCAGCGAAGGCGATCTCAGATGTATGTAGTACTAATTCACGTATGTGACAATATTTAAATTGGGAATACTTTCAAATAATTAGTTTGTCAAGTGGTGTCATCCAAGCAGTTGGTAGCCAGTCTCACAGTCACAGTTAACCCATGAAGCAGCTATTACTGGACAAATATTTTACCAAATTTCAGCATTGACACATATACGAACCCAAGTGTTGGTTACACTTGTAGAGTGTTGTCTTCTATCACGCCCTTCATGACGTATGCAAATATGACAGTACTTTCGGGTTTCCGTCGGAGACAAGTCATGATATCTATAGCCCGGTGCTTCATCTTGTAACTTTATTGTGGTCACTACGGTTAGTAAGATGGATTTTTACGGTTCCGTTAAGTCGGGCCGACCACGACCTTTTCTAGTTGTGGCTCACTGGCTTGTTTTCTCTACTACCATTGATTATGCTGAGCACCTAGCACAATGGCAGTAGGCCACCACGGATGGAACTGATGTGATAACCAAAAAAATGGAGACAAGAAAAACTGTGGTTTAAGGTATTCAACAATTGCAATGAAGAAAATAAAAGTGAACATGTACATTTAATAAACATTTAATCAGAAGTTAGTAGAGAATTTTTAAATACAAACTGAAACTACATTTTGAAATGTACTTAAGTAAAATATCAATATCTTTATCTTTTTAGAAGATCAAAATAATAAAATGATATGAATAAAAAATTGTGACGGTGAAAAACACGAGACTCCTTTCTTTTGGATTTGGCGCCGTATCTATGTGTATGCCACTGATGTACATAAGGTAAAATACAACTTTTTGCTTGGGCTGTATGACCTGACCAGGACGCGAACTCAAGACCTCCCGACTGCAAGTCATATACTCCAACCACTGCAGCACAGTGCACCCGGTCCCGTATTACTGGTGGGTCGCGTCAATCATGCAGTGCTGGCCTCTTGCAGTGGGTGACTGTGGGGGTTATTTCACTTTGGTACTGCCATTTTCCGTCATAACAGTAATTACGCTGTCAAATTTCAATAATTTTCTTTTCATCGATCCAGTTCCTTAAGGTTTTTGTCGCTTCTTACACAAAGAAACTGAGCATTTACATGAAGGAATGAAAAGTTATAGTCAAATGCCTAAAGACTTGGCAAGACTATTCAAGCTAACAGTAAGAGGAAAGATTAGATTTATGCCGCCGAAGTTATCTTACTTGGGGCGCCAATTTCCCCTAAAGTGAATGTCGGTAACTACTGTGCAACGTGGCTCTAAACTGAACATCATGTTTTCTATTTCATTAATTTAATTGAAAATATCCCATTTGTAATCGGCTTGCGCTAAAACGGATACAATACTTTAATATAATTTACATCACAAATCAATTAAATCAAGGTTATAAAAGTGAAAAAGAACAATAACAATTTCTCTTGTTATAAAATTATGTCTTAGCTTACACTTATTTTTGTAATTATAGAAAATATTTATCCTTTAGAAAAGAGTTTTGTTTTGTACAAATACAAATAATTTAAGGATTGAAAATTTCATGACGGCACTTTTTTAATCTCATCAAATTGTAGTTCATTTGAAAACTTCATTCTTTAGTCATGATCCTTAAAAAAACATCCAAAAACACCTCATCCGTTCCCAGCACGCCATCCTACTCTTCAAGAAACCTATTCATTCCGAAGTCACTATCATATTCGTTCTTAAAAGACATGTACATGATTCGATCCCTGCGATTCATCTAAGCCACGGTCCTATGTCCATTCTTACTTAAATGATTCTTGATCCAATCATCTCTATTTATTTAAATGTATTCTTTACAGATTTGTATCATCTGCTAAATAGGGAAAGGTTTCTTTTGATAACGACTGCTATGTCCAGTCTATACTATGATACGTCATTCGACAAAATTACAATTTCAAGTTATTCACAGTTGCAGGTCATCTTTCGTCTTAATTAGAAATAGCCAAAAGACTGAAAGGTCGAAAAGGCAACACATTGCCCATCTTTGCTAGTTTGCTCAGGTAAACTCATTAAAGTAATTGATTTTGTTTAAAAAATAATATTATGATCGTCTTTCTCCCTCAGCTTATTGGTGGACAATACTATCTCGGCGTATGAGACTCTAGTTGCTAAGACCAATGGACAGTGGCGGCACTAGAATGTCAAGATTAGGGGGGAAGGCAAACCATGGGAACTATGATACAGTATTGGGAGCAGGGCGAAACCCACGAAAGCGGGGAGGTTTTAACGCAGCGCTGAATAAAAAATAAATCTCTGAAACGTATATTTTTATTTGTTTCGGTTAACCCAACTCCTAACTGACCAAAGTTGGAGGGGGGGGGGGCTGGCAAGTGGGGCAAGGCAAAATTTGGGGGGAGCAAATGCCCACTCTTGCACCCCTCCCCACCATAGCTCCTCCAATGCTCATGTACTGCTTTCCTGATATCGTAGAGCATATAAAACAGGCGGGAACAACACACAATTTTTCAGTTATGTCGGCAAGTGCAATTATTTATTTGTTTACTCATTGTTTTATTTTTATGCAGTTTTTCAGAAGCCTATAGCCTATAATTCTGTTCTTGGCATACTTCTTAATTTCTTGTGGGGCCTAGTTTTATATATTGTTCAAACTTGTGTGTTGTAATTAATGATTTGTTTTATACTGTTCAGAAAGCTTGTGTGGCCTTTAAATTTCCGATCAGACTTTTATCATTGGTTGAATTAAATATATAGGCCGGCCATACCATACCATGGCGGAGTTTCATTTTGATCTACGTGAACTTGAATTAATTACCTTAATTTTAAACGTAAGACACCGTTTAATGAGCTGTCGTCTCTGGCTTCGACAGTCCTTAATTGATTGCATCATTCCACCGCATTACTATCCTCAAGGTTTATTTTCCAACCTGTGTAGGTTCATTTCGTGTTACGTTCCAGCCATGTCTTGACCTGTCCGTAGTTATTATTCATCCATTGAATATTTGTCTCGGTCTTGTCAATAGCTTCAATCAAATCGCTCAAACCAGCAGCGCCTTCTAGTTCTTGTTGCTTACTTGCCACAAATGTTTTAAGCTGTTAAAATATCAACATTTTAGAAATTAATAAATAGAATATACTTTGAAAATATTTTGACAAACACTATCATCTCAACGCAGATTTGCCTCCCATTTTTATCCCTTTTTTAAAGGGCGTGATCAAGTGATACCGTATTTTCCCACAAAACTGTTGTTCACTTTTGCCCCACCTCCTCCTCAATGGCGTGCACAGGGGGCCATTGCCCAATGCCTCCTCACGGGTGCCATATTTTTAGATCGTAAAAATATGTACTTTAATGTCACAATTTTCACTTCAAAAGGTAGCATATTTGGCACCAGATTGTATGTTAGGACACCCCATTTCTCAAAAAGTTTCAAAGGGAAAGGATTTTCTCCACAAGTTTTCTTCTCAGTGATACCAATTTTTTAATTCCTAAAAATACGCAAATTTTGTCAAATTCCAAATTTTACTTCAAAAGGTAGCACATGTGGCACCAGATTGAACGTGAGGACACCCACTTTTTCAAAACTTTTCAAAGGAGAGGGACTTTTTCAAAACTTTTCAAAGGAGAGGGTTCCACCCCAGACTCCTTCCACGGCCAGCATAGACTTACCAGAAGAGGACAGGGGAGCGGAGGGTGTTCAGGTGCGGTGAGCAATTGTTTGCCATTTATTATCAAAACATGTTAGGAGTAAAATCGTTTATAGTCGAGAGTTCCGGTAGTCACATCGACAATTTTATCAATTTAGCCAAGAGTCACAATAGAGAAACATTAGCATATTTTCAATTAAGATATTTTCAATTAAGTTGCACAGTTTCCATGGAAGAGATTTAAGACAAATGTAATAGTACATTTTATGTGGTAACTTCTGATCACTTGGCAAGTTGCTGATTTTTATTATTGCAAACGAAAGCTAGAAATAAAGACTTAAAATTTTCTTTACAAGCATGTCGGCCATCTGAGGAGTCGCGACTTTCTAAAATTTTTCTCTAGGCTCCTCGCTAACCAATGGTGGCGCTCCGCTTAGATAGTCTTTTGGGCAAAATTGCATTCTTCTTGTCAAAATATTTTTCAATAACTTTTCTGATCTTTTTGCAGTTTGCGAACTTGTTCATTTTATTGCAAACGACAAAGACGATAACCTGCTTTGATTCTACGTATAAGTCTGGGTAATGCTATTTCCGGCCATTTGAAGGGCCGATTTTTTAAAATTTTTATGCACGCTCCGCGACAACTGATGGTGGCGCTCTGCTAAGATAGTCTTTATGACCGAATTCCGTTTTGTGGGCAAACAATCCAAAACTGAAATGCTCCCGGGCGCTTATGCCGACCACAAATGTCTTTTATTCCGACTTCTAAAAGTTCACAAATTTAAAAACAAATTTTACTTTCGAAAGGTAACATGCATGGCACTGAATTGCATGTAAAGACACAAAATGTCCATTTTTATCCCATTTACCACCACAGATAACTTTCAAAACTGGGCCTGTCAAAGTCGAAAATCTTGTACCATTTTGCATCTAGGCTCGTTGAAAAGGCAAAAAAAAAATCTAAGGAGACGGGCATTCCCTCTTCTTAGACCCTCCCCCTGTCCAGCGATCACTCAACTTACTGCATGCCCTCCTTCAGAGAAAACCTTCGTACGTCACTGCCCCTCGTCCTCCCCATCACATCCATCTTCACCTGCCACTTTCAAGAAGTTTTAGGAGTTATTTTGGTTTTCAAGGGAAAAAAACTTTTTCACAGACCATATTCAATCAACTAAACAGGTTTAGACAAGACAGGAAAGGAATAAATGCTGTACTTACCTCTTGTAACTGAAATTCGGTATTGAACCAATCAGTAACGTACGTAATAATCTGATTCATCTGGAAAAGTCCATCTGCATACCTGCGCATAAGAATAAAAGAAAAGTTTTGAAAGGCCGCGCCAAATATAAACTGCTGTTAAAATCCCAAGGATGGAAATTTTAAACGAACACAATTTTTAATTTCATTTTAGAAGTTAGTACTCTAAACAAAGAGAAAGAAAACATGACTCTTTTAAAAAAGATTAATCTTTATCGAATCTTTATCGAATTAAAGCAATACAATTACATAGATGTTAATTTAAAGACATTGGCACGGATTACAAGTATACAGTATACATCACTATCAAATCGAAACGAAATATAAACATGATTATATGTGAAATATCAGGCTCGGGATATGTAGACCATGCTTAAAATAGAGAATAGCAGTATGCTTGCAAAATAAATTACTATTGGACACTTACTTTTGATTACACGAGACAAAGCAGTGATGTAGTCTTATGAAGAAGGCAACAAAATTAAATTAAGTTCTAATTTCTTAGAGGAATACCAGACTTATTCTTCTATATTTAGCGTTTTGTGGAAATTTGCGTTAAAATCCGACGTTCGGTCCTAAATATATTGTGAAGTTTTCATATTTTCAACAAAGATTAAACTTGGAGCAAGCTAACAAAATCAAATTTTGCGAAAGTAAATTCAAGCTCATTTCTCGGAGTCTCAAGACCAAAAATGTCTTGACGTTTCAGTTGTCAGTAAGGAGTCAACCCTGTAAAACGTATTAGTCAAGCGGTGTCTGAATTGACTAACCACGTCAGTCACTCATATTTGACTAACTTGTGATGGTATCTGACTAATTTCGTAGAAATGGACTGAAAAATATCAGTCGAAACGTAGTCTAGGGGGGTTAACATTTGTTAGAAATTAATTCAACCGGGTCCAATATAAGTCAGATATTAGTCAATATTTTTGACTAACGTGATTGGTCGGTTCGGGTACTGTTCTAACTAATTTGTGTTAACAGTGAATCGTAATTCATTGGAAAGTCACTTGAAACTTTTTCCTGTTTACATGTCTTAAATCAAAATTATTTTCTTTTTGATGTTAGCCTATACTGCTATGTATGCTTTTGATTTTACTTCGATCAACCAATTTGTTGCCTCATCCCCATTCATTCATGTCGTGAAAACTTGTAGGCTGAATGAGAGTGTCTCGTTGCAAAGTGAATTCTCTCTCAATAAAGAAGTCACGAATACTTCGTGTCATCGTGTCTTTTGGAGCACACGAATTCATTCAGTTGACAATGATATGTTTAGTTGGAATAAAATTAAGATGTCTTCTTAAGCAGGAATCGTATAACTGACCTATCTCTCAAGGTGATCCAATTGTCACGGAAGAAATTCCATGTAAAAACTACACCGATGGGATTGGCGGTAACATACTTGAAAATTTCAACGGCGTCAGGCTTTCTTATCACACTGGTGTTGAGAGACATTTCTAAGACGCTGTGACCAAAAATAGAGTTAAACGAAAACAGAAAAAACACACTTATAATAAATATTTTGAAACATAAAGTTCCTCAAAAACGGTGTCCGTTTGGAGAAAATTGCCCTGTGAAGCACACACATCTTTGCGGTATTCCACCTAGCCAATGTCATCATTTGCTAACCCCAAGTCGTTTCAAAAAAGGACCAAACGGTAGATGCTAAATTGTGCATCGCATTTCAAACCAAGAGGTTGTCAAATATACCAATTATACTTTTTAACTTTGATAGTAATTTTCAGTTCACAAAAATTGCGAAGACATCCAAGCCCGTAACCAGGAAAATGAGGAAATTTCAATTTGCCATTGACTTAACACATTATTAAACATTTTCTTCCCTTTGGAAAACTGCTTGCCCCCTCCCCCTTTGTCTGGAAGCCATTCGCCCCCTTCAGTGTTTTGTCGGACTACTATACGGTCCCAAAGGAGTGGTTTGTATAAGACTGTCCGCTTACATATAGACGAATCCGATTAGCGCTTGTGTTTGGTAACTGTAGGCAGCTGGCATTGGTGAGGTCTATCAGTCATAAATCGTCTTCATTTATTGTCTACATGAATATCAAACTCTTATATTCGGTGAAATTGAAGAAATCAAGATACAATTAAGTGTACAACCATCCATGATACAGGTAAGCAAAGAAATTGAAAGATCAAAAGGTGATATACCCCAGTTATGGCCGACTGTAAACAGACCATCACTAGCTGTCCGGATTCGACTAAAGAAAATAGATATTGACATCCAAGCGAAGCTTAAACACTTAAACATGTAAAATATAATTAAGTAGCGGATTACGGTGACGTCAGCATCCTTGCATGCATCGGTCATGCTATGACAAGGAAAAGAAAACAAGATTTGGATTATACGTACACAATAAAATGCTTTACACACACTACTCATGACATTCTGTTTCAAGCCACAAGCAAACATGCCAAAGGAAACGTGTACGCACTCCGTGATAGTAGTATTTTACGATACACAGATATATAATATAGTACAGAATATACATGGAGGTATTTTATACCAGAGGTAAACTAAGTTCCCATGAATTTCATAATTAGCTACATACAGTGTTTCTTTACATATACAGCCATTGCAAAACTCAGCCATTTTCTTTGAACCCGTTTATAAATCTATTTGTAGCAACGTATTGGACCTATTGTACTTTAAAATGAAAATGTGGCTTCCATTCAAATGACGCGGATATCGCATCGAAAATCATACCAGGGAGGGTTATGCTACACTCCCCCGATCACAAACGTCCCAGACTGGATGTTTCGTTAAAACGAGCTGAAGTCATCTGCTAACATAGTTCTGATTGCTTGCACTATTTCAAAGGGATATCTGGGGGTGGCAACATCCCTTTCTTCTCGCAACTCTATGTTCTGGCAAATGTAATACTTTTGTCCTTTTAATCTAACTCCAACAAACCCCTTCTTAGGAATGACTCTAGGATAGAATTGTCAGTATAGAGGTGTCAAAAACATGGATTTGACTGAAGTTTTGTTACATACTCAATTTCCAGGTGAATGGACGAAACAAATTATGGTTACTGGGCCAGGCATATTTTCCCAAATTCAGTAACATAAAACACAGTGATTAAGGAGATCTCTGTGAAAAAGCGAGTTTTATATTAATCGCAATTTGAAAGTTTTTTTCTTCATTCCGTTGCAATTGATCTCAAGCTCACCGCTTTTTCCAAATTGTGTTTGTGTCCTGTATATTGATTGGCCTGTACATTACGTCTTACTATGATAGATTTAGTATACCTTTTCTAAAGCCCTCCCGACCCTCGGGCAAAGGACCGTTCGGCGAAACCAAAACTACTATGACAGATTTAGTTTTGGCTGCTCCAGGTAACTTTATTGCGAGGATACCTTGGGGGGGGGGGTTGGTAGTCTTGGTCAAGACCCTAATGATACCAGTAAAAACAGCATTTGCTACTTTTTTGAGTACGTCCTCTATAACCTTCAGAAAATCTTTCAAAAAAAACAAGTTTAAAGCCCGCCCTTTATTTTGAATTTTGGGAGAAAATGTGTAATAACGTTTTGGCCAACTTGAAGACTGTAGGGGGAGAGGGATTGCAAAGAAATTTCCCATAGAGAGGAGACAGTATGGAGAATATGGAAGACTTTAGTAAAATGACTTTGAAACATTTCATTGGTTCAGTCACGAAGATACTTTGTACAAGCCAGAGCGACAAACCTGTTTAAAACCCATGGCTGTGGAGACGAAGACAGCGCCACCAACCATTGGAAGGAATCCTCCATGGAGTTGCTTTCTCTAATACAGTTGAATGCGTGATCTGTAGCGGATGGATCAGACAAAGCTGTCGACAGGATGGCATTTCTAATGTCTGGATGAAGGCTGTAAATATCAACGAAAATGATATATGGAAAGTCTTTTCAGTAACAATATGCAGTTGTAAGCATACATATAAGGCACTTCATTAACCCCTAGCTGTATATACCTAGGCATCACAGTGCATTCAATGCGATTGGGGACAAACCCTGTGACAAAAATTAACATTTAAATGAGTCTAATTGCCCCCGCCTGTATAGCATTATGAAAAGCCTAAGGCAGCGAACATACGACTGTCTTCTTCTACGTTCAAGGGAGAATGCAGTCCCCCATCTTGAAGCAGACTGTACTGTCCTATTTCAGGATTGGCTCTTGAGGGTTATGTCACAATATTTATCCTCCAATGTGAAAATAACTGCTTAATTTACCTTGGAAATGTGTAAAATAGGAAGTCCTTAAATCTTATGGAGATAATTGAAGACAATTAGCAAGAAAATAATGAGACTTAGTTGCTGGTTCAAAGTATGTCTTCTAAAGTGTCTGTAAGTTTACAGGTGCATGACCGTGACAAAGATTTAGCAAAGTACTTTTAAAACTTGGTATCTTTAACTAGAGTATGTCACTGGTGTGATGTTACATTAAATTCATTGATTTCATCCAACCGTGACGCTTAATAAAATTAAATTCAACCAACCCGAACAAACTAATTTCATATCTCATCAAATGTGTCATATTTGTGTAAACTATTTGCAGAAACCTATCCCACGGGCGTGAAACAAATTAGTATTAGTGACGCACGGAAGGTACTATTAAGAAGTGCCACACATATAAACTATTCACCCGTTCATTAGGTAATCTTGTAAGGAAATGTTGAGCTTCATTAATCATGGGTTGAAACAACTTTCATGTTATAGCAATAAGCAAGAACCGGACTGTAAATGTCTTTAAAGTCTGGTGCAAGTTTGACTGATAAGAAATGTTTGTCGTTTACAGTATGTTCAACTAATCATAACAGATCCAGTGCAAGATGTATGTCCCAGTTGCTATTACTTAAAATACTATAAAATCTGTATATTGGCTGACTGGTATGTAGTATTTATACTTGTGAATTTGAAAATTTACTAGGAGTCTGTTTCGTTTTAATTGAACATGCAATAACAGATAACTGAATATCATGAATACTTGGAAGGGCAATGGCGGGAAATTTGTGAGATTGAGCTGTTGTTTTGAAGTTAGGTCTGGGCGACTACTTTTTTTCTACTCATTGCTCATAATGAATCTACGGAATGTGGGAGGGATAAACAATAGCACCGACGTTACCAATCGTCACTCCAATGTTAAGCCTATCTGAAGACGATTTAAGGCTGATGGTCCCACTAATGGCTGCCTGCAGTCACTGAACACAAGCGCTAATCAGATTTGTTTATATTCCCAGATCCCATATGGTTCCTTACATGTATCAAGCAGAGGTCCAGGTGTGCTGAAAAGCTGTTTCTGTAGTTAGTAAGTTAGATGGATTCTTACCGTCCAGTTTCTAACCAATTTGTTTAATTCTGGCTTGTTTTTCAAAGCACCAAGTACAACGGCAACAGGTTCCATTTTTTTTAGTCTTCGGTATGACCCGGAGCTGCGTAAGTGGTCGGTCGGTCGCCTATCCAGGATTATACGTTACCCTAGCGCATTTCGCACTTAAGTAGGGTGCGATTGTTAGATATTTTTCCCAAGGAAAAGTGACTTTTCACCGAAAGGTCCCATAGATCTTGGAGACTACATGTGTGCATGCTGGAATTTTACGCTGCGCGCAAAGTGTGCTTCAGTGTCTACCTTTCAACATGACATGTGACGTCAGTGTATTTTATCTCAAAGAAATCGTAGGCTTAGGAGTGTGATCAGTAAGGGACACATCAACTGAAATACTACTAATTAAAATAACCCTTGCACAACATACAGATCAGAATACACGCAATGCATTTTTAGAATGACGTTAGCGCGTCTCTAAATGATATGCTGGTCGTCACTCATAATCGGTGCGCAGTTCTTGTGTTTACGATCTCCGTAAGCACGACAATATCTTAGTACTAACAATTGTTGTACAGTGGTATAGGTTTGAGAAACGTCTGACACATCCTCATAACAACACTGTGTTGGAGTGAAAACAAAGTGTATGTTTTGTGCATAATCTGCGCTTAGTGCACTGTATGATAGTAGTGTAGCGAGTAACGTGTCGTCATGGCGTCGGTCACTTCCGTTACTTCTCCGTGACAACAATGTGTTGGCGTGAAAAGAAAGATTATGTTATGTACCGATATCACAGCATTGCACGTCTTGCTGCAACGTAATGACGTCACAACCCGCGTTTGCCCTGTCATTTAACATCTAAGTGTAGCGTTATTTCGCGTTGCGATCGAAAATGTATAGGTCAATGGTATAGACGAATTCGATTAGCGCTTATTTTTAGTGACTGTAGGCCGCCATTAGTGGGGTCCATCAGCCTTCAATCATCTTCATTTATTGTCTACGTGAATTTCAAATCCACATACTCAGTGAAGTTGAGAAAATCAAGATATACTTTAGTGTACAACCATCCATGGAACAGGTAAGGAAGGAAATTTAAAGATTACAGGTGATGGACCCCAGTAATGGCCGACTATAGAGTCAGACCATCACAATCTGCCCGCATTCGTCTATAGGTACAATTGACGTCATTTCGTTGCAGATCAGTGAGCTATAAAATATATAGCTCAGTGTTGCAGATGAGATCCGCGTCGTGAAACCTCCCTATTTTCCATTCAGGCGTCCATTGTACAACAATTGTTACTAAAGTGCTGTAGTGCGCGCGTATTGTTAACACACGTACTGCGCATGGTCAGTTTCATCCCTGAGTACGGACCTTGTGCATATGATGTCACAGATCTAAAAGGAGGCCCTCCTTTGGGGGCAAAACAAACCAACCCTGACAAATGCAGACAGCTGATTTGTCAACCAGTTTAATACGCGCATAGTCTACCAAACGTGTACAACGAATTCTTAAGCGCGTGGCCAAGTTCCATTGTTCTGCCCAAAGAATGACGTCAGTGTGTCATCAATGCACAAGGTCTACAGGTGCGTTCGATTCACTGGCTCGAGCCGGCTCAACTGGCTCGACCAGTTTCTTGAGTAGACGACATCTGACGTAAAATACGTCACACGGCTAAACTAGACTACCCCCGATGGCTGGTCGTTTTGGACGATTCCGTTTGTCACGTTTTGATGTTAAAATCACCTTTCCGAAAGGTCGATCACTAGCTGAGCCTGTTGAGCTGGCTCGAGTCGCTAAATCGAACTCACCCTATGCCAAAGTGAAACGCGCTGATATCACGTGCATAATTCCATTTGCGCGTATCCCACACGTAAAGTAGCGCCATGATTTTTTCCACTCTAACAATATAGCTCTTTAATTACAGTGTTCCCACATGATTCGGTTGCTGTTTTCACTCCAACGTTGGCAGTGTAACGAAAATATCCAGATGACGCACCGACCCCATATGGTAATACTGAAGTCAGTAACTGTTTTTTATTCGAGCATCGCTAGGATAACGAAAAGGCTCGTATGACTGACCGACTCCCCTACACGAATGACTGCCAAATAAATAGACGCGCGACGCAATGATATCGTGGAAAATCCTTAGATTCTTCATCTCAAACTCAACATTTGTTTGGTTGCCACTGTATCAATCATTCTCAAGGAAGGGGTGTATGCACCTCACTGGACAGAAGGAATGTTAACATTGTGAACTGAACACAAAATGCTATGCGAGTGGAGGTTGCTTCTGAGATGGGCCCATGTACATGGACAATAGAGGTCATAAGTGTGACGTCAGCGAATTTCAATGTAACACACTGGATGCCACTGGTCATGTACAGTACCTGCGTTACCGATACGCGCGTCGCGCACGACAGTAACAATTATTCGTAACGATTATTGTACAATGTTTGCCTGGATGTCAAAATAGAAAGACGCGCAACGAAGTGACGTCGGTGCATAACCTTCTATAAACACATTTTAAGTTTGGTATCTATGCTTGTAATATCATTGCTCTGTGACAGCTGATTTGTCAACTAGTCGAATGCGCACATAGTCTGCTACAACTGCAGGACGAATTCTTATGCGTGCGGCCACGCGTTCCATTGATTTGCCCCAAGGATGACTTCAGTGTGTCATCAATGCAAAAGGTTTATGGTCCGTCTATAAAACGACATATTAAACGCGCAGACCAGTCTCCAGTAACTAAATGTTACTGAACGAGCGCGTAAATGTGTGTATCATTAGGCTGAAAATGTTTTACAACCTAGCTCATTTATCTGTGTCGACAACTCTGTTCGGATTTTCTCGCGATGTGTACCCATCAATGCGTTATTTGAAGATACCTCTTCGTTTGGTGCTCGCGTTTTTTAATCACACCCATCCATTTATGCGCTTTGAATCGTTTGCGTCTCGTGTGCATCTTATGTTTTTGCACGTCACAGAGGAGAATGGAGAGCAACCAACACTTGGTAAAGGATGATGCATATTCGCCATTAGTATATGTACGGACATGGATTTACTGAACAGCGAGTGAAGATTATAGGTGAGAAATAAAGTTTAATTTTATTCAATTCTTTCAGCATTTTACTGTCTTTGTGTGATGTTGTCTTATGTAGGAAGTTGGATTATTGTCTACAGTCTGAATTTAGAATTGGCTTAAGACAAAATAGAACAATAAGAAGTCGAGCACAAAGGTTCCCTTAAGTGAAGAGTAGTGATGAATTTTGGTCTAACGAAGAAGAAGAAATGTGTAAACGGGAAATGGGCTGAAGTATCATATACACTGCAAATTTTTAGAATTAAGACACCATAGTGGCCCGTCAAATCTTAAAAAGACTTTATTTGAGAAATTTCTAAAGAAAGATTTTCAGGGGCCATCGAAAAGGGTTGTCATATCGTATCGAATTGTAAAACCAACTTTCATCGTCTCTTTTGAGATTCATCAGTTTAAAATATCATAAAACCTTAACATGACAGTGAGTACTGGAGACAAACTTTCCCATAAGTGTGCTAATGAATTTTTAATTATTTCTTTTAATTACTTCCGATACGACAGATTCAAAATGAGTAACAGAAACCCAAAGGACAGAGAAAATTCTAATTTTAAGCTCCCAAAAATTGTACAGAATCATCAGTCGGAACGAGTCGTTACTCCTCACTTACACTACCTAACGGGACGGACTCAGAAGCAGGAAGAAACGACTGGGCAACATTCTACGAGGGACCCGTTGTTGGCGTACCGATCAGACACCACACGGTATGAAGAGTTTGCACGCACTGCCTTTGAACAAAGTCGAGATCGTGGCTTGAGAACCCTTTCACGAATTGGACGACATTTTCAAAGAACATGCGAGGAAGATTTGAAGAGAGGTAGATGTAAAATTAGTCTTTCAGTAGTCGTTGTAAGCGGGAAATGAAATGACTTTTTTGTCATTTAAACACTAAGATGGGTTGGTCTAGGTTTTTTTTATAGATTATTCACTTATTCCAGATCTGTAAATGATTCGTTTACACCAAAGACGTAAGAGTGGGACAAATGCCACAAACTAGAGAAAATGATACTGAGAAACTTCCTCTCATGATTGCCGGAACCATGTTTTTCCCTAAAATGTCCAATTCCCATAAATCAGTTTTCAAGATATGCTAAAGGGACAACGTAATCCCACCTGCTAAATCAAGACAATTCCAGAGCCTGACTATTCTAAATAATAGCATACTGTTAAGGAGCATAAATGCTGTCCCGGAGCTGAATCTTCATGTACTTATAAGGTCATTATCATTTTTTTTTAGATTATCCCAGCTGATGCGCGCTGTTAAACAAGGAATTCCTTGTTTAGCTGTTTGTTACTTTTGTATGGTATCGATTCGGTATTATTTGTCAGAGTTAGGGACTAGGTTAGAGATTACCGCAACCGTTGTCAGTTTGGAAATTCCTTGTTAAACATTGCTCTTCGGCGCAATTATATTTTTGACTAAAAATTAAATTTCTTGAGTTTAAGAAGGTGCAAAGTTTTTTTGCCTGATATTTCGAGTTTTGAACAAGTTGAGCAAATTTTGTAATCTGAATTAAACGCTAACTTGAATGCCACGTGACGAGCATTGGTCAATTACTAATCGCAACATTTTATGGGGTACCATGCCATTTACTGCAGATTTTAAGAAATTTAACTATACAGGAGACTCCACAGTTGTCCGTGAAACCTTGCTTGGGCTACACATTTCGGAAAACTTTTGAACAAGATTCCAGGACCACCAAGAATTAGGAGTACCTAATGCAGTCAAGAAATGAGGCCAAAATATTTTAAAAATTAAAACAAAAAGATTTATGAAAGGTATAAACACTTTGCATTTGTGGAAATTCCTATTCTTTCGAAGGAACGTTTTTGTTTTGAATACGGGGTGATGAATTAGAAAAAACACAGAAATTTGTCATCTTGTCAAACGTCCCAAGCTTACTTTATTCACCAATCAGCTGACTAAAGTTAAATTGCACAAAAAACTTGAAAATCTCGATGTTGGTGTCCTCCCTTGTCAAAAAATTGTATCATTATCCTCCCGAACCAGGAATACTTCGAAAAGTTCTGGCTACTCTTCTGCCGTCAATAACTTTATATTTTTTTATCTTTCGTTTCACAGATAAGGAAATGTTGAACTCTATTTTAGGGAGGGATACCAAAACATTCAATTGCCAACTTGGACCTAGTAATTCAAAGAGTGAGACCAGCTTGTTCAAGATACAACCCAGATCGGATGAAATAATTCAGGATCTTCACAAAGACGGTTTTATTGCAACCCGCCGAGTGGGTGGCCTTGCGTTTGATGTATCGTTACATGGTCGACCGGTTCGTTTATCGCCGATTGGAGCACCGGATAGGCGACTATCTCGCAACGGTTGTAGCAAGAAGAGGAAAAAGAACCAACACCACAAATACAGTGCGAAAAGAAAGAAGAAAGAACAGAAACGAAAGAGAAGGAGAAAAAAGAAAATAATTGATGTAAGTACGCCCCCAAAGGGAAAGACACTCGAACTAGGACGTTATCTCATGTAGGAACATCATTACGTAAGTTTGTAAAATTGATTAACTGGAGGTTTCAAGCGATGGGCACCAGCATTTTAAATTACAAAAACAGTTTGTTTGATCTGCAATGGGATTTTTACAACCTGCAAATAAATTTGGGGCACACCTTTTCTAATTTTGGGGATATTTCTAAGAAAGGAAGTGAATACCAGTCTTAAAAAGGAGACAGATTACACGCTTTGGGTGTAAGTTAGTTTGTTAGTTAGATGATGTTTTACGGCCCAGTTTCCAACCTATGGTTCAAGTCGAGCCGGCCATGGCCTTCTTTCCAGTTGTAGCTCACTGGCTGGTTTCCGCTACTCCACTCCTTGTGCTGAGCACCAAGCAAAATGGCAGCAGGTTCCGTTTTTAAAGTCTTCGGTATGACCCGGCTAGGACTTGAACTCCCAACGAAACCACTTGCCCATGCAGTCGGTATTATTAAGAAGAATAATGGACCATGGGAATGTAAATTTTCTCTCAACAAAGTTTACTGTTCTCTGTCCCTCAAAACCAACCTCAGCCATTGAACAGAGCGAAAATGTGATTAGAAGTAGTTATAACAAGAAAAGCCACTAGCTGAATAGCAGTATTTGATAAGAAATGTGTCAACTTAGAAGTTCATCATGTTGTCTCTGTGTGCAGTTGCCCTGTTGCGTTATTAGTTGTCAAGCAATTGGCTGGGTATACTATTAAACAATGTATCTATTCAGTTTGGTTCACGTTTACATGAAGGGATTCCCTCTTTTTATGTAAATCAGTATCAATAGTCCAGGTCGGAATGTGTTCCTTCATTCTGTATAATAAGTCATTGATGTTCTCTCAGTTTTTTTCTTATTTCATTTTCAACAAATGTATTTAAAGGGTAGCTATAAAAGCTTATAATTTCATAAAATCATTAAATCATGAAGAGTAAAATACATAATACACCTTTTTGAATTGTTATTAGATATTCAACAAAATAATGTAGCACAATAGATTTACTGTCTCCACTACCATGCAACAAGTTGAAGTTCGGCAAAATTTGATTTTTGTAATGATTACGGAAGCGAAATGTTGTCGGCAATAAAAATTTAGGTGACTCAATGTGTCATCCTCTTATTATCTCCCTTAGAGTTCGGATTCAGATGACGGAGAAAGTAGAGGCAGCGTTGCTAGGGAGGGTGGAGAGAAAAAAGACGAATACAAAGAAGAAGATTGGGAAGACGTTGAAGAGGAAGAATGAAATGACGTAACATAAACCACATTATCATTACATTTCATTTCTCAAAACAAACCGATACGTGTCTACATATTTTCAATTACAAAGAACACAAAGCAATTGGACATTAATTCAGCCTTAAAGAAACGCATCTGTCTATGATAAAAATAAAATAATGTTGATTGTTCTTCTGAAATGGCATTGTCGTTTCTCATCTTTCTGACTTTCACTCAGTGAGTTGACGACGTCTATGAGAGTGTTTATACCTGTTTGCATTCCTCGCCTCTCTCAGGTGAAGTCGCTCAAGCGAACTATTAAAATTCTAATATTTATGATCTCATTATGACATCATAGACGTCGCCATGACTTCCGTTGACACAGTGTTGCTGTCAACAGAGGATTGCTGCCTGTAGTCTCGTTATGACTTATGCAAAGGATGGGTTTATGTGACGAAAAACTACCCCAATAATTAGAACTATGGATTGTTAAGGGTAACATGTAGTTCTGCCTAAAGCCTCATCATCATATGTCTTTTATCTGTATCTTTTATAGAATTAATTTTCGGAACCTGCTAGACGACAGCTTTTCCCCGTAAGAAATCATATATTAAAATGACGCTTCCTATGGCTTTCCTTCCTTCATCGTACAATCGTATGAATTTTGGTCAAAAGTATTATTGCAGAGCTAATATAAAACGAACTATCTCATACGTTTGAAATCAGCCCTGTATAATGTAGGCCTACACTGTATCCGGAAATGAAACAAAACTTTGCAAAACTGAATATATTATACTATCTCATTCGTCAAATAGAATTATTGAAGAACATCTTTTTAAATATAAAAATATTCTTTCAATTTTTTTCTTAACACCAGATTCTTTCTTGAACAAACTCTCTATTATTTTGAAATAATCGGAAGTCATCCACTGCCTGTACATATGACCGCATGCGATCAATTGCAGCGGTAAAGATGAGTATCTGCGCATGCCTGGTCATGTATGTAAACTCCTACTAGGGAGCTGGCAGCTCCCTGCTCCTACGGAGCCATATTTGTCAAGGATCTTTATGATGATTCCTGGTGCAATATGACCCTTTTCCCTGAGGTTTAACCGGTTCTAGAAACATCGTCCCCAGTCTCCTTTGTATTGATCACATTCGTAAGAACAGGAAGGTCTTATAACACCTCCCTTACAACACCTCAGTGGTAAAACACCTTAAATAGCACTCAAAGCACTGAACATGCGGTTACCGGTCGTTTCGCCCCCTTGCTAGTTCGCCCCCACCAGTTCGCCCCGGTCGTTTCGCCCCTTGCCAGTTCGCCCCGTAGTGGAGGTCGTTTCGCCCCCAAAGAGGAGGTCGTTTCGCCCCCAAATACTTATGAGTATGACATCGAATAAACTGACTTTAAATGCAGTTTTGTAGTTGTAATAACAGTTATTTTCAAAAAGTTACGACTGTTGGCAAGAATGTGACAAAACCCAAGTCAAGTAAGGGTAGGCGGTGCGCTGTCTGACGCACTAACCAGTCATATGTTAAGTAGACCTGGCATTCTCTTGCACGTCCAGAATTAAGTTTCACAAGCAAGTAAGCTAGCATTTTTTTAAAACCATTTTCGATTTTTGCGCCATTTATTGGAAATTATAGATAGGCCTAGAACCAAAAAACGTTTACACAAAGAAGTACATGAACGATGTAGTAACGAAAACGCAGATAGAAAGCGTAAGGTTACATCAGTACTATCAACACAATTAACACTCAGCAATTGCCCGTACGGTAACTTTATGACTTAGTACATATGAACAACTTGTTTCACCTTTAAAAATGAACTCGATCTCATCCTGAAAGAGAATTTAATAAGAAACTTCACTTCGTTGACATCGTTTGTTCTAAACATTCACTTGTTGTAAAGTGATCTGCTTCAGAAAGATTAGGAGGCGAACCGGTAGGTCTTTGGGGGCGAACTGACAGGTCTAAGGGGGCGAACTGGTTAATGCTTGGGGCGAACTGGTATTTAGGGGGCGAACTGGCAAGGGGGCGAAACGACCGGCTACCGAACATGCGTTTACCCACCACCCCTCCAAACTCCCTTGCAGGAAAAAGCATGACGTACTTAGCTTTATCATATTCTTTATGATTCAGTATTGACAGAGTGTTAAAGGCGGTCATCATGCCCCCCCCCCAATTAACTTTTGGTTTACCAAAATTCTCTTTGATTGAGCTCATTGATTGACATCAAATTCATAAAGTGCAGAAAAGATCATATGGAATGGCATTCAAAGAGTGTTTTGGAGCATTTGTGTGTCCAACAGGATAAGTCGTGAAGCAGTCAGCTAGGATTGTGAGGGGATAAAGATGAATTATAGACAGCTGTGGGAAAGGCTATAGAAGAAGGTGTAAGTAGGTAGGAAGAATTGGAACTATCTGTAGTAATAAATAACTGACCTCTCTCCTTCGTCTACGAATCTTGAAAACTGGACTTTAGCTTTCTCAATACAAGGCTGATATCCATACTTGCATGCCGCCTCGAAGATGGATGTTTGTAGCAACCTTTAAACCAAACAAAGTGTCAAGAGACATTTAGTACGTTAAGGATGGACACCTTTATCAAATACAAAAATGAAACACGGAGTGCTATTTTTTTTCTCTGAAGCGACATACCGAAACCTGGCTTAGTCTCGAGAGGCTCCTATAAACTTTACTTTAACCTTTAAAGTTTATGGCATTTTATTATGTCACTTATGTGCATCTTCCCATGAAAGCTACGATCCGAAGTGACTGACATCTGGAACATGTTGAGTGCACATTTGATTGCTGTCTGGCAAATGTACTTCTAGAGATAAATACACACTCCAAATGATCACTCCAAGTGCCGAGAGGCTATCAAATATCAAAAATCTAATAATTCTATCTTTTTTTGTGGCTAACTTCCATAGAACATGTGTCTGTAGGTGACAAAAACGTCTGCACATTTCTTCTTTAGGAAGTGATACAAATTCTGTTGTCGCAGTCGTTATTGTTTTTATTTTATTTTTTACTAGGCCTACATTAATGCAAAGTTTACAAAAAACATCGATCCACACATGATCCTGGAAGTATAGGGGACAGCCTGGGGATACATTTTAGAGACTGAAGGCGTTAAGGCCACTTTTCACTTTTTAATTCGCCGGCTAGTGTCTGAATCTGATAATCTCTACTATTCTTTCAAAATGGAAGCAATAGTAGGGTAGTTCAACATTTTCACGCAGGAAGTTGTTTCACGTACTCACTACTTTGAAACTTTAATCTGCGCGATCTGGCGATTGGAAAATGAGATTTATTCTCCAATCTTTTGTAATGTATAATAATAGTGAAATTATAAGCCTTTATAGCTACCCTTTAAAATAAACGAAACACGAGGAAGTAGTAAGACAACTGATTAATCAATTTCCGGTTCACTTACCGTTCAGGCTCAGATAGGTCATTTCGTGTGGTATTGAGGGCGTTTTCTGTATCTTCAAATACGGGTCCAATCAACTGTAGCATGTAGTCCTGAAAATAGAACGTGTGTAACGAATACCATTGCATGAAAATAGGTTGAAAACGGATAAAAAGTGAATGTTATGTGGATTTTGCAACTCAATGATGTCACACTGAGAACTACCTTGCGCCCTCTATTAATTAATGTAAGCGTAAATTCTATCATTGTATCATGCCAACCTAATTCTGTTCATAAGTTTAGAATCCCAAGAGTGGATGCTTGATAGCAGCGTTAAAGCCAGTCATACTGTCAACGTTCATCGAATTAAAATGGGGCAATATGGTGAACATACTAATTTTATGGCGCCGAATGAGTTTCATAATTTCCTGAAGTTTCTAAAAAGCCAACCCTAAAATGTCAACTGACATGGAATTTGATATTTATCTCCATAGAGATTAGAAAATTTGTAACAGATAGTTTTTCAAAAAAAGGAAAAGAATAAAAAAAACTGGAATAAATCAAAATGAAGATAATTGTTTAAGGGTAGCGGTGAATATTACCCTAGCTTGCAATGAATGCCCTTCGATTCCCCATTTTTGTACCCCACATATAAAATTACAGGCTAAAAGCTGTAACATTACTAAGGAAAGTTAAATATTAAATAAAACTAATCAAACATATTAATTAAGTCCCGAGAGATTGTTGTTAGTTCATGCATTTGGGATGACTGTCTCCATATTTCGTCTCAGCTCGTATTTTAGAGAAAAACATTTGAAACATGAAGAGACTTATTGAACATAATGTTAAATGTGATTGGGATTTTAATAATCTTGGGTGATTCCGCATAATCTCAAAGTTTGACCTGTCGTGACCTTGTAATAAAGATAGTTATCATATTGTAGCCAACTTCCATTGCCAAATGTTAGATGCAAGTGAAATTGAGAGAGAGTATCGTACCTGAAAAAGGCCATATGCAGATGTCGTGTGCAACATCTGAGTGACGTAATCAAAGTTGCTTAGCAACACCATCCAGGGAAGATAGTGGCGCTCTTTCGACATATATGTAGTAAATTGGAACACGTCACTGTAGTTCAAATAACCTGCCATTGCTAGACTGAAATGATCATCTATCAGGGAGGCCCTAGTAGCAGGTGAAAGAACCTCATGATTTGTCTCTAGCTGTCCAAGCAGTCGATTTCTGTTTTCTTCATCATATAAAACACGATAGTATCCTGTGCGATTCACATTTACTATTATCCAATCATTCTCATTAAAATCCTCCACATGAATTTCAACTGGATAGTCTGAAAAAAGAGAAATTTCTGAAGTGAGAGTCACAGTAAATAATAGGCGTATGAGAACTTAAAGTTAAATGCATGCAGGGTTTTTAGAGTCGTTGTGACTCAATGTGGGGGCATTATTTTCATCATATATTTTGATATACGTGCAAGTCAAGTGATGGACAGACTTCTTCTGTTGGTGTGCTTAGTGTTACCACCCTGGGAAATTGTTAGCTAATGGTCAATATAGCAAGAGGATAAACATGAATCCAAATATCTTTATATTAACAAAATGTCGAAAAATGGAGGTTATTTGTTGGCGGATGTTATTTTCTCGATGTGGTTTGTATTTGTGCAAGGCAGCGCGTGTGAGATTGATTTCAAAGGGACGACACGGAAGTCCTCCCGGCTCTCTGGCAAAGAGCCCTTCGGCGAAACCAAACTTTAAACTGCTTCCCAAAGAAGCTAGTACGTCCACTGTAGGACAACACTTGACCAACATCACGACCCTACGACCATTTACATCATTGGTCTGTCATGTATGGTTCCATCCTAGACTGGATGAAAAGAACAGATACTACACATGATCTTAGCCAAAAGGCCGAGAAGGAGCATACCTAGCCCTTAGCAGAGGATCGAGGCAGGGGTGACGCTCCTTAAAAACTTTCGTTCTTTAGAGAAGAGAAAAAATCCCAAATACTATTGCATTTAAGTACACCGCCCTCTAAAGACCGGCATTTTGTACAAAAATGAAAAGAGATATCCAACATGGCTTCCCGGTAAACTTGCGCATGTGTTCAGGTAGTAGCTCCATGGTTAGATTGTAAAAGCCAATGGGATCCTGTCAATTACCATAAATCCTTCTAATTGGATTGACTTGATAATATATGATTAAGCAATTACTTGCCTGACTTCCTCTGTGGTAGACAAGCCAACGAAAATCCCTGCTCCCGTATTCCAATTCATTTGGAGCAAAGAAACATGAACCGATCGGCCGTCCAAGGATACTTGTCAATCCTGGGAGACATAGGGATAAGTGCTCCCATATTTTAGAAATACACCTATTGACTTGAAATTTTTACAATAATTTCTTGACGTAAGTGGCGATGTCATGTTACCTCCCCCTCCCCCTCCCCTAGACACCTAACCCCCCCCCGCACAGTCGAGTAAAAATTGACGATATTGCAACCAAACAAACAAATCAATTAGTACGCGGGGAAGGAGGCACAAATAAAAAAAAAAGCTCCCTGACATTCCCTAGAACATCCAGGGAATTTAAGGGAGCACACCATTATTGTCCCGTGAAAAGTAGTTCCAAAGTACACTGTCAATTTAGGTCCTCTTTGAGTGTAAACTGCTCACATTAGAACAATCAGTTGCTGCTTATTTTTCGTGGATATGAAAGAGGGAATGTTAATGTGTAAGTGATGCAAAATTGAGATGGATTGAAGGTAATTTAGACCATTTAGTACTGGGTGTGGAAAAAGAGGTAATTTCCGTCACTTTGCGGATCAATAGGAGTGGGTGCAGAGCCTATAAACTTCTTCCCCATGTAGCTCAAAATCTAAACGGTCATCCAGTGGTAAATTTGTGATGCCATGATTGGCCAACTCCTTCGCTTCCATGTGAGGGTTGTCTTTAGTGGGGTGTAAACTTTGACAGGGCTGTGGGGGAGGGGGGGAGGGCATTGAATAAAGGCAAAATAGTGTGTAAGTCAATTGAGCAATTAATGGCGGTGTGCTCCCGGAAGGGTTGTCTCACTTCCTTTACTGAGTTGTACGCGAGATAGTGGGACAAAGCAAGGCTGTACTATGATAGAGTTTGAGTTAGCCTAGTGAAAAAATGAATAGTGGTGTCCGTAATCTTACCGAGAGTTCGCTTGATCACATGACCCTTCGGGGAAGTCCAGTTTCTATTGGAATAAGTGACAAAAGTGAGCGGAATATCCCACATGTAGCTGTAAGAAAGAGAAATTATGGGAAAAACAATTAATATATCCCAATGCCACATCAGCGAAATTCGACAATAACAAAAACGTATAGGCAAGAGCAGTCACCCCAAATTTATTTTGAAGCAACAGCTAAATCTCACAATTTGTCTCTTATTTCTCTTCAAAGTACCCTTTATGACACCTTAGGGCTTCCATATAACATATTTGATATAAACTAAGCAGTCACCTCTTGTAAATTTAACATTTGTCGCTTATCTTTCAAGAGCCAATCGTGTAGCAGGACAGTCTGCTGCACAATTTTAAGTTGAAGTGATTTCATTTCCCCTAATGAACAAATCAAATAGGTTTACTTGCTTCAGGTAATCCAAAACGACATTCTCTTTAAAAAGTTCACTCGTGCGGTAAGATGGCGGTGAAGTGGAGGGAGAGAGGGGGGTGTGAGTTGTAGGGTGGGGATATAATGCACTACACCCCCCTTTTCCTTTGGAATGGGTCAAATGATTTATAAACTTGCCCACTTAGATTCCGCTAAGGTAAAGAGGTCGTACAACCAGTCTCCAAAAACAGTTGCAGAGAGTTTGACAACGTGTGAGTATGTATGGCGTTGGGTTGGTCATAGGCCCTGGAGGCATAAGTTACGCTTGAAAAAATGAAAGTCAATAAAACATTCCTTAAAAATTGGGAAAGGGACTGTTTAATTCGGGACTCCTCCCACCCCTATTGGCGGTAAAAATAACCCACGAAAACTGCAACGACTCATCTAAAATGATGTTTGGAACGAGGAATTGTGATAATAGAAGATGTAACGCTTAGATTTCACGATAAATTCTCTCGTTTGTCTGGCCTGAAATCTCTGAAGTTTTCTAGAAAGGAACGGTCTGCTAAAACGTGCGGAGAAGCTAAGGCACCGCATTTACAAAAGTTGCAGTTTATAGGGCTACATCTCATGGGGGTAACCGTGCTGGATTATAGACAAACATCTCTCGTCGATTTGTATTGACCCCGTAGAATTGCGAGTGAAAAGGAATTCGTGGAAGTACATCTTAGCTTGATTACTGGGAAACAAATCAGCAAAATATTGCAATGACAATTGTGTCCTTAATTTACTCACTTGTATGGTGAAGGCGGTCTCGAAGCTCTAACGTCCTCGTCTAATACAAATGCTCTTTGTGTCACTCTTACTTTACCCTCTTCTGGAATAGCTGTCACAGTAACGAGTGGATACCCGGCCTGTCGTAACCAGGGACGCATCAAATCTGCTATATGAATACCGAGTTTGTCGTGGTCTACCTCCTAGAAAACCAAGTGCAATATTTTAAAGTAAGAGTGTCACATTATCATGCACAAGTATTTCTACTATGCTGCCCTCACTCCTTTCACCTTTTCGCCACCTTTTCGTGATGTAGATATGGCGAGCAATTGTTATCATATCATGGGGAATGGACATATACTTATTCAATTCGTTAAATATCGATTGAGATCGAAATATCTCAAAATATTACTCATTTAAAATTGTATGTTGAATTAAATTGACATTACCGGCATAAATTTGTAGTGGTACATGTCGATTTAAATTTGTACATATGTGGATATAAATTGTTTCACGTCGAATTAAATTGGTACATGTCGATTGGTCCAACGTGGACGGAACTATACCAGTTGAATTTGATTCATAATGATTTGATTTGACATTTTCCGATTTAATCCGGCACATATACCATTGCGCTATATGTTAAATTAAATCGACATACAGCAATTTAATTCGATATATAAGAATTAAATTCGAAATATACCAATTCAAAATTGACCTTTTCGAACATTAAATGGGTAGCAAAACTCCCTTTAAAACCGTAAAGTTTCTACCAACACATGTTTAGTGCCCGTCTCACGCAATAAAAAAACTTCGAGGAATTCCTTCGACGTTTAAATTTTTTAATGCCATATTCACACATGTAGAGACATGGTAGTGCCCCTTGGAGCCCAGGGGTACAGGCCTCCAAATTTTGCCAAGGTGTCATATCACATTTGTTTGAAAATGCATTTGAAAACACCTCACAACCCTTCACATATAGAAACATTGGAAAAAAGGTAATAATAATAATAAGTTAAAATACAGTTGTAATTACCATCATAATTGCAATAATACCAAACAATAGTGAAGTGTTTGCTGCCCCCAATTTGATCCCTCATTACACAACGCCCCTGCACGAATGCTTTGCGGGAACTATTTAGGTATATCACTAGAAATCTGTGCAAGTCATCAGTAACTGATCAAAGTTCAGGGTGGGTTGGGGCGTGTCTTTCACTTAATTTTTTAATTTCAAATACGGTGAGGTATTCATTCAGCCAATTATCCTTAGCCATGGCTCACCCTGTCTAGAGCATTCCATAAGTCTTCAGAGTTGGCGTTTTGGTATGCTCTCTCATGGAGAAACCTCTGAAAAAGAAGCAAAATGTAAGAAAAATATAAAGGAAATCTTTGACAGATATTCTACTTCTTCCGTGAAATATACTCTCTGTTCCGATAGAAAAGTTGCTTAAGACCCATCTCCTTTAATAAAGTTAGATTTTTCACAACTAAGTTTACATATAGCAAGACCTCAAACTGCACTTATGACACTGTCTAAATGAATAAAATAAAATACACTATGATTTGAACTGCTCAGTGAAATTTATACACTACTTTTCAGTTGGTGACCTGCCTACTTTATCTTTCAGGATCGCCTTTTTTCGGTTTGAATTTTTTTCGTGTTATTATTTCGAAGAGAAAAATATATATGATAATAATGAAACCGGCAAAACATTGCGCAAGATTGCACCTAAGGACTCTTATTTGTTCAAAAATTTTTCAAACGGAGGGGGTTTCCCTTCAGACCTCCCCCATATCAGTAACAAAATGTGCCCTACCCATTGCAAACTCCTTTGTACTGTCGCCAATTCCTATCACCGACTAAAAACACCCTAAAATTGGGTTTAACTTTATGGGGTGCAGTGACGAAGCCACGGAGGGGGGGGGAGGGGGCTGGGGACGTAGGCCCCCAGATTTTCTTAAGCCGACCCCAGATTTTTTGCGTCCTGATAAAGTAATTGAAAAAAAAATAAAATGTTTGAAAGGAAATAAATTTTGAAGTATTTCCTTCAAAACAGTAAATAAATAAAATATGTAACAATTAATAAAACATGCATGAATGTGTGTAAAACACACTTTTGCGCACGTATCAAATCAAGTAATAACTTCAAAATGCATACTTTCACTGAATTAGATACCGTATGTGATCTGTACTGTCGTTTATTGCATTTCACTTCGAAGATGAAACCAAAGTCCCGACGACAAACTTTAATGTGAATTTGTTAGGTTAAGACCCACTAACACCACTGGAAATCGGAAAACATTGTTTCTTTGGTAGCATTTATGTCACTCGTAAAATCTCTACAAAAACTAAAATTGGGTTGATATTTTTCATGCTCCCCCCCCCCCCCCAGTCCTGAAACTTAGTCCTATAATTAGTTCACAGTTTTGCCAAACAAAGCACCAATTTGCATCTAGGACAACTAACGCAAAGAAAGTTTGTCAGAGGGGGGCACAACTACTTTTGGTTTTCCTGTTAAAGGGTAAGTTACTGTCTTAGGTAAGCTGAAATCCATTCAAATATTGCCGCATATACGGCTGGGTACATCCAGTTTAAAACACGTGGGAAGTGCCGTTTCCGGCCATCTGGAGGGGATTTAAAGCCCCAAATTTTCTTGTACGCTCCGTGCTTAGATAGTCTTGCCGTGCCTGACCCTCGGAGGTACCAGCCCCCCCCCCACTTGTTACCTAGCGCCCCCCCCCCCAAAAAAAAAAAAAAAATCCCATCCCGGCTACGCCACTGATGGGATGATGCTCGTCTTAAGAGAGAGGTTCATTTAGCAGAAAAATGTTTTAAGCGGATTCCTCAGATGTGCAGGTTTGGATAACCTTTCACTTTGCCTATAACTGGTTTCGTCGGATAGCAATGTTAATGGCAACTCCATCGTTTGCGAGTCGCGCAGATGTATTTTGATAACCCCGACGGAATCGAGAGTCGCTCTCTAGAGTAACCTCCGTAAAATTTCACCTGCACTTTGGATTACGTAGACTGACATTTAATATTATAACTTCTAGATCAAATAATAAAAAATGGTTTGTATTATGATCCAGAACCTTCCTTACAGATTTATTGCCTACCCAAAGAGCGTGAATATACTGTCCAAAATAACGTCGTTATGTTTGCTAACTTCGACACGCATAGTCGATCGCGAAGATAATTCAGACAAGGAATTATTCAAGATGCCCCATGAGAGAAGGAGAAACGTAAACTCTTTCCAACATGTTCGTAGATCGTTTTTGGCATCATCTATTACAATCAAAACTTTAACCAGACGATGACGCTTTTGGAAAACTCTGTCTTTATTTTTCACACCTTTTTAATGGTAGTCATTTATTAATGAAGTTTACGGCAAACTTTGCAGTTTTTCAACAAAATTGTTAACGTATAGGACTATGGTGTGCGATAAATCATGAACGTGATGATTTGATGTCTTTATTCAGTCTGAATTCTTTTAGTTGCAAACTTGGTTGCGAGGCCTGTTCGAGCGTTCGTTCATGCGCCAGTTTTGCAACAGTACATGTGAAACAAATTTGTTAGTTAGGTTTTAAAAGTTTCTCATGAGTAAGTCACAAATAAACCATTCATGAAGCCCTGCGAAGCAAGCAAGAAATACTTTTCATCACTATCACTGCTAACTTGGATCACCAGATTTAAAGCTTTTTGTACTGCAGTTATAATATAAGGTGAAGCCAGCAAGAAAAGCCAGTCTCAATGCAGAGACGTGGCAAGTAACTCACATATGGGCTTCAAATTGATTTTGAGAGTGGGGGGGGGGGGGTAATCTGACATGGATTGAATTTTCTCTCTTTAGTAGCAAGATGTGGACAATAGGAGGAGGGGAAGGATGCAAAATGGTGCAAAATGTTTCATGTAAACGGTTGGTTAAAATAAAACTAAAGTTGGAGCTTCGTCTGCGATTGTTGTTGGTTGAAACAGTAAAACGGTTTCCAAGATGAAAGTTACAGAACAATTTTCTACGGACTATGTTCGATCTAAATTTAAGCGTAAGAAATTGTCGGGATCACGCAAAGCGTGTGAAAAAGATTGTTTGTGGAAGATTCGTAAAATTCTGTTAGTTTGAAACATTCGTGGTAAACGGCTAAAATCGAACCATAATTCAGTTGAAAATACGCTTCATTCAAGAGGAGTATGCACTTTTACGCCTTGAGCAAAAATCAGAAATCGATGGGTAGTGCGCTCACTCCACTTCCTGACTTCCCTCGTACAGGTGCCACCGAGCCATGGAGTGGAATTTTGGGCACGTAGAAACAAAGCGGGTCGAAATTGGTGTTTGAATCATTGTGAACCCTATACCTATGAACAATAAACAAGAGCGTTTCAGACGACTTTATATAACAGTATAGAGAAATCCCATTGGTCAGGTGATGGTCTGATTTAATCGGGCATGTCTGGGGTCCATCAACTTTAATCTTTCAAATCCTTTGTTTCACTGTATCATGAATGCGTGTGCGTTACAATATATTTAGCCTAAGTAAATTTGCACATAATTATGTATAATTCTCTCAATTTCGCTAAATGCGAGGAAGTGTTTACGATTGTATATAGACAAAATTTGGACGATTTACGACTGCAGGAACCCACTAATAGCCGCCTTCACTAACTGCTCGGATTTGTATATAACTTAAAATTTAGTGCGTGGATCTCACGAAAATTTTGGTAGTTTGGGGAAGAGTTTTGATTTAAACCTTTAAATGCATCCATTGTTCCTTAATATACTGGAGAACAAATGTGTTAACGCCCCTCCATTCAAAAAGTGAGATAGACATGCCTCCCTATCGACACCCACGAATTCACACAAGGGCGTCGATGTTCTCAATATATGGGGCATGAACTCATTTTCAAAACCAATTAGCCTACGGTGTGAAAAATCAAATTTACATGCCCCCCCCCCCCCGGATAGTAATTCGAAAATACCTCCATTTCTTCCTAATGCCCCTATAGGTTAACTTCAAAGAGGTTCTCTTCTCGGTCTTTTGGTTTAGATCATGTTTAGTATCTGTTCAGTTTTATGCAGTCTAGAATGGAGCCATACATGAAGGACCAATAATGTAAATGGCCCGAGGGCCCTGAGGGAAGAAAAACTCCTTCTGGAGTGTTGTTTGGTTTTCGCCGAACGGCTCTTCGCCAGAGAGTTGGTAGAAATTTTGAAAAAGTACCTCAAAGAATAATTTAGTTTGACCAGACAACTAAAGGTTTTGTTTGAATGTACACCTTAATTTTGTCCTCCTTTGCCTCGCAAGAGTCATTGCAGTTCATGCCACAGTATCGTTCAGGTTAGGGGGTTAGATGGAGTTTTACGGCCAAGTTTCCAACCAATTGGTTCAAGTCGAACTGGCCACGGCCATTTTTCCAGCTGTGGCTCACTGACTTGGCTATCGGTCAGTCGGTCAGGTCAGTACATTCAAAACAAATTCTGGAGTTGGCAAATTTTCTCTGTACAGTTTTGCCTTTGTTAATATTTCAAGTTGTATGCAATTACAATGTGAAACTAACCTAAGTGTGCTAACACACCATTTTTATCATGATATCACTTGTTGAAAACAAAATTTACCATACATTCAAGCAAGCTCTTCTTCTTCTATGTGTAGTAACTTTTACAAATTTATTATACATTTAAATTTTTACTGATGTTGCTTGGGTTTCCCTTCTGTAATTATGTAGCTGCAAATTGTTAACAAACAGTTATGGTTGTTAAATATCATTACGTGAATATGATGTGACAAAAAACTCGATTTATGTTGACATAAATCTGTATAAAGTAATGTCGGTTGTGGAAGGGTTATGACGCTGCAACAAATGTTAAAAGCATGAAAATTGATTTAATCAACGGGATTCTAACCAGAATGCAAAAATGCATTGAGGTTTCGATGATACATACATGCTCTTTTCAATGAAATGCTACATTTCTTGTAACAACTGGTGACCCAAAGTGACCTTTGACTCCACCTGTTAGTAACTGGTTTTTCTTTTAACCAAAACATTTCTATATTCAAAAAGCCAAATTTCATACTGTGCCTTAAGATATTCTGCAAACAAGCTGCTTACATCATAACGCATCAACATATCAAGTTTGAAATCAATCCAAGCTTCCTACCTTGAGATATTGTGTTAAAAAGTTTGTCCCCTTTTGACTCCAAATGATCTTTGACCTCCACCAAAATAAAAAGGATTCTTCGTTACATCATAACGCATCAACATATCAAGTCTGAAATGAATCCAACTTTCCTACCATAATGTTTCACGTAAACAAGGATTTCAGGGTTGGACCTCATTGACCTCCACCCAAAATTAATTGGGTTGTTCCTTACATCATAACGCATCAACATATCAAGTTTGAAATGAATAAAAGTTTACTACCTTGAGATATAGTGTAAACCAGAATTTCGGGGTTTGACCCCATGTGACCCCAAATGACCTTTGATGTCCACGAAAATTAATCGGGTCCTTTCTTACATCATAACGCATCAACCTATCCAGATTGAAATGAATCCAGATTTCCTACCATGATGTATCATGTAAACAAGGATTTCAGGGTGTGATCCCATGTGACCCCAAATGACCTTTCACCTCCATCAAAATTGATTGGGTTCTTCCTTACATCATAACACATCAACATATCAAGGTTGAAATGAATCCAAGTTTCCTCCCTTGAGATACAGTGTAAACAAGGATTTGGGAATTTGACCCGATGTGACCCCAAATGGCCTTTGACCTCAATGAAAATAAATCTGTTTTTTTTCCTTACATCATAACGCATCAACATATCAAGTTTGAAATTAATCCAAGTTTCCTACTATGAGATTTCGTGTAAACAAGGATTTGGGGTTTGACCCCATGTGACCCCAAATTACCCTAAACCTCCACCAAAATAAATAAGATTCTTCCTTACATCATAACACATCAACATGTCAAGTTTGAAATGAATCCAAGTTTCCTACCTTGAGATATAGTGTAAACAAGGATTTGGGGAATTTGACCCGATGTGACCCCAAATGACCTTTGACCTCCATGAAAATAAATCTGTTTTTTTCTTTTATCATAACGCATCAACATATAAAGTTTGAAATTAATCCAAGTTTCCTACCATGAGATATCATGTAAACAAGGATTTCGGGGTTTGACCCCAGGTGACCCCAAATAACCTCTGACCTCCACCAAAATCAATAGGTTTCTTCCTTACATAATAACGCATCAACATATCAAGTTTGAAATTAATGCAAGTTTCCTATCTTGAGATATTGTCGAAACAAGGATTTCGGTTTTTGACCCCCTGTGACCCCAGATGACCTTTGACCTCCACCAAAATAAATAGGGTTCTTCCTCTCAGTATGGGGTACATGTGTACCAAGTTTGAGAACTGTCAGATCTTCCCTTCTCAAGATATCGTGTAAACAAGCAAAGTGTCACAAACACACACACATACACACACACCTACACACGCACACATACATACACACACACCATCATGAATGCATAGGTTTCTCTTTTCATCGAAACCAAAAAGGAATCTCCCCTACGGTCAGCTCCACCATGGTAATTAAAGAAGGGTCAATGGGGTTAAAGAGCAGAGCCGATAGCCCACACTTTTTTAATTACGAATTTGACCTGTCCAAATCATTTTTATTTATTTTTTAGTAACCTTTTTGTTAGGTTTGCCACAGAAGTTTCTGTTTCCTTACAGTATCAAACGTCATCAGACGTTATCAATCGTCAACAATTAAATTTATTATTAAGTGAAAATTATTTCAGGCCTGTGGAGGAAAATAGTTCCGTTGAAGTATCTGTGTTAATAGAATCATTGTATTGTCTTTAATGCGAAAAGAGACGAAGATAAAAAGACAACATTTTTCATAATGGTTACAAGTTTTTTACAAATGACCAAAGACAAAAACTACACAATAATAATAAAAAAAAACAGAATGCAAAACTGCATTGAGGTTTCGATGATACATAAATGTTCCACTTCAAATAATCCAATCCTGTACCATTATCTTCTCATTCAAATGTTATTCTAACATGTTCAAAAATAATTTTGTTACACCACATGACCTTTGACCCCCACCACCAAAAATGGGGATCATCCTCTCACCATAAGCATTCACATACCACATGTGAAATCTATGTAAGTTCCCCACCTTAAGATGTGTTAACACCTAACAAGTTTGTCATTCACAGTTTGACCACCAGTGACATTAGATAACCTTTGACCTCCATAAAAGCCATAGATAGATAAATAGATGGAAAAACATACATACAGACAGAAAGCTATCTTGAAATATTGCAATTTCAAAAGGCTTCCAGACTTCCAAAAATGACTCAAAAATTGGAATCATGCAAACCTTACTTTAAGTGGACCCCTCTCATGCTAGGGTAAACCTAAAAACCCATGGTACAATTAAGAAATGACATGATGATGATGGTTTTGATGGTTGATAGTTTTGTTTTTAAATTAAGGCCCCTCCCCCATATCCTTTCCAGCTGAAAGGTTTAATAATACTTTTGAGACTTTGTTGAGGGTTAAATTACAGTGCAGAGGTTTGTAACCCCATAAATATTGTAGTCGAGACACTATTTTGCAATGACAGTACGTAACACTAATAAATATGGGAAAACTTTTGAACAGCTTCTCATAACACTTATATAGATGACGTATAATATATATAAGTTAATATATATAAGTTTTCACCCGCTGCAGATACCACCCTGCTACCAAAATATGCTGCTGCATGCTTTATATCATACTCTAGAACAACTAAAATATTGGTTGGAACTTAAGCAAGAATAAAAACAAGAAAGGAAACATTCACTACTGCACAGCTAAATTTCCCAGTATAGGCCTAGCCTGTAAGGATATTACACAGAAACATACATGTAGGATAGGTTCAAAATGTACATATATGCTATACGTTAGGCAATGGCAAAAGTGCAAGACATGAGACATGCTGAAGATTTTTAGATTTTGACCCCTGGTGACCCCAGATGACCTTTGACCTCCGCTAAAAGCAATAGGGACCATCTTCTGACCATATAACGCATCCACATACCAAATATGAAATCTATCCAAGTTTCCTCTCCTGAGATATCGTGCTAACAAAATTTTCAGACTTTAACCCCGGTGACCCCAGATGACCTTTGACCTCCACCAAAAACAATACGGACCATCTTCTGACCATAACGCATCCACACACTAACTATGAAGTCTTTCCAAGTTTCCTGCTTCGAGATATCGTGCTAACAAAGTTTTCAGAAATGACCCCCGTGACCCCAGGTGACCTTTGACCTCCACCAAAAACAATAGGGTTCTTCTTCTCATTTATGACATACACTCGCCATCATGGTTGCATAGGTTTCTCTTATCATCGAAACCAAAAACCGGAGAAGTACAGAGTTATATTCATTATCCACTTCGAAACTCCCCACGTGGTCCACAAGTCTTGGAACACTTAACAAATATTGTAGGGGGAGGCCTCAGTCCCCTACCTCTATCATTGGAGGATTATCTCCCTCAGCTTCTGATTCCTCACCACTATTATTGCTGTAAAGAATGTCTACATTAAGTGGTGAGTGTTCAAGTTTCAAAGCAGACAATTTTATCGTGTCTTTCAGAATGATTTAATTATCTCAGTAACTCTCAGTCATTGAGTAAATTCAACCATTCAACCAGTGTTATAAATTTTTAAAAGTTTTGTAGTACCTGACGACAAGGAAAGTGCGTAATATTTGTTTCGCATGTTATATACTCAGTATTGTGCACTCACGTGACAATGGCGGTAATGAGCAAAGATTGTAACGATTAGAATATAGAGGGCTATTAATGACGTCACATAAGCCCATCCCCTTTCTTTGCTGCGGGGAACAGACTGTGTAGTTCGTATAGAGGCTATGCATGTTTCAATTTGGCATACTGGATGGAACTGATCATGCGCAGTACCTGCATTACCAATACGCACGCACAACGACCCTCAGTTATAGCTGTTGCACAATGGACGCCTGAATGGGAAAATAGAGAGACGTGCAACGCGGTGACGTCGGTGCAGAACCTCTATAGCTAGCTGAGAAGCAGCTGATGTAACCATCGAAGTGATAACAGTTGATTTTTCTGTCCGGCAGTGGACGTGGCTATAGCCAGCTTTGACGTCACGTAAAAACGCTGTATAGTCTTTTATTATAATACCTACCTCCATGCCTT
Source organism: Holothuria scabra (assembly GCA_037179385.1). Classification (NCBI taxonomy): domain Eukaryota; kingdom Metazoa; phylum Echinodermata; class Holothuroidea; order Aspidochirotida; family Holothuriidae; genus Holothuria; species Holothuria scabra. The sequence goes on from CM074193.1 coordinate 7,706,479, forward strand.
CCCTAAAGACCGTGTCCCCTATCAGACCGAGGAGCATTCGAACAACCGCCGTACTCTATGAAAAAAAACATATATAAGATGTAACATATACATAAACCTAACCAACTCTCTCCCATTTATAATATTAATAATACAACAAGATATGATGTAGGAAGCCACTTCTGTTCTTACATTTTTACACGAAATGAGGGAAAAATATAGTATAAGGATGAAGAGAAAACCCGCTATTTTAGGTGGTTTTTGCATTGAAAGGTTGGGTCATGTGGGGGTTCTAACCCCCTCTCCCCTTCCCCAGGCTACGTCACTGATCCTTTCGCAATGGGGCCAATGTGCACTGTTTTAGAAGAAATTTCCGAACTGGCTAACAGTCAGTCATAAAATTCTTTAACCAAAACAGTGCGCATCAGCTGTCGTTATGATTTCCTCTGCTTTTATCAAAAGGAACACAGAGTGGGTTCGGTGGGTCTTGTCCATGGCCATGATTCAAAATTCAACATCCTATAAACTCCTTTACCTACTATACAGTTTAGTTCAAAGATTGTTAAAATTTCTGTGCATTGAAATTTAAAAGAGTTGTAAACCTGTTAACGCCTTAACGAAGGGGGACTTATTCACTTTGTGCCCAATGCTTGCTATTTAAGTTTCTTCTTTTGAGCCATATTGCCGCATGCTTGCTACTTAAGTTTCTTTTCTTTATGCAAAGGATAGCCTTTCTTGCCATTTAAATGAAAGACTTTTTTTATCTTTCATCAACAGTTCAAATTGTAGATGGTATTTCTTTGGCGGTGTTCTTTCAAAGAAAAACAAATCTATTAGCTAAGTATTTTCAGTGAGACGGTATGACTGCTATTAAGAGCTAGTTGTCCCCCGAACAAACATAGATGCAAAGTTATCAGTATGTGACATTATTTTTTTTTCATCATTCTCCGTATAACAACACAGTGAACCAAAACATAAGATGTTGACCTGAAGACCTTTAGTATCTAAAGAGCTTCAACCGTGGTATTTCGGGGGCTTATGATGTTTTTCATCAAAATTTCTTTCGGTTATAAATCATAAAAACATGAATTTGTGACATCGATCGTAAGGCCAAGATATTAATAACAATGAAATGTTTATATTCCGACTGGTATTCAATTTGTCAAACCAGAGGTGAAGGACTGATCATACATCGAGATAGGGAGACTCGAAAGACTGTAGTAGCCCGCAGAGCGAACGAAGTCTTTTCGTTCAGCTCATAGCTACGAAAAACCAACCTGAGGGGCGGCAGCCACAGAGGCGATACGCAGGCTTTAACTGTAGAGGGTTTTCATATGATGTCATAATACTCCCTGTAGTCATCAACACGAAGACACGTGTATTTAGCATGATTGCCTTCCAGAATGACGGATCCGTAAAGGCCTGTATGCACGAGCAACATTTGTAAAACATTCTCAAAACACCTCACCTGCAACAAACCCAAAACACACTTGTTTTCGGTTTGTTGCACAGTGTAGACGGAGTAAAAACAATTTGAAAACACTTTGAAAATGTTTTGACAATGTTTTGAAAAGAATTGACAGGACATTTCTTTTGCAACATTTCCAAAACATTTTGAAAACATGCTGTAAACCCGCTCTACCCAGTGCAACAAACCGAAAACAGCATGATTTGGATTTGTTGCCAGTGGATGTTTTGGAAATGTTTTGGTAATATTTTGCAAATATTGGTCGTGCATACAGGCCTTAACGTACTTGCAAAACCTCTACAGATTGCTCGTTGTTTGAAAATGTTTAAGATCATTTTGATAAATCATGCAACAATGGTATCATGATTGTAGACAATGGAAATGTAATAATGAAATATAAAGGAGCACACTGCAAAGAAAGACAAAGGAATATATTATGAAGCACTACGTCATGTTTTCAGGTATGACGGAATCAAACTTTAATTAGACCGACGTTGGAGGCCATATGTTATTCAAGGGCTAGTAGGTTCGAGTGTTGCCACCGTTAATAGGCCTATAGGGAGTTGTCGAGTTGTCATTAGGTGAAAGGAGATGTCAGCAGCGACAAGAAGTTGTGAGCATACCTTCCAATAGGAGACAAGGTCAAAGTTGTTCATGACTTCAGACGGTGTGCTGATTTCTCTCAAAATCGGATGTGACGTATCCATTGCGTCTGTTTTCATGATTTCCAGTAAATTAGTTGTGAAAGCTTGCTCTACCAGCTGAAAGCAAACATTGGAAAAAAGAAAATTCAACAATGATTGCAGTTCTTATTTGCGTGACATGTTATACAGATACATTTAAAGTTAACCTACTATTAATGATACGTAGGAAGTTATAATAACATTAGTATTTACAAAAGCCATAGAATGACAAGAATTTGTCAAATTATATGCGATATTTCGCAAGGATTTTTTTGACATAGATGTTGGCTGTGACCTGATTTACGAATTCAGGAAACAAATCCTGGTGCTTAGCTTGGTTTGTTCTTTGAGGCTATATACGTCTCAACTAATTCTACAGTTGTGTGGAACTAATTGTTGTCCCATCTCCATCTCCATTGCTTATGCGAAGCATCATGCCTCATGGGACCGAAGACTAAGGAGCATAAAACTAAGTTTTTAGGAGAGTACTTCTACTGGAAAAACTCAGAGGCTTAGTATTTCGTTGGCCTTAAATATGCTGGATTGTACAGCTCCCTGCATTGGATCCATTCATACCCATGCTTCATTTATAAAAAGAAATATGTAACTGCAAGGTTCCTTAACTTGTCCGTAGCGTATGTCCCTGCTGCACTACGACCTTCTGAAGTTGAATTGCATTCACCATTAGCCCTTGAGGCTTGTCGTAACTTCAAAGGTTTTTGTCTGTCTTAGTGAAATTCGAAAGTACATCATTAACTGAATGCTGCTCGTGAGTTTTCTTTTTGCAGGATCAAATGGAAAATTACGGTTTTTAAATTTGTTCCAGTCATGGTTAGGTTAGGATAAAGGTTGCGGTGACTGACATTGATCTTCCCTTGCCGTCCTGTGATAAAAAAATACTCGCATGCTGCAGGATAAGCGTTTCATGACGTGAAGGAGTTCTTGTATACACGAGTTCGGGGGCGGTTGTTATTGTTCATACTTTAGGTCCTATGAAACACTAACCAGGGTCAAATTTACCTTGTGGAGATCAGCGTCGAACAGTTTTGGCCCCTTAACCTAATGGACCCAGAGCTCCACCACTGCAGGTCCGCCGCTAGAAAAACTCAGACAGAATATACTTTCAAGATCGCTGATTGCACTTCATAGGCATGCATTTAAAAATTACCTTTAAAATTATGAGAAATTATTGTTGTCGCAATTAATATGTAAATTTCGATGTATTTTTTGTCTATATAAAACATCTTCAGGTACGCGAATTTATTTTTGTGCAAAACCAAGAGAATTAATGTTCAAGTTCATTGAATTCATTGAGTTGGTGAAACGAGTTACCCACATGCAGCAGAACGAATATTATTGCATGTATAGGTCCAATGTATATATTTATTAAACGTCAAATTTTGTAAGTTTTGTTCAGAGTGAAGTTCTGAACCAAACTTAAGTATGTATTTAACATGTTTTACATGTGAAAAATTGTTCTCAGATGTTATGTGGCAATTGATCCACCTTGGATCCTCCACTACCAAAGTATGGATAGAAAGTTGTCTAAGGTCGCCCTCCATTTTGGGACAAAAAATGTGGCACTCCTAAATTTGGGGGCTCTGGGTCTGGGCCCAGGTAGACTACCCCAAACATCTATTACTTTAGTCTCAATTTTCCTGTTGCAGTCCTTTCCCTCTCTGCTTTTTTTTTTTAAATTTGCATTTAAGCTTTGTATGGTGGAACGTTGATGTAACCCAAGGTTCTCTTTTAGCAACTAGAATCAATGACATAGAACAACAATAATGCAAATGGAATAAAAAAAATCAAAATGAATTTATAACAGAAAAAAGTGTAATCGAGGAGTCAAACTAGATATTATATATAATAAGTGAAGAAATAATATCTAAGATTTAAGAAACACAAATGTTCAAGACCCCCTCTTCAATTACAATATAGACGCATAACTATGGGCGCAAGTTACCCCTGGACGGATTATCCCGCATTTTCATCAATTTGTTTCCAATCCTAAAAGTTTATTTTCTTTACTTGATGGAGCATTTTGGTTACTTTAAATCATTTGTTCAACATCTAATCACCTGGCCGCTTTGGTTCATTATTAACAGATTCAATATATCACATGCCGTCCTTGGCTTTCAAACTTGTAGATAAAGAAAGAGTTCACAAAACGCTCGTCCTTAACACGAATAAAATCACGAAGACAATGACAAATCATTTTGTTTCAATTTTGTTAAGGAAAGAAACAAGGTCTACCGTGTAAGGTTTTCTTTGTTTTAGTGATTGGGTAAATTGTATCGAAACGAAGATGAATTGGACTACGGAAGTTGGTTATACAAGTTGAATGATTACAAGATGGAGATCTTCATCGAGCGCGGTGTCAGAGTTGATTGAGCAAATGAATTTACAACCCTGGACATCGTAATAGACCCTGGGATTTCTCCCAGGAGAATCATCTGAGATTCTTCTCTCTTTTCTCATGACTATGAGAGAGAATGATGACTGAGAAATTCGTTCAAATATGCAGCTATCGTATAAAGTTCCAGGTGGATTACGAAGCGATTCAGGTTTTTGTGTTTGTCACTGACAATCAGCGGACTTGATAAGCAGTCACAAATATTGTAAGTGAATTCGGACTGGATCTCCAGGCTCTATTTATATAGAGTAAATGCCTTTTAATTCCCATGTATACACATAGCCCGCGGAGCGGACGAAATCTTTTCGTTCAGCTCATCGCTACGAAAAACCTCCGAGGGGCGGCAGCAAATGAAGCCACAACATTCATGTTCTTTTAACCGAACTCAAGATATGACCTCATTAATCAATAATGATTTTAGCCCAAAAGGAATAGTTGTTCATGGACTACGAATTTTGGAAGAAGAGAGTCTCGACTTTGTTTACCTGTTCACCCCCACCACCACTACCTTCTCACTTTTTCGACTGTTTTTCTGTTTTGTTTTTGTTTTATTTTAGTTTTATTTTAGCCGAAAGACTCAATTACAAATATGCGCACGTACCAACTAATGAATTGAACTCATAACTTTTTTCTGTTGGACACCATCGATGTCGTTGAGAGCAATAAGCGTTAAAGGAGCCCCACAGTAGGAACATGTTAATTTCATCCTCAATGAAAAGCGAATCATTGAGTATTTTCATCCCTTTCATTGGGCAATACGTTCAATGCAATTCATTCGCCTACAACAAAATAAAAAGTGGTGTTTTACGTTCACAAAGCATATTGATATGTGTAATAGGTTTTGCGATGAACTACGTACTGGACCTTATATATTCATTTCTGGATGTACTTCGTTAGGGGGTTGGGTTTTACATTCAATGACAGTTACGTTTAAGCTTCCGTATAATCAATTCTATTACGACACACAACATCGGGCAAAGTTCCATCAGGCTGATGCAATAATGTTGTGTACTTAGCATGAAATAGATATATATACCGAAATTATTCAAATGCTTAACCGCTGGGAAGCGCAGCTTAGTGGTTACTTCGTATGCACTTCATAGGCACCCGAAGCCAGTGTGCCGCGCTGGCAGCCTCTCACTGCGGTTTGAGGTTTCGAGTTCGTACCCTCATCAGGAACCACAAGCGCAACCTTCCCTCTTGGAGAGACTGGCATTTTTTCTTAGACGAGATAAATTGCAGTTGCAGGATTCTGAAGTTTATTGATATTATATTTATTTTCCATTTCAACGACGAAATTGTCTATCAACTGTTTTACTAATTTAATCATAGAAAATGATACCATTTATAAACTTAAGGGTGACAGAGGGGTGCACGACAGAACGAGGCGGGCCCGTGGACACATGCGTGGATTATGATACCACTATAATCTTCTGAATCGCGTAACACTTTATATAAAACAGTTAAACACAATCCTGGTTACACTTAGAAAATACATTCGAATCAGAGGGTTGGAGGGGGATAGCTTGGGTCATTTCCACAGCTTGATTTAGCTGAAATGGGGTTATAAATCGAGTCGTCTGGATTTGCACTGTGCAAAAGGGGTTAGAAGGAGTTATATTCATAAGCGTAAGGGGTAATTTTTAATGAGGGTACAAGAACATTTTTTGCCCGCATAATGTAACCGTTTACATGTTTTGCGAATGTTTTGCCCGAATAGACCAACTGCTTTTGCCTAAATTGGGAGGGAAAGTGCCCCCTCCCTGCGTTCTGCTTCGTACGCCAATGGTTATATTGCTTATTCTTTTTATTTAATCCACAACGGGTTTGGAGGTATTTAAGTCTGAGGATTCATCAAAAAGCGTGGGAGTAGAGAAGTCTATTCCTTTTCTCTTCTTCTACACTGTAGAGTAAATGAAGTGTGTGTGTGGGAGTGGGATGGGTCGATCGCCCAACCTGCTTTCCTGGAACAGTCTGTCGGTACAGTAACGATTTTTTTCGGTATACATGGGCAAGTAACCCCGGTATGACTCCGGATGGGTTTTTCGCCAGAAATAATCTCAAAAGGAAGTTAAAAATGAACGTATATTATTTCCTGTGCCTTCCTTTCTATTTTAATTTTACAAATTAAAAAAGAAAAAAAAAAACCCCCACGCAACTTTCTTCTTCAAAAACATTTTGCTTTAACTGGTATACATCTGCTTCAAATAGGCCTATGGTGGTTGTGTAAAGGTTGATGTTCCACAATCATGATGCTGTTCTCTCGTATGGGCGTGATTTTAAGAAACACGTTATTGACTTTACAAGAAGTTATGTTCTCTTTGTGTTACTTTTTGGAAGAATGTTGTTTCGTAACTGAAAGTTCATGGTAGTGGGCGGTGTATAACCCTTACCTGCCATTACGGTATCGTACTTTTGGCTTTGACGTCAAAGCCAGAAAATGTAACGTACACTCTAAAAAAGTGTTGTGTAGAATTTACACAACATTGTGTGACAAGTCCACCAATCAACAAATGTGTAGAAACACATGTTTGTGTAATTAATTTACACATGTGTATAAATTACACAGTGTTGTGTAAATTTCTTACACAAACTTGTGTACTTCCTACACATTTGTTGATTGGTGGACTAGTCACACAATGTTGTGTAAATTCTACACAACACTTTTTTAGAGTGTAGGCCAAATTACACAAAGCACACGAAGAGTGTTCTGGTTACATATTTTGGCCATATGCTCTTCAGGATAACAGTAATGTGTAAGTGATTCCGTCTGCCCAAGAGTTGGCTCAATACAGCTTTAGGGCTGGGTAAGGAAAAACTTAGTCGGGAAAACGAAAATTACTGGAATATGAGGAGGGACGTTCTTCCATAAAAATCCAAATTTTCTAACTTTTCTTAAAAAGGAACCAAACATTTCCATTTTCAACAGAACCCAAGCAGAACCCAAGACCAAGCTTTTGAGTTTCTCGTCTTTTTAAAAAAAAAAAAAATGTCCCTATGGCTGAGCTTGGAGTTGCTGGATGTCTAACAGAAGCTTGATCTGTTCATGGGACGTATCCTTTTCAGCTTTCTTTGTATGACCTCTGAAAGATTTCACCATGGTTAATAAATTTCAGGGAAAATGTCGGCGGCACTCTTCGCGTGCCAGTATCACAATCGATATTATGCCGTCGTACTTACAAACATTATTAGAACAAATTCCAATGAGCAGTTGTCTGGTTGTAGCGAAAGCTAGGGAAAGGCCCCAAGTTAGTTGTCGTGCGTCATCAGGGGTTTTCACGCAGCAAACTAAATGATTATAGCTTTAGAAACGCACAGAAAGTAAATGAATTTGAAGCTAAGTTTACTCATACAGTCGTACCAAGAATTTTTTTTAAAAATTAAGCTTTTTCCGTTATGGAAGATTTCTTTCATATAAAAAATACTTCAAAACTGCCATCAGAATCGTGAATTGTGACGAGTTTGCAAATGTGCTTTCGCTGTCATTCAAAATCCCCTTCAAAGTTTTTTTTTTTACTTCAAAAGGGTTTTTCACCAGTTTGACTTTAGTAAGATCGAGAGGCGAATGCTCCTAATACCCAAGGAATGTAAGCACTAGCACGGATCCTTTTTAGGACCACAACAAGCCTGCCTTGTGGAAGTTTCTGCTCATCCTCCCTCAGTCAGTCTTTCTCAAAGTGCTTAACTCGCCAACGCCCCCCCCCCCCCCGCTCCAATGTATGTGCTTATGTAGTTGAAAAAGAATAGTCGTGCTCTTAGTCTAAGCCCTCTCACTTGAACGTTTGGAGACTTCCACGTCTCACATCATATTGAAAGAGAAAATGTAAATTCGAATGAGAGAATTTTACCGGTATGTAGACACAAAACCAACATCGTTAAGCTAACTGTGGTGGATTTGGGAACTTATTTTAAGAAGACTGCTTATTACGTCACTTCTGACTGACTTCTTCACAACATTCGACTTTTCCGTGCCTTCTGTGCGGTGACGTTGGCTTCAATATTTTCCGTAAGATGGCAATTGACGATTCATGTTTTCCATTTTTTTATAACTTAATATCAAAGTCATTGTGCGGGTTAGAATTAGGGTTAGGCTGTGGTGGCACCAGGGGGAAAGGGGAATCCTCCACCGGTCAGTATCTTTGCGTCCCAAGATTTCTTCAAAATGCTGAGACATAATTTTACACCCCAAGATGCGCTAAACCCCGGAGATTCAGGGGCTTCGGCTCTCACCAAAGCTTTTCACCATGGAATCCATCAAAGTACCTTAAACATACGTATTCTGAGACTAAAAGTTTTCACCCATTGAAATGCTTGTCTCACAGCTTCCGGGGCTTTGTTGCCTGGACCCCACCAGGGTCTTAGGCCAAGGGCGAATCCAGTCCCCAGCTGAAGGGGGGCAGTTTGAAAAGGGGGCGCCAACATCATGCAGGGGCCGCATACTCTTGAATTTGACCGATTACATTTCGGAGACCAACTCCCATTGCCTTAGTTATATAGAGCTATACGGTTCGAAATTCTGGGGATCTTTTTTTTTTTTTTTGCTTTTCGGGCAGTTTTTACTTTATTTTAGGACTCAGGGGCGCATTTTTTCCATTGATGGGCGCTAGACTGGTCATGAGGGGGCAGTTGACCCTAGTTCCCCCCCCCTCCCCTGGATCCGCCCTTGTCTTAGGCGGACACGCCAAAATCCAAATTCGCGCTTCGCGCCGGTTTCAAAGCGATACACGCGAAGTTTTTTGCCCCCAACATTTTCCTTTGCCCTCCTTTACCGCCCCTACTGTTTTTTCCCAACTCCGGTGTCAGTGATCGAAAAGCTGTAATTTAAAAATTAGGAATGTGGAGTTAGGATGTGGCCAATTTCCAAGAACCTGATTGGCCCATTGCTGTCCTACACACGCACACACGCACACACACACAAAATCTGGTACCTAAAAAAAAAAACACAGCCAAGATAGGCTATTTGTTCTTAACTATGAGCGAAGCACTACCTCGGCATATTTAAAGAGATAAAACTGTGTATCCAATGAAGAAATTCTCAATGTCAGGGGACATTTACCCCTGTGCTACCTAGTACTTCCATGGTCTCACAGAGATCGCTGCCATGCACTAAGCTCACACCTGCAAGTGAACACGGTACGTCATTACACAAGGCTACATTTGGATTACAGATTAAGTATGTGGCTCATATAATTCCCCCTGAAATAAGGGAATGAAGCAAAATTATTTGTCATCCAAACTTAAGCAGCTCTTGAAAGTTAACATTTAAAAGCGATTCTGTCGTTAATCGAGTAAGCGAGCTTCCTTTTTATGTAGTACTAAACCATTAACGTAGGATCAGATCTATACTTTAGTATGTCCTTTCAAAAGCTCCGTAGACATTTTTATACCGTCTTTCTCAATCAGCATCTTATACTTACGGAAGGCGAAAAGTGCGATTGTTTCTAGAAAATCAGGGTCGTTTACCTTGATGTCCATCGCATTTTTGAAAAAAAAAAAAGGGCAGGTGGGAAAGGTATTTGACCCACCGATCCTTTAACAGTAATATGAAGGGGCAAAACCAAAGCAATTAGGTACAAGGAGGTATTTGAAGAAAGCTCGATCAAACTATCAACATTTCATGGTTCTCCAAATAGAGATGGACGCTCAGTCTAAACCCATCTAGCCATCGTATCCAAAGTGTCCCTGTACAGCGTTTTTCCGACCAACCAATGTGCGTAAAAAATAGAAGGAAATCTTTGTTCCCCTTTGAAAATTTCACGAGTTTTAAAAAAGTAGGATGGACAATACGGTCCCAGTTTTTTTCCCAGGATAGCACTTCTCAGCTTCCGTAGTCACTGTTATTTATATATTTATTTACATCCGTTCAGTATTCGGGGAAGCTTAGCAGAGTGGTTACTTCGTTTGAACAACGAACTGAACCAAGTTTGCTGTAGATCGATCCCCAGGAGGGATTCGGAACCACTAGCGCCATCTACCCTTTCCTTTTAGTTGGTTCAGGCTACCCCGACTTCAGCCGAAGTGCGAAAATTTTATATTACAGATAATATGAGTGTAATGTAGAACATTTCCGCCGGCGAAGACTCCAAACAAAAATAACACTATCGATGTTCAACAGTGCAATGTACACTGTACAATGTGCAAAGTTCCAAAGTGGTAAACGTAGTTCACGGTCTCCCTAGGCTTACCGCCAGCCGTTAACCAACATTTGAAATTTTGTACAGCTGGGACAGGGTTCCCTGAAACACAAAGAAAATCCACAAATGCAAATGAACAAATGAATGGAAAAGGACCAACTGAAATACTGCGACAATCATCCAGGGAGGTCCTAAAGCTTCCTTGGCTAGGCCTATCATTTTTCAGAAAGTAGTGCAGCTCCCAGTTGCTCCCACCTCCCAGTAAGACCACAGTGTATGCCCCACACGGTAGTCAGCACATGTGGGCTACATTAACAACGCTTACAGAACTTTGAACCCTCGAACAAGAATCGACCACCGAATAAACTAACCTTATTGCAATACGCAAAGAATGGTTTGTAATATTCTATAATCCACTGCATGTACGACAACCTGAGTTATTTGAAAACGTTGAATTATCAACATGTCAAACTGAATAGGCCTAGATGGCCATTTTGGATTCTCTGATAGACATACACCGCACAACTGGAAAAACGGCCGTTGCCGTATCGACTTGAACCAATTGGTTGATACTGGGCAGTAAAACTCAATCTAACCTAACCTAAATTAAACTGGCTGATAGGCATATATACATTGAGAATTCAGCCTAAGAATCCAATCGAATAGTGTGCGGCTCTTTAAAAATTCCGTAAGTGTTATAAGGCGGATCGATAATGCTGCACAGAAGGTTTGCTGTTAAGTATTTATTCAATCGTTCAATAGAATCGGGGAAGCTTTGCAAAGTGGTTACTTCGCATAGTTATTTACTATATATATTACTTACCTGAAGCCAGGGTTCGTATCCCAGAAAGGATCCTCAACCACTTGCGCTATCTCCCCCTTCTTTTAGGGTTTGGAAAAGAGGGACTTACGGCGATTCATTTTTCTTGAACCAGGGGAAGCTTTCCTTCAGTTTATAACTATGATTAATGAACTATGGAATGGATATCTAATATTGTTTATATGCTTTATTCCGGGTCGGCCATTTGTGTGCTCACTCCTACGAATGATGTGTATTCGCCTGCTTATTAGGTGATAATGACTTAACGAACCTTTATGCAACTGTAAATAAATAAAAGAAACGATCTTATATAATGTTTTCCATGATTAAGTTGTAGATTAAGCGAAAAATGTCTGTGTTGTGATGCTCTCTCTTATTTATTTGATTTCATTTTTCAAATTTGTAAATAGTGTAAATATTCTCATGACTGGAAATACAGTTTCCCTTCCAAAAAAAAAGAGGGGCTTAAGTACCACTGCCTGTGAAATGTACCATTCAATGCAATGGAAAGCTATATTTATATTGTATACACATAAACATGTAAATTATTTAGAACTGTAAAAATTAATTAATTAAGCTGTAAATACTTGTAAATATTAAAGTTACTTTCCAAAGATGGAAATAAAGTTCTTCTTTAAAAAAATTAATTAAGCTGTAAAACTTGTAAATATTAACGTTGCTTTCCAAAGATGGGAATAAAGTTCTTCTTTAAAAATTAAGAAGAAAATTAATTTACCGTAATTGCATTATGAGCCAGGGTATTAATGAAAGAGTGATGTAAGATAAATTATTCAACTGTAAATACTTGTATATATTATTATTTTTATCCTTTAATTTGCTGTTTTGTATATATGTTGAGAATGAAAATTAAGTTCTTCCTACAAAAAAAAAAAAAAAAAAATGGAAAGCTACATTTAAGTTTGAGAAGGAAACTGTATATATTTGTTTGCATATATGTATTTGAAGGCAGAAATAAAACATTCCTTCAAAAAAAAGTTTGAGAAGATATGTGCATTATATTCCTGATATACACTTTCTGCATACTTTGTGTAATCCAGGCCTACACAATGGAGTCACCATCACCACAGTGCTATACTACTTAAATACCGAGCATAGATATTATCGAAATGTAATATTCGCATTGCATGAGATTTTAAAAAGGTACTGGCGACCATTTTGCTTTTTCCACTGTTACATATTTCTTCTTTCACTTGATTCAAAAAATATCTCAAAAGAATTATTTGTAATTAAGTGGCCCAAAATCTGGATATGTTGAAGAGAAACTGTGTCTAACTCATAAAAAAGAAAGTACGTGTTTAGTTGAATTAATCACTGTAAATACTTGTAGGAATTATATTGTAAATATTATATTACATTAAATTCTCCAAACTCTGTAAATATTTGTTTATATATGTACTGGAAGGGAGGGATAAAACGTTCCTTCAAAAAAAAAAGAAAAGGTATGGCCCGGCTGAGATTCCTTTGTGTTCATGAATCAAGGTGAAGTATTCAGTAACTTCCCCTTGCCCTGAATTTAGCCTGTAATGAAAAACAATCAATATATGCTTGTTGAATAGATTAACCTACGTATTTACCCTTACGAATAATGATTATGAATATTAACTCCTTTTAAATATTGTATATATGCTTGCCTGAACTTGAATAAACTGAAAGTATTCTTAAAAAAAATAGATTTTTCTTCATTGTTGTGTGAGAATTTGAGATAACGAGCTCAATTTGCAAAGCCTATTTAGATGACTATTGAGTGGTATAACGAAATTATAATTAAGTTTGACATGTAACTTATTCCCTTTTTCAATTTCCCTTGTAAATATCCTATTTATTTGTGACTTCTGCAAATATCTGTTTGATTACATGTATGTAATTGAATGCGAAAATAATTTTTCCCTTACAGAAAAAGAAAGAAAAAAGCTATTTAATTGTATTACATAGAGGAAAGGTAGTTTGGGCAGGTTATTGTAACCGGTATTTAAGAAAATACCTTTTGGGCCTGACCAATCCGTTAGTTACTCCCTGTGTGGTTTCCACACGTCATTAGAGATTTGTACCGACCACTGTAAGCTATGCCTGCTATACCTGCAAAATGGGTATGTGTAAATTCCAAAGTTTCTTACTGCAAGGAAAAAATGGGTGAGTGTAAATATATTTGTTCTTCAGCTTTTGTATGTATACTTTCAGGATCAAAATTGTGTTCAGTTATTCCTTCGAGGAACCGCAAAAAAGTGTGGTATATTTCTTAGGAATGGCAGTTGCGTCAACAAGGGAGGGGGGTCAGGGGGTATATGCCCTGCCCCCCCCCCGGAAAACCCTTTTCCAAAAACTATATGTCCTCTGTAGTCAGAGTGTGAAAACCAGATTTTTCATTTGACTAGAAAAGGCAGCAACTTTCATGTTCTTCGAATGGAAATATCGCAAAACACGTGTGAAATGCCGTTTCTGGCTGTCTAAGGGTTGCGTTTTCCAAAATTTTCTGCACACTTCAGTCTACGCCAGTTAAAGGTGGCGCACGGCTCAGGTAATCGTTCAGACAGGATTACATCTTTCCTTGAGAGAATCACTTAACTGCCCATCAACCGTTTTCTTTTTCTCCTTCTAGTTTAGCCCCCTTCTTTAAACTGTCAGCCGTGATCCGCTCTTGTATATTTCAATAGGTTTGTTATTAATAAAATCTTACTTGAAGTTTCCTTGGAAGTAACTTTAAAGTAAACACAATAGAATAACTGTAAATAACGACTTCAACACCTCACAAACACCCTAAAAACCAGGCGCTTACGGAGGCTTCGTCCATGGACCATATCGGAGTCCCCAAGGCACCCAATACGATAGGGCCTCGCGCTTCTCGCTCGGTTTTTCCTCCGGCGTTACGAGTGGAGTCTAGCAGTGTCCGTTGCAAAACTGTTGTGCCCCTCTGTGCCACTTAGAAAGAAAAGTCTGGCGATACCATTGTATGAATGACCCTTGACAATATATTTTTCATTGAATGGTGATATTTATATTTTATTTATGCAACATCTGGAATATCACGAGAAATAAGGGAAAAATTTGGAAGGGGTTTAGTTTTTTCAAAATTGCAACTTCTTGTGAAATTTATGTATGAAAAAATAGGAAAAGAGACTTACTTTTCTAAACTGGTGTATCCAAAAATTTTGTGTGTGGGTGGTCAACTGCAGGGCCTGATTCCCGGTCTGAGAATGGGTTTTACCGAAGGAGCAACCACTACACTCGGGGTCTTTTCATTTTCGTGCACCATGCAGCATCATTAAAATATTTTTTTTAGTTCCATAACTAAGTAATTTTTATTTTGTCTACAAAATTTATTATCAAGATACGACACACATGAAACCTATCCAAGCGTGTCCCCTGCCAGTTCATCTAATTTCATTCATTTTCTTCAGTTTTCGTGCCGCTCTCATTCTCCCCTTTCCCACTGTTGGCCTTTTTCAATTAGGTGACAAATTTTACAGAATAACTTTTTCAATTCTCTCTTCTAGGATACATACGCATTTATACCTAGACCACCGGGCATTTCAAATATAGGAGACATTGAACTTTAATAATATCGAAAGCTGATAACCTATCACCAAAGTATACTAGGTAATCTTAGATGCCGTGTGAAGAAATAACATTTTTCCAAAGAATTATTCAGTGTTTGCAAAAGTATATTATTTTGATACTAATATTCAATGTACATGTCGCCGTCGTGTAAATGTAGCAAGGAGAGGGTTAAGCTTAGGTTTTTCAGAAATCTTAATATTTGGTTTCCACAAACTATCACCAAATTAGATATACCCTCGCACTCTAGAGGGTTGCAATGCAGAGACAAATACGACTTTTTGTAGTGAACTCCTCTCCCTCGTCAGAAAGCGAGCCCCACTGGCGTTTTGTCAACACATAATGGTTATTAAATGTAATTTCGTTTGAGGGAGAAACGAGATTGTAAGTCGACCCTTAGGGTAGGAAGGTACTGTGCCTCTTTTCAAATGTCATACAAGTGAATGCCTAGTCTATCTTTCATACAAAGAAATTCATAGCAGCAATGTTTGGTGTGATAAATATATACATGAAAAATTTTGTCAAGCAAGGTTGAGAGTGGCGATTTAATATCGCTCCTTTTACTTATAATACATTTTTCTATTAAAAATGGCATAAACTGTCAGGGTGTTTTCCGGGTGGCTCCGGTGAAAGTTGAAATGAACCTTCACAGGATAGATCATATTTTACATACATTTAGATAGTTGCATACCTCGTCTTCACGGTCTTTGACTGTCTGGGATCAAATACTGATTAGAGCCCGGTATTTCTTCGATTAACTGGGTTTGTGACGGGGCAGCTTTATCAGCTATATCTCGCGCATGCTCAATGGTTGCAAGGTTCACTTAGCGTTCTGCCATATGGGTTACGCACAGTTAAAAAATCTTATTCTACTCACTGAGGCGTCACAAAGGGCTACCTTTCGGCAAGAGAAATTCTTGTGTGTGTGACGAAAAGACGTTTTTTGATATCTTAAATCTGTAAAACCAGCAACAGTAGTGGTAGCAGTGACGTCAGTGGTAACTTTAAATGTTATAAATTTAATGGAATGCATTTTAATTAAATGGAAATATTGTGTTTAAAATGCTCCAGTAAAGAGTAAAGAAAAATGGCTCAGACACCATCTAACATGTCAGTCTTAATCATAAACCCCAGCAAAAGCTACACCTCTTCAAAATACTATGCGCAAGAAGATCCATGGACGTTGCATCATTTGAAATGTTGAAAGTGTTGGTGAACAAATTATTCTTGAGCAACAAACAACGGAATTTCTATCTGTGGGAAACGTATTCCTTGAAAAGAAGGCAACGGTACTGTCTTATTTTCGATAATCTATCACCCTGTGTCAATAAATATTAGTTTTAAAAGGATGAAATTTTCTTGCAAAACAAACGCAATATTTCCCTTTAAAAAACTATAAACGATACGTGTCAGTTATAAAGTTGTATACAAGCCAATTTATCAGTATATGAAGCGAGTAGCGGATTTTTGCATGAAGTATAGAATTTAACAGTCCCATTTACTCTCAACCGAGACAAATATCTGCTCGGTTACATTTTGGAGGAGGCTGACCCTCCAGTCTCGTAAGTCAATGGTAGGCTTAGTAAAAATGCAGGCGATTATGGTCATGGTATTAAGAATGAAGCCACTGACATTGGTCTAGGCGCCCTCTGTCATTTAACAGTAAACGTCCGGTAGTCCAGTTTTTCTCTCGTAGGATATCAAAGAGGTAATCGATTTCTCAGAACATGGTAAATTTGTTTCAAAATTATGGTTAGGTTTAAAAATAAGATTAGGAGTAATGCACGAGTATTTGACCCGACCAGCAGATAATCCTGAGACAGGGATAATAAAAAGGGTCGGAGAGGTGCCACTTTGTAAAAAAGAAGTGTAGCCAATTCGTAAGATTGCTGCATGATTAGTACATATGAATGAAATTCTCTTAGCTGTTCTAATAAAAAAAACTCTGTTGTGGGACACCGCACTGTTTGGCATTTCGGTCCGAAGACTATTTCGTGCGAGATTCTCGTTGTAAAGATTTAAGTCCCAAAGATTTTAAACCAGCAGATATTCATACTCTTTACATATTTCTCAGGTCAAATGAAATGTAGGCCTCTGCTCGGCCATTTTGTTTAGCAGATACTGTACTATTTGTCTCAAAGCCTTAGAGCGTAAGTGGGTCTATGTATTCTGTGTGGTAATTAGATCAGGTATTTCTGTCAGTGAAAACTTCTCAGCAGAATTTTATCAATACTTTATCATTCATATATTCTGTATTACCTGTCATCCATCTACCGCCGGGGTAGCAACGGTCCCTGTCAGTTGTCTACGTGATGCGTTAAATAACAGTTTATGTTTCACATGACATTTAGTATGGCAATGTATCTAGTCGGAAATTGCTCAAGCACACTCAACTGGCGTCAACTATAATATGAGGACTAGTGTCAATAAATATTCCGTTGTTTTTATCCCCGTCTATTTCAATCATTCACGACATTATTGACTGATCGACGAATGGAGGGTAAGAGATGCCTTACATCTGACCACAGAAGGAATCAGGTCCTACAAGATGGATTTGTCTGCTGTCAGAGAGTTACTAAGATGGAGTTTCCCGGCCCAGTGTCTAACTATAGCCCTTTTTTCAGTTGTGGCTCACTGGCTTGTTTTCCCTTCCCCATTGCTTACGCTGAGCACCAAGCACAATCAGACATTAGATACCATTTTGAAGTCTTCGATATGACACGGCAAAGACTCGAACTACAGACCTCGATCCCGACTTCAAGTCGGATGCTCTAACCACCTAACCATGCAGTGCGATTACCATCAAGCAGTACGGGTATGGATACTAGGTCATGGCTACGGGTACGAGATCAAATGACGGGTTCGGATACCAAGCCATGGGCACGGGGAAAGAGTTCGAGCAGGGAGCTGCCATTGACAAAGGCAGCTCCCTGGTTCGAGTACGAATACGACAATAGGGGTACAGGCCTCTAGCCAGCCCATGTGGAGGGGTGGGTCTTTTTTCCAAAATGTGGACCTTTTTCCAAATACGGAGGCGTCTGGCACCTGCCGTAAGCATGCAGTTGCTAGGGGTCCGGGCATACTTCCCTGGAAAAGTTTGAAATCTGCAGATTTCCTGCAATCTGGAGTATTTTAGAGGACTTTTGAACACAACAGAAGTCCTTTTATCACAAGGAATTCTACACAGTACACCACTTTTGAAGAAGTGAACGGAAATCCGTCCTCAATATGTCAAGATAAAAAATATTTCATAGCTGACCCTTCAAACATAGGGCTGGAAAAATGGACCTCCCTCAAGTTGGGGTGGGTCGTTCGAACGTTCCGACCCCCTGGCTACAGGCCTGGGATACTACAACAGTCACTTCATTTAACAATAAAATAGTAATGTATTCAGACCAAAATAAAATGGAGATTTTTTTATTTTTAAATGTATATTTGAAAAGGAAGGTAAGGAAGAGTTATCCTACCTTTTCCCAGGTTGGATGAACGGCGTCGATGGCTATGAAGCCTAGCAACGAGGCAAAACATTCTTTTAGCCACAGATCGTCCCAAAAATCTTGAGTCACAAGATTACTGTACCACTGAAATGTAAATAAAATGGAATCAAGATGAAATTGAAAATCAGACGAAACAGAAAATGGCAGATGAGATCGTCACTGGCATTGACTGCCGAGTGATAGGATTGGGTGGTAAATCACGTGTAATTTCGGTATGATCGTAACGATAACATATTTAGGCTATGCTTAATGAACTGAATGGAAAGCAGCTTTCAAACTACATACGGATTAAACGTGGAAAGACCCAATTCTCCCAACCGGAACAGTACCAATTCTAGTAACCTTCTTATTTAAGCCCCTTCCACAATTGTCTGACGTTCATCCTAATCCAGACACAATCTCAGTTTTTTGCTGCATGGTGAGTATAAAAATGTTAATGTGTATAATCAAAACACTCTCAGTACAGTTCATGTTGTGTAATGTAAGCCGTGGTACTCCCCATTGTTTGAATTAGCTGTCAATCCAAGAGCTGAGCCAATTGAGAATTTTGGTACACCCCTACAAGAATTGTAGTATGGGTTGAGAGGATTGGTCCTTCATTAAACGTGATGACATGCCGGTAGAGCTTTTGGACGATTTTCCATGATAAGACCCATTCACAGTTTACGCAACGGGGGCGATAAGAAAATTCCTCTTTTAGTAAAATCCGTCGGTCAGTGTATTCATAGAAAGGGAAAGTTTCGTTTGTCGAACTCGCTGTAGAGGATTTTCACCTTTACGTGACTTTTTGCTTGCCTGGCCTCTCCAGCCCTATTGGCGTCAGGATCACATTAGTTGACGTATAAAGGGTCGATACGAGTACAACAAAGTTGAATTTTCGTACAGTATACTCACCCTTGACGTCCAATGATAGGCCTACAGTGAAAAATGTTGTAGGCATTTAATTGTTAGACATTTTTAATACGATTTCCTTTTTGCCTTAAGGAACGAAATGTCCAAAAATGAATTTCGTTGGAGGAATCGCAGATGCATGAATATGCTTTTGGACCCGACTGACCTATTACGAGTTCTACATGACTTGACTGCGGGCAAACTAGAAGTTGTTACTCCGAGTAAATGTGTACCTACACCCTGCTATTGAATGATTAAATTAGCGATGGTAAAGTAAGAATCGGATAATAAAGTTGTCTGTAGATTCATCAAATGTTATGGACTGTGAGATTTTAAAGATTTTTTTTAAAAATGTATAAAATTTTCTCGTAAAAACCGTTATGGTTATCGACATAACCGAAGCTGTAACTTGCTTTTTGAAGACAAAAAGGTGTTTTATATTTAAAAACTTTACATCCATAGCTGTAGGAAAATGATACTTTATTTCTAACGAAAAAAGTGCAATGTATTTCACAATGAACATTGAATCACTACTTTTGTGGCTTTGATATTCGTGTCAAAGTGATGTATCGACAGAATATCGATTCAAGATCATCGATTTCCAACGTCAACGTTATGTATGGAAGTCTATCAAGGTTGTTAAACCTAATAATGCTTATTTAGATAACATACTTGTTGAAGCCAATTTAAATGTGTCGAAGATTTTTGGTGGCGTTTATTGAACTGAAAAAGAAAGTCGGTGATCGATTAACATCCATCAACTCGATTTTGTCAACAATAATTAATGGTAAATAAATAGGAAACTTGGTCGAATACTCGCTTTTCAACTGTCATATTGAAACATAGGAAAAACTACCAAATCACTAGTGAGTCCTCTGGAATATTTAACGTGTTGAGTTAAGATATAAAACCGGAAGGTCTTATTTATACCAAATCAGCGGTAGGTTTTTCGAAGAGAGAAAAACAAATCCGTAGTAATTTCTTACCAAAAATAATGAAATCATTTTCAAACCAAAAACAACTTTATTTGAATTGATTTGACATTGGAATTTTACACCACGGACGAGTGAAGGGTGTAAAATTTTGGCTTTTCAATAAGTCCAGATGGAAAATGGTGCATGACTGACTGACTGAATAAGTCTTGAAAGTTTAGCTGTAGTGTTTCTTGGGTAATGTTTTTCTTTATCCAATACCTTTTTATCGGAAAATATGGAGGCACATGCCTCTCGCTCCCCAGGCTGCGTGTCTACAGTATGAGCTACTCTACATCTTTTAAATTTATGTCAATCAAAGAGCAGTTTAAGTGTTAACTAATAATTTCATTTGATTACCTCAAGTACTTAAAGGGAAGCAATTGTACAGCCTTCTAAACAGCACAGAAATTTTTCCGAGGCAAGTCTGAAAGGCAGTCAAGCAAAGCAGTGCAAAGCACCATATTTCTCCGAAATTACCCAAAGTGCAACAGAACAGTGACGTAAAACCTGCACCCAATGTATCCTTTTGTTTGCTATTGCGGAGTATCATATATACTATACTGCACAAACGCTCGTAACACTACTGAAGACTAACGCAACTGCCCATCGTTTAATTCATTTTACAAACGTTTCAACGGTTGAGTTTGAGATAAAGGTTCAGAAATCAAAAGATTAACTCCTTAAAAGAATATGGATGTCTCTTCCGGGCCAAGTGCATATGATTTTGAGCCAGTTCGACCAAGGAAAACTCGTGTACCTGCGAGCGATGTGACCAGCACCCGCAGCGAACCAGCCGTACAGTCTATACAAGCTAACGTTAGACCAAGGGTCAGTACGTTATGTATAGGCTTAGTATAGCAATACGTAGCCTATGCCGTATAACAATAACACCGGTCGATGTGTATGGTGTCTTAGCCGATTTCTCTTCGCGATTGAATTCTTTTAACGTTTAAGTGTCCACAAATATCCTATATTACTTACGAGAATTACAAAAGGTTCGACTAAATCGAATCTTTGCGAAAATGAGTGAAAATGAACCTAACTGTTGCACCGAAAAGCATGCTAAAATACGGTCTCGCTAGTCACAGCTTGTTGTCGTTACAGCTTGTAGTTTCAGGGTCTACCGGAAGTAACTTATCTTGGTTTGTACAAAAGCAGTCAGAAATACCGAGTATTTTTATTTGAGGATGAAACAAAAACAAGAACAAAAAATTATTGGGTTATCAAAAATTTTTATCAGTAAAGCAAAAGCAACTATGAAGTTTTTTAAGCTTCGTAAAGGGTAATTATAAATTCAGCTGTAAGTGTACGTAAGTTGGTAACCACTTTTGTGAAATCTGATCAGGTGCAGGTTTTACGTCATCAATCAGCTGATCCATGGTCGTGTTTCTTCGAGTATGGCGATACTCATGTCTTGAAGAGCGGGAGATTTGAAACTTTTTTTTCGGTATGAGTTTTTTGTGGAAAATAACACAGTAGTGTTAATATCTAATGTTTATATATGTACTACACATATGTGGGGAGTCAAATGGCCACTATTGCTCCCCTTTAAAACTTCAAACTGTAGTTTGATGTGGTGAGCTCAGTACACTGAAAGGTTCGATGGAACTCAGTGGTGGCACCGTGACACCTTCATTTCGTTTTCCCTATGTACGAATCCGGACAGTCGAGTGATTATCTGGTCTTAGTAGGACATAACTGAGGTATATCAAATTTAATATTTCAATTTCCTTGCTTGCCTGTATTATGGATGGTTGTACTCTGAATTGTATCTTGATTTCCCCAATTTCACTGGATGTGAGGGTTTGAAATTCATGTAGACAATAAATGAAGACGATTTAAGGCTGATGGACCCCACTGATGGCTGCCTAGTCACTAAAAACAAGCGCTGATCGGATTCGTCTGTACTGAAAATCCTTCATAATCACCATTAATATTAGGCTATATTAGTATAGCACTTCATTCATTAGATTGGGGAAAGTAGGTTCGAAGGTTCCATAAGAAGGCTACTGGACTATCTGAAAAACGTTTTACAAAATATCGGTTGTCTTTGTGCTTCATAGCTATCTTAATTCCTTTTAAATTTTCGAATAATCTGTTTTAGTTTCTTTCAATCACTCTCTTTTAAAGCACAAAGCATGGGTAAGGCTGTTTATTGGATACACCCATTCGTTCTTAGCTCAAACATGACTAGCCACCTGCCCACGGCCACTGCACTTTTGTGATTTTTCTTTCATAAGCTACAGTAGTTGTTTTGCTCGAAAGCACAGCCGCATTTCTTTGAAGGACAAAGTTCCATAAAACTTTTTTAAAACTTTTTATTTGGAACTTTAAGTGGAATAAATATTTCTAGTGTTCATCTTCCCCCTTTCAATACATGACATGATATGTTTTGATTGTATGGTTTGATCAGTTCCTGTCTCTGCAATGATTCAAATAGACCCAACATCTATAGCAAAAGGGTTAAAAGTGCCTGTCCATAATTATTTTGCCCGAAATGTGTCACCTGCAGTTATGTAATATATTCAACTTTCTGTAACCAAAGATGTTTTCATTAGTTCTACCAAATTAACTCCCTCTGTTCCACAAACATATGGCGCTACAGTTGTTTGCACTTTTAGCAGGGAGCTTTTAAAGTGGCAGCCCACTGCTTTTCGTAACCTTATTGACAACGGGATCTTATAAAGATTGACCCACATAATGACGGGATTCATTCCTTCAGATGAGTCGTGGAAAGGAGACGACGGTCAAGCGGATAGCAGCCAAACGAACCTTGGTAGGTAGAATTCATTGATTTGAGTCAAACAATTCTCACCAACGTAGATCTCAGTGTGCTCGTTCGACTCATTTCATATAGGAATCAAACGCCCACGCACCTTCATGGAGGGGGAGTCTCGACGACAAGTCCTCAACAGCTTATCTCACCCAAGGAATTATTATGTGGCCTTTTAAACGAAGGTGTTCAATTTTCGGAAAAGTGAAGCGAGTCTATTCTACATTTTCCTGCGAAGCAGGCTGTGCGGTATATTCCCTGTTGAGTCATATACCTGGAAGCTGAGGAGCTAAGAAACAGAGTCCGCTCCGCGGGGAAATTCTACATATACTTACCTAATTTTCCTCTCAAACGTATAGGGTGAGCCACTATACCATTTCCCTGAACTTGAAACTACGTTGAATGATAAAGCGCTGGTGACGATCAAATCCAGGTAATTAGGCATTGAAGTGCTGTTGTTTTACGACGCTAAGTGTCCGCGACCGAGGAAGCAGCCTACATAGTGTCAAGGTTCTTTGGGCAACTTACTTAGTATTCTGGTTCGAATTTGGCCAGTTCGGATGGGAACACCTTAAATTGCTCTCGTATGAATAACCCACCTTATTTGACGTGGGTCAGGAATCAAGCCCCGATTTTCCGGTTGCTAAGATTGCCTCAAATGTTCCTCTTCTCACTGGTCCGCATCTCATAAGAATTAGGGTCAGGGTTTAGGGTTGTGGGTAAGCGTTTAGTGATAGAGTTGCGTTATAGAGTCATGGGTAAGGGCTAGGGGACACTATCACCTGGGACAATGGGGGGACCCATTGAGACAAGGGACTACTGAGACGGGGGTCTAGTCAGAAGACAGACGGTATCCATTGTACCAATCAGATTTTAGAGAGCGGACCATTACTGCCCTCGTATACGTCGTATTGGAGATTTCTGGAAAAAAAAATACCTCAAATACGAAAGTTTCGAAAGGATTGCATTGGAGATTTTTCGGAGAAACATTCCATTTTTATCGAGAATTTGTTAACTTCACGTGACAAACAGCAATCGATAGTCGAAAAATCGAGGGTCCTCCAGGAGCCTGGCCAATGATTTCCCATAAGCAGATTTACAAGCCGCTTCAATTGATTACCACTATTTGTTTCGCATTCCGGTTTAATTCACTTATTTTCTTTCAATAAAAGTTGGAAATGAAAGTTAAGGAAGTTTGGCAGACGGTTAGACAGCGTTTCTCTTTATCACTTTGAAAAAATCTCAAAAATTCCAATATTGAAGCAATTTATCGTTCTTCTTGTGAACAAATTGATCTACCAAAGAGGAACTTGATGAAAACCGAGCGTAAGCATTGAGAATGTAAAAGCGTCCTTCGATCCAACTGAAATCAGGGCACTTCCTTCCGGTCGTGTGAGTCTAAATTGCCGAAACAACTGGCGACCCTCTTCCTTTACGACACGCAATTTTGTGCTTGTTATTGAGAGAACGTGATCGCCAATTCACTGATTAAGAAGAAAATCGACCCGCCAATGGAATCTAGGGTAGGCCTACGCTACGTGGACTTCATTTGAATGAGCACACGAAACTCAAAATGCTGCTAATGGCCTGCGAGATAATTAACGAAATCATTCGCAAATTAAAAACAAAGGGGATAAGATGGCTCACCTACACGATATAGTCGTAGAATAATATTGTATAACTCGCCAAGTATTGTATATCTATTACATAGGGGTTTCTACCAGGTTCTGTTATTTTCGGTTACCTTAATAGTTTGAATATAGCCATATATCCACGTGCTTTCATTAATGGAGAGGTGTGCAAAGCTGTTCGTTACGCGGTTACGAAGTTTCTTGTTAAACAGTGCGTATCGACCCCTCTCGCTGTCTCACCGTAGAAACAAAAAGTGCGCCAAGTGGGAATTTGTGTTACATCCAGGGATATGTTACTGGGAAAACGACCCAATTCTGTGACCTGAAATGTAAAGGTTTGGAACCACTTGCTTTGCACAAATCAGCTGTCTGCATTACATACGTTGCCATGGGCTATCTTTGCCTACCTTAAAGGCCCAATTCTCTCACCCCAAACAGTACCAATTCTCTTATTCTTCTTATTTAAGCCCCTCCCAGACCTGTCTTAAATTTATTCTCATCCAGACATAATCTCAGTTTATTGCTTCGGGTGAGTAAACAAGACCCCAATGTGTTATCCATACACCCTAAGTACATGCTGAGTAATATGAGCTTTAGTACTCAGCTTTTTTCGAACGGGCTGTCATTTAAGGAGGTTTGTTAATTTCGGTGAACTTCTACAACCAATTGTGCTTTAGGTTGAGAGGATTGGTCCTTTCACGGTAAAGTGTAATTTCTTCTGTGAATGTCACATAGCCTATAAATACATAAGGCTATTACATGTCAGCTTTAGAGTTTTCGCCATTTGGTTCTTCTCTGTCTAGGTGGGACTTTTGGAAAGTATTGGTTCGAGGGAGGGGTCGGGGACCTTTTCTGCGCATCAACCCGTCTGTTTGTGATTTGTTCTCCTGATGACTTTTGATGCGTAGACTTTTTATTCTCTTCCTAAGGATAGCCTATAACTCCCGTAGGTCCAAGCTTGTTCTTTCTTTTTTTCTGATATGTAGTGTGTACATAAATTTAAGATGGTTAATGCAAAATGTTGCGTATAGGCTACGTGCTTCTCAGATTTGTTTGCTATCCGATGCCACATGTCATCACACGGTTTTACCAGTACCGGTAATCGAGATTACAGGAGACAGACGTGAACTCTAACACAAAAAATCGATTAGCTTGAAAAGATGTGTGGACAAGAACTGCTGGGGGCATTTGAGAACACTTGTGAATCAGCTTTGAGAATGAACAAGTGTATGCAGCAATAAGTTTTAAACAGACCAACGAAAAATGTTACCTTCCCGTCCACGTTAGGTTTAACTGTTAAAGTGTATAATTTTACAAATGTATAGTTTAGAAGTTGCACAGTAATATCTTTTTGATCCAACTTCTATTGTAATAGTTTGTTCCGTTGCTGATATCATAGACGTACGAGGCGGGGTGCGGGGGAGGGGGCACTCGCACTCCTAATTCGGACAAAAACAGCAACCATGAGCAAAACGTGATCAATGGTGCCATAATTTTGGGCAAAATTTGCTCTTTTCCCCTCAAAGGAATCACCTCTCGTACGCATGATGGCTGATATACTAAATGTTGAAAGCTGTTCTCTCAAATCCTAATAGTCCATTGCGCAACAATTCATAACGATTCTTGTTATGAGATTGTTTTACTTAAAAATTAAAAATGTTTAAATGACCTCGAATACTTCCGGTCTGTTTTCCCGCATAACATGTTGCACAGGGAGCATGAGGTGTGCTTGTAAAGTCTAGTCACCTCAAAGCATTAAGAACTTGATTACACTTTGGTAAAAGATGCAGTATTTTCACGAGAAAAACAAAGAAATACAGAAGTTATAAGTCGAGTAGCACAACAATGACATCACACATTATTGCGCAATCTATGGTATTTAATTAGAGCGAATCAACTTCAACAATTTATATCTCAGCACTGAGACATGTGAAGATGAGTGTTGGCCCACATGAATTCAGTTTTAATGCTTCGTAATATATATTTTTTAAACTTCAGATTCGATGTAAACTTTAAAATTTAATCACACCTTGAGAGACCATGAAGCATTTTGTAAATCACTTGAAATGGCTCAAACAAGTTGTTGGTATCAAAGTCACCATACCGTCGAAGACCGAAGACCGAAGACCGAGTAAGTAGTTTACCAAATGCTTCAAGTGCAGAGCAATGCCCTCGAATTTAGGCCGGTCGTTTCGTTATAATTCACTTGGGAAATCAGGAGGAATTTCCTGCAAATGTTTGATCTATGAAAGTTCAGCTAGTAAGTCCATGGTTCAAGCAATTTTAACCTTATCTGAAACTTTCGTAAGAAACTTCATTTATATCCCAGCATGGATCATTTCAGAAGTTAAAACTAGTCGGTGGTTCGAAATAGATGTTTTGCAAATATTTTCAAGTCGTTATAATCTAAGAAAGAGTTATCATATACGGAGCTCCTAAAGTGCCAGTCTGCATGTCATGATGGTGAGATAATTTATCTGACCAAGTTGTCATCTTTTCCTTAAGAAGTCGACATGTTTAAATAATTTATTTTACCATGTCGACATCCTTTGCTTAGGAAGTCGACATGTTGAGATAATTCATCTTGCCATGTCTACATCCTGTGCTTAGGAAGTTGGCATGGTGGGATACTTTATGTAACCATGTCAACATCCTAATTTAGGAAGTCAACATGGTGAGATAATTTATGATACCATGTCGACATCCTTTGCTTAGCAAGTCGACATGGTGAGGTAATTAATGTTACCATGTCGACATCCTTTGCTTAGGAAGTCGACATGTTGAGATAATTCATCTTGCCATGTCTACATCCTGTGCTTAGGAAGTTGGCATGGTGGGATAATTTATGTAACCATGTCAACATCCTAATTTAGGAAGTCAACATGGTGAGATAATTTATGACACCATGTCGACATCCTTTGCTTAGGAAGTCGACATGGTGAGATAATTTCAACTAAGTACGTCTATGTATATGCACTCACGTGTCACTGCATGCTGCATGTGGGCCAGGGTGTATTTCGTGATCGTACGCCGGGATTTTCTGTAAGTGTGCATATTCAAGGCAAAGCAATCCGTAGGTGTGCGTATATACGTACAGTATACATGACTGTGATGCATACACGGACACCATACATTGGCAATGCGCGCACGTGTATATATAGTGCACCAAATGCACTCTGGCATGCGGACAGCCCAGACGTGGCTCCCGGGGGAGGGGGGGGGGGCTTTTACGGCCAGATCAACAATAAAACATATGGGAAATAAGCAGTGCAACTCACTCACTTCGATGCTTTCTCTTTAGTCAGCTGCCCCCCTTTTGGAATGTCTGGATCCGCGTCTGGGGCAACTGGCTATACATAGACATAGACATTATCCCACCATGTCGACTTCCTGAGCAAAAGATGTCGACATGGTGTCATAAATTATCTCACCATGCCGACTTCCTAAATTAGGATGTCGACATGGTAACATAAATTATCTCACCATGTCGACTTCTTAGGGAAAAGATGACAACTTGGTCAGATAAATTATCTCACCATCATGACATGCAGACTGGCACTTTAGGAGCTCCGTAATCATACCCAGGAAAACCTTCCCAAACACAAATAGAAGCAAAAACCGTCTATGGCCTTGGAATGCTGTATTCAGAGAGTTATTGTTCCTTTGTATGCATATATATGTATACGAACAAAGCCAAGGAAATAAAAAAATCACTTATCCTACTGCAAGATTTTACGTTAACTTGCCTCAAGTATTCCCGAAAATGAGTTTACCAGAACACCTCTAATTTTTCACACAATTTAACTCCATATCTATATTTTTGGCTAGAGGACTTAAGCACAAACAAATCATGCACAAAAAACATTATGCCGACAGCTAAGCTATATGATACCACTATACACAAACCTTGAAATAATTGGAACATAGTTTTGTAGTTGTATTAATTATCTCATTAGCATCAAAGAACAAAAGTGAATAGCGATTATTGCAGCTTCAGAATATATTTACTTAAGATGAGGGAAATTAATATTCATGCGAACATGTCCTCGCTAGACAGCGTCAAGAAAACAAATTATATATTCGAAATGCTGTGAATCAATTTTGACACTTAGTTTAAGAAGATTTTAATTGGTAAAAGTGTATTTCGGATGACGAAACCTGAAGCCATTCGATATATTCAAACTTAACAGCCAGGAAGTATCTTTCTATTCATTCATCTTCGTATGCTCGCGGTGACGTTATGAATATAAGTAATTGACTGATGGCAAATTTATGAGATAATTACGTGCGTTTCTATTCTCTGTGACTTTTGAAAAATTTAACAGGGAGTAAAAGAGGAGAAATAATTTGAAAGATAAAGGTTTGTTTGGGGAATTTGTTTTGTAAATCACAATTGCAATAGCAAAATACATGCATCCGTCCTTGGTTTCTAGTTTTCTGCATTGTTGTAACGGCCGGTGAGTTAGAAAATAACCCGGTCAGTGTTTAACCAACCAGAATGCGAGATTTTAAGTAACCAGCGGTAAAGATGGTGATATAATTAATTCTTTGGTATATAAAATGCTTTCACGTTACGTCACAATTGGCATGCTACGCCCACTGCCGGGCAAAATTAACAGAACAGTCACACGTGGGGCGTCAACTTCTTTCCAGCTAACTACACTAAATGTAATTAACTACACTTAACGGAATTCTTTTACATGGACAGACATGGGCGTCCAGAGAAAAAAGTCAGGGGGGCAAAATTTCTAGGAGGGGGCAAAACCTCCAATTCACCATGAATTTACACAAAGCATGCGAAAATTTCAGCCCAAAATCCCTCCCAGATGGCCGGAAATGGCATTTCTAAGGCCTATTTTTCGCATAGAAACTTGGAAAACACGTTTTGTTCAGGTTTTTGCTTTGATTTTTATACGTTTTTTCAAATTTTTGATTTTCCGGGGGGGGGGGAGCAAGTGCCCCCCCCCCCTTGCCCATACCTGCGGACGCCCATGTGGACAGAGCATGTAATCCGTACGTTATATCAGTAGGTTGTCGCCACTGACTGGGGAAAAAAGTTGACGGCGACTCTGTAATATTTTAAGCAAAGGTTATAAACTTGAATGGGAAAAAAATCGTATCCCTGCAATACGTGTAGTGATTTTGATCTTACCTTGTACTATTTTGAAAATATTTCAAGTTACTTGAAAAATCTGTTGTTTGAACTACTTGAGCAAGTCCAAACTTTCACACACAAAACTATGGCAGACAGCCACCTTGCTATGACTATATTCATAAATACGGTGGCGACAATATGCGAATAGTATGCTCTGTCAATGTTTAGAGAGTCTCGTGGTATACACTAGATTTTGCCCGTCAAAATGGGCGAGCCTTGTGACGTAAGAGTAAGCAATTTTTACCAATATTGTACTTTTTTTCAACGTTGATGTCTTGATTATGACTTCATGTTGAGGACGAAAAGAACGGTAGGCCTATACGTCACATCCCCCTAATGAACTTACTGGGGTTAGACGGAGTTCGGAAAAGTGTGAGCGTAAAGTCTTGTTAATGCCAAGTTGATAATCAAGAGATCGCTGACTTTTGATTGTCCTAATATCAGCTTTCTTTTATTGTCTGATTGATGACGAGTATTATGAAGGCACTCTCACACTTCACCAACTGCAAGTTGGATTTACGTGTCTGCTTGTATGTTAAATTCACTAATATTGCTGCTCGAAGACGTTTAAAAACCGATATTTGACGAGGTTTTTCTAACAACACTTCAAAAGAGAGATAATTTATCTTTCTGTAGCATAGTGAAAAACAACAGCTATAAAGTGGTAAATTATGTACCACGATTTGAATTGAATTGATCCCATATCGCTGTGGTAAGGACCCGTGCGTTAGGACAGATCATTTTCACGAACGAATGCTTTGCGTTATCGACCAGGGGCGGCCGCACAGAAGCGTTGATAGTGAGAGCTTTGATAGCGCTATCAATCCTCTATCAATCCTTCTCCTAACAGTACCGGCCGCACAGAAGCGTTCATCCCTCTACCAACACCACTTACAATACTGAAAGCCAATTTTGACAATGCAGAAACTTTGAAGTAAGGGGATTAGCTATCAGAGCTGATAGCCCATCAGTGAAAGGCCGCACAGAAACTATCACTATTGGTAAAGTTTTACCAATTCACTAACTGTGACCAAGGCACAGTTAGTGATGTTGATAGCACAGTTAGAAGCTGCCTATACACAGATGTGGGTTGCAGAGGCAGCCTTAACTTTGAGATGAAGGAGCGAAAAGACAAAAGATACGATCCTTTACAAAAGGAAAGTGAAAGTGTTTTTGCGAAAATATATCACTTTTCAAAACCACAGTTTATTGAGTCTTTTTACAATGTAAAAATATCGGGAAAATGTGTTTGAGACAAAACTTCACAAACACTTCTTGCAAGTATGGAATTTTAGTGTATGCACTGGCACAGAAAAAAAGTTACACAAAATTGTAAAAAAAAAAACAAAATGAAAAAAAAAAAAAAAAAAAAAACACGCAATCGAATTAAAACTGGGCCAAAGTGTGAAAGTTCCCAAACTATCGCATTTTGGAACTGTAGCAAGAATTGCAAATATTGATTCTGTTTCGGTAAATGGAAAACGTTATATTTAGCCTATATTAGCGAAATAACCGTGGATATATCAGTAAATGCATGATATTTGTTGACGTGAATAAAGCATCAAGTAGAGATCATGCAGGCACATGTCCGATGTCCCAGTATAATTTTGATGTCATCAGGGGGGGGGGGGATTCCCGCAATGTATAGGGCATTTGAAGAGTGGGAACAATGATCATGTCATTTTCCTCCAATAAATGGCAAGAAACGTCACTTCACTGTTACTACATTTAACTTTCAACGACAACCTTTTTTATGCAACTTGAAATGTAACGAGACAAGAAGTTAAATTCATAATGGAATGTGATCAAATGATGACCAGGTTCAACGTAGAGACAGACAGAGGGGCCCAAAGGGCTCAGGAGAACCCACTATACAACTAAAACCCCCATATTGAGGGCAACTCCAAAACATAGGTATGGAGGAGTATTCATAAACATGTATCAGCATAACGAAGCCCTTATGAAAAACCTCTTTACGCTCCTGAATATGATGTAGAATAAGTATTTTCTGTCAATGTTTAAAAATAATGAAGAGTTACCTAAGACTGTAAGGTTTTTATCAAACTTTTTTCTGGTATGAGTAAATTTACTTCAAATTATATACATGAACTTAGAGGGAAAATGTAGTCATCCCAATTTGAACAAGTGTAGTAGTTTATCCTATTTCATAAATAACTCTTGAAGATCATGAGACAATATTTTTCTCGCTGAATTCTACAATTTATGGAAGGTTGCTCAATGTTTTACCGCTCATATGCCATATCTAAGTCCTGAAATTTCTTGAAATGTACAAGGAAAAAATAATATGAAGAAATTTATGATAATTAACTGTTGCTTCAACATAAGTTTGGAACAATGAACATATTACATCAAGAGGCCATCGACACATTTAAGATTGGTACTAGTGGTCATTACAAATAACTGTATTTTCATTGGAATTATCGATACCTTTGCATAACATTTGGAGGTAATGTTATCTTATTCCTGCAAGGATTTTGCTGGAACCAGGTCAAAGCTGCATAAAAGTTATTTATCATGGTAAGTCATGCATGCCAGAGGCGAATCTAGTGTGGTACAACAAGAAAATTGCACATCCCCATTTTCACCTTTCATATACGATGCCAATTTATTTAGTTTCATATTAAAATACTTTGGAATCGTTTTAAAGTTTTGTTTACCGCTTAGAAGCATGATGCAAAAATCAATGTTCACAGGTACAAAATTTTTTATATCTATGTGGTTTTCCAAACGTACAGTTAGTTGCGGGATGGCGAGGGCGGCCTCTGAATCCCTTTCTGGCCAGGGGCTTGGTAGTTTGATCTTTGCACTGATCTAATTCTCCTAGTTTTTGGTAGAGTGAGCATTCCTTTGGGTACGGTCCATAGCTTTTTTGGCTACTCAGTGCCTTCATCCCAAATAAAATTTTCCCAACCAATTTGTTTGCTCTGGGGGAAGTGGCGTAGCCACGGGGAGGGTTTTGGGGTTAGAACCCCCCCCCCCCCCATGACCAACCTTGCAGATGCAAAAAACACCTAAAATAGCGTTTTTTCTATCCTCAGACTTTTCCCTCATATCGTGCCCCAAATACCCCCCGTGACACCAAAATCCTCCCCATGACAGAATCCTGGCTAAGCGCCTGCCTGGGGGTATCACTTGTAGTATTTACCTTCAAATCTTTCAGTCCATCTGTAGAATCGGTTCGTCGAGAGCAGGGTTTTTCCCTCTTCTCCCGCATACTGCAGGCAATCTTGTCTTTACACCCTTTTAAGGCTCTGCCGTTTGTCCGTGATACTTTGCAGACTCCTGTCTGCTGCATCAACTGCAGTAAAGTCTACTCTATTATTTTAAATATTTCTTCTTTAGTTTTTGAAAAATTTCATTGCTGTGCTTTGCCTGCAGCGTCGTATTAAATCGAATGAAATTATCCCGTATTACACTGGTTTCTTCCTTAGAGAATCTGGAGCACGGGGTCGTTTTTGCTTGTTTGGAGCTATATTTGATTGCTAAGTTCTAATTTCTTCTTAAAAAGAAATAACTTCGACCTTTTGTTGTCAAGTATCACTTAAACTGCCATTGAAAAGCTGCCTCAACTACTGTGTGCGACAAGCAGCTTATCCTTCGTTCCAGGAAGTCCCGGTTTACAATAATGTCCCTTCAAGTGGCGATTACCGAGCAAAGCACTGGGAAATACCCCATTCGTAAGCAGACTTTGATGTCATTAACATGCTATTGAGCCTAAAAGCTTTCTATCAGTGGGCAGCTCTATCAACATCTTCTGTGCGGTCATTTTGCACCTGTTGATAGTAGCAGGTTTGATAGGCAGTTGATAGCGCTATCAAAGCTTCCACTATCAACACGTCTGTGCGATCACCCATCCCCCTATCATGTTTTTACCGTATAAAAATAACTTGAAAACGTTTTTAAGTGAGATTTAAAAGTAGGGGATGGGGGAGTTGATCTGTAAATAAAACAGAAAAATGAATTCAGGTGGGTTCGGAAATGCCACGTGACTTCCGGTGATCTGGAATGTGCTTTTGGTCAAACATTTCCGCTACGCTTCTGCGCCCGGTGGCGCTCCGTCAAGGTAGTCTTTCCATAGTTCTTATCCCCCACCTTAGTCCAAATTCTGGACCCACTGTCTATCAAGTTCATTTTGAGTGGGCAGGGTTTTTTTACGGTGACCTCAGACTTCGTCCTCCTTTCTTGACTTGTGCCACTGAAGTCTTGAGGAATAGTCTAGGCCCCAAATCATTTGTGGCCAGAGCCCCATGGTAAATCCGGCATTGCGTACCAACAGTATAACGGACAATTTGATTTGGTGGGGTTCCAACTCATGTCCTCACGACTCGAAGTCCGAAGATGTCCAGACTACTGAGATCCATGTTAAATTTGAAGTACCGAGTCTCCCTTTTTAGGACTTTATAGGATTTGACTTAAAGAAACTCTGATTTAAGCAACAAATATTGCAGGATTTTGCATGTCGACACCACTGGAAACGGAAACGTTTCCAAAGAATGTCCAAAGAGAAGGGGAAAACCCCTCCCCCCATACTTCTCTCCCAGGACGGCGACCCGTAATTGTCTTTCTGCACCAGGTTTCATCCGAGGGTACTTTAATTTTTTAAAAATTAATCCAAGGTGGAGGGAACACCCCTCTCCTCCCCCCCCCTCCCCAGTTCTTTAATTAAACCATGCGGTGAGCTACCACAGAAAAGATCCCCGTCTTTGTAGATAACGTCCTACATAGACATATGACAATATTCGCCCTACCTTGCCTCTCCAATCAATAATTAGACTCTGGTGGGGTCCCTGGTGGAAGGAAAGGCCCTTCAACTTCGCCAGATCCCGATGTCTCACATCAACGTATGGTAGTTTGGGTGAAGAGCCTTCAAGTGACACCACCCCCCCGCAATCACCCCGAGCATGTGGTAAGGGTTTTTTTCTGTCACTCCTATAATATACAGTGTTCATTAAAACGTTTGTTTGAATTGAAAGTTAAAACCATTCTCGCTATATCTTCAACAGTCCAAAATACTCTAGGCTAACATTGCCTTTGCCTGAATTTGCTCCGTCAATTGCCAAGTAAATGTCAGCACGTAACATGCCACATCTTCATGCTTACTGAGAACAAAGTAATTTTACTATCACCATTACTAACAATGCCTTGGTCACTTTTATTGAGTCGATATATAGCATTACCAGTAGTGATTGTAAAGTGCCACCTACTGCTGATAGGCTATCAGCGCGATTGGCTAATCCCCTTATCAGTAAGCTTCTGTGCGGTCATAATTTGCT
The DNA here is from genome assembly GCA_037179385.1 of Holothuria scabra. Taxonomy (NCBI): domain Eukaryota; kingdom Metazoa; phylum Echinodermata; class Holothuroidea; order Aspidochirotida; family Holothuriidae; genus Holothuria; species Holothuria scabra. The sequence goes on from CM074193.1 coordinate 7,741,764, forward strand.
ATCAGTACTGATAATGGTGTTGGTAGCGCTATCAACGCTTCTGTGCGGCCGGCCCAGGGCTACAGGAGATCACCATATGTCTTTCAATTAGGGTCGAAAGGCTAAGCCCTGGAAGTAAATCGACGTGGTGCACTTTAGACGACAAGTGAATTGATTCATGCCCTAGCCAGCTAATTGTAGCAAATTTTGATTAGCCTACATAATTTTTTTCTTCATGCCTCAAAATATTGGAGGGCTTTTGATATGAGGGCTCACCCTTCTCTCAGCTATTGGAAGGGGGTGTTTCCGCCTCCGCATCGTTGCTGTCCATGATCGCTGCACTTCAGTTCTGTTGTTACATGCAGTGACATAGTTAGAGGGAGGGGGGGGGGGAACACTCAGATTTTCCGATTTTTTTCTAAAGTGTGAACCCTACATTATTAGGAACGTACTGTAATTTACCGCTCGCGGAGCGCTACGCAAATTTGGGTTCTTTTAAACCAGTTGTAGAAAATGGTTTAGATTCTGTGCTTCCTTGAAAATTTCTGGGGACTATTGAAGCATATATCTGAAATAGCATATCGACTGAAGATCGTTAATGTTACATAATGTTTTCTATGTGGTACGAATTAAGCTTCCCGGCGACGTTCCAAAAAGTTTCCGAAACTTTGTAGCCTTTTTAGACATAATATTTCAAAATCAAGAGTCGATATTGGAGAAAATGTAGGGAAACGCCACTGTAGCGGCTCGAAAAAGTTTTCTACTAGAACGAGTACTTACGGCTGCATTAGCGATTGCAATTTGGGGGCGCGCAAAGCGCCATAAATTTGTATCCGTTTAAAAACAAATAAGAGGTAATTACAAATATGGAGCTTTTGTGAAAACAATTCGGAATTTTACGAAGGAGAAGTTTGAAACGGCACTGTAGTTGACTGGTTTCTCAAATGGCAAAATTCCATTTTCTTCCCTTTTGTGAGTCATGAGGGGGAAAGTGCCCCCTGCTCCCTGCAGCTACGCCACTGGTTGTAGGTGTGATAGATTCATATATTGATTCAGTCCCACTAGTTTTTCATTTTATTATCTCTAAAGGTCATCATACAGAATGTAAAAGGTAATAAGTTACACAGTCTTCCTGGCAAATACACTTAAATTTCTAAAAGGCTTGGTTCGAGTCTTGTCTATATTAATCTATTCTTCCGGTCCGCATTAGTCGAGGTTTAGTTATATGATTAAGGTATCACACACTGCAGCACAGTATAATGACCTTCACTCCAAACTCCGTCACAGCAATATTATATTACAGAGTTTTAAATGTTTAATGACAAACGTGGAACCTTACGCAGGTTTCTGCTACATCATTAAGAATGTTTGGTCGGTAGTAACTGAACCGTCTAATTATGGAGCTACTACACGGCTTATTAGATTTTAATAAAAGCTATCAGACCTGAGCCCATGAATATTCTCTCATGATACCATCACGTATATGTATTTATACTCTTTAAGGCTTGTACTATACTTAACATATTGGAGCTAAATTGAATGTTGCACGCGAACTCCACGTTTGGAACTTTGTTGCATTTTAACGGCCTGGGTTGGCATATGTACATGTCCACACGCCGTAAGAGCATCACAAAATATGCAACTTGCGCGTAAAGTGAGACTTGAACTAGCAAGAATTATTCTGTGTAGAAATGGACAATGTCACAGGTTAGCTCCCAAGTAGGACACCCAGCTACAAGTTATTGCACTGTTATTATTACTTTGTATGTTTTCCAAACATCTTAAATGTTTTCATTTTTATCACACTTGCAACTTATTGTATAACACGTAAAACAATAATATTACATAATTTAACAGATATTCAGTAAATCCCCGAAAACCACAAACCATCCAATAAATTAAGCAATAATTTCGTTACATTAATGTTTTACTGTCTTTCTTAAATTTTTTCCCTAAGATTTATTAGCAGTTTGAATCTTTCCAATCAGTTATGTCGCTAAGGGAGACGATGAAAGCTTACCACAATTTGTGGGACCCTCTGAACCAGACCAGTAGCATTCAATGCACAGACATCTGAATATATATTGTCACTATCTGTCTCACTCTGTGCACGTACAATTTCATATGGATAAATACATACAAACTTGAATGTTGAACATGCGCATTTCCTTCTTTTTTTTATTTGAAAGAAATGTTGTCAGAAATTTATCATTTCTACAACAAGGTTTTCCTTCTTTTTTTTATTTGAAAGAAATGTTGTCAGAAATTTATCATTTCTACAACAAGGTTTAGGAATCTTGAAACTCGGTGAGAGGTGATGAGGAAGTTGGTACGATTGACCAAATTTTAAGTTCTCGACTCTTAATGGTGTTTGTGCACAAAACGATTTGCACTCGTCAGCGACGTTTCCAATAATCTAGAGCACATGCTAATTTAACCCTTTTGTCTCACCAATGAGGTATGACCCAACTCTGAAAGTCTTCCTCTCAAAGCCAGAGCATCCCCTCGTGCGCAGTCTCTCTAATTATCCCCTTCCCTTTCCCATAAGTTAAGCAGGAGCCGGTGCCCTTTATTGGTCAAAATGTGTAAGTTAAAAATACTGCTGCCGCAACGGTACCATTACATCAGTCCAAAAGGTAGTGGGGTCACAGTGCAAATTCCACATGGAAGGGCGGGACTTATTTATTTGTTCTACGAGTAAAAATGCGAAAAATAGGCAGTTCTTTTTGTAAAAATTGCTCATACAAAAGAGCGCTTTAGGAACCCTTAAATGTTTAATTTTTCTACCCTACCTACTACGACGGTACGAAGCAACCTTCCTCCCAGCTGAGGACAAGTTCAGCTCCCTAGTACACACCTATGTCCGGTTGAGATGCTACAGTATCAACTTCATTCATTTATCCTCCAAATGATACGTGGTTGCCACCTGTGACCCATCGTTTACTGATTTATAGTTGGTTAGTTTGGGTTTTACGGCTCAGTTTGTAACCAATTGATATAAGTAGAACAGACTATATTTCAAGTTGTTGCTTACTGGTCATAGTTTTCCTTACTCAATTGATTATAATGAGAACCAAGCACGAAGACAGAAGGTAATACCTAGGAGAACATGATTTGCATTATGGTCAGGAAGGGGGGCGGTCGCCGTCCCCCCCCCCCCCCCACCCCCTGACGGACCAAAATCGTCTGTCGGCGCCTTTTTAGGTTTTTAACATATTTTACTCTTGCACCGTTATTGGCAAAGACATAATTTAATAGCTTTGTTTTAATTAGGCCCAGATAACAAAATGCTCAAACCGCCAGCAGTAACTATTTTATATGCACTTTATTCTGATGAAAAGGGTCATTTTCTGTAATATAGGGATAGGTTTTGGCGAGACGTATCTTCATGCTCTATAAGCACTAATGTTGTCGCTGTACTAAGTTAATTGCTTCCACGCCAAGCGTGATTATAAGCTTACAAAATACACAGACTGACAATAAATTCACCCTCCCTGCCAATAAATGATGTTGCAAAGGGCGCAACAATAATTGTAGCGCAATCAGCCCTCTTGTTGTAGGGGATAATTGTCAACATAGACAGTAAAATGGGTTTATAAAGATACCAAAATAGCTACCACAACATTTTTCAAAATCATTTGAAGAGAACATCCAGGTTAAAATAAAATAAAACTGGTATCATATTGGTAATGGTTTAAGAGTTTTAATGAGCAGTTTCCATTTCGCTTTTCTTCAAGTGACAATTTTAACGATAAATGGCTATTTCTGACACTGCACGTTAATCCCATGAAAATGTTTATTTCTGTACTTTCGTGGTCTCAAAAGCCAGAAAATTGCATCTAATAAGCCTAGGTTGAAGCTTCTTTTATTTTTTATAAATTCGGTATCTAGAGAGCCAAGTAGACATTATGTCTTGGTTGTTTCTTGCAATGTAGTTAATTTTTGGATATTTCAGAGTGATCACATGATGTAAATTACGCCAATAAATGTTTCTTTGTGTACTAATCTTGATTTCCAGGTACCAAAAATGTACACCTTACGATGATTAATTTCCATAACCCGTTTCCCCATGTAAGATTGCTTGCCATTTCGCTCTAGCAGGTTTAATCTTTATCTTCACAAAGGAGCCCATTATTACATTAGAATCTTAAATCTAGACTTGGGGTTGGAACATGGGCGTCCGCAGGGAGGGGCAAGGGGGAACTTGCCCTCCCTGTAAAAAAAAAAAAAAAAAACCTGAAAAAAAACGAAGAACACATAAAGAAAAAGAGGAGAAAAATTAACATCAACATTTCTGAACAGTTCACTCAGTGTTTTCCCTATTTAAATACTGTACGGTAAATAGGCTTTAGAAATGCTATTTCCACCGATCTGAGAGGCATTTTGGGCCAAAATTTTCTTGCGCTCCGCGCCAACTCATGGTGGCGCGGAGCTTTTCCCCCTAAAAGAACTTTGTCCCCAGCCCCCTGAATTTTCTTCGGCGGAGGCCCATGCATAGACAATTTGAACATGTTTTAATAGAAAAATTTGCTGAGGAGAATTGGCGAAGTAGTCTTTTGCCAGGTGCGAAAACTCAAATGGAAAGTCTGAAAAGCCGTGGCTTCGATCATGCTGAGGCTCAAGGTATTTAGTCCTTCGAAGCGCCCCTGCAGACCATTTTCTCCCCCTCTGACCGAAATCCGTAGCTTAGCCACTGTGCATTGCATGATAGGGCTGAAGTCGCTATTTTTACTACTTGACAACTTTCATTTCGTTGTGCGAGCTTGTTTCTCCATGATGGGTAACATCACATCGTAGGCTTAATTCTGAGATTTTAGGTCCATGAAAAATATTAATACTACCTTTCCGTCATGATACTATTAATTAACTTACCAGTCATCACTACAATCTTAGAGACCCATTATCTTAAATCTATAGGCGACACCTTTTCCAATTAACAGCAACAATGGATGATTGTGAGATAATATTGGTGTAGAAGCCAAAAAAAAAAAAAAAGGAAAAAACGAAGCACAAGACGACTTTCTCCCAGATGCCTTTGCAATTCATGATGAATACAGGAATTAGAAAGTAATGATCAATGGTCGATAGAATGCAGTGCAACCAGGGAAAGACATGTCAAGTAATAGCATGTGAATATTAATGTAGTTTTATGTGACATCTAAGTTGATCACATTACTTTTAACTAAAAGGTTATGGACGTGCACTGCTTACCACAGTACATGTAAAGAGTGGGCCAAGTTATACTGACTCATTTGGCACCGCACTTTTCACAAACGGTCTCACTGCAAATTAAAGTTACTTACCTGATGGCTGAGTTCATGGGCAATAACAAATATTGAGTTTTGAATTTCAGAGGTTGATTGTTGCCTTGTATTTATCACAAGATGTCTCTCCCTCATGGTAATTAGGCCCCAGTTCTCCATTCCTGATGGTAGTAACTCCGGCAGTGCAAGTAAATCTGCAAATAAAATCAGCAAAGTGTTAGAGTTCACAAATTGCAATTTGAACAACATGATGGGTCTGCGAAAGCTTAGAATTTAAATTCGTGGTTACTTTTTAATCTAATTGCGGTAAGTCTTTCTCCACTTTTCCCTTTGCCTGGAAACAACTTTGCCTATACGTAAAATCAATGAAACTTATTGCACAAACAACTGGGTCAGGGCTCATTTGTATCAGAAAAGTAGGTATGTTGTAACGAGTTAAAACTGTTTACAACTCTGAGTGAGGGGAAACATCATGATGCTTGATCCCCGGGACTCGACAAAAACAGAGACTTCCCCTTTCCCTACCTTAATGTTGAAATTTCTCAAGAGATGTTTCATATTGTCATTTGTATTATGTTCAACGACTAAAACTAAGACTAAGACCATACCAAGTTTTGGTAGAGGATAGTTATATCCGCTGTATTCTTCGAGAGATAAAAACAACTTCTCTGCTTCGTCGAGTGCATAGTCTAGGTCATTATCTTGACGTGACCACACGCTTAACTGTAATGGTAAAGGTAAATATTTCTTTATTTATAACATTTGTATACGCATGACATATTTTTATCGGAGATCGGAGAAAAAGTCATGTAATACTGTTATTGTGACAGGAGAAAGGAAAAACCGATACACTATTTGATTTACCGTTAAGAAACAACAGATTCATGAGCTTATATAATGGGCTTGTCCTCTCACCCCAAACTACAATTTTATAGTAGTCCATAGAAATTCTCAATTGGCTCGGCTCTTTGATTGGCAGCTATTTCAAAAATGCAGAGAAGTAAAGTTTATATTACACAGCATGTACTGTACTAAGAGTGTTTTGATTATACACATTGGGGTCATGAAACAATAAGCTGAGATTGTGTCTGGGATGAAGATGAGTTAAGAGAGATGTAGGAGGGACTTAAGTTAGAAGAATTAGAACTGTTTGGGGTGAGAGGATCCGACCTTTGAATTAAATGAAAAAGATGTCAGATATTTTTCTATTTGGTTGTAGCTAAATCTAACAACTTTATTTTAATTTCTCTTCAAAGTGTCTTTTATAATATTTTAGAACTTCATTTTTGCATCATATTCAATGTTAATCAAGTAGTTACTCCTAGTACATATTTTCAAATGACTCCCCTCATCATCCAATCATGAAACAAGACGTAACATTACTGCAAGTAGGGATGGCTTCAATTCCCCTTTTTGTTATCTTTGAACTGAGATTTTTCGAGTTTCAATCCTTTTGAAATAATGGCTTAGTTTTAGTTATATTGAAAATTAACCGTCAGTTACACTCGTGGCTTCTGAGAGCTCCATACACGGGTATCCATGAACTCCTAGTCTGTCGGTCCAAAGAACGTCACATCCGGTGCAAAGAGTCAATCATGTGACATGTTGGAGTGAAACAGTTGTGGTCGCGCAGTACAGCAACAGTGCAGACATATAGGTTTACCGTGTAACTGTATCTTGTAGACAACGCGCAGTCTTTTTTAACCTGTGGATAATGACCTATTTTTATTGAAATATCCAGCTTTCATGATCAGATGGCCGTATGAGAACTTTTTGCGGCGAAAACACACTGTTTTCTTTACGAGATGGCCTGTAAACGTATTGGCCAATTTCGCACAATATGCCTACTCCGATAAGAATGGGTTTCTCGCCGTTCGTAAGCGAGTGTTTTGTCCACAGGCACCCAATATTCTCGCATTCGCCTGACATTACTGACATTCTGAGATTTCTATTCAACCTTGGCCCAAGAAACTTTGCCAGTTAGGCCCACAATCGTGAATCTGAGGCTCTGCCCATAGCATACGTGTACTGCACTCATTGCCAGGCTGTCGTTGTTTTCACTCCAGCTGAAGTTTCAATGCCCGGATGTTGGACCGGCAGAATAAACCAATAATCAGCTTTCTCTTCATGTCTTTTTCGAAATCTGGCAAAGCCGCCCAACTCGATCCCAATCGTTCCGGAACCATCTCGGTCGGAAATTCTCAACATCTATCCACCACAAGAAGCAGACACCAATTTACGGGCGGATGGCCGGTGGGAATAAGACAATTGTTACCTCCTTAGCCAAAAAATTCTCTGAAACCTAAATGTACATCTCACCTTTCATACCTATGTCCAAATTTTGAAATAACCTCATATTCGCGCTAGACCTTACCAGGTATCCTTACTGTAACCCGACTAAGCGGTTAACAGAGAAACTGGAGCCATTTCAGTGCTCTTGTTGTTTTTCCTTGGACTCCACCTGGTCCACCGACTCTAACAGGCCAGAGCCCCTCGAACTGGATCAGTGGCATGGCCGTATGGGGCGGTGGGCCTGGGATGCAGGGACGCAATTGGTTAAAACCTTGCTGAATTGGGCAGGGTTCGGTGCCTCAATCAGGCAGATATTATGCATTCTCAACATCGGGGATGTGGGGCCCATTCCACAAAGAATTACGCACAATCTTAAGTTTGATTCCCCATACTTAAGTCAACAGTAAATCATACTTAAGATTGTGCGTAACTCTTTGTGGAACGGGCCCCTGGAGTTAAGCAAAAATACACCGCCCTGAGAGAAAGATTCCAGTGCTGCTACGATCAGTGGGATATCTCAAACACACGGCGAACAAGGTACACCAAACGATGGAAGCTTGAAAGCATTAGGGTCCAAATGAGGGCCCATAGAAATGTTTGTATCTGCGTTTGAGAAATACGACTTAAATTGCCAATATCTCGTAAACGTTTCAATCTACAACACTGTTACTAAACATGTCGAAAGTGTCCGTTTGGTGTTCTAAATACAAATTACGTGTTACGAATTAGCGTATTCAATTGTTCCCTTACCTCAACACCATTTTTCAAAAGTTTGGTTACTCTTGTAAACTTTGTCACAGAGAAAGACAGCAAATACGTTGACATTAATGGAGATGTTTGGAAGGTACTCTCAGACCATGTCTGATGGGAGTCAAATTTAACTTCCGCTTTAGGCATATTGGACAGAGCATCGTAAGTCATAGGATGGATGATTTTAACAGTGAAGTTAGCTTTAAAGGAGGGCTCGTCAAAGCAAGGAAATACTTTTCTAGCCCCCGTAGGAGATAAAAACGACGCTATAACGTACCTGTCAAAGAGGAAATAAAGGTGAATTGGGTAATAATAAAAAATTAAATAAGTTATGAATATATATTGAACAATCATCTACCAAAAATGCAATAAATAATATTGAATAATATGAAACAGATATCCTTCAAATGTAATAGATTATAGTTTGGTCACTTATTTTTTGGTCTTCTTAAAGTTTCCACCAATAAAAGGACCACGTGGACGTTCATGTGGGATCACTACATTGAAATTGGACGGTTATCATTTTAATGATAAAATTGTCACCGTATAGAATTTGATATTGTTGGTTTATTATTCAGAGTTTTTCAACGTAGATTGCTTTTACTGACGTCACAAGCCCGCCACTTTTGAGAGCCAACACTAGTGTAGTATGCTAGCTAGAGACTGAGAGAAGCAGCTGACGACACACCTGTGATTGTTGCATTGAGATACTGTTGATTTTTGCCCGTCAGTGGGCGTGGCTTACCAATTGTGCCGTCACGTGAAGGAACTCTACAGGAAGTTGTGTGTCGTGTCGGTTTGTTATCATCTAGGTACAAATGATCTGACGTGGTTCCGTTCATCCATGGGGTAGGGATCGTTAGGGAAACAGCCCGATGGGTATTCAACCGGATTACACGTTAACAAATTAAATAACGACATCATATACTTGCGATGCTGACCGATTAATTCAAAGTTGTAAATGCAGATTGTGGGGGAGGAAAAATGATCAAGATCATAATCTTTATAATATTTCCGCTTTTCACCTCTCATCAAAGAAGAGAAATGCAAAAAGTGGAAAAATTTACTAACTAAGGCGGTTGTTGAAAGTGCTTTAAATGCATAATTCATTAATTTCACATTCACGAAGAAGGGAATAAAATTATAGGCCTGTAGAAAAACGTTAAACAAGGAAGCTGTTGGTTAAAGCATATGTCTTTGCCTATGATTTATATCGGTTTCCGCTTCGATTTTTTTCATCATGTGCCGCACCTACCCCGTGATCAAAAATATGGAGATATTTAAGTCAATAACCTGCAAAGCTGGCCTCGGGGTTTCTCCTAAATCGGCGAGGTTCATAAAACATGTTTACGAGTACAACTAACCTGCGGTGTATATGCCATATTAAATCATCCTCGTAATATAACATTTTTGTGTGAAAGATTGATTTACTTCAGGCTGCAACCTGATTCGTTTTTTTATGCAAAAGAGGCCCTTTGTGTGCATATAACTATGCATTGTGAGAAACAATCCTGTTTAGATTAGAAACTCATAGCGCACAAATTGAGGTCGTGTTCACGTAGTCAGTCTTACCAGGGGCGAGACAAATTATCAGTAATTTGGAGATCTAATTGACAGTGTTGAATTTATTACTTTCAGGAAAAATCCCTCTATAAATCTCACGCTAATACACCATTGGAATTTTCAAATAACAAGGTCACTCTTATCAAGCAAACGGTTCTGCAACTCAGTTGTATCATTTCAGTTACTTCACCCTCGTTGAATACTCCATCATTTGAATTAGTTACATCGTAACTTGTGAGAACCCGTGATAAATAATTTGAATGGAATTCTATTCTAATTCTACGTGAGATTCCTTTTCATCCTATACCAATTAAACAATTTCTGAAACCTGTGGGGGTGTTACACTCCTTGCTATAACCTAGTTCCTGTTTCATTCCAACTTTAATCTCTATGAAGACAACACATTGTGATTTCAAACACGTCTTCCAGATGAGACCGTATATAACAGGTGTTGCAAAAATTATCAGTAGCAAATATGACATTTGACAGACATCTCAAAGTAGCTCGAATGTTTTGAAACTGGCAGTTCTCATTCAACAACGGTGAAACTCCGAATCGCAAGAGCAAGTGTCTACATTTTTTCGTAGTCGTACGTGCCCATAATTTAGTGTATATATATATATATATATATATATATACATATATATATAAACATGACGGAGAAACTGTAAAACAACGGTGCTACAGAATTGAAAGGCTGGATCTCCGAGGAGATACAAATAGCGGAAGGCTAGAATTTGGATAAATTAAACAGCCAAAAGGTTTGAAGTAGAGCTTTCGAGGAATACTACCTCTTTGTCAATACTTGGTCAGAGAATGACAAGGAGTAAGAAATTTTGGAAGCTGTTTAATTTATACATATATATATATATACATATATATATACATATATATATATATATATATATATATATATATATATATATATATATATATATATATATTAAATACTAAAGTGATTTTTTCTGTTTTGTGACCTAATTAATTCAAAACGTTGTTTATTCCGTGCCGTTGATAATCTTATCTGTTCGGAGGTAGCAGAATGATAAGGCCATGCAGTCATTCGCTGGGGTGGGTTTAATATAGATAGGCCTCATGGAACCAGAGAGGTTAACTGCTCGTGAAAGCCTGAACTCTGCGTTAACGTCATGGGCAGCCTTATTCATTAAAGGTTGAAATATATCAATGAAATTGGGTGTGAAATTCGCATGCCACATAATCACATCTTGATCTTTTTCAACGACATTGAGTTTAACGGTAGTCACAAATCAATTTACAATTTTCATAATTTACCACATGGATATACACCAATCTTGTTTAACCATACCCAGGTAGGTAAATTTTCATTGATTTGACTGTCCTCTATATGATTTGACACGGACTTATATACATGGAGAGAGCATGTGACGTGTACTACCTATCCGTATGTCGTCGCCACCGACTGGGACAAAAAAGGCCCACCAAGATGGCCGCCATAAAGCTACAATTTGTGTGATTTGACGACGACTCTGTAATATTTTAAACAAAATTTTAACTTCAATGGGAAACAAAATCATATTCCTGCAATACGTGAAGTGATTTTGACCTTACCTTGCCATGTTTGAAAAATATTTCAACTTTCTTGTTAAATTCGGGGATTGACTTGAGCAAGTTCAAACTCTCACACAAAAAAATAGCAGGCGACCATCTTGGTGCGCTTTTTCCCACACTTACGGTAGCGACAGTCTACCGTGCAGTATGCTCTGTCCGTGTCTAGGCAGTCCGTGTGATTTATCAAACCCTCGTCCCGCAAGAGGCATGTTTTGTACGGAGAAATAACATTTATTTTCGCCTACATTGTTGTTTTGACATGGATGTAAACATTCGGTATGTTCGGTTTGGCTTTCAGATTCCATCATGCGTGGCCATGGCAACCCCTTCAAGTTAAGAGAAATGATCGCTCATGCGATTTTCGTAACAGTGTATGGAATCACTTCCAAATGTATTCGTGGTTCTCCAAAGCCGGGCAACTAAAGGATTAACTGACAAATGGAAAATATCGATCTTCAAGGACAGTCTTCCCACTCGGAATTTTGAGTTGACAGTTTTGTTCTTTTTCAGTATATGACAGCTGAGAAGGGAACACAAGAAATATCGTGTTATACCCGCGTTATCAGACGTCCCAAACTATTATAACATGAACTAAAGCCACAACTAAAGCCACAACCATCAGCCAAAAAATGTTTTTTTTTTTCACAATTTCAAGACTCATATGTAAAGAAGGCAGGGCAGCAATTCCTGATGTAGAGAACGTGTGAGTGACATACATCATGGAAGTTCTTCTATGCATACACGAATACAAGAAGACGAGTTAAAACGTTTTGTTTGTCCCCCTTCGACAACTGGGCCTAGTTTTAGAGGGTGAGGTGGATAAATTGGAAACATTAGTGAGAGTGACTACAAATCTTGAAATTTTAAAAGTAAAACAAGACAATGACAAGTTACTGTCAATGTCATTTTTGAGGACTAAAGCTTGCGGTGAACAACATACCCGTCAAATGGGACATTTTTACAGGGACTCTTGAAAATGATCAATGAACATGTGAAGCCAGAAGTCACCAAAGAAAAACAAAGTTAAGAAAACTATTGTTCTGCTTGCTACAGCATACAATCTTCCAGCTCATTGGTGGCAGAAATTAGTAGACTACAGAAGTTTTAATTTGAAAACTTCTCCAAAGGGCTTGTCTGCCCATTGTAGTACTTTAAAAGTCTTACGTAAAAATGTTAAATTTTACATTGAAATGTGTATTGGGGGAAGAAAGGCTTAATAGTTCTGGATTAACAGATTAATAAGGATTTGTTCAGACACACTTTAACCTGATGTAGGAGAATCGTGTTACACCTAACCGCCTTTGTTTTGTCTTTGATTGGCTTTTAACGGCTGAAATAATTTTAAACATTGTAAATAATTTGAAATATGAGAGATCATAAAAGTAACTCGGATGCCAGGTGCATAAATTGCACCTTGCAATGGTGACTGTGAAGATGAGAGTTTGTACGTAGATACGTTCACATACGGTACAACCCGTAGTCATAAGGTCAAAACGTGAACGTGCACAAACTATTGAATTAGGCGCCACACTTGGTACAAGTTTCACCTTTTCGTGTTTTCGTGTCGCAATTTAATTATTTGAAAATGAAACGCTAGCAACAGGTGTCAAAAAACAACATGAAAAGTGATATTAGCTTAAGGGTTTCATTGAAACCGAATAACTTCCAAGAAAATGTGAAATTTGTTTTATTGTCACAGCTGTGGTACTCGAAAAAAAAAACAAAAAACAAATTTATCCCCCCACTCTTGAACCGGCAAAGCTTTAATATTAACTTTGCGTAGTTATGGCAAATGACAATTTTTATACATGTAAACTGCAATATGCTTTAACAGGGGTATTTAGCCCCAATGGAAGGTATTTAGCCCCAATGTTTCCTAGACCATTCAGGACCAAAACAGTTCAGCCTAGTAGTGGTGAAGAAATAGGCCTACACACATAGGCGTACGAGGCGGGGTGCAGGGGGTACTCGCCCTCCCAATTCGGGCAAAAAAGTTGGTTTATTCGGGCAAAACATTGGAAAAACATGATGAACGGTTGCATTATTCGGGCAAAAAATTGCTCTTGTCCCCTCATAGAAAATTACGTCTATGCCTACATAAGCTTTTAATTTAAATTTAAGAAGTGTCTTCATTGCAAGTATAATATTATTTTGACAAGTTTTTCAGGTCTGTCACATCAAGATGACGAATGCTATCAAGGCCCTTAACTAACAAGAACAAACCTTGCCTGCCTTGCCTGCATGTCCCCATACTTTATCAAATATGAATAAAATTCGTTCAAAGTACAAAATGCCAACCATATGAAACAAACCGTTCCTTTTTCGTTACGATATTCGTTATAAAAACATCTTGTCAAATGGGGCACGAACCGGAATGTTTTCAAATATTTGACAAGATTCGTTTCAAAATTTGACTAGAAATGAAACTATTCCTTACATGTATGAGTCGAATCTTGTTAAAGATTTAAACAAGATTCCGGTTCGCGTCCCAATTGATTAGATTCTATTCAAATTTGACTAGAAATTTTTGAAGCTTTACCAGTAGCTGCGTTGCAGGGGGCATGAGAGAACACTTGAACGCATTCTCCCCTTAGAATTTCCCTGCACTCCCCCCCCCCCCCCCCCGATTGTCCACAAGTAAGATCAGGTAGGATTCAGGTCAATCGAAAAATAAATAATAGGCTACACCTTTCCAGAGACTTGTTCACCCGTAATTATGCTAACACATCAGAGCTTTCGAGGACTACACCTGGTCCCCACCCGCAGCAACACGGACGCCACGTTCGCTTTCACCTAACGCGCGAAATGTTTTGACCTACTATTTCCTTTACCCTTAGTTTGTCCCCCCCCCCCCCTCAAGTTTGACAGCCTGAAATTCAGGCGCCGCCACTTGGTCTGTTAAATTTGTCGACGGGTGTTACTATACAGTGACGTGTTACCACAGTGAACCCGAAGGGCGAGGCTAGATGGGAGGTTTTCCATATTGCTTTTAACGTATTAGCCTTAGCTTACAGCTTACGTTCAGATGTATAACCTATCACCTAATACACCCTATTTAGATAAAGCACGCTGCCCCTCATAGGATCCAGATCGGTACTTGATCTTTGAGTCCGAACGAATTACAGTGGCCTCAATAGACTGATTGCTTTCTTTGACCTCACACCTCCTCCCCTTTTGACTGGCAAAAACTAGTGTATTACGCTAGCTAGTCTACCCAGGGAGCTGCCTCTCGGGCCCATGTGTGACTCTTGAACTAAACCACTGTTGGTGTTTGCCCGGCACTAGTGGGTGTAGTTTACATACTACTTGTGACGTCACGTGAAAGCACTCTGACTGGGTCAATAATAAGTCTGGTACGAGTTTGCTTGCGTAGCCGGCTGTACGGCGTATACCTTATTTATTTTTGGAGCTGAGGAGCTGAGAAAATAGAGTCCGCTCAGCGGGGTATAGGTATCAGCCCCAAAACATAATTTTATTTATAATGTATATTGTAGACTTCTATTCTTTCAGGATGTACACTTGTACAGTACATTTCATTAAATAGGACGGTCGGAACGATTTGGTAATATGTTATATGCCAGAAGTAGTTGACGGTGCGTTATTTTACATTGCATTCATTGGTAAAGGAGAACTAAATCAACATTCTAATAGAAACGGTTGGAGGCAGCAACCCACCTCGGGCCAACTCAGATTTTTAAACCTTTGCAAGCACAAAAAGAAAAAGAACTGAGTAAAATCAGAAAATTGCGATCGAGTTCTCGGACTCAGGAGATGTACCTCTGTGTACTTCCAAGGAAAACATTTGTCACCAATATTTATGGAATGTCATTTGGGAAATAAACAATCAGCATGGCATGCCAATTGACCAGTAATTCATGCTGGGAAAAATGGGAAAAGAACAGAGGGGATGTTGTGAAACTCATCTGAGCAGCAATTTCCTATACGGTATCATCTTGGCTGGACACTTTTTCTCAAATAAATATTTGAATGTTTGAAACCTACCACCTAGTAAGCTTCTTGTTCGATTCCCTGTAGATGCGGCTAAAATGAGTGTTGTTCCATAGGTATAATGTGGCATGAAAATGACTAAGTTGAATATTTGATGTAACGAGCATTAAAAACCAAGGGAAATGGTCTCAATTCCCATCAAAAAAAATCAAACATTGACTATTTTACTCTGTTTACAGGAAAATTTCTGATTTTCTCTTAGCCATTATGAATAATGAGCTTTAAAACATGCAAATGTTGTGATATCGACAGAGGGACATGCCATAAATGGCTAACGATGTTCTTTTTTTTTGTTTTTGTTTTGTTTGTTTTTTTGTTTTTTTGTTTGTTTGATGTTTTTTTTTTTTTTTTTTGGCAATCTTCATTTCAAGGACAGTTGTAACATTAGTATGTTTCGAGGGTTTTTAGGGTATTTGGGAAGTATTTGGGCAGTTGTGTCCTTGAAAATCATTAGTATCAACTACCAACCATAAACTATCTGATCAATAATTAAGAAAACATCAATGCATGGTTAACAGAAGCAATTTCAACACTATGCAGTAAGTGACATCAGATTTAACGACACACCAACACGAATGTGCTATACAGTGTCAATCAACTCGATAAAAGGTTCAGAGTTAAATTTATTTTCAAGTATGGTTCAAGTGTAAGTCTTTGGTCGCCTCTTACCACAGGCGGGAAATACCGTGGGCATATCCTGACACCCACAGCCCACAGGGGTTCATCACTGTGCAAGACCCCACAACATTATTTCTGCATACGCATCAAGCTGCTTCAGAAACATTCGAACTTTGAAGAGGTATACTGTATCTGGAGTACCGTAAAAGCTATTGAACTAATTCCAACGAAGTTTTCCTTAAACAAAAGTTCACTCCATAACTGCCGAGTAAAATCAAGTCATTTTGCTGACATTTCACACTACCTTCAACTTAACGAAATATTTGGCAACGGTTAGGTGGTCTCAAGAAATGACTCTTAGAGTCATACTGTGATGCCCCAGCCCCCAGGTAAGTGAGTTTGCTAAAACGAAGGGCAGATACAGTTTACTTCAGCGACCCACATGAATGAGGTATAAATCTTCAATTTCGCATTCCGGTAATTGCGGTAGTTTGCTGACCAAAATGTTGTGACAAAAGTGATTGTTTTTTGTACATACTTGTCCAACGAACGTGAACACTGATGTATTTTGCTACATGTATTGTATTAGAAGCCCCGTGTACATCGGGTTACTTAAACAATTGGTAAAAAGCTGGGTCATAAAATTCCATCTTACTTACTTACTAACTAACTAAGTAACTACATCTGGTTACTAAGCGCTTATAAATTTAATTGCAGCAGAAATATAGTGCGTGGAAGAACAGGGGATATTTCAATAAAGTTAAGGGTCAAAGTCAAGCTTTTCCGGAATTGAAATTGTGAATCAGGTTGTTCCAAACTGACCTATCCGGTTATTTTAAAAATAAACTTGAAAAGTTTATTAAAGCTGTGCTCATAATTCTTACTGATCTGTTTGTATCAAGTCGAATTCCGTTCAAAGGAAGGAGTATATTTCTCTCATTTCAAACAAAATAAATTTTAGAAGGTCAAGAGATACAAAATGGCAGTATCATTGTTATACTTAACCGAGTCATCCGACATAAATGAAAATGGAATAGAGAGCACGCTGCTCAATGTTTAGAAAAGTCTCGTACATTGTTGACGTATAGAAGTAAACCATCTTTTTAAATTCATGGTGGAAGCAGATAGTTGCCAACTCTCTGGTGGAAGGAACTCCTCACACGTAACTTAAACCACGCAAAGTTGGACTCCAGATACTTATCCTTGAAAAGTCTTGAAAAGCGGATGTTACGTACTGTTTGTTTTTGTATTTATACATGTAGGATTGGAGTATATAATATAAAGTGCATAGGCTAAGTCATGGGACTGGGACACACTGAGGCAATGGAAATTGCATGGGACATCTTTCATATACCAGCCGTCAAATAGCGCACACTTGTTGTACTATCTCCGGCGAACCTTAGCGGGGATGGGATCTTCGGAACCCTCTAGCCCCGTAGCTGGTCTACAGCCTTTTGTGAATGACAGTCTTAAAGAAATCTTTGTTTACACTAATAAAAAAAATGGAGGGTAGAGTAAATATACCCTTCGTGTTCCTTATATTCAATGGTGGCGATTGTTTCCAATTAGGGGGCAGGGACATTGTACTCATTTTCAAAACAAACACCAAAACAAACAAACAAACAAACAAAAAAAACAGTAGGTAAAATATCAGTCCATGGACGATTTTTCAAATACTGCGGGAAACATCTCTCGGGATCGCCTCCCATGCATGTATTCATAACACGCCTTAGTTGAAAAGATCTACAAATTTTATATTGCGTAGGTATCATATAGATTTCTACACTTACCTCGGACCGTCACTGGTTTGATATTCTGTACGATATAGACCGTAGTTGTGCTCCGTAAATTCACTTTGAAAGGCAACACGTAGTGTGTAAATTTGATTTTCCTGTAATTGTTTTTGAAACTTTAAAATAAAGAACGCGTAAGGTGGGTAATACTCAGGCGATGACTGTAACTTTAATTCACGATTGCTTCCTTTCTTCTTTAAAGATATTGACTCTTCGCTAATGTTTAGTTCATCCTTGTGCAAGATGACAACATTGGTTGCTTCGAGGCACGTGAGAGTTATAACCACACTACCATTGAAGTAGTTCTGTTCCACAAACGTTTGTAATGTTATTTCATAGTGAGATGGTTTTACAGTTTGGGGTAAGCGAAACGACACCCACTTGGCTGTTGTTTGAGCCATTAAGGGACTGGGGGTTGTTTCAACCGACATCATTGATTCAGCTGTGGTCACACTAGTTCGTGAAGGTGTGCTCTCTCCTTTGTTTGTTTCCCAGTCGGTTTGATAATGTCGTCGATCGATCAGAAGTAATAACATCGCCAAAGTCACAACAAAGAGTGCAACGAGGGAAATAGATAGAAGAACTTTACTCCTAGGCCATCTCGACGGAGATTTTGATGTAAGACCCAGCAAACTTCCGCCATTTTGAAACTGGATTTCATCTTCCTCTGTTTGAAATTTGGAAGAGCCTTTGATGAAATTTACGTTATGGTCCTGTTCCATCGTGATTGACTTTTACAAAGATCTGGGCAATAAGTGATTTTCACATACATTTACAAAACTTATGGCCTGAGGTAGAGTGTTTTAAGTATATTTTTCAGGCTACCTGACTATCGATAGTATATCATAGTTAGTGTTATCCCAGGTACGGTGACCAAATTTTTCGCTGTTTAAAGTAAGGCACAGTTGTAATCGATCAAAGGATCAATAAAAAAAGAATCTGCCTGTCTCCTGAAGAATATACACTGAGTTAATTTTTTGAGCAGTTACACCCTTCATCGTACTTTCCAACTTCTACCATCGCTCTCTTTGGCCTTATGAAACTTTGACTTCGTCTATACAAAAATAAAGAAATCCGTATAGCGGTAGCTTCAGTCACATCTACAAAGAAATTGAATATGTAAATATTCATTAAGATATTATTACTTACATATGTTCGTTAATATTTTTGTTTTCCTCGTAGTTCAATGATTTCGCGCCTAGCCGGGTCAGGCCTGCTGTACTATTTAAAAGAAGTGTCAAACTGCTGATGGGCAATATATGCTTCATATGTCAAATTGCTTGAAGCCATGGACACAATTTGTTTGAGATTTAATAGTAATATATCGCAGTGAACAATTACAAGTCACGTTTTTATATGGCTGATTACAAAAAGGAAATAATGTATACAAGTTACGTTTGTAAAAGCGCACGAACCATAGACACTTTTCCAAAAAGCTTTTGCAAAGGATTATGGGACAGAATGTTGGTGTGCATTATTTTTTGCTACAGTAAAATGTCATTGACAAAATCTATGCATACCTAAAACCTATCCCACAATCCTTTGTGATTGCTTTTTGGAAAAAGGTCAGTTAAATGGGTTGAAGAACAAAACAATTGATAGTGACTGGAAAAAAATGATTCTTTTTCTTGAGTTTTCAAACGTAGTGATTGTCACATGAATCATAATAGGCCTTTACTTTTATATAAAGAGTTCTATGTTATTTTCGTTTCATTCTTAATAAATTTAAAAATTGTCCCTTTCACTGTCATGTGCAAAAGCAAGGAATATTTTGGCCCTAACGAACAGGTTAAAAAGGATTTCCGATCCCTTAGGATTCTGAAAATTTGATTGTTTGACCGACTTCAAATCAAGAAAGCAATGGTGTATCAAGCGTACTATAAAACATATGCCAGTTTATTCATAGTCTTGCATTTTCTCGCCCTTTAAGTTAAAGTTTCGTAAAACGTATTTGTCAATGTCCAAAGAAACCCGAACGATTAATTTCTTCTGTAATAATGATTTTGTTTCAAAAATTTATCATTACTTTCACCCTCCCTAATCTTAAACATTTGAGACGGCCTGTCATATCGCGATTTCCTTGGCAATAACACAAGTTTATTCTAAAGTAGTCATCCTTTTCTCTATGAACGTTATTTCATCCAACTGGTGCATCCTTTTTTTCATGAGCAAAATTTTCTTGCAATTAAACCAAGATTAGTATTCCTCCTAGGGTATCCTTCAATTCAGAAGTAGGTCTCACAAAAGGTTGTTCAGTTTTTGGCATGTCTTATGCCATTAGTAACTAATTCAATTACTTTCCAAGACTTACCAATTCGAGACTTCAATCTTCAAAACTCATTTACTTTATGTAGTTCAAAATGTGAAGTAATGAAATCAAGAAGCCTCAGCTGTTAAATCAATTGGCAAGTTTTTACCTTTTGTGAAACCAAAACACGAGTTCTAATTTTGTCACTTGAAAATCGAAGCCCGAGGAGATGTATTAAGTAGGGAGTGTTCTTTAGCATTAAGTTAATTGAAGCTATAGCCTACTCTGGGGAGTGTGCACGGACACAAATCTGGAGTTTTCTGGCACTTTGTCCAGAAGTATATGAGGTCATACTACTGTAATCTGCATTTTGAAGTAGTCTTGTGTTGAGCTAAAACAAGAAAATGCAAAGTAAAATTTTGTTAATTTTTTTTTCAAGTTTACTAAATAGGCTATGATTAAGTTTGAAATAAGGACATATGAAACACACCCTTCTGTCTTCTGATACCTTGAGCATATGGGACAGTCATTGAGGGACTTGTTTTGACTCTGTTTTGTGACGCCGACAACCGGCCAGTCATGGAATGAATGAGTGATAACATTATATATAAGGGGGAAACTTGGCGAATATATTCGGTTCAAAATAAGATATATATAAATATATGGAAGAATGGTGGGGAGCGTTCACAACAGCCTAGTGAAGAAACAGTCAACTCTAGATTCTTGTTAATTTAAATTTAATTTTATTACTGAATGTACTTCTATTTCCACACGGAACTTTGTGTAAAGATATCAATTCTAGAATAATTTTAAAACTATTGGGCACCTGAGTTAGGTCCTGCCTGTCAACTTACCTTTCTTAGCATCTGTCAAAAATTGCATCTGTTTCACCATTAATATACTTCCCTGCACACCCATGTAACCTGACAGGGTTTGGACTGATCTTCCTTCAGTGATCTTCCCAAAGTTGATCAAAATATCTTGTTAGGTAATTGGTAATTAATTTAGAAGTTAACGAATCGGGAAACTTTCTTTTTCAGACATTGCTTTAGTGCTGTATAATTCCCAACCAGTCTTTCGAAGAAAAGACCAAACATCCTTTTGACGGTCGCACATACACTCAGTTAAAGGTCTACTTGCAGCGTTTATTTCCTAACTCCCCACGAACTCTCCCCACTCTCACAGATACGATACACAATATTGTCTCAGTATCTCGTAACTTAAGTTGAAAAACACACAGGACTATAAACTTTAATGATGTATCGGGAGGGGGTAAGCAAGCGGGCTACTTAGATTGAAAGAAAATATAATTGAAAGGACCTAAAGTTTCACTATCCCAAATGAGTAGAACACTTTTCTTATCACAAATTTCTACGGTAAATCATTAAACATTTCAAAGGAGCAAAGACACAAAATAATTCGTGAAAATAAGGGCTTTCAACTTCATATTATTTTTTTCGTCATTAATTGAATCAAATTTATAACCTAGTAAAAATAAAATCACTAAAAGTCAGCATGATACAATCTCACGAAACTAAGTTACGATACTGATTTACACGTAACCCTACACTTACCTGAGTTTATGCCTGCTTCGTACGTCGCCTGAATTCCTAGTCGAAATTTTAATACGAATGGAACATCACGAATAGGGTACTGACATTTTGTACATATATATCCCTGTGTAGAAGGGGAGATAGACCTAGAAAAATCCAAATCTTAGATAGTTTCCATTCGACATCGATTATTATCACTTAGCGCAAACTGCCAGCGTTTCTTTACTGCGAAGTTCCCTCCTACGGACGATACCGTATTCAATTCGTCAGCAAAGCTGCCGTGTCTGACATCCTATGGAAAGTATTTAAATTTAATTGGGACGTGAATTCATCTGCAGAGTTTGTGTACACATAACACCTCACGCACGGACATGGCAGTCTCGTTTAAGACAGAGGATTAAGCCCGAGAGCAACAAGGAATGAAGTCTCTCTCCACACTGCTTAAATATTGAACCGCAAATAACCACGAGCAGACCAAATCCCTTGGCTTAAATACTTAGTGGTTACGTATCACTGTCGTTGTCTGATGGAAGTTCACGTTTCGTAAAGCTCTTCAAAACGGATGCGTGAACACAAACGACTGCTGCTCACTCGTTAGATGCAAAATTGCAATGAACCAATGATAGGGCGCAAAGGGGCTTTATGACTTTAAAAATCTTCTGGTTTCAATCTGTATTTCATCTTCAGGAAGTATAAAGAGGATGAGAGGACAGGAGATGGAGAGAGTGAGAGAAATATACGACCGAGAGAAGCGCTGTGTGGCGGAAATTTGCTCTTTGACATATACTGTATCCACCCTGTTAAAAAAGTCGATATCTTTCGAGGATATCGGAAATGAAGATGTCAAAAACATGTTAGTCTAAAGTAAATAAATTACTTTTCTCCGTGCGACTTTCATCTTTATGGCGGCTCTGAAATATATACTCACTTTTAAAGGAAATCAATACTTCAAATGAAAAAAATTAAGTTATAACAGGCAATGTTTTTCATGGTATAGATCCCTGTAGCGTAATTAATCTTGCAGAATCAGTTACATAATCAGACGAAAGACTGTGTTTAATGATTATATTTGAACATTTCGTTTGATCTCAGCATTCGATGTTCACTTAACTAAATTTAACGAAAAGATCTTTTCATGTCTGGTACATAATTTCGGATGTTAATCGAATAAATGGACCAAGGACAAAAACCCACTAGTCATAAGTAAAATGTTTCAGCAGCAGCAAGCAATTTGGTTTCAACATGACGTTTTTTCCTGTCTGTAACAGTGAAGAGAAAAAGTGCAATGCCTCAGTTTGTTCAGATTCCATTTCTTTTGTGTGTAAGAGTGTCAAAAGGATTCTTACATGACATTCCAACACTCGCATCAAGTAAAAAATATATGGGGACAGAAAGCAAAAAATAAATAACTAAGAAATAATAATAAGAAATAAAAAAAATCGCAAGTGCTTTCCGCGGGATACATTTCCGTGGGTTCGTAGTTTAATTAATGGTGTAGTGTTCAGCAGCGGAATCAGGTTTTGGAGCAACTGAAGCAAGTTTGTGACCGTGGTTCCTTGTCGAATGCTTTTGTGGTCAGAGAGGGGAAAACTTGTGACATGTCACCTTCCCCTTCCCAATCATGCACACTTTCACTGTGAAAACACAAGTTTAACATTATCACTCCGCTTCACTTGCTTCTGCTATCGGTGTGTAACCAGGATGGAAGAAATGGTACCAAAACGTTTTAAAGGTCACATTTCTTCATCTAAGACAGAGTTCGATTCTCGTGACTTTACTTCTAGCCCCATCCCAAAACTGTCATGAGTTCTCAGTTCCAGGCTTTTGCAGGCTTCTACCAACGCTTTATTGAATCATATTGCAGAAGCACTCAAGGCTCTAATGTGAAATCAGAACCATTTTTAAGCATGCTACGTAATATGAGTATAATCTACATCTTTTATTTTTTAATTGGTGCTACTGCCAATCAAAAGAGCAGTCACCAATTAAAAATTTGTTTACCAATATTTTCGGTGTGCTTGGGGAGGTGAGTGACTCTCTTAAAGGATAAACTTTCAACAAGACGTCTGTGCCCACCATGCATGAATCGCTAATTGGCTCATGGGAAAAAATGTGACTTCTATAAATGCCATGTGTAGAGTGCACTCAGGACATTCATTGAGCATAAAACGTGTTCAAGTTCCTCGAATGAAGCCCCGGGTACAATAATGGAGGGCGCCAACTAAGAACTAAAGATTCAATGTATGAAAATTTGAACATTTCGACATTATTTTAGCTAGTTGGAAAAACTCTACATCATCATAATTCATCATGTTCACGCTCATGCATCACTCACACAAAATATTAACGACAAAGCATTGTAAACTGATCACTGTTTTTGTATTTTAAGCTCTTTTGTTCTTTTCTGTGTTTTAAGTTTTGATTTTATCTGTGTAATTTTGGTGCTTTTGTTTTAACTCTTTTCTTTGTGCAGCGCTTTGAGTGTTTTTGAAGTTTTTGAAAAGCGCTCTATAAATAGCATTATTGTTATTATTATTTTTATTATTGGGGAGATGTGTAAAGCTATACCCCAAAGAGGTTCACATTTTGAATATAAGTCATCTATACAAATTGTCAGCCTTCAAATCAACCCAGGACATACATTTTTACTTGTTTGTAATTATGCTCTGAAGTGGAATTTCTTAATTCTATAGTCATATTTCGAGCTTTGAAGTGTATATTGTCAAAATAGTTTTGTGCTGTTAAAAGACTAAATTATTGTCATGAAAAAGGCATCAAAATAGTTCTTTCACGAAACTTGCATTGAACTGAAGTCTTTTAAAATTTGCCTTCAAATTCTATTATCTCAAAAGCTATTCTTTTATTTTTCTGAGAAGGTTCAAACTTGTCCTTTTAAACCTTATCTTTGGAATTATATTTATAGACACGTTTGTGTTTGGTCTAATAGAATGAACTAAATGAACAAAGTATAATAGGCCTAACCCGCTTTAGAATCAGATGTAATTTGTATTTTGCCTTTACATTAAATGTAATGGATTTCTTCGAAGAACAACTTCCGAAAATTAAAGGATATGCAACAATAAAACGGTCCTAAAATATATTTCTTTATTCAATGACGTGCTGAAGTAAGAAAGAAAATTGCAAGGTTAAGCTGTTGCTAAAAAAAATGAGGCGACTGCGCTTGCCCTTTAAAGTTCTTTTCCGCTGCTCATACAATTACAATGAAGCCAGTGTAGATAGGTTACGAGTAATTTAACGTATTCCCTCAACGATTACCACCGCCTGCGCCAGCCTGAGAAGATTTCAAACTTTTTCAGTCGTGTGTTGTCTATGCTACTCCCGGCGTCGAGTTTCGAGTAAAGTCAGTGTAAAGGATGGCTCCTTACTTT
The DNA here is from genome assembly GCA_037179385.1 of Holothuria scabra. Taxonomy (NCBI): domain Eukaryota; kingdom Metazoa; phylum Echinodermata; class Holothuroidea; order Aspidochirotida; family Holothuriidae; genus Holothuria; species Holothuria scabra. Next base: position 7,766,811 of record CM074193.1, read on the forward strand.
ACAAACACTTGTACTCTATTCAAGAGGAATTGCATGTTTCAGAAAATTTCCCAAAGTAGAAATAAAACGACATAACCATGCAAGTGACGCTGTAGTGACGGACCTGAGGGGACTAATAATAGGTTGAAGTATGGCACAAACACTGGTCTCAATGTTCTATTAATTCCTCTCTGTGAAGCAACCTATACAGCTATAGTTTTATGGTTAATCATGAACAACGCCTGTGCGTTGAAAAAAAGGTCAAAGTTTAACTGGTTGCCCTTGTCGTATTTACTGCAATTTCAGGGTGGCGATAATTCGAAATCCCATCATGTTTCTGGGGATGCTAGTACTGAATGACATGCATGATTTTTTTTTTCTTCGTGACCATAAAAGTGTGTGCCTGTATGGGTAGGCGAATGTTGGCTAATCGTTGATTATGAAAAGCATGCATGCACTGCAAGGGCTTTTTAGGTACGGCTGTGTATATGCATGACATTTTAATGTGAAAGAATTGACATACTTACTTGAATGTAATTATTCAATATGGAGTACAAAATATCATATTGTAAGGGCATGGTTACGGATGTAGTAGGTGGGATGTGAGAGTCATGTACGTCACCTCAAAAGAGGTCTACTGTAGTGAGTTGTCCTTGGCAACTCTCAGAGATCATCGTAAATGACATCTTTACTATTGAATTAAACTGAAGCTGCATCTGGGAGATTTAAACACCCCGTTCCACAAGGAGAACCTTAAGCATGTTTGAACGATTAGCAGGTTCATTAGATCATATCCATTTTCAACAAAGAGAGAACCCAGTACTACATTACCTTATATGATGTAAATTACTTTGCATACTCCACTATACTTTAACTGAGTATGTAATATCACTTCGAATACACACGAGGGAAGGGACGCACTTAACTATTGAGTACCGTAATGATTATGTCACATTATAATGTTGCTCACCTCATAGGCTACAGCTATTTTTATTGTAAAGGTCATATGCCGATATGTATTGGTCTGATTCGACTGAACTTTATGAAGGGTTATTATCTTTATTGTAAGATAGCAAAGCAAAACATGGCAATATATTTGAAGAAAATACTTCTCTAAGTTGAAACAGCTAGGCTCGTAATTATAGTTATTAACTGATAAAGTTACTCGCACGTACCCAGCACCGGATGAAATATTTGTTCTTCACTGATTACGACAGTGATAGCTAAATCTACATTGGATGACCTTTTCTAAAGTCCTCCCGACCCCCTGGCCAAGGGCCGTTCGGCGAAACCAAACTAAATCCGCATTGGATGTAATACCACGTCTAACATCAAATCACAGTTAAATCATTAGATTAAACTGTCGTATGATGAGTATATCGTGCAGTTATGTTGCTGCTGATAATGTATTTGATAGCAATTAGAGATGTATTGTGTATAGTAATGTAGCTACGTGTTTAAGTCGGCTAAAGTTCAATTCTCAATCAAGTGAGGCGTTATACTACATTAGATATGACATGCCTCAGCTGTGTAGACTAGAAAGTTAGTTTAAAATGATTAAGTACGGTACATTATATAAATTGAGGTTATAGTTATTATTTAAGAAAAGCTGAAAATGATAGAAAATGTATGAGGAAGAAAGAAAGTTGAAACCGTGAGATATTTGATCTGAAATCCCAAGAAAAAACTGAGTTTATAGAGGATTAACGAGAATTGATTTTAAAGAATTGTTTTATTGTTAGTGATAAAACTGTTGTTTTGTTAGCGTAGAGATAACATAGGGGATGATGGCAATGATAGTTGTTTGTCATTGTTCAAATTTAAAAAAAATGAAATTAATTACTGACGAAATACTGCATGAATAATTAAAGTACAACAAAGTTTTAGGAATATCTTCGCCTTTGTAACTTTGGCTAATTCCACATAGTATTTTCAAATAATATCAGTGCAAATTATTTTTAAGAGGTCACCTGATCATGGTTAGTTTGCAAATTCAAGTAAATAGTGATACGATTTTACTGTACCTCGATTGTACTATGGAGGTCATATATGAAGGTGGTACATCTACAGAAATCCTCTTTATGAATATTGAATTTCACTAAATGCGTGTTTATGAACAATCCAGCCGATATAGAAGAGTTAAAACTGCATCAGTAATATGAAAGCGTTGTAGACTTTTGGAGAAGGTAGTGGACTTGTGAACTTGGTTTGCTGCCTCGACTCTTCCCCAAAACCAGTTCGTTCTGTAAGTGGGCCCTTGCCTCTCTTCACCTTTTTCACGGCGGTGTGAAATGGTTTCCTGCAGATCTGTGAGATAAAACATCATTGGGTTCCCTAATTAGAGAAGTAAGGGAATGTCTCTGGGATATTTACCGTTGAGCAGGGGTAAGTAATTTGCTGTGCTATTGCTTCAGAATGCCTAGATAAAGGTCGTCCTTTCTCACTAGATGCCGCAATTTTAGAGGGAGTTTACCGAACTCTTAAATAAAAAGCTCTTTGACTGACATCATATTAAAAAAAATGCTGATTAGCTATATTGCAATGCATGTTGTGAGAGGGTTTTTTCTTACGAATTAGGTCCTTCTTTGCTCATAAGGGTATTGTTTTAGGCAATAAACTAGAATTATGTCGGATATAAGGATGAATTAAGGACAATTGTGGGAGGGGATAACATTAAGTAAGTTATATGGAATTATTTGAGGTGATGAATAACTGCCTTTATGAAGGCCGATGTAATATATTAAAATCATTCATGAAATTATTGTTGATGGCGATTGTTTTAGTCAATTGTCTGATTTTGGCCAGCTTCTCGATAATTTTGATGGATTCAGGGTGACCACTTTCAACGCTTAAGAGGGCTTACTTGGGGGAAAGAAAGCTATTAGAACCCAGACCGGATTTCTCTTCAGCAGCAAGGCCACGCTTCTGTTTTCTCTGGAAACACAGACAAGAGTAGTGCTGTGCTATTCAAAACACGCACTCATGTACACACAAGGAGCAGAAACAGCATTTTTCAAAGTCATGCTTGGTGGAGCTTCTTTTGTGTAGTAAATGGCATTGGTTGTGAAAGATAGTTTCGTTGTCAAAGCTATCAGCTTTAAAAGTATAAAGGTTTAACAGTTAAAAAAAATAGCTGCACAGGTGCAAGGGTCATTTTTGGTGGTACCACTTCTAAGCCCTGGGGTAATTGTCCTGTATTCCTCTTTGGGTGTTTAAGTCAGGGATGGTTTCTCTGACATACCCCGCTTTACTAACATGGCGTAAAGTTGCGTCGAATGGGTAGTTTCCTACTATTTTCACATCTTACCAGTCAGTTTTCAATTAGGCTATGATACTCCTTCATATTTATAAAAGTTGGAAGTGGTCACAATGAATCTATCAATATTCATGAAATTTCCGTTCACTTATAGAAACATAGCCTGCGTGGCGCCTGTGTGGCTGCAGCCCCCTTAGGCTACCGCACCTCGGGTTTTTGTAGCGATGAGCTGAACGAAAAGGCTTCGTCCGCTCGGCGGACTAATAGAAACACTGATTATAATTATATACCTGTAGAGGTTTCATATCATTCGGGGTTGTTCAATGGAGGCGAAGCTAGTACCATGTCTCACAACCTCTGTTCCCGATTGGAGGAATATCAGCTGGTCGAGAAAGGGGTTGAGAGAGAGGACACAGGAGATCCACTCAAATTTAGCCTAAATCAGCAAACCGAGTTGTAGATTTTTTGTTTTTCTTGGGAAACTGAAGTGGAGATCATCTACCATTAATAAATCTTATGCTGGCGTCGCACTGTCCCGTAATTAAGAGACGGCCACACAAATATATAGAATTTGAAACTTTCCCCAAAGTTAGCCCCGAACTTGGTCAACAGTCAATGAACAGCCGAGGCTAGTATAATGCCAACAGAAGGTCACACGATGACATTAGAACTACACACGAAGGCAACATAAATATGTTAAATCTTTAAAGTATTTTTTTCCAAATGACACACGAAGGCGGAAAGAAGGGTCAAGTAGACTACACGACGTCATATCGAATGTTCGACGTGTTCGGGAATTGGTCACGAAGGCGTCACGTGACCTGCCTATGCTACTAGAACATTCTACTGATCGAGAGAAATTCAGCAGCTGATTAGACATTAGCCAGAAGTGATATACCTAGTGGCAGATCCAGACGGTCGTAACAAGTGGGGTGAGTACCTCTCTACTGATTTCGATTTCCGTCGAAAACATTCATTTGAGTGAATACATTCATGCAATAACAACTGTATATGACAGCTGAGATCATTTTTACATGTGTCAACTATGACACCAACGTGCATCTTTGACCTTCTTCCTAACGCAATAATCCTTCAAAGAGTGAGAGGACACCCTTTCTACAAAAAAGCGTCTCCCAATACTACAACGATGAACGAGACATTTAACCTTTCTGTATATTAAAATTTCCTAGTAACGCCCTTGACATATGAGACAAAAGAATGAGACAATTGGGAGACAAATAGGTCTATTCAAATAACTCATATTCTCTGTGATGAGTCAAAAGAAGCAATGCCACAGATAGTTGTCTTCTCATCAAAGTATGCCTTTTTAGTGTAGCAGATTAGGCACGTATGTATAGGGGTTGTGGTTCATAGGTTACGGATGAAATCTGGAGTTCATTTTCATTTTCGATAGTACTGTAGTAGTATTTAATAAGGTCTGAAGGTTTAGTGTTTTTTATGTCCCGCGCGACGTCTACACTCTAAAATCAAAAGAGTGAACTTAGTCACTCTTTGATCGAGTGAAAAGTGTAAATTCGCTCCATTAGAGTGATAATTCACTCCAAGAGGAGTGAAGTTCCCTCCAAAAAGAGTGAAGTTCACTCTAAAAAGAGTGAAATTCACTAGAGGAAGAGGGAAAATTCACTCTTCCACGAGTGCCTGCAACGATCGCTCTTTTTTTAAGAGCGATCATCGTGGGCACTCCATCAAAAGTGAAACTTCGCTCGTTTTAAGGGAATTTCACTCTTTTTGGAGTGAACTTCACTCTTTTTGGAGGGAACTTCACTTCTCTTGGAGTGAATTATCACTCTTATGGAGTGAATTTACATTTTTCACTCGATCAAAGAGTGAATAAGTTCACTCTTTTGATTTTAGAGTGTAAAACATCTTGGAAAACTTCCTGTCCAAGTTCGAATATCTTCATCAGCGTAAGCATAATTAACAGGCCCATAGTTAACAACAAAATGAGCTGTCCTGCGCAAAGGATATACGTGACGAAAACCGAGTGCTCCCAGTGAAGACAGAATTTCTACTGAAACCTCATAATTTTTAATCTGCCGTTCATAAAAAAATCAATACTCTTTCAAAATGTGTCAATTTTTCTACAATGTGACGATCCCGTACTAACAAAAGTATATTCCCCAAGGTGTTCAATGTTTGTATGATCATTTGACCATTCACGTATTGGTATACCCAATCTGGTGTCCGTTTAGCGACAGTGTGACGGTCTGGATACACATAGGCATACTTGCGAGTTTTTTCAGCAATGGACCAGTTGTATAGGTGCTTAAAATCATCTCGGTCCTGCGGTCGATCAAGCTCAGGTCTGGGTAACTCATCCATTAACTGCTTGTGGAAGTCCAATCTTATCTCCACCAATGACAACCACAGCAACCGAGATCAACGTCATCGACTTAGAAAGTGGGGGGCCGGTAAGATAGTGTGTGGTACAGAACCTCAATGTAGTGGAACTAAATGCTTTCCAGTCAGTGGCGGCACCAGGATCTAAAATGGGGGGTCTATTGGAGGGCACATGAAACTGTTGGGGCAAACAACAATTTCGCGCAAAGCACGATTCTATGCACTCCCAGGAGGAAAGCTACGGCGGGTTCCAGGGGAGAAGCCCCGGAAGCTCTAAAATTCTAGCATATCTCTGGGCCAAAAATAAAGCCTCAGGATAGGTATATTCTGGTTCATAATCATCATCCAATAGGCTACAATGATTTCAAATAGTTTCAATGTGCTAGTCACATATCCTGTAAGTTAGTTAGTAGTTAGTAAGTAGTAAGATCATTTGGAAAGAAACACTACTTAAAAGTGAATAATAAGCACTAGCGCAAATGTCCTTGACGTGAAGTTTTATATATAGGCCTAGCCTAATGTGGAACCTGTCACAGTGAAAGTGTACTCACAAGTAAGTAATCAGTGACCGAGTGAGTGCTAATGGCTAACTTAAACATGTACTGTAATGAAGGAAGGAATAGTGTATGCAAGCAACCGATTCAAAAGCCTTAATATGCGCGATGACTGCACAGAGTGTAATTATTTTGATAAGAGGCTATAGTGGGCAGAGTAAAAATAACTACCACACAAGCTCCCTCTTCAATGAAAATTTTCAATAACATTAAGTTCAGCAAAAGTATGGCTTACATAGTTTTATTTGAACGGTTTGCCTTGAAAACTTCCTTCTGGCCATTGTGTTTTGAGAGCTGAATGGGGTAGGGTTTGGGGCAACCGGGGGCACGGAGGCAAATGTCGCCATGTCGCACCCCTAGTACCACCTCTGGCTAACCTATTGTTTATGCCCACAGCAAACAGGTATTGTTTTAATGTTTTCTTACATTAGTCCAGTGTTTTTCACCAAATTGTACTATAAGCTCCTACAATACACGAGCACGACGGTCGATAACGTGTACACCCAGTCGAAACTATCTTTCCACGACCTCAAAGAATATGAATTTTTAGTCGAAAGCAAATATAAGGTTGAGACTTTTACAGTTTCAACGGAAATTGAATGAAATCTTTTTTTCTCAGTTTCCACCAGTCTGAACAATTTACGCCAAGATATAAATAATAGAAAACCATACCTAGATATAGGCAAAGGATAGAGTTCCACACGGGACATACCCGCTTTTGGCAAAGTAATTTAGCTGGGCTAAACTCTTTACCTCTTCCATTTCGTTATACGTTTTTTCATTGCATCCGTTGTCAACGTCACTGCACTCGTCGAAAATTAATGTAGCAAGGCTTTACCCTGTAACCCTCTGTGGTTACGTTCGGTTTACCCTGCATCCCTGGTTACTATCAATGGACTCATGTCTCATGACAATATCACATATCCACGTGACCATGTAGACACATTCATGAACTATCATTTCAAAGAAATGTCCGCCACGTGTTTTATTTCAAAACACATGCTTCACAAAGCAAGGCATCAAACCCCGATCACAATCATTTTTACTGTTTAAATTTCTGAACATCTTTATTAACATTTCAGCAGCCAATTTATTTCATACTCAAGGTTTGCTACATCATGAAACAGCAATATATAAAGGATAGACTGCCAACCCGCGATGTGACTCACATCATTTTTATGTTCGCTTTAATAACCCTCTTTATTTTCATCACTGGCGTTCCATGACATTAATTTGCCTTAGATAAATTATTGACAAGTGCCTGTCATCAAGTGAATAGATCCGACACGTCATGGTCAGTCCCGGCAGTAGTGAGATGATTAGATGATTAGATGATCGGTTCGCCTGTCATCCTTACTCAAACAATGAACCAACTCGCCTGGAAACTAACGAATTCAAATGAATTGCGATGATGATTTCTTTGGCATCGATAAAACTCATAAAAACCGTCCCCATAACAGGGGTGAAAAATGATCTTTGAACAGAAACCTGGAATGATAATCGCAGTAGCAATGACCTATTCACTTCAACTTGTCAACCATTGAAAAGATGGTTAACACACGTTAACTGCTTGCTTTCAGCAGTTATTTTCCTAAATTTACCAGTTAAAGGAATTTGTAACAAACAAAACTCATTGACCGATAGAAATGCCGAAGTTTAAATTATTGAAAACGGTGAAAACTGCATCTCAGTAGAATAAAGCCATTAATTTTAATCAACTAAATTGTTCTGAGATTATTAAAGTACATTCTGGGAATTTTGTGATGTCATCGTGGAACAGTAATACGTTAAAACATCAATTTCCCTATGGTATCGATGCTGGTGTAGAGTATATTTAGCATCATTGTTTGTTATACCCTGTATATGGTGTAGGGTTACACCAGATCTACAGGAAAAGATATTCAACATCTCAATAGCATTTAATTTCAAAGGCAAACAGGACATTACGTTTATAAAAGTGAAAAAAAGAATAACATGGACACAACAGTTTGCAAACCTTGAAGGTTTTCGTACCCAAGTAACCATGAATCTTTAAAATAATACATCCTGAGTAAGCAAGAGCGTGAAATGTTACAATGTTTGGTTAAACACAAAAAAGTCAAGGTTGCCATCAATTTTGTCTAAAAATGCATTTAAAGACCCCACACATTTCGAAAAATTGGACAAAAAATTACATTTTCTTCACAATGATTATGATATTTGCATATAAATATGCCTTTAGAAATAACAAGTTCCTTATCGATGGCTAGAAGATTTTACCCTCAATTTTGCCTCCTAAAGAAAGAATACATAAATGCTTTTGTTCCCGTGAAGGGAAATGCCTCACGCCAGCTATAGTTCTCAAGGTTGAAGTCATGAGTAATCAACTGCCTGAAGGATTTTTCCAGAGTCCTCCCGACCCTCTCCTCCCGACCCTCTGGCAAAGGGCCGTTCGGCGAAACCAAACTTAAAACTGCTTCCCAAAGAAGCTATACCAGTGGCGTAGCTAGGATATTTTCCAGAGGGGGCAAAGGTATGAAATTTACCAAAAACTTTTCCCGGTCAATGTGCATGTATTTCACATAAAATATGCAAATTTACAAGTATTAAAACATTACCATGTCATTTTGTAATATTACCTGCATTTTAATCTTAATGTATAACATAGAGCAATCGGTGATAACAAAGTATATTATTTTGGTCAAAAATATCTGGTTTATTTGTATTTACTAACGCAGTGGCGTACGCAGGATTTATCTGAAGGGAGGGGGGGGGGAACATGCAGTATGGTCTAAGGAGGGCGGTGTCCGGAAATTTTTTGACGTTTTCAAGGAGCCTAGATGCAAAATGGTGCAAGATTTTCGACTTTGACAGGAACAGTGGTGGTTCATGAGGATAAAACTGAAACTTTTTTGTCTTTACATGCATTCTTATGCCGTTTATGCTAACTTACGAACTAAAACTTCTCATTAAATTTGCACACTTTTAGGGGTCAAAATAAAAGAGCATTGATCGATATAGGATTATTTGTGGTTGTTCATGGCCACAAAACGTTATTTTATCATAAAGATTATCTAAGCGGAGCGCCGCCATTGTTGCCGCGGAGCGTGAAGAAAATTTCGAAAAATCAGACCCCTTAGATGGCCAAAAGTAGCGTACTCATGCTTGTGAAGAGAATCTAAATATGTAGTCTTTATTTTAATCGATTCCACCAGTGGGATACAGGGTCTACATTTTTAAGTAAAAATTGGAATTTGACAGAATTTGTCTGTTTGTAGAAATAAAAAAAAATGGCATCACTGAGGGGTCTTGAAGAGGCAATCCTTCCCTTTTGAAAATTTTTGAAAAATTGGGTGTCCTAGTGCCACATATGCTATCCTTTGAAGTAAAATCTGTGTTACTAAAGTTTGACTATGCATTTTTAAGAACAAAGAAAAAATGGCATCGGTGAGAGGGGGGGGGGGGCATGGCCCAATGGTCCTCCTACGTACGCCATTGAAAGTTGTGTACAAGGGGATAAGTTCGGGTTTACAGCCTTTCAGTGTTAGTTGTACTGTATCAGCTGTTGTTTAATTCCTGAATAACAGTTTCCTGTGCACTGAAATGCACTGATCATAACACCCGTGCGTATACAAGAGAACATTCAATCTGCCACGCGGCGAGGACGTTTATGTGGAACGCGAGTAGGGCCAGTTCATGCGACACTGACGAAACCTGGGTTAATTTGTTGCATGAAAATACGAATTATGTATGAGAAATGTCTCATAATTTCTTAGTCTAACAAAAATATTGAGAAATTTCAGTTAGAATAAGAAAATTCATCAAATTTCCCAAAAAATTTTTCCAGGGGGACAACTTTTCCCCCTGCCCCCCCCCCCCAGCTACGCTACTGAGCTGTACGTTCACTTAAGGACAACACTTGACCAATTGCCTAAAAGCTTTGTCCAAAGTAGCACTTCCACGGTCTCACTGAGAACCCTTCGAATTTAGTGGAAGTTTTTTTTCACTCAGATAGACCTAAAAAAGTAAGCACTTTAAGGTTTGTTAAAGTTTCGAATTAATAATTGTCGAATAGCTACGTGACAATAAAAAGGGAACAAGAGAGGAGGTCGAATTGAAATAGATCTACCGGTACTCCAATATCTTACTGCGATAGTGTTAATGAAAAAGATGTACGTCGCAATAACTCCGGCAATAAGGCACATAGAAGCTAGATTATGGTCCAAAGCCAGTTTTTTTAGCATGTGAGCAAGGAAGTCCTGATCTCTCCGAAGTGTAGTGTAATTTTAACATTTGCTTTATGTGTTTGTTATTTTAAACCTTCATAGTTCTGAACTTTTACCGTTTTTACACAATCCTGTTCTCCAGTAGACATATTTATAAGCATAAGCATTTGTACGAAACCATGACCGATTTAATTGTTCTTGGTTTCAATATATTTTTCATTGAATCCTAATTCAATGAAATTCTTAAAGTTCAACGGCTGAATAGCGGAAGCTGTTATAAAATGTCACAAATAAGATTTTGTTACAAAATCAAATTGTAGTTGACTTCAAAACAGGAACTATTCAAATAAAAGAAGTGCCATCTGGCTTCTCCAAATAATTGACTTCAAAATTTATATTACACAATAATTTAAACCTTAGGACTATTATAAATGTTTCATTTTTGTAAAGAAGCACCGATCACGTTTTGAAGCATGAATGATTGGCTTAGGAAAGCGCGGAGAATAGGACAAATAATCTGTAATATTTAAGGATGACATCAGTGGCGTAGCTAGGATTTTTTCCAGGGGGGGCAAAGGTATGAAATTTCCCCAAAACTTTTCCCGGTCAATGTGTATGTATTTCATATAAAATATGCAAACTTATAAGTATAACAACATCGCATGTCATTTTGTAATATTACCTGCATTTTAATCTTAAAGTATAACATAGAGCAATCGGAAATAACAAAGAATATTATTTTGGTAAAAAATATCTGGTTTATTTGTATGTAATAAAGCAGTGGCGTACGCAGGATTTCTCTCAAGGGGGAGGGGCATGCAGTATGGTCTAAGGTGAGGGGTGTCCGGATTTTTTTTGACGTTTTCAAGGAGCCTAGATGTAAAATGGTGCAAGATTTTCGACTTTGACAGGAACAGTGTTAAAAGTTGAATCGTGGTGGTTCATGAGGATAAAACTTAAAAAGTTTTGTGTCTTTACATGCACTCTTATGCCATTTATGACCTTACGAAGAAAAACTTGTCATTAAATTTGCACACTTTTAGAAGTCCAAATAAAAGAGCATTGATCGATATTTGTGGTTTTTGTTGCCCACAAAATGTTATTTTCTCATAAAGGTTATCTAAGCGGAGCGCCACCATTGGTTGGCGCGGAGCGTATAGAAAATTTGGAAAAATCAGACCCCTTAGATGGCCGGAAATAGCATTTTCCAGGCTAATACGAAGAATCTAGCCAGTCGCTTTCTTCTTTTGTCGTTTGCAATAAAATGCTCACTTCAAAATATGTTCCCAAACTGCAAAGTGATCATAGAGTTAAGAGCTAATTGTACTCCAAATATGTAATTTTGCCCAAAAGACCGAGCGAAGCGCCACCATTGGTTGGCGCAGAGCGTAAAGAAAATTTCGAAAAATCAGACCCCTCAGATGGTCAAAATAGCGTATTTATGCTTGTAAAGAGAATCTAAACATAAAGTCTTTTTTATCGATGCCACCAGTGGGAAACAGAGTCTACCTTTTTAAGTAAAAATTGGAATTTGACAGCATTTGCCTAGGTCTATTTGTAGGAATTAAAAAAAAAAATGGCATCACTGAAAGACCTTGCAGGGGCAATCCTTCCCCTTTGAAAATTTTTGAAAAATTGGGTGTCCTTATAAGCAATCTGGTGCCACATATGCTATCTTTTGAAGTAAAATCTGTGTTAATAAAGTTAGACTACGTATTTTTAAGAACAAAGAAAAAATGGCATCTGTGAGGGGGGCATGGCCCAACGGTCTCCCCTTCGCACGCCACTAAGGAGGCCTAATAGTGGCTCGATCACACAGGATATCCTGTGATAAAAGCAGTCTGTTATGTGTAGAAGGCTACAAGGTACTCATTGTCCATTTATTGTTACACTCAAAGTGAGCAGAAAGCTATTTTCCCTAACTAGCTTGTACAGTAAGTCTTCAAAGATAAGGCTAAGTAACAAAATCTAAGTGTGCCAACGGATCCCGTTAATTCTAATTTCTAGATTAACTTTAAGTTTATCGTTGGCCATGGATTGTTTCAGCCCGATCCATCGTTATGTTCACAGAGTAAAATCATACAGCTACTGCTAGCTTGTAGAAAAACATAACAACCATGGGGGTCTACGGTAGTGACTTGTCGGTTTTCACATCCTTTTACTGATGAATTACCAAAGTATCACCTGAATAACAGCTTCCTCTGCACTGAAATGCACTGATCATAACCCCCGTGCGTAAACAAGCACAAGAGAACATTCAATCTGCTACGCGACGAGGACATTTCTGTGGAACGCGAATTGGGCCGGTTCATGCGACACTGAAGAAATCTGAGTTAATTTGTTGCATGAAAATACGAATTATGTATGAGAAATGTCTCACAATTTCTTATTCAAACAAAAAATTTTGAGAAATTTTTGTAATAATAGGACGATTCATCAAATTTCCCCATTTTCATCAAATTTCCCCAAAAATTTTTTCCAGAGGGGGCAACTTGCCCCCCTGCCCCCCCCCCCAGTAGCTACGCCACTGGATGACATCACACTAGGCCTATATGTTATACCACAGCACAGCAGAAAACATACTCTGAAGAAAGTCGGCATAGAAGCAACTGGATTTTTAAACACGATGAAGAACTATTGTTACATTTCACTATATGACTCTTTTTTACCAACTGCATTTACAAATTTATTGATGTTATTGCTGGTATCAAAGAAACGTAATATTTGTCGCATTGAGGAAGTATATTGTGAATAAAACACATTGGAGATCTATCTGTCCGTTGTTATACCTTTCCCCACCTGGAAGTCTCCTCAAGGAAGATACCATTTTAAGGAAGGGAAAATCTTTATCGAAAAAGAGGAATAACTTATGAATACCCGCAATGATGTAAAAGATGTTATTTTGCTCAGTGAGGTCTCTAGTTACATATTATGTTACTATTTCGTTCCCATGTTTCGATTTTACAAAGAAAAATCTAAACGTGAGGCCATGAAACAAAGCAGCAGTTCGGTTCCACATTTATCGACTACTACTGAGTTATGTAAGGGTGTATTTGCGAGTTTGGAGAGGAGGCAGGGTGGGTAAGATGAAATGCAAAAACTTCGTTAATGACAGAAACAGTTTTCTGCTACTTCAAAATTGTCCACTTCTGCCATATCATGGAAGCACACGGAAATGTGGGGGCACTGTGTTTGGTATCTCATTCGGACATAAAATTTGCCATTAATTTTTCACTCTTTTGCAAAGATATGTAAAGTTTGAACACATATATCTATAATTTAGGGCTGAAGTGCTTCAGTCTTTCATATTGGAAAGATTCGCTTGTGCTGACGCAAATACACATGCAAACATTCACGCACATATGTACATATACACCGGTGTATTCGGAAAGGGGGATAGATCTGGTCTGTTGACTGGATGGGGGTGAGGGGTTAAATTTAAGCATTTAGAAGATTTCTAATTTTTAAGCATAGGGGTTTTGAAAAGTAGGACAGTTGCTCAACAATTATTGTATAATTGATGTTGATTGATTTTGCTTAACAAGATTTACTAAATTCATCTAACATATAATCACACTTGAGAACCGATAGCTATCCTAACAGAAAATTCTTTGGGCATATGATGTTAAGTCGTCGAGTCTCAGTCACTTCTGCAGTAGCAAGGTGGGAATGAAAATGTCTTCTAATTACGACGAAGCTTAAAGGCCAAATATTCTCACCCCAAATAATTCCAAGTTTCCTAACCTACTTACTTAAGCCCCTCCTAAAATATTTTTAACATTTTCCTCAGCCATGGCAGACATAATATCATTTTAATGCTTCAAGTTAAGTATACAAGACATAATGTGTAATGAGAAGGCAGTACAGTGCATGCTGTGTAATATGAGCTACACTATTCTGCATTTTTTCAATTTGCTGTCAATCAAAGGGCTGTGCCAAATGGTAATTTTGGTAGATTATTACAAAAATTGTAGTTTAGGGTGAAATTTGACTGCATTTAAACGTTGTTTTAAATTCAGAATGCAGTCTTAAATGTAACTGTACGGCACAGTCGTAAATGTGCCGGTGCAATAATACATGGAATTTTACGACTTCTCGAAGGATCTGAATATAAAAACACTGCACTTACAGCTTTTCTTCGTGACGATATTTGCACATCCAGTGCGACTCATGTACATGTCAATTTTATTGAGGGTTAAAGACAAAAAAGTGTACGAAGAGTATGTCTGGTGATGTAAATAGCTTTATGTTTGAGAAAAGCTAAAAAAATAAAAAATTCACCTGGTGAGAATTTTCTCGTTCTTTGGACACATTTGTTTCAACTGCTGAAAACGGTCTTGTTAAGACAAAGAATTTATACTATGAAATCTTTATGTAAAATTTAGTTTTTACACTAAAAGCTTCACAAAGATCCAGTGTATCTCCAATGTTACTCTCTAGTTATTGCCTTCATGATATGGTATAACATTCTGGTTAGGCTGTAGGCCTACACGTGCATAATAAATCTCATGTAAATGTACTTACCGACAGAACGACAAGGCGTCAATACGCCATTGGATCCCAAACAGTGGCGGATCCGGGGGGGGGGGGGGGTGGGGGGATGCATACCCCCCCCCACACACACACACACACACCGGGATGGTAAAAAAATTGTATAGATAGCCAGGCTAATTGTAGCCTAGGCCTAATTACTTTTTTCAATAAAATGAAAAATGTAAATTATAATGTATCTGTCTTCCGTATCATTTGGTAAATTCCGTTTTGTTAACACATTGCGCAATGACGAATGCTCTAGCGTTTTCCGCTAACGGCCATTGGTAACGCTGTTTGTGACATCGCATGTGTGTCTATGTCAATTATACGTGGGGCTACGACCACTGTCGGATAAAGGGCCAATCGTTGATAAGGAGGCTTGTATGGGGATGTTGCAGAGTGTGTAGGCGATACGAGTTCAGATATGCATAAACAGATGAGAAGATTTAGTTCTGATTCAAGATGATTGGCGGTTTTATTCCGTTCGATTAACTTATTAACAGCCGACAAAAAGGAGAAATATTAAAATTTAACTTTATGCAGATTAACTCAGGTGCTCGTTGTCTGAAGTCTGCTGCACCATGTGAGTGTGACCAAAACTTGCAGATTCTTAGCTTGTATGTCTCGAGGAGATCGGAACACATGCAGTCCCCTGATTGGTTAAAAATTGTGACGCACCAAATTACATAAATATTAAGGAATGTGCTGAACTAAATGACCAACGAAGAGGCTGTAGAGGGTGAAATTGGCCACGCCTTGAAATATGGGATACAGCAAGATGACGTTCCTGTTAAAGGTCATGGATGGTGCATCATACTACATGACACTACGTACAGATCACACATGACATAGCCTAAAACCGTGTGACAGTAATAGAATGCACCCGGTATTAAATTCACATTGACCCTATAGTCCGTTGAAGTAATGATTACCCACACTTTCAAGACCATGTTTTGAAAGCTTGGGAGTTTCATAGTGGCTCAAAATATTGAGACATTTGCACAATGTTGCATCTCGGCCCCCTTTTTCTTAGACACCCA
Organism: Holothuria scabra; assembly: GCA_037179385.1. Lineage (NCBI taxonomy): Eukaryota > Metazoa > Echinodermata > Holothuroidea > Aspidochirotida > Holothuriidae > Holothuria > Holothuria scabra. Next base: position 7,782,739 of record CM074193.1, read on the forward strand.
GGCGGGGCAGGGCGCTTCGAAAATGAAGAATTAGGAAATTTGCCAATTGTGGGACCAGTCTACTATGTGGTTTTGACAACTCATGAAATTACGAAATTCCCAATCAATTTTCTCTTATAACACAGCTCCATATTCGCCATTATTTAATTCAAGAAGGCAAAATTTTCCGCGCTTCGCGCGCCGCAAATTGCAATTCCTTAACAGAAGTCCTCTCTCGTACCTTCACTTTCACTTTTTCGAGCTCATGAAGTTACAAAATCGAAAATTTTCTACGCTTGTGACACCAGATCACCAAGTGACACCGTTAACTATATACAGTGCTTTTCATAAATTTTCTTTCATAAAATTCCATACTTTCTCCAATAGAAGCTCAAAAATTTCGTTAGAGAGACTCATTACGTAAGCGTTGGATAACATTATGTAGCAACAACGATCTTTGGTCGCCGCCCAACATCAGATTCAAATTTCCTTACAGGAAACCAGCATCCCAAACTTTTCTGCAATATAAGCTCCATATTTTCAAATATTTGGAAAGGGCGAAAATTTCAGCGCGCGCACCGCGCTGCAAATTACGACCCTACTATAGTAGTAACCACACTTAAAAATATGGTGCAATTTGGATGCTTGCCTACCACCCCCATTTCCCATTTCCTGAATTCTATTAGGCATCAGAGACTAAACAACAGACATACCTATGGTGGCGTTCACTCAGTGTACATTTGATGTCCCATCCACATGCAGACCCCCCCCCCCCCACTGGAAATTCCTGGATCCGCCACTGATCCCGAGGCAGTCTTCCTAATTGGTGAAAGTATACCTTAAGCAAGCTTTAAAACATAGCTTGAAAAATTTGGAACATGATATAAGTTAAATTAATTGCTAGTGTTACGTACACAGTACAAACACAGCTGTTTGAATAGCGACAATATATATACCTGATACATCTTCTCAAAGATAGAATTGGTGGGAAGTAATAATTTCCTTGGTAATTTTACCTCCTTGAAAAAAGCAGTGCCACGCAAAGTATGGCAACATGTCAATGATAAAATCCAGTTTAACTATTGATAAGAACGAAATAAAGTAAACACAGTTTTAAACTACAACCTGACAACATATGGGATTACATTTCGTTTGTGTTGAAAATTGGTGAATATGGTGAAAGGTGGCACATGTAACGTTTATTTCTTTTCTTGTAGAATGTTTCCTTCATATCCTATCACCTGTTTTGTGGATATAGAGGAAATCATTTGAAGGGGAAATACAGTCGACCAATTTGACTATCAATTTATCTTTCTCAAAAAGCTGATTATGCGAGGTTTCTTTTTTCAAAATGAGAGTGTAGATTTTTCAGGAGGGAGTTTGGATCAATACAACTGCTAATTTGCACCCAAGGTCTGTGCAATTTCACTTGGGTTTGGTATTACACAGGAGCAGTGCGTACCATGGGGGCCGATGCGCACTGTATAACAAGAAATTTTCTAACTGGCTAAAGATAGCCTAATCCCTAACCTAATCCCTAACCTAATCCCTAACCTAATCCCTAACCTAATCCCTAACCTAATCCCTAACCCTTACAAAGAATACAATCGATACAATACAATGGCTACGACCAATCAAGAAACACCTTGTTAAACAGTGCGCATCTACCCATCATGGGGCATAAGGTTTGCCCTCCCCATTACTGCATCAGGTGTCTTGAAATAAAACTTTCTCACCCAGAGATATGATAAAACCTCAGAACTTCTGGGAGTTTCGCCCCTGGACGCTTTAGACCCACTAAAGACCCTAAGACGGGTCTCAAAGCCCAACCTGTAAGTCGCCCGAAAACTCCCACCCGACATTTTCTTATGCCCTCAACCCCTACCCCACTTTTGGAATACTTTTGCCACCAGTGGTATTATCATATTTTACATAGCTCTATTTTATGATCTATTTGCCATTATTTGCGACAGTACACAATGTTTCTGGAAGCATTGTGGTGTTTACTGAGTCATTTGGCCTATTTCATGTGTTGATGTAATCAATTTCTATTGCAACATGCCATTTAAACGTACACATTGGTAAAAGCCAGGTTTGAAGTCGAGTCCAGACTCGGACTCGTGATTTCATTGAGAAAATACGGGGCCTTGAAAGTTAAAATTGCCAGACTCGTGTGACTCGGACCCTCCAGACCCGACTACAGCTCTAGTAAAAGTTGTTTTGAGTCGTTATTTTGTTCCCGAATCCGAGTCAGCAAATCAGCCTGGAACAGTTGCAAAAACATTTACATTATTAGATGTTATGCAAATGGCTGTTTTATCTAAGTTTGTGGGATCCCAAAATTTGAAGAAAAAAAAAACATCACATATTTTCATATGATGTCGGTAGAAAGTTTCTCAAACATGAGATTTCGAAATTAAAAATGCGTGCCTGGGACTTAAAATACCTAAATTGTAGGCCTACCATTTTTAGCCATCAAGAAAGCATTGTGACCCAAGTTCCTTGGGTTCCGCGCTAAAATTTATTGTTGCACTGAACTAAATTCACCTTTAGGTCTCGTCCCGGCAAATTTGTGACAACACCCCCATAAAAAAGAATCAACATCAAGCAACTAGACTCTTTTCAGCAAGTAAAAAATCCTCTGATTTGATCAGTTAAACTTGCTCCTTTGACACCCATAGGTAAGTAGTTACACTTACATCGGGCATGCGTGCATCAAGATGCACGCATGTTGTATTTTCGAGGCTGATTTTTGTGAATACTGTATGTAACTCCTTGTGTATATGTCCAACTTTCCTTATCTTCTTCTTGTTTGTTACCCTTTGTGGGTGTAATAAAGTTGTTCGTATCTTTTCTTATCAAACATACTTTGTTTGTTACTAAGGTTCCCCGTTCCGCACAAGCAAGACTAAACATTTTATTCAAAATGTGTGTTTTAGTCAACTTATATTAGATAGGCTTGACCTAATTTTAACATAATTAACAACCTCGAGACGTTGTTAGTTCTGTTCGACGATGATCACAAGGTGATCACATGCTTCTTAGACATCACACTAGACCTGCATGATAATCCCAACTAACATTAGCGGTTGACCAAAACTCGATATGTCTTCATAAATGTGGATGAGGTTAGTGTTTAAAGCTTGTTAAAGCTTCAAGGGTCAAAAAGTACTTCCCTGCACAAAGTTCCAAATTCCGAAGAAGTTTGTTTGGTAAAAATTTCAGACCTAAAGTCACCCTTTGACAGTGTGGATGTACTTGAGTTCAAGCTATCATACCTACTGATTATATCCTCTCAGATTTCAGGAATCGCAAGTCTTTGAAATAAATTAGATAAACGCAGTTAATGACAAAACCACTTGCAATTGGGTGGCAACCGAAATATTCCATTCCCTGGGGATCCTGTTGGTAAGTTATCCCTAGATAGAGGGGTACCTGGAAGGATTTAATCATACTGAGAATTATATAAAGTAAAAAGAAACAGAAGAAAGAGAGAGTGGTATCTATCAAATGAGTTGTATGGTCATGTAAACGTTTCTTCTTTGAAAAGTACGACTGAGACTGTCAATCGTAATGAAGTGTTATTAGCGAGAAAGTGAACATGAACTGACGTTTTGCCACCAGCCTATGGCGGGGACTGGATATTGCAGCTTAATTTTCTAAACAAACAAAAAAGGTAAAACGTTTTTGGAATAAAAGTGAAGCAAAACTTAAGTATTTTAAATTAAATGAGCTATATATTCGTTCAAAATTTTGATTAAATGTTCCTCGTTATTCGAATTCATGAACGGTTCTGTCAAGGCATTTGACAATTTGGTTAAGGGAAATGTTTAATTCATTTACTGTCATTATATGCATCAAGCTTTTTATGAAATGCCATATAATGAGGTTGTACATTTGCCTTAATTGTTTGAAATTTCTGTTAGGAGGGACATGGTATTACCTTTAAGTGAGATTTAAGAGATTTATGGAAAGATCTAATGACTTAAAACTCACCAGAGTGAGATATATCGCTGTTTGTTCAAAACCGGAAACTTGTAAATATAAGATACTTAATGTGTAACCTGAAAACGTTGTTTGTTAGAGTTAAAGGTAATAACGCTTTGCATAAGATCGTGGAACAAGTACCAAAGTGTTATGAATAACTGACGGAGGATCTGATGATAAACCAAAAAAATAATACCTAACAACATAAAGAGTAGTTCAAAGCAAGGCGTGTCTAGACCTTTCTTCATAGGAGGGCCAAATGCGATGCGAGGTAGCAAAGCTATCGAGCACGAGCGCGCTTGCGCACGAAGGGAGTGTGGGTAGCGGTACCCCTCCCACACGACCAGGTCCCTTCGACTCTAACCCCTGACTACGCGGCTGCCTCACTATACCCCACAGGACATCTACATCGTTACTTATTTTTTATTTTCCCGCAGTTTCCATTGAAGGAAAAAAGTACCTCGTAAAAAAGATAAATCCCAATGCTAGTGCCCAGGAAATTCCGTGGTGTATGCGAAGTGACGGAATTCGGAATAATGAATGCCGGCACGGGACAGTGCATGGCAGCAGGCCCACTAACCTACTATCAAAGCGGGCCCCACCATTTGTTGGCTAATAGCGTACACCAAATTTTAGTAAAGATGCTTTCCAGATCTCTGGATTTAGCTATTTAAATTGGGATTTGCGCTTTGACTTTTTACAGTCTGGTTTAACTAGCTGCGCCCACAGCCTCTTTTCCAGTTGCGAGTTCCATGGACCCTGGAAACAAATACTTAGAACCTAAGTGGGGGAGGGGGGAAACTTGGCGCGGATCTCCACCCTCAGCCGGAGCGAGAAATTACCCAATACTTCTCCCTGATCGCACTGCAGGAAACTATCACTTCTCAAACACTCCAACATGCATCTGTCTTGAGATTCCAACTTTATTAAATTAATCCAAATGCTGGAGAGAAGTTGTGGCAGATAATTAAACGATATAACAAAAAAATTCTCGCCATTCTCATGCTTGTTACTGTTTGCTTACGTTGATAAATAAAGATAGAAAAATTTCTCCCCCCCCCCCTGAAGAAAATATTCACTCAGAGGTTTTGGAAAGTGGACAATTTAGGATGCTTCAGTTGGTACTATGACGTCATCCATTCACGCTGAAAGCTAACAAAATCACGCACCTCACCCCTAAATAATACTGGTTCATCCATCAACATGTTGGGGTCAGAGCGGCCGGAGGCAGAAGTTTTTCTCCGCTCCACTCACTCCCCTTCCCATCTCTATGGAGTGGCAGTTTGCAGTACTCTCCTGCAATTTACGTCATTGCTTCCATTTCCGCAACATTCCTCTCGCTCCCATCTTCATTACGTTTTCTCCCTTCTTCTTTTTCTTCATTTTCCTTCTTTCCCCTCTCTTCCCCCTTTCTTTCCTCTCTTTCCCCTTCGCCTTTTTTCACCATCTCATTTTCCTCCCCTAGCCATTGTGGGGAGAGGGGGGGGGGGGCATGGCCGGTGGTTCAAAAAAGTCAAGCAGATACGCGATAAGTGTAAACACCATCTTTGATAAGGTTTATTTGCTTACCTCATTTACAATTAATACGACATCTATGTGCCTAACGTCATACACAGGGGAGTAACATTATTAACGATAACCATATAAATATTCGGTTACTTCGAACACGTTACAATTTAATTTTATTGAATCAACGAAATATTTATCTTGATTTATTTTACATAGACCTAAACTCGGGCTTCGTCTGAAACCTGTCAATAGTATCATTATCAACAAAAATTCACACAATTTACACCATAAGCACTTCGAATTATTTTTAATCAACTGAATAGCTGACCGGAATATAGGAAATGGTAAGCTTTGGCTAAGAGTCCTCAATGCATGAGTTTGTAAAATACGGCAAAAACTTCAGCCAATAGTAGCGGCTGCAGCTCCAGACATCTTGAAAACAAAAACGTACTCCTTTTTGAAATACAGGGATGAAAGAAAAATGAAAAATTCTTTGTTGATAAATATCAGGAGGAAGGAAAGATTCTTGTTTAAATTCCTTAAAAAACGTTTTTTTTTTATTTTGAAATACAGGAATGAAAGGAAAAAGAAAAATTCTGATCTTTTTAATGTTTGGGGACGAATGTGCCCAACGTATGGTTGGTGTACTAAAATATTAAACTGTCTCCGGTAAGTGAATATCACTTTAATGAGATTTTCATCTCCAGAGGATTCATTTCCGAATCTGGCAAAAACACCTCTGTGTCCCCAAATAACTTCTTCTGTAGGTTTATTAAATGTTCCTCCTTCCGTCATGCGTTTTAATGACTTCAGAGCCTTAAAGAGTGCACGTTTAGGGTATCGTTCTGTCTTCATTACTTTTTACGATTTCGCTCTTAGAATGCACATCACAAAGGCCTCTAAAGGCCACATAAAACCCATTCTTTTCTTCAAGGTTTCTGTCAACTAGTATGATCTTTTATTTGTACTTCTTTCGCTATTACTTCGCATTGATTCAAAATACTTGGCTATTTAGTTTCTAGCTATAGGTACGGTATAAAGACTGCGATACAATGTAAAAATCGAGCAACTTATAAAGGATGTGAAAGCTATGGAAACCCTTGGCATCTTTACTAGCCTCTTCAGTTCAAAGAGGTCATACGTAGATGATACAATGCCTCATATCACAAGCACTTCCAAAGCCGGCTGCGCAGTTAACCAGCTCAAACCAAACTATATGGCTCACGATTCAAATTAAGGATAAATCAGAAAGTTCGCACTAAAATGTTTACAGCATTTTGTCGCCACTTTAATCTTTAATTTGGCATATCAATTTTGCTTCAGCTATTGATTAAGATGATCCGTGGTTCTGACCATTAAATGTTGTGGCCCCTAAACGCTTGTCGCACGGTAGGGTATTATATACATTATTTTCATTATATTTCATAGTGTATATTTTCTAAACTATTTTTGGGGTTAAGTAAAATGCTACCCAAATGTCGATTTAAACCATACCCATGTGAAAAAAGAAAAAAAGATCTATACGAATATGTTAGGTTGTATAGAGGATAGGGGAAAAATTTTCCCCTTTGAAAATCATTTGAAAAATAAAACAAAAACACCCTCCAAGAGAACTTTTTGTAAGAATGCCAAGACAATTGGCAGTTTAATGAAGCACAGATAATGACAGACGACTTGCACTTTACGTAATCCTAGCTGACTGATAGTGCCATTGTAACCTTAGTCAACACATCCAACAGGGGGAAATATTTTCATCCAATAGCGTAGTCAGGATTGTGTCACGGTGGGGGAGGGGGGGTGAGCACGAAATGAGGGAAAAGTCCTTTTGGGAAGAGAAAAAACCCGCCATTTTAGGCGTTTGGGGCATTTCGGTGTTGGGTCATGGGGGGTCTAAACTCCCAAAAACCACCCCGTGGCTACGCCACTGTTCTCATTTTGGAACCTCTGCTGACTTACAGAACTTTTGTCATCTTACCCAGACTCATCTGACTGCTATTGTTATTTCCGTCATCGTTAGGTGACCGATATACCTTTTTTTTTTATCCAAATCTACCTAAGAGTAACTGCCAGCGCTATTAATATGTTACTCAACCTAGCTTGACTAACAGCGCTATTGTCATTTCACTCAAGCCTGTAACTGATTGACAGCATTAAGTCCAGCTGATTGATAACGCCGTAAAGTGCTTTCACGTGACGTCATTATCAGTTACCCACCCCAACTGCCAGGCAAAAATCAACTGTCATGACGTCACTTGTCAGCTGCTCCTCTACTAGCTGTATGTACTACACTACAGTTTTTGTCCGGCAGCTGAGCAAGGAACGGGACTTATAACGTCATTGCACATTCTACTGTAATTCCAATCGACGCGGCAGACAGATAGTCATCTCACTCAACGTCTGTTGACAGGGAGAGCTATTGCCATTTCATTTAACTTCTGGTGGACTGAAAGATCCATTCCCATTTCACTCAAACCCAGTTAAATGACATTTTACATTATCGTAAAAATGACACCGATGCAAGTATACCTGACATTATTAAAGGATCAAGCTCTGTTCGAATGTGCAAGCACATTCGTTTACTCTTGTACTGTGAATAGCCGTCAGTTTGGTGCACCTCTCCCGTGTGACTTTCCCCTCCCCTTTTCCGTGCACCCACATTTGACCTTACATGTAGAATACAAGCATTGAAGTTACGTTATCTGCAAAATTGAACTAAATAGCAAGAACCGTGTCTTTTTACTACATAGAAGTGCAAAGCATGGGGTGAACAAGCGCTTAAGGATAGCTGTTGGAGCATTAAATCCATTTTTTTTTTTTTTTTTGCAATTGTATGAAGAGTGAGATCATCTCAGGAAAAGTAGGAAGAGAAATGAAGATGAGCTGCAAATCACTTGGGAATCACCAGTTGAGTAGCCTTTTAAAAACGTCTAATTAGAATGAATTCGGTACCACTGGCATGGGATTACTCGCAACAACTAAAACCCATGTATGAAAGATAATATCTGGAGGAAACTCATGTGTTCTGAAGAGGATTGAAATAGGTCAAATGTAACGCATGGTAGGACTTACATTTCATCAAGACATTCTCTACACAAGAGAACGCTAAAGGGGTCGATGGAGAATATAAAATGAAGAAAAAACAAAAGAAACGAACGTGTGTCGCCTGAAATCGCTCCAGTTTAATCCGTTTAACCGTTGCTGGCATTGTTGTGTTGGGTTCGCGCCATGCCGCGGGTAACTCTAAAGAAGGCCAAAAATTGGACAAAACGAACGATTTACGTCAATTTAAAGTAATTTTATTGAGTTTGTCTCCTCTCCTTTTACTTTGATGACAAAATAAAATGGTTTATAAAAGAACGTAAGAAAACAAAGAAGTAACTCGACTTTAGATCTTTCCTCTTCGAAGGTCGGAACCGAAGTTCTTAAATCAAAGTGACCATGTGTAACTTAAAGTCATATACTTTTAGATACGCAATTATTTCTATTTTATTGATTGGTCTGAGACAAATTATTATGAATATTTACAAGGTGTTCAGCAATGGCTACATCTCTTCAAAATACCGTAAGCGCAAGAAGAGCCATGGACGTTGCATCATTTGAAATGCTGAAAGTTTGGGTGACCAACTTTTTCTTGAGCAACAAACAACTGAATTTCTATCTGAGGGAAGCTTATTTCTTGAAGAGAAGGCTACCATACTGCATTATGTTTGATAATCTATCAACCTGTATCAATAATATTAGTTTTAAAGGATGAATTTTTCTTGCAAAACAAACGCAATATTTCCCTTTAAGTCATTGCATAAGTTGGACCAAATTACACGCTGTCATTCTTCAAACATTGGAATTGTAGTTTACAACACGTGACTAATACCCATCCTATGCTGATGGATTATTTAAGATAAACACTGAATCTTCTCAATTAGACAGATTTTCAATAAGCGATCATTGTTTTTGTCTAAAATACTCAGGTTTGGCTAGGTTGGTTCAGAATTTTAACGATATAAGCGATTTTCATGACGATGCTGTATATTACCGACTTACACAATAACCTTTTCACGTCTTTTATCAATCTTTCTAACATATAAAATACTTTTTTGCTGTTTAATTTCTCTTGTCGTTTTTCTTGTACGTAATTTCGGAACATTTCACCTGTTTTGACTACATTTATTTCTACAATTATTTATGCAGTCTCTTCTGTTGCATTTCATTTTTTTTCTCGTCAGAACAAAAAGGAAAGGTTTGCTTGGACTAACAACGTTACCTAGTCAGAGTTTTCCTTCACAGAAATGTTTACACTTTCAGAATTAATTGATCAATCTGATACGCGACTGCGACAGATATTAATCAAAGTTATGTAGGCTCAAAACTAAATTTTGTTTAAACTTACCTAATTTAAGAAAGTATAAATGTTCAGAAATCCCCGCAAATAATATTTAACCTGAAAAACCCTAAAACATGAATTTTCATAGGTGCCCGTGAACTGGGACAAATTTGATTGCCGGCGTTGTGCCATGGCCCAGTGGATTCAAAAGGCAGTGGCATTTGAAACGATAAGGCTCAGCAATCGGGAGGTTTGGGTTTCGATTTCAGGTCGGGTCAAAGCAAGATGGGCTTCTAATTGAAGAACAATGTATTATTTTCCAATCTGAACTGGTCTCTTTGTTAAGAAATGAATTTAATCTGATGAGTTGGTTGACCATCAGGAGTGAAGCTGGAATTCATTAACCAGCATATGCGTCTACAAAATCCGTGTTTCTCTTGTGGTCGCAAAACTACTGCTTTGGCTGAATAAAATACCATTCACATACCGTACAGTACCAATCAACGTAGACCCTTGCCTGCGTAGCAGACTGTAGGGCATATTCCGTGTTCAGTCATATCCCTAGGTGGTTTGTGAAGCCTTAAAGGCGAAGTGAACAAACTGAGTCCGCTCCACGAGGTACGTAGACCCTTGCCCATTGGGACAACCATTAACTTCACCTATTCCTTATTATCTCATCGCTCCGTGAGGAGGATGAGATATTGTAGTCACTTTGCCAATGGGGCTACATATGACAATGCCAGCTAAAATCGCAATGGTTACCATGGTAACGATAAATTTTCCCAGGTTACTAGTCTCGAGGTCTAACCCATGGTGAGGTACCCCGGGGTGATTGAAGGTCCAGGGCTGAGGGAGGGGTCAAAACCTGTCCGTGTGTGTGTGTGTGTTGGTGGGTGAATGTGTGTGTGTGTGTGTGTGGCTTTGTCTTTGTGTAAAACAGAGGACCTAAACAAAGGACTTCCAGGTCCTCGGTAGTAAATTCAATAGATTTCTCAAGTCCTCGGTTGTCTAACAATAAACAGTCTATTGTGAAGGTTAGGGTTAAGTAAGCAGACACAATGGAGATAACAATTAAGTCCTCAGTTGTGTGTAAAAACACGACTGTGTGTGTGTTTGTGTGTCCAATTTTGTTTTCCTAATATCTTGTAAACGGCTGGGCCGATTTTCTTCAAACTTGGTAGGATGGTACCTTAGGTGGAACAATTGCATTGTAATACACAACCGGAAGTGAAGGTCAAAGGTTACGGGTCAACGGTCAAATTTAGTGAAATCAACATTTTCTGCTATATTTCCAAAAGTAAAAGTCCTCCTGACACGAAACTTCACACATATGATGATTGCATCTAGACCTACCAAAATATGTGGTTGCCATAGCAACAGAGGTCAAAGGTCAAGTGGTAGAATGGAACAAAAAATTTTCAAGTGAAAATTTGTTCGTAAAACAACGTTTTTGTCTTTTAAACTCCTCCTAGTGGGCTGGACCGATTCTTTTCAAAATTGGTAGGTGGAGACCCCAGGGTGGGAACTTATGTCTCCCAGGCCCTCGGTAGTAAAGGTCAAAGATCAGAGGTCAAAGGTCACATTTTGCAAAAAACCACTTTTCTTTACTATTTTGTACTAAAACTTCAAAAGAAAACCTTCATTTTACATAAAACTTCACAAGTATAATAGGGTAGACTAGTTCTACCAAAATATATAGTTTCCATGGCAACCAAGGTCAAAGGTCACGTGACTGGGGGTCAAATACTTTTTGTATTCACTTTAACTCTTAACGGAAGCATCCCACAAGTCTGAAAGTTTAAGTGTAAAAGCCTAGGCATGATAAGTTGTACCGATATGTGTGGTTGTCATGGCAACCAAGGACATAGTTCACCTTACAGATTGTCAAAGGTTAAAGAGGGCGTGACACGGCCATAAAAACTTTTGTGTATTGCAAGATTTGATACAGAATTGTACAAATATCATCTCACACCCCATTAAAAACCGGTACAATTCGGCATAAATGATATTCGACTGAAGGTAAACTGCGTTCGAAATTCAATTTCGAAAAATGCCGCAACAGCTCACCTGACTTTTATGACGCAATTGGCGGCACAAACCCCGCCCTACGGCGCGCATCTAGATGTGGAACTAATGTAACGCTCGGTAAAGTTATCTTATCCTAGCAACCTCATGAAAACGATTGCATCACAATAAAGAGTCCAACATACAGAGCGAAAGGCGCGGACCATGGTGGGGATTTGGAGCAAATCATTGGCCAAAAGTTCGCGTGCATATGCGCCCGGGTAAAAATAGTTCTGTTTTTGTGCAAGACAGACGCGGTTCGGGCACTATAAAGAACAGCTGTGAACATGTATGGACAGACCATAACAAGCGCATCCCCACTACGAGCGCGTCTTTACTGTATGAGCTGTTTGGTGAAGATGCTATTGCGAATACTAAGCAGTAACCGTGCAATGCACCATTCACAGTGTCAGTGGCCACGCTCACTGCTATTTTAGCACCGGTGTTTGCAATTATGTAGGCGCTAACACGCGTTACCATGCACATGATTCGATGATTGTGAGCTCTCTGGTACAGTGTTGCTAATCGTGCCTCCAATGACGTCACCATTTTTGAGACGCGTTCACATACGTTTTTTCGCATTAGTTCGAATTTCAAATGGGCTGAGCCTGGCCTGTAATTGGGAATTCAAAACGTCGTATGTCGGTATTTATGGACATAATTTAGTAGGGAAATCATTCACTTTATGTCAAGGTGTACCCAAAGATAAGTTACCGAGGAACTTACTTTAGAAGATTTTCGGCCGACGCATTAATCTTTTCTGCGTACTGGCCTGTGGCGAATACTAGCCCATGGCAAGGAATAACACAAGATATGAAACTGTGGGTGACTAACATTAGGTTAGGCATAGAGCCTACCTGTCTTATATATTAGTGCCCTGAAAACTTGGCGGTTTTGAAGCATCGCCAAAAAAACGTACGTGACAATTTCCTTGCCACGGGCTAGGATTCGCCACAGGCCAGTACGCAGAAAAGGTTTGTGCGTCGGCCGGAAATCTTCTAACGCCTTGCCTTCAACATGGCGCACACACCCAGTTTTTTAATTGAGACGCACTTGATGCGCATATCAGCTCCGGGACACACATGAAGTTTGCCGTCGCGTCAAAATGGAAAATACGCCCATACAGCTAGTGCCTGAATAATAACAATTACGCACTTGTCTAAAGCGTCCCCGAAAGCGTCTTACTTTTTAATCGTTGCGTCCATATCCGTTTCAATTAAGTGTAACAGTCAAGCTAGTTTTCATTAGAGTGTTGCAAGGGGATACCAACATCTTAAAAATAAATTTGTTCCAAAATCTTAGATAGGCCTACTGGATTAAAAGGGCAACCGTTACAAAGATTGGGTCACCTATTTCTCCAGTTCTTTTATAATCCGTTGTCAGAATTTAAATATCCAAATGATGTTTTTTGTTTGTGAATAAGGGGTGCGCCTATAGTTCCAAGAACTTGATTGGTCTGTGCCATATTCTTTCCCCTCGCTATCTTACGAAAAAAAAAAACTTCCTTCCCTTGGAACGAAAAAAAAAATCGCTTCCCAAATGGACTTAAAATAGGAATTTCAAAGGATTGTGGCATGCAGCTTTAGTATGGTAATTTTTGTCAATGAAATTCTACTGTGGCATAAAAACAGCACAGATAAAACTTCTAGTACATAAATAGTTCAAGTTCTGTAACCAACTTGCGCACATGTTAGCGATGAGATATGCAACTCCGTGGATTGCCCTCTTGTTAAACTTTTGAAAGTTCAAAGCAAAAATGACAACGACACCTAACTGCCATTGAACAGATTCTACTTAAAATTATTGTCATTATTGCTGTGGGGTGAAATGTGTAGCATGTATTCCAGACACGCATGAGTAGGCTACCCTCACCAGATGCCATAACTCGATGATCGCATTCCACTGAAACTATCCTCTAGAGAATTGTCATATCTGTATCGTCTTAAATTATATCATCACACATGCAATATTTTTATAAGGTAAAGATTTTATCGTTGGTTGTGTATAATAAATAAAAATAAATATACAGATTCATGATACACGTTTTACGGAACATATAAACAGCATCCCGTTTAGAGATGACCTGCCATTTTGTTTTTCAGTAGGAGTATGTTGCATAGTCGTAAATTTATATGGACTTTGATTACTCGTTTGAAGAATACATTGGCAATTGTTGGTTCTATTTTTAACAACAAGCTCGATATAACATCATGGAAACGTAAATCATTTACTGATAGTTACACTTTATAAAAATGATCACGTCAGTTATTATTCGTAGCGTTTCCCTTACATCCACGAAGACGTTTATTTCCAAGGGATGCAGCTACTTGAACACCAAAGTATCTTGTAATGACAGAGAAGTGTTGTCTACTCTCCAACTGAAATCTAATTATTTTTCACTAACTTGCTCTCATCGGTATCTTCCAAGAAGTTTTAACCTAATTACTTTTGATTTTTCATCATATATTTAATTATGCTGGAATCAAAATCGTGAAAATGTATTTCCAGAAAACCTCAAAAGCTAAATCCTTAACGAATTTGTTGTTCTGTTTTAATTGAGGTTCTAATTTCATTCCGAGGTCCGACCCCTTTTTACTCAAACATCTATTCTATTCGCTACTGACCATATTGCGAGCTAAATGAAAACCTTCATAATTCTCGTTTCATTTCCAGCTTTGAGAAAAATTTAAAGGTGCTGGTTTTAAATACTGTTAAAAGTAGCTTTTACATCCTTTCCTGCAAGTCATGGGCTGTTGAGGACCTGTGTGTATTTGTGTACAAGTGTATGTTCGTATGTACGTGTGTGATCGAGGTAGACCATTGTTTGAAATATCCCTAGTAGTGTATTTCACTTGTTACCGATGTCTCCATATCCTTTTAAAGGAAATCATGCATTCGTTTACTTTCTTTGATAACCCATTTTGCTATCTCTCTTTCGCGGTTTTTGCAGCCACTCCAACTAATTTGGAAATTAACAACCTCTAAATCTTTCAAATATTCCTTCTTGCTTCTGTTTTACTTTGTGCGGAAAATATGTCAGCTTCAGTGCTGGTATCTCTAGAACTACAGACCATGAAAAATGAATGAAAAAATTTCACCAGAATATTTAAAATATGTTCCTCTTTAACCGATGTCAAACTTAACATTTGGTTTTAGACTTTTCTTTTCAGCCTGTCATCTGTAACATCTGGGACTCCCAAACGGACTTCCTGACCAAACGTCTGCTTGTATTCAGTCATAATCTGAAATTCTGTGATGTCACGCATCGGAAAGGATTCCACTTTGACATTTTTATGAAATCGAGAAAAATGTATAGACTCAAGTTAATGTTAATTTATTAAGGAAATTAAAATCGAATTAATTGAGCAACAAAAATACCACAGGAAGATTGCCACTCAACGGTAGCCATTTTACTTTTTATGTTTTCTGTCAAAGCTATTATATTCACACATACCTACAACATTGCAATATGACCGCCCATGTGATTCACAAATTGCTCTCGATTTGGAAAGAACTACAAACCTTCATAAGGTGTGGTGTGTTGGCTTTCTGAAAATACAAAAATGGTTAAAATTTGAGTGAAATTTCACAAAACTACTGCAAAACTAAGGCGCTTTGGGCTACACCCGTATTCCACATTCACATCGTTTTGAAATAAAATAGAATCAAAATTCATAAAAAAAAAAAACAAATAAAATAAAAAAAAAAAAACTTGCTAGCCCTCCTACTTGTCGGATTGACAAAAAAAAACTGCTAGAGCAGCTTTCTAGCTTACTTTACCCTTTTCTTCCCAAAATGAGAATTACACATTTGCTTCTAGTAAAAACAAGTAAGAAGCGAGCAACCGCCAGAGGCCGGATGTACGTCATTATTTCGGTAGTCTAAGCAATTTCTTGATCGGGTCACTTGGGATAAAATGACAGAAAATGGCATTCGTTTCGCTGTTTGCTTTCCAATGTCATTGGGGCAATTAAAGTGATCGACAATTATCAAAGCAGTGTAATTAGTACGAACCATTTCAGGACCGAGTCCTCAGTTTCAAAACCGAAACTTTACAGCGTCGTGTAGTTACCCGAAGAATTCACCCGGATGACCAAAGAATTAATCTATGCGAGACGCGTCTTGTGAAAACGAATGTTTTATTTTTGTTTTTTTTTTTTCAATTCATAGACCTATTTCCAAATAGCAATCACAATGAACTGTGAGATAGAGTTTTGGGTGTTCGTCAATTTTCACAACAGTAAAATGCCATTGACAAAAATGACAAACACCAAAACTCTATCCCACAATCGTTTGTAATTGCTATTAAGAAATAGGTCTATTTTAAGGGAAAAATACGGCAACCACAACTTGAATTAATGTGTAGTGTTGAGACTGTTCTGTTTCATGACAGTCTCTTCAGAATTGTGTTGCAAGATTTTATCTACTCAATTCCAAAATTGAGTAAAGGGATTGCATGCTTGATTTTTCTTGACAATATACAATACTGGAGTCCTGAAATATAATGTAAGATACTTGGAGTAGAAATAAGAAGGAATTAATTTTGAGATTTAGTTGTTATTTGAAAACAAGTTTTGTGCAACTGCTTTTGCCTGTACTTTTTAAAGACTTTTTGACATCCGCACGCTTGTGTCGATGTGATAAACAGGCATGATGATAGCCAATCATATAGCCTACGGGAAGCAATTAAGGACCAATCAAAACAAGACTGGTTTGATGGAAGCGAAAAAAAAGTAAATATACCTCAAGGAACACATTAGAATTCAAGAAAAAAAGCTCACAAGAAAGGATTTGTTTCGCTAGTGTAGGACAGTTGATTTTTTCTCATAGTGCTAATTTGATCACCTTCAGTCATGTCATATTAAATATATAGATTACAGTCATATTAGAGTCATTTTGTGTCACTAACTTTGAAACATCTGACAATTTACGAAGCTTAGAAAGCATTGCTGATTTCAAAAATAATAAACTTGTTGGTCCACAAGAAAAAGTAAACACTTTGTTTTATTATGTTTGGTGATCCTGGTTAATTGCTTGAAAAATCATTTTTGTTACTCAACAGTCATTAGAAAATTCTGCTCCCTGAACGGCGGACATTTATACTTTGACTTTGATCTCCGAATCTAGCCAGGCGCTGATCCAGACATTTTAAAAAGGGGTTGGCTTAAGAGAAAGCAGGGATGTGAGGGAGTTGCACTGCTCATTTCCCGTATGTTTAATTGTTGATCTGGCGAAATGGGGAGGGATGAGGCCGTAAAAGCCCCCTACCCCACCCCTTTTGATCCGCGCCTGCTAGCAGTGCAGTCACGTGTTTGTTGTTAACCGCTGGGATACTGGGCATGCACCTAAAAAGGATTCTAAAGGATTGATTTGTGTTTCCATGAAAACTGTGACTTGGACCGAGTTCAGTGACTTAATTAGTCTCTAAATGAATCTCGAGCCATAGCAATCTGTTCAAATCTTGTGAAGTTATGCACGAAAATGAAATTAAAAAAATGGAGGAAAAGAATTAAAAATTTTCAAACTAATCTGTCAAATTATTGGTATTTGGGACAAAAAATATCAAATAGGTACTTAATGTTCCAAAATTAATGAAAAACGTGTTACTAATTAAAAGTAAACTCAGTTTCCTGTTATCTACAGCAGTATCGTACACCTCCTAGTCATTGTTTGGGCTAAAAACTCCTGATAGGAATCTCAAGGTCAGTTCATTATTAGCGGTTTTCTATCATAAAATAAAAAACGGTCAAGTCATGACGCTATCGGTCAAGTCAAGTTTCAAAGGAGAAGAATTTTCTCATGTGAACAGGTGAAGTATCACAACTGTGACGCTCTGTCTATATGATAAACAGGTCTGATGCTAGCCAGTGATAAAGTCAATAGAATTCAGTATCTTTATCAATTAAGACACGCCCTTAAAGCAATTAAATGTCAAATCAAACTGAACAAGACGTGTCAGAAGAGAGAAGAAAAAAGCAACAACAACTCACAACTAAGGTCCTCAGTTGTTGTGAGTTGTTCCTCAGTCTGAGGATTTGTTTTGCAAGTCTAGCACTGTTCTTGACTTTCGTGTTATTTAATCTATTACCGTCATGTTATATAATCGGTTACAGTCATATTGTATCGTTGCTGATTTCAAAAATAATAAAAATGTTGGTCCATTAGAAGAAATAATGCACTGTATTTTATTATGCATGGCGATGCATGTAAATTGCTTGAAAAAATGTTTCTCAACATGGAAGTACCTCTTTCATTTGCACTAATAGAATGTCGGTGTAGACTCGATGAACATAGTCTGTTTAAAGGCAGTCATTAGTCACCCCAAACTACAGTTTCAGTATACATATATCAAAACTCTCAATTGGTACAGCTCTTTGATTGGCATCAAATTCAAACAATGCATCATAGCTGAATTACACATCATGGGCACTGAGAGTGTCTTGATTACACATTATGGACTTGTATGGCCACTGGGACAAGCCATGAAGCAATAAACTAGGATTGTGTCTGGATAAAGATGAGTTCTAGATAAATGTGGGAGGGGCTAGAAGTAAGAAGGTTGGGAGAATTGGAACTGTTTGGGATGATGAAAATATGCCTTTAAATATGACGTAAGCCACAACTGGAAAAAAGGCCGGGACCGGCTTGATTTGAACCAAAAGGTTGAAAACTGGGCCGTAAACTCCATCCAACCAACTAACTACATAAGATATTCGAACTCTTAGGTCAGCATATATTTCAATCATTTCATTTCATTGAAAAATTAAAGCTTCGTTTGTAGTTAGGTATGTCGATGGCAGCTCGTTCCTAATGCTTTCGTTTGAATGAATGCCCATTGTAAATAATTAGCTTTCATGTGAGTTACCTTTAAAGATATCGTTCCCGTGTATAAAAAACGTTCCCACATATTTCTAAACTCTACATTGTCATATAATATTCTTCATAAATCTGCTTGAAATGTGATGGAATCCAAATATGTGGTCAAGCGATACAAATAAGGGTCGCCTGCAGACCTACTTAATGCAAAGTAACGCTGAAATTAATGGAATTATGTAAGATATACTGTATATTTGTAATCAGAAACACTATACCGTTTTGATGGCTTCAGGTTGAGGTTATGCGCCATTCGAGGGACCGAACGATTCATTTTACCGTTCGCTGAGCACGGTGCAGGCATCTTCACATCAGTGGTAAAATACCAGATCTCATGTGAATTTAAATGTCACGGTTGGTGGGTCTGGTGTTCAAACAGCTCAACGGCAGACCAATTTTGCCAAAATACTGCTTCGTTGAGTTAACACGTTCACGCCTTCCGGTGAAGGTTCTTCACTCATCTAGAACCATCTCGTCTGGAGGGAGGGAGATATGGAAATCCCTTGGGTTGTTTTGTATTTTTACACTGTTTTAATTTTTACAAAAACAGCGCAGTGGAGGCTGTGTTTTAAAAACAATAAAGACGTTTTTTGTTATGTAACGGCAGACGTCTAGGAAAGAGTTCCGTGACAATGATGATAACGTTTAAAGGGCAAAGCAGTCATCCCAAATGGAAGAAGTGTAGTAGACTGTCCAGTTTCATGATTGGCTGTTGGGAGTCATGTGACAATGTTTTTTCTCTTCAAATGTGAAATTAACAAGAAGTAACTGCTTGGTTTACCTTTGAATGTGCAATAGTAAAGTCATAAAATAAAGATACTTTGAAGAGAAATAAGATGAAAATTGTGTTATTTAACTTTTTCTCCAAAATAAGTTTGGGAGACTGCTCTTTACCCTTAAGGGACAATCAGAGTTTAGAAGAGATATTAAGTGTTTGATCCTGCAGACCTCGATTTTTTCGTTCTTGTAAATAATCGTGTCCAATAATATAGAGCCATTGACAAATTTTTCTGGTATGAAGAAGAGGTTTTGTGTTAATTATTGTTATCTCAAAATATTTGTCGGGTAACAAAATTCCACGTTTAAATGAGAGACAGACAGCTTCCTAGTCTTCTGAACGATAACCAATCAAATCGAAGACCGGGGTGACGTAACATAAAGATTTGCTGGTATTTTCCTTTATTCTTATGTATCTTTTTGTTTTTGTTTTGTAAATTTACATCGACCTTAAACAGTTTATGGCGGAGGTAACTTGGTGATTTTTTTTTTGGGGGGGGTGGGGGTGTGGGGATCTCACGCTGTAATAATTTTACCTAACTTGGGTCACCTCCACAAGAGGATTGGAAACCCTGACGTATACCATCATTCCAAGTTTCACTTAACCTAGGCCAATTGTATAAGTCTTCTTTCTCATCAAGTAAAGGCGACAGCATTGAATATTTTTTAAAACATTCTCTGAATATTGATATATTCCAAACTTTTAAATTCGTCAACGAATTTAGCTTGTTTGAAAAGTTTATCGAAACATTTTACTTATTTTGTTACGATCTTGATCGTTCATGTTAGTTATGAATCAATTTTGTAACTTAGTCTGACGTTACTTATGCTATGATGAGGGCTATGTCATGATTGCGATTAGTTATCATGCTTGGTTCTACTGTAACTTTTTTCATCTTCCGTATATCATTTAGAGAAAATAAGTGAGGATGACTTATAAATATTAAAGCCCATATTTGTTAAAACTATTAAAGCAATCATAATTTGTAATAATAAAAACCTTATGCTTAAACCTTAGTACCGTTGCAAAGAACTGTGGGCTACGAAGTATTGATATGAAATGTCTGTTATTACTGGGAATGTGTAGTCGGTGGCGGATCCAGTGTAGGACCCAACAGACGCTATGTGTGTTTAAAGGGCAAGAGCAGTCGCCCCAAACCGATTTTGAAGCAACAGCCAAATAGTAGAATTTTTTTCTTTTTCTCTTCGTCGTATCTTCCATCTTATTACAGGACTTCAGTATTGCATATTCAAGTAAACTTTGACAGCTCATCTTAGTAAATTTCACAATTGAGCTGGAAAAAATTTGTCACATGATCCTGAAGAGCCAGTTATGAAACAGGAAAGTCCACTACGGAACATTTTAGTTGAGGGACTGCACTTTTCCTTTAAAGGTCCAACTCTCTAACCACAAACAATACCAAATCTCCTAGTTTTCTTACTTAGGCCCCTCCCACAATTGTCTGAAACTCGGGCCTTTCCCAAACACAATCTCAGTTTATTGCTTCAGGGTGAGTGTAAAAAAACTCAATGTGTGTAATCAAAACATTCTCAGTTATAATGCTGTTTTCTGGTGTAATAGAAGCCCTGGTACTCTATAGTTTTAATTAGCTGTCAATAAAAAACAGAGCCAATTGAGAATTTCTGGTACTCCCTACAAGAATTGTAGCCTAGGGTGAGAGAATTGGCCCTTTAAAAGATGTTTCCAAACGTTTCAAACGTATCACAGTTTGTATCTAAAATTTGTTTCAAAACCAAAATGCCCGAAAGATGCTCTGCCACAAATTTATAATTACAGCCACAGATCACGAGTAAGGCAAATATGAAACCATTAGCTTCCTGCTCAAAGGTGAAGTATATTTGACTTAGACACCAAACGCCATGACAATGGGTCAATGAATGAAGCTGACATGCTAAGGGTTACCCCGCGGAGCGGACGATGGTTTTCTCAGCTTCCAAAACCACCAGGGATATGACTTAACAAGGAATATGACGTACAGCCTGCTACGAAGGTTAACTTAGGAACGGATTCAAGAAGTGTCAATTAAGGGGAAGGATGTATTGAACTCAAGCGGGGATGTAAGGTAAGACTTCAAAGAGATAATTTCTATCGTTAGGACATTTAACAATTCAAAATTTGTAAAAAGACAAAGCTATGTTAGTGAAAAGAACGGAAGGGACGAAACGTGTACTGTACCATCAAGGTGCTATCATGAACGTATGTACAGTTGTTTTGCGTAACGTGTAAGGAAGGTCTGCCCAAAGTGATGAAACTATTTTGATTACTGGTATGACAAGAGCCACCGTATATTCTACAAAGTTGAATAAAATTCCCTTCGGAATATCCACTTTTTGCTCAAGAATTATGCTCTCCTAGAGTTCAGATTGTAAATGCAAGAATGATTTTCACACCTTGTGCCAAAGAGTTATTTCACTTACTCAATTTAAGGATGTAAAACAGGCATATAGACGTCTTTCTAGTTGACACGCAGATGTATCAATGCAAGAAATGTTACATAAAAAACAATAAAATAGTGGAATTGAAATGAACTACGTTAGAGTGAAGAAAATGGACCCTGTGTCTCCGAGTCCCTCCCTGCCCCACCTCATTTGAATTTTCCCTTTTTTATTTTATGAAGGTATGTATTACATTACCTATGACAATAACCTGATCAAACACACTCAATTTCTGAATGTGTGAATGGTTTTAATAAAGGCCTATTTATATCAGTGTTTGCTACATAATATCTGCCGATATCAGCCTCCCTAAATAGGTCATTCATGCATCCCGTTACTGAAGACGACATACTTCATTTCTCCATTAACTATTCTGGTTTTGATAGGGATGTGCATACTGAACTATAGAACATCATTTAATCGCTACAGGTATATTTTATAGAAATGCTGAAACGACCACAACTATAGTTCTTTCAGCTGTAATCCACACTAGCAGTAGGTCGCTAGTTGGGTAAATGCGCAGCGTTTAACAAAGTATCTCTTGATTGGCTGTTGCCGTTGTATTGTATCGATTGCATCCCTTGTTAGGTATTAGGGCTATTGTTAGCAAGTTAGGAAATTTTTTTGTTAAACAGTGCAATTAGAGAATAAAGGGGAAATATCAACCACATGAGACAAAGGACAGTTCTCCCCTATACTCTTTCCGAAAATTTAACTTATAGCAAGTCTTCCCTCTCAGCGCTTGTGTAGTTTTAAAGTATTCTTTGATCTTCTCTGTATTGTGATTTCACTATCATGTCTTATGCACAGCGCCACTGCGAACAATCCACCTTCATCAAGTATCGGAGCATAGCGCTGCGGATTTTTTTTTTTTTGGGGGGGGGGGGGGGATATAACTCCCGGATCACCGGAAATGACATCTCTGTCAAATGTCATCTCATTTACACTGCATTTCTTCACTTTGTTTACACCTTACACCATCCCTACAAATAGAGCTAGCTTTAATACGTTGAAACTGAATTTACGTTTTTGGTTATATTTTATATATTTAATATATAATATATATATATATATATATATATATTATATATATATATATATATATATATATATATATATATATATATATATATATATATATATAATATATATATATATATATATATATATTATATATTTAATTAAAAACAACCCTAAACATTTTTTGTAACTTCCGCGACAATATCCCATTATTTCGGACAAGGTGTTGTGGAAGAATATAAAGAAAGTCTGAGTAGAAAATGTTTTCTAAGCAAAATCTGTCAGAATCCGCAATCCTTTTACATTTTCATAGAATTTTAACCATGAATGCAATTTTTGTTTGTTTTTCGAGCAAATTTTGTGAAAGTATTTGCACATGCTTACGAGTTTTCTGTGTAAGTAAAAACAAAACCAAATTTGTTAAGACAGAAATAGTTGTCCGAATTTTTCTCAGGCCGTACCCAATATTCCGGTCGTGAGGAAGTTTGGGGAGCAGTCTTCCCTGAATGCGCCCCTGTCTCTCACGCCTAAAATTTAGAACTGAGGTATCATCGTATTGCCAATTGATCTGAAAATATGAAACTGCCTACTGTAAAATTGTTTTTAATTTGTAACAACGTAAAGAAAATCACAAAATGATGTACAAAAGAGAAGACAAAATGACTAATCTACGAACGTAAAAAATAAGCCTGTGAAATCTTAGACTGGCCTCTAAATTCGCCCTGAAAAATATGATGGCAGTTACCGAAACGATTAGCAAAAGACCGAAAATGGCACCAGCTAGAAAACTTTCCGTTATTTATTCAACCGTTTCAACCCAAACCCTTTCAAACCAAGCTTGTTCATACCAATACATATTTTATTTTTGCATCAACCAGTTGGAACCATGTCACATACACCATCCAGTTCGTAGCCTATACACCTATACACAACGAGTTTACAACAAAAATCCTATGTGCATTGCTAACAGCTATAGGTGCCTAACTTGACAATACATAACCTGAGGGAGCCTTGACAATTATTTACATTATCATTTTCATCTATTTTCGATGCATCATCTTGTCTCCTTTGAGATAAAACCAGTAAAGAGTGTGGATAGAAGAGTGTCGATGACGTCAAACGTCACAAACGCGGCAGATGTACGATAAAACTTCTCCCTGGTGAGATATGCTACCTTGATAAGTACTTTGAGAAAAATGAGGTATATTTGAACTGGAAATTAATTTAGTCATAACCCGTCAAAAAGGCAGTCACATGTAAAGATCTGACATTTCTAATTCTCAATTTAGCTGTTTAAAGCGTACAGAGGACGTAGTATAATATAACCATACAAGGTAATAATTTGTCGACAACTTTCGACCATGGTTATGTACTACAAAAATTGACATGTTCTGTTAAAACATTTGAAATAATTACCCTGTTATTTAAATTTTAAACATTACATTAATGCATATCTGCAGATTTAAGTACAGCACTAAAAGGTACCATGACGAATTTATATAATAAATTTTGATGAAAGGTTCTGCAACTGTGAGGTTGTTGAAATTTCACAAAAAATGGCATTTTTTTAACAGTCTTAAAAATCATTGATCACGACTTTCCTAAATGTCGCGATTTCTATTATTGAATATGTGTAAACCTGCAAAGCCATTTCAGTCCATAAAGTTATAGAATAATAAAAGATTCTTACATCAAAAAATTACTTTGAAAAGTAAATGTATTATGGGGTTTTTTTTTCAAAACGACCCATACTTCGACTTCAATGATTTGTAATAAAAAAGGATTTCTTGAAGGGCAAGAGCAGTCCCCATCTTGATGTAATGCAGTAGACTGTCCTCTTTATCATTTTCTCTTGAGAGTCATTTGACAATATTTTTCTTCTCAAATGTGAAATGAATATAAGTAAGTGATGGATCTGCTTCGAATGTGCAATATTGAACTTAAATATTATGAAGGATGCTTTGAAGGGAAATAAGAAGAAAATTGCGAGAAATTTATTTGCTGATTGAAAACAACTTTGAGGCGACTGGTTTTGTCCCTTGAAACGAAAACAATGAATCATACAAGCGCGATATTGTAGACATCAGACCAAATTAAGAAAATAAAGAGCATAATAGGACATCACACCGGATTGGTTTTTAGCGAAATATCTATAACTGAAGTCTAGTCAGTGGGACGCAGTTAGTACAACCGTTTTCAGACTTTGTAACCCCAGACGCGTAGCCAGGAGTTTGTCATGACAAGGGTTTTCAGGGTGTTACATGAGGAGCGGTCTGAGGGAAATGATTGACCCCTTCACATCGGGGAAAATCGGCTTTTAGGAGGTCTCTACATGCGAAATAGTGTCATATTTGTGCTCATTAAATTTACCATGGTTACTTTTTGTCATAATCTGTTTACCCTTGTACTCTCTTCCTGACTAGTATAAGAACGGGAGGGGGAGGGAAGAAGAGAACCTCCCTGACCCTGGTTATGTATACTTTGTGGTCTTATTCATATAAATACCACTTACATGTACCGGTACTCAAAATAAGCAATATTCAGATCACTTGGAAACTAGGAACAGTCCGAATGGTACCTAACCAACGTGTATTGTCTTCCTGGTCACTCGCATACATCGGACGAAAACCTTGCACACTCTCATACACACACACACTCAAAAACAAATAAAAGAGCAAAACCAAGACCCCCCCCCAAAAAAATAAATAAATAAATAAAAAATAAAGACAAAAACAAACAAACAAAATCGACCACACTTAACACTGGTGTGACATGCTGGGGCAGACGCGTCGGCTACTTTGGTCAAACAAAAAGTTATCGTTCATGTCAGTCAGTCAGGAGAGGCCGAAAGAAACTATTAGACCTACTCATATATCGGGGTTAAACTACACATCTTTGTATTAAAGTATAGTTCAATTGCTAACACATTAAGGCAGTAAGAGCAATTTTCACAGTGACAAATGATAAAATAAAGATCGACCATCTTAAGATATTTAGAGAAATAGATTGGATACCCTAAAATTAAAGAGGTTCGAAATTCTGCTTCTCACAAAGGATTTTAGGCTCGTTATACCAATATAGTTCTAAAAATAAATAGAGCGAACTTTCACTCGTTAAAAGACTGAGAAATTGCAAGTTCACTACAAAAGAGTCAAAATTAACTCTAAAAAAGAGTAATTTAAAGTTCACCCCAGAAGACTGAATTTTCACTTGTTATTTAGTTTCTACAGGGACCACTCTTAAAAAGAGTGATCCTCGGTGGCACTCGTCACAGAGTGATTTTCACCCTTCTTGGAGCGAATATCACTCCTTTTGGAGTGAATTTCACTCTTCTCTATTAACTCATACTCCAATTAAGAAGATCACACTTTTCACTCCATCGGAGTGCGACTACGTTCCCGCTTTTGTTTTAAGTGTGTACATGTCCTTAGTTAAGGATACAAGGGTGTCGTCACTAAATAATCATAATCTAGAAATTATTGCACCAATGCATTTTACATCTCATCCAAGGAATGCACTCTCTCCCTACCCTTTCTCTCCTCTTCACGACCTTGTCTGGCTATGAGCCTATATAGCTCTCACACTCATTCGCATTGAAGGTCTAATTTTCATTTTCTACAGCAGCCTAAAGGGCTGGTCGGTCTGTGCGAAGATATATAACTGTTTGAGATATCACTAGAGGAATGACGTCTTGTTTTCCACAACTTTATGTCTGGGCGTACTTTAAAACTTCTTCCAAAATCCTGTCAAAGTTCCCCAACTTTCTGGTGTCACTGGGATTAATTTATTACTACAACGTATAATAACATATTTCACGTGTCATTACAGTGAAGAGAACCGTCTCAGTTATAGAGGGGCTCGTCAGTCCGATCAGGGAGTTGTTACAGCAACTCACTCGTCCAATGCAAATAGGCCTACACTGATGTATATAGTTTAGGGCTTATATCCTTTATCTATCAAAATGATTCATTTTGTCATGACTGATGTGACAAATAAAAAAAAACACTCCCAGACCTCACCCATACTTCACTCAAATACGCAAAAGAATATTTCTAATAGTAATAAAAGCCGTGTATAATAGTATAGTAAGTAATGCCAGACCACATACTTATTCTTTTCATGAATTTATAATTAAAGTGAATCACTTGTTTGTCTGTGTACTCATTGCTTTTAGGTCATGTAAACAATATTCCAAGGTGACTTGCTAATTTAAATAACACACACTGAGGTGCCATACTGTAGGATAATCATAATAAAATTTGTTACATGTTTACTCAGTACGGGCAGCTAGTGCGTGCATGGAATAATCACTTACTGAAATCAGAAATCCCTGCTTGATCTCAATCGTGAAGCACTTTCACAGGTTTTAAGAAAATAAGGTTTCTGCTACTTATCATGGTTTTGACTCCATTTTATTGGCGAATGGAAAATATCTCGAATATACTTAAAGTCGACAGAGAAGTTTAATGGATCACAGTGTACTGAGGCGGTAAATGTCAAGTGTACCCTCCTTAGGTGAAAAAATAAACATACCGGAAAGAGGGCGCCCTATGAGAATACTGACTATGATTTTGTACAGACCTAACAGCTTATCAAAGGTAACTTTGTCGTCAATGGTTGCAGGTGGTGATCTTTCAACCATGGAGCTACTACCCAATAAATTAACTCCATATTTCAACTTGGCGTAGTCTGCGGCACGTACTACAACTGTGTGAATTGGTGGAATGTTGTTTACGAATTTGTGATAGTTTCAGTAAAGCTGAGGTCACAATACAATTCGGACCGGATTCCGATTTTTGCGAGTTTTTGTTTTGGTCGGAAAGAGCCAAACATTTGCCAACGAGTGTAAAGACATGATTTTGCATCTGATGTCTATGAAAAGAAGTGTTACCTTTAAACTTACTATAAACAAAAAACCTTATGTTATCAATGATCACCTGACCAAATAAAACCAAATATAAGTGTCAACAACTTCAAAAAGGCTTTCCGAGGGTCAAATTCCTACATGACAAAAGTCGAAGTTCACATATTTTTTACTGCAGAAAGAAGTTCCGACAGAATATGGCAATGATCATCACTAGGGCAGGAAACCCCAAGCATATGAGCCGGCCCTTCAAGTTGGTGACCGTGAAATTAAAATCAGAAACAAAATAGAGGATGGGCAGTGTATGGACTCAACGGGAGGAGTGCGGGCTTGGATAGAATGATGGTCAAACCTGACGTGTTGAAGTTGGTTTAAGATATACAGAGACTCCCCGAGAAAAAAAATGTAGTGTCATCGGTGTACTGCATTATTTTTACTTCAGTATCACCTTATCGAATACCAATGATATCAAATTGTGTATATTTTGTTCATCTGTTGTCAGACCCTACTGTGAGAGGGAGTTCAAAGCATTGCCAGATGTGACAAAACGAAATATGCGGTTCCGAAAATTTATTCTACCGTAGCGGCTACTCAGCTCTTTTAAAACACGAGAGGGGTTTTTTTTTTGTATCAAAGGTTCAGTTTAATTTATCAAACGTCTTTTCAAAATCTAATAGTGACAAGTTCCACCGTAAATTACTAAACGTGCGTGTTCCATTAAACCTGTGGCAAATCTTATACTCTCCCCAATGAATGCACCTTTTTGTTTTGGGAGCGAATGACACAACGGACGATAGCTCGTTTTCAAGTATAGTCTAGAGACAATCACCGCAGCAGCAATTTTGTAGCCCGAGATTGGACGATATTTTTGTAAAAGCGCGTCAACCTTGTTACCCTGTAAATTACCTTGCAAAATTTAATGATTCTAATACAAATTGTTCTCTAGTGAATTCCAAACTCTTTCATAAAAGTTTACAGAGATACCATCTGCCTGGAGCTTTGTCTTTTCATCAATGTTAGAGCTCGAAAGCATCCATCCAGAATAAGGCCACCTTTACAAGACTGAAAATCTTAATTCTCACTGTCCTGGATTAAGAGCCCCTCAAAAAAAGGTTGGGGACTGCAATTCCTATATGTGGGATTTGAAGCCCCAATTTCTTCAACAATACTTCTCTTTTCTGCTCACAAAAATACCATTTTCCTTTTCAATTTCAAAATTGAATTGTGTGACTTGTTCCAGATTGAAACATATTTTCGCCTTCTTCCAACCATCGTGCACGGGAGTTGATGACTGTGCCCCTTCAGTTTGCACTCATAATATAACAGCAGTTCGTTTAGAGCTTCCGTACGTTCAATTGCTGTTCCATTTCTATACAACTGCAAGGTCGGTAATATTTTAAATAAGTTCGTTCTTTTTTATTGCATCTCTTTTGCCCTTTTCGTAGCAAATTTCTTTCTTTGCTTTACGAATATTTTCAAATCTTTCCATCAAACTAAAGGGTCATGTTAAGTGTTTCCTTACAAATCAAGCTACTCGATTAACAAAATGTACTTAGAATCATGCAAAGAGAATTGTTTGTTTTCTATTACATGGGTCTCTGCGAGCCTCCTGAAAACCAATCGTTTGACAAATGAATGAGTGGTCTGACGAAAAGCCCGGAGAAAAGGAATTATCTCTAAATGAAGAACATGCATTTACTGAGATCAGGAAATAATTAAGTGGAAAACCTAGGCTTACACTGGAGTCCCAGTGACTTCAGCAACAGGATTCTGTTCTCTTCAAATACGTACAAGATCATGTGAAAACATTAAGTCAAATCATTTTTCCATGGCCCTTAAATTAGTTCTTGGATTCCCATTTTTTAGAATATCTCGCCACGGCCTATTACTACCTCACCTCAGATGAGGCTCATGATTATACGAAGTAACCTAACAGGTGGATCAATGAGGCAAGGTCCAACAAAACTTGAAACTATCTAGAGCGGTCCATCTTTGCTGCAACTAGCGATCATTGACTACGAGTTAAGAGAGTAGCTACGTGCGTATAAGATCAGCCTAGCTTTTTACCTAGTCTAAGCTGTCGTGCAGGGCAAATGTCTGTTATCATTCACTTTTCGTTTCAGTGCTTAATGTTTCGCTGTTTTTTTTTTTTTAAATTTGGCTGAAAGTTGATAGAGATGTTAGCAAAATCTTTATGCTGCAATCACTTTCGATACATTTGAAAGTCATGTGACCTCGGTAATGGGACGTTGTATAAAGGCGTTAACTTCCCCACCAGTCTTTAACTTTTGTTCTAAATCCTTCACATAGAAAGTTCAATTACTTCTGAACGATAGTTTAACTTCTCATTTATTGTCCTTATAACTTAAGCGAAAACAGTATTTCCTGAAAAAAATCTGGTTAATTAACTTGACAACTTTTTAGTTTTTTGATCACCTCTTCGCAAAGATACGGGTCGTTCCATTGTACAGATAAGGATATATTTAATTGTAAAACATTTGTACGATAGAGCTGCAAGTAGGTTGCTGATGGTAATCGCTAATGCTGACTACAGTTTATTACATCGTTGCGTATACTGACTACGAGAAATGTTATTGTAACTAGTGAGTTAGCAAAATATGTATTGCTTATAGGCTATTTTTGTTGCTTCCCCCGACGAATACTTTGTGCAAAACGACTATAAGTTTGTGCGATTTCATGTAGACTAAGGTTGTGATCAGAATACCCTTGGTCTTGCTGTACAATAATGAAAACCGAAGACACCTGTGACAAGGGTGCGTCAATCTGATTTGTGGATGACAGGAGAACCCTGGATCTTGTCCCGGACCCGACGCATGGCAGTTAACCTTCACAGCAGGTCAGGGGTGGCGCCAGCGTGGGGGGGGGGGGTTACGCCCCTCCCCCCGTCGGGGAACACTGGCCTCCCGCCGGGGAAGGTCGCCGTTTTCGTCGGGGAGGCCTAAAAAATAATAATAATAATAAAAAAAACCTACAAGGACTGAAGTTACTGGATGAGCGAGTTTGGACATTTATTAATTTTGAAATGCTATTTCAATACATATCGGAATCGATTTTAAATCACTTCTTTGTAGCTCTGTTGTACCTTATTCCATGTACCTTGTCCTATCTCCTCCCGTCGGGGAAGGACTGAATTTATTTTTTTCGGACGGCCTAGGAAAGGAAAAACTAAGTTACTGAATGAATGATCATGAACTGTTTTTCTTCTTCTTTATAAACTTTTCTTCTTTTGTAGCGCTATTTTAATACGTATCTGCATCGGTTTAAATCACTTTTTACTAGCTCTGCTTATGAAGAAGTGATAAACACCGCCTCATCCCATCTTCAATCCGTGCGCGCGATGCCATACAAAGGCGCCGTCCTCCCCTGTTGATGAGAAAATCCAGTTTCGTCGGGGAGCCTTCATCTACCGACCCACGATAAAAGGTGTGGGCCTGATAAACTTAGTCACCGGGACGATCTTTTCTATTTTGCTTACTAAAAGACCAGATTCTTCAACGAAACTCAAAATTCCAAAATTAAAATTAGTCCTTACAAAATCGGACGAGAGGTTGTTCATGTGCATGCAGTGTCCAGTGGTCTGCCATCTAGCCTGTCTGACAGCCGAATTCTAGCAACGGTAATGAAAATCAACCATGTTTTCAGCTACACATAATGATAAACAGTTAGTTTGAGAATGTCTCTGCACAAGTCTGACTGAAAATTCATTTGAAGCCACCTTGCAACGTGACATATTTTCAATACGTTTGAAGTAAAATAATTTTGGGTAGTTCAGGCAGCCACGTAGAAAATTTCATCTTTTTCAGTGGACTTCTTATTGCGGAAAAGCTCAAAATATTGACTGCTTTGTTTTTAGTTACGAGCCCAGGAGATGTCATTTCCTGCTTTCTCGGGGTTCTCAATTTTCAAATTTTTCTCTGCGCTCCACTTAGATAGACTTTCGAGCAGGATTACATTTTTCGGACAAAAAAGACAACTCTGACCCCTTCCATACTGAAACGTTCCCGTACGCCTATGCCAATACATAAAATATAAAACTATAAACATATGGGAAGCCAAACTTTTTCCGCGGGAAAATTTTCCAATATGGTCTGAGTGCCTTAATCTGCATGATGATATTCGGTAAACCCCAACAAACTACAGATCACCCTACTTAATTTTTCTATAAGAAGGAAAGATTCTTCCATAAAACCCCCAAATTTGTCATAAAATTACTATTTTCTCCAGTATAAGCTTCAGTTTGTTAGAAGTGGCAAAAGTTTCCAATTTCGATGGATGGTCCATACAACAAATAATCAAAGCCAAATCTGTTAATAACCCTAACATTATACCTAATTTTTCTGTTGAAAGGCATATCACTTAATAACAAACCCAATTTTTTCATTATAATCTTACCGAAAAAACAAACTTTCTCTCATTCAATTCCAAAATTTCTTCAATAAAATAAGCTCCTAATTTCAAACCTTCGTTCAAAAAGGGGAAAAACTTTTTGAGCGAACTAATAGTCTCGTCTTGAAGCCTTAGTACGCAGGCCTAGTATGGTTAAATATGTAATCCCAAATGAATTTCAGTTTTCGCCTATATAAAGTTTTTTATTTTGCCCATATGAAATACGGATTCTTCAATAAGCACCCCAACTTTTTAATGATCTTTACAAAAGCCAAATTTCTTTCCAAAATTTTAAACTTTTCCTTCAAAAAAAAAAAAAAACTCCATATTTTTAGTATTTCTTAAAAAGTAAGCCAAAAATTTCGGCGGGCTACGCGCGCCTCGGATCCTGCAAAATCACGTCTCACCGGGCCTAACTCATCTCTTTTGTCGGGGCTTTGAAAAGCTGCCCCCCTGTCGGGGAGCTTGGCCCCCCTGTCGGGCAAATCCTGGCGCCACCTCTGCAGCAGGTATCGAATATGTATCTGTTATTGAAATATATATATCGAGTGGAATCAAAGTTGTTTTGAGTAAAAAAAAGTGCACGAAGATGAAACTACACAAATACCAAACACAATGTTCTTTTCTGAGAAGCAAACAAAAAGAACCAAAGTCACGAATCCGACTCTTTGTTGTATATGGTCTTTTGTTCAGTCTATCACATAAATCCTGTCTTTTGTTCCACTACCAATATTCCAACAACCCAAAAGCACCCCAATATATACAATTGAAATACATGTTTTTCAGTTCTAAACGCAGCCACCAGAGTTTGTTCTATCCAGAAGGCTTTGACTTTCCAGGTAACTGCAAATATTTTAACTTGTTTATCCAATTTCAAAATTTTGCCGAAGAAAAGCAGGATAACCAATGCAATTAAACATTATTTGGGTATGTGGACTATTGAATGGAGTATTTTTTAATGCATTTGGTTAGGTAAGATGGACTTTTACAGGCCAGTTTGTAACCAATTGGGTTAAGTCAGGCAGACCAGGCCTTTTTACAAGTTATGGCTCACTGACTTGTTTTTTCCCACAGCACTGCTTATGATGAGCACCAAGCAGTAGGTTCCAATTTTAAAGTCTCACGTAGGACCCTGACAGGAGTGCAAGACGGCCAATCTAACCACTTGACGGCAGTCGATCTATTTTTTAATAGAAAAATAAATATGCACGTACATGTGAAATTTAATACACAAAGAGAAAAATTTTCTCATAATTTGATTGCGAAAAAAAAAATAGACTCATCCTTACTTAAGTGTAATCTTTGTAAAAATAAAGGAAGCTACAAAAAAAACTTTGTGTTCCATAAAAGTTGAAATAAGATGTACCCCGGAAAACAGAACTCATAAAACTGAGTTGGTAATTATTTATATTGCCTGATCTATGTGACACGCGAGGTAAAGATTTTAGTTTCTTTTTGATTGCTTCGATATCAGAAAAATGGCTTTTTATAAGCTGGCCGATTGTCATAACAGTGACGTTTTGTTGCATCTTTGAACATCTTTTGGAGGTGATTTCGACTGCCAAGGTTGTGAGGCTCCCGCCTTCTACTATTTAGGGTGGTAATTAGTACATTCGGTCGAGTTGTAATAACGTAAGAGCGAATCTCCACCTCATGTTACCGTGTAGCCTGACGGCAAAGTTCGCCCTCCCCGCCTCCCACGGATCGCTTTCCATGTACCTTTCCATTAGCATAAGAATGGTGTAGATAAGCAGAGTGAAATGCATTTCAATATGAAGGAGGCCCAGAAATGGTAGTCTCAGGAATAAATGAAAAACATTGCCTTGATCCATAAAACCGTGACCAAAGATTTAAATTATAGCTATTATTTTGCAGGCAGCTATTTTTTGGCTAGGGTGGTGTGCGCTCCACTTTACATTCGTCCTTGCCTCCCCATATCATAGTTCTTGGTTATCCGCCTGCCGCTCTAGAAAATGGTCCCCAATATCTAAAACAGATTTCTGTGCTTGAAATAAGCCATGTCTAACTACTACCGGATTGTTTCTCAGTTTGTGGACCTTCAGGAGACGACAACCGGGTTCGAAAAAGTACACTAAAATGAAACTGTAAATTCCATCGTTTTTTTTCAAAAACGAATAAAGAGTACCAACTACCAACACTGAGAAATTAGGGTGGTCTTCTGTTTTCCTTACAAATCATCGACTACAACGTTTACAATTGAGTCAACTGATATATTTTATTCTTGTGTTAAAATTAATTATTTTCGTGAATGCCTATGCTATATTTAACTATAAGAGATAAGGTGTTCTGTTGAAGTCGGTCCAACAAAAGTAATTGCCTCGTCCGAGTCTATGTATTCCAATGAACTTATAAGTGCAGGGTTAGTGTTGTCGCGAAAAAAACTCCATCTAAACTATTAAATTCCGTCCAACCATGCATGGGGGAAGAGGGTGATTTTGAATTTTAGGCTATGAGATGCCCGCAAAGATAGGAAGTGTACCTATAAGTGCTTTGCAACCATTGTCAGATTGTGTAAATAACAACTAAATAAGCTAAATCGTCTCCAGCAATCTTGGAGACCGATTTGGCGTGGGTAGCTACGCTTTGTATATTGAACAACGAGTATATATGTCGGGGATAAAGTGATCTCCATAGGGTCATTAGCCCCCCCCCCCCCCAAGACTTATATAATTGTGAACTTCTTTGGGCAGAACCACTGAAACAAGGTACATTTTTCTAGTGCTCTGATCTTATTGTAAGCAGGTTCGTTGCTGAACAACTCGGAGACTGATTCTATTAGAAGAACCCAAACTTTCTTCCAAATTTGAACTGATCACACTTCAGTCAAAGAATTTTACTTCGGCCATACAGGTATCAGGCAATGACTAATGCAGTTATATCATTTGCTTTTTAAATTAAACTACTTCATGAATATTCCTGGAATTTAGGTTAGCCTACAGTCTCTGTTAACTCATCTAAGGTTTTAATTTTTACATTTGCTATGAAAAGTGTGATGTTTCCACTTTTATACTTTGCAGTTGTTAAAAACTTGAATGAGTGACGACCTTCTGAATATGGCAGAAAATAATGGCAGGTCATTTTACAGCTCATAAAGGCATTTTTTGTAATGTGACATTCATCGCCCTTTACTTCTGATGCTGTTTTAGAATGAAAAGGTGGTTCGAAATTTTGGAAACAATTACACACGGAAAGGACAGGACCCATTAAGGTCTATCAAGGCATGCTTAGCACGGGTCTGGTAAGGAAATTTACCCCGACATTAGCAGCGTGATCATGAGTTACTGGACCGTACAAACTACAGGGTGTTTTATTGATATCACAAACCCCCGCTTCTCCATGAAATACCGGAAAAAGCTGTACTGTAGATGAGAAGTCGCTGGTTATCGGCGTGACGACTGTGGATATTTTACTCAGCTGTGGGCGTGGCTAACCAAATATGACATCACGTGAAAGCCCTCTATCGTTGTTGGCCAATAGCATCATCGCTGAGCTGGATATGGTGCATTGATAACTATCGCATATGTAGATACGTTGTCACATCTACACAGACTCACTTTCCATCCACATATCATCAAACTCAAACCAGAAAATGTCGATAGGTTCTGCCAGAATCTGTAACCAACTGTTTGGACTTTGAAGACATAAACTTCGTGTCAGGTAAGAGTAGACTATAGTATCACATGATTGGTTTAAACTGGGTAAACGTTTGGTGAAATTTTGGTTGCTTCTTGGCCCTCATTCTTTCAAACAGTAACTTTTAGATTTCTCCTTTACCTTTTAATACACTTGAAAATTTATCGTACACTGTGTACTGCTTCCATGTAATTTCGGAAGGATGGGTTTCTGACAATTATTCCTAAGGGCGTTACTCCTAAGGGTCATTATTCCGAATGTAAAATTTGTATTAGGGATTTGGAAAAATGAGGCTATCCTTTGCTACAACTTTCTCAGGGGCATCTGTTCAAGGTGTACCTGTACTTGCCTAGTGTTTTTGTGTGCTGTTGCCTTTGGGCATGTAGATGCCTTCAGAGGTTTATTGTTGCTTTCGGACGGGTTGCTTTAGTGGATCGGTTGGGCCTGTGAGGCTTCGGTTTGGAGTGCATAATTGTTGAGCTAGGGTGCTATTTTGGGTTTTGGCTTTATTGGTGTGGGGCTCGACCTGGGCAGTTTCTTGATCTTAATAGTAACAAGGACTCTTTCTTTTTCCTATTGTATGGTGTGATTATAGTTTTTAGCACAGTTTGTGTGATAGCTTGATTATCTCATTCATTTCTTCATCTAAACCAGTAACCAAACTAGGAAACCAGAAATCGAGCCCTGAAATCGTTTCGCCACAATACAATTTTACTCATTTGACAATTCCCCGCCCCCTCCTCCAACCATTTCGTCCCGTAGTCTGGTAGTACTTTGTCTGGCTCCGGGCCTGTGTCTAGTCTATATGACACGTCTCTTCATATACTTTACACATTTGTAGAGTCATCTTTAAAAGATATCACAATTGCTTGGGATTTAGTTCTGTTATGTTTTTCGGCTAAGTCCGCATTCCCCCATCACTAAACAAACGGCAACGTGACGTGTCTAACCAATATTCGGAATTGCATTTCATTAAAACAAAAAATTGAAATGTTTGAAGTTTATATTTGCTTTTTATTTTTCAACTTTTGATCTAATCCTGTCCAGCAAATATACATACAAAATTATCAGAGCAAGTATAAGATCTGTTCAAGTCCTTCATGGAGTTTTTGCTCAATCTGGCAACAGCTTTCCGCAGGGTACGCGGTGGTTAGCTCCCAGTGTAGGATACCCCTTGCTGCCAAGGTATAAGGTAACTCCATTTTAAGTTTGTTGTCGCGGATTTAGTACTCTATAATGTGTATCTAATAAATTGAAAATTGAATTGTATTCATTCAAAACTTTATTATTTCCATTTAAACGTGTATGTTGTTATACACCAGGCTTATTTCGTACCGAATTCACTAAAAAATGTCAAGATTACGGTTCAGTATTCTTTTAAAGTTTTGAATGATGCGTTTAAAATTCCGAGGATAAAGATAATTACTTATCTGTTCATTGTCGGGGCAGTTTCTGCAGAATTACGTGCTTGTTTTGAAAAAATCATAACATTCCCAAGCATAGTGTATCAGGGTCTGTTATGCATTAGCCCACTAAATTTGTTCTAGCTCTGCAGGGTGCCAGGGATTGTCCCCCTTCCCTTAACGATACTTACTACTATTTACGGGCGTCGATTTGATAGTCAAATTCAGGGAGGGGAATCGAATCTAAAATTTTTCTCCAGTCCTGGTAAAGTGTCTAAGAGGAGGAGACGCAGGTGTACAATGGTTATAAATGCTTCAATATTTGGAGTTACTTAGAAAGTTCCGAAGCTCTCAAAACATGTAATAGTCTTGAAAGTGTGGGTAAACACTTAAACGGTCTAAAATCTGAATTTATATGCCTGATGTACTCCATAAGGGATCAGAATCACAAATTGTGATAGTGTGCGAAGGACTTATGCGAAAGGTCTGGTAGTTTGTGAACCATTTGTAATGAACATAGTTAAAATAAATCCATCAATCGATCAAAAACACATGCACTTCAGTCTACTGCGGAAAAAAATCACAAATCGAAGAAGGGGACTTGTACTCACTGGTGCTACTGATACACCGTTGCATACCGGTGTAAGATTGTTGATACAAAAACATTAAAATGCATCTGTTATCCTTTCGTATACGACACCTCCTCGTACACTTTCTGGAGAGAGAGGATGGAGGTGTACCGCTAATTCCAGATTGACGCCTCTTATCTAGCAAACGTCCGTCGGTGACTTTACTTCTTTGATAACGGTCTATATAGGAAATGGTCGAATCGTTGTACGAACGTGTGGTGGGTGCATGTCAAAATTTTGCATTAGAAATGTTTTATTTTCCTGAAAAATTTGCATGGAGACTGTGCACCGAGATATTTTCAGTCGCATTAAAACGTGTTTGCCAGTTTCAGCCTGCTGCCTGGTCATTCACTAAAGATTACAGATGTTGTTAAACACAGTAGGGGACAAATCAGCCTGTATGAAAGGTATTCTTACTAAGAACATTATGTTCATACTTAACACTAACATAAAGAGATGTGGATGTTTTTAACTTAATTGAAAAATATTTCCAAAAATGTGTTTACATCACTGGTCAATTGGCACCGGTTGACATAGGGCATGCGTAAGATTATATGAGTGCGTGTTAGGATTTTGCGCTTTCAACGATCTCGCGATTGCACGCAGAATGTAAACGAATTAGAATCATTCCATTTTGCTGTAATTGTAAAGTAAAAATTAAGAGTTTTCTGTCCCGTGTAGTGGATGGGTTTTTCCTAGTGATTGAAGTGACGCCTATACCTTAGTGCGGTGACAACTTCCATCGAGGAAGACTTCGAGTATATTTAATGATCATGTTAGAATCGTTACTTGTCTGCGCAGCAGACTGTTGGGCATATTCCTTGAGGCTTGATCAGCCATATCCCCACGGCTCAAAGCCTTAAAGGAGGACTGAACAAACCGAGTCCGCTCCGCGGGGAACATCGTCACGGGTAGTGTATATTAAAAGGAATGATTTTAAAGATTGTCATAAGCCCAATGTAGCTAGGGGCAGTCTGTATCAGTGGCGTAACCAGCGAGGGACAGGGGGGCAAACCCCCCCGACCCAAAAAATGGGAAGGGAAGAAAAACGGGAAGGAAAGAAAGGGGAGGAAAGAAAGGAAAAAGAGAAAAAGAGAGAGAAGAAAAGGAAAAGAGAAAAAGGAGGGAAGTAAAGGAAAGAAGGGCAGAAGAAAAAAGGAAAACGGAAAAGAAGGGGAAAGGGAAAAAAAGAAAAATGAGAAAAGAAAGTGGGTCAACTATAAAATCAAAAGCAAGATTGATCTGCATTCATGGAACACTGTTTTGGTTAATACCTACACATTCA
Source organism: Holothuria scabra (assembly GCA_037179385.1). NCBI lineage: Eukaryota > Metazoa > Echinodermata > Holothuroidea > Aspidochirotida > Holothuriidae > Holothuria > Holothuria scabra. The sequence continues at coordinate 7,821,968 of CM074193.1, forward strand.
TGTCGAAAAATATATGAATATTCATTTAGTCGCATAAAGTTAACAAAATAATATCTGAGGTCCACTTTATTGGAGGAAAGACTTTACTCTCTTGCGCTTTGCCAGACAGTTCGGAGGAAAAGCAATCATTCTCAGATTTGCCACCAATATTTGGAGGAAGTGAAGATTCTTCAGTAATCCCCCGACTCTTTAATTTTCCTTACAGGAAACCCAGAATCCAAAGCTTTCTGCAATATAAGCTCCATATTATCAAATTATTGTTTCAAAGAAGCAAGCTTTCTGCAATATAAGCTCCATATCAACAAATTATTGTTTCAAAAGGGCAGAAATTTCAATACATCCCTTATACATTGGTGTTCATATTTGCAAGAAAAATCGGAAAACTAAGCTACTACTTACAAGCCCGAGACATTTCCGGCTGTCTGAGGGGTCGCGATGTTTCAAAATTTTCTGTACGCTCTGCGCCAACTGAAGATAGTCTTTCTAGCACGACGTCATATTCTAGGCAGGGGAACCATTGGCCTTCCGTACTCAAATACTCTCATACACACCTGTCACCAGATACCTTTCAGCTCTGTCAGTTGTGTAATCTTTCTATGGATTCTTTAGTTATTGAAGTGTCAAAATTTTATCAATGGTCAATGTTGTAGAGCAGTGGCAGGGGCGATTGCGCCCTTGCTCAAAAAAGTGAAAAACTGGAAAATTTTCCATTTGAGACACCAGTCAAACACAGTGCGGTTTTCCCAAGCTTTCCTCCTTAAAATTCCGAATTCCTCATAATAAAAGTTCCATATTTGAAATTAAAATTTAAAAAGGCAAAATTTTCTGCGCGCTTTGCTCGACTAGAATTGCAAGGCTTAAAGCTGTACATAAGTGATCGCTAATAAAGCAGTCAGAGGATAATTTGTTCTAGCTACTTCAGTGCCGTATCCGTAAAATTTTCTTCAATATAGGCATTCATTTTTGTCTAAAAAGGTAACAAAGTTTCGAGATTCTCTTAATGTCGCCGAGAAGTCTTAATCCGCCACTGGTCTGTATAATTTAAAAGGCAATGTTATAAGTCTTTTCGAGTGATGTTGTTTCAATACCGCCAGTATTAGGTTTATCCATATATATGTGTAGTAAAACAAATTAAATATAATGTGAAACAGATTGTAATAATGAAGTTAAATGAGTTATGCTTAAACGCATGTATCTCAATGAACACTCCTAAGTTCTAAGTGGGTGTAATTTAACTTACTGATTTCGTTCGTTTGCGATTTACGGATTTAGTGTGGCTACTAAAAAGAGACCGTTATACTGGTCAAAATTATGCCTTGATCATGCATTCAGATTAGCGTACATTGCTTCATCTATACCTTTCCTACATCTAAATCTATCATGTTTCGACGAAAAAAGTAATGAAAAAACAACTGATAACACTATCTTTAACTCATATACCATATTGAATGGTTTCTGTTTACAAACCACCATTTGGCAAACACACGGAAGTAGTGTGAAGGACTCAATAGCCCTTGAGTTCTGCTGCCCTTATGATTGTGTCTGGCATCCTTCTCATGTGACTTTCAAGCAAGGATACTATGAACACGTGATGTTCAGGTCAGAGATCAGTATTTCGTTTTAGAAACATTTTTAGGTTTCAACATGATACAGTACTTTCCTAATAATAAAAACTACACTGAAAAAAAATCCCCACTTCTGTTGTTACTGTAACCCTCTGCTTAATCAATTAGTGCTCGCCTACTCCTTTAAGTAGATGACCAACAACTGAAAAAGACAGATTAAAGTGGAAGTAATCAACCAACCAACCAGTTTGTAATTATAGAACAAAGGATTGGTCTCATTCTTGGTTATGGACGTGATTTCAAAGAATGTGACATCAACTGTAGGACGTTAAATGGGCAAGATCTGCAGTCACCGGGCCAACTTGAAGTATAGTAAACTGTCATCATGTTTTTTGATTGGCTGTAGAGAGTCATGTGGCAACGATTTTTCTCTTCAAATGCGACATTTACCAAAAGTAACTGCTTGTTTTACATTGAATAGCAATACTGAAGTTATATAATATGATGAAGATACTTTGAAGAGAAATGAGAGGAAAATTGTGATACTTCGCTGTTTCTTCAAAATAAGTTTCGGGGACTGCTCCTGACCTTAAAATGTACCTCAAGTCAAAAAATTCAAAAATATATATTTCAGTAAATGAAAAATGAATTCTAACAGTCCAACTCCCATCTTCATATGACATTCCTGAGCTGAGATATTAACTGTTGAAGTTTATTCACTTAAAACAAATTGGTCTATTGCGCAATAATTTGTGACTTTCTTGTTGTACAACTCACATAAAATGCTTTGTTTTCCTTTAAAATAAAAAATGTTTTTATGACCTTGAACACTTCCTGTTTGCTTGCATAGCATGTTGCACAAGGAGGACTTAATTAATTTCATTACCTCAAAAGAGTAAGAGTGCTATCACACCTTTGTATAAGGTGCAGTAACGTTTGGAAAAAACAAAGAAATAAAAAGATTGTTATTTGAGTAGTACAAGAATGACATCACAAATTATTGCGCAATGTACCGTTGTAATTTGAGTGAATAAAATTCAACATTAAATATCTCAGCTCAGGAATGTCCTATGAAGATGGAAGTTGGACTATTAGAGTTTATTTTTCATGCTCTTTAATATATATATATATATTTGATTTTTTTGACTTTAGGTACACTTTAAAACATTTTCCATATGAGTATAAACTAAATGAATATAAACGAAGGAATATCATTTCTCAGAAAGACCGATCAGGGGAACACACGCCATACAAGTGTCTTCAGTTTTACAATTCTCGGTATAAATGCAACCTTAATAATTTAATTGTCCTTGAAAAGGATCCCGGTGCCCTTCCAATCTTGCTAGTGGTCGATGGCGCTCTTCTTCTTTCGTGTCACATGAAATCCTTCGAAGAATTTTGCCAGAAGGAATTGAAATACGTAGGAAAGGAAACAAACCAGACGAAAAATTTTAAGAGGCAAGAGCCGTCGCCGCAAACTTAATTTGAAGCAAGAGTTATATAGATCTCACAATTTCCCTCTTATTTCTCTTCAAAATAACTTTGATGAAATTTTAGGAATTCAATATTGCATATTCGTGGTTAAAAACCAAGCAGTTACTCCAAGTTATTTCACATTTGAGGAGAAACATATTGTCACATGACTCTAAAAAGTCAGTCAAAAACAGGACAGTCTACTAAACGACTTCAATTTAGGATGATATCATTTCCCCTTTAGAGGGTTCCGCTACAAAGGATTTCCAATAATGTCGAATGGCTGTCTTTTTTTTTTCGAATAAGCATTAATTCTTTGATGCAACATAGGTTTTTGCTTTTTCCAAAGTCCCCCCGATTTTCTGGCAACGGGCCGTTCGACAAAACCAAACTATTAACTGCTTTCCAAGAAGTTATACGTTCACTGAAGGACAACACTTGACATCGTTTTTTGCTGAATCGGGGGCTGTTAACTTTGTCTTATCAGAACTTTGGCGTTTCACTCTCAGCCATCCCTTCAATAAGTCATTGTAACCCCAAATCATCTTCACTAACAATAAAACGCGCCTTGTTGGGCACCTAGTGGACTTGACGTGTCTTATACCTTGAAAAATGACAATTTCAGTGAAACCTAGTATATTATGTTTCCGGAAAATTATAGGAGAAATAAACAAAAGAGTGTGATACATCCAAAAGAAGAAATCTGGTAATAATTCATGAATGATTTGTGATGTGGAAATTTCTTAAGGGGCAAGAGGAGTCGTCCCAAACTTATTTTGAGTCATGTACCGGTACCAAAGACTTTACAAACGGAACCTACTGTCATTGGGCTTGGCACCCAGCATAAAAAATGGAGTTGGGAAGACAAGCCAGTGAGCCAAAACTGGAAAAAGGCGTTGACCGGCTCGAACCAATTGGTTTGAAACTGTGCTCTAAAACCCCATCTAACCTAACCTATCCCAAACTTCTTGTTTCTCTTCAAAGTATTTCTCGTAATATACGGACTTAAATATTGCATATTCAAGGTAAACCAAGCATTTTACTCAGTAAATTTCACATCTGAGGAGAAAAAGTATTGTAACATGACTCTCAAGAGCCAATCATAAAACAGGACAGCCCACTTCACCAATTCAAGTTGGGGTTACTGCATTTCGTTTTTAAAGTACCGGTACTAGCTCACTCTCCTCTCAGGCGGAGGGAATTAAGCGTACATTAGCCACTGTTAACTTTTAATTGGACCTAGTCAGTAAAAGTAATTCGAAATGACGCTTTTCCTTTCGAAAATAGAATGTTTATTATTCTTTTATTCTTCTTATCATCTTAAGCAAAATGTATGGATCGTATTCTGGAAGTTTCTCCTTACCTGCTCTTCCTACTGAAGAAGTGATTGGCTATGTTCAAAATGTGAGTAACAATTACACTGTAAAATAGTGTTTGGGAATTGAACCTTTTTTTCGAAGTTTTTTTTTACCCCCTCCCACTTCGGAAACACGTTTTCACTCTACATACATTTTTCAATAAAAAACACAATATTTAGGAATTAAAAAAGTGTATTTAGCATTTTGACATATTTCGTAATAATTGGTGCAAACAATGCTTTTCATTCGTAAACAAACTCTTTAGGGTGTAATTAATGACACTTTAGTGTACTGGTTTACGCTTTCAAGTTGCGAGAGTAAACATATCTGAAAAAATATATTGCTCAGCACAGTTGATATTATTCTCTTATTTATGTAGACTACATGCTGTGTAACAGAAAATGAATTTGTTTCTATTTGTTGTGGTTCACATAGAATTTATATTTCACAAATGAAACGGTTTCATACCCCATCACTTCATTATCTAAGTGGGGTATAATGTAACCAGTTCTGTTGCCTGTGCTTTAGCAATTGCAGGGAACTCTATTATGCTTTTCTGTGAAAGACATTTGTGGCAATAAAATATGTGTTTGCGATGACACCTTTACCTGAACTGGTTTATTTGTTAGCGGGGAACTGTTCCCCGTTGTTAGTAAATATAGGAAAGTGTTAGTAGATAATTTGGGGTCAAATCATCATGAAAGTTTTAATTTTTTCTTAATTAGGTGAAGAAAGACGTGGAAAAGGCGGCTAAAAGGCAATTTCCAGAATACCGACCAGTTTTATTTAGTCTACAAACTAACCCAGAAGAAATAGAATATCACGTTAAGGTATGTACAAAGAAAAAATAAAGACCACCAGTGGCCCCGTTGCAAGTAAGAAAGTGAACTATTTTTGATTCCCTTTCGAAGACAAAAGGAGTCCATCTAGCAATAACACTAGCGGGTTGTTTGCAGTAGCGTAGCCATGAAGGAGAATATTGAGTCATACTCCCTCACTAATGACATTTGTAGCACATTTACACTAGATTGCATATATGGACGCCGCCCTTTCTACTTCGACCCTCCTTATAGACCCTTCGACCAGGCCGGGATCACTCTATACACTGCATGGCCATTGTTGAGATAAATCCTGGCTACGCCACTGGTTGCGTATGTATGTATATGTGTTGTGGCGTAGGTAAATACATTCACCTACACCTTCAAAATCCAGAGTTTGACGTATGCGAGCACGTCATGTGACCCATGCTTACCTTCAGCGTATTCACAGACTCCTCAATATAATTATTTTACTGTCAGGTCCAGACTGGCGACTTTGAGTACATTCAAGTCCGTTTGGCAGCAGTTTTGAACATTCCTCTTTTCTTCAATGGACTTCTTGACCATAGGACTATATAGACGATCCTATAAGGTAAGCTGCCAAGTAATGTGTCATACCACACCGGAAAAACAACTTGTCACCCCCATTTTGAAATTTGATCTGCGCCCTTGCCCTTATTTCTTAAACACCGTTTTAATTTGCGGTTTAGAGTGATAAAACTTACTCGAACTTATATATCTAATTCCGAAGATAAAATTAATGTATTCAGGTTTCATGACAGTTGCGACAACCTTTTTCGAGATGTTTCAAAACATTCGCTGAAGGAACTTGATGGAACAGAATCAGGGAGAAAATAACATTACGCATAATTTAAATGTATAGAATTGGGTTTTATTTGTGAATTGCATGCAGGAAGATCATTGTGTATCCCATTATTATATGATTATTGACAACTTTGCTTTAAACGATATAATTTTAAGTTGACAAAAATATGGATGCTTTGAGGGGAGGTTTGGCCAATTTAAATACGCCACTGTAACCTTGTATACCTTTCAAAGAAAACGATTACGGGGAAATAATTTGTATAAATTTGTTTAAGTATCTTTTCTCCAGGGTGGCATTTTCTTCACAAAATATTTTTGTAATCTCATTTAATTTATTTCAAATTGCAGACCATATCATCAATTAATGGGAGGTTTCACGGATGTCCAGCTAGCAACATCAGACATTAATCAAAAAGCAAATGAGGTATCTGGGAAAAACATCAGTTTGAATAATACATGTTTTGTTACCTAGCAGAAGGAGCAGACTAATACATATTTTCAGCCTGGCTCATTTATATTCGATTCATAATAAAATGTCTCAGTATTTCCTTTGGGAATTCCCTGTTCCCAGCGGTATTCCGCTGATCTTTCCTTTTCACGAAATGATGTATATCTGAAACCCCTTTTATATTTAAGCATAAAGAGAGATCTTGAATTTATGCTGCGGGGTCTTGTGGCTTGTCTCGATTTCCTGGGTTGGCAGAAAGAAGGTTGGTAGAGGTCGCATGTAGCTTTTGGATATTTTGGTCAATAGAGGTTCTCCTTAGTAAATATTAGATAGATGGCCGAAACTCGCTTCCCGACTGCCGATATATACCATAATTCAAACCATTCGCACAGAGCGTCACATCCAATAACAAATGGTTAATCTTTCAAGTGGTTACCATGATCACCAACCCCTTTTATTTTTTAATGTAATATATGAATGGGAGTGAGAGACAAACATTTTAGTCGAAAGTGACAAAACAACTTTGATCAATGGACCTCGTGGTCTGGCACTTTTGTCTCAACTGGCCAGAAAAAAATGTGTGAAATTAAACACTGTTTGATGCTATTACCAACATCATCAAGACTTCACAAACTTTGTAATGCTCGTATCCTTTTTTAAGGGGAAAAATCAATCTCATTCGACATGACTTTATTTTATCTTTCCTGAATGCATACTCATTTGAAAACTTAGCTTGTGGAAAACAACCTTTTAGCCTTTCCCCCAGAATACAATGTCCAATAGCACAACTTTTTTTAAAGAAAAAGTTACAAAGCTTACAGGCTCAGCCAATCAGGATATGTCTTCTTACCAAGTAAGTATCAGTTGCTAATATTCATATTCTTTGTAAATGTAAAAAGTGATACATATCGTAATTCCATTCTCTGTTTCTTCAATGTTTTCCATAGCTTAAAGACCAGTTAGAAAGGGACATCAGGACCAACTTTGAAGAATTCAAGGCAGTTCTTTTCCGAAGACAAGTAGTTGCTGGAACCAACTACATGGTAAAGGTAAGGAATCGAAAAAAAAAAACTCCTTTCAAGTTTAATAAAAATGAAATCTTAAAGATGTGATGTGAGCTTGTGATATAAACATGTGATATAAAAGGCAGAGGAGTCGTGCAAGAATATTTTTTGTAGAAGCCTTCAGTTGAAAAGTGGTGCTTCCCCCGAAGACTATCTTGGCAGAGCGCTGCCACCACTTGTCGCAGAGGGTAGGCCCTACAGAAAATTTTAATAATAGGGACCTCCTTAGAGACAGTTTCCAGGCTTGCAAGTAGAATCAAAGCAGTCGTTATTTTGGATTTTTGTTTGAAAATACCATTGTCACTTCAATACAAAAGGATGGACAAATTACAGGATGATCAGATTACTAGGTCTACCTTATAAACTGTACCGCTAGCATTGGTTGAAAGGTTAAAGTAAGATAATCACTGGTACGTATGTTGCATGTGAGATCGTGTCATAAATTAACAACTAGGGTGTACCTTTATTTCAGGAAGAAGTAGGTACGCACTGTTTGACAAGGTGATTCTTGATTGCCTGATGCCATTGTATTGCATCGATTGTATTCTTTGATAGGGTAAAGGATTAGATTAGGAATTAGGGCCATTGTCAGCCAGTTAGGAAGTTTCTTGTTAAGAAGTGTGCATCGCCCTCTGAGGCTGTAACTTGACAGCTCTCTTCTTTCTTTCAATCGTGAGATTCTCTGGGACTCTACTGACGCGGAACGGGACCATTTATTTGCGCGAGGAGGTTTTTTGGCCAAAAATCTCTCCAAATCTGTGGAAATGGCACGTTTTGTGCCATGTCCAGTATTGTCATTTTCAGATTTAATTGTATCACAATGGTCCCGGATTTTCAAGAAAACAGTACTGAAAGATTGTATTGCGTGAATTATTTAATGCATGCATGCATTCCAGTGTGTTTTATCAGATACTGGTGTTAAAATTATGACCAAGGAATAATTAGGTGTAATAATATCAGGTGTACATTAAGACCGGAATTGTCTCTTGTTTACAAACAAGAAATTCGCATGTTCATGACAAATCGTGTGCCTTATAAAAATCACTAGATGGTGACATCGTGCGAGAAATTGCGTTTCATCGTAACTCTTAACTCTGAATGGATGAGAATTTAGAAATGGTAGCCCTAAGAATAGTCCCAGTAAATTACTCTAACCATGCTAGTGATGGTTAACATATAAATATGAATAAATTATGGGGGACGGACCAGCGGAACAAATGTCCACGACGATTCTTCTGAAGGCACTGGTTTCTTACAGTTCTATATGTCTATCGGTAGATCAAATGACTGACTAACGACGCAGTGACTGCTCCTATGAGATGGACAGACCACACATATGCACTCAACATCTGTGCGTAGATTATCGCTGCCTGCTACGATCATGTGCGTAAAAGTTTAGACTTACGCAAGTGGCTCAATTCGACAGATTTATGAGAAACCGGTAATTTTCTAAATCATGAATATTGAGGTAAAAATCAATAGATGCATTGAAGAGGTGTGACATTTTCCATTCAAGAACGCCTTTTTGTTCAAACAGTGGCGACTAATATGATTCCGTGATCTCCTGTTTATGTGACTATGCCACATTGTGCCTCTCCCTGTGTCAAAATAATTTTTAGTTCCGTAGCACACCCGAAATAGACCTGTATTATGGCGATGGTAATTCTGTTCTCCGTTAACTTTTTATTACTTTCGATGATAAGAGAGTGCAGTCGTGATGGCGTTTCTGTATGAGTGTGTATGTGTGTGCGGGCGCGCGTGTGTGGCTGAGTGTATTTATGACACTTTTTCTCTTTAACACAATAACCCAAGGTAGGACTGTTTGACAGTTTTCAGGTACATAGATGCCCCAATATGAGAACCATATTGGTTTTGGTTTGGTTTTGGTATTGGTTTTTGGTTTGGGTTTGAAGTTTGACTGGTTCAAGTACCAGTCAAACTTCATCTGCCCAATAGGCTATCTCAAGAAAGGAAACTTGGTATATAGATACGTAATAGTGAGAAGATGGTCCTAATATTTTTAGTGGAGGTTAAAGCTCATGTGAGGTCACCAAGGGTCAAAATCTGAAAACTTTTCACAAAACCAAAAGCAAACACTTTGCTTGAAAATAGGAAACTTGGAACGATCTCATATTTGGTATGTGGATCAGTTGTGGTGAGACAGTGTTCCTTGTTGTATTTGGTGGAAGTCCAAGGTCTTCTGGTGTTACCACAGGTCAAAGATCGACCAAACTCAAACTGGTTAACACGATATCTCAACTTAGGAAGCTTGGATAGGTTTCACATTAGTTGATAAAGGTCCTAAGTACTGTTGTTGGAGGTCAAAGGTCATGTGGGGTAACACAAAAATTTTTTTTGGAACATTCGACTTTAGGCCTAACATTTGACTGAAAATATGTTGGACATATGGCATTATTTGAAATAGGATTATGTGTATATCATCGAAAGCCCAATGCATTCTTGCATTCTGATTATTATTGTCGCCCGCAGAACGTCGACTGTGGCGTGCTTAGAGAGGTGCACCCGGTACGCAATCCTTAAAAGTTCCCCAAGGCCAATTTTGCACTTTGCAGATGAGTCATTTTGTCTCGTTTGTACATCATGTTGTATTTTTTTTTTAAATTGTGGCGAATTAATAGCAATTCCAAAGTGCACAGTTTCATAAAATGGCAATAGAGTAATATTTGAGGTCTTAAACATAGGTGTGCCGGCAGGGGTGCAAGGGATAAACTGAGCCCCAAACTTAAGCACTCGGACTTGAATTTTGGGAAATGCCTTGAAAAATTTGAGCAACAACTTCGAATTTGGTATGTTTTAATTACAAAGAAAACTCCTAAGCATGTGCAAATACTTTCAAAAGTTTGCTCGGAAAAATTCCACAGTAAAATTTCGATGAAAATTCAAGGGGATTGCAAAAATTCGGTAAGCAATCGGACAGCTTATTCATGGAAAACAATTTTGTGTCAGCCTCATTTTATAGTCCTGTACAATACATGCAAAGTAGAATACTTGCGTTAAAGATGCAAAAAGATCTGAAATATATCAAACTGCCACATAACACGAGCAGAGGGAGGATGTGTATAGGTGTATAAAGGTACCAAAATTTTCCAGTCCAAATGTTGGTGGTTTATTTCGTCTGGTACATTTCTGATGCTTGTAATTGGGCCGATTGTAAAATTTGTATTAATTCCATGGAAATTGGTATTTATTTCATGGAAATAAACATTCTCTTAAACAAAAGTTCAAAATAATAACAGGTAACTACTCTACTTATTGCCCTGGAAAATTCTATTTAGGGATGTCCGAGGGGTGGCGATATTTCAAAATTTTCTGTACGCTCCGCGCCAAAGACAGTACGTGGTGCCCCACAGTCGAAAGGCTCGTGCTCTGTCATTTATTCTCCTCCCGATTGGTCTGTCAGTCGGTCAGTCTCTTACACATCTCTTTGGGTGATCTTTCAGGTCTGTCATTGCTTACAACTTGTTAATCTCTCTAGTTTTCACATGAATAAACAGTTGTTTTGATTTAGGACGAATAACTAAATTGTCCAGTCAAGTCATTCACTACTTTTCGTTTATTCGAGTCCATTCGGTGACTTGAAACTTTGTGCTATTTCTGTATAAGGAAAATTATTCTGCAATTCCTTGAGTCATATCCCTTTTGAAAAATAGTGACTTGATTCAAACTTGGTACATAGATGCCCATTGGTCTTGGTGGAACCATTGTCAAACCACTGTGGAAATACCATGGTCAAACTTCATCTGCACAAGTATCTCAATATAGGACACCAAGATTTCATATTTGGTGTGTAGATGAGAAATAAGAAAGCGGTGATCACTGAGTGCGGTTTCCACGTGCCCTTTGGTCTGTTCGGTGCTTCTTTGCCCACAATTGGGCCCTGGGCCAGGAACGTTCGATTTACTCATGCCGCAATGCATTTTGACCCTTGATACCTCAATTTGTCATGTAAAGTTAATATGTAGGTCCACCTGTCGCGATTGGACACGATGATTCGTAACTTCCGGTTCTTGAACTGATTAGTTTCTCTATCAATGATTGCGCCGTAAGACCACTGGGCCATCTTACGTAACGGAAATTAGAAGAAGAGCTTTTTGTTCTCTTTAGTGGATTTAATGAAATCTACCATCGAAATTTCAAACCGGATCAAAGCTTCCAAAGGTTTCGACATTAAGTCTTTGGGCCCTTAGTATTGACAGGGCCTATAACGATTCGATACCCACATGGGTCTCTTTGGTAAATGAACGCATAGGCTACATTTAGTACATGATCGTTTGAATTCAGTGTACATACGTATAGGCCCCCTACATGCAATCAGTACATGTACGTATGGAACAGTACACATGAATGTATGAAATTAGTACATGATCGTAATACAGCAATCAGTATACATCATCGAAAGCAGAACATGCACGTGCACTTTACTAACACCCCTTTCTTAGATGATCAAATTATGTCGGTGAGACTTTCGACGGCCTTCGTGCAAATCGACAGAGTCACTCATTATGGCATGCGGAAGAGCCAATAATTACATGATGATCGTACGTTTTTACATGAACCACTTGTGTTTTTGATGTACAACGTGTGTTTCACATGTACATCGTAGCGTTAACATGATTAACGTGTGGTTTAACATCATGATCGTATGAAGTTAGTTCATCGATCATCGTGTAGTACTTGTGGTACATGAACGTGCAATTGCAGTACATGGACGTGTATTTCTAGCGCGCAGTGGCGTAGGAAGCCATATGAAAGTGAGACTGCGGAACAATTTTGGACCATGCACTTCACCCACCTTGCCACATTGACCAAAACGTACATTTTTATGCTAAATTTTTTCCGCTTCACTCTTCATTTTTTAAATAAAAAAGTCTGATTATTTTCTTGTGAACAGGCTACTGTATTAGGAACGTACTGTTTGCGGCGCGCCGGCCTGAAAATTTGGGTTCGTTTACACATTTGTAAATATGGAGCTTGTATTGCAGAAAATAGGTTAGATTCAGGGTTCTTTGTAAGGAAATTCGAGTATTTGGGGAACTATTTAAGAATTTGGGTTTCTTATTAACATATATCTGGGATAGCATGTCGACTGAAGATCGTTGTTGTAACATATTGTTACCTGATAAGTGCGGATTGAGGCTCGCTTCTCCGCCTTTTGGCTAAGATCACGTGTACTATCTGTTCTTTCCATCCAGTCTAGAATGGAGCCATACATAACAGACCAATAATGTAAATGTTCTGAAGGCAGTGAGGTTGGTCAAGTATTGTCCTTTAGTGGACATAGTAGCTTCTCCGGGAAGCAGTGATAGTTTTGGTTTCACCGAACGGCTCTTTGCCAGGTGTAGAGAAAGATAGAGGCTTCTCGGGGACATTCAAAAAGCTCCCGAAACATGGTTGCCTTTTTTAGACAAAATATTTAAAAATTAAAAGCCTAGGCCATTAATTGAAGAAAATTTTAGGGAAATGGCACTGTAGTGGCTCGGAAAAGTTTACCACTGACTGTTTTATGAGCGACAACTTACTGCATTAAAGGCTGAATTTTCCACTTTTTCGAGTGAGGGGGCAATCGTCCACTGCCTCCTGTAGCTACGTCACTGCTCTGTAACATTAAACATTGATAACATTTAGACACTTCAATAACTTAAGAATCTATCTACATAACTGACAGGGTTGAAAGGTATCTGATGATAGGTGTGTATGAGAACATTTGAGTACGGTAGGCCAATGGTTCCCTGCCTGGAATAGGAAGTCTTGCTCGAAAGACTATCTTCAGTTGGCGCGGAGCGTACAGAAAAATTTCGAAAAATCGCAAACTCTCAGACAGCCGGAAATGGCATGTCTTGGGCTCGTAAGTGGAAGCTAAGTTTGTGGTATTGCGGCGCGCGAAGGGCGCCGAAATTTTTGTCCCTTTTAAACAAATATATGTAGATATGGAGCTTGCATTACAAAAAGCTTTGGATTCTGAGTTTCCTGTTAGGAATTTTAAAGAGTTGGGGATTCCTGAAGAATCTGCACCTCTGTCATATATTGGTGAAAAATCTGAGAATATTGCTTTTTCTAAAGTCCTCCTTCTTACACAAAATACCCGTATTTCAAAATAAAGAGCTCTCATTTAAGAAAATTTGGAATTCTATGAAAAAATAGCCATATATCTGCCGGTGTCTCTTGATGACCTGGTTTCACATATGGTAAATATCCGTCCGATTTTGCCATTTCCAGAGCTAGGAAAAGTTTACTAAATTGATTTATGAAGAGTACTTAACTGATTTATGAACGAAAACTAATGCATTTTGCGGCGCGCCAAGCGCGCCGGAAAATTTGTTTTGTTTTTGAGATTTGGAAAAATGAGAAAAGGGGTTTTCTGACCCGGAAGTGAGGGTGGAAGCATGCTTCCACCTCCTCATTTTTCACAGGGGGGCTGTCGCCCAAGCCCCTCGCTTCCTACCTCTATGATTTTTAGAACATCATCAGTATCTTGTGAGCGTGCTAGCGTGCCATATTAGTTTACAACTGAATGGTATTACGAAATTGACTTTTCAGAAGTGCTATATTCTTTTCCTGGCCCTCATCAGATTTTCAAAAATGACTGGCCGACAAGGAGAAAAGTTCCCCGGAGGGAGAGGTTCAATAATCTAAATAATCTGACGACGAACCACTTAGAGATTAGGAAGGAAATATTTTGACCCTCCCCCCCCCCCCCCGGAAAATGTTTGCCACGGAAAAATTAGTAGTAAGAGTTTTAATTTGAAGAACAAGAGGAAGAAGTTTGAACGATTTTGATTCTTCCAAAAAAAAAAATTCATTAGTTTTTAAAGGAAAAATTGGGTTCTCCTTTTTTAAAAGCATGCTCTTTCTGTGAGAGACATGAAACATACTGAGGGGGCGACTTAAGCATTTTGTGATCCCCATAATGTTTTAAGCCTATCTTGCTCATTACGGCTATCCGACGAAACTAGAAAAAACCTTCAAGGGGGAAACGCATGACCACCCTTTTCATGCATTCTGTTTTCCTTAAAGGCAGCAGTCGCCCCAAACTTACTTTGAATCAAAAGCTAAATCTCATAATTTTCTTCTTTTTTCTCTCCAAAGTATCTCTTCAAAGTATCTTTTACCAGTTTAAGACTTCTTTTACCAGTTTAAGACTTCAATATGGCACACCCCAGTAAACCAAGTAGTAGTTCTTAGTAAATTTCACATTTGAGGAGAAAAATTATTGTCACATGACTGTCAAGAGCCAATCATGAAACAGGACAGTCTATTACACTACTTCAAGTTGCTCTTTAACTTTAACACTTTTACAATTAGAAGTTGACTGTTTAAAACTGGTTTATTTGGCTGATTTTGTTCTTACATATTTCATTTATTCGTGGCTTTACATTGTATTTTGTTTGATCCTCACAGGTGCATACTGGTGGGGAAGTCTATTTGCACATGATGATGTTCGAAGGACTACCAATATCACCAATACTCAAGAAGTACGAATATCCCAAAACAAGGGAAGACCCTCTCGTTGTATAGTGCAACCTTTTAACCAAAAGCCTATAGGATTAATCAATACATTCAGGATCGCTTTGCGTTGGTAGCCATCTACGTAGGTTCCATGGATGTAATACCTACGGTTAAAAACAGCAAGGTTTACTTTAAGATCTACAATTGTAAGAGGAGGTAATTTGTATTAGACTATGTATGTTTTGCCTACACTCTAAAATCAAAAGAGTGAACTTATTCACTCTTTGATCGAGTGAAAAATGTAAATTCACTGCATTAGAGTGATAATTCACTCCAAGAGGAGTGAAGTTCCCTCCAAAAAGAGTGAAATTTCCTTAAAACGAGCGAAGTTTCACTCTTGATGGAGTGCCCACGGTGATCGCTCTTAAAAAAGAGCGATCATTGCAGGCACTCGTGGAAGAGTGAATTTTTCCCTCTTCCTCTAGTGAATTTCACTCTTTTTAGAGTGAACTTCACTCTTTTTGGAGGGAACTTCACTCCTCTTGGAGTGAATTATCACTCTAATGGAGCGAATTTACACTTTTCACTCGATCAAAGAGTGACTAAATTCACTCTTTTGATTTTAGAGTGTATATTAAAAAGAGGACACTTTTCATTTATCCGGAGATTAAAAATATATCTTTTTCATTTTCTCAATGTTATCAATATAATTTTAAAACTGGTGCGAAGCTCATGTCTCTGCCATGATACAAAGTAACAGCAACCATGGAAACAGGATTATGACCCACTCCTGACACCCGCGATATTCCTTATTGAGATTTAACATTGCATTAACCCCATCTTTTCGCCTTTTCTTAGAGAAACTATCAAATTTTATCCGAACAAATTTTTTCCATATCATTTATTAACACATTGTTTCATTACTTAATGTCCGAATTGGTTGCTTTATTGGTACTGTAACCATGATTTATTCTTTTACTAAGTAGATCTCATAGTGCGTTTCGAATGAACCGGTTAAAAGTTTCCTCAAGGAGCAGTCAGTTGGGCAATGAGTCAAAGTTCAATGGATAGCACTTCTACGTGTGCTTAAGCTGAGGGCGTGATGTAAACAATCGTAAAACAGTATACTATGCGCAGCTGGGGAAAGCGATTGGCTTAACGTATATTTAAGCATCTTGTCAATTTGAAAATATCCCCCGGATGCCATGCTTCCGGCATCCCAGCAAACTCAGTTTTCCAAAAACAAAAACTTGAGAGAAATCTCAAAGAGACAATCCTCTCAGCCTGTCAGCCCAATCGAACAGTTTCAACCTACTTACTTAAAAGGGAAACGCAGCCACGCCAACTTGAAGCAGTGTAGTATACTTTCCTATTCATGATTAAATCTTAAGAATCATGTTTTTGTGGCATTTCTTCTCTCCCCAAATGTGAAATTCAGTAGGAGTTACTGCTTGCTTTGCCTTGAATATACAATATTGAATTCCTAAAATATTATAACAGTTTCTTAAAAAGAATAACAAGTAAATTGTCAGATTTGGCTGCTACTTCAAAACCAGTTTTGAATGACTGCTCTTACCTTTTAAGCCGCTCCCACAACTGTCTAAAACTCATCCTCATCCAGACACAAGACCTCGGTTTAAAATTAAAATACTCTACTCTCAGTACAATATACATGTTGAGCAATATGATCTAAACAACTTGCATTTCTTGAACTTGCTGTCAATTATAAGTCTAAGCCAATTGAGAATTTTTGTGAGCAACTACCATAATTGTAGCTTGGGGTGAGTTAGTTGGATAGAGTTTTACGGCGCCGCAGTTTCCAACCTATTGATTCAAGTCGAGCTGGCCACGGCCCTTTTTCCAGTTTCGACTCACTGGCTCGTTTTCCCCTCTCTATTGTTTCTACTGGGGGCAGGAGCGATTCTACCTGACTCTGAAAAGTGAAAAATTGGGAAATTAGCCATTTGGGACACCAATCCACTACAGTGTGGTTTCCCCCAATTCTTCTTTCCTCAAATTCCGAATACTTTCCAATAAAAGCTGAACTTTTGAAATGATTCGTTTCCAAAATGCAAAGTTTTCCGCGTGCTTCACGTCTCAATTTGCAGTTCATAACGCAGTAGTGTCCGTTCAAAAATCAACTTGGTAAACTTTTCCGAACTCTGGAAATGACTAACTCACCAAATCATCAAGTGACATCGGCGAATACAGTGCGATTTTCACAAAGTTTCTTTCATAATATTTGAAATTTTGTCCAATTAAAGCTATTAACTTTTAAAATGTAGCCGGAGAGCCTCAATTTGTAGGCCTTAGATGTCATTGTGTATTAACAACGATCTTTGGTCACCGTGCAAGCTCATAGTTGCCAATAAGAAATACAAATTCTTCAGTGATTCCCAACCTGTTAACATTTCTTTTTAGTGTTACAAAATTCTTAAAGGTCTTTGCTCTCTCAGCGAAATGAGAATTTGGCTTGTTCACAGGATGGGTAAGTGAAAACAACTGTTAAATGTTGTGAGAATCTGGAAGTAGAGATCCTGTGTTTCCCAAAGTTTTAAAACAATAAGGGTGAATCACTTCCAGATTAGTTCTGTTGTTGACTTAGATCAAAGGATAGATAGTGTGTGTGTGTGTGGGGGGGGGGGGGGGTATTTGTAAACCATGGTGATGGGACAGGATGAGAAGCAAAACGTGCTCTAATTGGGGGAGAAATTCTGAGGAACTGTTTAATAACATTGTGCATATTCGGCAGCTGCAGTTGAGTCCAGTAACCTAGTTCACAAAATGAGTGTCGTCTGGGTAGATCCAGGCCAATCAGTAAAGTTTTATTTCATTCTAACCAATGAATGAGTAGTACGTTTCTCTTTGTCTAAGAGATTGTGGAGGAAAGAAGTTGGCAAGTTGAGAAGTTAGAAATTAAGGAGGATTCATTCGAGATCTAGACTTCAGAGAGAGAAGAAGCAAATAGACTAAGTATTGAGCTGCTGTCGACAACTTTTTGCGATTTGGGCTTAATTTCCAGAGGGAAAGGCTGGTGAATTTTAGAGAGGAGAATTCTTTGGTGAGCATATTTTCATTGTAGTACGCCAGGGGAAGATGGGACAGGGACTAGCATGTCTTACTCTGGCCTGGTAAGATTTAATTTTATAGCTCTTAGTAAGGAACAGATTTGTGAAACTCGGAATAGCAGGACAATGTTCAGTTTTTGTCACTTTTAAAGGGGGAATTTAATTCAGCTTTGGAACTTAGGCTATAAATTGGAATCCAAAACCAGTCACTTTCGTGATGGGGAAGCTTTTAATGTAGAGCGGTCAGAATAATTATGAGTTTTTCTTAAACTCTAAGGGTATAACTGCCGAGGCAATTTTCTGGCAACAGAGCAAAGGGAACTAGATTTACTGGGTTTTCTGTAATCAAGAAGAGGTTTCGAGAGATCACTTTTTATGTTGTTCATGTATCCAGAAGAAGAAGAAGCTGGTGAAGGTTTTAATTCTTGAACGCCGGCTTGAATAAAAGAAGTGGTACCTTAAAATACCTGTTCTCTGTTTCTTTTTGGGTCCCAGTGTGTCATGTTTAGTTTTAGTTTTATCAGCTGCAAGGGGTCACCAGGATATCTCCATACGGACCACACCCCCACCATAACTATACTACTCCTTTCCCAGGGCTTACCCAGAAGTTCGTGCACCCCCCCCCCCTACATTCGTCGACAATGGAATGGAGACTAGGAGGCCGGTGACGCAACTTTGTGTACTTTGTGTACTTATCTTGATTTCCACATGCCCAAAATGTAAATCTTACGGTGATTAATTTCCATAACTTTTTCCCCTTGTAAGATTGCTTGCAGCAGCAGGCTGTAGCAGGTTTCTTTATCTTCACAAAATAGCCAGTATTACATTAAAATCTAAAATCGAGACCTGACATTAACACAAAATATAACGAACGCCTTCATACTAGTGAGTGAAAGAGAGGAATAGAAACATGGGCGTCCGCATGTAGGGGCAAGGGGGGAACTTGCCCTACTCTGGAGAATAAAAATAACCTGAAAAAACGAAGAAAACATAAAGGAAAAGACGAAGAAAAATTAAGATCAACATTTCCCAACAGTTCACTCAAAGTTTTCCCTATTTAGTATATGCAGTAAATAGGCTTTAGAAATGCTATTTCCAGCTATCTGAAAGGCATTTTGTGGCTAACATTTTCTTTTGCTCCGCGCCAACTCATGGTGCTTTCCCCCTAAAAAACCTGGGCCCCCGAATTTTCTTCTGCGGAGGCCCATGGATAGAGAATTTAAACATGTTTTAATAGAAAAACTTGCCGAGGAGAATTTGCAAAGAAGTCTTCTACTAGGTGCGGAAAATCAGATGGAAAGCCTGAAAAGCCGTGGCTACGATCGTGCTGAGGCTCAGGGTTTTTACTCCTTCGAAGCACCTCTGCAGACCATTTTCGCCCCCTCTGACCGAATTTTCTAGCTCCGCCGCTGTATAGACAAGTCCGATTAGCGAGTGCGTTTAGTGACTGTAGGCAGTCATTAGTGGGGTTCCGTCAAACTTTTTTAAATAGACTAAGTACTTGAAGAGCCTAACAGCGAAATGTTGGGCTTCTGAACAAAGAAGTCAACTCAAATTGTTCAAGCTGCAGCCAAAAATATAAGCACACATACTCATGAAAGTTCACCCCTCCCCAAATGATAGCGATAATTAGTTATCGTTGCCGTAATTTCTGATACATTGTGATATATTTTCTATGGGTCTAAAAGCACGTTGCATTTGCACTGCACCACAAAGAGACGAGGGCTACGACCTATTCCCCTGAGTTGAAAGCCTTGGGTGAGCACGAAATTTTTAAGCATGGAAATTGTGCATTTTAACTTCAATATGTGACACTTGACAAATCGCAAGTATAGCCTTATTTCCCTCCATATGAAAAAAGTAGACCGGGGTCGGTAATGCTGAGGTCTTGAGGCTGTAATGTACGGAGGAGAAAGGATATAATCTTGAGGGTTTAGCTGGACCCTGGAACAAGACTTTGAGAATGCGAGATTTGCAATTCAGTGTTGGTGCCTGAAAATTCGGTGAAAATCACAGTTTTCAGCCTCTTTGGCAATATCTGAATAATCGCCAAGTCGAGAAGTATCCTCAAGGGGAGAGGACTCTTGTCCAACCCTCCCCTCCCCCCAAAAAAGGGGTCGGTTTCTTGTTACAATACTGAAATAAAACTTCCAGTGCCTCACACATGTTCCCTGATCTAAGCAAATCGTTGTCGGCAAACTTAAAAGCAAAACGTTCTGCGGGACGGAACCCAAATGCCGAGTGCACGTCAAAGATTACAACACAACTTAGGTCTTTCATTGTCAGTAGAGCAATGGCAAAGGCACTGAAAATGAAGTCAAAAATAAAATTAAAAGTAATGGATCACTTCACATTTCAGTTTTATTTTGTTATTTTCATGTCACATAAAGTAAATCAATGAAATTCAAAGTTAAGCCTCTGTTTTTCGTCTGATGTGAATGCATACTTTTCTACATATTATTTATAATTTACAATGGGCTTGAGTTTTTTATTCCCCATTTAACATATTAAAAATTAATCTATTGCTGCAAAACTCAAATCCCAGTCTCCAGAAATAAATACCCTGCCAAGAGAGATCCATTTTAGATTAAAAAGGGTTCAG
This sequence comes from Holothuria scabra, assembly GCA_037179385.1. Taxonomy (NCBI): domain Eukaryota; kingdom Metazoa; phylum Echinodermata; class Holothuroidea; order Aspidochirotida; family Holothuriidae; genus Holothuria; species Holothuria scabra. The sequence goes on from CM074193.1 coordinate 7,842,656, forward strand.
AAGGCCACTTTTAGATGAGATTAATGTTGTTTCTTGTTTGCCAGTCAGAATATTTCATATATCCCTCTTACACAGCAAGATGCACTGGTTACCCAAACTTGCCCGACTCTCAAGGTCATGTCAGTATCTAAAAAATGCTGATAACTTTAAGATAGGATTACAACACCATGTCCTACATGGCAACTTCTTCTTACTTTGGAATTATTTTCAAGGAAACTTTTCAGAGCAGCTAGTATTCAATTTTTTTTTCTTCTGAAAATCACAAGAATGCACTCTATAATGAGAACAGTGGTTACTTGACATATAGTCATATATTCTTGAGTTGCTTTATAAACATGGCAAATTTTAGGTGGCATAGGAATAGTTCATATCCATTTACATATTGCAGTTCGACCCAGTGGGAAGCAGCGTTACGGACTTACTGATAAATGTAATAATCACTACTGAGGGAAAGTACAGTGCAGTATTGTTACTCAATGAAAGATCATAATAGAAATATAAAGAGCGTCCCATTACAAATTTGAAAACATAAAGCAAACTACCTGACTTTTTAAAACTAAATTTAGAGCACACCAGGAACTAAAAACCAAATTTTGATTCCGACCACTTTTCCTCATATTGTAAATCTAAGGCTAGTATCAATTTAACTACATTAAAAATTACACCATTTGTGCTACGACTTCACCACTTTGTCTTCTGCAATGTGTTTTAACCACAAACAACAAACAGTTAAAAAGCTACAATTTGGTTCTATTCAGTATGTAAATGTACCCTGATAGTAAATTTGGTCACTCACAAACGGCACTTACAGAAAGAAGGAAAATTTGCCCAAATTAGAATTTTGCTATTAAAAGGTCATCGTTAAGACGAAGGAATTACAACTGCCACACTAAACATCAAACAGTTTCCATTTGTTAGTACTGATTCATGAAATACTAAATACAACCATTTAACAGTTGATACCAGAGAGACCAACATTTACATCCAGAAATCAGGGAGGTTTCATGCAGGAATTGGGGAGCTTTCTTAAAATTACATGCAACTTAATGAGGGAAAAAATTTCTTGAATCAGGGAGGTTGTCATGTTTTCTAACTGGAATGGACAAAAATCCTTGAACTTTCAGGGAGCCTCCCTGAGAATCAGGGAGAGTTGGCACCTCTGTGATACCATAACACAGAAAGGTCAAAGCACTGAAGATTTTATGGAACAGTACAACAGGGATAAGAGGGAAAAAGCCGTCACCCCAAATTGAGTTATTACACCACCCTGGGCACTAAAACACAGTTTCACCAGATCCTGCCTGGCCATGTGAACTTAATGGCTGCCACTAGGATAAACATGGAGTAGACAGGACTAGAGTCTGGAGCAGGCCGCAAGAATCACAGAATGAGAACTGAAGGGAAAAAGGGACAACGCTGGAAGGTAAGGAAACACTGCAGCTTACATGGTGACTAGTGCTACAGTACCTGTCATTGGATATTACTGTCAAGTGAAACTGTAATATGAAAAACATTTTTTTCCTTGGGGAAGGCGAAATCTAACCATGCTATTTTTATAACTGCAAAGGAATAACAGATTCCAAGTTCTGAAAATGACACCCTATCCAATTCAGCATTTGTGCATGGCACATCTGCAAATGGAGCAAAATTTGCCTTAAAAAATTTTCAAATCCCCTCTGTGAGCTGTCTGGGTACATGTTTTTGTACATGGCAGTAAATCTGTGTTAATACTGTAGTTTACTCTGCATTTTAGCAAAATGAAAGTATACTTGTACTTACACTAGTGCACACTTCTCCATGATTTTACAATGTACCCAAGTATTATGCTAGATGTATGTATGAATACTCAGTCTTTTGTACACTTTCTTATTGCATACAGTATTATAACACTTATCCACATTTAAGTGTTAAGCACATTTTTATGTTCAATTGCACAGAAGTCTCTTGCAAAGTATAATGATTTAAATCATTCATCAAACTTATAGTGACAGCATACTCAGTTGCAGATTACTACAATTCCAGTACCACAAATATTTTTTCAAATCTATGTATTTGAGTAAATTCCAATACTCGCTACTTGCTGCACTGAAGATTTGCAATTTTCCAAGTGTTTTGCAACAACAGTACCCCAAAGACTTCTTCTTACTGAGTGCAAAATCTGAAATCCTATCTAAAATGAGTCATAACCCTGTGACACACAAGACTTTCTATTCAATGGGGCACTCTCCATAGTACAAGCAAAAGATGACAAAATCCCTTCACCTCCTCAGATGTAAGATAAGCAAACAGCCAGGAAAAGATATTTGCCTTTGCAGAAATGTGCCTGCAGTTTCAAGGGAAAGACTGAAGTTCCCAATTAAAATACCCAACCACTGGTTCATTAAGTCCAATTAGCTACAATGAGAAGCAGTTTTGATAACCTTTCTGGTACAACAGAAACTCAACAACTTAGAGGTTTAAATGATAACTTGCACAAATTTCTGAAATAAGTCTCCACAATGAGGAAATTACCCCTGGTGCACTGAAGGGTTAGATCAACTTTCAGTTTCATCTAAGACAAACTGGTATCAAATGTCAACCTTTAAGGCTATTACTAAATGCTTGAATGACCATGTAATATTCAGTCTCAATAATGGCTCTGGACAAGTTAAGACATCGGATGAACATTTCAAAATGTAATGCTCAAATTTTAGCATCATGTTTGTTTGTTGTACGATGTAATCCCTTCGGCACCCATATCAATAGTGTATACTGAAGTTGTGTTGGATATGTTTTGTTGCTACTTCTTTTACACTAGCAGAATAATAATAATATAACAGTTCTTATATAGCGCCTTACACAAGAAGTCTCAAAGCGCTTAAACTATACAACAGGCGGTTAATAGGACAAAGTAAACAAATGAGTTTTCAAATTACTTTTAAATTGTCCAACAGTGGAAGAGTTCTTGACAAAAGATGGAAGGTCATTCCACAATTTCGCAGATACTGTTGAAAAAGCACGATCACCATAAGAATGGGTAACAGATGACGGCACATTTCAAAGAGACTGAGAGCTAGAACGTAGTTCACGTAAAGTCTTGTCATTAGATATAAGATCATTTAGATATAATGGAGCAAAACCATGGATGCATTTGTATGTCAGAGGAAGGATTTTGTAGTTGATACGATGCTGCACAGGAAATGAGTGAAGATTACGAAGAACAGGGGTGATGATTAATCTGATCGGCTATCATTATGTGTACAGCGCAATGCATGGCTGTAGCTGCTGAAGCTTGGCTGAGAAAGCTTTGGTTTAGTTATTTTAAAAAAGTGCCTTATTAAATTTGATGTTAGTATTAAAAATTATACAAATAATTGCATAATCAGTCATGCTTAATTTTATTTATCAAATGGATTGAGTTTGGTGATTGATTTTTTTGGGGGGACTGGCCAGGAGATTTTGTATATTAGCTGATCTATATGTCAAATAATTGGCTAGTATGGCAGTCAACCATAGCTTTCAATTGTTACATCAGTTGCTGATGGTATAGATGGCAAACAAGATGCAGATATAGAGGTCTTTAAACCTGCATCCAAAGAGGTTTCTAAGGTGTTCTGAGGTAAGATGACTCTACTGAGATGCTCACCATATGAACAGGGGTGTACATTAGTGTGAAATTTTACGTGGGTTGGCCATTAAGCCCTCTAGGCAAAATTTATCACATGAAAATGTTACAGTTGACGATAACAGTTACAAAAAGGGAGCATATATCTTCCTCTTCACATTGAATTTGATTTTGTTATAATGAGTACATTCTCATACTCACACAGTGAGCACATGCTAAAACAGTAATCACACTTTGCTTTGCATAATTGACTTACAAACAGTTCCCTGTCAGACTTATAGAAAGACATTTTTTTACACTATTTGCACACCTGCATGTGTCCACTTTACATTGACTTTTAATACTACCTACAATTTCAAAGTCAGTCAGCAACCAGGAATGATGCAATCAAACCTACGCTATGAGTGGAATATTGGTACAGTTATAAAAATTTCCAAGGACATAAAACGAGTACTTATACAAAATCAGCGATTCTCTTTTACTTTTGTACCACTTCGGCTTTCACAGAAAACTAATTAAGTGTACAGTACTTATAAACCACAATAAAAACAATCTTTCAATTAGTTCAGCTATTAAAAAAGGGCTGGTCACACTACAGCAATTTTTAATCCAAAATTCAATTTGAATTTTTCTAAGTCAGACTAATAGCTTTTCATTCAGACTGTCTGTGAATGGTCATGCTACATCTAAAAGTGATCACAATTTACCTCACGATAAACTGTTTTATCATTTAATAACATATCTTTCAACAGAGAGATACTGTCTGCCAATGTGATGTCATAAAAGAATTAGTTTACAATTTCTGTACAGTACAGTCCTCTGATACAACCCATATATCTACACAGGTTGACAAATTTTTGGCTCTTTCTGGCCAGAGATTCAGAAGATTAACACTGAAACTCAAAAAAATCAGACTATAGGCCATCCCACTTGAAACCACTGTAGTGAGACTAGCAATTAATATTAGTTAAAGCATAAAGAATACTGTTTGAAAATTTTGGTACACAAATGTTATAATGCACTTGTTTCCTTCTTGCATTGCAATGCTACCCCTTCAGATTTGTCTCAATTTTAAAACAAATTAGAAAGCCACTGAGCCAAATTAAAGAATACCAACTTCAGAAGGTTAACTATATAGATGAATCCGATCAGCGCTTGTGTTTAGTGACTAAAGGCAGCCATTGTGGGGTCCATCAGCCTTAAATTGTTTTCATTTAGTGTCTACATGAATTTCAAACCATCATATTCGGTGAAATTAAAGGAATCAAGATGTATTTCAGTGTACAAAAAATTCATGGTTACTGGCAGGCGAAGAAATGGAAAGATTAGAAGGTGATAGACCCCAGTCTGTTATGGTCAACTGAAATAGGACCATCACTTGCTGTCCGGATTCATCTATAAAATATTTAGAAGTACTCAATATCGTCTCCCTCTGTTTTATTATCCTGGAAACTTGATAAGCTGACTGTTCCACTAAAATGTTTGTAGATTCTGACATGGATGTACTTGCCTTCCCCGACTTTCACCTGAAAAACAGAGAAAAGACATTTATCATATGTGTAACATGGTGACCTTCATGTGCTATACCCTGTATTATGCAGAACTTTTTCATTAAAATGACATTTGTATTTATAAAGACCGGAAGCTGTTCTCAGCTGAAGGGGGTGGGAGGCTGAACCTTGTTTTAATTACTGTCTTGGCCAATAAAGGGCCAAAAAGGTCCTCTGGAAAATTCTGGAAGTCCTATTTGCTGCTGTAGTATTGCAAATGGTAAAGGTAGTAAAGGCAAATTTTTGACAACGTTCACCCGACTTCTTTTTTTGTATATTCGGGACAATATCTGTCTTCTTCATACTGATATGAAGCAGATAAACAGAGTACATTATATATATCAAATATCAAATATATATCAGCAAATTAAGAAACAGTCCATATGAAGAGGTGTTTTTAAGACAATCAGAGTTTCCAGGCAATACCCCAACCTGTGACAATGACTACAGAATAACCTTTGACCTAAACAATGAAGTGATTCCCTCTTAATAATATGATACACCCCTTCAAACAGTGTGAGAACTCACACAGTTGCCCTTATAAAAGGTTGTTAAATTTACAACATATCAAGAGACAAAAATGCAAACAATAAACACACAAGCTTGTTAAGGCGGCTTCATTCATGGTTGCACACATACTGAGACATCATGACTGACACAGGAATATATACATCAGCAGCTTTAGACGAATCCAAACAGAATGTGATGGTACGATTTCAGTTGGCAATAATTGGGGTCTATCACCTTTTTATCTTTCAATTTCCTTGCTTGCCTGTAACTTAGATGTTTGTACACTGAAATGCATTTTGATTCCCTTTATTCCACTGTATATGAGGGTTTGAAATTCAAGTAGACAATAAAAGAAGACCATTTAAGGCTGATGGACCCCACTAATGACTGCATGCAGTCACTAAACACAACTGCTGATTGAATTCGTGTATAAACATTGATTACTAATCCACTAATGAAAATTGGCCCCTCCACCCCCTCCAGTATTATACAAATTGAAGTAGCCGTAAAAAGGAAACTTTGCAATCTGAATTGAAAAACAGGAAAATAAAAAGTTTTATTTAATATGAGTCACATTTCATGAAAACAAGAAAAAGGAGTAATGATGCAAAACAGTGAATTCTACTGTTGAATGTTTTGGGAAGGATACAAGTTGTCTTCTTTTTTTATTTCCTGGTGTGTAAAACTGAAATTCAGCCATTTGATGGCAAACAGAAATGGTTAAGGCATACAAGGATTAAGTATTTCACAGACAATAAAGACTTCAATTGGTATTCATACAACCACCTCTAGTTGAACAAACTTGGAACAGAATTTAAGGGTACATAAATTTACACAAGATCAAGATATGATTGACTGCATATCCACTACTGTACATCGAATTTGTAGTGCAAATGTGGATCAGATCAGATCCACCAATCTCAGATTTTGATCCTGGAGTTTACTAGGGAGGATCAGATCATTTAAGGTAATTCAAAACTTGAAGTCAACATGCTCTGAAATCAACAGTGACCTCAGATCAATTTTGAATCAATGTAATTCATTAAGAGGTCTGTCTGCTGAAGTACCTATCAGTAGGTAGCCAGGTTTGTGTCAGGGAAGAGGGGAGGGGGTGGGGGGTTTGGGGCACAACATGAGGGAAAAGTATACAGATAAAAAGAAAAAACTGGTATTTTAGGTTTTTTTTGCAATGCAAGGTCAGGGGGGTTTCTAACCCCCAAACCCACCCCTGTGGCTATGCCACTGGTACCTATTAATGTGCAGAGGAAGAGTTCAGAGTATGAACAGATGTAAATGCACTAAGATCAAACCATACATGCTGTTTGATCTGCCCACAAGATCTGATCAGGATCCAGTGTAAATACAAGCCCTAAGTCTACCCCTAGTCTCCTCTTCTTCAAGTGTTAATTTCCTGAACATGAACCAGATCTAATCTTGATGGAAAAGAACCACACACCAACTGTTCTTGATACAATTTGGCCTAGCAAGATCAAGACTGAAGGCCAAATACTCTCACTCCAAAAAGTACAAATTCTCCTGAGCTACTTACTTAAGCCCCTCACACAACTGTCTTAAATTCATCCTCATCCAGACAATCTCAGTTTATTGCTTCAGGTTGAGTACATAAGACCCCAATATTATGCAATCAAAATAAACACTTTATGTAACGTACAGTACATGCTGTATAATACAAAATGAGCTTCTATATTCTCTATTTTTTATCTATCTATAAAAGAGCTATGCCAATAGAGAATTTCTGTGGACTACTACAAAAATTGTAGCTTGGAGATGTAGGGATTAGGCCTTTGAATGCACCCAAATACAAGGAAACAAATATTCTTCCACATGTTACATTTAATAAAATAGTATTGATGTGAAGAGGTACTCACTTTGACAAAATAATTGACACCAGCCACAACTTGGGTTTTAAAGCTCACTGCTTCAAAAGTTTTAAATGTTCTACCAGCTGCTTCCTGCACTTCATTTTTCACCTGGTAAAGCCAGAAAATGAGAAAACTTTGTTTAAAAGTAAGTGTATAAAATTACTTATGATACAGATGCTGTGTAGCTCAACAACCTATAGTACTCCATGTGGGCTCATTCCATCTACAGCATTTGAAGACTGCCACATTCCCCAAAACTTTCAACTGGCGAAATGTCTCTCAATTTTAAAGTTACATATATAAAATAGCACTGTTCATCTTTGACAGAGGAAGTCATATACTTGTACAATATACCACCCTCCGTTATCACCACCAGAATATTTGGGAACTGACTAGGTACCTGAATTCCAGGGAGGGAAAACTGTGTAAGTGGTAATTGTCAGCATGGCTGTATGGAACTCTTTCTCCCGGTGGGTGGGGGCAGTGACATTTTGCCCGACTCCAGATCCCCAACCAGGACATAATCTCTGCCTGACTGAGGCATTGAAGTCAGTGTGATTCAGCAAGTTTTTTGTAAATTGGGGGTGGGGAGGGTCTGCATCCCAAGTCCCCTCCCCCTCACACCCTCTCCCCTCCCCCTATTGGGGGGAAAATATGTACAAATTTATTAAGCCAATGGCAAACTTCAAGGTCTCTGGGCTACAGGCCACTACAGTGACAATCCAAATGCTACTTCAGGCATTACAGAGCATAAAGCAATTATCCTAGACTTCTTTCAAAACAACAATTACAGTATTACATCTCACAAGCCTGTGAGCCACAACTGGAAAAAGGCCGTGGCCAGCTTGACTTGAACCAATAGGTTGGAAACTGGACCGTAAAACTCTATCTAACTCTAACTCTAACACTCTACATCTCACAAATTTCCTCCAGTTTCTCTGACAAGTATTTTTCATGATATTTCAGGACATGCTGTAAATACTACAAATGCAGGGTACATCAATTAGTGATGAACTCCTAGCATATTTTATAGTTATGAGGGAGAAAAATTTTGTCACATGACTAACAAGAGCCATTCATGAAATAGGAGAGTCTACTACAGTACACCAATCCAAGCTCAGTCTGCTATATACAGCATACCAGTCCATGCAAGGTCAGTCTACTACAGGACACTAATCCAAATTGCATTTTCTGCTTTTTCCTTTTAAATGTCATTTGTTCCTTCCCTGGCAATTTACAAGGACCATGACATCGATGAGCTTATCAGATTAGCATATAATGAGATGAATTCAATATAAAATGAGCTGCAGGCCAGCTTTCAATTGTGCTGGAAACAAATCAGATAAAATTTTTGCCCAACTTCCTCCAAAAGAATCATCCTGTGTGGTATTCTATAGCACATCCTTATAACTTGAATTGAAAAACACTAGAAATTACAAATGACCATTCTTCTCACAAATGAATTAAAAATTTTCCAGAATTAAAGATATATTTTCATATGATACAATTTTAAGTCTATTGGAAAAGGATCTATCTAAACCTTTTTCCAAAATTTTGAACATGTTTTGTCAGCATACAGTACATGAACATTTTACATATTGAAGAGTAAAGCACAAAAACAACATAATTGCCAAAACTAAGAAGAATACATGTATAAAAATAGACAAAAAAAAAAAGTATGTAAAAAAAAGAAGAAAAACAAAAACAAAGATCCTCAAGCCTTAACTTACTCCATCAAGCAGAGACTGGACCTCTTCTGTGGCTTCTTGCACTCCTCCTATACCTCCCATCTTTAGTTGGGAAGCCATGATGATTTTTTTTTCTTTACTAAAAATTGAGCAAAAGAGTTAAAATATCTACAGTATTTTATATTACAAGCTTTATACACTAATAAGTACACATATGCTGAATACCAGTACTTTCAATAATTTGTGCAGTTATAAATTGATAGATCAGAACCATGCAGAAGGAAGTTGCCTAAGATCATAATTCAAAAAGTAGAGTCTGTTGAAAGACAGGAGTTTTATTTCTTCCGATCTAGAGGAATTAACCTCAAAAGACAGCATGGTCGGCACAGTGGGTAGCTATACACCAGTGCAACACAACAATGCACTATAAAGTTCAGTTTCCATGCATACTGCCGTACTGCACTGTGAAAATTTCCTGATTAACTCCCTTCTGTTTTTACAATTATATTTTTCCTGTTTCATGTGTAACACAATCCTACCGATGACAGTGATAATGTCACTGCTCAGATTAACTGGGTAATGTAGATCAGGTGACCATGCTTCTCAATGCTTCCCACTGAGATTGTATCAACTGGTTGCTTACAACATAATTTATTAAAGGGCCAAACCTCTCACCCCAAACTACAGTTTTGGTACCCGGGTACCGAAATTCTCAATTGGCTCAACTGTTTGATTGGCAGCTAATTCAACCAATGCAGAGTGCTAAAGCTTATATTACACAGCATGAACGGTACTGAGAGTGTTTTGATTTTATAAATTGAGTTTTTCTATACTCACCCTGAAGCAATAAACAGAGATTGTGTCTGGAAAAGGATGAATGTCAGACAATTGTGGGAGAGGCTTTAGTAAGAAGGTTAGGAGAATTGGTACTGTTTGGGGTGAGAGAACTGGGCCTTTAAGGAAAAAGTACTTGTTAATTCTGATGAAGATTTACAGTACTTGCAAATGTTGATCATTTTTCCATTGTATGATGTATTCATGATTACTAAAATTGCTTTCCCACCTGAGAATTTCCCAATTTCTTTTACTGGAAAAGGTATCTAACAAGTCCTACTTCATCACTCTATTGTTTACTGAACCATGTAAAGGCACAAGGAAGTAAAGAGCACTAGGACTTGGTCCTTATTGTCCAAATCCTGTCAAATACACAATAGCTCTGCAGGGGGGTAGTGTTTAGCACACTTCCATTGCATTTGAAATGTAATATTGACACATCCTGCATATAACTGACATCAAAAGCATTCCTAAGCTAGCCAGCCAAATTTCTGAAAGTCAAACACATAAAGCTCTCTTTCATTGACTACACATTACAGTACCATACCAAAATAAAACTCTGTGATAGTGAGATTTGTATAAATTGTATTGTTGGACATATTGAAGAAGTACTTGACTTCTGTCCTTTTCAATACCTTATGAATCATCATAGTCATAAAGTTTAATCAAATTCTTTTAGTTAACTGAGCTTGAATTCCTAGCACTATCATCTGTTTTGTCCAAATACACAATAGCTCTGCAGGGGAGTAGTGTTTAACACCCTTCTATTGAATTTGAAATGTAATATTGACACATCCTGCATATAACTGACATCAAAAGCATTCCTAAGTTAGCCAGCCAAATTTCTGAAAGTCAAACACATAAAGCTCCCTTTCATTGACTACATATTACAGTACCATACCAAATTAAAACTCTGTGATAGTGAGATTTGTATAAATTGTATTGTTGGACATATTGAAGAAGTACTTGACTTCTGTCCTTTTCAATACCTTATGAATCATCATAGTCATAAAGTTTAATCAAATTCTTTTAGTTAACTGAGCTTGAATTCCTAGCACTATCATCTGTTTTGTCCAAATACACAATAGCTCTGCAGGGGAGTAGTGTTTAACACCCTTCTATTGAATTTGAAATGTAATATTGACACATCCTGCATATAACTGACATCAAAAGCATTCCTAAGTTAGCCAGCCAAATTTCTGAAAGTCAAACACATAAAGCTCCCTTTCATTGACTACATATTACAGTACCATACCAAATTAAAACTCTGTGATAGTGAGATTTGTATTTGCATTGTTGGACATATTGAAGAAGTCCTTGACTTCTGTCCTTTTCAATACCTTATGAATACATCATAGTCATAAAGTTTAATCATAATCTTAGTTAACCCTTTGCTGTTGTGCTCCCATCAGGGCATATTTGCCCACCTCAGGAGTGGGCAGAAAAGCGGACGTAGCACGCCTCGCATCAGCTTCCCTAGGTTAGTGGACCTGTGACCTTAAACTATTGTCCCTCTCGTTGTTGTGGTGGAATTTTTGGGTAGCTACTCGCAGTTTCGAGCTCGGCATGAAACAGTAAAGATGGGTGACAGCCCCGCTCTCTGTATGGGTCCAAAAGGACCCAAACAATGGTAAAGGGTTAAAATAAGCCTGTGGAGTGCGTTTACTGCAAAGCTGATGTCGCTCTCTCTGCGTGTGTGCACAGACCCGTGCTATAGATACTTTAGATTAGCCCTTTATCGTTGTACTCTGATCCGGCATATTTGCCCACCTCGGGAGTGGGCCGAAAAGCGGATGTAGCATGCCCCCCATCAGCTTCGGTAGGTAATTGGACCCGTGACCTTAAACTATTGTCCCTCTCGTTGTTGTGACCAAATTTTCGGGTAGCTGCTCACAGTTTCGAGCTCCATGTGAAACAGTAAAGATGGGTGACAGCCGCGCTCTCCGTATGGGCCAAAAGGACCCAAACAATGGTGAAGGGTTAACTGAACATGGTACTCCTAGCACTGTTGTCTATTTTGTCCTTTTCATACTCAGAATTACATGTATCTAACATTTTGAGTCAAGAATGTCCACTCCATGGATTTTTGATGAGCCTCCTGGACACTTGCAAGCAGTTGCTAACTAAACAAAGCAATGAGAGATTTTCTTACTAAAGGTTAAACAATTTGATGAAACAAACATCTGATTTTAAAGGTGGAGAAGAATTAAAAATTGCATTTGTAAATAATCACACTAAAAAGATATTACTCCCAAACAAAATTCTAATTCTTCTAACCTAATTAAGCCCCTCCTACAACTGTCTAAAACTCATCTTCATGCAGACACAATTCCAGTTTATTGTTTTAGGGTGAATATAAAAGGCCCAATGCATAATCAGGGCATTGTCAGCACAGGACATGTTGTTCAAAGTGCTACAGTACTTTAAAATTTTTTGACTCTGCTGTCAATCAGAGAGCTGTGCCAAGTGAAAATTTCTGTTGAATAACAGTTGTAGTTACAGTAGGAGTAAGTAGAGTTACCTGCCTTTAAAACAGCACAAACCTGAGTAAAATTAGCAGCCTACTGTACATTGAATGCCTTTATGCATGCACCCTGAATAGCTCCCAAGTTCCAAGAGACCAGATGTGGGTCCATCTCTGATCTGTCCTTTGGTGGACTGCTGGCCTGGGGGATGGGTATATGGGGAGGGTTGTCCCACTCCCCTTTTTAAAAATTTTGAATTTAGTGTCTACATGCAATTTAATTGCATTTTTTTGCAAATCAATCAAAGCAATTTCACTAGGCAATCGAAAAAAATTCAGTAAAGTACTGAATTTCTTCCGTAACCTACAGAAATTGTGTAAACTGATTTGTCGAAATATTACTTAACAGATACTCACAAACGCACAATTATTGAAACCTCTCCAAATCACAACATTCATTGGTTATGGTTTCCATAATTTTTTGGTACATTATTTAGGCCTACAGTGGTAGTACTGCTGCTAGGTATGACACTTGAGCAAGTGGTTTCCAATATGTACGTTTGTAAATCTCCCATAGCATTCTAGCAATGGAAACACACAGTCAAGTGTCAAGAGACAACGTTCATTTGTTGGCATTCTGAGACAAGCCTGCCTCTAACCTGCCAAGTAGGCATTCATTTTTGCTATTGTAAGTGGTTTTGCACAGTGTTTCAATACTTGAGATATTAACACTGACAGGAATATATCCAGTACCTGCTGTGAGACATGATACTAAATTTGTAGTTACCAGAAAGCTGTCTTATTTGTAATTTGTGTGGTTCTCTAAAGATGCAATAGAGATTTGAAATGCGGGTTTTTCAATGGGCTTGGGGGGTCAGTGGGTTTGAGCATTCAAATGTGGGTTATTAATATGAAATGCAGGTCACTTGAGAGGTACTGTACTGTATGACCCCGAGATTAGTTAACCTACTTCTTCTGCAGACACTTCACCCATACTCTAAGTAAAGGGGACATAAGGCTGATTACACAAATGAGCACCCCTAAATTCTTTTTCATGACATACAGTTGAACATATCATATCCTCTTCACAGATTTGCAGTGAAAAATCTAATTTCTACCTACACCTGTAGGTGTGTACTACATTATTTTATGCTATTATAGCCTATTAAACACTTTTACGCACTAAAAATCTTTGAATCGGAAGTTACAGATCTACAGTAATGTTTGCTCCCTGGAAAGTTTTACAGAACAAAATATCCATAACCACCTACTGTACTAATGGCACAAATGCAAATAAATCCCCAAGAAGCTCTCCAACCGTCTCCCTCAAAACAAAATAAATGAATAAAACCTTACCCACTAAAAAGCTACCTTTAATACCTTGTAGATGGTGTCTGGTTCACACCACTGTAATAACACAGCTTATGTTATATTCCACACATTGGATACTGAACTTACCTTTTGTCAAAAACAACAGATCTTATCAATGGAACCACTGTATGAAGAGTAGCACTGTACTATATGAGCCCACTGTGCATTACTTGTACTTCCTTGTTCCCTCTTAATATTTTCTCCGTTTCTGTTGAAATAAAATATTTCAGAATAGAGTCAAATGTCAATATCATCAGTTCGGCAGATCACATGCTACAAAATGCAATAGTTGCAACCTGCACTAGTGAAAACCACATGGTCAGGAAAACTCAAAATTGAAAAGCCACATCTAAACATTTATTGTATTCACCTTATACCTACTTTATCCTCATTTAATTTAAAGGGGCAATCATAGTTTGACAGCAAATATTCACTTTTTTGTTCCATCACCTAATCTTCCCTTTTTTAACTAATTATTTACTAGAACCAACACACACTTAAAGGACCTTGGGTAGAGAGAAGAAATATTACTTCAGTTAATTTATGTTGAATTCAAATTTTGTAATTTTGTTCGGGTAACAAACTTCCACACAGATTCAAGACTGGACGGCCTTGTCCATTCAGTAACCAACCACAACGTCAGACCATGATGACAGATCCTTTTTTTGTGAGTTTTAACTCAATGTATGATTGTGGTGCAGAATCAATATAGTCATAAAAAAAGTTGTGAAAAGAAACTTTGATTGCCCCTTTAATTGAAATTGAATCCTTTTACAAAAATGTACGTAAAATATCAGAGCTGTTCAACAAAGGTTGTGCAAAATGCAGTTTTTAGGCATGCTTGACTGACCAAAGAAACGAAAGTAAAGCCATTAGAAACTGGTTTTATTTAACAATAATTCCACACCATAAAAGCCTTTTGTTTCATGCTTAATGTAAATTATAAAATAACAGAAACTTAAAATATCCAAACAAGTGCAAGAACTTTCACTTCTGGTCATAAGGAAAAATTAATGCTATGAAATGTACATTGTAATGTACTGTACATATTAGACAATCATTGGAAATGGTGCAATCTAGCAACATTTATTAACAAGCTGTTCAGATGTACTGTGAGCTGTTAATATTGCATTACATGAAATAGCCCTTAGTAAAATTGCCTGCCATTACACAATCTAAAACCCGACTTTTAGGCAGTTAAGTCGGGTATTTACCTGTACTTGATGTTTGCACATAAAGTTTATTGCTAATACAACCTTAAAATCAGTAAAAATATGATTAAAACCAGTAACACTGGATTGGCCATAAACTGTGGGTGTTAACAATCAATTAGAAACCTGACTTACCACCCAAAAGTCAGGTTTTAGGATGTTTAGTGGTACAGTTTTACAGTAAGGGCAACTTCAGGTAATGTGTAAAAGACAAACAACTGTCTTTAAAAAGAGAACACACCAATTGATGATACTTTAAAAAATAGAGCAAACCCCTTAAAAAAAAAGACCTTAAAAACAAATGTTTGGCCCGTCAGAAACTATTGACACGAAATTTATTAATACTTCTGTGCTTCACCAATCTGATACTTCAAAAAATAGAGCAAACAAATTCTTCTTTGGTCTACCACTCCCCAAAGTAAGAAAAAACCATTTTAAACAAATGTTTGGCCAGTCAGAAACAAAAATTGACATAAAATTTATGAATACTGTGCTTCTTTAAAAGGAATCAATGAGAGGTCTTTTCTTTGACAACATATACCAGCAAAGCCATCCTGCCCTATGCAGCCTATAAAATGACTTTTTTTCCAAACCCTCCATACTACTGTTAAGGTTGTATGTATCATGTAAGCTATATTATAGCCTATGACATTTCAAAAGTGAGGGAGCTGTAATAACTCTATGGACCCTGAAGAAGTTTGCTTCAGTCATATTAAGTACAGTATCTTCAACTCAGGACTTGAACTCTGCACAATAGGCAAAACCAGTAAACTAAATGCACAATTAATGGATTAGGTCGGTTAGGCTAGATGAAGTTTTACGTTCCAGTTTCCAACCAATTGGTTTTAGTCGTACCCGCCACAGCCTGCCTTGTTATCCCTACTCCATTGCTTATGTTGAGCACCAAGCACAATGGTAGAAGGTTCCATTTTTTGAGTCTTTGGTGTAACAAGGCTAGAACTTGAACTCCAGACTACATGTCTGATGCTCTAGCCACTTGACCATGCGGTCAGTCTCACAATGAATAAAGGCCATCAGGTAATGACAGATAAAAACAAGTTTTAATTCATTTCCCCTTTTCATGTTTTAAAATCTACTGTACAGGTAGTATTTGTATTTTCATAGCTTAATTCATTTCTTTTTTATTGAGGTGAAACCCTGCTGGCCAGCTTTCTTGCTAAGAGCAGGAGGGTACTTTATCACAAAAAGACTGCAAAAGACCACAACCCTACACCCCTCATTACTCTCCGCAGCTAAGGATTGCCGTCTTCTAAGGGAAAAACATTGGAATTGTGTCAACATCTTTTATGCTTCTGATAATATGCCTTTTCCATATTGAATGTTTCTGAAACAACCTGTTACATAATGCGTATGGCTAACTCCATGAAGTTGGGGCACTTTTGAAATTATAGTGATTCTTGGAACACTATGGCATATTTATTGATATATGTCAGCAATTTTTTTTCCAAAATTTTTATTTTTGACTAGCTCTTTGGTGGAACTATCATCTGCAAGTTAGATGAAGTTATATTTCCTACGATTACTTTTTTTATGAACCATTGTTTAAGGTTTTTAACCTTTTTTGAGGGGCATATTTTGTGACATAAAATATTGATGTTTTTAATGAGGGGATTATTCAGCAATTAGGGAATGGAACACCAAAAATTACTAACTTTTCCATTAGTATCAACCTACCCATGCCCTGAAAACAGTAAACAAAACAGAAACAATGTATTTTTCAAAATTATGGAAGAATGAAAATTATTATCCCAATGCTACATGTGGTGTCCGCAGTAATTTTTCAAGGGTACAGTACTTTATCACAAAAAGACTGCAAAGGACCACAACACTACAAACCTCATTACTCTCCTCAATAACTGAAAAAATATTGTCAAATGAATGTCAAGAGCCCATCACGAATCAGGGTAGCACTAACCCTAAATGGGGTGACTGCACTTTCCCTTTAATTTCTTAAGGAATGTGCTTTGTAGCACACCTGGATAATTTAACACTGAAAGGATTGGTTAGAGTAAGTTTCATGGCTCAGCTTAAAGGGTTGGTTAGATTAAGTTTTATGGCTCAGTTTTTAACCAACTGGTTGAAGTCAGGCTGGCCCAAAGAGATGTTGAATACTGTACCAAAGTTTGACTTCTGCACTAGTAAAAGGTATTGTAACATGTCCGCTAAATGCCTTGGCTGCACTTGGCAGCTAAGGATTGCAGTCTTCTAAGGTAAAAAACGTTGGAATTATGTCAGAATCTTTTATGGCTTTGAAAATATACCTCTTCCATATTGAATGTTTCTGAAACAACCTGTTGCATAAATGCATATGCAAAAATAATGATTTGGAGTGTTGCACAGTGTTGACATTTGTTTTGTTAACCCTATATTAATTATCTCTTAATTACTCATTACATTATTTATGGTTTTGTAGTTTATACTAATACCCAGGTGGCAATGACTCTTAGAAGTGGATCAATCAAATGCAAAATGAGGAGAAATGGTGAAATACTTGGGGGTTCTTTCAAGACAAGCCGTTTTCATTTTTGCTGAGTAAATAATATGGTTTTGACAAAATGTAGGATACTGAATAATTTCCTAGAAACTATATGGCCCATCTAAATTTAATTGTTAGATACACAGTTCAAATGGTTATAATCACCCGAAACACTGGAAAATTTGGTTTGAAAACCATCTTTGATAACTAATGAAATAGAATGATGGCTCAGATGAATCCACTTCATACAAAATGGACAATGTAGGCCCTATGCTGTGTATAATTCTGTTACACTCAGCCCTTGTTCATAACATCTTTAATGACTGTGGACCTCTCACACTCTCAAAATTTCAAGGAAACAAAATCTTTGTTCATCAACCATCTTTCATACATCACACATGCATTCCATAACTCTTTGACATTCACAATTTAAACATTTTTACCACATGAAAGTTTAAGTCAAAAATTAGCTACATAGTACTGCCGTCCTAAATGGCAAGGTATTTCCACACATACATTTATCCATCTTCATGTCGTGTGAAGCAAAATTACACCTTAAAGAGCTCATGAAAAGACTTAATAACAATGATTTGGGGTCACTCTCTGAGTTACATCTCTATGTTTCATCATATTTACTGTATTTTAAACATCTCTGTCTGACAAAATGCTGCCGAAGTGCACTCGGCTGGTATCAAAGTACAATATTGTCCGAACAAAGAGACGTTGGAACATAAATGGGGTGCAGAGATTCTGATCCTGCAACACCCGAGATGAGCTTTGACCACCTGGAACTATTACAGTACATCCACAAATTATGTGTGAAATTTTGCAGTATCCAAGACTCCAATCATGAAAAATTGAGTAAACATGGAATTGAAACTTTGACTGCTTGGGACCCCAAATGATATTGACCTCCAACAAACACAAGAGAATTCCACTCCTCACCATAAGGCATCTACATAATGAATGTACTGTATGAAATCTATCTATGCTTTTCACCATCAGATATCATGTAAATAAGAATTTTAGAATTTGAAGGCCGGTGACCCCAAATGACCAAATGCATCCAAATACCAAGTATAAAATAAATCCACACTCCCTACCCTCAGAAATAATGTAAACAAGGCTTTTACAGACTGTCATGACTGGTGATCCCACATGACTTTTGACCTCCACCAAAAACAATAGGGATCATCTACTTCATACAGCCAATCCACACACCAAATATGAGCTTAGTCACACATACAGTATCCTTCATAAGATACCATGTTTTTAAGGAATTTATCATTTGACCTCTCTTGACCCCAAATGACCTTTAACTTCCATGAAAATCAATAGAAATAATCTACTCAACACAGCTAACCCACTCACCAGATATGACCATATAGTCACATGTACCTTCCTTGATCTTGAAATATTGTGTTTCCAATGTTTTGAAATTTTGACCTCTTATGACCCCAAGTGACTCTTTACCTCCACCCAAGACAATAGGGATTATTAACTCAATATGCCAACCCATGTGCACCACATATGAGACCTGTCACACTGACCCTTCATGAGATACCATGTTTAAAAGCTGTTTCTGCATTTACCAACAAATAGTGAAGGACTCCAGAGGATGGTGACTGGGGGAGTGCACTTATGTTGGCTGACACTAAATACATTGTGTGAGACCACGGTTGACACAAAAGACATTGAAAGCGATTTTGTTAATTACTTGTTCTTTCTACTTATATCTTTAAGATTGTACATTTGCGATTTGACAGATGTACAGTTAATTTGGTGGTGTTCATTTATTGTGTGAATAATGCACTTACTGTAATGCACTTTTGCAATTGGTACAGTAAATCCCAGGCCAGTCACAGGCCATGTTTTAACAGGGTGGGGCATTGATCGAGGGTAAATTCCCAGGCAAGTCCCCTCACCTGACTGTTGCACTACTTGACAGTCTTGGCCTGATTTTCCTGGCCTTCCAGATTGTGAGACCCTGTCCTGTGGGGACAAAATTTCTCTGAAGTCCTCCCTCAAAGCCTGAACATCCTGGGTCTAGGGGGTCAGGGTCACAATGGAAAAGTGTATAATAAGAGTAACATTACAAGCCCTGTTTCATCGTCCTTTTGACTATACACTGAAAGTGAGCAATTAGCAATTTTATGTCAATACCCAACTACACATTTTAGCACATTACAACTGCATGTACAAACTGATTGCTAACATAAAGCCTATCTCTATCACTTTAAATTTGACATCATTCTTTGCATGAAGTGATTTACACTGTCACTGGTAGTACTGCTGTTGCAGCCTGGGAAAGGATGGAGAAGGGGGGGTTGCAAACTCAATAACTTCAGTTTCTAGATGCTTATCTTAGCTGTGCTTAAATGTTACCTTCAATTAACCAAAAAATTAGAGATTTACCACACAAATTACAATGCCTACTTTAAAACATTCATTCATCCAATGCCATTCATAACATTGACTTATGAAATTCAATATTAGGCTTACATATTAATATGTCTCATTCAGCAGGAAATAATCATATTATTTGTTCATGTTAATGTAAACTAGCATAGCCTAAACATGTAGCATATACTTGACTTTTTCCTTGGCCTAGTTCAAGGAACAAAGTGTAGCATTGTGATACCATGAACAGTATTGTACAGGTAGAAGGCACTGTTTAACAAGGTGTTTCTTGATTGGCTGTTGGCATTGTATTGTATCGATTGTATTCTTTGTTTGGCTTAGGGATAAGGTTAGGGTTTAGAGTTATAGTTAGCCAGCAAGGAAATTTCTTGTTAAAGAGCCTGTGAAATACAGTGCCAAAGGCGGCACATGTTATGGCTGAAATATATAAGAAAGATAAAATAAACAAATTTTGCCAATCAATTCCTGTGTGCATGGGTCCCAGGGACTTTTTCACAGGTGGAACCCCTTCCTCAAACACCACTGAGTTAAAAAACCCAAAGCTAAAATCATCTGCACAATGACGTCATCTCAGGAACGCTCAGGCTAAAGCTAGAATTCTTCATCTCATAATCACATTGACTATGTATGCATTACTACCCGGAGTCAACAAAAGATGGCATCTCCTAATTTATCAGATTCTGAAGATATCGACTTAAATTTATCTGGATCTTCTTCAAGTTCCAATGAAGACGAATTTCTTCAGTACGAGGATGTACAAGAAAGGAAAGATGAAGAGCCTGTGCAAGGAATTCTGCCATATCAATTTGAGCCCTTGCCTGAAGAAGCGGAGCCCGTTGTACGTGATCCCGCACACGAAGATGGCAGAGAGGGTGCTGCTAGAACAGTCCGGAGAGATAATGAAGCCTGGTAAGGTTTTGCACCATAACTGGTCGCTCTTTTACTGTTTACATTATCAGAAGAATGACTTATACGCGCATTATTGCAAAGAAAAATCCTGACATATAACCGACTGACCGAAAGTTGAAACGTTACTTCTCAGTTTGGAATCATACTGACATCGTTTTTACTGTACGTTTCAGAAGCCTAACGTTAGTACAATACAGTACTAACTACAGTTTACAGTCTCGTATGGTTCTGCGGGATCGACTGTCTCGGTTGGTTGCATCCTTTCAGAGTGAATTCAGAGTGAAATATGCACTGCATGTGACACTCCATTCTGACTGTTTGAAATCGGACCTTGTGTTTAGAACAAACCCTGTCCAAAGTTGTTTCGTTTTCTCGTCTTTAGGAAACTTATGCAAAGTGACACTATCCTTCGTAGTATTACTACAGTTTCCTACGACACACCGATCAGGCATTTCCGTTGAAATGAAAAAGAAACTCTTCAAAAATAACTTTGATGGGTATGGTTAGCTCTACATTTACCTAATGATTACAGTGCACACTCAGCACGCTGATCGTTGTTTACTGAATAGACATCGAACATGTGTTCCTGTGATGACGTCATCCCAACCGTCCATGCACTTTCACTTTTGGCAGAATTTGGTGTGCCAGTGACCATTTTCTTTTTGTAATTTCTCCTGACTCGGTTGATATTTTTTGACGTTTTTTATTTTTGGTGTTAGATTGGTTGGGAGAATCAGGTCAGATGGCTGTTAATGCTCATTTCATCGGCTCTTTAAACTGTGCGCATCGCCCCTATCGTACACAGTATGCGAAGTACTTTTGTACGTACTGACTGGCTCAAGAAACCCAACTGAGGGCGAGTCAAGTTGTACTCACTGTTAGTGCCTACAGTACGTGTACGATGTAGTGCCCTCATAGGCCTAATCTATGTGACAGTGCATGGGAACTACTGTAGCTTTGGAACTTTGGCTAAGGCTAGGCTAGGCTTCTATTACATTACCTACACATGTGATAGCCTAACTTAGGCTACTAATAAACTTCGGTGAAAGTAGCTGGAAAGTTCTCACGACCACCGGGAAGACGCTAATGATAATCAACGGAATTGAAAATCGTACTAAATAAAAGGATAAAAAATAAACAAGTCATACCAAATGACAGAACAGAAAACCCGTAGACGGAAGAGCAGCTAGTCAATTTTAGTACGCAGACACAAGGAACTGAACCCAAGAAGGTAATGTTTATTTTGGACGAGGTAGCACATAAATAAGTTGAAACTTGGGCCGGAGCGAGCTAAGTCAGGGCCATAGAGTAGGATATAGGAACCTATCCTGCTCTATGGTCAGGGCAGTTGTTTCACACGACTTACTGTAGGCCTATAACTGCACGTCGAAGTCCGACACCCAAATCGACATGTTGGACCAAATGTGCTCCTGGTATATTGGGTATTTGGTAATTTTCTGACCATTTTTAAATTTTGCTCATTTTTATTGTTGAAGGGAAAATTTTGTTACAAACGAAAGTTCAAAATAACGACTGCTTAGATTCTTCTTACAAGCATGTGAAATGCTATTTCCATGTCCGATTTTTAAAATTTTCTGTACGCTCCTCGCCAACTGATCGTGTCATTTCTTCTTGCCTTACCAACTGGACATATGCCCCCCTCGTCAGCCCCCATGAAAAAGTCTGGTAACGTCAGTGGTGGTTAGTGTTTATAGCAATAGCTTTTGAAAAAACGGGTGTTGTTACTACAGCTAGGGGATTTGAACTTGAGTCACCTTCAGTGAAGTGCAGCTATATGAAAGTGCTAGCGCTGATGGGGTTTCGGATTGATCAAGGTAAATTTCATCAGTTTTAGTAAAGATATTGTTCTTGTAACAGATGGTATATGGTTAGAAAGCCGTCGGTATAAGATCTCATGTTTAGTAAGAGTGTTATGGTCCCACATTCCGACTGGCTGGGTACGATTTTCCAATTGAGGAGCCACCCGCCTACCAGGCCAGTCTCGAAGAGCATGGATACATGAATCATGAATGTCTGGTGGAGTAAGTCTAAGAGTACAAAGCTAACGCCTCTCTAAGCAGAGCCCCACCGTTAGTTGGCACGGAGAGCGCATAAAATTTTGAAAAGTCACGACCCCACAGATCATTAGCCGGAAACGGCGGCATTTCCCCTGCTGGTACACCAAGGCCTAACGCAGGCATATTTTAGACTAGGAAAACGACTAACCAAACGGATCGCCACCATCAGTTGAGCGTACAGATCGTACAGAAAATTTTGAACGATTGCGATCCCACCAGAAAAAATGGCATTTCTCAGGCTTGTACAAGCCCCCCCCCCCCTCCTTGTGCAAAATTTTTTAAGGTGTACCGCTTGTGGTAAAATGTTGATGTCAGCTTGAAATAAAGACCAAAAGAAGTATGACGAACGGAAATATAGTGAGGAAAACCTTAGCCATCTTTTCGTTTTATGGTTGCCATTCTCATATTAACCCAGCTGGTAAATGAACCTTTACTTTTTTCAAGGAATGGAATATAAAGAACGATTAACTTCTAAAAAGGATACATGTAGGTGCACTGGCCGAGAAAATAATTGCTAGTAATCATCTCATTACATTTTCAAGGCCACAATGTTAAGGACATGAACATTGAGCTGACGCCGTAGCCTATGGGCAGAGGATTCTCTGCCAAAAACATGCAATTATCGCATTTTAGATCAAAGCAGACGGACTGCGCCACGATAGTTGTCGCAGAGCGTGCAAAAGCATTGAAAAATTGTGACCTTTCAGAATTCCCGAAGTAATATATTCCAGATTAAGAAATAACTGCAAGGAGATGTTAACTCTAAACAGTCGTTAATTTGAACTTCGGTTTGTAATAAAATTTTTACTCCTCATAGGAAACAAACACATTGCAATACGATCAGAAAATTACCAGATAAAATTCCCATATCACTGATTTTCGGGCCAAAACTTTGGGGTCTTTACACCTGAGTACTCTCCTGTCTGCATGTGTTATCTAAAACAGGCAGTTGTAGGCCTAACACCCGCCTCCCTGGTTATGGTCATCTCGCAACGTTTTTTAGTCTCCTTCCGAACAATATTTTACCACATAAGGCAAAATCGTATCCTCCTAGAGTGTTTGGCTTAGTTTCATTTTCTTTTGGAATATTTCATGAAAATTTTACAGTGACCATGATGCTTTCTTATTTTTCAATTAGCAAATTCAGGAAAGAATTTAGGCACCCTTAACAGTTTTTAAGTTGTTACTGGTTGTTGGCCAGTGTTTGTTAAACCTTTGCCCGAAATTCAGATGTTGCGAAAATTTGGGAGGCAATCTCCTAACTGCTCCAGGATATGCCTAGGATTTAAGGGGAGGAGTTGTCGCCCTCTCGATTGATTTTTGTGTCTCTTTATATAAGATTTGCACCATGAACATACCTTTAAACTAAAATTTTTGATACATATTTAACACAGTGAAAGGAACTAGAAAAATCTGTGAAGGGTGGAATGATACAGCAGTGCCTTGCTCCGGCTACTCTAGTTCTTGGAAGGTGTACTCCATGTCCTTAAACACCCATCAACAGACTTAAAATCTGTCAGACGACCGGTAGAGGGATCATGTGAGTATTACGCCAACCTGACCCATCCATGCCCTGTGTGTATACATGAAGTTTCAATAGAGGGACGCAATGACTGACAGATCGCTGTCATTGGGAGAGGTCAAGGGGAGGACACTCCCTGGACTAACTTCCCACTTTGGCTTTTGGAAAAAGGATGGAATGCAAAATTTCCTACATTCCACAGCATTTTTAAGACGCATGGCCACCAGTCTAGGCTTGCAGACCCATAGCAGAAAGTCCCAGTTTCAGAATCTTTATGGAAAATTGAATTCCAGAACACAACCTATCTGCAAATCACTATAGGTGACGAGACGATCCGTCTTCCGAATAAGTAAAATGCTATTAACTTTTGCTGCTATGCGTTTGCGTGAACGGTTATATCAGGAGGAATATTGGTAAATATGACAACATTGAGTGACGTCGGAAGCACGCGGAAAAATCCCGTGAACGGCCCGACTCAAACTAATTGGTTAGAAAAAGAGTTTCAAACTTCTAGGCCTATCTGAAGCTCGCGGAACGCGTAGAAATTCCGTTATTATGATAAACTTTGTGAGAGAATATGTTCAAAAGTGATTTTTGGTCGAAAAAACCCTCCATCCCCATCTCACCTCTCTGTACAGAAATATGGCTTAAATGTCCCTGGTGGAAACTGGAAATAGAGACAGCCGGTGCCATATCCAGACGAACAATCAGCCATTATTTGACTGATAACTAATTTAGATATAACTGAGATGCTACCTAAAATTACTAAATCGATGAAACTGAAGGGCGCGAAGAGCGCGAAAATTTTGGCAGTTTATGAAAATTTGCAAAAATTGGGCTAAATGGTTCTAATTTAAGTGAGAAAAGTCTACGTCACTTCATCTACTTGGAAAAGTCGGTATGGGCCAGTCGGAAAAAACGTGCTAGAGGGAGGATGAGAAAATTCCAGCTGGAATTTCAGATTTTCCAACTATCGTCGCTCGACGAATTTTGGGGGTTTAGACACCCCTGCACCACCCCAGCTCGCGAGGGCCTTATGGGTGAGACCCCACCTTGTCATGCCGCTCAAGCTCAAGTCCTTTCTGTGAAAAGGTTCTTTTAGATCGAGTCCTGCGGGAGAGTCACTCGCCACCTGTATACCTGAGGTGACGCGAGGGATCTCTCTACCTTATCGTACTAGACTTCGGCATCTCAGGTTTACTGCCCTCATCTGGAGTTGAGAAGGATCAAGTGAACAGGAGCGTCGATCACGGAGGGCAGGGGACAATATACTCCCCATGAAAGCATGTTGAACCATACCTTTTGCACCCAATAAGGACTAATAATGTAGCTGCATTTAAATAATATGTCACAAATCTATGTGACATAATCCGAGTCACAGGCTTAACGTAGCAAGAACAAGTAGGCCTAAGTCAAAAGTTCATTTATAAAGATAAGAAAGAAAGGACAACAGCGAATGTTCAGTGGAAAAAAGTTCTGAAGTTAAGGAACAGCTGCAAAAGAAGCCTGCACCAGTAGACGTTCTTGTGATGGTTGGACTTGGGTTTTCCCTCCGATCTTAAGTTTCTCTCTCAGTATGAAATATGGCTTGAGAAGTTCTCGATGATATATTGGTGCTTTGCTATTTAGCGCTTTCCGTGTGAGTAGCATTATTTCAAATAGCCAATATGATGTCGGGCTAGAAGCCAGTGGAGATGTCTCATGCTGGGTTAGTTATTTAACGGTACGCCTGCAACACGAATATTGTCTACTAACACTACGGTTTCATGCAAGTTTGGTTTCGAATACAGCCCATGCCAAATACGATGCAAATTCTTCTCTTAAGTAAGTTGCCTCTTACGACACACGGAAAATGCCGAGAGCTTATTTTTTAATCTTAATCCACGGTGGGAAGGAGGGGGGGGGGTCAAGATTGGTGTGATATAAGTACTGGCGTGAATTTCCTATGCGCACGCCCTTCAGCAAAAACGCATATCCTTATATCCAATATGCTATGTTTTCAACACTTCAGATGACAAGGGACTCCCAAATTCAATAACACACTTAACTATGCATTGAGAAAGATCATTCAGTAAACTTCGCAGATTATCGGCCTTGTTGAATTACTAAATGACCCTTTCCATGTATCCCGAAAGGCTTGATTGCATTAGCCTGTTAACGTGTTTTCTTTTAAAATCAGTTTGCCATGAAAAAAGGGCAATAGTAATCATTAATTTTTGGCAGATTGCATACACCTTATAGTAATCCTAAGAAGTTCAACTCTTACTGAAAAAAGAAGAATTGCATTCACTGGAATGAAGACGGATGAATTCGATGTAGGTAAAAACAGAAGTTCCCGAGACAACGCGTCTCCGAGGCTTCTGTTTTATTAAGACAATTCGTACCAAATTCTAATTACATAGAATATAGCACTAATAAATAATCCTATTTGAAAGGTGTGTCATTCATGTCTCGAGGAATGTATTATGCCTGACAACATCTCTCAAGGTTCTGACAGTCTGCTACGTTAAAGTGATGATGTTAGGTTAGAGTTGGAAGGCCCGAAACGTGGTATTTCATTATGATATAGCCGACTGCGAGGATTAGGTGGAATATAGAATCGATTTCATCTCAAATGGAATAAATATCCATAACCAAAATTGCACCCGAAAAAGCTTTGTGAAATTAGAAGGGGGCTGTGTACTGTAGCGTGTAGTGGCCTGATTTGGAAATTTGGGAAAAATACATTTCAAACGCTTGTAATCAGGTCTCTAAAGGTGTAGGTATTCTTTGTAGATTGAATCATATTTTACCTCGATTTATTCTGGGAAAGGTTTAAACCTTACTCTTACTGCTTATTCTGTCAAATTTTTCTTATTATTGTATCGTGATCTGATACCACTTCGTCATTAAAGGGGAGGTTTAAGCAAAAATTTAATTTTCATATGTGAAAGAGGAACAAAATCTACACAGTGTGGTGTAAGTCCCATTCAAATCGGAAATGTATTTCTTGAGATATCAGTGAATGAAGTCAGTAGATTTGTGTTCAAAAGTGATTTTGATGGCAGCGGGGCTTATATCACTTCCTCACATTGACAAGGAATGCTTTGTTTCCCTTTGTTTTATCAGACTGTTGTGTTGACCTTGAAGTTAATAGGAGTATAACCTCCTTGTGGGGGATGCAAAGTTTGTAAAATTCTCATGCCACTTATGCAATCACATTTTAATAATATGGGATTGATGAGGAGAAAATCCAGTATAAAATTTAAAGAAAAACAAAAGGCTGCCCATTAATGTGGGGATGCGATGTCATATGTGCTTGCTTCAAGTTCACTTTTTGTTGAAAACTGAAAACTTTACGAGCTTATGTCTTGGGAACTACACATCGGATTTCAATGCAAATTTCACCGAAATGCTCAGAATAAGTACCCCTCTAACATACCAAATCCAGTTGTGACCTTAAACCCTTCTTTTAAAGTCAATTAAACTTCTTCAAAAACGAGTCCTTCGACATCTACACTGTAAATTAACAGAACAACAAAATAAAGAAATAAATAAGGGTAACAGAAAAGCTCTGGAAACTTATTACCAGAACTTTTCTGTATTCTTTATGTGTTTTTTATTTTTTATTCTGTAAATTTACAGCGAATTTGAGCCATTTGTACAGTGTATGTATGTGTATACTTAAAGCAATTATTTTGGTTTTGTGCTTTCCGGGGTGTGAACGTTCTAGTCAAGCCATCAAGAGTTTTTAACACACTTCCCTTTTCACGACATTTTGGCTTGTAAGATGCAATGAATGATAATTTTCACATGTAGAGCAAATTGTTGTGAAAAAAAAAAAACCAATCAATGAAATGAAATGAAATTTACTGAGTAGGACATAATTAACAATACGAAGCCTTATCAAGCAGTCAAGGGAAGAAAAGGTAGAACGGAGACAACTATAGCCGATTAATGCTAGAACAAGCCCTAGATGAAGAAATATCAACTGCAAAAATCGAATGTACACCAATAAGCTTAAACTACATTATGAAAAAGACGCACTGTAATGTCAAGTCTCCACCGGATGCGGTGTTTTTTCCGTAGAACCCGTATACGGCAATGGAAATATTGGTTTTTGACAAAGTTTTAAATTTGTTTCAAAATCATGGTTACTATGTAGGGGTTATGTGTTTATGGTTACGTGAATTGGGTACATACTTGATCTGCAGTCCTTTCAAAATTTTGTGTCAGAATTACAAAAAGGGATTGAAAAGCTGCTATTTTTAATAAGGGGATGAAGCCTATTTTTGTCCCCTTTTTTTCGAGAAGGTGATTGGTCCATTATATGGATCTTACATTGCCATCCTAAAACTCGCTGGAAAACTTTAATCAACAGCATACCGAAATGCAATTCGCAGTCGAACACCTTTAACGGATTCGGGTTTGATTTGATTTGAATCTCGCACAACGAAAACATCAAGAGAGACAAAGTAGGACAGCAAAAAATAATAATAATAAATAAAAGAACAAGATAGGACATGTGCAGGGATGACACAGAAAAGTCTGACAAGCAGACTTATTTCCACTGTGGTCCCTAAAACATAAAATAGATACAACATAAAGCACAGCACGGTTCACAAGAAAATCTAAAAATTAAAGGTATAAAAATATGAAGCTCTCTTCCTCTCTAAATCTGGTATAAAAATATCTTCTAATTAAAGTTTAAAAAGAGCTAAAAATACTGCACCTTTGAATTTTGGCAGGTAAAGAATTCCACAATTTGCAACCTGTAAATTTAAAAGTTTTAACTCCATAATTTGTGGAAAACCTAGGAACAAACACAGATGAGACATTAGACCTAGTATTATAAGAGTGATTTGCAGACAGAATATCTAGTGATAAGTAGCTGGGAGCCAAACCATTAAGGATCCTGTACATGTGATTTAAATTTAATTGGGAAACTCTAAGCTTAAGCGGGAGCCAATTCATATAAAAAAAATGTGAAGAATTTAATGACGTGAGAGGATGTAAATCAAGTACAAAACGCAAAACGTTATTGTGACAAAACTGAAGCATGTTTTGGGTCTATAATGAAAGTCCACTAAACCACGAACAACAAGCATAATCAAAAACACAAAGAACAAGCGAGTTGGCCAGTAACTTTCTAGACCTCAAATCAAGGCAATTGCCTTTCCCATAGAGAAATTTTAACCTGGTGTTAACTTTTTTTTATGATATCATGACTCACGCTCTCGCCTGATAGATTAGTCTAACCTGGCTCCCAACTTCCAAGTACTTAACAACAGAAGTAGAGTTACCATTTGTACCATAGACCTATTTTCAAATAGATATTACAATGAATTGTGGGATATAGTTTTGGGCGTGCGTCAATTTTTACCACAGTAAAATGCCATTGACAAAAACGACAAACACCAAAACCCTATCCCACAATTCTTTGTAATTGCTATTTGGAAATAGGTCTATTACACTGAATCTTGAGGTCAGGTTGTTGTTTTTAGCTTTTCTGTAGGTCCAAATAGAATTGATTCAGTTTTACCCAAATGCAGAGACAATTTATTATCAATTAACCACAAATTTAGTTTTTCAAGTTCCATACTCAGGGAAGATTCAATAGTTCTAATATTATTACCAGAAACCAAAAGGGCAGAATCGTCAGCATAAAGGATCACTTTATAGGAAACAGCAGAGTGAAACTACACTTAAAATAGAAATGGGGCGATAGTTACCTACATCAGTTTTAGTACCTTTTTTGTGGAGACGAACTACCCTAGCACATTTGAGATCGTGTGGGATGACACCCGAGTGAAGGGAAATATTAATTATATGAGTCAAGTGGGAGACAACCTGAGCAGAGCTGCCTTTGATAAACTTAACAGGCATCTCATCAAGACCAGTGGCTTTAGATGAACACAGATTACTAATGATTGCTTAAACTTCACTTTCACTAACAGGGGCCAAGTAAAAGGCATTTTCAGACACTTTCAAATTTTTGTAAAAATTTAAAACATGAAGCTTACCAAAAGTCCCCCCACCAATTAGTAATTTATCAACTAAAGTGGACACAATACTAGTGAAGTATTCATTAAATTTTTGAGCAACCTTCAATTTGTCAAAACGCAATTCATTATCTATTTCTAAACCTATGTTAGAAGGAGCTGTATCCTGTTGTTCTTTTGCAGGAGCACCTAAATGTTTCAGAACTTTAAGAGATCCTTTGGGGAATTTATATGATCATTTATTTTATTACGAAAGAAATCAGCTTTAGCCCTACGAATAAGTTGTGTTTTGTTTCTCAGTTGACGAAAACGAGACAAATATAGGTTTGATTTGGTAATTTTGAACTGAGCCAGATTGTAATCACGAAGTCGAATCAGGTCAAGTATTTCAGCATTAACCCAGGGTTCATTCCTTTGTTTGGTACGAGTTTCCTTGAGAGGGGCAAGCCTACACTGTTAAAAATTTCTCTGTAAATTTACATAATTTTTATGGCAAATTTTTTCCAACCAAATAATGTTTTTTTTACAGCCAGACTGTAATCATGAAAAAACATTAAGTGTTTGTTTTTTCTTTACAGTTTTTGCATGTAAATTAGTTTACAAATGTCTACTGTAAAATCGAATTACAGAATTGTTCTGTTTTTTTACCTCAATTTTATGTGAATTTACAGCCTACTGTTTCATTCTCGGCGTTTTAATATTTATTATAATATCGCTTTTTTTCCTTTCATATGTTATTACGTAACATACACTTCACCATTACGTAGATCAGGTATTTGCTTATCAACGTAATGTGTCGTTACGAAGTTGTTTTCAATCAAAACACAATGATTTTTTTTTTCTCTCTTTTATTGGGAGGCGAGCCCACTGGCTCACCTATTGTACAACACAAAATGAGTTATCTGGCTCACTCGTTTAAAATAATATTTACAATGAAATGTACAATATATTTACAACAATAATTACGTTGGGTACGAATCAACGTTGATTACTTAATCAATTTGCCGCCCATCACTAAAATAAGCATGATTCCCAAGTTCGTAATCTAGACTATCCTGTGTCAAATACAAACCGATAGCAAGAATCCTCCTCCGTGTCTACTTTTAACACACATGAACCTTCAAAAATATCCCAGAACTGTGACAGGTTACCCGTTTCCTGATAGTAATGAAACAAACCTTCAAGTTTATTCTTAAGGGAACTACAGAAATAATTTTCGATGTTCACATCAGGAATGCCATCAAGAATGAATAAACGAATCTTAAATACAATGTGTTTGTAGGAGGTAAGTACAAAGTCTATGAGCAAACGATTATGATTGTTATGTGACATATCAGCCCCAAAAAGGGTAGTTAAGACCCATGTGTTTAAATTGTTCTCATTCACAGTACCCTTTAGTTTCGAGACAATTTTACTCCATAGGGGATTCACCTCTGGGCAGGCTATAAAGAGATGGAAAACGGTTTCATTTTCGATGCCGCATAGGCTACATAAAGGGGAATCTACAAGGCTGCATGCGTGAAGTTTTGCATTGGTGAACAGGACGTTATGTAAAATTTTGAAATTAAGATCAGCTTCAAAGTTGCTATTTAGCCCCCTGTACACATTAAACCATCTTTTAGAGAGGTTGAGGTCAGTGAACTTCCTTTGCCAGAACAATTCTCCTTTAGGGGGACAAGTATTAAGAGAACGGAGGAGCGAAGTCGCTCCTTTCGTGGTCAAACTCGATGCATCGCAAGTATTACCATCAATATTGAGCATAATAGAACACAATGATGATGCTTTGTTGTCATATTGTTGTCAAGTAGACTACTATCTCTAGGAACTTTGTAATTGGAAAGTCACATTTTTTGTACAATATAATAATTGTTTTTAAAATAAATATGACAAAGAATGCAAATACATTGGTTGCAAACATTTCCAGACAACGTAAACAATAAGTTTATCACTTCCTGATTAAAAAACGCCAAAAAAGATATTATTCAAAGCAACAGCAACAGCAATCCTTTTGTTAGGAAAATGCCTACAAAATAAGCTCCACCCATTTATGCAAAATGAGATATACGTCATAAAGTGGTAAATTTACAGACTCTTTCAAGTAAATTTGTGAAACGTTTTTAATTCGATCAAGTGCATGAGCGCCTGTGGCGATGAGTTGACATCAGTATACCAATTGTCAGTGCTCTGAAATTAGGGCCTTACAATTTCTTTTACTTAAAAATGTGTGACAAAACACCAGTTGTATGATATTTATAACTAAGAACGTAATAACTAAGTATGCTTTTATAATAAATGTAAGTTAATTTTCAAATAGGGCCATAAATTTGCCAAAAATGTTTTCTTTTTTAACTGAAACTTCGCAGAACGATGCATGTTATATATTGAAAATTTTCTGGCTATTTCTTATTTGTTTGTTTGGGCTTATTTTTGTTTCTTTTTCAGCTTAAAAACAAAATGAATGTTTGTTAAATGACAGTATATTTATGTGAAATCAGAAAAATACAAAATACTGTTAAAATTTCTGAAAAATTTACAGAAAAAGTTTTACAAAGCAGTAAAATTTGGTTAAAAAAGCAGACACAAATGGTTTTTCAAATAAACAGAAAATACATGTTAAACGACCTTTTTTTATTGTAGCAATACAAAGTGTCTGTAAAGATACAGAGAAATTAGGGCCTTACAATTTCTTTTTACTTAAAAATGTGTGACAAAACACCAGTTGTATGATATTTATAACTAAGAACGTAATAACTAAGTATGCTTTTATAATAAATGTAAGTTAATTTTCAAATAGGGCCATAAATTTGCCAAAAATGTTTTCTTTTTTAACTGAAACTTCGCAGAACGATGCATGTTATATATTGAAAATTTTCTGGCTATTTCTTATTTGTTTGTTTGGGCTTATTTTTGTTTCTTTTTCAGCTTAAAAACAAAATGAATGTTTGTTAAATGACAGTATATTTATGTGAAATCAGAAAAATACAAAATACTGTTAAAATTTCTGAAAAATTTACAGAAAAAGTTTTACAAAGCAGTAAAATTTGGTTAAAAAAGCAGACACAAATGGTTTTTCAAATAAACAGAAAATACATGTTAAACGACCTTTTTTTATTGTAGCAATACAAAGTGTCTGTAAAGATACAGAAAATCTCTATTAAAAGTAAAATACAAAAAGTTTAAGTTAAAAAAAGTCTGTAAATTTACAGAAATTTTTAACAGTGTACTTACTCTGAATCGGAGTACAGCTGTATAGCATGCAAGTATTGTTCCAGAACGTGGCAATATGGAGTGTGGCACACCTCTTTCACCTGACATACTGAATTATTATTGTACTGTATTTTATATATTTTTTTTCAACACGCGCAAACTGTTGTTCCAGTCCTTGAATGTTCCCAATATAATCTTTCGCATTTTCCTATAAATTTTACTTACTGGCAGGCAGGCTAATCTATCGTGTCAATGAACATCATAAGGTTGAAGTGTGTAGAAAACACTGGTTTTTGTTTTCCAGTCGCTCCAGTGATTGAATATTTCCCATTTCTCTTGTTACTCGATTTTTTTATTTTCTCAATGAACATCATTGTTCGCGGACGTATACCTCCGGAGATATGATTTCCTCAGTATCAGGCGCGTAGGCAGGATTGTGTCATGGGAGGGGGAGTTGGTGCCACGGGGGGGGGGGGTTGGTGTCATGGAGGGGGTTTAGGGGCACGACATGAGGGGAAAGTCTAAGGATAGAGAGACAAAACCGCTATTTTGGGTGTTTCTTGCATTGCAAGGTTACAGCTTTCTACAACACCGGACATTTGACATAATGTGACCACGGATCTCAAATTACCTTTTTACTTGGACCATATAATATTATACTAGTGTTTCTTATAAAGTACTGAAGAAAAGTACTTTAAGAAAGTGAGCCAAGTATGACATCAAAAGCAAGATTGATCTGCATTCATGGAACACTGTTTTGGTCAACATATGAACATTCATTTAGACAAATACAAACATTCATCTAGTCGCCTAAAGTTAACAAAATAGTGTCTGAGGTCCACTTTATCGGAGGAAAGGCTTTCCTCTCTTGCTCTCCTCATAATAGAAAGCGACAGTTCTGCTAGTATTGACTTTGATCCAGTCATCAACACATTCAGTAAAATGACCATTTGACGAATGGAACTTAATTATAGGACAACACAGCCCACATTTAAAGACCGTTCATGCAAGGAGACCAAGAACATCAAGCGTGTATCTTTTCCTTTAATGTTTAAAAAATGTTTATTTGGATATTGTATATCAGATATATTTTCATATTGACATATGAATTGTTAAACTCGAGTTCGTGAAAATTCTTCATTTTACCTGAAGATACCAATTCATGTAGGTTTTGACCATATTGCATAAAATTTGCTCGAATTTGGGATGTGAAAAGTAATATTTTTCTAAAGTCCTCCCAACTCTCTGGCAAATGGCCGGGAGGTGAAAAGTAATCAAAATTATATTCAGATGGTGGTTTTTGAGGAGGAGAGCGGTCCACAACACAACCATAGGCGTAGGAAGTGGGGGGTTGGGGCGGCGACAGCCCACCCAGTTAAAAATGAGGGGGAAGAAGCATGCTTCTCCCCTCCCGGGTAAAAAAAACCACTTGTTTCATTGTTCAAAATCTCAAAAGGAGCAATTTAAATGCAATGTGAGGTGCATTTGTTCTCGCACATACATCTCGCACATACATGTTTCCAGGGAAACGGAAGTAGCGCTCGGAAAATTTTTGTACTGACTGCTTTAAGGGTTGCAATTTAAGGCGGAAAATTATGCCTTTTTAAAGCTAATAAATTCAAATATGGAACTTCTATTAGGAAGAATTCGGAATTTTATGACTTGATGAAGGAAAACTTGGAAAAACCGCACTGTATTTGACTGGTGTCTCAAATGGCAAATTTTCGATTTTTTTACTTTTTCGAGCAAGGACGCAATCACCCCTGCCTCCTATAGCTACACCACTGCTCTGCAAGATTGAACAGTGATAAAATTTGGACACTTCAATAACTTGATAATCTATCTACACAAACTACACAACTGACAGGGTTGAAAGGTATCTGATGACAGGTGTATATGAGAGCATTTGAGTACGGTCGGTCAATGGTTCCACTGCCCAGAATATGAAAGACTTCAGTTGGCGCGGAGCGTACAGAAAATTCTCAAAAATCGCGACCCCTTCGACAGCCGGAAATAGCATGTCTCGGGCTTGTAAGTAGTATCTAAGTTTTCCGATTTTCTTGCAAATGCGAACACCACTGTATCAGGGATGTACTTGAGGCGCTCGATGCACACCGAAATTTCTGCCCTTTTGAAACAATAATATGTTGATATGGAGCTTGTATTGCAGAAAGATTTGGATTCTGTGTTTCCTGTGAAGAAGTTCAAAGAGTTGGGGGATTGCTGAAGAATCTGCACTTCCTTCAAATATTGGTGGCAAATCTGAGAACGATTGCTTTTCTTAAGTCCTCCCGACTGTCTGGCAAAGAGCCGTTCGGCGAAACCAAACTTTAAACTGCTTCCCGAAGAAGCTAGATTGCACGACGACACAATCGTTGATGCTACACAATGTTACCTAAGGCAAACGAACTGAAACTTTAAGATTAAATTTCAAAAGTTTTCCAAACTATTAGACAAAATATTTCAAAATCAAGAGCTTTCATTGAAGAAAATTTAGAATTCTATGAAAGACATTATACAAAAATGGCAATATAGCTGCCGGTGTCTCCTGATGATGTGGTGTCACATATGGTAAATATCCCATTTGTCATTTCCAGGGCTCGGAAGAGTTTGTCAAACTGATGTATGTGCGAGAACAAATGCACCGCACATTGCATTTAAATTGCTCTTTTTGAGATTTTGAACAATGAAACAAGTGGTTTTTTGACCCGGAAGGGGGAAAGCATCCTTCTCCCTCCTCATTTTTAACTGGATGGGCTGTCGCCGCCCCAACCCCACTTCCTACGCCTATGGTTGTGTTGTGGACCGCTCTCCTCCTCAAACAACACCACCTGAATGTAATTTTAATTACTTTTTACCTCCCGGCCATTTGCCAGAGAGTTGGGAGGACTTAAGAAAAATATTACTTTTCACATCCCAAATGCGAGCAAATTTTGTGCAATATGGTCAACAGTCACATGACTTGGTATCTTCAGGTAAAATGAAAAATTTACACTAACTCGAGTTTAACAATTCATACGTCAACATGAAAATATATCTGATTTATAATATCCAAATAAACATTTTAAACGTTAAAGGAAAAGATACAAACTCAAGCGCAGATCCGGGGGGGGGGGGGGCTTTTACGGCTTCAGCAACCCCCCCCCTTTTTTTTCGTCACATCAACAATAACAAATACACTAAAATAAGCATAATGTTTATCTAGGAGGGGCTATTTCAGGCTCATCCTTTCCCTCACAACACAAATCCAAATACACGAACCTCGTATGATATTTGGCCCGGTTGAATAGGTTATCTGCTTACTTTCCTGCCGCCTTGCCTTCGCCACAACAGGGAACTGCACCTCCTTGGCCACAACAACAAGATTTGAATAATGTGAATAGCTGTTGGCCAATAGGCCTATGTCATCATGTTAGGAGCGTTACCGACTGAACTATGTTCACACAGTCGCAAGTCAGCCCATGTGTGCAATGTGCACTCAGTGAACCGTCGAGTGCGCACCTAAGAGCTGTGTCATTTCAAAATTTTTACACGTTAAGTTAATGAAGATGCGCCCTCGACGAGCCCGCGTAGTCGACGGTCACCCCATCATACCGTAGTGGCTGTGAACAGTCGGGACGTTAGTTTTGTCTCAGTTTCCAACGGTGGTTTATTATGGTGTATAGAGAAGGGCGGGTGTGCAAACTTTACATTACCATTTCATTTAATGGTATATGGTTCATTTTATCGGTTTTTTCTAATCATTTTATAATAACTTACTTATTTTTTTATTGAAATATAAATTTTATTGCAAAAGAAAGCCCAAAAAATGATTGGTTAGATTCTACTTACAGGCAGTGGGAAATGCCGTTTCCGGGGATCTCTGAGGGATTGTGGTTTTCAAAATTCTCTGTACGCTCCGCGCACACAGATGGTGGCGCTCCGCTTGGTCTTTTGGAAAGAATTAGATACTCCATCGGTGTAGGAAGCGGGAAGCTGGGTTCGACATCCCCAAGTAAAGAGGGGCGGAAGCAAACTTCCGTCCCCCACTTCTCTAGTCAGAAAACCCCTTTTTCATTTTCCAAATCTCAAAAATGCAAAATTTCGGCAATATAGAATGCATCATTCCTCTCTCATAATTCAGTTTGGTAAACTTTTCCGAGCTCTGTAAATGACGAAATCGGATATGTTACCATATGTGGCACCACATCATCAAGAGACATGGGCAGATATATTGCTATTTTTGTAACTGTCTTTCATAGAATTCCAAATTTTCTTCAATGAAGGCTCTTGATTTTGAAATATTTTTTTCTAAAAAGGACAAAAAAGTTTGGGAAACTTGAAATGTCATCGGAGAGTGTCAGTTCGTAGTTCTTAGATAACATTGTGTAGCAGCAACGATTCAGTCGTCGTGCAACCATTCTCAGATTTGCCAAAAATATATGAAGGAAGTGCAGATTCTTCACTGATCTCCTAACTCTTTAAAAAATTCCTTACAGGAAACCCAGAATCCAAAGCTCTCTGCAGTACCAGCTCCACATCTACATACATTTGTTTTAAAGGGGCAAAAAGTTCGGCAAGATTCGCGCGCCGCAATACGACCATGATACAGTAGTATTCACACGTACTTGAAAGAAAATTGGGAAAACTTAGGTATTACTTTCAAACCCGCGAGACCGGCTATCTGAGTAGTCACGATTTATGCTCTCATCAGTTACCTTTCCACCTTGTCAGTTGAGTAGTCTGTGTAGACGGATTCTTTAGTTATTGAAGTGTCAAAATGTTATCAATGATCAATGTGGCAGACAGTGGCGTAGCTAGGACTTTTTCCAGGGGGGCAAAGGTATGAAATTTCCCCAAAACTTTTCCCGGTCAATGTGTATGTATTTCATATAAAATATGCAAATTTACAAGTATAACAACATTACCATGTCATTTTGTAATATTACCTGCATTTTAATCTTAAAGTATAACATAGAGCAATCGGAAATAACACAGTATATTATTCTGGTAAACAATATCTGGTTAATTTGTATGTAGTAACGCAGTGGCGTACGCAGAATTTCTCTGAAGGGGGGGGGGGACATGCAGTATGGTCTAAAGGGAGGGGATGTCCGGAAATTTTTGGACGTTTTCAAGGAGCCTAGATGCAAAATGGTGCAAGATTTTCGACTTTGACAGGAACAGTGTTAAAAGTTAATCGTGGTGGTTCATGAGGATAAAACTGAAACTTTTGTGTCTTTACATGCATTCTTATGCCATTTATGCTACCTTACGAAGTAAAACTTGTCATTAAATTTGCACACTTTTAGGATTCAAAATAAAAGAGCATTGATCGGTACAGGATTGTGGGTTTTCTTGGCCACAAAACGTTATTTTATCATAAAGATTATTTAAGCGGAGCGCCACCATTGGTTGGCGCGGAGCGTAGAGAAAATTTCGAAAATCAGACCCCTCAGATGGCCGGAAATAGCATTTTCCTGACTTATACGAAAAATCTAACGAGTCGCTTTCTTCTTTTGTTTTTTGCAATAAAACGCTCACTTCAAAATATGTTCGCAAACTGCAAAGTGATCAGAGAGTTAAGAGCTAATTTGACCCTACAAATGTAATTTTGCCCAAAAGACTGAACGAAGCGCCACCGTTGGTTGGCGTGGAGCGTAAAGAAAATTTCGAAAAATTAGACCCCTCAGATGGCCAAAAATAGCTTATTCATGTTTTTAAAGAGAATCTAAACATGTTGTCTTTTTTTTATCGATGCCACCAGTGGAAAACATAGTCTACCATTTTAGGTTAAAATTGGAATTTGACAGAATTTGCCTAGGTCTATTTATAGGAATTAAAAAAAAATGGCATCACTGAAGGACCTTGCAGAGACAATCCTTCCCCTTTGAAAATTCTTGAACAATTGGGTCTCCTTATAAGCAATCTGGTGCCACATATGCTATCTTTTGAATAAAATCTGTGTTACTAAAGTTAGACTACGTATTTTTAAGAACAATGAAAAAATGGCATCTGTGAGGGGACATGGCCCAATGGTCTCCCCTTCGCAAGCCACTAAGGAGGCCTAAGAGTGGCTCGATCACAGAGGATATCCTGTTAGAACAGCAGTCTGTTAAGTGTAGAAGGCTACAAGGTACTCATTGACCTGTTTATTGTTACACCCCAAGTGAGCAGAAAGCTATTTTCCCGAACTAGACTGTAAGCCTCCAAGGATTAGGCTAAGTAACAAAATCTAAGTATGCCAATGGATCCCTTTCATTCTAATTTCTAGACTAACTTTAAGTTTATCGTTGGCCATGGGTTGTTTCAGCCCAATCCATCTTACGAACACAGAGTAAAACCGGCATAGCTACTAATATATTTGTAGAACAACATAATAACCCCGGGGGTCTATGGTAGTGACTTGTCAGTTTTCACATCCTTTTACTGAATTCCCAAAGTGCACAACACAGAGACTGTGTACAAGGGGATAAGTTCGGGATTACAGTCTTTCAGTGTTAGTTGCACTGTATCAGCTGTTGTTAAATACCTGAATGAGTGCACTGAAATGCACTGATCATAACCCTAGTGCGTATACAAGAGAACATTCAATCTGCTACGCGGCGAGGACATTTCTGTGGAACACGAGTAGGGCCGGTTCATGCGACACTGACGAAATCTGAGTTAATTTGTTGCATAAAAATACGAATTATGTATGAAAAATATCTCACAATTTCTTATTCTACCAAAGATTTTGAGAAATTTTTGTAAGAATAAGAAAATTCATCAATTTTCCCCATTTTCATCAAATTTCCCCAAAAATTTTTCCAGGGGGGGGCAATTTTCCCCCCTGCTCCCCCCAGTAGCTACGCCACTGGACTGGCAGATCAGTGTCTTAGCTTCAGGAAGGAGGGGTGATTGCCCTTGGCTCGAAAAATTTAAAAATTCGGAAATTTGACATTTGAGACACAGGTCAAATACAGTGCGGTACTTCCACTTTTCCTTCATAAAATTCCGAATTCTTCCTAATCAGAAAAGCTTCATGTTTGTAATTGTTAGTTCTAAAAAGGCGAAATTTTCCACGCGCTTCGCGCGCCCTAACCTGCTACCCTGTTTGCAGTAAGAAGTCGCTCATAAAGCATTCACTATGGTAAGCTTTTCCGAGCCGCTGCAGTGCAGTCTCCCAAATTTTTTTTCTTTAATAA
Source organism: Holothuria scabra (assembly GCA_037179385.1). Taxonomy (NCBI): domain Eukaryota; kingdom Metazoa; phylum Echinodermata; class Holothuroidea; order Aspidochirotida; family Holothuriidae; genus Holothuria; species Holothuria scabra. The sequence continues at coordinate 7,883,552 of CM074193.1, forward strand.
AAGCTTGGATTTTTTTTTTTTTTAAAAAAAAAAAAGAGTTTTCTAAAAAAAGATAACAAAATTTCGGGAGCTTTTTGAATGTCGCCGAGGAACCTTAATCCGCACTCCTTAGATAACATTATGTAACAACAACGATCTTCAGTCGACATGCTATCTCAGATATTTGTTAACAGGAAACGCAGATTCTTCGATGGTCCGCAAATATTTACAGGAAACCCTGAATCTAAACTATTTCTTGCAATACAAGCCCCACAGAGGCCGCGGAGCCAATTTTGAAGTGCGGGGGCTAAACATCAAAGCGGCCCAATATGTCCCATAAAATATATGCAGTTTAAGGCGGCCCAAAATGCCCACAGCAAAAAAGTGCGGGGGCTAAAGCCCCCCTAGCCCCTCCCCTCCCCGTCTCCGCGGTCCCTGCCCCATATTAACAAACGTGTAAAAGGACCCAAATTTTCGACGTGCGCATTACAGTAGTGTCTAAACTAAATAAAAAATCAGATCTTTTTCTATTAAAAGATAAGTGTTCTTGTTCCGTAGAAAAAGCGAAAAATTCAACATCAAAAACGTTCTTCAATGTTTTGGTCAACGTAGGAAGAGGTGCATGACCCCAAATTGTTCCGCCCCCCCCCTCACGTTCATATTGCTTCCTACTCCACTGAGATATTAAGATAGAGAATCACCGTACGTCCCTATCACCTGCTTCCTCTAAGTTCAGCCACCCCCCCCCCTTTTTTTTTTTTTGAAATGTCTGGATCCGCGCGTGACGCTTGATGTTCTTGGTCTCCTTGCATGAACGGTCTTTAAATGTGGGCTGTGTTGTCCTATAATTAAGTTCCATTCGTCAAATGGTCATTTTACTGAATGTGATGATGACTGGATCAAAGTCAATACTTGTCGCTTTCTATAATGAGGAGAGCAAGAGAGGAAAGTCTTTCCTCCGATAAAGTGGACCTCAGATACTATTTTGTTAACTTTAGGCGACTAAATGAATGTTTATATATTTGTCTAAATGAATGTTCATATGTTGACCAAAACAGTGTTCCATGAAGGCTGTTGATGTCATAGTTGGCTCACCTTCTTCCTATTCTCTTTTTTCCTTTTCCCTTTCTTTCCTTTCCCCTTCTTTATCCGTTTTCCTTTTTTCTTCTGCCTTTCTTTCCCTTCCTTACCCTCTTTTTTCTCTTTTCTCTTCTTCCTTTTCTTTCCCCCTTCTTCCTTTCTTCCCTTCCCTTCCCGTTTTTTCTTCCTTTCCCGTTTTTATGTGTGTCTGTGTGGGGGGAGAAGTTTGCCCCCCGCTGGATACTCCACTGATAGAACCTTTTATCCTGCAGGATAATAGAACCGTTTATCCTGCTCTCTGGAAATATTCGATCAAAAGTTGGGGGCGCTGCTATGTTAAAATGTATTGCACGCACGCTAGGCGCCTAGCCTAGTTGCTGGCCTAGATATAACGTTAGTACAGTGTAGATGGCGTAACTTACATAGTACGTACGTTATTAAAGCCTGAAGTTGGAACTCAACGCTGAGCGGGGTAAAAGAGTGATGATTTTCTGACGCTTGGATCATTGTTCTTAGAAGATTTCAAAATGATGAAGAAAAAGCAAAGAAATATAAGGAAAAGAATTGGGGACAGTGACGAAGAAGATGCGAAAACTGATGTTATTCCTTTCCTCGAAGATGATTATCATGCTCAGGTTAAGAAGGTCGTGGAGGAAAGGGCAACTAAGAAAAAGAGCAAAGAGAAGAAAAACAAGGATTTGCCTGGCAAAACAAGTTTACTGAGTTTCGGAGAAGATGAGGAAGAAGGTAGTGGTCATGCTTTTATTTTGCAATAATTATGCGAAAACTTCCAAACGTTAGGTTTTACATTAAAAATGATCTGGAGTCACTCTTTTCGCATAATGGGTATTAATGTAATTCTAATGACACAATGACTGTATTTCTACAGAACAATTACAAAAGTTCGTTACATAACATAAAGGCCCAATTTTCTCACCCAAACAGTAGCAATTATCCTACCCTCTTTACTAAAGCCCCCCCCCCCCACAATTGTCTGAAATTCATCCTCATACAGACACAATCTCAGTTTATTGCTTCAGGGTGAGTGTAAAAAAAGCTCAGTGTGTATACTCAGTGTTTTGCCGAATGCGCACCTAAGAGCTCTGTTATTTCAATATTTTTACATGTTAGATGCACACTTTACGGGCCCCCACAGTCGACAGTCATCCCATCATATAATCAAAACTCTCTCAGTGCTATGCCTAGACCTAAGTAATGCCGAAAGGACTAGGCCTTAGCCTTTGTTACTGTATGGATGGTCGCATAATTGCTCCCTTGGCCAATACATGGTCCTTACTCCTGTGATTTTGCAGTTGCCAGTCTTCAACCATCATAGTGCCAGACAAAATTGATTTTTCTTCTTATAGCAACTCTAGAACCAAAAATTATAATTTACTATCATAAAGTTCCTTTTCCAATCTTGTTCAACTATTGCAACTATTTTTGATGACTTGAAACCTCTGAAAAGGTCCTAAAATTTGGAGTAAAATCATCAACTTTTCAACATCTGACAATTCACTGTAGCATTTGAAATAATTGTTTACATTAGAACGCCACATTGCATAGTATTGTGACGTCACTAAGAACAAAAAATGTCTGCCATTAGCAAAAGTTCTTATGGTTAGTATGGTAAGTTTACTGTGCAAGCTGCCCATACTGATGCAACAGTTCCACTCATTAGCATACTGTTGTAAACAGAGTTCCGTAGTCACATGGTAAAATAAATAAATTCTACCATGTGAAAAAGTTGCTGATATCATTCCAAAGTTTTGATGTAGAACTATAGATAGAGCATGAAAGGAGTGTTTAGGTCCAAAATTTGCTGTTACAGTAGAAGAAAGTTAATTTCAACAGTTGAACTTTCCATGGATCATCCCGCAGATTTGAACGGTTCGAGTAAGGTCTGTGTAGGACTGTTTAGTGAGTATAACGAATGACCACAGTCCTCTACTGAGGACTATCACAGTACAGATCATTGAGTGTAATCAAGCTTTGATACTCTGCATTGTTTGAATTTGCTGTCAGTCAAAGAGCTGAGCCAACTGAGAATTTTGCAAAACCTCTACAAGAATTGTAGTTTGGAATAGAGAGGATTGGTCCTTTAATTCCTAGGCCAAGGCCTATCCTAGGCCCGAGGGCATATTATCAGTAGACTATTTTAGAATGGATGATAGAAGGATCAAATTTTGTTCAACTCAAAATTGAATGCATTCAAACTTTCCAAACACTGAAATGCTGCCAGGATTTTCACATGGTTGTAATGCCATAAGTCAGTGTAATTTCCTAAGATTGCCTTTGAATTTGACATGGAGCCAACAGTTGTATCGTGCCTAGTATATAGCACAGCCTATTGAGTTACAGGAAACAGGCAAGTTTATTGTATACTGGGCTAATTGTAACAGAATTTGACTTGGACTGTTGAGTTGAACATAATCATGAGTCAATCACTTAAGAATTAACATTGTGACCATAAAAATATTAAAACTTTTTATACAAACATCAGTCAAACCTTGCTATAGCTCACAAATATTTTATTATAGTCCTGGGCCTGTACTGTATCTTTCTTGTTGTGCTGTGTTTTATTGTTGTTGGGATTCATTCATCCATAGAAAATTTATCCTGAAAATAATGTACAGTAGATGATGCCTGGAAGAACATGTCCAGTTTGCAAAGTTTGTTAATTGCACATGAAATTTAATTGTTAAAGGTCAAGAGCAGCTCCCCAACTTGAAGTAGTGTAGTAGACTGTCCTGTTTCATGATTGGCTCTTGAGAGTCATGTGACAATATTTTTTCTCCTCAAATGTGAAATTTAGTTACAGTCACTGGTTGATTTACCTTGAATGCAATATTGAAGTCTGTAAATATTATACTTTGAATAGAAGAAAAAAAATAGAAGAAAATTGTGAGATTTAGTTGTTGCTTCAAAGTAAGTTTAGGGCAACTGCTCTTGTCCTTTAAGTTCAAAGTTGTGCCCCAGGATGCATTCCATGTAATGTCTATGCTGGAGCTAGACCAAGGTCTGTGTGAATGTGATCTTAGCAAACCATAGATGAACGTACAGTAATAATGTACATATGTAGTATACATGTATGTAATGCATACATGGGGATGCACTTACAGGTATGTACAGTAATAGAGATCAGTGGTAAGTGGCAATCTTTAAGTAATTATGTACAGTACCATGCTATGGCAATACATGTACACAGGTACATAGCCCCAGCATGCTGTGTGTGAATATATTGGTGGGAGTTTACCTATTCCACCTACTAGGACTCTGGGAGTACCATATGCTCACTGCTATATATTGAGAAGGAGTCAGTACTTTTTTCACATTGGTGACTTTTAACCTACATGCTGTGCCCTGATGGAACCAAAATGTCAAATTATTGCACGTTGATTCTTTGTTAATATGGTCAGTGTTTCCATCAAGGGGAGATATCAGGGGATTTGTCCCTCTTTCACGAAGACAGATAAATCCCCCCTAACCCCGCTCTCATTTCAATAAAAATTAACAAAATGTCAGTGCAGGTATTTTGGTGTTTCATTTTAGAAGTGGTGGTCTGATTTTTCATTTTTAAAAGAGGGCACATTTTCAGCAATGTTTGAACATACATAAATAGCCTTTTAAACCCTTCAGAACTTACAGAGTCTTGAAGCAAGCTTTCCCCTCTAAACCTACCTGAAACTTTGGCCAACGGCACCATTATTTGGATGTGGGCTTTAACCTCCCCCCCACCATTTGGCCAAAGGTAAACGATTAGTTGTTTGTGTATGTTTCAATGTGGGGGCTGTACAGTAAAGTATGGGCTGTTCATTGATGACTTGTTGAAGTTGCAAACTTTTCTCTAGTGTATATACCCCCTTAATAAACATTCAGGTACAACTAAAAGTGCATATTATTTGTTCAGTGTGATGTGTACAGATGAAATCCAAACAGTCAAGGGGTGATCTGATTTTAGTCAGACATACAGTAACTGGGGTTAATCTCCTTTAATTTTTCAATTTCCTTGTTTACCTGTATGAAGGATGGTTTAACACTTAAATACTGTACTGTACCTCATGATTCCCTCAGTTTCACTGAATATGAGGGTTTGAAATTGCACACAGTGCACAATCAAATTAAGATGATTTAAGGCTGATAGACCCCACTAATGGCTGACTACAGTCACTACAGTTAGTACTGCTCGGATTTGTCTATAATTTACTGTAATTAAAGTAAAAATGCAACTCATTTCTCTATTATTTTTATAACAATGAGTCTATGAGGCTTGGACCAGTTTTGACCACCTTTGACCACTTTATGGCAGTCAAAACTTTTTGGCAAATGGAAAGGTAATTTAGAAATTTTCTTGGTTTTGCAAAGAAAAAGAGATATGATTATAGCATGCATGCCATAAGGTCACTCCTTACTTCTGATGCATACTGTGTACTGTTGAGCCGTAGCCATACTTTTATTTGTTGCTTTACATTCTTTCTTTCAGGCACAGAGGTATTTCAAGTGAAAAAGTCCAGCATGAGCCGTCGTATGAAGAAAGCTAAAGCTAAGATGAAGAAGAAGGATTTAAAAGAGAAAGCAGATGCATCTATAGTGGAAGTGTATAATGTCCGAGGTAAAAAACCTGACGTTGCTCAAGGTATGCATCACTAGTACAGCATGAATAGTATGGGCTTGTGATATGGGAAATGTTTTCTGAGTCTAGCTTTATGTAACAAGGTGCTGCAAATTACTTTCACTAAATTGTCAATAATTATTATTTAGACCTCCCTACCGCTGTCACCAAAATTTGATTTAAAGGGCAAGTTTAAACAAAAATTGCATTTTCATATGTGAGAGAGAAACCAAATCTACACAGTGGGGTGAAATTTCCATTCAAATTGGACATGTATTTCTTGAAATAAAGTTACAACTAGATTTGTGTTCAGAAATGAGCCTAAGGACAGCAGAGGTTATATCACTCCCTCACATTGAAAAGGAATGCTTTTTTTCCCTTTGTTTTTTTCACACTGATGTGTTCACCTCTAATAGGAATAGGACCTCCCTGAGGGGAATGCAAAGTTTGTAAAGTTCCCATGCCACTTATGCAATCACATTCTGAATATGGGATTGTTGAGGAGGAAATGGGCTGTAAAGTTTAAAGGAAAACAAAAGACTGTCCATTAATGTGAGGATATGATGTCAGGTATGCTTGCTTCAAGTTCACTGTTTGTTAAAAATGCTACAACTTTACTTGCTCATATCTTGGGAACCACACATCAGATTACAGTGCAAATTTCACCAAAATGCTTGCAATAAGGACCCCATATCAAAACCTGATATGACCTTAAACCCTTCTTTTAAAGTATGTGTAAAAAACAATAAAATGAAAATGGAAAGAAATGTGAATAAATTAGAAATTTAGAATGATTTTGAACACATGATGTACTATTTGTATTTTCATCTTATAGATGATAACAAGTCTGACTCTGACGAACAGGAACCTCCAAGAGACAAAAATGAAGGTATCATCTTAAATGGCATGGATGCAGAAGCAGCTGTAATAGCAGAAGAAGATCAGCATGAGATTAGTGATGGATTCCGTAGATTGGCATCAGGTAAAATTTCATCTTCTAATCTTTGATATCTAGTTGTCCAAAACTGATGTGACTGCTCTTTTATTGGTTCATCTTGGTTATATCTATGGTGATAAGTTGCAGATTTTTCATGGAAAAGTAAAACCTGTTGGTCATTTGTAAAGGGAAGGGGGGGGGGGAAGGAAGGAGGTGAGTGATTGCATGTTGTTTTTCATGGGATGTAAGGTTTCACGGTATACCGGTATTTCCGTAAGTACCGGTATGTACCGGTACTGGTACGGTACGGTACCACCAACCTAAAGGTACCGAAGTATCGTGGAGACTGGTACTAAACTGTAAGATGAAAATCTTTTCTCAAAATTATAGCATTTAAATTAGAATGATACTAAAATGTAACAAGAAAACATTTGATAAATGCCCCGTGTCTCTAAACATTACAATATAAACAGGGAATAGCCACTTGATAATCATTTCCCACCATTTCAGTCACAAATCCCCCCTAAGAATTTCGGAAATTGCCGTTTAACGTTACTTTCGCAGAACTAGTACCCTCCACACTAAAAAGGAACTTGCTTTCTATCGACATTCTGCGCAATCTCAGAACAATCCCTGCCAGGGCTAGCCTCGCCTTCACATTGTGTATTTAGACGGACACGATTAGTCAACTTTGAGGTGAAAATCTTTTCTCAAAAATAAAGCAATAAAGTATTGAATTAGAACGATACTTGAATGAAACAAAATGAATCAGTCTTATATGGAAATATTTTTGTAAAGTTCTACTTAATAACTTTTGGTTATACTTTAGGAGGGGGATTGTCATTATTTGCAGAAATTATTTTTGCAATCTTCATTACAATTCTGAGTGCTCTTGTCATCTTGTGGGGTCTAGCTCCGGTGCGGACGTGCGGCGCTGATTTATTGTCTGTCCCGTATTTATCGGACGCAAAATTTGCAGAAAGGTTATTTCTTTTTTTGTTTACCGATATGTTGAGTGTGGGGTGACTAAATGTTACAAAAAAAAACTGAAACGGGAGAAAGGGATTATCAGAAGACTTCACTTATGTCAGTGCATGGTATTTTTACGGATATTTTGCATGTGATAAAAATCCTACTTTTTTACTCTTTTGGTACTGGTACTACGGTATTACCGGTACCATTTGTGGCGGTACCGACGGTACCAATTATCTGTGAAACCCTAATGGGATGATGAATGAGTTTGCTTTTTATTTTTACATATCGACAAAAACAGTCATAATCTCAATCTGATTTTTCCTTTTCATCACATGTTGGAATGGCAATTTAAATACTGTATCTTTAGTTCCGTACAATAAACTAAGACACATTTAAAAGACAGAGAATCTTTGATTCCTCTCCTTTTGCATGACATATGAAAATAATATATTTTTGAGGTTGTAAAAATAAATTGATGAAGAGCACACCAGATCAATTACTTCATTCAGCACAAACTTTCTGATATGTATTTTGAAAATATTTTAAAGTACCTTGTCCAACTAGTAAAGCTTCAAAATTTGAAGCTCTGGAAAATTTGTTTATGTTTGTTGCCAATCATTTTTTCCTGCTGGGCATTTTTAAACTGTGTAGTCTCTGTATGCAGCCTGAGTATATTCTAGACACAATCTGCAGAGGTTTGAATTCATATAGTATAAAGTGAAATAATTGTCTACCAACATCAAAGAAATCTTTAAGTGCAGGATAGGTTCTTAGAGTTTGATGCTTTGTTTTTTCTTAAAACATGGCTGAAATTGGATTTTTAATTTTCTCCATCAATTAAATTTATTCCTTTGGCCAAGTTTTATATATTTGGAGAGGCAGAATTGTTTCACAGTGTCAGCTGATGTCTTATGTAAGGATGTAATTAAGTTTATTTATTCTTTTGACTATTTGTACTTAATGCATCAAAATCCAAATTTGATGTATTTCATCATCTTATAAGGACTTATCCCAGATGCTTCAATGATTCATGCTGCTCGAAAGAAGAGACAGATGGCCAGAGAGTTGGGTAAAGACTACATACCTCTTGATGATACTAATAGATTCAGAGGAGATAAGTCTCGTCTTGTGAGAGATGATGAAAATGACAGGTCAGAAAGTGACAGTGATGAAGGTAGAATGAGTTTCACTGTGAAGCATTCCACCAAGCGTGAAAGTATCCAGGAAGCTATGAAGCCAGGTGAGGTGTTGTGTCAAAATAAACCATATGATTTTTGGAAGAATTATGAGGTTATCATGGAACAGTAATTTGCAGTCAGGTTATATTAGATCATGAAAAATTTGTATCCATGTTATAGACATTATATCAATTGCAAAATAATTTTAAGTGGGACAAGAGAGTGAAAAAGGATTTCAGAAAAAATATCAGTGAAGTATTGTAGAATGAAAGTAATATTTAAACAACAACTCTATTTTAGTAATTTGTCTTATATGGGAAAACATTCCATGCTAAAACTAAAAAAAATAAAAAGAAAAGAATAAGAAACATGCATCTTGTGATTTGTGATTGGCATTCATAGGCTAACATTTAAATGAAGAGACAGTTCAACCTTGGATATTTTTACATAAATTTCATATTAAGTTGTGTGTTTATTGATTCCTTGCCGTAGGCAGGCAAGGAATTTATGCGATGGTGATGTCGTGTGTGTGTGTGTGTGTATGTGTAGGTGGGTGTGTGTGTGTGTGTGTGTGTGTATGTGTGTAATTGTGACACTTGCTTGTAAACACGATATCTTAAGATAGGAATGTCCGACACTTTTCATATTTGGTATATAGATTTATCATGTTGAGAGGAAGAATCCTATTGTTTTTGGTAGAGGTCGAAGGTCATTTGAGGTCACCAGCTGTAAAATTGCGAAAATGCTGAAAATGGCTTGTAAACACGATATCTTCAGATAGGAGTGACCGACAATTTTCATACTTGGTATATAGATTTTTCATGTTGAGAAGAAGAACCCTATTGTTTTTGGTAGAGGTCAAAGGTTATTTGAGGTCACCAGCGATAAAATTGCGAAAACGCCGAAAATGGCTTGTAAACATGATATCTTCAGATAGGAGTGACGGACACTTCTCATACTTGGTATATAGGTTTGTCATGTTGAGAGGAAGAAGTCTATTGTTTTTGGTAGAGGCCAAAGGTCATTTGAGGTCACCAGCGGTAAAAATGCGAAAACACCGAAAATGGCTTGTAAACATGATATCTTCAGATAGGAGTGACCGATACTCTTTATATTTGGTATATAGATTTGTCATGTTGAGAGAAAGAAGCCTATTGCTTTTGGTAGAGGTCAAAGGTCATTTGAGGTCACCAGCGGTAAAATTGCCAAAACTTCGAAAATGGCTTGTAAACACAATATCTCCAGATAAGAGTAACAGATACTTTTTATATTTGGTATATAGATTTGTCATTTTGAGAGAAAGAAGCCTATTGTTTTTGGTAGAGGCCAAAGGTCATTTGAGGTCACCAGCGGTAAAATTGCAAAAAATTCTGTGCCTAAAATGTAAAGAAAAATCTATCAAGCACTGTCAATTTGAAAGCAGGTAAGGTATTTGATGGCAAGGAATCACTAAGCCTTTTGGCTTTCTGGTATTGCTTTTACATTAGAGAACAATGGTTGGAAACTGAGCTGTAAAATCTCATGTCATCTAAATAACTAAACAGAGGATAAGGGAGGTTCATCTTCAATGCATTGGATTGTCGAGTTTTTTTTTTCTTGTTTCTTTTTGTAGGGAGTGCACTGTGTACAAGCCTTTGTCTTTTAGTTGCACTTCCTTCCACTCTCTTTTTTATCTTCTGTAATTTTGTTAAACTATGTCATTGTATATATTTGAGTGGTGAAACAAATAAATGAAATGAATGCTTTTTTATTTTGATAGTCCTAGACTTGCTTTTACTTTTTGTTTTTTGTCCTGCCTGTAGCTGTCCATCATGAAAGTGGGAGTGACCAAGATGAAGAATTAGAGCGATGGGAACAAGAGCAGATCAAGAAGGGTATAAGTGTCCCTCAGGTATGTTGTTATCATCCCATTGGTATATCATTAGTGACTCACAGTCAGTATTCAGGGGCCGAAATTACAGGTTCTCATCGGCCCAATGCACGTAGAAATTTGCTCAGGACGGTAGCTTGTACACGAAAGGGGCCTGGTCGGCTCCAAAATAATTCAGGGCTTGTTCTATAGCCTGAACCCCTCCTCGCACCACAAAGCCTGTGCTTTTGCTATACCAAGGGTCATGTGAGAGTTTCAAGAAAATGTTGACAAAAAACTTCATTGTAACTTTCTCTGTAACTTTTAAAAGGAATTATTGTGATAAGGGCAGAGTCATTTATCTTACTGGCAGTTATTGCCAAGTCACTTCTGTATTTCCTGTGCCCAATTGCCCATACTGGCCAGTTAGATAAATGACACTCCCCTAAAATAGTCTAAATATACAGTAGTATTCCTATGGAAAATCTTAAGCTAAGCTGTACACATTTCTGACCATGAAATAGCTGCAGTTCAATAAGGGCTAACAGAAAATGATGACCTTGATGAAAGTAATGAAGATTTGAAATTAATTCAAACAGGAATGGTTCACTCTTATTGACTTATCAAAACTTATAAGTTGTACAATCAGTTTTGTTTCCAATTTAACTCACACACAATCTCTGTTTGTGAGTGTATAAACTCACTGTAAGCTACCTGTAGGTACTGTTCCTCTGTCATGGAGGTGTACTATACAGATATCCTTTTAAGTTGCTGTAGAGGATATTAGTCAACTTAATAGAGAGAATTTAATAGATGAAAAAAATGGAAGGATATTAATCATAAGTTAAGCAAATTAGGAGCTTGTATGCATAGATAGTGAGTGTCTCTATGGATAAAAAATTTCTGTTTGTCTCATAGAATATTTATACCAAGTGGGAAAATTGTACTAACAAATGCAGTGATCACCCTATATGGACCCCTTGTCACTCTACTAGCCTGAAGTATATGAATTTGACACCAGTAGACAGTATATTGTGTATTTTAACACCCATGAGAACGTCACTGCTACAGTAATCTCTCTATAACTCTTAGGCTCAAAATGTATTTTTGGAGTGAAGAGGTAAGAAGCCAATGATATCTTTCATTTTCAGCATTCACTCTATGATATGAATGAAAAAATCCTTCACATGATTTATTTTTTCATCATTGGACCTTCTTTGCATGTAATAGACAGCTGAGGACAGTCCATACCAACAGTACAATTATGCTCAACCAGAAACCTCAGAAGTATCTTACAGTGCAGCTACAGAAATGGCATGGTATGGGGCACCTTATGCAGCAGATACTGTGGAGCAGCAGCCATATGTTGCTCCTGACTCATCAAACCTTCCTACTACATTTCCAACAGTTTCAATAGAAGATGTAAGGAAACGACTAACTGACAGGTATGTATGTCACTTTTATAGAGCTATGTAGGCATGTATTTCATCCAATGAACTTAGAGAAAGTTATGTTGGGAAATACAAACAAGCCACCCACTTTGATGAAAAGGGTTGTTAATTTTGTAATTTGGTATTATGCTTTCTTTTGTGGCATTGACATATATAAATATCACATGTAAGGTACACTGCTCTCTGCAGAATAACAGGTGATCATCAGTATTTGTGCTAAGGTGTGGGATCAAGTGGTTCCTTCACCTGGCTGCTAAATTCCTTTAAAGATAAAAAGAGGGAATTTAATTTTTCACACCACCTATTCTTGCCAGTGCATGCAGTTTATTGCTATTGTGTGTCTTTTCCTCCTTCACAATTGAAAATTCCTCCTAATTTTTATGAAGGAGATAAATTTCTTTTCTTATTTCTGAAACCTAGCACTTACACTGGTGATCAGTATTGAAGTTATTGGACACTTGTGAGCTACACATTTAAAAAGGTTTTTCCCAAGGGGACATTTGACTAGCATATATACTTTCACCAAAAAAAAAGGAACTTTATTTTTTTAATTTTTTTTTTTTAATTTCTCTTAAATATATGGTGTGTATATTTCTGTATTCAAACTGGGCTAAGTTATGGCATCAGAGGAAGCTATAGCAAATAGGATTTCTCAGGTTGCACCTGGGATTAGAGTTAATTTTTAGGGTTGCAATTGCTAAAAAGGTTGGCTGATGTATATCTAAATCAACTGTCTTGGTATTTGCACAGGTTAGAGCCGCTTCAGGAAACTAGTAGAGCTCATGAGAGGGAACATGAAAATATGGTAGAGAGGATGAAGAATTCAGCGTTGTCGTCAGTAGAACTGAAAGATTCATCGGGTGGAGTCAATGGACAATATGAATTTTTTCAAGAAATGAGAAGCTATGTGAGAGATTTGCTTGATTGCTTGAATGAAAAGGTATTGTAAAACATCATTTGAATGCAAGTGAAATGAGTAGTGAAGAGGGAATAAAAATATTCAGTATTTCTGTTATTTCTGTTATGAGTGTTTGCTCTGAGACCTGCTAAGCTAATGATGTCAGAAGATCTCTTGCTGTATCCTTAAAATATGTATGTAATACTGGTTTTATTGGTTTATTAGACATATCTAAATATTAAGACCCCATCCTGTTCTAACAATGGATTTGAGTCGGTTACCCCAAAACCTGTTTCTTGATTTGTTAAGGGATAAAATACCCATATTGAATATTACCTTTGTTTTACAGTAAATTCATTTGGAGTTTCTCAGTTTCAGGGTGTGCAAAACTTTTTTATCAATTTTCATGAATTGTTCATTGCCACAAAAGTCCCTGCTTCAATTCTTATTAAAAAATGGTATATTTGTGAAGTTGGGTTCCTTTCAAAGATGGCTATGCTATCTCTTTATCAGGTTCCAGTAATCACAGGTCTTGAGACAGCAATGCTAAACCTCCTCAAGAACAGAAGTACGTTCCTCATACAGAGGAGACAAGAAGACATCAAGGACCAGTCTTCAGAATTTATGTCACAGAAAGCTGCATCAGGGGCAAGCTTGATAATGAAAAACTCTAAAGCCAGCAGAGAAGAAAAACAGAAGAACAGGCGGGCAGCAGAAAGAGAAGGTCGAAGGTAAGAAAATGGGGTTGGTGTGCAATCTTGAGGGTGTTTGGAAATGTATGGAACATTTTCAAGATTTAGTAACAAATTCGTAAATTACTTGAACATCGTGTGCAGGGAAGTTTTCATATTGTTGTCCTGGCTAATTGCCAACTTTGATCCTTCTAGTCCAAACTTTGTCACTTGTGCAAACATCTCATTGAAAACATAAAGCCTTTATTTTTAAAATAAAAAATTGTTTTACTATACACCTGAAAATGAAATAGTATAAAGGATGACAACATTTAAGTTGTGGACTACCCAGGGTTATTTGAATCAAATCACGTTGATAAGAATCGTGATTTTAATTGAAAAAATCATGATTAAATAAAAAAAAATATTGATTCAAAGGGATCAATTTTATTTAAATCTCTGATTTAAATATGATTTTTCAAGTTGATTAATTTTATTTAAATCTCTTACTTAAATATGATTTTTTTTTTAAAAATAAAGAAAATCAACAACCCTGGACCCCAGACATCTCCTCACTTGAACTGAAGTATTTATCTTTTCACATTGCCAGGGCACGAAGGAGAAGAATGAACGAAGGACTTCCAAAGGTGTCTCAGGAATATGAAGGGATGTCTAGTGATGATGAACAAACAGAAAGTCAACAGGCTCAGTTTAAGACAGAATTAGGTGAGTTTTAGGCAAGAACAATTCTTAGAAATTAAAATGGTTCTTTCAAGTCATAATATAGTGCTGTAAAACAAAATGGTAGTGTCATATTATTGTAACATATTGGTGCTGTAAATCAGAATGGTTCTGTCTGTTGTTACATATTGGGGCTGTAAATCAAAATGGTACGGTCATATTTTTGGAACATATTTGTATTGCAAATCAGAATGGTTCTGTCATGTTGTTACACATTGGTGCTGTAAATCAAATTGGTACTGTCATATTGTTGTTTCATATTGGTGCTGTCCAATTGGTTCTTTATCATATTGGCCCTGTGTCAGATGTGCATTACTAGTTATTTGCTTGCAAACTGAAAGTTGCAAGTTAAAATAAGCTTGCTGCCATCCTTCTTAGATTAGGTTAGATAGAGTTTAACAGCCCAGTTTCCAAAAAATTGGTTCAAGTTGAGCCGCCCACTGCCTTTTTTCAAGTTCTGGCTTATTTTCCCGACCCCAGTGGTTCTCAAACTTTTTCAAAATACCGCCCCCGTAAGGCATCCATGACTGATCCAACGCCCCCTCCCACCCAAAATGCCATCATATTTATATAAGTCTAAAGACCAGTTCATGTAAACAGTCACTAGAACTGTTGATGTTATCCACTCGACTCACTATACACTACTATACAGTAGGCCTAAGTAAAAAGTTTCTGCCATTAGGATAATATTTTCGAAAATGGTGGCGCTATGTGCTTATTAGTCACTAGAACTGTTGATGTTATCTACTCTGCAGCATCTCGGAAAATGACTGTTGACTTTGAGCTTTCGACTTTCAATTTCCAGCACCAAAATGACCCATATAAGTTTTAAATTGGGTAAATTTTTGTCAGTAGTTGCTTAACCTTTCAGAGAAGACAGTCTGTGTCGACCACTCTGCAACCTCCTAGGTTCCTTTACTGTAAGAATGTATGAGAACCTCCAGGGACCCCCTAGTCAATGCCAATGCCCCCCTATTGCTTGCAAACTCCTCAGCGCCCCCTTGAAACTTTTAAACACCCCCCAGGGGGCGGTAGGGACCATTTTGAGAACCATTGCCCAACCCCATTGTTTATGCAAAGCATTACACACTATGGCAGTATGTTTTCCTGGATTAGGTTAGGTTAGGTGGAGTTTAACAGCTCAGTTTCCAACCAGTTGGTTCAAGTCGAGCTGGCCACAACCTTTTTTCCAGTTGTGGCTCATGTGAAAAGCATGGAAGACGAAAAAACATTTCAGGATTTTTACATACTTTGTAGTTGTAGGGCTATGGTTCTAGTTCCAGGTCATACTGATGACTCTTGAAGTGAAACATGCTACATGCTTATGTACGTTTGATTTACTTTGTTCCGCCAAATCCAGATCGAATCAACTCAGAAGCAAAGGCTGTTTTTGAAGATGTTGTTGATGACTTTCATTCCATTCCCATCATCCAATCAAAATTTGAGAGATGGAAGCTGGATTACTCTGAATCTTACCAAGAAGCTTACATTGGTCTTTGTTTGAGTAAATTATATAGTCCATTTATCAGACTGCAGCTTATAGACTGGAACCCATTAGAGGTAAGTTTTTACAGAGCAGTAGGGGAGGTGGGGGGGGGAGGATAACATTCAGTTCTGAAATGGTCTGTGTGATGTCAGTGTTTTTACGCTACAGGTTGGGTCAGATCCTTACGTTTATCAGACTACAGAGATATTGAAACAAACAGAGGAAACCCTTTAACTCAGAGCCTCATCAAAATTTTCTACTCAAGGGGTATGTGGCATTATGCGTGTCCCATATGTAGCATATCACATGAGTAAACACATTCAGGCGACTTGATTTTGTGATTAATTAGTAGTTGGACTGTATTTAGAAAAATTTAATATAAAATCATATGTCTTTCTGCAAAAGAGGTCACTTTCAACCTTAACTAATGCAAAGCTCACAAGGCATTAGAACAGGACAGAGAAGGGATTAATGTTTAATAGTTGTGTTTTTTTTTTTGAAGTCAAACTGTCTGACATTGATTTGATCAAATTTTTAACTTTAAGTGAAAGGAAGATTATTTCATTTAAGGGATAAATTTACTTGGTCAATCAAATCATTGCATTTTGTTAATGTTAAACCTTTCTTGTGTAATGATGAAAAGAATGAGTCTTTCAGGTAATTCAGACGTTGTGTTTTAAGTTTTGTGAACAACCAAACCATACCTTTATTGTTGATATAATTTTTGCTAGTAATTACCTGTGGGGTGCTTTAAACTCTTCAAATGCATGCAAAGCAGGAAAAATCATGGCCAGTTTGAAGAAAAGTGCAGACACTTGTAATTTTATTTCATGTTATTGTAATTTCATGAAGTTGGTCCTTATAAAGAATATTTTGTCTTTACAGTTCCTATGAAGGGTTCTTTAGAAATGGTTTTATATATAAGACTATTTAAACCTCCAATGTCTTCTTCTTACAGAGTGGTTGTAGAAATATAGAATCAATGAGTTGGTTCAACACCATTCTTTTTTATGGCTACCAGGAATCTGAAGAACTCAGCAGAGAAGACTCAGACTTGAAGTTACTTCCAAGTATCATTGACAAAGTTGTTTTGCCAAAACTTATTGGTAATTTGTATTCCTTCTTTCTGGGTTTATTCTTCCTATGTGTTGGTGTATCGGAGTGAAATAAGAGGATATACTTCTTCTCCATGATATCTGTGCTTGTTGGTCCGCATGTTTGGTCTAATGGTAAGAGCATCCACCTCTCACGCGGAAGGCCCGGGTTCGCTTCCCAGGTCTTGTCATACTAAAGACTCTAAAAAAGGAACATACTGCCGTTGTGCGTGATGCTCCACTTAAGCAATGGAGTAGGGAAAACAATCCAGTGAGCCACAACTGGAAAAAAGGCTGTGGCCGGCTCGACTTGAACCAATAGGTTGGAAACTGGGCTGTAAAACCCTGTCTAACTAGCTAACTAACTGTGCTTGTTGGTTCACCTTCGGATGCTTTGCATAAGCAATGGAGTAGAGAAAACAATCCAGTGAGCCACAACTGGAAAAAAGGCTGTGGCCGGCTCGACTTGAACCAATAGGTTGGAAACTGGGCTGTAAAACCCTGTCTAACTAGCTAACTAACTGTGCTTGTTGGTTCACCTTCGGATGCTTTGCATAAGCAATGGAGTAGAGAAAACAATCCAGTGAGCAACAACTGGAAAAAAGGCTGTGGCCGGCTCGACTTGAACCAATAGGTTGGAAACTGGGCCGTAAAACTCTGTCTAACTAGCTAACTAACTGTGCTTGTTGGTTCACCTTCGGAAAACAAACAAAGTGTCTGGTCAACAGCAAAAGAAGAGTTAAAAATTTTAAAAATTTGCTCCAATCGGGGCATATTTGCGCCCCTCGGGTGTGGGTGGAAAAGTGGACTTAGCAGGCCCCGCATCAGCTTCCGTAGGCTATTGACCCAGTGACCTTAAACTATTGTTTCTCTTGTTGTTGAATTTTCGGGTACCTACTCGCAGATTCAATCTCCGCGTGAAACAGTAAAGATGGGTGACAGCCGCGCTCTCCTTCTGGGTCCAAAAGGACCCAAACAACGGTGAAGGGTTGAAATAAGCCTGTGAAGTGTGTTTACTGCAAAGCTGATGGCGCTGTCCCTGCGTGCGTGCACAGCCCCGTGGTGCAGATACTTTAAATTAAACCTTTACTGTTTTGCTCCAATCTGGGCATATTTGTGTGCCTCAGGACTGGGTGGAAAAGCGGACATAGCATGACCCACATCAGCTTCTGGAGGCTATTGACCCCGTGACCTTAAACTATTGTCTCTCTCGTTGTTGAATTTTCGGGTAGCTACTCGCAGTTTCAAGCTCCGCGTGAAACAGTAAAGATGGGTGACAGCCGCGCTCTCCTTCTGGGTCCAAAAGAACCCAAACAACGGTGAAGGGTTGAAATAAGCCTGTGAAGTGTGTTTACTGCAAAGCTGATGGCGCTGTCCCTGCGTGCGTGCACAGCCCCGTGGTGCAGATACTTTAAATTAAACCTTTACTGTTTTGCTCCAATCTGGGCATATTTGTGCGCCTCAGGACTGGGCGGAAAAGCGGACATAGCATGACCCACATAAGCTTCTGTAGGCTATTGACCCCATGACCTTAAACTATTGTCTCTCTCGTTGTTGAATTTTCGGGTAGCTACTCGCAGTTTCAAGCTCTGCGTGAAACAGTAAAGATGGGTGACAGCGGCGCTCTCCTTCTGGGTCCAAAAGGACCCAAACAACGGTGAAGGGTTAAGTTATCAACATGACGTGGTCACTATTCACAGTGGTATTAAGCTGGTGTCATAAATGGATTCTCATTGTCACATGTATTAACTCCTAAGGCATTGGGAATGTTACTAAAGTTGTACCAACTTATTCATGTATGATGGTTCCCAGGAGGATTCCGGAAAACTTTGCAACTATTGTGATCTGATTCTCATTAGTAGTGGAGGTTAAGTTAGATACAGTGTACCTCCACAACCTTCTGCTTTTAAACTGAAAAAACTGACCTTTTCCTCTTCTGGGGCACTGAATTGTTTTCCTAACTCCATTGTTTAAACAGAGGGCAATCATATTGGTAGTCAATTCCATTTTTAAAGTCTTTAGTATGACCCAGCCTGGGAATCAAACTCCAAATCTTCCTAGTGTGAGTCAGATGCTCTATCATCTAGACCTCACACTCGGTTTCTGGATGGTAGCAGAAAATACCCAGTTGGAGCTGTGAATAATGTAAGCTTCTCATTAATTACAATGGTGATTTAAGTTCTCATTTAGGTTGTTCTATATGAAGTACATTCTTGTTTGTAAGTGGTTGCTAATATTTTATCTTCCAGCTCTGGTGGAAAATGTCTGGGACCCGATGTCAAGTACTCAAACACACAGACTTATAAACACTATCCAGAGGTTAGCAGAAGACTACCCTACTGTTTCTTCATACAATAAAAACACACAGGTAAAGTGCATCGTCTATTATTTTGTAAACTCCCACAACATTGAATAATTAACAACCAATTTTATGGGTTGGTCTTTTCAGATCAGTTTCAAGAAATTAGTGGAGTGATTTGTTCTGCACTGTTCAGTTGTTTGACCTAATTTTGTCTAACTGAAGAGGACATCTCTCTTCTTTCCTACTCTCTCCATCGCCATGCACCCTTACACACTAGGCCTGTCAGTTTCCGTTTAATTTCCTAAATGTTGAAATGGTCAAAATGAACATTCGTTTACCATTTAAACAATGTCCAAAAATAGCCGCCCTTGATTTCCCTTAGAATCAAGCATAAACACGATAATATATGCAAATAATGGCTTTGAGACTATAATTTTGGCATGCCATCCTCTATCAGTTCAAAAAACATCCAGGACATGCATTGCAAGTCATTTGGTAACTGCGTACCCGATATGCAGTAGAGAAAATGCACAGGGAACACTGTGGCTTTGCTGCTACCACGAGCAGCTAACTGCTGCAGCGCAGGCTCATTTACTAAGCAGCCTGCATACCTGGCTGAGCGAAGTCTAGCTCACACAATGTTAGCAATCAATACTACGCCATCGAAATCATAGGTTTCATGAACAGGTATATTGTTACCTAAAGTTGGGCATTGTAATTGGAGGCTTTAGGAATTAGTTTTACTGAAAATTGAAAGCACATTCAAAGTGGCAGATTCAGCTTGTTGGCCTAGGCTAGGCCTAGCCTAGAAAAATCAACAGCTTATTTGGGCATAACGTTAAGTCTAAATTAGAGTTAGGCCCATATCGTTAAACCTTTTGGCTATGAGAGCACCATTTTAAACGTCTGATCGTTCGTTTATATATTTAAATGTAACAGGCTTCTCACACATCACCCCCTCCCTCCTCATCAGTAAAATACATTAAAAAATAATGTGTGGTAAAATATGTTTGCTTTTAAGTAGAAGGTTTGTCATTATTTTAATTTTTCTATGATTTCATCTGCAACAGGGAAACCCCCACCCCCAACCTTTCATTTGCAATATTTTTGTAATGAAAAAGAGCTGTTTTGAAACTTTTGTTTTCTACCCTTGCCAAGTACTACTAAGCTTTCACCCTCACTGCCTACTCTGGGCTGTCCTTGTTTAAGTTTTACCTCTTTTTTCCTATCTTCAGGCCTTACTATCAGCCATCGTAGCCAGAATTAAGAAGACACTTGATGATGACGTGTACATGCCTCTTTTTCCCAAAAGGTATGTTGTCTTTCCAAAATACTGCATTTTTCCTTGTCAGCCATTTTGTTACCAAATGAAACCATTTTGTTGTGTGTCATTTTAATACTTGAACATCAAGTTCCATTGGAAGTGTGTAAATTTTCTTGGCTTCTAAGTGAAAGAGTGTTTTCTTTTCAAAAGCTCTTGCTGAGTTGGTGGTACACTAGTCCCCTTCCCCCCTCACCCTTTGTTTTAACATTAATGAATATTCACAATGTAAATTGTGTTCTCCTATCCTATATGAGGAAAGTTATACTTCAAATGGTGGTGAGGATTTCTTATTAAAATTAGATTTTGTAACTTTAGCATGTTTTCTGTTTCTTCCATAGTATGCTGGAGCAAAAGGGAGCAATGGCATTTATGCAGAGGCAGTTCTGGTCCTGTGTGAAGGTGAGTCACGAATAAATATTGGATTGATAAAAGAGTGGGGGTAAGATGAGACTTTGCAAAGTTTTCCCCTCATTTCAGCCCCTCAACCATCCCAGTTTCACTTCTTAAATAACTTGTTCAAAAGAAAAAATCAAAATAAATGCAAGTCACATATAGAGACTGGTTTGGCAAAAAAGTAATGGAAAGAAGGGCTTTGAAAAAAAAAATTACATCAAAATTATTTGGAACCTGCCCAGGGACAATTTTGTCCTTTTGTAAAATGTTAACAATAAGAAGTATGTGTGTCAGCAAATACGCAGTCAAAAATGTGGTAAAACCTTCTTTTGCCACGCACAAAAGGATTGAACAGGATCAAGATTGTTCCAGTTTAAGCTTATACCTTTTGATGGATTGTATTTTGTTTTATAGTGTTCTTTTCTCTGACCCTTGTATCTTAATGTAATTGTCTTCACAACTCCATATTATATTACTTCTTTTGTGGCCCACATTGTTACAATAAAAGATGTGGTGTTTTGTCCTTCCTTTTCAGTTATTTGGTAATGTGTTAAGCTGGCATGGATTGGTAGACCAACAGGTCCTGATAGAGATAGCTTTAGATGGACTTCTCAACAGATACATCCTCCTGTCTCTCCAGAACTCAGATGTTAATGAGGAGAGTTTAGCCAAATGCCAGAAGGTAAAGATGATACATATGTACTGATTAGCTTAGTTCAACAATGACAAGATCAAGTTTGACTCATATGTTGTGATAATTGTTTACCAGTCACTTCCAAGTATCTCTAACTTGAAAAAAGACAATGCTGGTCATAATTGGTAAAATATAGGAGATTTTGTTAATTTTTGGATGAAATTCTCTAACAACTCCTTTGAAATTCATTCAGATTATCAAAACAGTATTACCAAAGGTATTGTTGGGGGAGGGAGGGGGGGGGGTGGTAGTGTTGTTATTCTTCTTTTTGGTTTTCTTTTTGGAAAATGAAAGGGACTTTCTCCTTAAGCTTGCAAAAACTTCAGTGGGACCATGGTAGATGTTGGTTGATGCAAGCTAGCAATATGAATGATCAGCCAACCTGTTTTTTACATTATTGCTTTGAACATTGTTTTTGCAAATCAAAGCCAAAGATGTTTAAATTGCCAATAGTTTATGGGGTCATCAGATGTGTCAAAGTTCTATACCCTCTCTTATATAAAAAATGTCTTTTCCACCCTATGAAGAAAGAATTGTTCCACCGGTTTCATATTTCTGTTCCAATCCCGTGTAAAAAGTTAATGCCTGTGCTCTGCTCTCATTGACTGTACATATGTGTATGTTTCTTAGCCTACAGCAGACTCAGCAGCTGTGAATAGCTGCTTAGAACAGGAAGTTGCTATTTGCTTTACAAAGACCAACTTACTTGCAAAACTAATGCAATTCAATGGCTGTTGGAATTAAATTTTAAGTTTTAAGTTTAAGGCTACACCTGCACCATAAGCTTCGACCTCAGATCTGCTTAAAGTTTACAGACCTTTATCAGAGGGGGGAGTGTTCATTAGGAAATATATAGGTATACTTAGCATTAATAACTTGTTACTTGTCATTATCAACCCTAAGCTCCACAGAGTTTTTATATTTTTAATATTTTAAGTGGCCAAAGGTCTGATGTCTGACAAGTGTCCGCTCAGAAAACATACGTAACTTTGGTTTGATTAAGACTTCTCATGAAATAGATGTTTGTATCCATTACATTTTGGGGCTGTAGGAGGGGCCTGTATTAACAAATAATTTTCTTTTGCTGCAGTATATCTATGAAATTACATTAAAGGATGATATATACACAAATAAACAAAAAGAAAGAGTAAATTCATCATCTTTTCATGATTCTTATCTTCTTATAGATTGCTGGATCCCTTCCTAGAGAGTGGTTTCAAGACCTTCAGGGAGACAGTACCTTAAAACAACTGGAATCTTTCTGCAAATACCTCCTCAATTGTGTGGATACACTGCATACAGCTTTCTATGGAGGTTCAGATTTGCAGAAGAAATCAGCAAGGTAACTTATGTGTTAAGTTGTGTACTATTGATGTTTTAAAAATGTTTCAAGTGCATCTGTATCAAGATTCATTTATAACCTTTTTCATCATCTTTTGAGGTGAGAAGGCTTGTAATTACAGGCTTGCCAACATTTGAAAGCTGAAAATCTTACTCTACTTTCATGCCGGCCTGGGGAGGGGTCAAAGGGGAGGGGTGTCAATGCAATATGGGCTAGATGCAAAATGGTGCAACATTTGGTGCTGGATTTGAATGAAATTTATCTTCAAAAAAAATCAAATTTTCTAAGAAGGGTTTTTATTTTTCTTGCTTGGTGAAAACTGAAATAGGCCTAGCCTAGGGCCTAGTGTCACTGATATTATCCAGCTGCAATGACCTGGCAGGATTTCACAGAGCCCCAACGGTAGCAGTGATTAATCCTGATGTCGTTATTTAAAAGATTTTCCACAACTTGCAAGTCTTATTTTGTTCTCTTGCCTATTTGTCTGATACGGTATCCTAACATGCGATACATATTACACAAATCCCCACTTAGGCCTAAGGTTAAGTATATTGCTACAGTTAGGCCTAACCCTGCCTGTATGTATGGGGCTGGAAACGTTTTTAGGCGGGCCTAATTTTAGTTAAAACTTGGAAGTCCCATGTATCACAAAAATTGCTTTCAGGCCTTTAACAAAATGAGGAGAAAATGTAGGATAGTCGGTATCGTCCACTATGATGACCTACCTTTTGTTAATCTTCAGATCCTGGATCAAAGGCTAGGCTAGATAATAGATGTTCAGCCACTAAGACATCACAGCTAGCTAACCAGTAGCTAACATTAACACAATTTTGTAGCACTGCCAGGGCTGCCTGCCAGGTTGTACCTCTTATGGCCAAACCTTCCTGACATTTGGCCAAATCCAAGGTCCTGGCCATCCATTCTCCCCAAGAAGGATTTTCAACAGCCAAATAACCAATCTTTTATGCCAAAGTGCCAAACTTCAAATTTGAAGCTTATGATATCTGACAACAAGACAGCCTAGAGGCTTCAGTGCAATTCATGTGGGATTCAACTGTGCATGTAATAAATGGGCATATATACGTGACTATGGGGTGGCACGGTTTAGTTCATGGTACGAGCGGCCGTATGTAGATGTACTTACGTACGTAGATAGGAAGCAAAGCACACATTACTTTTGTCACACTGATTGATTCTACTTTTTGCACGTTCATTTCACACTTAAAATGGGCAGGCGCACACACACACACAATGTAGAAAATTGCTTGCGTATGTATTACAGCAGAATTTTCAAAAATCGTACTGTTCCGATTTTTGGCCTCCCGGAAAACCCAAAAACGGAACAAATACGATAAAATCGGACTAGTTGGCAAGCCTGTAATTATATGTTTTAAAGGATGAGAATTTGGTATGGGTGGCCTACTCTTACAGATATACACTCCCTTAAAAAAACTTGTGTCACCTGGTTGACCATATAACCCAATGTTCAAGTTCAAAGAAAGAAGGGGATTGGGGTCAGGGTACCTAGGAGGACCTAGTTCAGCTTTTTACCAAAATAGCGATTTTAGAGGATGTGAAATTGTAAGTATTGATTTTTATTTCGAACAATATTGTTATGGAACAATGTGGTTAAATACTAACAAGATCTGTTTTTTTTTTCTTGATAGAACCCAGATAAAAGCTGTTACAAAGCTGTTGGTTTCAATCCATGCCATGGATCATGCATTGAATGTAACTAGTGATTACAGTCTCAAAGACCTTAAGAAGATACTTGACTGAAGACAACATGATGTTCAAGAATGATTCACATCGAATGATCATGTTCTGTCCGGGCTGATGATAAATGAGCAGTTTGAGCACAAATGAAGCTACTGCTATGGTATCAAAATCAACTGCTTTATCATACAAACATGCTGCAGTCAGTACAGCTATGCAGTGCCCTGATAAAACTTTGTACTAAAGTTAGCTCCAGCATTCAATTAGATGAAGGGTTTGAAGGAACAAGGGTTAAATCTACAAGAGGGTATTGAAAGTGAAATACTGTCAGGCAGAGCTGATTTGACATGACTACTTTCACTGAGTGATAGTGATTGTTCAAAACCCATGAATTTATTTGTTCAATAATATCATCACCTGTCCTGAAGGTCTAATTAGGCAACCCCTTGGGCTTCAAACCTTGATCAGTACACCACATGTGACTTACTTGCGTGCTTGTCCATAATGTGTGATGTCATCCATTTTGGAAATCAAGGCAGTAATTACCATGGAAAGTAGAATAATTTAAGAAATTTGTTTCCTTATAAGCCATCCCAGTGAAGTAGGGCATAGGTCATAAGAATGGAATAATTTACTTTGTTGAGACTATAAACTTTCCTTCAAAACTCAGTCCTTTCATCCTTTGAACAATTCGTTTGAAGTTTTCCCACATCAAGTAAACAGGAAAGTGTAATCATTTTGTCATAATTATATTTATAGATAATTTTTATCTTAATGCTACCATGAATTGAGATGTAGTCACACTAGTCAGTGGGTCACTAAGTTGTAGCCTAAGTTCTTTGTAACTTTTTAATTTTGTTTCTGTTTATGACCCTAGCTTGAAAGCAATGACTTTAGTGTACATAAGACAAAAGTGTGTTAAGAGTGTCCAAATTTGACACAGTATGTTGGAATATTTTGGCTGATAAGAAGACAAAAACCAGGGCAAAAGAAAATGACTACATGGTATCCCATTGCTGTACTCCCAGCTCCCACAATGCTTTTGTGTCTTCAAAATCTCAGACTTCCCTGTGCTATTCTTGGGGTTAAGAAACACTTTTGGATTTCCTTCACACTTTTGATATTTCAAGCATTTAAAGTAGCTTACAATTTCTTGTCTGACCTGACACAAAAACCTGTTCAGTAAATGCTTGCTTGGTTATTGTTTTGGGATGGAGAAGTTCATTTACAGTCAGTTTTATGTTAACAAAAAGGATAACAGCAGAGAAATAGTTTTCAACCTTCAAAAGTTCTGTTCATTACCAATAAACAATATTTTAATGAGATGATGGGAGATATTGGAAAAAGTGATACACTGGCATTGGAGCAAATAATGTGAAAGGAAGCAGGAAAACTTTTCTTTTTTCCACATTTTTATGCTACCAGATCATTGAAACAAGGTATTCTGTTACAGCATTAAAAAATAGTTCTGTTCATTGCTTCAATATAACCCTTAATATTAACACTTTTTGCCAAAGTACTGCAATTTCAGCAGCACTGCTGCATGCTCTACTTGTTGTCCGTGTATTTTTTTTCCTGTACAATAGGTAGCATATCATGTACATCAGTGTCAGCCTTGGAAATGTTTCAACTGAGTTATTGGTATTAGTTAAAAACAGTAGTATTATTGTAGAAGGTAATGTCTGTATTGCTGCTTCCTTTCCCCACATTGATAAAAATCCTGCAAAGAAATACTTGTGAAGATAAATATGTGTTCACACGAACTAGCTGAATCGGTGGAATAAATTGAAAGGTAGATGTTGGATTCTGGGTTTCCTGTAAGGAAATTTAAAAAGTTAGGGAACTACTGAAGAACCTGAATTTCTTATCAGTAAATCTGAGATTGCAAGGCCCACCAAGGTTCTCTGATGACATTTTTAAAGTCAAGAGCTTTATTCAGAGAAAATATTGAGTTTCATGAAAATACCAGTGTAGTTGCCAATGCCACTTGATGATCTGTTGTCCAGTTTCTGATTTGGTTATCTCCAGAGCTTGGAAAAGTTTACCTAACTGATTTTTGAAACAATTACAAAAGTAAAGCTCCCTCCTATTGCAGAGAACTTGGAATTTCATGACAGAAGAGTTGAGAAAACTATACTGTAGTTGACTGGTGTCACAAATGGCAAATACCTTAATATTTCATTTTTCAGAGCAATTGTTACTTCCATTCAGTGATCATATTTCAAAATTTCTGTTTCTGTGATACCTCACAGCTTTGATAATACTTTTTACAGCTTGACAAGTTCGTTAGATGGAGTTTTACGGCCCAGTTTCCAACCTATTGGTTCAAGTCAAGCCAGCCACAGCCTTTTTTTCAGCTTGACAAGTATTTTGTGTAACCCCCACTTCAGTTTGATGTATTGGCTTAACCTTCAACTCTAGCTGTGAGACAAATGCTCTGAACCTAATCTCTACTCACCTACTGTTTTGTTATCATATTTTCTTTGTTTGAAATGAAATGTTCACATCAGGAACTACCAAACTAGCATCAAGTTATTTTATTTGGAAACCATTTTTTTATAAAAAGAGCAATAAAGCGATTCCAAAGGATCATTTTTAGCATTCAGCTCAGAAGACTGAAATGCCTAGAAAAGCCACCAACTTAAAAATTCTCTCAAAAGTGGAAACACTTTTGTTATATTTTCTCAAAAGGGGAAACACCTTTGTTATATTTTCTGTTGCAAATACTTGATAATGTTTTACATCTTCAATTAATATGTCACACCCACATTTAGGCAAATTCTGTCAGAAAAGTCTGCCATTACTGGGGGTGGTCATGCATATTTCTCATTCCTTTTGTCTTTCTGTATGAGTATACTTCCACCAATTCAATTCCTGCTTATAGTAAGGTAAACCTCAAAAGATTCAAAATTCAAAAGATGAAGGTTACAGCCATTACAAAGTATTGTGGGCTCTTGGTTTGCATTGCATTGCATTTTTTTTTGACATATTACTATGAGGAAAAGTGACAAGCAGCAAAAGACAGTCTATCCCTCGCACCTTTATAATTGCTATTTGGAAAAGGTACAATGCCCCCATCCATTAATCTGATAAGATTTGTTTTTGGTTAATTGCAGGACAGTGCCTTCAAAGTATTCACCTTTTCTGCATCACCTTTAGTGCATCTCATGGTAGTACAGATATGAACTTTATTTGAATTTATCTCAATTTAGAAAATGGAACTTTTTGTTAAAAGAGAAAACTTTCCTTTTTAACTGGTGAATGTCATTCTAATATGATACAAATAAGAAATTTTTTGACCAGCAAAATGGAAGTGTTAGTAGTATTTGAACATCTTAAAGTTGCCACGACTGAGCAATGCCATATTTCTCATGAATAAATACAAGGAAATGGAAGTTTTGTATTAAAATCTCTTTTCAACATTTTCATGTAAAAAACTGTACAAAAGAAAGCTTTTCATAAATAATAAAATGTGATGAATTATGCTGAAAGTGAAAATGAAATAATTGCATTTCTTTTTTTACTTCAAATGTGTGACTAAGGAATAAGATGCTTCAAAGCATATTAATAGCAGGCTTAATCAAATTAGTCTGTGTATATTTCTGAGGAACGGTGTTTAACACTCCTTCAAAAATAGTACAAACACTCACATAAATTTCTGTAAAATGTTTAATGTTCACGACAGCAAGTACCAGAAACTATTACCCATTGTCATGGTAATGGGGTAAAATTGTAAAACTCTAGTTATGCAAAGACTGGGTTTAAAATTTCAGGCATGACAACATCCTATCTCACAGCTGATGACATTTACTGTCAGAAAGTGACAAATTAATGGTTATAATTTAAAACTATTAATATAATTCAACGGTTAATTGGACAGAACCCTCCCCTTTTTTCATTGCCTTATTCTCCAGCATTTATTTTACACATTGGCATAAAAAGAAAGTTGACAGATGAAAGGAGCAAAAACCTGCAACTTTTTGCCCTCACCACTATTTTGAAACATAAAGTAGGTATGGTTTTAAAATCGTTGTAAAAAAAGACAAACTGCTGCAAAAATGTTCAAAATGTATTTCCAATGTCAATCTCCTTTCAGTTTATTTTACTAATGCACAACTATGCTCAAATAATTTGTTATTAAAAAAATCTTTTAAAATATGAAAACAACATTGTTGTGTGTGCAACTTTTTCAAAGTGGAAGTGGAAGCATAAGAATAAAATTCAAATTGGAACTGTTCAAAATATGTAAACATCGTTACATTTTATCCCTTTAGAGTAAGTAGTGGAAGAGAACAACTGAGGTTTCTTCTTTCCAGAAACGTGTTTTGAGTACTTTTCTGTCCATAAATAATACAGTATACATTTTACAAAATGTTAAAGATCCCTGAGTAAACACATTGACAGAATATCTTTACTTCTCTTTTGAACCTGGTTGTAACTGGTCCAAATTATCTGAAAAAAAAAGAAGTAAAAGTCAAAATGATAATTTTGTAGAGGGCTGGTCAGGGGGAGGGGAGTATGTTCCAGCAATGACTTACTCTATCAGTAAGACTGCTGAAAGCTCATTTAGGAGCTCTGTTAGCTCACTGGTTGTAATATAAAGGTCTCATTTTCCAACATGTCACACTTCTACGAAAAAAGGGAGGCCTAAAACTCTCAAATCCCAATGATGATTTGTAATGTTGAACAGCATCAGTATTGCTTTACTTGTATCATATATAATTTGTTACTAACCAGCTGACACACAATAGACCTCATGTAAGTGACATCACAGAAAAGAAACCATCATGTCCTTGTTAGGGTAAGCATACAGTGTTACTGTATGTCTTACACTCAACGAATGCAGACAGCTGATTTGTGTAGAAATATGTGCATAAGTCTACTTCACACTAGAGGGAGGCTAGAAACTGTATGATTCATTTACTGCCCTTGAGAATAAAGTCCCACAGAGTCATTGGGAAAGGTTTAATGGCAATGCATGGGTTAGTTAGTTGGGAATTTAACAACACAACAACAAGAATGTGCTGTATATTGTCAGCACTCGGCAAGATCAAATAAAATTTCAAATATGGTTCAAGTTCAAGTTTGGTTTTAAATACAGTGCAATTAAATTTTAAGTCCTTTCCCTACAGTTTCCTCTTATGACAGGCAGGAATACTGTGAAATATTAGTGATGGGATGGTGGTACCATTGAAAAGCATTTATTAGTTGTAACATGCCCTTGCAATGATGGCTGAACAAACAAACTTTTTTGCAAGAAATACAAGAGTGAGCCCACTGGAGAAAAATTTTGACAGTTTAATTAAATATTTATTTCAAATTCCAAGTGATACCATCTTCTCTGACCTCAGCCTCCCTAGAGTACATCTTGCATTTGTCCTCATACCATCTAGCTCAACAGGTTAAGCAAAGGGCCTCTTTGCCACCAATCTCAATGCAAACACTTAAAATTACTTTCAAATATCCTAATTCCAAAATGTAAAACTTTTCATCAATCACAATTTTTTTAATTGTACATCACAAATTTTTTAATTGTACATCATCTTTTCATTAGGTATGAAATTAAGTCACATAGGCTACAACACAAACCATAATGGTTGTGGATATTTGGAGATGCAACCTCAACTGTAACTTTTACTAGTCCATCATGATTGATCAGATCCCCATTTCATTCCATTCTTTCCTCTTGAAATCTGTCATCTTCATGGACTGCTAACATGACTACTACTTTGGGTACCAACTTGGTTATCAACCATTTTCAATAAAACGCCATACAGACATTTTACATTTTACTTACTGAATATTGTTGGCACAATTTTGCTCAAGTACTGTTTAGTATTCAGGTTTTGCCTGTTTGAAGGAGAAATCTCCAGCTGGTAGTCTGGTCCATAGTCCAAAAAGAACTGGGGTAAAAAATAATGATTTAGATTTTAATACTTCAGCAAAACTGTAGAAATTTCACCAAATTCTGGTGCTTAAGTTGAGGACACTTCACATAAGTTCAACATACTGCAAAAACAATGCAACTATTTTTCTAACATTCTATTTCAACTGATATCAGTTTCAAGAAAATTATTTCCATTTTCATAACCCTGATTTATAAAAGCATCTATAATGAATAGTCGTCCAATTAATGAAAGAATGTTTATGCAAGGGCGTAGACAAAATCATGCAAGACTGTATTTCCTATTGGCAGTCGTTCTTCATTCCAACATACATTCACACAGCAGCATGCTATTTGTGCTTTGAATATAGAAATGTATGCTGACACATTCTGTACACTGCAGAGCAAATGAGTAAATGGGGATTTTTGTTGGATTATTAAACAGTGCACAGAAGATGACTATGGTAGACAAGCAATAAAACTACACTATGAAAGGTGCTGAAACATTATGTTATGTTGGACAGGGATGGGGGGGAGCACAAAGTTTTTTCCAAGAATCATCAAGATTATGGGTACTTAAAATCCTTCATTTGGCTATAAGTTTTCAAATTCACTCATAGTTTGATGTCTGGAACACTTTAAATGCATTCTTAGTGCCTTCACTGGACTTTGATCATATTCAAGCATAAAGAATTAACTCAAAATCACGTCAATCAAATATTGTCAACCTCACATAAATTTCTAATTTCCTAACAGGAGAATGGGTACATCATGGCATTCTGCATGAAAAGAGAATAACACACAAAACTATGCTCAATACAGGCACCTATGAAATAAATTTTACCTCATTGTCTGGTATTTCAGAATTAAGCCTGACACCAACAGCCACAGCTGTGAGGAGTGTCCAACAGCGTGCAGTATTAGGAGTGTTGTATCCACCTGAAAAAGGAAGGAAAATCAGATAATACAACAAGTTTGCTGTAGTTAATTCAACAAGTTTTCTGTACTTCCCTCAAGTTAGTGAACAATTATTAGAGTATAATTACACACACACACAGGACATACCCGTATTCAATGCCTTATGGGGTACACAGGTCTGTTCCCCGTAAGGAAATGGTCTGAATTCCCCCCGTTTATGTTATTTTAGCCGTTTATGTCACGCGGCACATGAATGCCGCGAGTGTGGGCGGGCTCTTGCATATCACATGACAGAGTTCATTGCTGTGTCCGAATTTTTGGGTAGCTATGCCAGTTACGGGCTCCGCGTGAGCGAGGAAAGACATGCGAGGCCTCAGTTCTCGTTAGCGGCTTTTACCCGGCAAGGTATCGTTTACAGGCTCACACACACACAATTTAAAATGGTATTAGCACACCAGGTTTCTATAGAGAAGTTTCCTGGCCCATTTCTGCAATTTTTTCCATCCTATGTTCCAGGAATAATGTTCATTGACTTCTCAACTTATCCAAAAGAAATACCTTGAAAAAGACTTTGAAAATTCCAGATAACAAACATAATAATCCTCTTCAGATAATTGCAAATCATTTTCCACATTACACTGAGCTGACAAAGTATGCTTACATCAAATACCCTATCAGTTCACACTCTGAATGTAAAAAAACCAATGGTTTCTCTTCAAAGCTAACCTTATAGCAGTTGAGTATAGTTTGATCTTTAGTGGGTACAACAATCAGTCTTTTTACTCCTCCCATTTAAGACCTCACACCCCAACCCACTCTGCCCATGCTCATTTTTGTAATTGTCTATACACTTTGGTGTATTAATACTAAAATTGAATAATGGCAAAAAACTCAAAAGAAAAATTCAAAACAAAAAATTTGACATTTAATGCTCAGCTAATGGCTAAAACCTTGAGTTAAACAATGTCCTGCAATAATTGATTTCAACTATCTATTAAATGTCTTTCTGCAACATTTAGCCATTTCCACTGTCCCTTCTAACATCTTGGATGCTTGTCTGATATCATTTTGTGATTTTTTTGCAATTTTACATAAATTATAAATATATCATAATGTAAGTTACTCACCACCCCCAAGCAAGAGTGTTGGTAGATTCCATTGTAAGATGTAATTGACACAGTTTGCTACCCCTCTAGGAGTAAGATTAAAACAATTCATGTGGTCACCAACTAAAGTATCTGCACCACACTGTATCACCACAACTGATGGCTGGTATATCTTATGAACTTTTGTCATAATTCTGAAAAACAGAAATAAGAAGAAGACCAATTATTTCAAGGTCAAGAGCAGTGGTCTCAAAATTATATTGAAGCAACTACTAAATTTTGCTATTTTTTCTGTCATTTTCCATCCAAGAAGCTTTCGGGATATTTAAAGGCTTAAATATTCAACATTCAAGGTTAACCAAGATATTACTACATGTAAATATGACAATTCAGTGAAAACACATTGTCACATGATTGTCAAGAGCCATTCACAAACCACTATAGACTACTATCCTTGTTCAAATTGGGGTGACTGCATTTTCCCTCTATATGAGCATCTCAAAAAAAAAGTTTTAGTGAAATAACACCGCTTTCTGATAAGTATATTCATCATATTTAAGGGTCAAGATTAAACTACTTAGGTTTACCAAGAAATGCATCAAGAACCCTATGTCCATCAGCTAATATCAGGTTGATAACTGATAAACACATGCAATATTTGCTTCTTCTAAAATAGCACACAGGGAGTAAAAAAGGCATGGATGTATCCCACTGTCCCATTCCTGTAACTGACTTTCATGTTTAAAAGCAACTGGGGCACTAAAATATTATCCTCAACTTGTCCCATAGCTTCATTGGCCACTTCTTGGAATATGAAGCCCAGAAAAACCTATTTTAAATCTTTTGTAAAGTGCTGTCATTTACATTGTCTTTATTGTAATTCAAGGAACCGGGGTAATGTGAACCAAATTACTGTGTGACATAAATAACTTGTGTACAAATTGCTGGATTTGGTTCAACATAGACAGCCTTTGTAGAATGTGAAGATCATCAAAAATAACTTCTTCAAAAGTTACAGTGGAGATGCTCAATAAAGTGTTAACAAATCCCAATGGCTCATTTATTTCAAACAGCAAATCCATGGTTTAAGTTGCCTTAGATGAATTAATGTTAAACTTACAGAACCACTTTTATGACAACAGTGTTCTTCCCATTTTGGCAACTGTCCAACAGTCAACTGCTGAGCTTTTGATGTGAGTCTGACAAAAATTTGCATTGTTTTCAATATCACACTCATGGCTACCCTAAGTAGGTTTCATCTAATCTTTGCTGTGCCAAACACCACATGAATTTTTGTAGTACAATGTGTTTCTTTGTCTCTTTGAGGAGACTTTACCTACAATATGAACAGGAACAGTTAATTTACCCTTTGAAGACAGTGAAAAATATAACATCTGTAATTCCATCTTGAAGTGGTAAATTGACACTGTAATAGCGCCCTCTTCCATGACCAACATCATCAACATTTCCAGTACCTTCACAAGTAAAATGAAACAAGAAGATAAAATGGTCATGCCAAATAAACTCCACTTTTCCTAGTGCAGAATGTTTCAAATATATGCAAAGTGTAGTAATGAGGTGCATCCCTTCATATTTACACTGTACCAGCACAGACATTTAATATTATTCCTATATTCTACTTTCAGAGATGGTTCCATTTTTAGACAGAGCAACCCAATTGCTCGACTCTGAACATACATCTTAGAACATCATAGAAGGGCTATAAAACATCCATCTAAGGCTGTTTGTGGATGCTCTGCACCATGCAACCCACAATGGAGGTCTGCTTAGATAAGAGCAAAGGCAGGCCTCCTTTTCTGTTTTCAAGAAATGGCCACCATACTTGGAATCCCTGGGGATGTAGCTTTTTGGGGGAGCAGAAGTCATTGAGGGTAACTTCTGGTTTCCACTCTTCAGCTCTTCACTACAGAGTCAAGAAGAAGAGTATAATTTATAAAGTAGTTTTATGGTCACATGACATCACTTACCTGGGTAAAATCCAGGGGAGTGTTTATGAAAGGAAACAGTCATGACTTTAGGAGTGTGAGCAAATGCATCTTGTACAGCTGTAGATGTAGAAATATTTTCAAGTTACTGCCTTTCAAAGTATTATTCTATTGCAGAGAGCATTGTAAAACAGTAAACATATGAAGGTAATATTTTATCTGGGCCTATTTCCAAATGTCCCCTCTATACCACTAGAAAAATTAACATTCCAATTGAATAACCCTGTCACTACGACAGCACAGGAAGTCTCACAATTATAAAGTGTCCTTTACTTTCCCTCCAAGAATTTTTTTATATTTCTGAACACAAAGACAATAACCTAAATACAGTCACCTGATTTTCAATAGCCCACCATGAAATAGGATACCCCAAGCAAAACTACATAAATAGCTAGTATGACTAAGCCTGATGTATATTGGCTGGGTCAGGTTTCAAAATTCATCACACATAAATGTATTATAATTTGCATGCAAATCTAATAAAGATCTGCTTTTTTCTCCACTACTGTAAACTGGCCCTCCTGTCCTCACAGTTCACATTAGCTTTCAATAAATTGATACTGCATGACAGACTTCATTGTAGTGACAGATTTTTCAGGTAGCTACACCATTTATGAGCCCTGTGTGAGCAAGGAGAGACGTATGAGGCTTGAGTTCTGGCGTGCCAGTGTCTGCTACGGCAGTGTTTGTCGGTCCACACAAACTGAGGGTAAATCTTATGCACATGGAAAAAATGTAAGCATTTAATTTATATTTATATAGATACTTCTACCAACCCTAATCAGAGTCATAATATCTTGTATACTTACCATCGCCATGGTGTAGATCTAGGTCTATGTACAGGACTCTCTTGTAAGTTTGAGTTAGTTGTAATAGACTGACGACGACATCATTCATGTAACAGAATCCAGCTGCTTCATCCCTGGAAGAAATATCTAACCAGTTTCATGTTTTAGCAATGGGTTTGTGAGTTATCCCATTTTTTTTTTCCCTAGCAATGCTGGAGTGAAAGTAACATCTGACTACAGTATGGCCACATGGAAGCACTTTACACTATAAAAACACATTGGGAGGGGAATACAAAATGGCCTCCAATAGGCCTTACATGCAGCTCAAAATAAATGTTGAAAGCAGAAAAAGAACTTTTGGGTTTAACTTGGTTGAAGTTTTGAATGTTTCTAAACTGGTAAAGAAAAACAAGCACTAGCAAAAATGCAGTAATGCTTTGCAGGGAAAAATGATGAGCCTGTTGAGGGGGAAATTGGTCGTACCCTATCAAGGGGAAAGCATTGTATTAACTGCTCAAGCAAAAATTAAAAATCCCCATTGGGCAGGCGGTCAATTCATAATACCCACTGACACTTTTCCAAATAGCAGCTACAAAGGATTGTGGGATAGGTTTTAGGTATGCATAATTTATGTCAATGACATTTTACTGTAGCAAAAAATAATGCACACCAACATTCTGTCCCATAATCCTTTGCAAAAGCTATTTGGAAAAGTGTCTATGCAGGAGGACAGGGGTAATGTCTGCATGAGTGTTTCATTTGGTAATGCCGACCCAAGAGGATAACTGTTATGAGAGTAGAGGGGAATAATTGGTTTGTGCTAGCAGGAAAATTTGGTAATGACTGTGCAGAGGAAAACTAAAGGCAAGACACACATATTATCAGAAAAAAAATATTGGCCCACATGTAACACCCTTTCCTTGAAACAGAACAACATATAAATAATTTAAGATAAAATTTGCAGGGAAATACTGCAGTTGTTTTAGAGAAAATAATCATGTTTGTAGACACAGAAAGATAGATATTTCAAAATTATAGTGAAGCAGAACTCTTTTCAAGAGAAGAAAGTCAGCTATTTGTTGCTCAAGAAATATTTGTCCACCCAAAACCTTCAAAAATTTAAATGATACCACTTCCAAAACTTTTACAATTCATTATGTTTTGAAGAAAAAACCAGAATGCAAAAATGCATTGAGGTTTCGATGATACATACATGCTCTTTTCAATAAAATGCTACATTTCTTGTAACAACTGGTGACCCAAAACAGCCTTTGTCTCCACCTGTAAGTGACTGGTTTTTCTTTCATACTGTGCCTTAAGATATTCTACAAACAAGGTTTTCAGAGTTTGATGCCAGGTGATACCAGATGACCATTGACCTCCACCAAAAACAACAGGTACTGTGCTTTCAACTCACCATAACAAATCCACATACTAATTGGGAAATCCATCCAAGTTTCCTACCTTGAGATATCCCATTTTGACAAGTTTTTCAAAGTTTGACCGATCATGACCCCAGATGTCCTTTCACCTCCACAAAAAATAACCTTGTACAGACCATCTTCTCACCATAATTCATTTATATACTAATTTTGAAATCCATCCACCTTTCATACCTTGCGCTATCCAAAAAAAGTTTTTCTGAGTTTGACCCCTATGACCCCAAATGACCTCTACCAAAATCAATAGGGTTCTTCCTGCCATCATAACACATCAACATATCAAGTTTGAAATCAATCCAAGCTTCCTACCTTGAGATACAGTGTAAACAAGAAGTTCGGAGTTTGACCCCATGTGACCCCAAATGACCTTTGACCTCAACCAAAATTTATTGGTTTATTTCTTACATCATAATGCATCAACATATCAAGTTTGAAATGAATCAAAGTTTCCTACCTTAAGATATAGTGTAAACCAGGATTTCGGGGTGTGATCCCATGTGACCCCAAATGACCTTTGACCTCCACGAAAATAAATCGGGTTCTTTCTTACATCATGACGCATCAGCCTATCAAGATTAAAATGAATCCAAGTTTCCTACCATAATGTATCATGTAAACAAGGATTTCAGGTTTTGACCCCATGTGACCCCAAATGACCTTTGACCTTCACGAAAATAAATTGGGTTCTTTCTTACATCATAACGCATCAGCCTATCAAGATTGAAATGAATCCAAGTTTCCTACCATAATGTATCACGTAAACAAGGATTTCAGGTTTTGACCCCATGTGACCCCAAATGACCTTTGACCTCCACGAAAATACATCGGGTTCTATCTTACATCATAATGCATCAACATATCAAGTATGAAATTAATCAAAGTTTTCTACCATGAGATATCATGTAAACAAGGATTTCAGGGTTTGACCCCATGTGACCCCGAATGACCTTTGACCTCCACCAAAATCAATAGAGTTCTTTCTTACATCATAACGCATCAACATATCAAGTTTGAAATTAATCCAAGTTTTCTACCATGAGATATCGTGCAAACAAGGATTTCGAGGTTTGACCCCACATGACCCCAAATGACCTTTGACCTAAACCAAAATCAATAGGGTTCTTCCTTACATCATAACGCATCAACATATCAAGTATGAAATTGATCCAAGTTTCCTACCATGAGATATCCTGTAAACAAGGATTTCAGGGTTTGACCCCATGTGACCCCAAATGACCTTTGACCTCCACCAAAATCAATAGGGTTCTTCCTCCCATCATAACGCATCAACATATCAAGTATGAAATTGATCCAAGTTTCCTACCATGAGATATCGTGTAAACAAGAATTTCAGGGTTTGACCCCACGTGACCCCAAATGACCTTTGACCTCAACCAAACCCACTAGGGTTCTTCCTGACATCCTAAAGCATCAACATATCAAGTTTGAAATTAATCCAAGTTTTCTAAGATGAGATATCGTGTAAACAAGGATTTCGGGGTTTGACCCCACATGACCCCAAATGACCTTTGACCTCCACCAAAATCAATTGGGTTCTTCCTTACATAATAACGCATCAACATATCAAGTATGAAATTGATCCAAGTTTCCTACCATGAGATATCGTGTAAACAAGGATTTCAGGGTTTGACCCCAAATGACCTTTGACCTCCACCAAAATCACTAGGGTTCTTCCTGACATCCCAAAGCATCAACATATCAAGTTTGAAATTAATCCAAGTTTTCTAAGATGAGATATCGTATAAACAAGGATTTCCGGGTTTGACCCCATGTGACCCCAAATGACCTTTGACCTCCACCAAAATCAATTGGGTTCTTCCTTACATAATAACGCATCAACATATCAAGTATGAAATTAATCCAAGTTTTCTAAGATGAGATATCGTATAAACAAGGATTTCGGGGTTTGACCCCACATGACCCCAAATGACCTTTGACCTCCACCAAAATCAATTGGGTTCTTCCTTACATAATAACGCATCAACATATCAAGTATGAAATTGATCCAAGTTTCCTACCATGAGATATCGTGTAAACAAGGATTTCAGGGTTTGACCCCATGTGACCCCAAATGACCTTTGACCTCCACCAAAATCACTAGGGTTCTTCCTGACATCCTAAAGCATCAACATATCAAGTTTGAAATTAATCCAAGTTTTCTACCATAAGATATCGTGTAAACAAGGATTTTGGGGTTTGACCCCACGTGACCCCAAATGACCTTTGACCTCCACCAAAATCAATAGGGTTCTTCCTTACATCATTTTGCATCAACATATCAAGTTTGAAATTAATCCAAGTTTCCTGTCTTGAGATATTGTGTAAACAAGGATTTTGGTTTTTGACCCCCTGTGACCCCAGATGACCTTTGACCTCAACCAAAATATATAGGGTTCTTCCTCTCAGTATGGGGTATCTGTGTACCAAGTTTGAGAACTGTCAGATCTTCCCTTCTCAAGATATCGTGTAAACAAGCAAAGTGTCACAAACACACACACATACACACACATACACATGCACACACACACACATACATACACACACACGCCATCATGAATGCATAGGTTTCTCTTTTCATCTAAACCAAAAAGCTGTAGTTGAGGTTTGCTCCTGAGATAGCATTCTTTATTTGTGACAATATGTATAGCTACTTTCTTAGTATATTATATTTGTGCGTTTAAACACAATTTTTCACGCTAAAGACTGGAAGACTCTATGTTCATGTCAGAAAAAATACCCTTAGAACAATCTCGTCAAGAACTGTTCTCAGTACTAATTATATGCCCATTTTAGCATTTGAAAATGACCATGGAGATTGACATTTGATAGCACTTTATCTCAGAATAAGCTGAAAGGGGATGAAGTCCTCCAGTGCACTTTAAGTAATTTGATTCCCTTTTTCCCATCACTTGTTTCAGGATTTGTTGTAAGTTGTTATTTGGACCCCAAAGTTGGTGGGCTTCTATTGTACCAGAATGGTAATCAAATCTGCTGCTCATTGAAGCAGCTAATAGGAGTAATGAACCAGTGGTCGGGTACTATAATTGGGAACCGCAGTTTTTCCCTAAAAGCTGTGGTAGCCATGACGGATCTCCTTAATTAAAGGCCAATATCCCGTAATGTTAGGCAAGATTGTTACCTTCTACCATGGTGCCAACCTCCTGTCCAGTTTATTGCCACCTGACACTCATTTAATACCAGGGCTTGTACACCTCTCAGTGATGCTGCAGTCACAGTCTTAGCTACATCAAATATCCTTGGCAAAGATGGACAATCATGATCTGCAAAAAACAGGTTTGTTGATACACTGCATCGAGGTCTGCATTGCACAATTCAATTCAGATTCACAACGTTTACAAGTATATGGTCTAGGTCTACAATGTACTGTAAATGCAAAAATTACCAAAGCCTACGAACAGCAGGTTTATAAGGTTTGAAATGATGAATAGGCAAGGAGCTGGGACTAACCACTTGTATCCAGTAGTTTTATTTTTCAGTATTGAGAATTAAACAGTAGAGGTATCCTAATGGTAACCCTGTGGCAGATCCAGGTATGGACCCAACAGGTACTGTACATGCCCAACCCTACTGGCCATCATGCATGTTTAAATATGCTTTAAAATGTAAAGTTTGGCATCATTTTGCAGCTAAGTCCTCTTCTAAAAAAAAAATTTTGATATACCCTTCTGCCCATTCTGTTGAAAACTTTTGAATATGACCCTGATTAACCCATAAGAACTAAAGCTACTGCTAATTTAATCAATTAAAAATAACTTACTCATTCCAAATTCTTCTTTTCTCTCTTCCTCTTTTTCACTGTCATCTTCTTCATTCAGAAATTCTAAAAAGTCTACATATTCCTGAGAGTGAAAGGTCAGCAGGTGGTCCTTTTTACCTTCAAGTGGATCAAGAACTAGCAGAAACCGCAAAAGACCATAAGCAGCAATTAGGGAATGAACTTTACCAGCCTGGTTAGGGAAAAATTGTAACATTTTTTTAATACATTCACATCAGTATACAGTAGGCCTATTAGCAGTACAGCTTCAGTAACTTATAAGGAAGAACTTAAAGAGTTTTGTTTGTGTTGTTTCTTAGCAACTAGCTTAGGTTTCATGAAAAGTGAATATAGACAAAACAAATATGCATGACACCATGCAGGACGTATGCTCTACACCATGCAGGATGTATGCTCTACTGCTTCAGTAGAGTACCTCCCATTCTGGAGCTTCATGTCATCAGAGGCAAATATCTGTCTGGTGAAAAAACACTGATTACAGTGAGAAACCTACATAAGAAATTGTCCTTTTGTAAAATTATAACCAACAAACTGTACTGCTACTGTGCTGTGCAATAACACTGCTTGAGGAATAACCAGGGAAGAAACTGTGTCAAAGCCCTTTGGACCGGCAGGAAGGAAGGAGGGACCTTAAGGGTGACCTCATCCGGAGCCACTGTGCTATTAAACGCTTGCCAGGGACTTACTATGGGTAAGTGGGGATTATAAAGTTTAAATAGGTGGTAAGCAGGAGTGACATAGTACAACCATTTTTGAGTTGTACATGAACTAAATTAAGTTGGCTCCATATAGTATCAGTGAGTGGTCTGAAGTTTACCTTTGCCGTCATATCAATCGCAGAAATGTGACAAACATAAATCTTGTCCCAGAAGAAAATTCCAGTTGAAACCTGTTGAATAGGTTTGAAGGGATACAAAAGGTGATTTGACATCAGATAAACAGGATTCAACAGGTTATCAACAGGTTCCAACAGGAACCTTCACCTTCTTCGGCGTTACCTTTTGATGCCTGTTGACTATAATCACTCCACAAGGTAATCGGAACATTGCCTGTTCATACCTCACTGTTAATACCTGTCCAAGCCTGATGGAATTTCATGAGGTATCAACAGGAATTTTCTTCTGAGGTAGGTGTGTTACAACATAATTTATGTTTTCTTATGCCAAAACTTCATTTCATCAGAATATATTGGAGTACAAACCCTTTGTGGAACTCTTGGTAAAAGATCACAAACTTCCCCCATTTCTTCATTCCAAATATATGCAACTTTCCTCAGCTTTGATTTATTCTGTTGTAAGTTTGATGAGGAATCTTGTCTCTTGCCACAGGCAGTACCTGTTTCATTTTTCTCTTCTTTACACTGTTTCTGACAGACATCAGTTGGTGAGTTCATAGACCTTTTGATTCCTCTTGAGCCATAACCTGGTTTCACTTTTAAAGTTTCTCTAGAAGCATCTTCCATGACACCATTATTTGGAACAAATCAAATTTATCATCTTCCCAACTTTGAAAGTCAATCAATTTATTGTTAATAACTGTGCAAAACATGAGACCTCCTATATGTGTTTGGCTTACATAATTAAAAGAGGTAAGGTTTTCCCCATTTCCTGTGAAGAAAGAATATATGATCCATATTAGCCTGGTCTTACGGGTAGATGTGGTAATTTTCAGAAATTGAACAACCCTTAGCATTAATCACCAAGAGCATTTATCAGAACAGGCAAGTGCTTATGGGGTTATGGTGCACGTTGGGGTGTATTCTGATAAACTATCAACCAGTCAACAAGTCATGCTGGACTGAAACAAATTTTGAAAACTAGTTTTCTTAAAGTAAGAGCAAACAAATAACAAATATAAACATGACTTTTCTTATAGTAGAAATTTTGCAACTCTAATTGTAACAGGAACACAAGGGAAGGTAGGTCCTATTCACAAGTACAGTGCTACCATGCAGTGCTCACAAGATGTGGTAAATTGCTTATTTGCATGTCAACTCCAGGCATACATTTGCCACATCCACTATTACTGTATTCATGTTGTGTC
This sequence comes from Holothuria scabra, assembly GCA_037179385.1. Lineage (NCBI taxonomy): Eukaryota > Metazoa > Echinodermata > Holothuroidea > Aspidochirotida > Holothuriidae > Holothuria > Holothuria scabra. The sequence goes on from CM074193.1 coordinate 7,926,278, forward strand.
ATCAATTCTAAGCATGCATATGAACACAGTCAGGAGACAATACATGAATATCTGATCATAGCATGAAAGGCTTACTCCATTGGCTTTACACTTGGATGTTCCTAAGAAAGACAAAAATTAAATATTCCACACCATATCTTCCAAACCCTGTTGCAATACTATTTTCCTAGCTCAAGATATCTTCCTACAAGAATCCCAGTGTGAAGATCTACTGTAGACCTTAATAATCTTAAGATTGGTGCAATGGCTGAGGCACAGTTTTTCAAGATCCTTGCAGGGATATTGTTCCGGCCAGCGGCTTAGTGAACTTTCAGCTCACTTAAAAGTTTCTCCATGCCAGGGGTAGTAATGGTAATGTCTGGCATATTAGCAAAGAATCTTCCATTTGGAATAGGAATTTTATCTAGATCTTCTTAAGTGAAAACAGAACAAAACTTGGAATTCAAAACTTCAGCCTTTTCCTAGGCACTGGAAACCAGGCTTGGGGTAAACCAGGCTTGGGCTTGGAGAAGGATTATTGGGGACATGCTCCAGGTATACAAATTTCTATCTGAAGGGAATCCTTTGTTAGCTTGCAGTTATTTAAAGGTCCAGAGTAATCCTCGGGTTAGAGGCCATTGCAAAAAGCTTGAAAAGTCTTTTGCTAGACTTGACATTAGGAAGTTCAGTTTCTCTCACAGGGTTGTTAGTGAGTGGAATAGCCTGCCTGAGTGGGTTGTTAACTCCACATCAGTGCACCGTTTTAAGGTTAATATTGACAAGTTTTTCCATGACTGTGGTAGAATCTAATCTTTCTGGGCTCTTTAGGTTTTGGTGGTTTGTTTTGTTTTGGGGGGTTTTTTGGATTACAGGGCATCTTATGGGGCCTTTACAGCCCTCCTTTGCCCTTTAACCTGTTATGTTATGTTATGTTATGTTATGTTATGTTATGTTATGTTATGTTATGTTATGTTATGTTATGTTATGTTATGTCATTTCATGTCATGTCATGTCATGTCATGTTATGTCATGTTATGTTATGTTAATCGTAATTGATTGCAATCGATTACACACTTTGAAGTAGTTGTAATCGCAATTGATTACTTGATTACTTTTGTGAAAATTGCAAAGTAATTGCAATAGTAATCAACTACAATTGCAAAGTAATCTCAATCGTGGTTTCATTTCTCATTACATTGGAGTTGAATTGAACAAAGAAGTAAAGCTACTAAACAATTTTTTCAGTGCTTGGTTCTTATGTTGGAATGACAAAATTTAATTGTCCCTCTTTCTTGGATGTTCCAGCTTAAAATTGGTGAGAAGTGCATGGGTTCAATAATCTGTACTTTAATTAGGGAGGACTTGATTCTGTCCGGGCTTAGATCTAGAGCAATGTCCATGGCCTTTTTTCCAGTTGTGGGCACTGGATTGTTTTGCCTACTACATTGTTCACGAGGAAAGAAAATGTAATCACGATTGCAATCATGATTACATTGCAATGTAATCGCAATCGTAATCAATTACTGTCAATTTTAGCTGTAATCTTAATCATAACCACAATTGTAAAATATGAAGTAATCGCAATCGTAATCAATTACATTGAGATGTAACCGCCCCAAGCCTGCTGGAACTGATCACTGGAGAGCTAGACTTACATTGGAAGCCTCATAGCCAACAGATTTAAAGAGCCCATGAAATGACTAGTAACAATGATTTTGGCTCATTCTCTGACACTATCTTTCAACAAAAATAGCATTTATTTTAAAAAATCTCACCTCATGAAAGAGTAATGGTCAAGTGAAATGGTGTCCCTTCCAGCACAACATCTGAAAAATGTTAAAGTGCATTGAACCAAGAATGACATCATCACAGGAACCCAACTTCACAGTGTGTGTACTATAGTTCACTTGGAGTATACCGTGCTCTGTTGATGTTACAGAACTAGGCCTATGGTTGGTAACATTCATAACTGCTTATAAAGCATGAAGATACGTCTCCGCAAAACCTATCCCTATATTACAGAAGATGACCCTTTTCATCAGAATAAAGTGCTGACAGTTACTGGTGGCTGTTTGAGCATTTTGTTTTCTGCAATATGGGCCTTAAAACAATGCTATTCAATTGGGGCGATGGGCACTGTAACCCACTAAATTAGCCTAGCTATGTCTTTTGCTAATAATGCTGCAAGAGTAAAGTATGTTAAAAACCTAAAAAGCGTGCCGACAGATGATTTTGGTCCTTCAGGCGGGCCCCCAAGCCCCCCTGACCTATGGCAGCTCTGCCACTGTCAGTTGGACCCGCAACTATCCTCTCGAAACTAGGCCTATGGTGCTAGCCTAGAGAAGACTCTGGGCATCTAACGTTAGACTCTCGGAACTTGGGAGCTATAGGCCTAACTTCATCTAGGCCTAGGCCTAGACTATGCTTGTAGGCCTAACTTTAATGTTAGTTTACGTTTTGTGTAGGTAGCCTAGTATAACTATAAGCTATAACAATAACTTAGGCCTAGGCCTAGGTAAGTTACAACTTACAGTAGGCTAGGACTAACGTTAGTATACGCTTTGAACTTTGATTGAAGTTGAACGTGTTTTTGTGCCCTACGAACGTTAGGTCTACGCTAGGCATTTTAGGAAATTTCAGGGGCTTTCAGTTTCAAGGTAAACGAGACTGTTCAATGTTTTGCCAGTTTTTCAACATTACGCACTCACCAAGTCATACGTAGGAAACCCGGCTCAAGAACTTGGACCCTATGTTCCCTGCCTGGCCAACGCCGGAGATGTACTGAATGCATGATCGACCCTGCAGATATGATGGCTGCTATCCTGCTGCCAGCCTGCGGAGCAGACGAAGTCTTTTCTTTCGGGTCGTTGCTACTCAATGCGCAGGGAAGGCAGCCACAAAGGCGCTATGCAGGCTATTCTGTTGCGCGCTGTAACTTTACAGAAGTTACAGACCAGTCTGAAGCTAGCACAGGATTCGGCCCAACATTCGCACAGCATTCGGCAATACATTTACACATAGCACAGGATTCGGCGTTACAATTCATTTGCCTAGCACAGAATTCGGCTTGTACCCAGCACAGGATTCAGCCTCACATTCTGAAGCTAGCACAGGATTCGGCTTACTTTCACTTTGCACAGGATTCGTTGTACTCTATCTACGGTATGCAGTGCATATCAAAAACGAATCCTGTGCTAGCACAGGATTCGCCCAGCACAGGATTCACCCAGTACAGGATTCGTCTAGCACGGGATTCGGATTCGGCGAATAGTGTGAAGTCAAATCCTGTGCTGGGCGAATGTGGGGCCGAATCCTGTACTAGCTTCAGAATGTGAGGCAGAATCCTGTGCTGGGGGACTAATGTCCGGCGAATCCTGTGCTGGGCGAATACGGGGCCGAATCCTGTGCTAGCTTCAGAATGTGGGGCTGAATGTGAGTCTGAATCCTGTGCCTGCTTCAGACTCGTCTGTATCGTTGAGCATGTACCATGACCAGGCCTACTCGGTAAGGGTGAAATCCAAAAGTCGGCGTATGTGCGGCGCGACGGAGAGTGAAAAGTTTTTACTAATCAAATTCCTTATTGATGGTAGTCATTGCTGATATTGTTCCGCAGCATGAACCAATGACAAATTGCCTTTCATGGAATGAGAAAAAAATTTCACCTCTCCTTTCACCATTAATTGCCATGGTGGTAGGCTAACAATAAATTTGCCTGTGACGGGACGGAAGTGAAGAAACTAACACTTTTGTAACTTCAGTTCATTCAACTTCATCAAATTAACCAGGAGAAAAATGAATTCCCAATCAAATTTATAACAGCTGTCCTAATAAATGCATTTACAACATAGTAAAAAGTGATGGTGCCCTTAGACTTGTGCCACCCCTGATGACGAAGACATGTTCAGTTTTCAAAATATTTTCAACTACAACTCCAAATATACGTTGTTAGATAAGTACCGTAACCACGGGTGGCGCCACGATTTCCCCGACGGGGGCCAAGCTCCTCGACAGGGGGGAACAGCAATTCAAGGCCCCGACAGCGGCGATGAGTTAGTCCCGATGGGACGTGGCTTGGTAGAATTTGAGGCGCGCCCAGCGAGCCGATATTTTTGGCTTTCTATTTCTTTTTAAAAAAATAGGCTACTTAAAAATCTGGAGTTTATTTTGAAGAAAAATTAAAATTTTTGAAAGAAATTTGGCTTTTGTAAGGGTGTTGGGGTGTTTATTAAAGAATCTGTCCTTCATATGGTCAAAACAAAAACGTCAATTATCCGGCCGACAGCTGAATTTTTTGGAGGTTTCAGTTTGCCAGAAAAGTTTTCTTTTTTTTGAACGAAGATTTGAAAGTTAAGAGCGTATTATATTGGAGAAATTTTGGAATTTAATGAAAGAAAAGTTCGTTTTGGTTAGGGCATAATGGAAAATTTTCGGTTTTCATTAAGTGATATATGCCTTTCAAGAGCAAAATTAGGTAGAATATCGGGATGATTAACAGAGTTAACTTTGGTTATTTATTTTACGGAGTATCCATCGAAATTGGAAAATTTTGCCACTTTTAACAATCTGAAGCTTACATTCTGGAGAGAAATTTCTAATTTTATGACATATTTGGGGGTTTTATGGACTAATTTGATCTTTTTATAATAAAAATCAAGTAGGGAGTGATCTGAAGTTTTGTTGGGGTACTGATTATCATCTTACAGATTAAAGTCTGCCTATGTGATGTGTCATGTTTTCTAAATGATACACCTTCCCTTATTCCTCGACGTTTCACTTTCCTAATACCAAATAGCCCCTGCAGTTTGTCTGCAAATTTCCCACAATTTTGCACTTTTTCATTCTTTTGTTAAGTTAAAGCTTTCATTGCAAAAAGAAAGCTTATAATGACGACTGCTTATTCAAAAGCTGCATAGAAGTCATGAGGAATGCCATTTCTGACTGTCTGAAGGGTTGCGATTTCAAAAATTTTCTGATCGCTTCGCGCCGACCGATAGTCTTTCATGCACAGGCGCACGAGCAACCGCGGATCACGAGAGGGGCGGGGGAGACCGCCCCTAAGGTCGATTAAGAGAAAAAGGAAAATAAATTATTAAAATAAGAAAAATAAATATGATCTAAATCACACATTTGATTTTAGCACTCAGGCCTGTCTGAGTGTCTGGCTAACTTGAGGTGAAAAGTGGGTTTTTAATGTAAATAACTTCAGTTAGGTCCAAACGTATGCCAGACTTTCGTACAGTTGCTCTAACGTAATAGCGATTAATCCAACCGTCGGGAGTATTCACTAACTAATGACGGGGGTAAGGCCTATCTTAAATTCAAAGTAATTTCGTGGGCCACTAATTATTTTTCAATTGACGACTTCTAGTATTCGTAAAACTAGCCTAAATACCTCATATACAGCAGGTGAGTGTAATCGTTGTCGACTACTTTCTTGCCGAACTGTAAGGGGCGGAGTTGTCCCGGCGAACCTCCCACTTTCTCGTTATTGCACCCTCCCCTCCTCCCCCTTGTTCACTCTCCTGTGAGCGTGAACACTGTGAAATGAACGGGTGGGTGACATTTGTGAGTGAGGTGGGGATCGGATAGTCTTCAACTCGTTCGGAGTAAGTCGGTGGTATTGAGCACGGGCGGCGATCTTGGGGTGATGGGGGGATATATCCCCCATGAAATTAGATGGGGGGATACTGTACACTATATCCATTATGAAAACCAACCTTCAGATTCGGAAACAATGTAAAAAGTTAAATATGCTATTATGAAAACTTCTTTAATAAAACGGAAAAGTAAAAGATTACAAAAATCCACGCTATAAAATGTAACATAAAACCCCCCGATGGCCCTGCCATCTGGCCTGCCTCGACGGCCGAATTCTAGCAACGGTAATGAAAATCTACCAGCCCGTTTTCAGTTACACTTACCGTGATCATAAGCCTGACTGAAAAATTATTTGAAGGTACCTTGTAATGTGAAAACGTAGCACATTTTCAAATACGTTGGAACTTAAAAACCATTTATAGTCTGAAATTCGGACAGTCACGTAAAAAATTTAATTTATTTAGTGGACATTGCAATTATAGTAATTCCCTTGCATAGTCTCCCCCCCCCCCCCGAAAAGAGACAATACCAATACATTTACTTGTAGCAGTACCTTTTATCTGGAAATTTTCTGATCATTTAGCAGTTTGGTTTTTTCTTTTATTGAAGTGAAACTTTCATTTCAAAGGATAGCTCAAAATAACGACTGCTTCATTCCTAGTTACAAGTCTGGGAAATGCCATTCTGAGGGGTTAGATATTTTTACAATTTTCTGTACGCTCCGCGCCAAATGATGGTGGCACTCCGCATAGACAGTATTTTGGTCGAAAAGATTTCTTAACAGAACAAAGCATGCTTGTGAATTATTCTTCCTTTGGGGGTAGTATTATGAAGTGACAATTTTTTGGAAAAGAAAGCTCGAAAGCTGACTTCTTAAATTCTAGTTTCGAACACGGTAATGCCATTTCCTGCTGTCTGAGGGTTCTCAATTTTTCAAAAATTTCTGTGCGCTCGACTTAGATGGTCTTTCGGGGAGGATTACACTTTTCGGACAAGAAACATTTCTGCTCCCCCCCCCCCCCCAACTGAAACGCTCCCGTACGCCTACGATAATAAAATAAAATATGAAACTTCGAATATATGTGAAGCCAAACTTTTTTCTCGGGAGAATGTTCCAATATGGTCTGAGGGTCTGAATCTGCATAATGCTATTCAGTAACCCCCAAAAAACTACAGATCTCCCCCTACTTGATTTTTTCTCATGAGAAGGTAAGATTCTTTCATAAAACGCCCAAACTGTCATAAGCTTTACAATTTTTCCCCAATATAAGCTTTATATTGTTAAAAGTGGCAAAAGTTGCCATTTCCGATGGATACCCCATACAATAAATAACCAAAGCCAACTCTGTTAATCACCCAGCACACTGCCTAATTTTGCTCTTGAAAGGCATGTAGCTTAAAAAAGCCAAATATTCATCATAACCTTACCAAAAAAACAAATATTCTTTCATTAAATTCCCAAATTTCTCCAATTTAATAAGCCCTTACTTTTCAAATCTTCGTTCAAAAAGGGAAAAACTTTCCAGGCAAACTTGTATAGTCTCGTCTCGATGTAACGCGTAACCTCAAAAGAATTTCAGCTGTCGCCTATTTAACGTTTTTTATTTTTTCCATATGAAGGACAGATTCTCCAATATAGAAACAAACTTAACAAAAGCCAAATTTCTTTCAAAAAATTCCAGATTTTTAAGTATCTGTTGCAAACAAAGCCCAAAATTTCGGCCCAATGTGTTTTTTAGCCAGAGGGGTAAGGTGTCCCGGTTTGAGAACTTTTACAAGAAACTAGAAGCCGGGGAAGGAGCATGATTTTAATTTTATAAGTGTTGCAATAATTCTTGCTTTTTCATTACTCCGTTTGCCTTTATTACTGCCATAAATTTCAAAAGTCATTTGCCAGGACAAAATCCAAGTACTTCAAATAATGAGGGACTGATGGCTGTTTTATGGTGTACCGGAAATTGCTTTAACTTCTTTCGAAAGACTTTTCCAAACACTTAAGGTATACCCAACTCACAGTAAAACAATCACCGAGTTACACGTCAATTTGTTTAAATTAAATGTCCTCTAAAACACTTGTCGAAGTTTCAAAACGTCTCAGCCCCCGGCGCAAAATTGCTGACAAGTTATCCATTCATACCGATTCGATTTGCCATGCAAAACCATGTCCCTAGAGAAGTTTGGTTAGTGGAGCTCAACTGAGCTTTCCTGCCCTTATCCATGCCTATTTTGCTCACATTCAAAGACTGATATATGTTTTTAATTCATATATTTTTTTTTCAAAATTGCTTTAATTGACCTACATTTTAGCATCAGAGACACTTCAGCCAGTCAACTTTCATATGAAATTGAGAAAAATCCCCCTCCTATTTAGTAACATATTGCAAAAACTGTCCAAATGTTCCATCTTGATGATATTTTGGTAGGATTCTTGCGTATACGGCAATGAATACACGGGAGAAGACTTGGTCAAGTTAAAAAGAACCACTGTCTCTGTTAGAAATCAGATAACCATGCAACGAGGACAAAAGGCACCTGGGTGCTTAAGCCTACCCTTAAGGGATTAAATCTATAGTAACAATAGAAAAAAAGCTTTCTGGCAGATGAGAAGATGTGAATAATGAAAGCTTTCTGCAATATAAGCTCCATATCTACATATTTTTGTTTAAAAAGGGCAAAAATTTCGGCGCCCTTCGCCCGCCGCAGTACGTCTCTGATACAGTGGAGTTCACACTTGAAATAAGAAAACTTCGGAAAACTTAGCTACTTCTTACAAGCCTGAAACATGCTATTTCCGCCGGTCTGAGAGGTCGCGATTTTTCAAAATTTTCTGTACGCTCCGAGCCAACAGAGGATGGTCTTTCGAGCAAGACTTCATATTCTAGGCAGGGAACCATTGGCCTACAGTACTCAAATGCCGCTCTCAAACACGCCTATCATCAGATACCTTTCAACCCTGACAGTTAGTTGAGTAGTATGTGTAGATGAATTCTTTGGTTATGGAAGTGTTTAAATGTTATTAATGTTCAATGTTGCAGAACAGTGACGTAGCTAAAGGAGGTAGGGGGCGATTTCCCCCGTCTCGAAAAAGTGCAAATTTTGGAAATTTGCCATTTGAGAAACCAGTCAAATACAGCGCGGTTTTCCCAACTTTTCCTTCAAAATTCCGAATTCTTCCTAATAAAAGCTCCATATTTGTAATAATTAGTATAAGAAAGGCAAATTTTTTAAAGCAGTCAGCGGTAAATTTTCCGAGAGGCTACATTGCCGATCCCCTCAAATTTTCTTTAATATAGGTTTTTCTATTCAAAAGGCAGCAAAGTTTCGGGAGCTCTATGAATGTCGCCTAGAGGCCTCGATCCGCACTCCTTTGATTACATTATGCAACAACAACGATCTTCAGTCGACATGTTATCTCAGAGACATGCTAATATGAAACGCAGATTTTTCGACAGCCCCCCAATATTCAAATTTCGTTGCAGAAAACCTTGAATCTAAACTATTTTCTGCGATACAAGCTCCATATTTACAAATGTGTAAAATGACCTAAATTTTCAACGCGCTCCGCAATTCACGTACATAATGCAGTAGTTTTCACACTTAAGAAAAAATGGAATCGTTTTAATTAAAAAAAAATCTTGCTGGTAGAAAAAGCGAAAAAAGAAATTAACCTAAAAAAGGTACCTTTTTAATTGGCGTAGGGTGAGGTGCATGGTCCAAAACTGCCCCCCCCCCCCAAGCACACACAATTTCATATTTCTTCCTACGCCACTGCAGCTAAAGACTTATGATAAAGAAAAGAAAAAATGAAATTGAAAAGTTTGAGATTCATTATATTGACTTTGTATGTGTAAAGCACATTTGGCTAAATGGTCTTATATTTGTAGCAGTTTTTGCCTACAAATGTACGGCAGGTAAGTGCTGAGTACCACGGATGATACACTTAGGCCTATTAATTTTCAATTGTTCATTAAAACCACGGAATGTCAGCTAGATTCTTACGAGGTGGAATAAAAAAGTACCCGATGAAAATTAAAATATTTTGGTTCATTATATCAATTTTGCATGTGTAAAACACAGCGAAATGACTTCATATTTGAAGACATTTTTGTACACAAATGTGAGTGCTAGCTAGCACAGACCAGTTGCAGAGCTGCCATATGGTCAGGGGCCTGGAAAATCGAAAACCTGAAAAAAAACAAAGGATACATAAAGAAAAAGACGAAGAAAAATTAAAACCACTATTTCTTAACAGTTCTCTCAGTGTTTTTCCTATTCATATGCTGTGAAAAGGCTTTAGAAATGCCATTTCCAGCGATCTGAGAGGCATTTTGGGCCAAAACTTTCTTGCGCTCCGCGCCAACTCATGGTGGCCCGGATATTTCCCCCTAAAAGAATTTAGTCCCCCTCCCCCGAATTTTTTCCCGCGGAGGCCCATGGATAGAAAATTTAAACAAGTTTTAATAGAAAAACTTGTTGAGGAGAAATGGCAAAATAGTCTTCTACCTGGTGCGGAAAACCAAATGGAAAGTCTGGAAAGACGTGGTTTCGATCGTGCTGAGGCTCGGGGTATTTACTCCTTCAAAGCGCCCCTGCAGACCATTTTCGCCCCCTCTGACCGAAATCCCTAGCTCCGCCACTGGCACAGACAAATTTCTACACAAATGTCAGACAGCTTAGTGCCAGCAGGGAGGCGTTATAACACCTCCCTGGTGCTAGCTAGCACCCTTCTCGTAATGTTGATCGTATTTAATTTTTAATTGTTTATTTAGACGACGGAACGACACCAAAACACTTGAGAGGCAGAATAATACTTGTTTGCTTATATGTATTTGAAGGTTGAAATAAAGCGTTCCTTCAAAAAAAGGGGGGGGGGGGTAGAATAATAAAGTTCCGATGAAATTTAAAACTTTTTGGTTCATCATATCAGTTTTGTATGTCTAAAACGTTTCTAGTAAAATGGATTCACATTTGAAGACAATTTTGTACACAAATGCATGGCAGCTTAGTGCTAGGTAGCATGCTTCTAGTAATGATGCTCCTATTAATTTTTAATTGTTTATTTAGACGAGGAAATGACACCTAAAGACTTACGAGGTAGAATAATTAAGTTCCGTCAAAATTTAATGTAGATGTTAATTAGTGTGTAAATGCACACCCGTACGTTTTACCACATTATATTACGTGTGCCCTGTTTGCAGTGCGGCCACATAGCCGAAGTCGAGGCTGGAGGTGTAACGCAATCACATCTTTAATTGTTTTATCAAAGGTCGTGTAAACAGTATATCAGGCATTCTGAATTCGTGCCCCCTTTCCCCTCCAAATTTTCCCGTTTCACGATCCTTAAAGTACAGAAGAACCGATCTAAAACAAACTGAATATCTTATTTAACATTCATACCATATGCATGAATTTTTAGCCCAAATTGTTTTATAATATCGCTCAAATATTCCGAGTGCTAACTAGTAGCACAATTGTCCTCAAATGTGAGCCAAACTTTTTCTCCTAGCCTTTGTCGAGTCTTTCGGGCGAAATTTTGTACCCTCCCCCTCCTCTGGATAGCTGTAACCTCTTCTTCTTCTTTCGTTGTTTATTGCCCTTTTGAAGGTGGTCTCATTTTCCAGTTGGGCTATGTCCGGGGTGGGGGTGGGGGGCTTGTTCCAACTGGATATGGTTTTAGGAAAGTATGCAATTGCCAAAGGCACCGACACTACAGGTAATATTTTTAAAAGACTGTGAATTTGTCCTATAGTGTGGCTGGAATGGGGGACAAGAAATATTCTTGAGTAGGGACGGCCAATTTGTTATGTAAAATCTTGTGACAAGTAGAGACGTCAGTATAATATCATGTCAACTTCAAGAATTTGCCAATGAAGAGAAGTGAGACCCATGTTACAACATGATATAAGTGATGCTTTCAGTTCTCTGGAAGGGTCCAGCCTGACAAACCTATCTGCCCTAGTTTTGATTATTTTCTAGTTTCTTTTTCCCTGTGGTAGTTTGAGGAGACCAAACTTAGTGGGAGGCGTACTCAAGTTGAGGACGCACATAAATGAAGTAGGCCTTTTCTTTAACATGGGAAGGACAGCCATGCAAATTACGGGATAGAAAGTTTAAAGACCTATAGTTGCCGATAGCAACTACATTATTAAAATGAGGGATCCAAGAAAGCTTCGAGTCCAAAGGTAACTCCAAGGTAACACGATTATTTAACAGACTCAAAATTATGTCCTGCCAGTTGATAGGTAAATTTAAGGAGTTTTGTTTTCAAGGTGGTGGAAAGAACATAACATTTATTTGGATTCAATTCCATACACCAGTCATTTGACCACTTATATAGGGAATCAAGGTCAGATTGTAGACTATTTTGGTCGAGGGAAAATTCTATCGATCTGCCGATAAAGAAGAGCATCGCCTGCAAAGAGCCTGATCTGGGAGGCAACAACATCCGGGAGGTCATTCATGAAGCATAAAAAGAACAGGGATCCAAGGACAGTACCATGTGGAACTCCACTGAGAGCTGACCAGGCTTTTGTTGGAGGTCTGCCAGCTACACTGTGTACGATTTGGAGATAAGACTTAACCCAATTTAGGTAATTGCCCCTCTGTTTTACACCTTTAAGGCCGGGCAGGGCTGAGGGCGGACAGATATGTGGGGGCACGCAGATCCCATGCGAGGGTTAAAAGTAGGGAGCCTGGTATCGTAATATGGTGTTAATAAAGTAAGAAAGATAATTGTTGGCCGAAAAGCCTTGACAAAGGTAGGGTTCGCAATTTTTTAGAAAGTATCTTATCCAGAGTTCTTCAACTACGCCCTCTTTCTCTGCGAGGGCCATTTAAATGTGCAGTGTTGTGATTGTGATTGCAATTCGAAGAATACTGTATCTGAGACTTACATGGAAGGAAGTTGATAGCCTTTCGTGGTGACAAAAAAAAATCAAGTTTGTGTGAAATGTTACTCCTACATGGCTGACTCTAAAAACGAGGGAAATCTGATCCTAAAGCCCTGGTCTCTTATCGTATTATTGTAAATTTGCATCTCGTGTTGGCTGTAAGTGTAACGTTAGGCTCCAAGTGGTAGCGTTAGGCCTAACGTTAGCCTAACTGTGTTTGGCCGCTAGGCTAGAGTAGTAATGAACGTTACCCATGAGTCTACGAAGTTGCCCACTTTGTCCTCTCATAGGCCTAGACCTGTACACAGTAATATGGTCTAGACCTAGGTAGGCTATATTATAAAACTACAAGGTAGGCTAGGATAAAGTCACCAGTATCAACCCTTTAACTAGGAACTTCTTGGAATTTTTCACCCAAGTATTGAAATGACGTAGGCCTAGGCTGCCTAGGCCTTTAGTTAGCCTAGGCCTAGGCCAAACTCAAATGTTCTTGTTAATCCTAGCCTAACATTAGATATTATTAGGCCTATAGCTAACATGCCTTCAGAAATAGCCTAGCTCACCTTGAAAGCCATACTGGAAAGTAGGGCCTTTCACAGAAAGATCTTTGGATAACAGAAATGTACGCCAACAAATTTGGTGTATGGCGTACCCGGCTGCTACAGGGAAAATTACAACAGTTGGCATACAATTGCAACAATTGGTATAATTCCAAACACCTCCACCTTGGCGTGATTCTTGGGCCTATGGCAAATGCACTTTCTGGTGTGGCTTGAAAGTTTGACTTTGCCAAGGCTACCCAGTATTTAACCCCCTGTACAGTGCGTAGTATTCAAATTTGGATACCAGTATAACAGTATTCAACTACAGGCACTTGGCACTTTAGTATGCTGCATAAGCTGGCCAACACTAGGCCTATACATAGCACAGTCTTATTTGTAGAAAGCGGTCTGTTAGTTTTTGCCCTCAATATTTTCCGCCCCTAAAAATCTTGGAGTGGAAAGTAATGTTTTAACTTACATGTGTTAAAAATAACTTTTAACTTTTCCTAGGCCTAAAACTTTTTCAACATTCTCATTGAAAAGAATGAATTGTATGACCTTTTTTTAAATGTCAAGTATAGTCACAGCCTTATAAATTTTTACGTATAAGTAGTCTGTGTATCTATAAGTAGGCTTATGCTGAATGTGTGAATAATTGTTCACAGCACTGAATACCGTATACCTGTATGTGTTAGTATACTAAAGTCTACAGTGAGAATGTACAGTATGTTTCGTTTCATTGCGTTTATTTGTTTTTTTCTCTTTTCCATAAGAAATACAAAATAGAACAAACTTAGATCCTTTACAATTGACAAAAGAGAAAGGAATTCGTCTAAAAAGTCTAAAGGCTTAACGAGAAGATCCACTCCCCAAAAAGCAAAGCAATAATTTAGTAATGAAAAAAAAAAAGAAAAAGAAGAAGAAGAAGTTGCTTGGAAAGACGTCAATATGGCATTAATTGGTGTTGCGTTGAATAGTAAAAGACATCTTCAGTCTTCTTCAGTTCACAACTCCAAAAGGCTAAGACAGCCATCACAGAGTGCACAGATAACAGTTAAAAGAAGTCAACAAGGGCAACACAACCAAAACAAAAAGTGCAATTAGGAACTAAATTGAAATACAGACAAAACCTACAGACAAAACCACAAACAAAACAACCACAAAGCAATCAGTGCAAGTAAAAACAAACGGCAAGGGCCCTAAAGAGTTGACTGAATGAGGACCCATGTATTTGTCGATGGGTGTCTGATCCACCTATGGGAGAGGATCCAGTTAGAGATAGCAGCACGAAAGGATGAAACAGAAGGTTCTATCTTAATTACATGGGGGATAGCATTCCAAAGGCGAGTACTTCTAACAAAGAACTGGTATTTGAATGCCTCAGAGTGCAGGGCCTGAACATGATTATACCAGTTAGCATGCCTGATGGAAGGGGTGATAAAAGGTGGGAATGGAATGTTCACAAGGTTGTTTCTAATTTTGTGAAACATACAAAGATCAGCTAAGGCCCTTTGGTGCTGCAAGGATTTCCATTTTAGAGTCTGGGAGATTTTTGTGAAAGATCTGCACTTGAGCTGTAATCATAGTAATTAAGAACAAAACGTGCTGCAGTTTCAATTTAGTGTAAGGATTCCAACATGTAGAAGCGTAATCAAGATGAGGACGGATAATGGCAAAGTTTGATGAAGTTTGAAACTTTAAGGAAAAGTTGTTGGAATCCTCATTTTACTTTCCGCTCCTCCAAAAAGATGTTTTCTGTTAAAAATAAATGGGCCGTTTTTGAAGGGTGGAAAGTAACGAGGGCAGAAACTAACGTATCTTCGAACTGCAGACCTTCCACACTCCTTAATTTCTTGAGAAGTGTGGCAAATGACAAAGAAAACAATTAAACAACACAAAACAAACTCAACCACAAAACTGACTCCAGATGCGCAATCCTTTACAATTAAATAAGGCAGGCACCACATAGAAAGCTATTTTGCGGTTGTATATTTGTACTAGGAATTCATGCTTTGTCTACCAAGCATTGTTTGTGCTCATAGGACAGGCCTGAGCTGCCTGATTGCATAAGTGTAAGATATGCTGGTACAAACCCTATTGATGCTGCTGTATGAAAAGTCGTTGTCCATATCTACAGTATTTCACGTTTGCAGCATTGTCCTTTCAAAAAGTGATTGTTATTGACAAAACCATGTCAATGAATTGAAATATCTTATTAATGCTCTTTAAGAATGGAATAAGGTAGATTTTAGATGGTAGATGGTAAAATGAGTCTTTCATTTGTACTAGGCCTAGCTCCTATATACGCCCATGTGCTATTTTTTTTTAATGTTGTGTTAAGCCGAGTGAGTTAGATTTTTTTCCATCCTGTTGACTTGGCCTACATCCTTCATGTACTTTCACCTTTTGTTGCTGTTTTTTTTTTTTTTTTCTACTCATTTTTGGGAGCTTGTGCTCATAATTTGTTTTTCTCTATTGGTTTTGCAACTCTCTTTTCCAGAGCTTTTTTTAAGGGTTGCAACTCTCTTCTTTGGACCCTTTTTTATCACATACTTGATTAGCCGTAACCTGACAGGTATTGGTGCTGCTCTCAAGTCTTCAAGATAAGGCTAGACAAGACATGTACTGCCACCTAGCTTAGCCACCTGGCTAGGCTATAGCACAAAGAGGAAGACATATTTTATTACTGAAAAGTTTATGGATTTCTGTCAATGTTTTAAACTTTTTATTGTCTCAATGATCGACTCATAAAAGCCTTGATAACAAGATCTGTTATGGTAGGAAGCATGTGTTAAATGTTGTACTTGATAACGTATGCGGATGCCTTGTGGTTAAAGGAAACCCCTAATGTTTCTGGCAAAGGTCTAAAGTCACCTGGGATCACTAGATGTCAAAAAATTAAATCTCCAAAAAATCACAAGGTGACATATTCAAACAAAACTGTGTTTTTCGAACAGATAGCATTTGACTAGTGACTGAGAGAAATGAGGCATAACACTGTCCCATGTATAGCATCATTTGGAAACCTGCATCATGAAACCATAATGCATTTGCACATTCTGGTCTTTTCTCATTTTGCAGGGAAAATGTATTTTCCAGTTTGCTCATCATTTCTATATTGCTGATCTCATGATGACACATTTTTGTTCTGAGTGGCATGGGCAGTGCAAGGCAACATGAAGAGGTTGTCAGAAACTTGGAAACAGCAGAAACAGCTCAGAAAGAATCCATCCAAACAGGTCCCTCTACAGATCTCCAGCAGAAAGACAACTGATACCTCTATAGCAAGTAGTAGGAGACGACTTGGCCAACATGCTGTATGCCAGAAGATATCACATACCACTCAAAGAGATGAAAATCAGTCTCATGCTAATTCTACTGCATGTGAAAATGGTTCCCTACCACTCGTAAGGAGAACATCTCCAAGGCTTGACAAATTTTCAGTTCCCCAAGAAGGCAAAAAATCTCCTTCTTCAGATTCATCCCTTGTTGGATCTGATATTGATATTGATGATGAAGTTATGAGACATATTGAGCAATTAGAGGCAGATTTTCAACAAAAGTTTGCTAAAAGTGATGTTAAAAATGCTCAGAGTAACAGCAGCAGTGCAATAAATGTAAAATCTGATGAAAATTTTGGAAATTTAGTAGATTCTCTTCAAAATAATTTAAAATCAGATTTGAGGCAACCAAAATGTAAAGATAAATCAAATGTGTTTAATGCAGCCAAGAGGCCTAGTGCAATCCATTTAGACCTTAGAAAAACAGGTCAGAATTTTATGAAATCATTTTCAGTCCACAACTCAGTTGAAGTGAATGAGTCTGCAAGTGTAGTTCTTTGCAAAGATTCACAGAGTCCAGATGCTCAGTCCACAAGTCCAAATGCCAGAGACCAGCTTAGTTATTCTGTCACACATGGCATGCATGATGAACAAGAAGATTGTAATG
Source organism: Holothuria scabra (assembly GCA_037179385.1). NCBI lineage: Eukaryota > Metazoa > Echinodermata > Holothuroidea > Aspidochirotida > Holothuriidae > Holothuria > Holothuria scabra. The sequence goes on from CM074193.1 coordinate 7,943,235, forward strand.
TTCCTGAATTAAGGGGAAATTCACAAGGTGAGAATAATAAAAATAAAACATAGCAAAATGGGTGTTATTTGCACAATCTGGAAATATAGGTGTGATAACAAGGCTCAAAATAAGCTTGAAGGAGGCTATTTAGTTAAGTGGAGTTTTACACCCCAGTTTCCAACCAATTGGTTCAAGTCAAGCCTACCACGACCCTTTTTCTAGTTATGGCTTACTGGTTTGTTCTCCCTACTCCATTGTTTATGCTGAGCACAAAGCACAATGACTGTAGGTTCGGTTTTGAAAGTTCAGGTATGAAACAGCCAGGAATCAAACTCCCAACCTCCTAACTGCAAGTCTGATTCTCTAACACCACCTGACCATGTAGTTGGTCAAGCTTGAAGAAGGATACAGTCAAAGTGAAATATTTTTCCTGTAGGTCTGTGTTATTTCATAGAATATTTCTGAGGGGCCTCATGACAGTCATGGATGTTGGTGCTTTCCGTAATTTTGAGCCCTGTGGGAGGCAAATTAAAGAGTTAGAGCAAAAAACATGCAAAGGAAGACAATTTTCAAATGATATTTAGAATTTCCAATTTAGTTAAAGAGACCTGATCATCAATGTACTTCTATAACTATGACAAAGTTGTTATTAAAAGGCCTGATCCTCTCACCCTAACCAGTTCCATTTCTCCTAACCTACTTACTTGAGCCCCTCCCACAACTGTCTAAAATTCATCTTAGTCTATATATTATCTCAGTTTATAAACAAGACCCCACTGTGTAATCAAAACACTATCAGTACATTACATGCTGTGTAATGTGAGCTTTGGTAAGTACTCTGAATTTTTTGAACCAGCAGTCAATAAAAGAGCTGTGCCAATTGTAAATTTCTGTAGACTAATACAAAAATTGTAGATTAGGGTGAGAGGATCAGCCCTTTTAACTTAATTTCCTATCAGTTTTAAGTGATAAGTATGGAATTTTGGAGTAATATATCAAGGTTTTCATGGTTGTCCGATTGTCTGGGTCAACTAAAATTTCACACAGACAGCCAAAAGTTAAAAGTCGATTGTCCGATGGACAACCATTTTTCTGTCACAATGAATTATAAAAGCAGCTTGTTTTTTTATCTGATTGAAGAAGGTATACTGCTGACTGTTCAACTCTGTCAGCTTTATACTTTTTCAGTCATACAGTTGAACAATATTTCAGACTTCAAGTGTTTTTGTTTCTCAAAACTACATCCTTCTATTCTTTGAGAGCAATAATACAAAACACAATTACTGTTTTGCAATTGTGTGAAAAATGTTTCGGACAACCAAATGGTCTATGGACAACTAAAAATATACTGAAATGGTTGCCCGGAGGACAACCATAAATATTTCTGAAAATCCAGACCTGTATATGGAACATGTTTTGAAGTGGATTGGGCTAATGACAGATCAATAATATCTGTAAGTAATTTACACACAGGTGACCTTTCCATTTTTAAAGTAATGATCTTCACAACTAAGTACTGAAAAAGAAAAAATCCATTGCAAATCCATTTTTATTATGATAAAATTGAATTATTTGCAGGCTTTAATACACAGCAGTTACAGAAGAGTCAGCCAGTGCCATCATCACCAATCTCTCCAGCACCAAGTGCTCCTGATTCATTGTTGATGTCATCCTGGGGACTCCCAGAGGCAGTTCTAAACCAGTATCACATGATGGGCATCAAAGAGATGTTTCCTTGGCAGGCACAATGTTTGAAAAAAGGAAAGGTCTTGCATGGTAAAGGAAATTGTTTGGCCAATCAACACTGGATATAAAATAATGTAAAACTTATATGAAGAATGGCAAATAATATCTCAAAATGTTCCTTATATTATTTTGACTTTCAAACAGTTACTTAAACTCTCTTGTTGAGGTAAGAGTGTAGCGCTACAACTTGTGCCATGAATGCGGACAGTTGATTTGATTTTTCATGGATATAGGACATGAAAGTCTATTTGGTGTGCATGAATGTCTACCTTTTGTGCTTAATTGTTTGTTCTTAAGAAGGATGTCATGTGACATAAATTCATGATAGGATCTACAGTATTATTCCAAATGCTCAAGTTTTTCAGGACTTATTAAATTGGAAAGGGTGAATGAGATTTCATTAAATACAGTTTGTCCTTTATTGTAAGAAACATGATCAATTTGTGTTTTGTCTTTCCCAGGTGGTAATTTAATATACTCTGCCCCAACAAGTGCTGGGAAGACCCTGGTTGCTGAATTGCTAATTATGAAGAAAGTTCTTGAAAGTAAAAAGAAAGCGCTTGTCATCTTACCGTTTGTCTCTGTATCGAGGGAAAAGATGTTTTATCTACAGGTAAACATTGTTTCTTTTCAACAATCTCATGTGAGGTCATAGGAGTTTTTGGGGTCTACTGGATGTTCCCGGATTCAGTGTTCTCAGTGATTTGGAGGTGATTACAAGGTTCATTATTCCCGGGTTACATGTTCCCAGGAGTAGGGATGTTACCCAGATTCGGGAATAATGAACCTCAGGAACAGTGAACCTTGGGAACATTGAGATAGCCCCAAGCTGTTCACATTTCAGCTGTGTCTGAGACACTGTGTAAATAGGCCTCAGACATGGTGGTTGCCAACCACTTGCTGTGATGTCACTGAGGACTATCAATAATAAGTAACAATGCTTTGCAAAATAATTCTTTGTTGTGTGTTTGCATAGTAAATTACAGATATCTTAAATTAATATTTCATATAACCCCACACTAAAAAAATTTCTTAGTAATAGAGTGTTAGACTAGACATAGTTTCGACAACTTTGCTGGATATTAAATATGTCTTGTATTTCCTCATAAGAGCTTATTACAACTTAAAAATAGCATTTAAAATATTTCAGTTCAACTTGTAATTGAAGCAGCTTCAATATTTTTTGGTTTGGTACTTTAAAGCCCACAAACTTGATCAGAGTTTATCATTTTGATAAAATTAAAATTCAAGTTGACCATAAACTGGCAATTTCAGGGCAGAGTCATTTATCTAACTGGCAGTTATGGCCAAGTCACTTGTGTAATTCCATTGCCCATCTGCCCATACTGGCTGGTTGGAAAAATGACTCTCCTCTTACTGTCTATTTCTTTTAACTACTGTTTCTTTTCTCTCTCTCATTTGTTCAGAATCTTCTCCAGGACAGCAATGTTAAGGTAGATGGGTTCATGGGCAGTCATTCCCCACCAGGTGGTTTATCAGCTGTGGATGTAGCTGTCTGTACTATTGAGAAAGCAAACAGTTTGATCAACAGGTTACTAGAGGAAAAGAGCCTTGATCAGCTTGGTAAGGTTAAAGGTCACCCCTTAAAATATCTCTTGTTTTTGTTCCCATATACAGCCCCCTTTTACAACTGGTGAAGAGTTACAGCATCAGTACTGCAGATTATCTATTCACTTTTTTAAAGCATCAGTTATAAGTTTTTTAAATTATGATAGGCAACTGGTTTTCCCTTCAATCATCAGTTGTAATATTATTTACCAAGTTCAGCTTTCTTCCTCTCTTTTTGAAGGACCTCACTCACACCCCTGAACATTACAAAGAATAATCAATATTAAAAGTACACTAAGGTTGAATGAGTGTCTGTACTAATCATGGAATACCGACGTTTGTTGTATGGGGTGGAGGTAGAACCAATACTCTGCTGGTGAAGAAGAAGATATTTTGCATAAATGTAACAATTTAGTCTGAAACATTTTGAGAACTGCACATATAACTACAGCCATGGTAAAGCTATTAACTTTTGGTTTAGTACACTACATGCCATTTAGGCCTAGAATAAAGCCTTATTTTAGTGTTTACTATGAACTAAAAATGACATTCATCATCTTTTCAAGGACATTTTCCCAAAATTTTTCCAGGTATTGTTGTTGTTGATGAGTTACATATGGTAGGAGACTCTCACAGGGGCTACCTTCTAGAGCTGCTGCTGACAAAAATCAGATATGTTGCTTCTAAAGATTCAGAGAGGTGAGTTTTAAATACTCTCCAGTGATTCTTCTTGTATTAATAAGATTACATAGTTTATAGAGGCTTATTGAGTTGATGTCGATAACTCAATGAGAGTGTTTAAGGGTCACTACCACATGACAATGCTTATAATAAGCATAACAAGTCAAATGTCATGTCCAAGAGTTATGGAAAAAGTGGAAATTTTGAACTTTGTGATGTCCTGACTTGTAACCCTTTTGTACATAATTTGAAAAGTGTCTGGTCACAAATTTTTGAAATCTGAATTGAACCATTAAGTAATCACTCATAAAACAGTTATTTTGTGAAGGATATAGGGATTTATCTAAGTTTGACCGTTTGCTTTGTTTTTGGAGAAAACTTAACAGCTTTGGAAAAATTTGTTGAATTTCATGAACCAACTTAATGAGCCTCTTTGATAGTTTGCAAATTTTGCTCATTATTTAAGTTTTCAAACATGTCTGCTACTAGTAGCCAATTATTTTACATGATGTGATTTTCAAAAATGAAATTAAACAGTTAATACCTCCAGAAAAAGCACTCAAAGTGTAGCGAGTCATTCAGCCTATGCAGTACACAGACTTGTTTGATTTAATTGTCACTAACATGACCTGTTAATTTTTAATCTACATTAAGACCATCTCTCAATATAGAACTTTATAAAAGGTACACATACATTAACTATTTAGTGCATAACATCTTACAGTTGAGACTGGTTAGTCTGTCACTTTCTGATGTCCAAATGTAACCTTTGATGTATTGGGGCATAGAAATCTGCTTAAGTTGGAGTCTCCTGGAAATATAATAATAGTTGCAAACTACCTTTTTAAAAACTTCTAGGAATATTTGCAGCGCATATTTTTCAAGTCTCACTTCTGAAATCATTCCAGGTCAACAATTCAAATAGTTGGCATGAGTGCCACACTTCCCAATTTGGATCTACTGGCCAAGTGGTTGGATGCTGACCTCTTCAGAACCAATTTCCGTCCCATCCCTCTGACAGAGTTTGTGAAGGTTGGACCTGGACTTTTCAACTCTGGGTTACAACTGGTGAAAAGCTTTGACCTCAAGTATGATGTTGGTCATGATGAGGATGGAATATTCTCCCTAAGCCTTGAAACCATGGGAACTGGCTGTGCTGTTCTCATATTTTGCCCAACAAAAAATTGGTGCGAGAAGCTGGCAGAGAATATGGCTAGAGAATTATGTAGACTACGTGGCATGATTCCCATTAAAAGTAATGGTAAGAAAAAGTTCTCTAACTGTTCATTTACACTTATACTGTAGTACAATAATCAACTTTTCCAGGAATACCAGTTCGCACATCCCCAGTACAAATGCGTACTCCCAACAGTGCCGGTGGACAGAATTACCTAAGTAGCTGGTCTTGATTAACAAGTCTGTTCAGAAATTATATCATTACAGTACAATAGCAAACTTCATTCTGCAAAGTTTGACACCAAACATGCTCTGCAGTCTAATTAAAAATTTTAGAGATGATTTCAATCAAAATAGAAATGAGTATTTCTATAATGCATTTAGCTGTCATGTATTTAAAGAAGTCCATCATAGTCAACAGGCTTCTGATTTGTGGGAATATTTAATTTGGTTCATGTTTCTTGGTCTAGGGTTATCCAAATTAATACAGGTAGCAGGCTAGTAAGTAGGTTAGACTACTGCTTAGCACCAATCCTGCCTGGCAAAATACTGTCTGTGTTATAATCAGAAGTAGTGGTGAGGAAAATGGTTGTAATTTAGATTAAATGGATGAGATGCTTCCCACGATAGTTCAAACAAAGATGTTTCATTGATTTACCACATAGCAAGGAATTTGGTAGATGGCATTTCTTCTAAAGAACATTGACAAAAGATTGAGCATGAACAATATAAACTTTTGCATAAATTTGCATATAAAATTGTTTGAAAGCATTTTTCCATTACGTGTATCAGTAAGTGCACCAGATTGCATCTCATTTGAAAATAAAACAGTTTTTGTGGGAGTTATTTTGAAATTTAATCACGGTTTCCAACTTTAGAAAGACTGAAAATTATTAAGATTCTGGGAACATTGCACAAATGAATAATTCAAAACTGAAATAGTCATCAGACTAGCCTCATTTTACAAGAACTTCTTTATTTACTTTGTGTAGTTTTATCACAGTTACATAATTGTTATGATGTTAATATCAGGGATAAATTTGCCAATAAAAGATAGTAGCACTACTAAAAAGACAGGAAATTAATTTGGAAGAAGCAGGTGGTCCACCTTTTCAGCAGCCAAATATACCAATAGAAACATTTCTTAGGAGGCTTTAACAATAATCAATTTTACCAATACTGCTATCTACCATTCTTTAAAATTGTGTTAAAAATTGTCAGAGAAACTCACCAATGGTTTCTTTGCTTGATTTTTGTACAGGTTTTGTGAAAGCTTCAGAGTTTTTGTCTCTAGAAATAAATCATGATGCTCTCCAAGATATCATAGAACAGCTTAAGAGGACTCCAGCTGGTTTAGATGGCACCCTCAAGAGAACTTTACCATGTGCTGTGGCATATCACCATGCAGGTAGGCAGCTGATGACTAAAATGACTGTAGTGTAATGGATGCATTGCATTTTGTCAGCTGGGAAAAAGATTTATTTCTAAGAAGCATGTTCAAAACATAGCAAATTTAAATTTCTTTGAAGTTGCCAGACTATAAGGATTTTTAACAGAACACTGATATTTTCCATCCATGTCAAATTTGATGTGTCATGTCCCTAGCTGTTTTCAGCAGTTTGCTCTGAGGGATTGAGTGGAATGAATTCTTAATTTAATAATCTAAACAGGTTTAACGTTTGATGAAAGGGACATCATTGAGGGCGGATTCAGACAAGGTCACATTCGCATCTTAGTGGCTACATCTACTCTTTCATCTGGAGTTAATCTGCCTGCACGTAGAGTCATCATACGTTCTATTATGTTCAACCGTAAAGTCATAGATCCTCTATGTTACCAACAAATGGCAGGTAGAGCTGGAAGGAAAGGAGTAGATACTGAAGGTTGGTTTTGTTTCATTTCAAAATTTTTCTGAGAAAATTAGATCTAAACTTGTCAAAATATGAGTGAAAGGATGCTTTCAAATGTTTTGTTGGCAGCAAAGCCAACTTGGTGTTAAATACACTGTCAATGTAAGTGGCTAAACACAGGCTTTTGGCCAGGTTTGCTGGGGTGCAGACAAGTTTTTACAGGTCTATAGATGTCATATGTGTTACATGGTGCCAGTTAATTGTGGGGGATGTGCGATTCCTTTGAAGAAAACTGTGCAGGTTTGTAAAATGTAATTATTTATTACAGCATTCTGCCCTACATAAAACTTAATGTTGTAATTATCTACCTTGTTGTTTTAACTTCAAAACTTGCATAAGATTTAGACCTCTTTAAGTAACATCTTCATTCTGTACATGTCTGAATATCATGTCTCATTTCCCCAAGCATCAGGGAAGGTTCTGTGCATCAGAGATTTAGCTGGAGTAGGTATCATATCAATCTATGTATATCCCAGTTTATGTAAAGAATAAGCACTTACTTCATTATCTGAGTCAGTGGTGGTCAGAAATGGCACTTCCTTGGTGCTGAACAGTACTTCTGCATTGTGACATGTGAAACACTAACACTATGATACCAAGGTTGTATGTAATGCCTTAAAGACCAGTCTGAAATGGATTGAGACATGTCCATGGAAATGGAAGCAATTACTAAAAGCTGAATAAATTTGGCATATGAGCAAGTTAGGGTACGTAAATGCTCCTTCATAAACTCAATTAAAACATAGGGAATTACACAGTTTCTATTGTTTCACACTTTTAGGTACAAGTTAGGGTATTCCATATCTTAGTCAAAATAGTGACCTCTAACCTATCCTTTTTATTGTCTAATAACTTAATTCAATCACCTGCTTTCATTCTTGTAGGAGAGAGTATTTTAGTTTGCAAACAGAATGAGATGGAGAAAGCCAAGAAGTTACTGTCCTCTGATTTACCTCCTGTCAAAAGCTGTCTGATTCAGAGAGAGGGAGATGAGTTAAGTAACAGTATGAAGAGAGCTATCCTTGAGGTGAGTGGTGATGGTTTCTTTTATGGTTTGCTAAGAATCTTTGAATCAGGTTTCATTGACATTCACACGAATCATTTCAGTTGTAATAAGAAAACAGTGCAGGTAGTACTTTGAGTTAGATTGTCTCTAGGGCCAGTCAGTCCAATTGTTTCATAGAACCCATGGCACTATTAGTCCTGACTATTAACAAAATTACCATTCCTAAGATGACCTCATGACCAGTTTTGCAATATGTGCCTCATCAGCTGTAAATTAATTATTACTGACCTTCTAGTGAGTGTAACTACAGTTCACCACTTGGCTTACAGGTTTCTTAGTATATTAGGTGTCCAGCTGCAAAGAGTCAAAGTTGCCAACTTTAAGAGCATTTGTAGACAGAAAAAAATCAAAACAGGAGAATTTTGATACCCTTCCTCAAGTAACCTTGCGTGACTACACCCATGGAATGTCCAAGATAGTACATTAAATCGTGGCCAGGTGTTGCAACTCCATGAAAAGTGGGAAAAGCCCTGTAACCTGTCCAAGTCCAATTGTTTTGTCGTTATTATGTTTTAAATCAGTGTTCATGTAGAGAAAGGAAGGTGAACATATTGCTTTCTTTCCATTTTTGTCAAGAGCAGGTGATCTTGTCTCCTCCCCCCCCCCACCACCACCTGACCCACACACATGCACATATCAAACACACACTCATGTATTTTAATGAGAAAAGAGGAGGTTGTCATAAGGCTGATTTTTCAATAATCAAAATTGATACTACTTCCAAATGAAGGACTTGAATTATTTGAATTGAAAATTTCATGTTTTGAATTTGAACCTGTCCCACCTTGACTTGGCTGCTAAAAGGGGTTTGTGACCAGGTCTGTGATTTGAACCTTATTTGTCGTTTTCTGTCTTTGCACTCCTTGTAAGAGGTAGTAATTTTTTCCATAATAAGTTTTATCAACTGCCTACCCTCTTTTTGCAGGGTTCTCATGCAGTAGGGAGAATGGGATAGTAGCCTACATAAAGATTTGAATTCTATCACGATCTTGAAAATCCTTGAATTTTGGGTGTTTGGTCTGGAAAAAGATGTCATATGCCCCTGAAATTTGAAACCTTACAAAAGTTCTGGGAAAGTATTGAAAGTGTGGAAACTGTTTTTGTACTGCACAGGTGATTGCTAGTGGTGTGGCTAACACACCAGATGATGTGAAGAGGTATTCATCTAGCACTCTGCTTGCAGCAAGTCTAAACTCCTCTGATGAAAGTCATCCCCCTTCAGATGAAACCAGTGGAAGGCGAAGTGGAACAAGTACAACAAATGCTATTGATGCTTGCATCAGCTTCCTTACAGAACATGAGTTCATTAGACTTCAGAAAGGTAAGTTTAATGAAGAACAGTGATACCACAAAGACAAATGAATTGAAGAATTTTGTAATTTTGTTTGCTAAATTGTAAATACACCAAAAGTTTTTTTTCTAAGTTCATGTTACAAGTAAATCATATAATGGAGAGATTAAAAGTTGGACATTAAATGTTCTTATTTCCATCTGCAAATTTACTGTGTTGATGAAAAATAATACACAATTAGTCTTTATTTGTACTTGAGTAAGCCATGGCAATTACCAATAAAGTGTATTGAAAAACCTTTTTGAGAATTTGTAGTTAGACAAATGTTATCACTCATTATTAGTCACTAAAACATTAAAACTAAGGGAACCAATCTTACTTTTTATTTGGTTCTCAACTTTATCATATACCTGACAACATTTTGATGAAATGTTTTTCATTTGGACAACAAAATAAATAATGGACAAGTAAGAGCTGATTTACGGTATGGATAACCTGAGAATTTTAACTTTGTTTTGCAACAGACAACTCTGGTGGATTGTTTCTTCCAACTCAACTTGGTGGTGCAACATTAGCATCTGCTCTATCTCCTCATGAAGCACTTGCGGTATTTACAGAGCTGCAACGAGCAAGAAAAAGCTTTGTGCTGGAAAATGAATTACACATTTTGTACTTGGTAAAGAATTGTTTTCTTTTAATATTAGTTTGAGTGAATGTACAGGAGAGAGGTGCACACTGTTTCCCATCAAGGAAGAAATATGTGTTTACTTTTATATGCTATAATAGAGTGCATATCCTAACAATTTGACATGTTCAAGTGCCTCGACATGAATAAGTGACCATTACTGACCGTTACTCAAAATCATTAGCAGATTGCTTATCCACTCTCTTTATCGTATCTCAAAGTCATAGATTAACACATTGAGAAAGAACTTGAGGTTGCTCATTTGAAGTAAGGTGGCAAAAATGTAAACATGAATTCATATTAACTTTCAGAGAGGACTTGCATTGTCTACTGTGAACCAGAAGATGATACCACAGTAAAGTGATGAGACGATGATAAATATGCTTTTAAAATAATCAGTTGAATTTATGTGATTAATTTTAAAGGTAACCCCCATCTATGACAATATCCAACCAGACTGGTACCAGTTTCTTGGTTTCTGGGAATCATTGTCCTCTGACAAGCGGAGAGTAGGAGAACTGGTTGGTGTTGAAGAGCGTTTTCTTATTCGTGCTGCCAACGGAAACATACCAACTCGTACTGCCAAACAACAGCATTTGCTAGCTGTACACAGACGTTTTCACACTGCTATGATATTAGAAGAGCTTGTCAATGAGACTCCTCTTGCTCAAGTAGCAAGGAAGTACAGTTGTACCAAGGGTCAGTTACAAAGTCTTCAACAGTCTGCTGCCACCTTTTCTGGTAAGAAGTTTCATGACGTCAATCACAGTACTGTGGGCAATAGCAGAAGGGCATGATAGGATTGGGAAGATCTATTGTTTACTAGAAGAAAATGGGACAACAGGAGGAACCTGGAAGTTGTGATTATTGTGATTGTGTATTTCATTCTATCTCTTCCTTTTGAGTTTTTGTTTAAATTCAATACAATTTATAAAAAAAGGAAAGAAAAGTGGGGGTAGGGGTATCCTCCGAAAGCAAGAGGAAGCTTTTTGACAGCAAGGTTTTATGTTTCATTACTCAAATATGTATCAGGCCTTCAATTGTGAGATGTGTGAGTGACACCATCACTTGACTCAAATACTTTGATAATTGTGATTTTTTGCACACCCAAATGAAGAATGACAGCTCATATAAATCTATCCATGAAAGTTTTTTAAAATAGCACATCTGTCTATTAATTCCCTGAGGAGTGTGCTTTGTAGCACACAAATCTGAACTCAAAGTCTTATGTATAAGACTAAAATGAATAAATTTGTTACAGGTACCCCCTATAGATGTTCGTGACGTACATGGGTCCCTTGTCACATTCTGTCAAAAAACTTGCTTGTCTGTAATTCTGTGACATTTTGAGACAATTCTATAATCGTCTGTGAGGCATTTCCCTGATGCCTCGAGGCATCAGGGAAATGCAACATCTTTACTCTTTGTCAATACCCATCACACATGTATTGTAATCTGCTGAGTCAAGTTGGCTGTTGTACTGCATCAGAGAGTAGTTACTTTTCACAAGTTGTAAAATTATGGAATTCTTCATTATCATTGACAAACATCGTCTTGAATAGGTAAAGTTGATGTGACCTAAACATGCAACAAGCACCAAACTGGATGTGTGAATTGAGACTGTCCTTTGATATTTGGAATATTTTGAGATGCGACAAATTCTGACATGACGTAAACATGAATCCATGGTCTTACAGTGTAAATGTTTGTTTGCACTTGCTTTGATAAAGGAAGCAAGGAAAGTAAATTAAAGATGTGTAGTATGAAGTGATCAAGTCTTTGATAAGATTTTAAAGTTTTGAAATGCTGGTCACTTTGAATGTTACATGGTAGACTATTACAAAAGAGGTCATGATGATGTTACGCTGGGAGGGCACTGAAATTTGTAAATGGCATTGCTAGAATAATGTTATTGTTTTTTTCCTACCTATCCTTATCCTTTAGAGAGCATGGTGGCCTATTGGTTAAGGCATTGGACTTGTAATCTAAGGATTGCCGGTTCGATTCCCACCTGGGTCATTATGTTGTGTCCTTGAGCAAGTGCTTTATCTCGATTGCTTTTCTCCACCCAGGTGTTAAATGGGTACCTGTGAGGTAGCTTGTGTAGTGATGTGCTGTATGTGGCTGCTCCTATGGGAAGTCCCCCAGGGGACATGATGAAGTGGCATTGTGCTGGGTATGAACAGCAACGGATGTGCACTTTTATAGTGTGGGTTTGACGAGTTACCAATGACTAGGGGTAATGATTGTGAAGCGCTTTGAGATGTTGAACATACATATAAGGCGCTATATAAATCCAATCATCATTATTATTATATGGTATTATCTATGGTAGCTGCTTCTGTAATGTATAAAATTTCTTCTTTCTTTTATTACAGGAATGGTGACAATCTTTTGTAGTAAACTAGGATGGTTCAACTTAGAGTTACTTTTAGCTCAGTTTCAGAGTCGACTCAACTTTGGTGTTCAGAGGGAACTAGTTGATCTTGTGCGTATTAGTATCTTGAATGCACAGCGAGCTAGACTCCTGTATAACTCTGGTTTCACAGGTGTTGCTGCCCTTGCAAATGCCACTCCAAGTGAAGTAGAGGGGATTCTAAGGAGTGCTGCACCTTTTAAAAGGTTTGTGAGATGTAACGGTTACAAAATTCTTGACTATCCCACTTTGTCTTTCCCATAATTGCATTGAATTCATAATTAAATCAGAGGAATCACTATTTTAACACTTTGTATCATTCTGTAATAATGTGGTTTGATAGTACTTGTAATATTTCCTATCATTCTCAGCATGTGTACAAGTATGTTTTTCAAGGGTTTGGGTTTGCTTCATTGTATTGAGGAGGCTTATTTGTTGCTATCAGAGGTTTGTCTCAGAGATTGAGAGTGAAGAATGAATGTTGTTTGTAAAAGACCCACAATCTGTTCACCAGCAGATTTTGAAACTGCTTTTTTTTTTCTCACCTTTCACAGTGGAAGACAAGCCGTTGATGAGAATCAGTTTGAGGCAGCAGAGAGGAGAGCAGCTAGATGCATCTGGGTATCGGGAAAGAAAGGATTGACGGAAGCAGAGGCTGCAGATCTTATCATAAAGGAGGCAAGACTGCTGGTTCAGGCTGAACTGGGATCAGTTGGAATTGAATGGCGCCCTCAAGATTTGCCAAAGAAGGCAAACACCAGTGACATTAAAGCATCACATTCTAAAGGAAGTGGTGACAGTCTTAGTGCCAAGGAAAGGGAAAATGGTCAAAAAAGTGAAGCAGTGATAACTGATGATCAATTAACTGATCAGATGGAAGTTAGTCATACCATGCACAAATCAGAAAAAGATTTGAAATCTTCAAAATCATCTGTTGTGTCTAACATGAGAGAAAAGAAGTGTCTTCAAAGAGAGAGCAAAATAATGAAAGGAGAGAGTGTTGACCCTGCTTCTTTGCCAAGAAAGAATAGTGGTTTGAAAATCAAGGGAGTGACATTATCTATCGGAAAGAATCGTGAGGTTAATAATGATTCCAGATTAAGGGACCAATCTGTGACTGGTTCGCTGAAATCCTCAATTGCTAAGAATGAAGACAGACAGGAAAAAAATGTAAAAAGTGACGGGAAAGTAGAAGAGATGCATTCTTCATCACTTGAAGGGAGCAGTGAAAGTTTGGAGGAAGTGGAGAGAATAACAGAACCAAGGAAAGTTAGGAGTATTTATAAAGATGATAGGACTGTAACAAGAAGTCAAAATCAAGATAAGACAGGACTAAACCAAATGGCACAAAATGAATCCAGAAAGTTTGAGGACCAGACAACAACACAGTCTCTTCATCATCTAAAAAGAGGGGGCACTCAAGGAATATCTCAAACGGGTAAACCAGTCGTCACCACTTCTACCCTAGAAACTAGAAAAAATGTCTTGAAAAATGTCACAAAGAGTAGGAGAAATTCAGTGAACAGCAAACATAGTCCACGAAGGTGCAATAATAAACTTGACAAGGTCAGTGACCAGTGTGTCAAATCTTTAGCTGACACTGATGATAACAATGTCTTTACTTCCAAGGCTAGAAATGCAGAGGAAAAATCTAATCCATCATTTCCTGATAAAAAGGAGAAAGAGAAAGAGAAGATTGCCAGATTTCAATCATTTCCCAGAGATGCAGAAAACAGTAAAAAGGAAAAATCTCCAGATCTTTTTCTAGATTCTCAAGATGAAAAACAAGCAAGAAAAGCTGAAGGAGATAAATTCCAAGAGTCATTTGGTAGAAAAAAAGTTGGGCAAAAAGAAAACAGAAATGAAGTAAGTCCTCAAGAAGAATATAGTCTGATGTTTTCACCAGTTGATTCTTGTATGCAGGATTTTCTTGAAAATTATGATTCCCAACAGGAGTTGATAGCAGTGTCTGCTTCTCCTGAACTTTCGAGGGAGGACAAGAAAACTGTACCAGGGAAAGGAAGAGGCAGTCAGTGTAGAGAAAGTAAATCTAAGAATCCTCTTGTGAAAGAGAAAGAAAGTTCTGTCACTAGTTTTGGCAAAACAGACTTGCATGTTGGAGAAGACTTATCCAGAGATTCTGAATCTGAATGGGATCGAGATGGTCATGAAACTCAGCCTGGTGATGGCATTCCATCAAAGTCTAATTCCAGCATTAAAACAAGAAGGAAATCGGTTGAGTATCAGGGTGTAAGAAGAATGCAAGTCTCCAAGAAATCACATCAGGATGGTTTTAAAGGAAGTATTTGTGATGCTGATGTTGATGCCAACATTTTATCAGAACCTACAGACCAGGATCAAGGACCTATTGGGGAAGGTGACGTTGAAACGCACGGTCATACAGGTGATGATAGTTTGGAGAAGTGTCTCAGTCCTGGTACTCTGGCTGTCCTTGATATGATGGCTGATGGGGATGTAGATGAAGTGACATTTACCATGATTAAGTCACCTGTACAGAGTGAAAGCCCAGATTTGTTCTCTGAGGAAGTGGATATCAACCAGTGTCATTCAGACAAAGTCTTAGGGGAGAGGAAATTGTTTGAAAATTTGGAAAAGAGAGTTTGTGAGGAGGGTGACTTTGGCAAGTTGGTAAATGGTGGAGATAGGAATCAACAAAAAGATAAGAAAATCAACTGTGAGAGAGTTTCAGCTGCAGATGAGGAACTTACAAAAGATGATGGGATTACTGGAAGTAGGTGGGATGATTGCTTAAGGAATAAATCAGTCGACCTTACGGCACCTGCATCAGGATCTTGGAAGGAGAAAAGAAGGAAAAGGAAAAGCAATGAAAAGACTCCGGCAGATAATTGTGAAGGCCTTAAAAGAACCAAAGGCACAAGGCACCATGACATTAGAACTAGATCTAAGAAGACTGAACAAATAGAATCTGCCTTGATTGGTGCATGTAATGAAAGTTTTAACCGTACCCCACTTAAAGTTAAAACAACTTTGTCTTTCTTAAATGCAAGAAGTTCAAGATTATCTGGAGGTAGATCTAACAGGCAGTTGAGGTCATCTTCTTGTAAGCGTAAAGCCCAACTCTCATTTCAATTTGAAACACCAAATGATGTAGATATTGAAAATGTGTCATCAGAAGATGATGATTGGAGCAAAGTTGATGACTTGGATGTTGCTATGGACTCTGAAGAGTTGGACTTAGAATTGGGGTCCTCTCTAGCAGAGACACCTCAAACAACAGAAAAATGCAAACAGAATGAAATAAATGAAAAAGCTTCAGAATTGAAAGAAAATAAACATAGGGATGGAGTTTTAAGAGATTATTTGCCTTCATCAAGGGAAAGTGAAGCTGTTGAAGTAAGACTGTCAGAATCCTCTAGTGGAGTGAGTATATGTGAATCCCCTTCTGTGGCTCAGTCTACCCCAAACACATTCTCCATCATCGATGTCTGTGCTAATACTGACCTTTTTGATACATTTATTTCTGAATGGAGGAAGAGGAGGCGATATGCTTTCTCTATTGCATGTGAACATTTTGAAGTGCCAGTAGAGAGAGGAGGAATAGGTGCCAAGTACAAACAAGGTAAGTTTATATTTTTGAACTCACATCACACAATTAAGACATAATTTTAACTGTCCGTTTGATTTTCAACATTCATATATAATTGTGTCCTGTAATGTAACCATGGATACCTGGAACTGCAAATCAGGGGCCCATTCCACAAAGAGTTACGCACGATCTTAAGTATGATTTACTGTTGGCTTAGGTATGGTGAATCAAACTTAAGATTGTGCGTAACTCTTTGTGGAACGGCCCTCAGGTCTTTTGAAAGACTTTCTCTTAGCATCGTTTTGTGTAAATCTTCTTAACAGCTTTATCAGTGTTCTTCTGTGTGTGTGGGGGGAGGGGGTTGGAAAGGGGAAGATTATTATCTTAATATGTTTCAATATTAGTTTCTATATTAATGTTCAATTATTGCCTTTTGTAATAGATAATACTCTGCTAATGGATTCAACTATGTCAGTGAGCTCATCTTATCCTCCCATAAAACATGACTAAGTAATATATCTGTGCACCCTCTATAGGTAAATTTTCCCATATACCAGATGTGGATGGACTACCTCTTGAAGGAAGCAGCCTTCTTATAACTGGCCTTGCTGTATCCTGGGGTGCAAAAGATGCTTACTTTATTTCCTTCCAGAGAGAAAATTCACCAGGTACAAAAATGATCAATTTTTATGATTTATTAAAAAATTATCATCCCTATTGGAATGAGAGATTTTTGACCATTTGTTTACTCCTATGGAGTTTACACTTATTTGATTAATTACATAATTCTATATGTGTATGTGCTTGTAAAAGAAGAAAACCAAGTATTTCAACTGCGCAAGTGTATGTAGCATTCAATTGAATATTTTTACTGCCACGATTTCTGTTTTTTTTCTTTTAAATATTCCATACTTTGTTTTTGAAAAACTGTTTAAGAACTGTGTTTTACCTCTTTTTTGCAGTTGACTTGGATCAAAGTCTGTCTGCACCACCGCTTGACCAGTCCATCTCAGTTGATAAAAGAATTCAAGAAGTTACTTCTATTCTTGAGATGGCGTCTCTTTCCAAAGGACCAAGGTCGTCATCAGTCTGTAAAGTGGGCTTTGATATTAAAGAACAGGTAAGTTATTTACTTAAAGGGGCAATCAGAGTTTGACATAGAATGTTTACCTTTTGTTGCCACACATTGTCTTCCCTTTCTGAGGTAATTGTTTACCAGAATATAGAAACATTTTAGAGGTCTCCAAGATTAGGAGAGATGTTAATTTTGTGTTAATTACTGTTAGTTGGAAATATCTGAATAGTTTTAAGTCAATGTAAAAATGTGGGGCAGAATTAAAATTATCAAAATTTCACACATATGCAAGACTAGACATCCTCCCCTACACTGTAAGCAATCTGAATGGTAATTTTAAGTTAGTTTTAAGTCAATGTAAAAATGTGGGGCAGAATTAAAATTGAAAAATTTCACACATACGCAAGACTAGACATCCTCCCCTACACTGTAACCAGTCTGAATGGTAATTTTAAGTTAGTTTTAAGTCAATGTACAAATGTGGGGCAGAATTAAAATTGAAAAATGTCACACATATTCAAGACTAGACATCATCCCCTACACTGTAACCAATCTGAATGGTAATTTTAAGTTTGTTTTAAGTCAATGTACAAATGTGGCGCAGAATGAAAATTGAAAAATTTCAAAAACTAAATCTGAGTGCCGCTTTAATTATCAGAAGGTTAGACTGTCATATGAAGGATACTCTTTTACTGAAAAATCTGTTCTAGGAAAGTAGAGAGACTTTTACAGTGTGTTGCAGATGGCAGTATTATAAAGCTTTTTACATGTAAAAATGTGAGTGCTGTAGTAATAATGATGTATTATGGAACTTAAAATAAATCAAGTTCTGGAAATATTGGCCTTGTTCCCATTTGAGTGAGCATGTTGGTTTTCAGTCTACTGAAGATCAAACTAAGGGAAAAGTAGATCCTCATCACTCTCTGGAGATCAAGATTCTGTGATTTTGATCAATTAATTGGGGTAGACCATATTGACTGGTTTGTTATGTGAACACAGTCCAGTTGGTAGACAGTAGATCAAGTGAATCCTCAATATCAGTTTGATTCCTGCCCAGTGTGACAAAATGGCAAGCCATCTTGCAGTCACTGGTGACTGTCACTCTTGCACATTGTGTTCATATGACAATCACATGGTGCTGATCTACCATGGTCAAGCAAATTTGGGTGTGGCTCTGGACCAAGTTAACTAACAACCATTGGACAATAAAGTCATGATCCACACCAATGTCTGTGACTCCTAGTGGTGTATCAAATTCCACCAAACTTCAACAAGGGAATGATCTGGTTGGACAGGTTATGTGACATATATGCAGACATATAAAGAGCTGTGTCAAAATGTGTGGATGATAATTCAGTTTTGTCAATCCTCTTTTGTCCATTATTTTATTAATTGCTAACTGCTTTGTGACAGCTTGGCGTGGGTACTAGTGGAGCACCCAGTTAGTTGTTAAGTCATGCATGGAGTAATTTATTAAAGAAATCAGGAACCAGAAAGTAAAAACTAGCTGTGTTATTCTATAAGTTCTTTCATGTCTACATTTAATACTTGTGGCTGCAGGGATGCTAATGACATGGCTTTTGTCTTGAATGAAGCTTGGATGTGCTTAGAAAATTTGTGTTAGCTTTGTGATTCTTTGCTAAAAATTAAATCGTAAGTGGCATTATCTCAGAGTTTCCTGTAATTCTGTCGCAACACAGGTCAAGGTTTTGTGTCAAGTGCTTGGTTGTTTGTTTCCTGGACCAATTGAAGATCCTAAAGTGGCTCACTGGCTACTTGACCCTTCAGCCAAGGAGAAAAATCTGCATGGAATGGTGGCTATTTATACTCATGATCAAATAGGATTATTAGAAAGTAAGTTTCCGAACTCATATAATTTATTTTAAAAAGTATGTAAAAATGTATCCTTTTTCTTTTAATTTTAACATTCTAGCCAGAATGTATTAGTTAATTTATAATACCATTTGTTTTTAAAAAGTTTAACTTTAAGTTGAGAAGCCTTTCTCAGTCTCATTTAGGCTCTTGGGGTAACATATGTTACATCTAATTGCATCTAGGACTGCCATTTAACATACTTATCAAGAAGCTGCCCCTTGTCTGTAGCCAGTTGCCAATAGCCTAAATTGTATGTAAATAAAGACTCTTGGTCCGCCCCATTGCTTTACAGCTTTCTAAAGTACAGATCTCATGCAGACAAGACCCAAATTATTCTGCATTGAACACAGCTTGCTAAACAAGTAACATAATGGCTTGAAAAACAACAGATAGTTATACTGGATTTGGAATTATGTCAAACCATCTCTTTCCATGGTTGTGAATCTTTGGTCCAATAACTTTGTTTATACCAAAATGCAGTGAAGGTTTTACAGGCATCCCAACTTCTGAAAAGAGCAGAATTTCTGTCAGACTACCAAATATTTCAAGAATTGTGTAGAAGGTTGTTATGTGGACAACCAAAAATTCTGAGTACAACAAATGTAGTTTCTATTATTTTAGTAATGAAGATGAAGTCAACCAACATGCTATTTCCTGATTTTAATATAAAGTGGAGTTGTACTCACCATATGTTTTTTTTTTCTTGATTTAGTGTCTGACTTAATATTCCTGAAAATTTCAGCATTTCTGCAAAATCAGTAGGGCTACCAGAATTCCCACAGGACAACCAATTTTCTGCTAAACATTTGTCCAATTTCATTTTCCTGACATTCATACACTAATTAAATGTCTTCACTTTCCATACTTTCTCATATCTGTATAAGTTTTATTAAAACTGAATATGCAACTCCTTTCCATCTCTACAATCCTTGACAAAAATGATGGGACAAAACAAGCAAAACAAGCAATGTACGGAATACCATCCCCCCACTCCCCCATTCAATGTTGCGGCAGCCCAAGGCGTCCTGAAACTTCAACATTGATACGGGGAGCGGGGTTTGTCCCATGTACTTTTGTCGAGGATTGTCGGAAGCCTGTACAAAGGTATAGGAATTTCCAAATTTTCGTTTTAAATGCTCTGAAACGAGTATAGTTGCCTTTTTACTTTTCAGGCTACAGGAAAGTAGTAACAGTTGAATTTGTCCGACCAGTATACTGGCGTGTAAGATTAGCGATGGGGGCCCGAATAAAGATTTGTCTTCCTCAAGTAGCTCATACGAGGAAGGGGGAGGGGGAGATAGTACTTTGCCTGGTGAGAGATATAATTTACTTTAAAAATTTCATGTACTGTAATGGGGAAAAAACAAAGAAGTTTTTCCAACTTATTTTTCGTGTTAGGGGTTGGGGGTAACATATTTCACGATATACCCAATGGTTAAACACAAAATTCTCTCTTTTTTCGCATAAATAAACATTGAATAATGATTTGAACTACAATCTGGTTAAAGATGAAATTATATGTAAGCATAAGGGGTAGTGGATGTAACAATTAACGTCAAGATTTCTCGAAAATGAAACGGTTAACCATTTTTGCACAATGAAAGTTCCCTATAAATAGAGAGATCTTCTATTTGCACGATTAACCCTCGACACTCATTGAAATAGTGTGTAGGTCAATGGTTAATCATGTTGAGGTCAACGGTAAACCGTGGCGCTAATTAAATATTCTTAGTAATGGGGAGCAGTGACAAGTTCTACATAGGGATAACGAATAAATTAGGCGTTATAAAGCCTACTTTCGGAGCTTTCTGTAGCAGTTCGGTTTCAAAAATTTAAAACGCCGCGTTTGTCCTGTATTTTATCTGCAATATGTGTTCCCCCCTCCCCTCAAGGTTGTTTTGATCTGCCTCCCTCCCCATGAAATATTTCTGGCTTGAAAGCGACCCCTCCCCCTCCCTTCGGTACCCTGCGGCAACGGGTCTTCTGAATAGGTAAAGGCAAAATAAACGACATTAAACCAGCCATGGGTACCTTATTTTGATCGTTTCCAGGTCCTAATTAGAAAAACCGAATATGGACAGAAGTCCGCAATGCGTGATAAGTTACATTTCTTCCCCGTGAAACACTTAAAAGCCGCTTTTATTGTCTTGTCATGCAGCAATTGTTCTTCATAATGCTAACACCGTGACATTTGTCTTCTCATCACTCCTTTCAAAGTACACAAACTTTATTCACCAACTGTCATTACGTTGCCCATGACCGAAAACTTCTCCATATACATTTGTACAGGCTTCCGACAATCCTCGACAAAAATGATGGGACAAAACAAGCAAAACAAGCAATGTACGGAACACCATCCCCCCACTCCCCCATTCAATGTTGCGGTAGCCCAAGGTGTCCTGAAACTTCAACATTGATACGGGGAGCGGGGTTTGTCCCATGTACTTTTGTCAAGGATTGTAGATGATTTAGTTTCAAATTGTCGCTAAAAATTGATAAAAAACATTCAAATGTTTATTTATATCACAGGTATTGGTGGAGGAATTGGATTGAGTAGTCTCGGAATATCTCCTCAGAATCCAGGATCTGGTAGACTTAGGTCTTGCGTTGAATCAGTGGTACTATTGGACTTGATGGAAACATTGAAAGTAAAACTTAAGGAGAGTGATTTATATAATGCATTTAGGGAGGTGAGCTGGCTGTTGGGTTCATTTTAAAACCAGTTCGGATTTTTTTTTTTAACAGAGAAAGGAATTTTTTTTCAAAGGGTAGTGGTATTAATCCTTGTTTAATAGGATCATTTCAAGTTTAGTAAAATTTATCCTAGTTATTGCACATTGCTTGGCTATGTTCATCAGATTGTGTATCTTTTCTTTATTTGTTAACATAAATTCCCTCATGGAATGAGATAATTTCTAGCTTTTAGTTTGAGTATTTGGAAATAACTTATGAGGGATTCTATGTTTCATTCTTAAAAGGCATATGTCTTGTGTATTTGCAGTGTTCAGCCACTTCCCCAAACACTAGGTAGGGGGGAGGGTGTAGAAGATCTTTGCTTTGAACCACTGCCCAATAGCTGAATGGAACAGAACAGACAACTTGCTAAAACTGACAACTAGATACCTGGTCCAGTGTTAATCCCCCTACCTTATCATCACTGTGAAAAGCTCTACAAGACAAGCAAATTAAGTCCCAAGAATCTGTAGAGGCTGTTTTACCTGGACTTAAAACCAAGAATGACTAGTTATCGTTTATCCCAGTTTACATAAATACCAAGTAAAGAAATGGGCATTTTGACATGGAAACTGTACAAATAGTTAAAACTTCTCTTCTTGGGCTAGGGTAGAATAACATGTTATCATGAATTTAAGTCTTTTTCCTTCATTTTCTAGATTGAGATGCCATCCATTATGACTCTGATACATGTAGAGTTGAATGGCATCGGATTTAGTCCTGAAGAATGTGAAACACAGAAGATCTTCGTGCAATCTAAACTGACTGCATTAGAAGAACAAGCCTACCAGCTTGCTGGACGAAGTTTTTCCTTGACATCACCTGATGACATTGCTCAGGTATTGTAATGAATTATAAATAGGATCGAACTATTCATCATTTCAAAGTATAAGTAAATTAGTGGTTTAGGTTGACATGTTATTTAATTTGTGTGAGAACTTGTGACTTGGGAGTCATATGTATAGACTTTTCGTAAGAGAAATATAACTTTCATAATGTACGATCGTTTCATATTAATGGCACTAGGAAGCAGTATACTTTGCGCATGTAATATGTATCCTGTACCATCCAATGTGGTGTTTAAACAATCTGTGACGTCATCTGATTTTTCCCTGTAGTATACACACATTTGTAGAGTCAAGTTGATTTTAATGTATCATGGTTGTTATAGTCTTTGTCATAAATAAAGATTTAAAGCACTACTATTGTCTTTTTTCCTTAGGTTCTTTACCTTGAACTGAAATTACCTCCTAATGGAGAAGTGAAAAACTCCAGCCAAGGAAGGGTTGCCATGCCAACAAGGAAGACTTTAGGTGGTAGAGGTAGAGGCCAATTACCTAAGCACTTCAGTACTTGTAAGGAAGCCTTGGAAAAAATCAAACATCTGCACCCACTTCCAGGTGAGGGACATCTTGATAATTTAAAGTGGATTTCAAGTATAAAATATTTCAAAAGAATTCATGAGCCTGGAAAATGCATTTAAACAGTCCAACTCCCATCTTCATAGGAAATTCCTGAGATGACATATAAAATTTTAAAGCTTATTCACTCAATTTAAAATGGTAGATTGGAGAATAATTTATGATGTGATTTTTGTACTCAAATTACAGTTTTCATATCTCTTTGTTTTTCTGAAAGCTACTGAACCTTGTGCTAATATGTGATAGCAATCTCACTGTTATTGGGTGATATGATTAAACAAGCCCTCTCTGTGCAACATGCTATACAAGAAAACAGAAAGTGTTTAGGGTCATATAACCTTTTTTAATTTCAAAGGGAAACAAAAATAGGTAATGTGAGTTGTAAGACATAAATTATTGCACAATGGGTTGTTTTAATTTAATTGATGTCCTATTAATGGAACAAGCCATGACAATGAGAGTTTGATGAGTAAGATTTATTTTGCAACAACTAAAGTATATATTTTTAAAATTCTAAACATCAGGTGCACTTCACTGAATTTTTAAAGTTGTGAAAAATTAAGATTTGAATTGTCAGGTTTCAATAAAGTCATCACAATGCAGGAGAATTGTGAAACAGTGAATGAATTACTGCTCAACATTTTGTGTACTGCAATTTAATGTTGTTAAATCATTTTAGGTATCTAATGACTCCAAAGCAGTGTTGTCACTAAGGTGCATGATTGTTCTTATTCCTGCATTCAATTCACAAATCCTGTAAACAAAGTAGTTGTCTACAGGAAACTCCTGCCCTGTCACCTATCTATTATCAGACATTTCATTCAACAAATTGTGGAAGGGGAGAATTTCCTTCACTTATTTTGAGTCCTACATCAACACTGCTTTAAAGATCAGTTTCATTGGGAAAACTTATGGCAGGGAGTCGTGTTGTAGTTAAGGCAGTTCAAGGTCAGCCTTGATATGAGGAACTTATATGTATGGAGGTCTCAAGGCTGCAGAGTGTGACACAGAGACTTTCTTTGACTGCAACACTGGTAGGAATGCAATTTTCTCAGACTCAGTTGACTAACCAGTTTGTGTCCCTTGTGACAGGATCTTGAAGCATTTTCTTTTATGTGTGTTCCAATTTCTCCAAGCAGTAGTTGGATTAATACTGGAACCATTTATGGAGTAAAGATAGACAAAAATTGTACCTGTTTGTATTAAACACTGCCTTGTAGAAACCATCTGGTAGCACTTTTGTACCAAAAGTAGTGCCTGAAATTTTTTAAGTCCCCAATTCTAAATATGACCCTATATCTGGTGAAATGTCTGTCATTAATCACTGTTCAATAGCTTGCTTTTAACCTTGTTTGCTTTTACTCCTACCGTAGGACTGATTCTTGAATGGAGAAAACTTTCCATGTCATTAACAAAGGTGGTGTTCCCTCTACAGAAGGAGAAAATCTTCAACAAGAAGTTAGGAATGGACAGATTGTTTCCTGTGTATCAGACCCACACAGCTACAGGTAAATATTTATTGGCCTGTTGGTTAGATTGCCCTCATATGAAAAAGGAGTTGTCAATTAGCACTTGCACTTAACATTCATTTCTGCCATGCATTGATTAAAGATCTAATTTAAAAATTAAAGTAGCACGTTGAAGAATTTTTCCATAAAATTCACCAAATTTATGCTGACATGGGTTTTTTTTCTTCACATGACCCTCGTGGGCTGGTGGTTGTAGAACATGCCCATGGCATTTCCCGCCCGTTGTAAGAGGCGACTAAAGGGAAACCAAACTTGTACTTAAACCGTACTTGAAAAGCAATTTAAACTTTGAACTTTTTATGGAATTGACAGACTCTATATAACACATTTGTGTTGGTGTGCTCAGTGCTGTTATATCTAATCAAACTAATCTAATCAAAATTTTTTCACATATTAATGTCAAATGGTAAAATTTAGATAATCCCATATCCTACATACAAATAAGTGTTTCACAAGTGGGTAATTAACAATTCAATTCAGTTTTAAAAAAGTTGTGACCAGTCTCTTTTTCAAATTACATATGCAATTGTTACAAACTGGGATGCAAAAAAATTCAAACTTTAAGTATTTTGCATAATTGTTGAATGTGGAACTTGACATATTATGCCAAATAAGAAGCACACCCTTTAAAAAACTACAAACAAACTTTGTCTTCATGGTTTTGATTTGATAAAGGACGAGTGGCTACTGTTGATCCTAACATCCAGTCAATACCAAAGGATTTTGAGATTTTGTTACCCTCGGTAATTGGTGAAAGCCCTCCACACTGGACAGAGATGAAGGAGGGCACATCAAGACAGAAGAAGAATATTAAGACCCCTAGGTCGTCTAACCAGTGTAAGATGAAAGCTGGTGGAAATGAGAACAAACATGATGATTTGAAGACATTTGTTAGCTTGAGGAATGCATTCCTACCATTTCGTGGTGAGTGTCTTTGGTGATTATTTTATTGAGCAGGGGTGGGACTCAATAATGTTTGTATAAGATCAAGTTCAAGTTAAACTTTATTAAGTACCAAAAGGGAAATTCAATGCTCGCAATAACACATAAAAGTATCAAAAACATCAAAAGGTTAGCAAATATAGATAGTCACAGATTCAAACATAAAAACTCTTAAACACATGAAATTGTTAAAAGGATGTTAAGACTAATATTGAATGATATTAAACAATATATGAAAAGATAATAACATAAATAATACAATACAAGACAAAGAAGATAATTAAGATGGGTAAAAATGTTCCAGTGATTAAAGTGATCATTGAAAAGATTAATACAATGGGGTATAAAAGCAGGTTTGTGCCTGTTTGTAGCGGCGTAAGGTAGTCTCATTCGACCACTACGAGGGATTATAGTACTATTAAGAATTGCATACTAGGGGATGGCTGCTATCATTGAGAGCAGTATTGATCTTTTACATCCATATGACGATGATATGATGAGTATATTGTCTACTGGTCTTCGCCTAAAATACGCCCCGTTTGTCTAATAATTGAATCAATACGTTTTTTATCTGTTACGTCCACATTTCCGCCCCAACAAACAGTACAATACAGCCAAACACTGCAAATCACTGAGTTATAAAAAAGGCTTGAAATACAGCTATTGATGTTGAACTTGTTCAATTTATGGAGGCAATACAGTCTCGGGTTGACCTTTTTCACTACGTAGTCTATATGGTCATGCCAGGCAAGTTGATCATCCATTACCATGCCAAGGTACCTATAAGTAGAAACACGTTCGGCGACACTCTCTTTAATTATGACCTCTGAGGGTGATCTAGTAGTAGGCCTATTCCTAGAATCAATTACCATTTCTTTTGTCTTTTGTACATTAAGTTCTAGGAAATTATTATTACAATAATCCACGAAACGATCTCTTTGGTCCAAGTAAGTAGTATCTTCATCATTTACGATTAACCCAATCAAGGCAGTGTCATCAGCAAATTTTATTAAAGGACAGGAGTCATTGGACGATCTTGTATCTGATGTGTACACTGTGAACAAAAAAACTGTACCTTGAGGTGCACCAGTGTCTGATCCTAAAATATTTGAAATACAACCAGAGGACTTGATATTGACATATTGGGAACGAGTAGTAAGATAGTTAAAAATCCATAAAATGAGATCATGCGGAACATTCGTTGCTAGCAACTTTTTCACCAATACATGTGGCTGGATCGTATTAAAGGCAGAGGAAAAGTCAAAATACATTATTCTAGCAGAGTGACCTGATTTAGTACGTTCAAGGTGTGAATACAGTTTTTCTGAACAATATAAAATAGCATCTTCTGTATTGCGTTTCGTCCAATAAGCAAATTGTAGGGGGTCTAAATATTCCTCCACAAAGGGTTTCATGTGCTTTAAAACAATGCATTCACATGACTTCATTACCGCAGAGGTTAGTGCCACGAGTCTAAGGTCGTTCATACATGTTATAATTGGTTTCTTTGGCACTGGTATAATGCAGGAACATTTCCATAATGCAGGGATAGATTTCAAACAAAGTGAAAGGTTAAAAATATGCATTAAAATGTCGGCAAGTTGGTTAGCACAATTTTTCAAGACACGGGGTGTGAGCAGATCTGGGCCAGCAGCTTTCGACGCATTAAGACTAGAAAACTAATGGCATCTCTAGTTACACATAAAAATGGCTTAATATGTTATTCCCATTCAAAGACTTCCTGATTTCACTGGCGTGAGATGAGAAATCATAAACATCGAAACAATTGTAAAATTTATTTAGTTGATTTGCGTAGTCAGAAGAGGTATCAGAAGTATAAGAAGTTGCCTTGGTCAAAATACATATATACTGTGTAAGAATGCTCTGAAGAGCCTTTGAATCATGAAAACAACTTATGCAGTTTGTGAAGACACACAAATTGAATGAAACTGCAATATATGCACATCACTGTATTGTGTGGGTGATTTCAACTTGGTTAAACCATTATCTCCAACTGTTAAAGGTAGTGTGACATGTCAGCAAAATGACCTCACTTTACTTGGTAGTTATAGAGTGAACTTTTCCATGGGAAAATCCATTGGAATTTTTCAATATCTTTTACAGTTCTCAAGTTATACCTCTTCAAAGCGTGAATGTTTCTAAAGCAAATTGTTGCTTATGCAAAAATATTGATGTTAGGGTGTTCCAAAGTGATGAAATTTCTTTTGTTAACCTTACATTAATTATCTCTTAATTACTCATCAGATTGTTTATGGTTTGGCAATTGATCCTTACAAATTTCAAGGACAAAATTTAAACTCATGAAATAAAACCCTCAGGAAAAACTAGTGTTACAACTGTCCTTGAAATAGAGGTTGTAAATACAAAGGATAACATTAACCATATATGGTTTGTCCCTCTCATTACATCACAATATTTGCATATTTAGCTCATATTAATTATGGAGTGCAAATCAGAAATTGCCTTGTAAAATGGTCAATTTTTGACGGATTTTTGATGGGAATTGCGGCTACTTTCTTAATTTTTGATACCTCAGATATACCATTTTGTCATTTTCATGTCACACAACCTTTAAACAGCACACCCTGTTTTCAGCAGTGCACAGACAGACCAATGCAGTGTACAGTTCCTTGGTGCATTGCTCCTTGATATATATGTTGCCATGACTTTTTGTTGGACAACCCTGAAGAGAGAAGTTTATACACAAAATATTTACCAACTGTTGCTTTTGTGAATACCTTTCAGGAAAGATACATTGAGTAAGTCAGATGTTGAAAAGTTTTTGTTTATAAAAAGTCTTTGTGAAGCCAGTCCCTTGTTTTAGCTTGAATTATTACAACTGGTTGAAGTGAAAGGTTAAAATCATCAGTTTCAAGGGTGATATTGATGGTAGTGTTTGTAACTGTGATGTAGTATTTGAGAGTGAACTCAGATTCATATCAGAGTTAGTAGGAATCATACTTGTCACTTCAACTGGGAAGGCAAGGACTCCATGGAAAACCATTTCTTAAGATGGTAAGAAATATTTCTGCAAAGAACTGGGGAAAACTCTTCAAAATTTTTTTCAAAAGGATGTGAAGAAACCATACAAATTTGCCATCACACAGGGCATGTGCATCATTGTATATTAAATGATTTAATTTTCTTTATTACATCAGATGGTGTCTTACTGGCTGCTGATTACTCTCAACTTGAGCTTCGTATACTTGCACACCTATCCCAAGATGCTAAGTTGATCCGCATTCTGAATTCAGATGGTGATGTCTTCAAACAGATTGCTGCTCAATGGAAAAACGTGGATGAGAAAACTGTAACAGATCAGCAAAGACAGGAGGCTAAGCAGGTAGGGAATCAATTGACCAATTGGGAAATGTTTGTGTGCAATGCATTATGGATATCTTCTTCACAACAGTAACAGGACCAGGCTTGGGGTAATCGTAATCAGCAATCGTAATCCATTGCAATCGATTACACATTTTGAAGTAGTTAATTGTAATCCCAAACAATTACTTTTGTGAAAATCGCAAAGTAATTGCAATTGTAATCGATTACAGTGGCAAAGTAATGGCAATCGTGGTTTCATTTCTGATTACATTGTTGAATTGAACAAAGAAGTAAAGTTACTAAATGATTGTTTCAGTGCTTGGTTCTTCTGTTAGAATGACAAAATTTAATTGTCCCTCTTTCTTGGATGTTCCAGCTAAAAATGAGTGAGAAGGGCATAGGTTCAATAATCTCTACTTTAGGAGGACTTGGTTCTGTCCAGGCTTATCTAGAGCAATGTCCATGGCCTTTTTTCCAGTTGTGGGAACTGGATTGTTTTGCCTACTACATTGTTTATGTGAAAAGAAAATGTAATCACAATTGCAATCATGATTACTCTGCAATGTAATCGCAATCGTAATCAATTACTTTCAATGTTAGCTGTAATCGTAATCATAATCGCAATCATAAAATATGAAGTAATCACAGTCGTAATGGATTACATTGAGATGTAATCGCCCCAAGCCTGAACAGGACCTTCTTGGCAGTTATGAATTCAGTACACTATGTACTTTAACAGTACAACCCAGGTGAATAAATGTTCCATGGGTAGACATGTATCGTGCCAGCATAAGTACATACATAGACGAAAGGGTACTCTTGAAGTCTTGCTTAAATCAGAAGTGCTGAATTCCTAATTACTCTATTTATTTACCTTTGTTCTTTAAGTTAATCTGGAGAATACAGTCCTGGTGAGGAATGACTAAGAGGGTTGCCAAGCAATTGATTTTTGTTAATTCTTTGAGTTGTCATTAAGTATATGTACTTTAAAAGAGTGAAAGAGAGAAATTCAAGAAGCTTATTCCAAATCATGTTTTGATTTTTACTTTAGAATTTTCTCTTTTTTTTTTCAAGATTTGTTATGGTATGATTTATGGAATTGGTGCAAGAGCTCTCAGTGAACAGCTTGAAATCAGTGAAGAGGATGCTGCGTGCTTCATGGAAACCTTCCGTGATCAGTACAAAGGTAAAACAGTTGCTGAATATTTCCCTTCAACATGTAGAATTATGTGACTTTATAGAAACTTTGATGTGAACAAATTTAAGTTTAGAAAATGCTTCTTTCATGTAAGGTAGTGCATAATTTATATGGTGGCTTTGAATACAAGCAAACTTTATAAAGAAAAAGTTTGCATTTGATATTTTTAAGACTTTTTTTTATAAAGTATGTCCGCATTGCATGTCATTCTACAACATTTTCACTTATGGCAATTTTATTACCATGAAACCTTTCATCATTGTAATATTGCTTCCCACCCCTCATTACCCATTTTCTACCCACCCACCAACCCTGATCAGCTGTCTTTCTGTAATTGAATTTTTACCCTGATGATGAAGGAGACTGAATTTGCTAAAAGCTGATTCTTGTTTATAAAATTGAAAAAATACTGTTCTTTAAAACAGCAGTCATTTACTTTACAGGAATGAAATCTTACATCAAAGAAGTTGTTGAAAAGTGTCGGAAGTCTGGTTATGTGGAAACAGTGTCAGGACGGAAGCGTTACCTGCCCTCTATCAATCACTCCAACACAGCAGCTCGTAATCATGCAGAGCGTCAAGCAGTTAATACAACCATACAGGGATCAGCTGCAGATCTGGTTAAAACTGCTATGGTGAAACTTCAGCAGAAATTTGCAACAAAATTCCCACCAACAAATGTTTCACATCGACATAAAGATAAGAATTTATTTGGTAAGTTGGCTATGATTGAGATGGGACTTCTCCTCCAGTTCTCTTTCAGCTCATTCAATTTTATGATTATGTCAGAGAAGGACTGGTAATCACAAGTTTTGTGCAATGCAAACTTTGCTCTGAAGCTGTTGACCGGCTACACGGTCAAGTGGTAAGAGCATTAGACTTGCAGTCAAGAGTTTGAGTCTTGGTGGGGTCGTACCAAAGATTTTAAAAATGGGACCTACTGCCATTGTGCTTGTTGCTCAGCATAAGCAGTGGAGTACAGAAAACAAATCAGTGAGTCACAACTGGAAAAAGGCTGTGGTCAGATGGACTTAACCCAATTGGTTAGAAACTGGGCTGTAAAACTCTCACTACAGCTGCTACATTGCATTGATGTATCTACTGCAAACTGAATACATGTAGCCAATATGATGACAACAGAAGACCCAAATTCTCAATGAGTTTCCTTGTGTAAGTTGAGTGTTCTAGTTAGATCATTAGAATCAAACTAACAGTTTCAACTAACTGAAAGAAAAGATAATCTTGAAATCATGTCTATTTGATAGTATACTATAATTGATCGAGATTGGCATCTCCCTTTTACAGAGAGTTAATAGACAGAGCATCTTCTGGCTATGGAAGCCTTAAGGATTAATCTTTCCTGATTCGTTTTAAAAGTTTCCATCTTTTATTTTTCAGTTTCTCACTCAAAACGCCAAACAAGACGCTCTCAGATGACTCCGGTAGGTCAGCAAGGTGCATATCTGGTTTTACAACTACATGATGAACTCATTTATGAGGTACACAAAGATGACCTAGATACTGTCATACAATTAGTTAAAAAAGAAATGGAATTAGCTATGACCCTTCTTGTCAAACTGCCCGTAAAGATCAAAGTCGGTCCTACTTGGGGAAGTCTTTCAGAAGTTCCTTGATTCTTGAGTATTAACCCCATTATTTTGCTGCAGAACCATAATTCACCATTGCTACATGTGTATGGTACCGCTGCCAAAACCATGCATAGCGAAGGAGTCAATTCCCAAGAATCTCTACTACTGCATCCTGGAATAGTTCCATATAAACCTACAGTGTGTAGTTGTGTTTTGGACACAGAATAGGTTTGAGAAGGAGATGTTTTTACATGTGCATCCTCCTGGGCATAGTTGAATACAAGTACAGTGACCTCACGGACTTCCTTTACATGGACAGAGCATAATACATGGTAGATTGAAGCTACCGTAGTGTGAGAAGAAGAGCACCAAGATGGCCATATGCTATCATTTTTGTGTGGAAGTTTGGACTTGCTCAAGTATATTCCCATATTTTGCAAGAAAGATGAAATATGTTTGAAATATGGCAAGGTTAGGTCAAAATCCCTTCACTTATTTCAGAAATATAATATTATTTACCCATTCAAGTTTAACTTTTGTTTAAAATATTACAGAGTCATCGTCAAATCAGATGATTTATAGGTTCACAGTGGCCATCTTGGTGCGCCTTTTTTGTCCTAGTCGGTGGCGACCAGCTACAGATACGACGTACATGTTACATGCTCTGTCCATGTATATACGTCCATGGGTGACCTCTGTACACAAATTTAGTATTCCCAGGACCTGCACATACGTAGTGTGTAAAGGTAATATAATACATGGCTCTGTATGGTGGGGTGGATCTTGCTTAATAGCAAAAGGGTAAAGTATTTATCAGCTTTATGAACGATCATAATGAAGTCAAATATAAATCAGTAATAAAAGCTTTGAATTGACATATTTTATGGAATTAAAATTTTCTTTATAATTGTTAAAGTGACATTGTTATAACCTGGAGTGAAACCAGTCAACAACACAGTGACTGAAGTATCATTTACATCAAGAGTGTTGGATTTGTTACTTGAAGTCAAGTGGCATTTTTAAAGCAACTTATGCTTTGTATTTATGACAACATTCAAATCCATATATTTTAAAAAATGCAAACTGAATAGAACTTTGTTTACATTAAATAGTATGCTGATTTATAATTAGTCATGTCCATCACAATAATTGAAGTACAGTGCCACAGATATTTGTGTTATAAAGAGTGCAGTCAGTTGAATTTGCATTACCTCTATTGTATGAAAGAATGAGGTGAAATGTTAGTCATATTAACAAGAATTGAAATGAAAGTGTCACTTAAATTTATTTACTCAGATATAAATAGTAAAATTACCTGACATCTTTATAGTCAAGTGGAATGCACTGATAATGCACCGACAATTACACAAGGTACATATACCATATCAGTCAACCTTCCTTATTCTGTAAAAATTAAATTGACCTATTACATTGAATAATTACTATATTTCACTTGGAAAAGTGAGGTACACATTGAATTAACAGATACAAGGTGCACAGCAAGTAAAAATTGTTTGTATACGGGTAAAGTATGATTTAAAATGTATGTTAGTAAGTTATCACTGAACTTACGGTTAATTAAGAATGAATTGCTGTCACTCAGTCACTCAGATGAATTATTTTGTAAATTTGCTATAACTGAAGGACCACTTGATGTCACTGAAATAAATTTAAGTAATTATTTCACTCAGGGTATATTTCTGAATCAAGTGTGAAAGTAGGCCTAGTTCTATCCCTTGTCTGCTGCTCTCATAGAGCTAGTGTTGCCTAAATCATACTCAGATTATTAATCTAGCTCCAGTGTCCATTTATTGTCACTGATGGAAATTTTGACATAGATTTATGACACTTTTTACTCAAGGGTGAAGAGTTAGGTGACTTAACTGTTAAGTAATGTGTTGCCCAATTTTTCATTAATAAAATTCAGGTTTTCATTGCAATTGACTTTTGTTTAGTTGCAGAGGACAAAAAATATTCACTTTTGTACAAAACAAAAAAATTTGGGTCTCAGTTATATGGCTATTAGAAGCATGCAAATCTGCAATATTTTTATCCTTGGTTCTTTTGTAGCATTGTTTGTATAATGTGTGTAGAAATAAGAGAATAATCTTAGGGGGACTGTTCTGGGAGGGGGGAATATATCTGCATAGTTTGGACTACAATGGGCTATACCAAAATGGGGTTTGAGAAGGGGATGCTTTAAAGTGGGGGTGTCAATGGGAACAATAAGAATAAGTGTCAATGCAAAGTTTGAAAAATTCTTGGCTATGTGTGTTTATTCAAAAATGATATGCAATTTTTGAATCTTTATATTGAAGAAATGTTCATTATTTCCATCCAATTTTGTATCCTTTTATATTCAATTTATATTTTTAAATTTACATGAATCTTTTGTGAATGAGCCAAAATGTTTGCAAGATGTTGGAAACTTTTTTTCTGTGCTTCCTTAGTATCTATGCAATGGCCAGGGTTGTAGCTACGGAGGGCAGCGCTGGGCAGCCCCACCCAGCACTTGATAGTACCATCGAGCACTCCAGGCAAACACAAATCTCCCTGCCTACCACAAATCTACCCACCGAAACATAAAACTAGCCCAAAATTTACTCCACAAATTCAAATGAGGGGAAAATGTTAAATTAATGGCTGAAAAATGGGGTAAATACTATGGGACAGGGTGAGCCACCTTTGCCAGATCAGACAATTACCCAGCACTCAAATATGGCTAGCTACAATCCTGGCAATGGCAGATCATCCTAGTGTGTGGCGAGCTACCAGCCGTATGTACGAGTGACGGCTGGTATCATTGTGTATGTGATGACAGATCAGGCATCTTTTCCAGTGTACATTTGACTTTGCAGTACCAATTTAAGGAGAAGAATTAAAGCTTTTTGTTGATACTGAAACAATGTAATCTATAATTGTAATATATATGTCAAAGGTCGTACTACCGTCTACTTTCAGTAAAGATACAAAACTAAATCAACTGTGTTGTATCTCATATTTTGATCAGTTTTTTGGCATACTTATAAATTGGCAAAAATTTAGTTCAGCATTGTGCCAAATGTGGCTTTTAAATATTTTTGAGTTTAAAATGGTCTTGCAGGAGCAACAACTAACAGGAGTGCTACCTTGGTGCTCTTGTCAGTGTATATTGTATATGTGTGCAATATTGCACACATAGGTTCAATTTTGCAATTTTACATTATATAGTGAAAAAATTGTTAAGATTTCATAATGATGATAATGGTGAAGCTTTCTTTATGCTTTGAAATTTTGTTAATGTCACTTTTTTTTTTGAAAATGGAAGTTTAAGTACTCACCCATAAAACAGTTATCTGTATGTAGGTTGTGGTGACTGCCTAAATTTGACCAACTGTCATTGGTATGCCAAGAAAACTTAACAGGTTTGGAAAAATTTGTTGAATTTCAGGAACCAACTCAGTGAGCCACTTTAAAAGGTATGGTGACATGAAAATGACAAAATTGGGTATTTGATGTGAAAAGCATTAAAAACCATGAAAATAGCCTTAAATTCCCATCAAAATTCATTAAATATTGACCATTTTATGGGGTAATTTCTAATTTGCACTTTATCATGCATAAACAGGAGCTTATATGTGCAAATCTTTTGCTGTCAAGAGAGGGACATGGCTAATGTTATCCTTTGTTTTAACAACCTCCATTTCAAGGGAATGTATCACAATTTAGTTTGGAAGTTAATAAAGATTCCTTGAACACCATCAATATCACTTGCCAAATTGTCAACTATCTCTGATGAGTAATTCAGAGATAATTAATGTAGAGTTAACAAAAGAAATGTCAACACTGTAAGACAGTCCACTTCATTATTTTTGCTTAAGCAAGTTATTCCAAAAACATTCAAAATTTTGAAGAGGTTCATCTTGAGAACAGTACAGAACAGTATAGATAGATGGATAGACAGAGGGATGGACAGAAGGACGGACAGAGCGAAGGTGGCAGATCACAATTGCTCAAACAGCTCTTTGAGCTGGTTGGAGCTTATAATGGGGATAGTTTGTCTGGGATGAGAGTACAGTGTCTTGAAGAACTCTTAAATGATGACAAAAGAGAGGTGATAAAGTAAATATTCGTTGTAATAAAATTTTATAAAATATACAAAGGAAAGGCACTTTGTTTTTTTTATGGCACCTGAATACTCTGAACCAGAAGTTACAAGTAAGTACTTAACATATTAATGGACTTATGAATATGCTCACTGAATACTACATGATTTCCATAACTCTGCATTTACATAATTGTATGCAAAAAATCATTGTTCAAAAATGCCAAAAGTAATTAAATCTGGTTGTACACATTAATATCACAGAATTTAAAATCTGCTTGCATAGAAAAACTTTTATTTCACCACAGAGTATGCATGACCTTCAATTGTATTAACAGCTAAGTTTAATATGTATCTCTCTTAATTTAAAATAGCCAAACATTTGTATCTCAAAACAGCTTACAAATTTTAGGTCACCTCTCATTACAATGTCCTCCTATTAGTCTTGAAAATCCATTTAAAGATGCCCTTTTGTACATCCTTGACATGATACCTCCATGTAACAAAATAGAGTTGTAGATTAAATAGAAAGATAGGTTGTTATGGAAACAAAAGATTGCATAACACTAACTCTAGAATATACAGTGACCTAGATGTATGATAGTGGTGAGACACCATAAATTTCAAACCAGACTCTACAGCCTTGAACGGATCAATAAGCTCCATGTACTTTTCAGTCCTCTTGACTCTCTCACAAAGAGCTGTTCCACAAAACCAAACAGAAACTCCTGAAGTAGTTTTGCCTTCCAAGGATGCTACGCTGAGAGGAAAAGCAGATTTTTCAATAATACCTCAACTTTTCAAATTTCATTTTAAGAAACCAAGAATCAAAACTTTTCTGCATTACAAATTCCATTTTTAGCAAAGATGTTCAACCTTGAAAAAAAAAATCAGAGAATTTGAGTGCTTGCCCCCTGGCATTGATGTGAGGGGGTGAATTATTGTGAGGTGGCAAGAGCAATTTTTGCCTGAATAATGGCACCATTTATCATGTTTTACCCACATGGAGCCCCCCTTGTAGCACCACCTTGTACCCCTATGCTCCCCAGAAGAAAGTCTACTTATGCCCCTTCTTACATTATAGGTGAGGCTTGTTGTTATTACCTTTTGGCAACCCCTGACCCTCATCATCCATTCTTTTGAATGCTAACCAGTCTCTTACGATGTTAAATTGCTACTATATACATAGTGTGTAAAGTAAAATGTTACACTTGCACTAACTGTTATTACCACTTACACTACCTGGCAGATAAAATATCTCCTTTTGATACTTATTGAAATTAATGATGATTAAAGACTTAAAGAACCAAGATAATTTTTCCTGCAAATCAAGGCAAAATCTTTTTTTTCAAATATAAAGTGGCCAACCAACTGGCTTTCATACAAAAATAGTACTTCAGTCATCAAGGTTAATGTATGAAAGAAACATCTTTGAAATCTTTTAGACATAATTTCTAAAGGATTGTTTCAGTTAAAGGGAAAATATTGAAAAAATTCTTAGTGAACCTTTCAACAAACAACAAAGAATTTCATACATAAAATTAGACAGAGCTTTTAGTCTTGTTGAGTACACAAATGCTGGATATGAACACAAGATGATTTTCAAATTCTCTAAAAACTCGAGTACTATGCGGAAGAAAACGAGAAATTTGGGGAGATTTTCACAGCAGTTTACACAAAGCATTGATACATTCCTCCATCCAACAGATCCTACTATCAACACTTTTCAAACACATGGCAAAATTTATCTTAAATGTATGTCTGTAGTTATGATCTCCTACTACACAGGGAGGCAGATGTGGTTCAGTAACTGATGATTAAGTCTAACAAACAGAATTCATTAATTGCAATATTTAATATGATTATGCCACATATTTATTCCTTTTCAGTTTCTAAATTGGTTAAAAAATTCTGTTCATGATAAGTTATTTTGTAATCTTATTAATAACATGCCTGACTTTTTCTGTCTGCATATCACATTATAATGATTGAGTATTAAATATATGGTTAAAGTGTGTCATTTATCCCAGACCCATGAAATGCACTCATAATTTCAACTGTTCATTAACAGATATTAATTAGGGCTGTTCAACTGTGCAGCATTCAATCATTGGATTTCATTTTTTATCATGCATTGAACTGAGATCTAAATACTTCAAGCTGTCAATTAGTACTACAGAAAAACATTTTGCCAACAGACCTTTAAGTTTACCCTCAGTTATTTGAAAAGCATTAAACATCTTGACACTTTCTGACTGCTATTGAAGTATTCCCCACTATCTCAAAGTGAGACTCACAGCCACTACATCCTACAGTGGTGATAAACACAGTTACATCCTGTAGTGGTGATAAACACATTTACATCCTGTAGTGGTGATAAACACAGTTACATCCTGTAGTGGTGATAAACACAGTTACATCCTATAGTGGTGATAAACACAGTTACATCCTATAGTGGTGATAAACACAGTTACATCCTGTAGTGGTGATAAACAGTTACATCCTCCAGTGGTGATAAACACAGTTACATCCTGTAGTGGTGATAAACACATTTACATCCTGTAGTGGTGATAAACACAGTTACATCCTGTAGTGGTGATAAACACATTTACATCCTGTAGTGGTGATAAACACAGTTACATCCTGTAGTGGTGATAAACACAGTTACATCCTATAGTGGTGATAAACACAGTTACATCCTATAGTGGTGATAAACACAGTTACATCCTATAGTGGTGATACTCACAAATACACCCTTTCAGCTTCACTTCAACTACCCAACCTACAGACCCTATCCACCCCAGGAGTTGTCTCCTCCACAAACTCCTGATTCAGCTTTCAATTTGTATACATTGGTGTTTTTTGGTTTTTTTTCATGTTTCTGACTTTGTGCATTTTTTTAAATTCTCACAGAAACACTTTCACTCCTTCATTACTCTGTAAGAGCAAACGATCAGCTGCCACCTACTTTAAATTAAAAAAAATTTATGCAGCCTTACACAAACACCTTGCAGCAGGCCGCAAATGGCACCTGAGATTGAGCAAAACTAGTACTATGTTTATCTGGCAGTGACACTGTAGTAAAATGCATTGTCCTCAACAATTTTTCCCTATTTATTTTCAACTTTCCACTTCCTCTGTCACATTCCTCATACCATGAGAAATAATTTATAGCAATAGCAATACCATCTAAAGCAGTAACATTTCATTAACAAATATGGTTTAGTAGTCTCAAAGTAACAGAGAAAGATTAAATAAATGCTCTAAAAGTTAATACTTCTGGAGGATTCAACACACTGCTATGCTTTAAGATGACTTCAACATCCACACAACAGCCACAAATTCTTACACCCATCCTTCCTCCCCCCCTCCCCTACACACAAAGATCCCCCCCCTCACCCCCACCCCCCTACACACACACAAAGAGATGCATTCATTTATAGGAATGACTATCTCAACTGTTGTGTGAGAATAAAAGAATTCTCAATTTTGTTTCTTCTTATATGAGTATTTGAACTCATCCAATCTTTACAAAGGTACTGTCTGTCATTACTCTGGATAAAAGAGAATGCTCCATCTTTCTACCTTAAAGAATACATGCACTCACCTCTGAGTTGCATCAAGGAGATATAACCAAGGAATGACTAATATTTTACTCAATGTAAAAAAATGTTTTGGTTCGTTCCACATTCCTCTGCTCACTCATGTGTGGAAAGCACATAAATAGCTGGCAGGAATGATTCAAGTACACCCAAGGTATTTCAAAGTAACCTTGAGTTTGTTTTGTTTATTTAATAATGAGGGAGCATCACTGATCCCATTGGTTCATTCAAAAAACACTAACAGTATAAAAATCAATTTGTCAACAGTTCAGTTATTCCACATAACCTGGAAAGTTTTGTGATATGAGGATATAAAAACAGGACAAGATCTAAGTTTTGTAGGTATTATATGTGGAAGGAATGATACAAATCTGTATAAAATATATAAACATTAGTTACTATCTGGTAAGACTAAGATTAAAAAAGACAAAATGGTCGCCTGACTGAGAAAATTTAGCGTTACAGTATGATTCCATCCATGATTCATGTTTTTGTATGTAACGGCTTCGGCAAGCAGAGCACTAAGAAACTTTTGAAGAAAGCTCAGAGAATTTCTTACTGCTGAACAGCTTTGCAACCAAAATAAGATAAGAATGTTGCACATCTTCAATTAACTGTGACATATTTACATAGTTTTAGGTGAGTTTTTCACTGGTTATGTACCAAAACATAGCAACTTCTAAAAGCCACAATTTTCACAGCAAGATTATTTAGTGTAACAATTCTCAAATTAATGTTATGTAGATTAGGCAAGGAATGAGAAATGGGACATGAATTTACTGTTATTTGTATTCAAGACTTTATACCAACATGTATTTAAAAAATAATTTATGCAAAAATATGCAGCCCATAATATATTATGAATATTATTAAAGCTGCATATATATGTATATGTATGTACTCAGCTGATAATGGGCTGCTTTCTTTTCCACACTTTACATAAAACTAAAACTACCTGACCTGTTTAATATGCATACAACAACTAAATCTCAAAAACAGTTACATAAGCAACACAGAAAAACCAAATTTCTATCCCACAATCCATTGCTATTACTATTTGAAAAAGGCTATGGATACGATATAAACAAGCTGACTTTCATCTTGTCTATTCTCTATTAATCGTTCAAGAAAGGCCTTTACAAACAAATCTCCAGTCCAGATAAGCTGACCCCCTCCCTCCAGATGTTTGGTCAGTCAGTCAATTGTGTTGTAATTGTTACTGATGCACAGAAGGAATTCAAAACAGCATATTGTTTTCTTTTTTTTTCACAAAAGGGATTCCAGCAGGGTGTTAGTCCAGGCAGATTTAGCATTTATAAAGGTAGTCCCTACTTCAAAAATAGTTAAGACTGATTATACGTTTGATATTTTTATCCGATGGTCCTATTGAGATTCAAACTCAAGATTAATTTCACCTCTTATGAAGCATGTGTAAAAACAGGCTAGTTTTGATCAACTTGTTGGTCAGTTTTTCTTTGCAGAATTTCTTTTCAAACGATTAATTTTTGGGGTGAAAGCTATGCAGTTAAAGCTTGATTTATTATACATAAGAGAAAAGACCTCAAATTATCTTTCCCATTTGAAATGAGTTTCAAGTACAAGCATAAAGTACACATTACTCCACAAAACATACAAACAGTACATTGACATTGTATAAGAATAAATGCACCAATCCCTAGCATTCTCTACATAAAATATGAATTATTAATATTTAAAAAATAAATTGATACATTGTAAATATATTGATTTCATATACAAATTCCCTTATTAACATGCCAAGCACCATTTTTGACAGCTTAAAAAATTTGGCATAAAATTAAATTCCTTCTTTAAGAAAGAGTCATTTATTT
The DNA here is from genome assembly GCA_037179385.1 of Holothuria scabra. NCBI lineage: Eukaryota > Metazoa > Echinodermata > Holothuroidea > Aspidochirotida > Holothuriidae > Holothuria > Holothuria scabra. Next base: position 7,984,567 of record CM074193.1, read on the forward strand.
TCAACCAGCAGGATTTAAGATCCCAACAGAATCCCCTGCAAATAATCCACTTACTTAGAACAAGGTCCCACCATCTTTCAAAAAGTGGAACCATGGACCCTCCTCCATCATGGCCACACTACAGCACCATTTATTTAAGGCAGGTCAATTGAAGGCATGTCACTGAGTTATAATGCTCACTGATTGTGACATAGTGGCAGTGATATAGCATTTGCTACGAAAAACAAGAAATGGGTATTAAAACCCCCCTAACTTGAAAGCCTTCTTAATCAGCAACCAGACTTCTTCATACATTATAGTACTCTACTTGCAATTTTCCATTTTCTCCCTCCTCTGAAAACTGTCTAAATGGATTTTGATTGGCTCTGGCTCCATGGGCCCCGGTGGTCCCATTGGTCTGAGGTCCTTGAATGTTAGCTGCAGGTGAAGGTGGCACTCCGCGAGCGCGTGTTTTCTTGCCTGATGGACGCGAGGGTGGTGGCCCACTTGGTCTTGATATAGATGATTGTGAGGATGTACGAGAAGAACTTCTAGAGGATTGTGATGGAGGGACGGGCGCTGGCCTCTCAGGCATTCCTAAATTGCCTGATATAGTAGCTGGTCCTGTTGGTGCTCTCCTTTTTTTAGAATCGGAATTAAGTCTTCTAGGGGAGGCACCAGCAGGAATGTTTACACTACCTCCTCTAACAACACCAGGTGATGGTACAACATCAGGCTTTGAGCTAGGCTGTACAGATGAAGCACTTCTACCGACAGGCATGGCAAGGTATCGTTCATCTATAGCTCTCTTGTTCTGGTGCCAAGATTGCTGGTTGGCAGCAGCGTCCAATATTGGCTGAGGACTTTTAGGAACATCTCCGCCACCTTTGAATAACCTCCTAAAACTACCTTCCCTCTTCTTTTCTCCAGGTCCTTCTGCTTTCAAATTTTCATCTTGCTCCACAACTAAATTTGGTGGTTTCTGTTTTGCTTTAATCTCATCTTTATCCATTGGTTGAAGATAGTCATCACTATTAAGATTCTGATTCACCAAACTGTAGTTTATTTTTTCCTCTGAAAGCCAAATACCAATGATTATTAATGAATATTTTGGCATTCAAAATACATCAATATTCATCATCTTTGATCAGGTACTATTTCAGGGAATAATTTAATGTACAAGATTTGAATACTAGTATCTTAAGTTCTTCACAGTTATAAAATGAAAGCAATGCAAAGTATGGCTTCTGCAGAATCCAACCATTAATACTTGGCAATGCTGATGGCATGTACACAAATTTTTCATGATTTTCTTTTTTAATAAAACACTTTGCCATTGAACAATTTTACTGAAAAGGAAAGCTTGTAAATGAAGAGAAAAAGAGATAAGACTAAAAAGTAAATCGGACTTCCAAGAAAATGTAGGCAAAGTATTAGATAAAGTCAGTAGTGGGAGAAATTAGGGTTAATAGATTAATTTAAAAAGCTAGCGATTGCCAACTTTCCTTTCCATATCATACTGAAACTTAAAAATCATAATTAAGTATTCAGTAAATACCCAGCAATCCAATCAGAGACCTACTGACTGAGTGGTTCTAGATTTAATCTTTACTTACACTGACCTCTCAACTTTAATAAATTTATTCCCCTTTCCTCCCCCCCCCCTCAAAGAACAAAAAAAAATGATCTGGAATCAGCCACTCCATTTCAAGCCCTTTTTTTAATACCCAGTCTGTTTTGTGCAGGTGGCCGGTTAAGTGCAAGCTTTTTGCTTTTTCCAGAATTTCCTAGAAAAAGTTTTTGTATATTTACATATGTCTGTACTTTGTGATGTTTGTGGAAACTAAATGCAATGAAATAAACTGGAGAGAAAAAAACCCTTCTTAATAAGATCTCCATTTCAATAAGTACAATATGTTTTACTTGAAGCAATTTTTGTCACTTACAGAAGAAATATAAAGAAAATGAATTTCCCATTGAGGAAAGCCTACCTAAGAAAGCCTCATTGTCATAACCAGGACCATAGGACTTTCGGCGGAATGCCTCACATCTGTCCAAAATCACCAAAAATGAAGGCCTGGCCTTTGCCATTTTCTCCCAACACTTGGTCATGAGTGCATACCTGTTAAAAAAAAAAAATTCAAGAAAATTTTTGTTTCCACAAAGGTTCTTCCACACATTTAGAAAAAAAGTCCCCATTCCTGCCATATTTCAAAGTGATTTTGTTCTTATCAAAGTATAATTTAATAGCAACTAAAAGGAAAACACAATCACATTTGCAGCTCTATTGAAATGTTCACAGTACCATTGTTCACTCTTGTGACAAAACATCCTTTTAATTTACATCTAATATGCAAAGATCTAATACGAAAGTATCTAGAAAGCAACTGATGAAAGATGCAGTTACGCTTCAGCTTAATAACCTGGTTTCATCTTGCGGTGTCCACTGTCGTTTTTCTAGTTGTGGAGCACTGTATTGTTTTCCTAAGTCCATTGTTTATACAGAGCACCTTACACTGCAGCAGTAGGTTCCATTTTTTGTAAGGCTCCATAAGGAAATCAAACGTGGACCTCCTGTGTGTGACACGGATTCTCTACCACTTAACTAAACTAAACAGGTGTTCATGGTAGGTTGGTTGGTGGGTCCGTCCGTCCATCGGTCAGTCAGTCAGTCCATCCGCCAGTCAGTTAGATACGATTTAATAACACGTCAACACCAATGTTGGGACCACGAAGGATGTGAGTAATTTAGCTAATATGACATACTTAGGTTACACTGGTTGCTGGTGCTTCTTGAGACAGTATCCACTCAAATATTCAGTAAATAACAGCAAAACTGATACATGTATACCAATCAGTTTACACAGGATTCTTTCTACCACTTAATAGTATTCATGACTTTTCAACTACAACTCTCAAACTAGCAATGAACTCGATCTGATTTTTATGAAGAAAATTACAGCTAGAAAAAAGTCAAGTAAAGCTGTTCTTTAGAACCAAACTTTTGATTCTTTACTTTTGAGAATTGAAAAGTGCAAATGTGTCATTTTATAACTTTCCATGTTCTTCATGATTTGCTGGAACTCCATGTTAAAGCACAGATTGGGCCCATCAATTAAAAGCCTGACTAAGCAGACATATTGTTCAAAAGAAAGTAACCAGCACCATAACAACTGCTGGTATACTATGACAATATAGCTGTTCTTTGAAACTGAACACCATACCCACATTTATGCACCAGATAAAAAATGAGGTCATGTTGCACTGAGGCCACATCTCACTCTACAAACTAGTCACATAACATAGCTCCCTCCCACAATACAAGACACAAGTCAAATTACTTGCCTGTAATACCATCATCAAGGAATAATAAATTTACTTACATGTCATCTGGACAAACATCTGGTCGATCTAAACGTCCCCCCTCTGTTACAAACTTCAGTACTTCAATATTTGTTCTAGCTGGGTAAGGTTGTTGTCCGAATGTAAACACCTCCCAGACTAATACACCAAATGCCCTGAAGACAGACACAAAATATTTGATCAAAACGTATTTCCATTCTACCACAACAAAATAAAAGGTTAATCATATGTGCAATCAACTGACTGCCAAATGTCCAGTGAATAAAACTATTTTCCTATAGACGAATCCCATCAGGGCTTGTGTTTAGTGACTGTAGATAGCCATTAATCGAGTCCACCAGTCTTAAATTGTCTTCAGTTTTGTCTATTTGTAATTTCTAGCCAACATATACAAAAAAAAATTGAGGGAACTAAGAGGTACTTTTATGTGCAACCATCCATGGTACAGATAAGCAAATAAATTGAAAGATTGAAAGATAATAGACCCCAGTAATGGCCAACTAGAATCAAACCATCACTTGCTGTCTGGATTCGTCTATAAAGGATAAAAGTACACTCAGAAGGCAAAGTTAATGGGGATTTTGTAAAAATATGTTTTCCTGTCTTTTTTAAGTAAAACTGACATCAATATCCTTGAAGAGCTAATAATTATCCCCGAGAATGCTAGTCCTCAAAGAGCTAATAATTATGCATTACAAAGCTATATTTTTTTCTATCAATTAGTCCTCTAACAAGAAAGGAAAAGAAATTGATGTGTTGAGGGGGAGGGGGATGGACAAGGGGTATACTGTGACTCAAAAACTATCAATTGAAAGCCTCTGGGAGGGGTGGAGAAAAATTTATTTCCCGGGGAGGAGGGTAATGCCTTATTTCCCCTATACATAAAAGGCAATTTTTTTCTTCTGACGGCAAAATTTCCCTCCAAATGAGGCAATTAAGGAAATACATATGTAGATAGGAGCTGGAGGAACCAAATAGACAATCAAATCTACAAGCATGGTCTTCAGGTTGGTAGGACAACTGCATTGAGGCATCTTTTCCTTGTTCTGAAGCATTTATTTTTTCATTCTAAAGTGATGGAACAATCAACAACCAAAGACAGCATTGTTCCTACAAAAGTGGCAACTGCAATGTTTCAAAGCCATTTATGGCAAACAGAGATGAGTAGTAGTTTACACAAAGATAATTTAAAGAACAGAGGGCAAGAATGCATTGATTGATATTTCAATGAATTCATCCCATATGAGTAATTAGAGGTTCACATGGAACTACAAAGTCCCCACAATGTTACTGATTTACACAATACATCCATCACATTTTAGAAGTTGTTTTAATATCAACCTTGAAATAAATACTGAGACCTTGAAAATAAACATGGCCTCAGCTGGAATATTCTGATTAATAAGGTTCAAATGTACAACATGAGATGAAGACAAGACAGCATTCAACATATATGACAGTTCACTAATGTGAGGATATGATGTCACATGTGCTTGATTCATGTTCACCTTTTAATAGAAAATGTGACAAACTTACCTGTTCATGTCTTGAGAACCAAACTTCATATTTCAATGGAAATTTCACCACACTGCTCAGAATAAAACCCTCCAATCTATTAAGCTTTACAAGACCTTAGACCCTTCTTTAAAACATGGGGGAAATTTCAACATTTTGGGGTTCCTAGCTAAGAGGTCTCATTTTACCCTTTATTTAAACTTATACTAATATTTACCAGATATCAGAAGCATTTGTAAATAGTCCGTCAATCAGAGCTTCCGGCGCCATCCACCTGACAGGAAGCAATCCTTCACCTTCTTTCCTGTAATAATCACTCTTATAAATATCTCGGGCAAGACCAAAATCTCCAATTTTGACAATTCTGCACTTTGCATCTTCATATCCTTTGCATGAAACTAGACAATTTCTTGCTGCCAAATCTCTGTGAAATGACATAGGTGCAGGAACATATAAACAGGACACTTAGGATAATTTATAAATGATTAAGGTATATTTAAACCAAAAATAAATATGCTTTATCTTACTAAAAGCTTTCCTTTACATTTTACAAAGAGGAAATTTCCCCTTTCAACAAGAGGATGGAAACTTTCACATCTTGCCTGAAAATTGTAGCAGATTTCAGCTGTGATATAAATGCACCTATGTATTACATCCAAAAGCAGTAATTGACTAACACTACATGTAATGATGCCATAAAATTTTGAACCTAAATTTGGCTTGTGATGTTAGATTTTTACACTACATAATACTACAAATATATATAAAATACTACATTTTCAAAGACATTTACAGAACATGCTTTCAACCTAAATTTGACCTCTAATGTTATGAAATTTACTATTAATCAGATTTTTACACTACATAATACTACAAATACATATAAAATATTAGATTTTCAAAGGTGCTTACAGAACAGAAATCAATCAAGATTTCTGTTCCACTTTTAACAGTAATAGCATTAAGCTTCCTGCCACAGTCAATACGTCAGGTAGAATTGCCAAATATTTAACATGCCCACATGACATGAACTGCTAACATGTCATTATACATTATTTTATCCTCCAATCATAACTGATTTGCAAGCATATCTGTTAATAACTTTCAGCTTTGCACTACATCTTTGCTTCAGTTAAGCAACAGATCTTTTCAGTCAGTGCATTCACTGAACTAGAAAGCCAAAAGGCTTAGTGATTCCTTGCCATATGATATATTGTAATAATAATGAACATGGATGCCCACATGACAAGCATGAGATCCCTCACTAATACTGAGGTATACTAGAAGGTCAAAACCTTTTGAGATCATGTGACCCAAAATGACCTTTCACACTCACTTAAAACAATAGGGAGCAACTACCTAAAAAGACCATCAACATGCTAAATATGAGCAATTCACAAACTGGGTATGGGCTCCCTCCACAGTTCAACAACCACATAAAATGTCATGTCTTCAAGGTTTTGCCCTTTTGTGACCCCAACCTTTGACCTCCACAAACAAAAGAAATCTCCCACGCAGTTACTGTATGATGCTGGTAAACTATGTTGTCTATTAACTTGATAAAGAGATATTTTTGAAACATGCTCCTTTAAATCAAAATTTTGGGTATTGAGGATAGCTCTCTATATAATGATGTCTCTATGATCCAAAAAGTTGACTGCATTGAGGTTAGTGTTACAACAAGCCCTAATCCTAACAGTCATCCATAAATTGGAACATACAGTAGAGACATCTCAACAGAAAGGTGTAACCTTGGCTATTTAGTGGTGGTCCTTTTGTAATTGTTTTTTGGTGTAATGACCTTCCCAATGACTATGAAATCCTTGAAAATTAACAAAAAATGGGAACACTAATAATCCAGAAATTAACAAGATTTGTAATTTGCCTTAATTTGTCTGCTTGTAGGAACACCACATAACAGAGTACAAGTCAAGTGTCCTTCGTTTGATACACAGTAGATACTATTAGGCTAGTTCTGATTACCTGAACTGCAGTACTTTCTGAAAAACAAGCCTTACTGAGAGGGCTAAATAAGTGTCAGACTAGATCTCCAGACAGGTAGGAAATGGTTAAAGCCATTGAGCTGTATGATTCAATCAGAAAACCCCTCAGGACACTGTGGCAGTCAAATGTGATGAATTAGGTATTAAAGATAACAGTGACCAGCAATTTTCACAGACTCTGGTGGGTCAGTTACAATTTGATTCATTCAGTTAGGCAATCTCAGTTCAAGCATGCTCAGGGGTATTTGATCCAAATGATCAGTTATTTAGTTCTTTTTATAAAACTAATTACCCGTGGTGTATTTAATTATCTAGTTCCCACTTCCATGTCCTTATGAGGACAGTGGCACAAGGTTTGTCTGCAACTTTTAACAATCTTTGATACTAAATTTAATGTTCTCTTCATATTTTCTTTAGGGTTATGGAAGAAACAATGCTTGTATGTTCTAAAAGAAATTTTGGGCATCATACAGAGCACTTGATCTGTTCAAAGTTTACACTTATGAAGTTCCCCACTGAACAATTCTTCTGCTTTGTGGGCATGGAAGCTTTCTCCAATATATTCAGACTATGTCCCCAAATAACCCTCATACAGCCTTTGTTTAACTCACATATTTCATGAAAATCTATAGGCCAAGATACTTATGGCAAAATCAGCATACCTATGACAGAGATAAATTAACTAACATGTCAGCCTGATGAACAGTTTTTTCCTTTTTAACTTTTCAGATTTTGTTCTACCCACTTACTCTTATGCGTATTTATACTGGCACTAAATGTTATAGGGCAAAACTTCAAACCAAAATCAACACTAGAAAGCCAACAGGCTTAGTGATTCCTTGCCATATGATATATCAATAGCAAACATGGAAACAAACATGACATGCATGAGATCCCATACAATTATCCTACTGAACTGAGATACCTTACCAGTGAGGCCAAAACTTTTTGACCTCATGTGACCCAAAATGACCTTTCGACCCCTTAAAAACAATAGTGATCACCTCACCAACACGTCCATCAACATGAGCAATTCAAAATTAAGCTTAGTACAGTATGAGTATGGAAGTACTACCTCCATGGTATGAGATCCCTCACAGTTATCCCCCTAAAAATATTATGTCTAAAGGGTTTTATCTTTTGTCACCTCAAACCTTTGATCTCCACAAACAAGAGGAATTTCTCACACAGCTTTAACATGCCAGAAAACTGTTTTGTCTCATTACTTGATAAAGCGGTATTTTGAAACCATTTTTATCCAAAGTTTGATCAATGGGGACAGCTCACCTTCTGAAGTCTCTGTCTTCCGATGCCTCTATGTTTCCAAAAGTCTGCTACTGAGGTTAGTGTTTAAACAAGCCCTCATCCAAACACTCTCCTACATGCATTGGATCAAAAACTGTGTTCTCACATACCCCACGCTCGAGGTAACACTGTGTTACCGCACGCTCGAGTAACGTGGGACCGCAGGTTAACACAGGGTCGGTGTTTAAATTTCGATCCACCCCAAATCGCAGGGTTAAGCAGTTTTAAACATCGTGTTTGTTTTAATCAAGCAAGGTCACAGGTATTTATGGCACTGATGACAGGTATTTTCTTACATTTTACTGTAATCGGTGTGTAAAATATTTGACCTCGTTACTATGGTAATGCTATCCAACCAAAGAAACACTGGGTATGTGAGAACACAGACTAGAAAACACAGGGTTAGCCTGCGGTTTTGTCTGATTGTAAACACGAGTTAACACTAGGTGTTGCGGGGTATGTGAGACCAAGCCTAAAGAGACATCTGAACAGAGATGTGTCACCTTGGCTATTAGTGATGGCAATTTTTGCTTTATGGGGGAAATGCCCCACCCATTGTCTATGGTATCCTTTGCAAATTAACAAAAGCTGATATCTATATTAATCCATAATTTAACAAGACTTTTAATTCGCCTTTTGTCTACTTATACTGTAGGTACAGCATAACACACAGTACAAGTTTTCCTTGTTTGATACACAGTATACAACATTACCCTTGCTCTTATTACCTGAACTAATTTTAAACGACAGCAGCAATGCAAAATAAAATCTTAATACTTTTGAAAAGTGTCATTAAGGGTAATCTTGAGGCAGTGGTTCTATGCATTAAGCTTAATGATACACTTTTTTTTTTTTGGGGGGGGGGGGGGGGGGGGATAGTGACATGGATAAAAATGAAATGTGAGACAAGAATTCCCACTCGATGATGATATTTGACATAACTATAATCCTTCACATAGGGGTTACTTTTTTGGTGCAGTTATCCAGATATATGCAGAGATGAGGCAAGTAGTATGCTGATACATTTTATGCTATCAAAAATTTAAAACAAATTTTACAATGAAACTAAAGTGATAAATAATCACTGTAGAGCATATTGAAAATGTAAAGCAGAAGCACCAATGTAGATAGACACCAATGTTTCAATCTGTGTTCAACAAAAATCCTAACACAAACACACTATTTGTTCAATTCCACCAGCTTTTATGTAAAGGACACTATTTCTGAAGGGTGTCAAGCTACAGTATTTCTAAGATGACTTTCAGTTTAGAAACTTGATCAAGTGTACATGAACTTCTCCATCTCCAGACAATGGCTAGGCAAACAACTTTTATTTGTGGTCAGATGAGACAAGATAATGTGGACAGTTATTTTATGCTTGATTTTGCAGAGGTGTGACTTTCATGGAGGTCTGACATTTTGACCACAAATAGAGTACTAAATGCATGCAGGGAATGGCAGGAAATAGGAGTATATACAAACAATGGGCTGTCATGGTTGTTATGTAATGAGATAAAAATAAGCTTTCTTCAGAGGGTTTATAAGAGTCAATTAACACCACTTATACAGTAAAAAGCTTAAGTCAATTGAGCTGTATGTTTGTATGAGGTAATCCTTCAGGACACTGTGGGGATAACTGGCAGTCAACTGTGAAAAATAAGGCCAGATAACTGTTACCAAATGGCAAAGAATGGGTCAGTCACAATTTGATTCACTCTATTAGGCAATGACAGTTCATGTGCACTGAAGGGTATTTGATACCAAATGATCAGTATAAATTAGGTTCTTTTTTGTAAAGCTAATTAACTGTGGTATATCTAATTAATCAATTCCCATTTCCAATTCATGCATGCTTGCATGCACATGTCCTCATGAGGACAGTAGGCACAAGGATTGCCAAACATTAGCACTTTTTGCCACTAAATTTAATGTTTTCTTCAGGTTTTTCTTTAAGATTATTGAAAAAGCAATGTAAGTATGTTATAAAAGAGATTCTTGTGCATCACACAGAATACTCTCTGTTCAAAGTTTACACTTATGAAGTTCCACATCAGTCATCTACTTAGTGTGCATAGAAGCATCTTCTAATATTTTCAGACTATGTCCCTAAATGAACCTTGTACAGACTGTTTAAACTCACATGTTCCACATCAGTTTCATGAAAATCTATTTACTTGTGGCTGCAAAATCAGCATACCCATGAGCATTGAAGCATGTATGCTAGCCTGATGAACACATTTTGCCTTTTAAGATTTTATATTTTGCTCTGCCCACTTTTCATGTATTAATACTTGGAACTTAATGTAATAACAGGGTACAATTTCATGCCAGAATCAACATACTGCACAGTGTTCTACCATGTGATGTGCCTTTTTGTGCACCTAAGACCTTCTTCCTATGAGTTTGCTTCAGTACTTTACAAATACATTTTCAAAATTACCTCACTAAAGAATTTAAATAGTGAAGTTAATGATCTGTTCCAAAAAAATTATATACCTATGCCTTTTACATTACCCATGCCAAATTATTCGTACGCTTTCACCCTAACCGCTCATGTATATTAACTTCAACAGTTATACTCTTTTGAGATTTAGTGTTTGCAAGGTTTAGATGTTTTGAACTCTGATGACCCCAAATGACCTTTGACATCCAATAAAAACAATAGGGGTCATCTACTCAATATGGACAATCCACTTGGTAAATATGAGACTCCTGGCAGTTACGTTTCTTGACATATGGTGTTAACAAGTTTTTGAGCTTTTCATCTCTAATGACCCCAAATGACCTTTGACCTCCACCAAAAATAATGGTGATCATCTACTTGATATGGGCAATCCACCTGCTATGTATGAGATCCCTCACATATTCCCTTCTTGAGATACAGTGTTTACAAGATTTTGACCTTTTTTCCTCTGGTGACCCCAGATGACCTTTGACCTCCATCAAAAACAATAGGGACCATCTACTCAATATGGACAATCAGCATGGTAAGTATGAGATTGCTCACATTTTTCCTTCTGGAGATATCGTGTTTACAAGCAATTTCCAAGGTATTTACATTTTGACCTCTGGTGACCCCAAATGACCTTTGATCTCTACCAAAAAAAATAGGGACCATCTACTCAATGTGGACATTCTACATGCCAAGTTTGAGATCCCTGGGGGTTACCCTTCTTGAGATATCGTGTTTACAAGCAGGCGTCACACACACACATACACACACACACACACACACACACACACACACACGACATCACCATCGCATAGATTCCTTGCCTGCCTTCGGCAAGGAATCAAAAACACTAATGACAAACAAATTCATTTGTTTGTTTAAATCCACCATCACAAATTTGTTTTAGCAAAGTTGTGATGCAATTCAGTGACAACTTAGTTCTTCTCAAATAACTAGAGGCCTGATGTACCTGAAAGGAAAACTTCAAGAATTATGTTTCTCTAATTTTAGGCACTCCATAAAAAAATCTTGTTTTGTAAAACTATCAAATTTATTACAACTGAACTTCTGTTAAGGTAAATGGTTTACATTGGTAAACTCTTAATATAAACAGCATCCATTGATGACACTTTAGTTGCAATCAAATCTGTAGTTTTAAATAATCATATTATAAATTCAATTACCTATGTACGAAGTGCATTTCTTCCAAATATTTGCATCCTCTTGCTACATCTGTTACTATGTCTACTAAATCTGCTTCAGTAAGTTTAGCTTCAGTTTCTTGAGTAGCTCTGGCAGCCCTCAGGTAACTGAGGAGGTCACCCCCTTCCATTAACTCCAGGATAATGTAATGTGGGTCATTGTCCAAACAGACTCCAAGTAAACCCATTATATTAGCATGGTGAAAGTTGCTGAAATTAGGAAAATCAGATGTAAAAAAAAAGTAAGATGGCATAATGTAAACAGCAACCAAAATGCTAAACATTGTACTACAAGGACAACTCTATTGGTTTCCAGAACAGACCCTACTTATCCCCCCTCCCCCCCCCTCCCTGTAGCCCTGTAACGTGAATTACATGAACTTAGTTTTTGTGTTTGGTGAAAATAATATACAATAGCAAAACAGTTTCAAAACCAACAACAGCTTTGGAATGGTCAGCCTTACATTATCAAACTTTCCGCTATGATACTCCTGAGGGCCCTGGAGAAGCACACAACGTGTTTGTGTGCATCTCTGTAAGAGGATGTAGCCCTGTAACATGAATTACATGAACTTAGTTTTTGTGTTTGGTGAAAATAATATACAATAGCAAAACAGTTTCAAAACCAACAACAGCTTTGGAATGCTCAGCCTTACATTATCAAACCCTCCAATATGATACTCCTGAGGGCCCTGGAGAAGCACACGTGTTTGTGTGCATCTCTGTAAGAGGATGATCAACATCACCGTACCACCACATCTATCCTAAAGGAACTAAAGAGGTGACAAATTAAATGTCTGTCATGGTAGGTTTGCATTCAAATGTAAACTCCCATTCTCCCATCCGAAACTTACCAAAATGAAAAATTGTTAGCCACCAGTAGAGGGCATTTCTTGTATACATGACCACTGAGGGTAAAGCTATTGTCTAGGGCCTGAATTGATTTTCTTATTTCACCAAATCAACTTGAAATGCATTTTTTTCCCCCAGGCTTTTAAGAAGCTAAATCCTTTTACAGAAAGTTGAGAAAACCTTGAGTATTGTGAAAATTCTATAAAAAAAAAAATGTATATTTCAAATCTGAGTGAAAAGCTTTTATGATAACACAGACACCAATTCCCTGAATAAGACAAAGGGCAATACTGCCCTCTATGATTATTCTGTGCCATTCTGAGTGTCACCTCCACTGACCTCATTAACATAGCTTCCTTCAAGAAATCTTCCTTCTCGTCATCTGTTGCTCCCTTCTTCAAAGTCTGTTTGAATGAAAATACATTAAAGGCTCAGCTACATTCTTTAATGTGTCTCTTTATTTTAACCAAAAACAAAAAAAACATAAAAAAGAAAATGTTCCATTTTTTTTTTTAATATTTATCCAATAAACTCAGACTAAGATACAAACGAGAACAAAATTCCCTTAAATCTGACCTTGATCATTTGATGGGCAAAATGACTTTCAAAAATGCAAACTAAACGGTGAGATATAGTACTATTATTCCACAATAATAAACTTTCCACTACAGATTTTTACTACAAAAATCTTCATTTCGAATAAAAAGGGATTTCTTTACTTTCATCTGTTCCAATTGCTCTATAAACAAAATGAAAAAAAAAAAAGCAATAAACATAAAGCATACCAAATAACTAGGTAAATTTTCATCAAGACATCACAAGTGGCATGCCATATGGTATGTAAGTTCAGCTGTAATGTTTATGGATATGTTTTACGTTTTAATTACCTGTTTCCAATTTACCATGTTCTACTTAAGTTTTATTATGAAGATAGGTTTATGGAAAAAAACCCAACCAAATGACATATTATATTAGTTAGAAAGTCGCATTTAAAGAATAAGTTACCCACCTTCACAGCAACTTTTGTCTTTCCAGATGTGTCTGTTAAAATGTTTAATGCAACACCCTCAAAAACCTCACCAAAAGCACCACTTCCCAAAAACGTAAGAAGCTTGAGCCTCTCTCTAGGAAACAGAGGGAGCTGTGATTTGCTACCATCAGCTGAAGTCCTATTAAAACAATGAAATACAAAGGATATTGAAGGTTGTCAAAAGTTAAGCTGCAAGAGCTGTATTGTTTTAACCTAACCATATATACATTTTAACAAAGCCAAGCTGTGTTTATTTCCCCAAATTTCATCCTAAGGTAGAACAGGAACACACATAAATAGTTCTATCCTTTAAAGCACTTATTGATGGAAGGTAAAAGAATGTGGTGGTCCATTCGAGGATTTCTCTCCATCCATCCTATCAAACCATGAACTTGCCAAAGTATTACCACAGGTAAGTAAGGTTACATCATGTTAATATGAGGTAGAGGGCAGGAAGGGGGCAATGTATATAGATCTCTCCTTTATAGCACTTTCTAAAATCCAAATAAAAAACTACACAACTTTTCATTTTGTTTTTTGTTCAAGTGAACACTTGTAGCAAATCCCAAAATGTGGACACTGCTTCACTTTTCAATTACACAAATATATTTTTCAGGTACTACCCCAACATCACTCACCCCTACACTACTAAAAACTCTTACAATGAACAGCAACCATATGCAATCACTACTTTACTACACCTACAGGATTTTACCAATCTATTTCCTGTCCCACTCTTTCACCTTCTAACAAACAACTACTGCTGGTCTACACAGATACAGTCAGCAGAGCAAGGCCAGGGCCATGCCCCCCTCCAAGTTCTAAAAAAATTATTTTGTGATGGAACAAAAACCAGAATGCAAAAATGCATTGAGGTTTCGATGATACATACATGCTCTTTTCAATAAAATGCTACATTTCTTGTAACAACTGGTGACCCAAAATAGCCTTTGTCTCCACCTGTAAGTGACTGGTTTTTCTTTCATACTGTGCCTTAAGATATTCTGCAAACAAGGTTTTCAGAGTTTGATGCCAGGTGATACCAGATGACCATTGACCTCCACAAAAAACAACAGGTACAGTACTTTCAACTCACCATAGCACATCCACATACTAATTGGGAAATCCATCCAAGTTTCCTACCTTGAGATATCCCATTTTGACAAGTTTTTCAAAGTTTGACTGATCATGACCCCAGATGTCCTTTCACCTCCACAAAAAATAACCTTATACAGACCATCTTCTCACCATAATTCATTTACATACTAATTTTGAAATCCATCCACCTTTCATACCTTGAGCTATCCTAAACAAGTTTTTCTGAGTTTGACCCCCATGACCCCAAATGACCTTTGACCTCTACCAAAATCAATAGGATTCTTCCTCCCATTATAACGCATCAACATATCAAGTTTGAAATCAATCCAAGCTTCCTACCTTGAGATATAGCGTAAACAAGAAGTTCGGAGTTTGACCCCATGTGACCCCAAATGACCTTTGACCTTCACCAAAATTTATTGGGTTATTTCTTACATCATAACGCATCAACATATCAAGTTTGAAATGAATCAAAGTTTCCTACCTTGAGATATAGTGCAAACCAGGATTTCGGGGTGTGACCCCATGTGACCCCAAATTACCTTTGACCTCCACGAAAATAAATAGGGTTCTTTCTTACATCATAACGCATCAGCCTATCAAGATTGAAATGAATCCAAGTTTCCTACCATAATGTATCATGTAAACAAGGATTTCAGGTTTTGACCCCATGTGACCCCAAATGACCTTTGACCTTCACGAAAATAAATTGGGTTCTTTCTTACATCATAACGCATCAGCCTATCAAGATTGAAATGAATCCAAGTTTCCTACCATAATGTATCATGTAAACAAGGATTTCAGGTTTTTACCCCATGTGACCCCAAATGACCTTTGACCTCCACGAAAATACATCGGGTTCTATATTACATCATAACGCATCAACATTTTAAGTATGAAATTGATCCAAGTTTTCTACCATGAGATATCATGTAAACAAGGATTTCAGGGTTTGACCCCATGTGACCCCAAATGACCTTTGACCTCCACCAAAATCAATAGGGTTCTTCCTTACATCATAACGCATCAACATGTCAAGTTTGAAATTAATCCAAGTTTCTTACCATGAGATATCGTGTAAACAGGGATTTCAGGTTTTGACCCCATGTGACCCCAAATGACCTTTGACCTCCACCAAAATCAATAGGGTTCTTCCTGACATCCTAACACATCAACATATCAAGTATGAAATTGATCCAAGTTTCCTACCATGAGATATCGTGTAAACAAGGATTTCAGGTTTTGACCCCATGTGACCCCAAATGACCTTTGACCTCCACCAAAGTCAATAGGGTTCTTCCTGACATCCTAATGCATCAACATATCAAGTTTGAAATTAATCAAAGTTTTCTACCATAAGATATTGTGTAAACAAGGATTTCAGGGTTTGACCCCATGTGACCCCAAATGACCTTTGACCTCCACCAAAATCAATGGGGTTCTTCCTGACATCCTAACGCATCAACATATCAAGTATGAAATTGATCCAAGTTTCCTACCATGAGATATCGTGTAAACAAGGATTTCAGGGTTTGACCCCATGTGACCCCAAATGACCTTTGACCTCCACCAAAATCAATGGGGTTCTTCCTGACATCCTAACACATCAACATATCAAGTATGAAATTGATCCAAGTTTCCTACCATGAGATATCGTGTAAACAAGGATTTCAGGATTTGACCCCATGTGACCCCAAATGACCTTTGACCTCCACCAAAATCAATGGAGTTCTTCCTTACATCATAACGCATCAACATATCAAGTATGAAATTGATCCAAGTTTCCTACCATGAGATATCGTGTAAACAAGGATTTCAGGGTTTGACCCCATGTGACCCCAAATGATCTTTGACCTCCACCAAAATCAATAGGGTTCTTCCTTACATCATAACGCATCAACATATCAAGTATGAAATTGATCCAAGTTTCCTACCATGAGATATCGTGTAAACAAAGATTTCGGGGTTTGACCCCATGTGACCCCAAATGACCTTTGACCTCCACCAAAATCAATAGGGTTCTTCCTGACATCCTAACGCATCAACATATCAAGTATGAAATTGATCCAAGTTTTCTACCATGAGATATCGTGTAAACAAGGATTTCAGGGTTTGACCCCATGTGACCCCAAATGACCTTTGACCTCCACCAAAATCAATAGGGTTCTTCCTTACACCATAACGTATCAACATATCAAGTTTGAAATTAATCCAAGTTTCCTGTCTTGAGATATTGTGTAAACAAGGATTTTGGTTTTTGACCCCCTGTGACCCCAGATGACCTTTGACCTCAACCAAAATAAATAGGGTTCTTCCTCTCAGTATGGGGTATCTGTGTACCAAGTTTGAGAACTGTCAGATCTTCCCTTCTCAAGATATCGTGTAAACAAGCAAAGTGTCACAAACACACACACATACACACACACACAGTCGTGTTTTTACACACAACTGAGGACTTCATTGTTATATCCATTGTGTCTGCTTACTTAACCCTAACCTTCACAATAGACTGTCTATTGTTAGACAACCGAGGACTTGAGAAATCTATTGAATTTACTACCGAGGACCTGGAAGTCTATTGTTTAGGTCCTCTGTTTTACACAAAGACAAAGCCACACATACACACACACACACATACACACATACATACACACACACGCCATCATGAATGCATAGGTTTCTCTTTTCATCGAAACCAAAAATGACTAGATGGACCAAAAACGTCCAGTGCAGATAAACATTAATTCTACCCATGTCAGGTGATGCCTACAATCTTTTTAATTTTAAATTCTTTTCAAGCCGATGAGGCAGGAGTGCCCAACCAACCAATCACTATTTGTTAAAGGTTTGGAAAATATGAAACAAAAGAACAAGAAAAAATAAGAAAAATTGTTATGAGATTTGTTCCTGAAGAGAAATCCCCCAAACTCCTTAGTAGATTGACACATTTGGGTTTGCCATACTGGCACAGGACTGAAATACCACATAACAGTTGCCACCAGTTGATGTTGGATCACAAAAATTTATGCACCCCTATCCTTATGGCTATGAGACCAGGCTCTGCTAGTAGGAACTGGAGTGTAACATTTACTTTACAGTTTTATCACTTCGTAACATTGTTTACATGCACACCTAGTAAAAATAGGATCTTCAGTAACAATTGACCTAGGGTTAAGTCTGAGTCTTCCTACAAAGAGACAATAGGCTAACCAGTTGGTGTAATTCCAGCAATTTTTGGCCCCACAGTTAGATGGGATTTAGCAACACATCAACACAAACGTGTTACATAGTGCTGGCTAGATAAAACAGTAAAATTCAAATATAAAATTTAAGTTCAGTTTCAAATACCATTCAAATATGATTCAAGTCCTCCCCTTTAGTTGCCTCTTATGATAGGCAGGGAAAACAATAGACATATTTTACAACCCCCCAACCCCCCGTCAACAAAGGTGGGCAGAGAGGGTTGAGCCTCTACAAGTTTACATAATTATCTACAAGTTAAATAAGTACTTTCTAGTTACATAAGTACTTACAAGTTACATAAGAACTTACAAGTACTTACAAGTTTCCATAGGTACTTACAAGTTACATAAGTACTAACAAGATACATAAGAACTTATAAGTACTTACAAGTTTCTATAAGTGATTCAAGTCACATAAGTAGTAACGAGTTACATAAGCACTTACAAGTTTCCGTAAGTACCTACAAGTTTACAAAAGTACTTACAAGTGTGCATACATCTGGTTCCCTTCCATGGTGGTGGGATAATCCCTCAAAGTTGCTAACTCTGCATCTGTTCGGTATGAAACTGTTCCGACATAAGGAGCCTTCTTTTCATGGTTTCTTTGCTTAACTTAAAAAGAAAACAAAATTTTGGATCTGATTACAAATTTTCTACACTATCACTGGACCATAAAAGAAAATTTCAATGACTTTTACTTGATACATTGATCACATGAAGTAACTCATTAGACTAGCAGAAGCCAAATAGCTTATATCAAAATTCTTTGCCTCATACTTGTGGAAAAAAATACAAAAATAGATTACAGCCTAGAATGATTTAAAGGTCAAGAGCAGTACCCCCAAACTTATTTTGAAGCAACAATTAAACATTACGATTTTCTCCTTATTTTCCTTTAAAGTATCTTCATCATATTTTTGGACTTCAGCATTGCATACTTAGGGTGAACCAAGCAGTAGATTTCACATTTGAAGGGAAACAATGAGGTCACATGACTCTAAACAGCCAATCATGAAATGGGATGGTCTACTACCCTACTTCAAGTTGGGATGACTGCTCTTGCCCTTTAATATGCTTTTTTTTTTACTTTAAAATATTTTCCAAAAATCTTGTGACTTTCAAAAAAAAAAAACAAATTACACCAAAAGCAGTAAAATCATCAACAATACAAAAAATTTACATATACTATGAGTGACATGATACCTGGTCAGCTATATTGTCTTTAATAAAATATACTCACCACAATATAATAAAAGAATAAGAAGCACTACAAGCACCAATACCACAGCCACCACGACACCAATGATGATACCTATGTTAGAATCAGCTAAAAAAGATAGACAATGGAAACAAAAAAACACAAACATTTCATTAAACACATTATTTATTTTATTTCAGATAGTTAAGTAAAGGATTTTGTAAACTGTTATGTATGAAAAGAGCTAGTTGGGAGTTTTATCCAACTTCTTTGATAAGAATTTCAACCTGTGCAACTAGATAAACATGCGCAAAAATGCAGATCACACAGGTGAACAGCAGAGCATACACTTTTCATAGCACCTGACAGACATTACTACCCAATAATTTAATTAGTCCGTTAAATTAGAATAGCACAGAGCAAACAAAAGTGCTTTGTCCATTTCACTGAATGAAGTCATCTACTTTTTACTTGTACTCATTACTGACACATCACCATGTTCCCTATTGCTGTTAAAACAAGCATGATGAATAAATGTCCTTTTTTACAAATTTAGCCTACAATTAAGGCAAAATTTTCCTGAATAATAAAATTGTTGTTCCTTCAACAGCCTAAAGGGGCTAGTAGAGCTGATGTCAATTACTTGTGACAAGTTTGAAGAACATCATACATTAATACTTTAACAACTCTTCTAAGAAGCTTCACTCATACTAAATTATCTTCTACTTACATAATCAAAAAAGGGAAAAATTTTACTTTTATCAACAGGGATTTGAAAAAGATTGATCTAATGGTTAAAGTCTCTGGCTATGAATTTGAAATAAACGATTTCAATCACTGATAAGTCTATCATAACCATTCCAGTAGTCCGCCAGATGTAGAGAATCTATGAGTTTGACCATTTATCATCAAGATGAGAGTAATAGGTATGTCAAACACTAATGAAACTGTGAACAAATACAGCAAGCCCCTTTAATACTTGTTGAAGGGTGAACCTACCTGCTGGTTCAGGTTCCACCATGAAAGGCGCACTTTCAGGACCAAACTCTCCACTCCCGATATCATTCGCTGCTGATGCTCTAAATATATACATGAAATTTTCAGTCAGATTCAGTTTCCACTGTGTGTTTGTACCTTCATAAACTGTCGTCCAGTCTTCAAATGCTCTTTTGTTTAAGTTAGAATTAGTTGTAGTTCTGCAAAATAAAAGTATTGAAAATAAAGACAAAAACAAGTTATTACCTTACTTGTCTTTTGATGACAAGTACCAGTGACTGATTTCAATGACTATTTTTGTCTCCCCTTGCAAACAGGTTGGCCTAATATAACACTTTTCATGCTTTCTTTATAAAATGAGTGCCACCACAAGTGTATATTTATTCATCCTAATTATATTTTCAGGTACATAACAAATAGCATATGACAATTCTGAATCAACAAGTGACAAAAAAAGACCTACACAGCAAAAACAACCTCCACACAACATGCAGATACAAAATGTGAACTCAAAACATATTTTTATCTACTGATGCTGAAATTTAGTCTATCGGACATGAAATTAGTCATGACACTCTTACGGTTTCTCCCATTACTGTACCATTTTCTGACTAATGTAAAGTACCATTTTAAAAGCACCATTTATGGAATACCATTCCACCCTCACCCCTTATCCCTCCCCCCCACACACACACATACAGTCTACATCCCCTTAAATAATCACCAATTTATTTAAAAGTTTTATGGCATACCTGCCAACTTTTTCCAAAGGAAAATAGTAATGAAGATACACATGGTGATCGCCGGCCCAGGGGAGGGGGTGTGTCCCCCTCCCCTTTGAAAAATTTTTGCCTTTGTACGACAGGCTAGACGGAAAATGGTGCAACATTTGGTACAAGATTTGAATGAAATGAAACAACCTTCTTTGTTTATTTTTCTTGCTTGGTGAAATATCTTCAAGGAGAAAGTTGCATCTTTACTTACATGCAGTTAACTTTAAATCTGTGAGGAAACAGAAATGCATGAAATAGCCCCTTCGCCATCTACATTTCCCTGGCCATCCCAAATCAACTGTAGGCTAGATACCTCATAAGAATGGCTATTTGTTTCCCTTTACTAGGCTTTTCTAGGCCTAGATGTTTTGCACATTTTCACCCTCCAAAACTAAGTTACTAGGCCTAGTAAGACATAGGCTAGGCCCTACTACATTACATTTACCTACAAAAAGGCTGGGTGTTTGGGTCTAGTGATACTATTCTTCATAGTTTGACACACATTCCAACAAACCAGAGAGTGTAGAGGCCTATCATTGAAATGGAATCCTCACTCTGTCAATTGCATCGATATAATTATAAGCCAGTCAGCTAGCCTATACCAGGAATCTCATGTTACCCTAAAGCATACTGTATAGGCCTAGCCTACACTCAGATACTACAATAGTAGCTAAAAGTTCAATGAAATACATCGTGCATTACTTCACGGTCACATACAGTAGCCTAACGTTAGGCCTCACTGAGAAACATTCCAAGTTTCACTAACCAGAATCGATGTTTCCAAACGTGGAGCAGTTAGGCGGTTTGTACAGTAAATTGAGGTTTGAATTTTAAAGAATATTCACTGGTAAGAATCTCAAAAAAGAAAGATGTTTACCATCAACAGAGAGCGCTACGTAGCATAACCATTAACACGTCATTGCCATATGCAGTACAGCCAGCCAAAGGAGGATACGATACGAACCACTGCACCAGAAGTGCAATACATGTCACCGTGTTACATACCGTGCAGCCGTATTGCATGCTGCATGCATGCTATATAGAGCATGTGTGCTGTATCCGTACGTACACACAGAAGCAGCGTGGCATTGCATAACACACACAGAAGCCAACTTAACACACTGCGAGGCAGTATATGGCAGTGCATGCAGCGCTGAGTGTATTTTCACTAGTTGGTGTATGCAGGAGCTTTCCACATTGCATGTTTACATTTGAAGACTGTACTTCAGGGATCGGGAAAATGAAAAATCGTAATTTGGGCGCTGTAATTCGGAATTCGTAGTCGGGTATAAAAAATCGTAATAATTACGCCAAAATCGTAAAAGTTGGCAGGTATGTTATGGTACTGATTAAACAGTCATTCTATCTTACATGCTAAAACAATTCATGCAGGTAAAGAGGGATACTTACTTTGCCTGTAGGGTGTATACAAGCTCCCCTGGACCTCTCCTCTCTGGCTCTTCCCAAACTACGAAATCTCCATCAACCATTGGTGTACCTACAGCACCAGGCACATCACCTGAACAACCAAAAACCGTAAATATAAGTCTAGAAGAACCATAAATGTACTTAAGGTGCCGTAGAATAACCATAAATGTAAGGTGTCTTAGAATAAAGTCTTCATTTATAGTGGGAATGGTTCTGTTATTTTAATGTTGGTTCCATTTAAAGGGGACGTTTAAAAGTAAAGAGCAGTCCCCCAAAACTTATTATGAAGAAAAAGCTAAAAAACACAATTTTTATCTAATTTCTCTTCAAAGTATCTTTCATTACATTTTATGACTTTACTATTGCATATTCAAGGTAAAACAAGCAGTTATTTCTGGAAAATTTCACATTTGAAGAGAAAAAAAACATTGTCACATGACTTCCAACAGCCAATCATGAAACGGGACATTCTACTACACTTCTCCAATTTGGGATGACTGCTTCTCCCCTTTAAGCAAAAAAATACTTTCATATTTGAAAAAGGAAACAAATGTACATAGCCTGTAAAACTTCCATTCACATTGCACATGTACTTCTCAAGATATCAGTAAATGAAGTCACTTGGTTTGTGTTCCAAATTGAGGTTAAGGGCAGCAGAGGTCAAATCACTTCCTCCACAGTGACAAGAAATGTTTTGTTTTCCTTTGTTTTAACAGACTGTTGTGTTAACCTTAAAGTTAAAAGGTATAGGACCTCCCTATGAAGATTGCAAAGTTTGTAAGGTTCTCATGCCACTTGTGCAATTACATTCTGATAATATGGGATTGTCGAAGAGAACAATGGTTGTAAAGTTAAAAGAAAAACAAGAGACTGTCCATTAAGGTGAGGATATGTCGTCATATGTGCTTTTCCTGCTCATATCTTGAAAACCGCACATCGAATTTCAATGCAAATTTCACTGAAAAGCTTAGAATAAATACCCCTCTCACATATCAAAACTTGAAAGGACCTTAAACCATTCTTTTAAACCGTACAATTTCAATGCCAGAAAAAGACACTGGGTTATGATCAATGAAAAATTACATTCTTTTGAGTTTAACTAAGCTCAGTTTAGTAAAGCAAATTTTATTATGAGATTAGAAAAAGGGTGTATATGTATCTAGATGAAGTGTGGTTTTGGTGTTTATGTCAAGCTCTAGTTAGACCTCATTTGGAATATGATGCTTGTGTTTGGAACCCTCACCTGAAAGAAATATTGATTTATCAAAGACTTGCACTGAAACTCTTTTCATCCCTAAAAGGTTTATAATATCAAGATAGATTGCATGAGTTGCATTTACCTACCCTTTATTACAAAAGGTTTAGGGGAGACATGACTGAGGTTTTTAAAATAATTTGTGATATTTATGACATTTCATAATGTTACCTTTACCATGCATTAGTACAAGGAGAGATATTTCAAAAGGTCACTTTTTTAAACATTGTCAGTCACATTTAAAGAATTTTTTTAAAGAAATAGAGACTTCCAGCTAAAGTTGTTTACCCTTGAAAAAAGACTTGACCAATTTGGGGATATGATATTTGATTTTGAAGTTAGTCAGCATTCATATATTTTACAGTCTGTTGACAAGGTTCAGTCTGTAACTGTGTTTCTGAAATTTGATACAGACATAGAGGATTGTAAACTCTGAAATCCATATCATTTCATATATCATATATCATATATCATGTGTCATATATCATACCGTACCTCATACCGTACCCCATACCGTACCCCATACCGTACCCCATACCGAACCCCATACCGTACCGTACCGTATCGTATCATATCGTACCATATCGTACCATACCGTATCATACCGTACCATACCGTACCATACCGTACCATACCGTACCATACCGTACCATACCGTACCATACCATACCATACCATATCATATCAAATCATATCATATATCATTAAGTCAACACAATACACAGAAAGGCACCTGGTAAACCTTTTCTTCCTTTTATTCACAAAAGCAGAATTTATTGTACCAACTATTTTTTTAGCAGAAGTATGCTTATCATGGTAAACAAAACACTGAATATTGATTAAAAACTTTAATTGGCAGGGGAAGCTTTCTGCTCAAAATGGCTGGAGCTTTGACTGATATTTAAAGTGAAGGTCAAGCAATTCATCATGATATGTGACACACGTTACTTGCAACCTGTATGTCAATTTATTAAAAACAAAGACTTAAACCTGATGACACAAAATTTCAAAATCCCAATTCTTAAAGGGATAATCATCAGAGGTTGTGTTTGCAAGTTTTTTACCATAATTCTGCACCACAGTGGTACACTGAGTTAAAACTAACAACAAAATACCTGTCATTACAGTCGAACAATGTGATTAGTAAAAATGAAAAGTACACTTTCCTTGTGAACAAACATGGAATATTTTCACCATGACTGAAAGGATATTAATAAATCCTCATTCAACAGTTACTGAGAGGTTATAGCTTTGCTATTATTTTTTCCAGACGATGATTGCAATGATGACATAGGTAAGAAGGAGGCAATGAGCAGGGAGACAGACTTAAAGGGCAGGGGCAGTCACCCCAACTTGAAGCAGTGTAGTATACTGTGTAGTTCCATGACTGGCTGCTGAGAGTCATGTGACAGCATTTTTACTCCTCAAATGAGAAATTCACTGGAGGTTACTGCCAGGTTTACCTTTCATATGTTATATTGAAAAAATAAAATATTATGAGAGATTCTTTGAACAGAAATGGGATGAGACTTGTAATATTTAGCTGTTGCTTCAAAACAAGTTTGGGGGTACTGATCTTGACCTTTAATGTTTCTTCTCATCTGAAAGACATTTTCAATTTCTCTACATTTTCTTAAAACTTCAGATTAGATAGAAAAATCAAGGTGCTGGAATTAAAGCTAGCTTTTCTCTCCCAAACAATGATTACCCCTTTAACCCAACATCACCAACCCCTTCAAAATTAACTTACCAAGAGTGGTAACTTCAATAGTGTCTTCTGCGGGTATATCCTGATTTTCATACCAGAATTCTGAAATGAACTGAGCTTGAAGGCGAATCCTATATTTACTGTATGGTCTCAGAGCATCGGATGTGCCAAGGTATTGCTCATAAATCATAGATTCTTCTTCTATTTCTTGCTCAGGTCCTCTTGTCCACTCTGTTTCCTCTGGTTGCTAATTAGGAAAGATAACAGTATATGAACTTTCTCATCAATTACATTTCTAAAATAATAATAATAATTAAGCATCTTTTTAGACACATAAATGTTAAAAACATCTCCATGCGCTTTACAGAGAAGAAAACATACAATCAATTATATGACAAAAATATGACACAGGTTTTCTTGGATAATTGAGCTATGGGACATCCAAAAAATTAAACAAAGAGAAATTTTTTTAGACTTTTTAATAAAGTTACAATGTGCAAAGTTAAGGGCCCATGAGGCATTTTGCTGGCTAGCATGCTTTCTCAAACTGTCTTACAAAGCACATCAAACTATCAAACTGATCATCTTTCTCATCTCCCTTCCATACAAGAACAATTGTTCATTGAAGTATCCACACAGACTGGGACAACTGAGCCAAACATAAATACAAATAAAGTTTGACTTTAATATACTTTTTGCATGCTCAAGATGAAAGTTAAAACATGAAGTGATTTGAGAAATATGGCAATAAATTATATTTGAGAGCATCCAAGGGTTGGCAACATGAAATTTCTAAAGATTGTAAAAAACCTGATTAAATCTTCAAGAATCCAACAATCATGCTCAACTGACCTCTGTGATCTGTGAATCTATGAATCTATGTTCCAACTGATAAATTTGAATGCTGCCATCTTCTGGTGATATCCATGTAACTTTTATTGTGTAAGGTGTTTCGCTCACAGCTTCTATCATTCCTGGTTTTTCAAATGTGATTCCACTTATTTCCTCAGATTCTCCTTGCAACTGTCGATCTTCTTCTCGGGCATTAGTGTGCATTACATATACCTGCCAATGACATTCAGATTATTTTTTCATTTTACTGGTTGGTTGGAACTGTATGAGAAAGATTAACATGCATAATAAAAAGACAATTTTTATATCTTAAATACAGGGATAAACTTGAGACTTCAGCAAAAAAAAAAAAAAAACGAGCCTGAGACATCTAAAAAAAGAGGAAATTGAGAAGCAGGCACTAGGGCAAGGGGTCCAGGGGAGAACTTAAGGGCCCCTAATGGCATTGATATCATTTTAATATGGACATCTGACTGGATAGAACTCTGAGGGCTGTTTGTATCAGTTCAATACCTGAGATTTATGATACATTTATTAAAAGAAATTTTTGGGGTACTTGACTTGACAAAAAGAGGAAATTTCCTCTAAAGAGAGGAAGTATCTCATGCCTGTAAATAACATTCCACTTCCAAATTAAATACCTGTTCTTTTGTGGGGAGCTACTCATGACAGACCAGTGTGATTCAGAGGTCTTATGCTTAAAAGTTTGGTCTGCTTAATCTTTTTGTTGTCCTTTTGAGGATCTTATTCCATGAGGGAACAGCACTTGTTCAGGAGTAATTGTTTGGAATTGGTGCTGGCTGTCGCCAGAGAGTGGATTGGGCTTAGAACACTTTTTTATAGGAAAGAAACATTGAACCATAAATCCACATACAAAGAACTTATCTCGCACATACTTAATAATTCATAAACAATGTGTCATGTTGCTTTATTATTCAGTTTATGTATGTATATCAATTCCAATTTCCTTGTCACCTTTAAATATATTCCATCTTAAAATTTGTCACCCATAAATATGTGTTTCCTCAAAATGTGAAGGGCAAGAGTTGGGCATTATAAGTACGTCATCTACTGTTTCAAAAGCTCACAGGCAATAGTGAGGAATGCCGCTGTAAGTTGGAGGTGAGGAAGGATTAAAAACCAGTCGGCTTTATGATTCCTTGTCTATTTCGATCTGACGATTCAATTGGTACTTCAATTGGTTATTTAGTTAAATAGATGTGGTGCACTGTCTTGTTTTCCCTATCCCATTGCTTATGCTGAGCAAAAAGTCCAATGGCAGTAGGTTCTATTAGACACACTGTACTGTGGCACAAGAATCAAAACACTAATGTATTGAGGTATTTAATTCTGTGGCAAACAGACAAGACGAAATGAAGGGTTCTAACTGTATCTACGATATTTTTCAAAGGATTAAATATGAGTCTTTGGCCAAAATGGCCTCAGATTTTTGCCTTCCTGGGAAATGTTAATAATCATTTTTTTTCTTTTGTTGAAGATAAAACTACAAGGTGCTAAAATTTATGACAGCAGATTTGTTCATTTGAGACAGTTACCAGTTAGCAGTTAACATGGTCAATTTTTTAAATATATGACCAAAATGGTGTGCTACAAAAAATTTTCATACAACTGTGTGGCAGGTAAATAGGGGACAACACTACAATATATGCTTCGCTTGGTTTCATTCTATGTGATCTGCATAAAACACATGTTTGCAATAATTTCTTTCTCTCAACATTGCAAATCTATAAACCAAATTTGAAAAAAGGAAATAAATAACTGCCATGCTGCGACACCATGATTACAAGCCATTCAGGTCTGTAGCCTGGCAAGGGGCTGAAGGGGAAGAAATGTCTAGGGGAGTTTTTATCAGGGGAACAAATGAGCAAATGTGATAAAAGCAAAATTTACTCTCTACGAGGCAAAAAAGATTACAAACTGAAGCCAATTACAAAGTTTCGCAGTTTGAACTCTGGTACCATGTCCTCAAATGACCTTTGACCTGAACAAAAAACAATAGTGTTCTTCTTCTGCACAAGACAAATCTATACATGAAATATGAAGTGTTTGGCACTGCTATCTTGAGATAAACCATGCTATTTTCAAGGTTTTGGCAATTTCATTGGTGACCTCAAATGGCCTTTGACCTTCACCAAAAACAATAGGGTTCTTCCTGTCAACATGAAAAATCTATATACCAAATATGAAAAGAGTTGGTCACACCTAAACTGAGATATCCTATTTACAAAGTTTTCATTTTTTACCTCTGGTGACCTGAAATGATCTTTGACTTCCACCACAAAGTAAAGGGTTTCTTCCCCTCACCATGACAAATCTACATACCAAATATGAAAATTTTCCAACCTTTCTACCTTGACATATTGCATTACAAGCAGTCTAACAGAAAAAAAACACACACGCACACCACATCACCATTGCATAAGTAACAGAGTAGAGAAAACAAGCCAGTGAGCTACAAACGGAAAAAAAAGGACGTGGCCTGCTCCACTTAAACCAATAGGTTGGAAACTGGCCATAAAACTCTATCTAACTAGCTTACTAACACATCACCATCGCATAGATTCATTCATTAACCTATGGCAAGGAATCAAAAACATGCAACTAGCTAATTTTTCAAAGACTTGGTATCTTCGTAATTTATACTCACAGATAAAACGTACCTGAACAGTATACTCAGTTTCCTGCTCCAAATCTCTGGCTATATAACTTGTGCCTTGGGTTGTAAATGTCCGGTCACTGACCTCAACACTGTACTCTAACGTATCACTTGGTCCATTCAGTTCAGCTGGCTCCAACCAAGAAATTAAAGCTTGACTTGCAGTCTGAGATTCAAAGGTAACATTTCGAGGTGCTGACGGAACTAAAAATAAAAAAAAATGATGTTATTCTCTCTTTAGAGAAAACAAAGAAATAAAGTATTTAAAGGAAAAACTCAGCCAACCCAAATTAATTTTGAAATAACAGCCTAATCTCAGAATTTTCTTCTTATTTCTCTTCCAAATATCATAATATATAATTCAAGCAGCAACTTCTAGTAATATTCATAATTAAGGAGAGAAATATTGCCATGGGATTCTCAAGAGCAATCCATGAATAGCTTAGTCAACCCTTAAGTTGGGTGACATGCCGTCACAGAGCCCATTACTGAAATGCTGCACCTCCTGAAAACTCAAAATCCCGTCGAGTGGCTGTCTCGACGGGATTTTGGACATTGTTTATTAG
Source organism: Holothuria scabra (assembly GCA_037179385.1). Lineage (NCBI taxonomy): Eukaryota > Metazoa > Echinodermata > Holothuroidea > Aspidochirotida > Holothuriidae > Holothuria > Holothuria scabra. The sequence goes on from CM074193.1 coordinate 8,014,061, forward strand.
AGCATGAGTCATCATCTCACACCTTGCTTCCTCACTCCTCTCTATCTTGTACTAATCCTGAAGGCTGAACAGTGGTACATAATCTCAAACAATTGATTCAATAAACAGTTAGCAGCAAGTAGTTCCAGTATATTGTTAGTAAGGAAGTTGTGGTCAATGGGGACTAATTGGGAGCTTGTTTGCTCAATAGATTAAGCAGAAATAACAACTCTGGAGATAGGTGAAGAGAGCCACAGATAGTGCTGCACTTCTATAAGTTCTATAAGCACCTTTAATCCCCTACTCCATATTAGGGAGAGAGGTAGGCTTTGTGGGGGAATTATTTTAAAGAATGGCAACATCTTTAAAAGCAGCACCCTCGAACACTTCAAAAACATGCATGACTGAAACTTCATAATTGATTGATTCAGTTTGATTAACCTCAATTCAAACCACACTCTCCTAATTTATTCTACTTTGATAGGTCCCTGTTTGGTAAAATGAAACATAAACTACTCAGCAGAATGTGGCCTAGAGATATTAAACAATAATTTCTTTTTCTTAATTTATGGAGAAGCTTGAAGTAAACAAAGCTGGGAGAATTTTCACGGCGTGGGATGAAAAACTTGGGACTTCTTATTTCAAACCAGGATTCATACATGAGCCATCTTGTGAAGTAGTGACTGCAACCTATTGATATTTCATGTTCATGTTAACGAACTAATTAACGTTGGCCTTTGATGTCAGTGGTTTTAAAATGCTAAGAGACCATGAGAAAATAGGAAAAGCCTGTCTGATTCATTAATTACAACTCCATGTTAGGTTGCTAACCAACTCCACAATTTAGATAAAATTTGGTTATTTTTGGAGCCATTTTGTATCCATGTGAAAACCATAGATTGCTCTTGTATGAAATCACATGACGGTGCGGCTCGGTTACTTGCCGTTTGGTCTACCCCCAGAAAATAAAATGATATTCCAGGTGTCACATGATCAACGAAGACACCAAATCTGACTTCGCTATCTCCAAAAACACAAAATCAAGACACCAAATCACATGATTTTGTGTTTTCAGAGATAGCGAAGGCACATTTGGTGTCTTCGTTGATCACGTGACACCCGGAATATCGTTTCATTTTCCAGGGGTAGACCAAACGACAAGTAACTGAGCTGCACGCGTAATGCACACCATCTTTATTTTGACTCAGGGAAACTGAAGCACCAAACCATCCTGTTGCTAGGCTTCAAATGCCACATACTGTAAATGTAGGTAACTTGTAGAATACTATGAATGCAAAAAAATTTGTTCAGATATGACTTACTTCCAACCCAAGTTGTGTAGTTCACTTGCTCACTAGTGACAGGTTGAAGATTACTTGAAGCATCAGTGGAGGTATACATATTGCTAGCTCGAACAAACATACAGTAACCCGTGTAAGGCTCCAAACCATCTATTGTAGCTGAAGTACCTACGGTAGAAGTCTGTAGAAAAGAAATAGGAAGATAAAGAAACAAAAAGAATACTTTCCTTGAATAAATAAGCTTCATACTCTTCCATTTCATTTTTTTATGAGACTTGATTTCTTTTCATCTATTTTGATATTAATCTAAACTACAGTTGCTCCATGTAATATGTTGAAAGAAAAACAAAATACATGGTCTAAGCTTTATAAAGAATAATATAAACATTCCTTTAAGCAGAGTTCTTGCACCTTTAATAAAAAAATTAAAATTTCAAGACATTACCATGACTATTTCATGACCTTAACATGACTATTTCATAACCAACCCAAGATTTGAGGAACTTTAATGGTGCAAATATGGTGACAAATAAACAGGTAAATTTATTTACTTGTAAAAAATTAAAAGACTAATCCCAGCTAAATTTCATGACCTACCAATGACTTCTCTTATTTTTATAAAATTCCATAACTTTTCCAGGTCTGGAAAATGCAAATAAAATTTCATGACTTTTCCAGGCTGTGGAAACCCTGTGTAAAGATTTGAAAGCTTTCAATTCCCGCAGCAATCAGCAGGGTTTACACTCAAATAACTTTAATAGTTAACTTCAAAAGTTACTTATCGGAAAGCTGTGCCCAAGCGTTGTTACTGGCAGCTAGAAATTTGTGTAATTTGTAAACAATAGATCAACAGTTTAGTGTTGGTGTGTTCAGAGATTGATGAGGGTTTTGCTGCCAGAGTTATATAACCTGAACAAGCATGTGGCATACATCTGCATTGTCTATAGAATAAATCAGAGGATTCACTCTGAGTCTTTTAGAGGAATCTTAATGTCATGGATAGTGATAAATGGGAAGTGTACAGAGGGAATACAACAAAAAGTAGAATCTTATTTTTGCATTCCATACATACGTAAAGCAAAGACTACTTAAGTAAAATGAACTTAGGCTGTACCTACTTGAAGAACAACAAATAGTGATAAAGGAAGATGAAAATCAAGTTTTCCATGACACATATTTTATGGAACATTTACAGTTTTTGCAGTTATTTAAAACTGTGAACTACTGATGACTTCTCAGGACAACAGACCATTTTTGTGAAATTTAAGTACTTTTCAGTCATGAATTTTGATGGGTCAAAAACAAAGCACCTTTCAGGTTTTTTCAGGACCTGTATGAGCCCTATAGATCAAATATTTTATAAGCAATCAATGTGTCAACAACCAGAGTTGTATAATATCTACAGCTGAAATAGACAACTACACAAGATTGTAAAAGCATTCTTACAAAATCTTTGGCATTCATTGAAAAAGTGAAAAGGATCACAGTGCTCCCCAATGACCTGTTTTAATAGATGATTTCAAAATTAACATCTGCTCATGCATACGTGACCTTTCTGTTCAGGTCAACTCGTAACAAAGTATCTGAGCTCTGCGCCAGTTGCATGTAGCGCACTGTTTTACATGTGTTCACTGCTGATGGCGGGATGTACACATACGTAAAAGTGTTACCCTTTGACCTTTGACCTATTGCACAATCCTGTTCCAGAAAGAAACTTCCAACTACTGAGGCAGCTTTGTGATATTCTGCACTAACAATCACTATTAATTAAGGGAATAGTTTTGCTGTTAATCACAGGGCAATAGGCAAATACCAAAAATGACAATTAAGCAATCTAAGTACAGTCTTCCTCTACTAAAAAAACAACGGTTGTCACTGGATAGAAGAGACAGCTACCAAATAGTACCACTGTAGCTTACCTCTCAGCAAACTTAATAATTGTAACTAATCTGTTACGTATGAGGTTTTACGCAGGTCAGTTTTTAACCAATTGGGCTAAATGGTTATACATAAGTGATCTACTGGCCAACAGTACAGTACATGTATACGTTTACCATTACATTTGCACTGGTCTTTGCTAACACTTGAAAGATGCATCAAAATTTGTGCAGAAGATATATTAAGTTTGACTGAATATTACAAACTCAAGAAGACATTAACTTCCTGCTTTTCTTGGTCCAAAACAAAGAAATTTTGGTGTTAGTTCCTAAAGAGTCACCAAAAATTTTAATGATGTTATCTCCATAAAGGGGAAACTGCTCTGTCTTCTTACTATTATGGGTAGATGAGGCCTTTAGTTCTCCTTCATACATCAAATTTTGCATGTTGAATTGTCTATAGTTTCAAAGATTTGCTGCAAAGTCCAACCTTTTATCCTTGCTCCTCTTGAATTAAAGAAACCACTCAAACTGAAAATGTTATATTAATAACTAGCAGTAGCAGCTTTACTAGTACCTTCAGTTACAACTACAGAAACAGTAACAGCTACAGTAGTACCTTCAACTGAAACTGTAACATCACCCACTGCTACAGAAGCACAAACATTTGCAACTGAAGAAATACCTTAAGGAGCATGTTCACTTACAATGTAGCTACAGTAAGGGTTTTAGAAATTACAAATAAAAGCTATATCAATAGCTACGAGTGCTCATTCTATTTTATTCCATATAAATATATAGACATATTTAACAACAAATAACAGAAAATATAAACAGAGAACATGGCATAGCCTGCAAAAGCTTTGAAAAAGCTTGTTTCTAATGAGATACCCTTATATGAAGTAAATTTGATCAATAAAACTCAAAAATACAAACGATAACACGGTAAAAATTAAACCTAAAGTATAGAAACAGCTTTGAGGCTTGAATCAATTTGCTGGTTTTACTCACATAGTCATTACATGTCACACTACAGTTGCCTTCCTGTATGGCACTGTAACATATGGTGTATGTAGGGGTAGCAAGACTCACTGACCCACAGGCAGACAATGTTGATACTGGTGTCAGCTGTAACTGTAATCGATCCTTGTATGCACCATTCTCCTTCAATTCTGGTGCCATGACTGGATCAGCTGGGATAAGACACTCAGGGGCTGCAACAAATGTTAGTAATACTTGTTGTCCAATTACAAATTACAACTTTCAAGTGAAATGGTCAATTACATTGATTCTCATAATTAACTGTATAATAAGAACAAGGTTTAGAAACTTTTCAATCTCATTTCACACAAATTACTGAAAATGAAAAAAGGTTGCTGTCAAGTTAAATCATATTTAAAAATCATCTTGTAAATTTTAAAGGAGTAGCAACGACATGGAAACCACAAACCCCATATTCCACACAGTAGATTTCATGGAATCAGTGGCATACCTAAGAAGGGTTGAGGGGGATTAGGGGTAAAATTCCCCACCACAGGAGATTTATAGAAGCATATGATTCCAAACAAGGAAATCACCATGAAATGATGAAGCTCTAGCAAATATCCACCTCCCCCCTTTTCACAAACACAAAATTACTTCTGGCTATGCTACTACTGAAAGAGAATTCCCTCACCTGGAAAAGGTTGTAACTGGTCACCAACTGAGATAAATACCGTCTCTGAAGAATCAGTAATCTCAAATTCAAGCCCCGTTACTTTGTTGATACTAGCAAGTTTTCCTGATGACTCATCTATCCAGTAAACTTTAACATGATCCACAGTCATTGATGATGCTGGTAGAGCTGAAATTAAATCAAAATACTCACATCATACACAGTGCAGGGAATTTATCTTCAAAAGGTTTAAAAATGATTAGTTAACCTCTGAACAACACAACATCAGTTTGCCATTAATTTTCATGCATTAAAAGTGTTTAGGATTCATTGGGCTTGAATACATCACAGCATTGCAACTTGGAAATCAAGACACTTTCATTATATTTACAGTTAACTACAAGACAGTAGAAACCTGCAATCTTATTTTCTTCAATACCTGCATCACTTCTCCTTGCCTTAACCATACTGCTTTCACTTTTTTTCTTCAATTACTTTCAAGATATTTTTCTCATGAATTTCACTTTTTTAAGGTTTCTTTAGAGAGCCTGATGGGCTACTGGCTATGACATCAGACTTTCAATCCAAGGATTGCTGGTTTGAGTCCTGCCAGGTTCATTACGTTGTAAGCAAAGCGCATTTCCTCAGTTGCTTCTCTTCATCCAAGGGTTAAACGGATACCTGTGAGGTAACTTGCATCAACTTGGCACTGGTTTAGCTGTAGGCTTTCTTTTAAAGGGATTGCTTCTAGAATGGGTAAATGCTGATTAGAGGTAATACTTGTGTGAAGCACTCTAAGGAAATAGAGCTTTGTAAAAACCAGATGTTATTTTAATGAATTTACCCTGTGCATCACTATAGAACCAGTAGCTAACTTGCAGGGTGGGGTCCAAGGGTCCATATACCTGCCACATATGTCTACTACTCTGTCTTCTATAGACAGTTAGTCAGATGGAGTTTTACGGCCCAGCTTCCAACCTATTGGTTCAAGTTGAGCCAGCCACAGCCTTTTTTCCAGTTGTGGCTCACCGGCTTGTTTTCCCTACTCCATTGCTTATGCAGAACATCATGCACAATGGCAGTAGGTTCCATTTTTAGAGTCTTTGGTATGACTTGACCTGGGAATCGAACCTGGGCCTTCCGCATGAGAGGCGGATGCTCTACCGTTAGACCAAACACGGGGTCTATCTTCTACAGAAACATTTCACCAGACATACACCAGTACAGAGATGGACCTAACCACATCTGGCACTGGTTCCTGTACATAATAACATATGTACCGATGCTTCCACATTTATATGGGTTTAATGTGCATAATGTACACAAAGCCTCTACATGTGCGTCCACAATGGGCATAATGTCACAGGAAATGATGTCATTTATAATCATTTCAAACTTTTGTATTTTTGTGAAGCCCATTGATATGTTTGTAATATTTATGTGTGATACACATGCTGGTATCTTCTTTCAAGATTTTCTGTGTGACAAGTCAGGGATATAGAAATAAAGCAAGTTGTGTCTCAACCTTAACGGGCAAAAGCAATCATCTAAAACTTATTTTGAAACAATGGCTAAGTCTTTTAAACTTCTTTTTTATTTCTCTTCCAAGTACCTTCCATGATAATATGAGGACTTCACTATCACATTATCAAGGTAAACCAAAGGGTTACTCCATATCAATTCAGTGAGCAAAATGCTGTCACATGACTGTCACAAGCCATTCATGAAACAGGGTAGACTACTATACCAATCTTTTTTGGGATTACTACATTTTCTCTTTAACTGACCATAGGCATGCAAGGCAAATAATGAGCTTGTATACAATGCATTCCTTACCAGAGTCACCCTGACTTGATCCATTAAACAATAGTCTCCCATTACAACCATTTGTGTCAGATACCCAAATGCTATTGGTGGTTTCATCCGTAAAGTAAAGTACTGGGTTGCTTTCATTACTAGCATCAAGTGCAAAGGCACCCACAATAGAAATGTTACTGAAACAATCTGCATCATCTGCTGCCCTCTTTCTTTTCCTTTGGTTAGGACCATCTCCAAGGGTATAGGATTTAAAAGATACAATATTTGTGTCAACATCCCTTTCACTCCAAATCAAAATGCTGAAATATTAAAGAAAAAAATTATTGACACATATGACATAACAAATGTAGTCTGTCTTTCCCTGGATTAAAGTATAAGCATTACCCCTTATCATGCTGAATTAAGTAAATTTATGGTGCCCCAAAATTTTGCTAGTAGTTTCACATTCTTCCTCTCCCCTCCCCCCCTCCCCCCATAGTACTATTATAGTTCTAGTCAAGCCACACCACCTAAAGCCTGAGCTAAGGAAGCTAAAAAAGGGCACTCTTTTAGTAGGTACCACACTTTAAATAAATATATATATATATATATATATATATATATATAAACATGTACTGTTTTAATGGGAATACATGAGTGTATAGTAAAATACATACGGGGGTACGTAATATACCTAATTACTTCAATGTTGACCAAATTACGGATGCCTATCTGTTAACACATACAACTAATGGACGATTGAATTTACATACATGTATTTGTTTTTCCTCAAAGGCGAAATATACAGTTATGTATTTTATTGTTTTTCATCAAGATATACAAATTTCCCCCTAATGTTCAATCTAGAGGTATATATATATGTATATATTGAAAAGGTTGCAATAAGTTCTTACAACATAGCTTTGTTGAGCTTTGTTGAAGCTATGTTGTAAGAACTTATTGCAACCTTTTCAATATTACAGCTCCCTTCACAGGGTTGAGCACTTTACCATTGCCTGGTTGACATTATTAATTATTATTTTTTACTATTACGGTTGTATATATATATACATATATATATGTATAGGTCGAAAAGAGGTAGTAAAAAGTGCTTAAAAGTTTGCAGAAAACTCTGTGACGTTTTGGGTATAAACCCTTCATCAGGTGGCAAAAACCAAACTGAACAACCAACAGTAACAATTGGACACGACAAACATCAAATCCAAAGCAATCGCTGTAAAAACAGAACCGGACAAAAGTGACTGTCAATATATATATATTGAAAGTGAGTGTCAATATATATATATATATATATTGGACCCCATCACTGCAACACACACCACCACTTACATAATAGGGTTATAATACTCACACTTCAAATTTGTGCTGACGCACATGTTGTTCACCAATATATAACAGATATATAAAGGTCATCCATTTACTCTAAACAAAACAAAGCTTTCAACTCACTTTTGGTTTGGACTTACTACAAGTCCCTCCACTTGTCCAACTGTTGATCTCAACATAACTTCATCTGTTTCGTCATTGTCAATAGTTGTGTCGTACATGTAGATAGCAGAGGCACCAGCCCAATAAAGCTTCCGAGATATCCAATCCAAAGTAAAGGAATTCTGATTTGGTGTTTCTGTGAGGCTTATCTCAAGCTACAAATACAAAAACTAAAGTAAACTTAGCTAAAGATGAAGAAATATCATACTGTTGCAAGGCCCATCATGACTTCAAAATACCACCAAATTTCCAGAATTTAAACAAAGTTTATTTCACTTGTGTTACATTATTGAAAATTAAAATGTGAGAAGCACACAATTCAACAAAACTTTGTTTCAAAATACTTTTTGAAACAAGTTATAAATTTCAAAAATTTGTTCTTTTTTCTCTTACAAGCATCTTTCATGATATTTTCATGACTTAAACATTGCAAAATCATAATCAATGTAGATCAAGAAGTTACTCCTAATAAATTTCACAACTGAGGAGATAAAATATTGTCACATGATTCTCAAGAGCCAATCAAGAAACAGGATAGGCTACTACGCATGTACAGGTTGAGGTGATTGTCATTTCCCTTTAATATGTTGAAGATCTGTAAAGCTTCACTTACACCTTCCTCTCTGTCATTTTGATACTTCCAGAGACCGTCTCCCTTGATGAAATACCACAGATTATCAATAGAAAGATAGGTGACTACGTCAGCTGAGGGGCCCGTTACCTCTTCTCCACTGTCACGATCTATGATGACAAAGTTTCCGGACTCACCTCGTGTCACAAAGCTGGGAGGAGGATTAATAGCTGGAGAGAAGATGAAATTATTTTACGAACTTGTAATTTGTTGCTTAAATGAATGCAAAAGATTTAATACCTACAACATCACTTGAAAGGATAATAACACAAAAAAATACAGAAAGCAATCATACTGATATTAATTTGATATATCAAAAGAAGGAAATTTGTAGACATAATTTCAAAATTGTTAACAAAGAAATATGAGAAACACTTACACAAATATATCTTACAAAATACTCTAAGAAGAGAAAATTAATGCAAAATGCGATGATCTCTTTCAAACACTGTGACGCAAATAAAAATTTGTAATGAAAATTGAATAAGCTCCATGCCCACCTTACTTTAAATGACTATAAAATAGACTGAAGAAGACTGAATAGGTTTCATGAGTCCCTTATTTTGAAGAACTTTGAAATAAAAGCAAATATTCTGCAGATTTTAAAGTTTTTACAAATGATAGCTAAAGAGATGCTCACCACCTGATGAACCACTGAGTATTTCGGTTGCATCGCCACAACCAATCTCTGTGCAACCTGCAACCTAATGAATAAAATCATGCAAAAAACAAAAAGGTGAGACACATGAATGGACAATTAGAACAATGAAGATGTGAACATAATCATGAATATGAACAAGGTTTAAGCTATCACATGTTTTCTATCAAAGATTTCAATGGTCTTCAAATACTTTAAATACACACAACATTTATAAAATAAAAGTAACAACTTGCATAAAAAATCTAGTATCACTGCACATTAATCACCATCATCATTGCGCTCACTATAATCACAGGAAAGCAAGGTGGATGAATGAATTTTTAATTACGGTATTCTAAGCATTGTTTCTCCTCACCTGAAAGAAGTACACTTCAGAGGTTGTTAAATTCTGACGGAATTCAAACGTGGAATTACTTTGATTTTGTTCTTTAAGACTGCCCATCTCAGTTCCCCATGATACTACATATCCAGTAAGGATCCCATTAGGAGTTTCCACTGATTCCCATCTGAAAACAGCTATGTAATTAGACACTCTGGTCAAAATATCAGATGTTTCTTCCACAAACAGCCGAGGATTTTGTGGAACTGTTGGTACTGCAAGATTCAAAAGGAAATAATATGACAATCGAGAATTGAAAAAAAACTATTACAATATTTCAGGTATTATTTTACAACATTTTATATCCCCAAACTTCCTTCCTTGGGGAACAACAAGCTCTGATACTTGTGAGGAATGCATAGGTAAATAGGAGATATGCCAGGGACAATGTAGACTGTACTATTCAAATTATTTTTTTGTAATGGAAAGAGTGTTCAAGTCCTTGCTAAATCATTGATCTGACATTAATAATAGCAGTGAATACATTTTAATTCCATTTTTTGACCAATAAGTGAAGACAGCAACACATACAGTGAGCTTTGTGGAAGCATGATGACATTTGAGAAAATTATACAAGTAGATAATACTTTTACAATTTCATCTAATATTTTTTTAAGTTTATATAGTCCTTTTTAATTTTTTTTTCTAATTTTTTTTTTTCTAAATGGAAAAGCATGTAAGTCGTTCCATTTACCTGACATTGGTGATACAACAGAACCATTTGAAATTAAAGTCCTTGACCAGTATGTGAAGGCAGCCACCCGCACAGTCAGCTTTGTGAAAGGATCTACCTCTGTAATTGTTACAAAATTATCCTATAAAGAAATCAGGAAACTGTCAGTTTAATTCATCAGCCAGAATGAAATGAGGTATTGATGGAGTCATTTCAATAGATTTCTGACATCTTCACACGTTATCAACCATTATTTGAACGGATTAGATACATCTTCAAATTATTCATGAGGAGGACATGACTAGTTGAGATTTCATACATTAAAGGTTTGTCATTTGCCAACCACAGATGACTTCTCACACATATCACATCACATGCATAGAAGTTCATACTCAGATTTTAGCCACCAGATTTAGGTAGCTTATAAACACCTTTCATTTGAATGCCAGAGTGAGTTTTTCAGTTGATTGGTTCAGCAAACAGTTCTCATAATGTCATACCTCAGTGAGTCAGTTGATCTGCTGTTCTGTCCATCTGTTGTTTCACTGATAGTACAGGTGTATCATCAAGGAAGAACTTCCTATGTGCTAGCAAACATTCTTACAGTTTAAGGAGCTTTGAGTGTTTGCAGATGAGATAAATATATGGGCTGAGGGTGTATGCAAAGGAGGCAAAAGAGATGACATTAGGCTAACTTGCCCGATACGCTAAAAACCCGAATTTCAAGGCCTTTTTTTCGGGTGATTGCAGATAGGGTGCCAGAAGACTCTACTGTATGATGATATAGCCTATGACTACATAAGGGATCTTTGTTCTCTTATCTCAGAATAGTCAGTCAATGAGCAGAGTGGTCACTGGTCAGTGGGATATGAGAGCATTATTTACACTGTTGCTATATGCTAGATTTCGTCATGATTAACAGTCAAATGACAACTAAGGTTGTGTTCCAACTGTGATCCCTGGATGCACATTACCCCAAGCTCAATCAACTGGAGAATTCTAATCTGATCACCTCCTCTGGTTAAAGTGACAGGAAGTTGTTTCATTAAAATTAAGTGTGTAGGTCAAATTTGTTTACACAAGTTTGTGTGGCGGGGGAGCAGCGCTGTGGAAGCACATCATTGATCTTGGGTCACTTTGATCCCTCATTGTGTTCCCAGTTGTTTTCTTGATTGCCTGTGGGAGGCCTAATCCTCCACAAAGGGGTAATTAAGCTCTTGAGATCTGATCAGGGGAATGAGAGCATTCCCACTTGCAAATGGATCCAATGTGCAGGGTCAGATCGAGATCTGATTGCTTGCTCTTACTTACAGGGGAAAACACTCAGACTGAGCTTAAATTTGCTACCTAAATTTAATGGCTGATAGTTACTCATGGTCTATAAAAGGAGTCGATTCTATACACCCTGTCTTCAATGCTGTGCAAACAGAATAACCAGAATTTTACATCTGATGACCTAAATCCTTAATTCTTTCAAGAAATACCACTACGGCTACAGAACCCTCAAGATTACAGAACCCCTTTCAAGACAGAACCCAAAAGATATCAGAACCAGCCCCTTATGGTTACAGAACCCAAAGATAACAGAACCCCTATGGTTTTAGTACCCAAAAGATTACAGAACCCCTATGGTCACAAAACCCAAAAGATTTCTTCAGAACTTTCAATATAGATGTTAAAGTTGATCAGAAGATACAGAAAGTGCAAACCAGTCACAAAAAAAACAACATATAAAAAGGGTCATGTGACCAATATTTTTGATTTGTGAGTATAACCAAAAGATTTGTAATGCTGGCAAAGATGAACACTGCCTTTACAGATTACTTACTTCCTGCACTCTGGAGTAAGAATACGACCTATCACCAGTAAAGATAGAGACATCATAGTATACTGTGCCATAGTCAACAACAGCTGCAGGCCATGTGACATCAAAATTATCCCATGTACCTTCAACACCTATCATTCCAGATTCAATATCATCTGGACGAACATTTGGTTTAAAACTGAAACTATCTGAGAGAACAAAATACAAAATTTAATGCCAAAATTTAAATTAAACATTATAAACTGAATAACTCTCAGGTAATCCAAGTTGCATGGCTAAAACTTTTAAGTCCTCCGACAAGACATTTCAAATGTTACATATTTTTCATGTAGTAATATAGAAACAGGCAATTTTAAACTAAAAAGTAACTACACTCATTCAGAGCACAAAACCTTAAAAAAAAAGGATCAAAGTTCTCCGAAAGGATTCCACATCTCTTTACTACATAATTTTTCAAATTATGATATCTACACTAAACAATAATTATTCAAATGCAATTATTTCAATTATGAAAGAAGTACACTTTGCAGACTAGAGTAAATTCACTCTTTAAAGGTCTTCAGAAATTAGTCAACTGATATCAGGTGGCTTTCAATCAAATATTCTAGCTCAAAAGTGTTTATGTTTCTTCCCTTCCCTCCCTCCATCTTACCCCCTCCCCACCCTAGCTCTCCTTCCTACTAGTAAAAGTGTACCCTTCCCCATCACTGCTTTCCCTCCTTGCTTTCCCTCCATCTAGTAGACAAATGTAACCCCTTCCCACATCCGAGGTCTCCCTCCTATTGGTGAAAATCTCCTTCAGAATTGAAGTACATTGCTCTCATTAATAGTATCACAAATTTGGCACAATCTATAGGGAAGGTGGTCAGGTAAGTGGGAAAAGGTTTGAGATCTGAAACACAAATGAGTGCACCCCTTACCCAATGTAAAATGAAATTTAGTATGTACATATAGTAAAGATCAGATAGTGGTTAACGAAAATTTATTACAGAAGGAATTTCCCACAAATCCAAAGTCTTGCAAAATGAATAAATGAGAAATTATGGAAGCATTGTGTTCTTACAGTCCAATGAAACAGTCTTATTGGAGCATGACTCATGAAATGATTAAATTCAGAAGGACAATAACCATGGACACAACCTTATGACCAAGAGTAAGTCTCTGCAAAGTAAGGCTGTGCTTGATGCTGATAATATTAAAATGCTGTAGCCTGTCTTCATAAGATGTATCTTTGAAAATTTTCTTCAATAGAGTATTCTGGAAGCCCTCCTTTGAACAACAACATTTGCATCAAGACTAAATCTTAATTGCCTTTCAATGAAACCAACCTCATCTATTTGCTTATGGACAAATCCAGAAGTAATGAGGAGAAGTTACTCGTGTCCATCAGCCTAAATTTGAGCAATCAGTTTGATTGACAATACCATAAATGGTTGCAAACAATCCAAAACCCCATAATAAGCAGAATAAGTTCAGGTTTTGAATTGAATACAACAATTCACAGTACAGGACAAAAGATGGACCCCACAAATGGCCGACAAATCTCAAGATAACTTAGTAGTCAGTTTTGTGTATACAATTATAGATTACATAATTTATAGATTATGTAATACCTGGGTAAGGTTGCAGTGTTGTATTCTGTACTACTGTAACTTCTTTGATTCCTTCAAATGGTAAAACTGCCAATCCTTGACCAGCCTGCTCACTGATCGTGACTTGATTTTGTACATTGACCCAAAATGTTTTTCCACTGAAGTAGTGTAAAGTGGCTTGCCTGGAATGCAAAGAGGTTATATTATATGGCAATGACTGCTTAACATTCATATCACAAGTAGTTTTTTTTTTACAGATCTGCATGGAAAGAAAACCAGAAAGCCAAAAGGCTTAGTGATTCCTTGCCGCTGAAATGTAAGGCCTTTTTTCACATTGACATTGCTTGGCAATGTTTTTCAATTAACAGGGCTCCATAAATGTGCCCACAAAGTACACATGCAAGGCATCCAATCTTCCTACATTGAGATCCCCCTTGCCCGTTGTGAACCCAAATGACATTTGACCTCCACCAAAAACTTCTGGGACCATGTATACACTATGTGCCATCTACAGGACAAGTTACAGGACCCTACAAGTGACATTTCTTGAAAGACTGTGCAGGAAAGCTTGTCAGGCTTTGAATATGCTGACTCCAAATGAACTTTGACCCTTCAGAAAATCAATAGGAATCATCTACTCAATATGACCAATCCACACACTAAATATGAGCACAGTCACATGTACCGTTCTTGAGATATCGTGTTTACGAAGTTTTGACCTTTTGACCTCTCATGACCCCAAATGACCTTTGACCTCCACCAAAAACAATAGGGATCATCTACTCAATATCGCCAACACACTCGCCAAATATGAGTATAGTCACATGTACCGTTCTCGAGATATCGTGTTTACGAAGTTTTGACCTTTTGACCTCTCGTGACCCCAAATGACCTTTGATCTCCACCAAAAACAGTAGGGATCATCTACTCAATATGGGCAATCCACATGCCAAGTATGAGATCCCTCGGACTTACCCTTCTTGAGATATCGTGTTTACAAGCCAAAGCGTCACATACGCGCACACACACACACACACACACACACACATACACACGACATCACCATCGCATAGATTCCTTGCCTGCCTACGGCAAGGAATCAATAAAAGGGAGCATGTTGGGAAGGCTGGACAGCTAATAGTATGGCTGAGAGTTGAAAGATACTTTCAATTAGCTGAATTTTGCCTTGCAAAAGCCATCACTTGATCAACAATTTCAGAGCAATTTTTGGATTGGGAGGACTACAGTAATTCCCAATAGGGCCCTCTTATTCCACTGCAACTTGCCTTCTTTACAGTCAATCGTTTAATACAAGATATGAAACATACATTCAAAATCACAAGCAAAATAAGTGACAGGTTTTGAATGTGGAATTTATGTTACATAATACTATCTTAAGGAAAAACATAAACAGGAACATTCTTGCTTACAAATCAGAGCACTCTGACCTGACCTCACATAGCAGCATGGGTGTGATAAAATCAAACTTATATGCAAAATATCTTTGTTGTAAGAAAACACTATCACTTCTAGAAGTACACTTAATCCCTGGTCAGTGAGGAACTTTATTCATGTTGATTGTACAACAAATGAACTCCCAGTGCACAATTAAAAATCTATTATTTGTGGTTATCTCAGGAAGTCCAAGGCCAAGCACATATGGATTAGGTAAGAGATAAACATTTCAAATGGTTCCAAAAAAAGGTTACAAATCTCTTAAGCAGAGAAGTTCCTTAGAGTGTAACTTTACATAAATGAATCTAAAGGGAAACAGAAGCCATCCCACTTTGAATTAGCCTAGTAGTCTACACCACTTCCTGATTGGCTCTGTAGAAGCATGAGACAATATTTTCAATTAAAACTCTTTGCTTTACCTTGAGTATGCCATTGAATTTTATGGTACACCTTGGATGTCATCTTTAAGACCCTTTAAATCCTACAGAATGGATAACTAGTGGTACTCACGAATAAACCTATGTGCAACCCCACTCACTACCTATGGTGGGAAAACAACCTGCTTAAGGTAAAAGACATTCATTCCTACAGCATGCATATCACTTCATTTATAACCATTTTAATAATAGGCTACCAAGAGCTCTCCCTGATGTTGTGACCCATTGAAATGATGCTGATTACTACTCCATTACCACTTGCCATGGGAATTTATTTCATGTAGCACATCATATCAGTCAGCGTGGCATACTACTCCTTAATAACACTATTGCTATAGTCTATGGCACTTCCTTCCTCATAACATTAAATTTGCTGCTTCTTTTGACTTTCCAGCATAAGCTTAAGGATTAACTTCTAAATGATTACCTATAAATTAGTTGACATGTAATCTTTTAAAGTTATCCTTTACCCTGTTCATTTCTGATTCTTCTCCTTTCTCTCTCCTCTTTTCCCATTTCTCTTTGTATCTTTTTTACCTATCTTCTAAACATTTTACCATGCATACTTTTTACCCATCTTGTATCCTTTTTCCTATCTTGTATCCTTTTTACCTATCTTGTATACTTTTTACCCATCTTGTATCCTTTTTACCTATCTTGTATACTTTTTACCCATCTTGTACACATTTTACCTATCTTGTATACTTTTTACCCACCTTGCATACTTTTTCCTATCTTGTATCCTCTTTACCTATCTTGTATACTTTTTATCCATCTTGTATACTTTTTCCTATCTTGTATCCTTTTTACCTATCTTGTATACTTTTTACCTCTCTTGATTTTTCTTTTGATTTCATTTTGTTCACTTTATTTTCTAAATGGTCATTAGCTTAGATGACAGTCTCTTCTGTTATTCTAGCACCCATCGTTTGTTACATGTTAAAATGCGTTATGACATTATTGTAAAATGTTTTTCACAAATCATATGAAAAATAAATTTGAAATTGAAAAATGCAATTCTTCCAAAACCTGAGATATCACAGAAGATATTTGGAAGAGAAATAAGGGTGAATTTTGTAAGACTTATTTAGCTGTCGTTTTAAAATTATTTGGGGTGAATAATTTTGCCTAACAGCACCTTCATCTTATTGTATAAAAAAAAGATGTATTAGGACATGACAACCAGGCACACTTGCTCCCAACAGTGAAAAATGAAGGGTACAGCTGTAAAAAAACCTAACCACATATGTTCATTGTGACATTAAACAGATTACATTAAAGCAAATTGACCCAAATCTGTTCTGTTAACCTATCAGGATTGAGCATAGCACCACTAGGTACAGGTTTCATCTCCAGTGATCATTCCCCAGTAGATTGTCTGTCCAAAAGTACTTATAGGTGAAGTAAGCAGAAGCATAATAGGTCTGGAGCATTTCGTCCCCTTTCTGGCGTACTGACGAATTGCAAATTGGCATAGTGACCAATGTGCAAATCTGGCAATTTTGGCGTAGTGACGAATGCATTTTTTGCCGTAATCTGTTCACCTCAGCCTTAAAAATTGCAACAACTTTGTAAAATATATTATTTTCTACAATTCCAAACATAAAAGCGATGAATATGGCGAAAATTCTCTAAATAAGACAACATTCATCACTATGTGAAACACAAGATCCACAGATTCATGAAATTGTTGATTTTCTGATTCGTCAGTACGCCAGAAAGGGGACGATTTGAATAAACAAAGATAAATCTGAAAAGACTTACATTGTATTAGATTCCACTTTCATAGATACTGGGGATGGAGTCCTGAAATGAAGATTCATAAAAATTTCTTCAATAAATGCATGACAATGTCACTTTTAACCAAGTAGTATGGGATGGTATCCTAACTCATGAGTGGGTAAATTTGAAGTACACGAAAGTTTCAAATTAATACAACATTAACTCTCTTTTCACTCTGAAAATACAGCCTTCATGATCTCATCCTGTGAAAGATTTGCACAACAGAATAAGAATGGTAATATTATGTTCACTTTTCACAGTTATACATTGCTTACTCCCTTTATGTATGTCATGGATCATCATTCAGTGTAACCTAACAACAAATTCATAAGGGGGAGGACAATTACATAAGGAGGTCAAACAATTGAAACACAACTGGATCACAAAATGTAAACATAGTTTGGAATGTTAAGATACGTTGTTCTTTCTCTGCTACAATTCTGATTAATTGCCAATTTTAGGAAGTTGAAAACACTTCTTGTGTACATGCAGCTCTCTATACTCAGCAAAGACTGAAAAATAATGAAAAATTTCTGGGGATAGTACAGTGCATCTAGACACTGGCAGGGCTGCCAACATTGAGGTCTTGAAATCAGGAAGATTTACCTCATAAATCCAGAA
Organism: Holothuria scabra; assembly: GCA_037179385.1. Taxonomy (NCBI): domain Eukaryota; kingdom Metazoa; phylum Echinodermata; class Holothuroidea; order Aspidochirotida; family Holothuriidae; genus Holothuria; species Holothuria scabra. The sequence goes on from CM074193.1 coordinate 8,032,234, forward strand.
GATTTCAGAGATTTGTGTGTATTTTGATGGGGCAAATTCTGTTCTCAGTCAGGAAGATTTTATATTTTGCATGTTTGGAGGTGAATTTTCAGGAAGTCTTTTGCAGAATCAGGAAGACTTGGCAGCTCTGAGACAGGATTTCTAGTAACTACGTAACATAGCATGATGAACATACCATTCTGTAGTGTAGTCACTTCAACTTTGTCATATTTACTCATGCTGCCTCAACCAACATGATCATACAACTATCAACAAAGCAGAATGTATGAGCTTTCTTCACATTTATTCCTGCCAACTCAAGCATGCTACTAGACAATGTTTTTAGTTATCAGGGTTTAAAAAACTTTTTTTATTTTCTGAATATTTTCTGACCAAGATCACTCAGCAGATTCTTTGAAATATTTCAGAATGATTTGCTTAAAATACTATCTTTCCAATACCAATTTTCAGGAAAAATAACAAAACGTCATGACTTTCCATGAATTATTGACCTACTTTCGATAATCTATTTTCAATGGCTATCCACTCCCTATACTTATAGCACCTTCAGAAACTGGATGGATTTAATTCCTCACTAATAGACTGCACCATCTGTAGATAAAAGAATTAACAGTTGATCAGTTTCAAATGTCACTTACAAGGTTGGGAGAAGACTAGCCCTGTAGAGCTTCAACTCAGAGTTCCCACTGGATGAAGCCAGCACAAACCAAAATATTTTATAAGTTTCAAAGTCCAGTGTCAAACCAGCAACCTCCTCATCAGAAAAATCATTTAACTGAAACAAAATCTCTACTTCGTCTCCATTAAGTCTGGAACCTTCAACCCTCAACTGCTCTGACCAATAAATGTATCCATTGACAGAATCAATAGCTATATCACGAGCAGGAGCAAACTCTTGAATGGTCTCTCTGGATGATATGCTTGATGTTGTAAGATCTACATCTGCTCGATAAATCTGTAACAACAAACAAAACATTTAAATCAATCATTAAAGGTATTCAAAAATGGCCTCTTGTACCAATCTTCTCTACAGGACTCTCAGAACAAAAATCTTTACCAACGTTACTTTCCATGATGCGTTTTCTCTGAAGGGCACTGAGTTTGCACTTTCTGCTTGCCTTAACAAATATCAAGCATATGCTATCAGTTAGATGATCCTATTTAATTAGCCCACAGTTTACTTGGCAATGAGTAAGCATCTTATGCTGCATCAGTTTGCCAAAGAAGAGCCCTTTTCTTGGTGAGAAAAATATCTGATAAGAGATGAGCTGGTGTGACGAGGCAGACTAAATCAAGGACCGTCCCTCGACGGCTTTTACAAGGGAAATTCGTATCGGGCATAGCACAGCATGCTGTCCTTATCTTTTAGTTATATATTTTATTACTGAAATATTTACAGTAATGCTGTTACTCATAAATAAGAAAAAACAAACTTCTCACATTTTTTGCCACATTAATTCGTACCTTTATCACATCAGACAATTGCACAACTGCAGTACAAGGAATGTAGAAGGGGGCTGAAGATACTAAAAGTGACAAAAATTTTAAAACAATGGGCACAATTATAAATATGTAATTAAAATTTGCTAACAAAATATTAAACCTGGGTTACATCATTGCCGCGGTCCATGAACTGAGGTGACAAATCATCAGATAAAAATATGGCAGTGCGAACAGTGTTGTAAACTACCACAGTCCATCATGTCTTCAGCCACTCTCCCAAATGAACATGTTTAGTCATGATGGATGTGGTCTGAGCATCTGCAAGTCTACTTTATGCAGATTGTCTATGATGGAGAAGTTGTGTCAGGTAGCAGGTAGTCATGGCAATGTGAACCAGCTTTTTGCAATCCCAAATATGACTGTGTAATACTTGCCTCACTGGTGTCTGAGTCTGACCAGTAAATCTTTTCACCAAGCCAGTCTGTAGCTAATGCACGAGGAGATGGAGATGGAGATGGATGCAGTCCTGTAAGGGGTGTGGGTGTTACACTGCCATCTAAGCTGGCGACATAAATGCCACGGTCATTCATCTGAATCCAGAAAGCACTATCCTGATTCCATGAGAGATCTGATCAATGGGCAATAGAAATAAGAAAATTCAAACCAATGAAGGCTCTGAATGAAAAGGTGAAGTCCAGTCTTCATTAGGCAAACAAGTGAAGATGGGCCAAATACTTCCAAGGGTGAAATGTTTAAGGGATGTAGTGTGTAAAAAGTTCTGGTAACTTGCAACTTTTTTGTGGGAGGAAAAAAACCAGGGGGCGAAGGGCCCATACACTCCTTGTCACTCTGGCATTGGACCTTCGAAGAGTTAAATGATTAGGGCCTGGACTTCAGGGCATCTTATGGGGCTTTGGCCCTCCTTCGCCCTTTAACCTGTTATGTTATATGGTGAACAAGAATGCTGCTTATGGATATCAAGTGTTCATGACAAAAGTCTTATTCATGCAAAAGCACTTCACTACAACCTGACAATTTGCTCACCTAAAACTGGATATCCCAAAGAGAACAAAGCTTCTGTTGAACTTCCATCCAGAGAACTTTTGACTATATCGGTGGAATTTGCCATGAGGATGTATGCTGGAGGATTTGCTATGGTGCACAAAAGGAAACACAGGAATCATAATGTTAAATTCCACGAACCATGGTTAAAGGTATGCTCACGACATTTTATGGGTATATTAAACTGAAAGCACACCTTTCGTTGATGATATACATTACAATGATTACAGTATTACCTGGTGCAATTTTTTCCTGTCACAGACAATAGGACGGGTGAAAACTTTGTTGACTTTTTTCACTCTCTAAGATATAAGGAACCTGTCTATGAATGCTTAAAACCCTTTGTAAAAAATGACACCATTGTTTCACCAATGAATGTCAATGAAAGCAACTATCCTGGATTTTGTTGTCATTTGACAAAAGCTTGGCAATTTGTAACCCTTCCAAACTGAAATTTATGACATATCCTATCATTTCCTTGTCTGCATGGAAATTTCTTGTTAAAATTTAAGTGAATTATTGTGAGGGAAATACTTAACCATTAAGAAAGTGGATATAATGGTACTTTTTATCATTACTAGGAAGTACCCTTAGCTGTAATATACTAGATTTTTGAAAGAAAACTAGATTTGTATGAAAGAATACCACAAAAATTTGTGTACTGAATGTATACCAGTGGAATTTCACAACAAATGTAACTACAAGTTTTCAGAACAAACCATCATATTTTCTGTTCGGCCTATATCAGCTTTTTCAGATTTTGTAGCCAGTCATTCCAATACTCTATTACTTAGTGAAAAATACCATGAGACAAGGTGATGATACCCACTATACAGCAGTTATGTATGTGGAGTGTGATTTTGTGACATCTTGAATGATTTTTCAAAGTTAATCAAAAAACCATTTCTTCTTGGATCCTGCACAGGAAAGGTAACTTACTCTGGGTAAATGTACTTCCAGTGAAGGCTTCTGACCAAGGTCCATTGCCAGCTGGTGATGTCGCCCTCACTCTGAAGGAGTATTCTGTCTCTGCTGTCAAATTTATAGCCATGTATGAAGTCATGCCCTCATCAGCTTCTATGGTCGATGAATTTTGAGAACCATTCTCTTGCACTTCTATCTGGTAACCCCAGTTTTGCCAGGCTCCGTTACCTGTCAAAAATAGAATATTTAAACCAGAAATGACATCAAGTACTTAAAGGAATAAGCATTCCTCCAAGTGAGCCAGTCCTGTAATTTGTTGCCACATGGAATTGTGGGACATAGCATGGCTGACACAAGATCAGAACAGTGTGGTGTAGAAAGTTTGAGTATGGCTGGTGGTGATTTAGATTGTTTAAAAAATTGCTGTCACATGGCAAAGGTTTTCTTTAACTACTTTCATTCCTTCTAGGTCAAAATCTAAACAAATATTATAAAGAAATTTTGTAGTGCCATGATGGGCAAACTTGTCAGCTTTCAAGTGATGAAAGTCTTGAAACAGCTGTAACCTTTTACAAGGATATAGGGACCTCAAAATTGAGGTAATTTAGTGTGTAAGTCAGTGGGGAGATTATATGGGATGTAAGGCCTTAAAACTGGAGCAAGTAGTACCAAGTGAAGTTCTTGCTTCAAATCAAGTAAAACAACAGAAGCGTTAAATGCTTAGTAAGAATGACAAGATAATACCTAACATTTTTCCCACTGAATTAGTTTATATTGATTTGCCAATTCATGGAAAGCTTTTTCATTTTTAAATCATGTGACATTTTGCTAATGATTTGTAACTAGTTAATTATTCTAAAACATCATGACAAATATTTGTTTCAGGACAAAAGGGAAAAGTTTCAACATTTAATAGAAAAGTCAAAACAATTTTGGGACAACTGTTACTGATTTTCTTTCTTAAAGAGTAAAGTTGCTTTCCAAAATGTAATTAAAAAAATATTACATTAAATTCTTAAAACATGAATAACCAAAATTACAAAAAAAAAAAAAAAATTGGGGGCAATTCTTTAGCTCAAACAGGCTTTACAACATACCTTTGCTTCCTAGTGGCTTCAGTGAATTCCACGTCAATTGAGCAGACTCAACATTAAATAATGCTTGAAGTCCACGAGGTGCAAGTGCAGGTACAGGAACAGGTTGGCTATTGGGATGGTAGACGTCTAAACCACCGAATCCACGAGTGGTAAGAAACTGAGAATAATCAAAGATACCTTGGCTATTTTCTGCTGTTAGTCTTGCCGCTGCTCCCATTCCTCGCAACCAAGAAAAAAAGTCATCATAGAATACCATGCTAGTCATGCTTTGGTGTCGTTGCTCTTCAGGGCGTTCCTCTGCCACTGCAGAACCGTCAAGTTGCGCCCGTCCAATGGAATCATCCGATACATCGTTAAAGAATAGTTCATATGCTGTTGGGTCTTCTGTAAATGCTCCTCCTTCAGAAAGTGAGATTACCCTCTCACCCTCACTTTCAGCATCATTACTGATACTAGCTAGATCCAACCGATAGATGCCGTCAGCTTCTGACCAAAATAAGTATCTATACAACAAGAATGAGATTTACTTCCTCAGGGCTTTTCTTATGGTTGCTTTAAAGGAATAAATCTTTAAAAAATTTATTTAACTGACAGTATGCTTGACTGAATTACTACAATGTCAATTATGTATACCATACTTGCATGAAAGGATATTTTATAGATGGATGATGCATTATACATAAGTTTAACAGGAGTGAACCAGACATGGATCATTTGTGGTCCAAGACTTGATAATGTATTCAATGGGCCCCAAATTTTCATTAACCTAGCTGACAAGGCCTAATGATGTTCTGAATGACAGTAGTTTAGAGTAAACCCTCTAGTAAAGTGTCCCTAAGTACCAAGCAGTTAAGGGCCCCGCATTATACTAAATATGAAATATGTATACACAGTAAACACACTATAAACTGTTTGTTTCTTTATAAATGATAAGGAGGCAAGCCCTCAGTCATCAAGTTTCCAGACTATCCCATTTACCTTGTTTAATCATGTAAGAAACACTGGATTGACAACTGTATTTGCTAAAAATTAATCTGGCTGCTCTCCTCTGGACCTTTTTAACAACATCCCTATCGGATTAAGTATAAGGGTCCCAGACAATTCTACAGTAAACTAGAATGGGCCAGACGAGAGCAAAATAGGTGGTTTCTTTGGTTGAGTTGTCGCAATAAGCTTAATTTCTTCTCAATAGGCCCAAAGTTCGATTTGCTTTAGCTGCTACTTTATTAATGGGGCTTTTTCAGCTCATATGAACAGATTTCTACACCTAAAAAAGGATAGTGATGTACTTGTTCCAAAGTGTGGTTCCGCATCACATAAGAATGCCTAAAAATTTGACATATTGTCAGTCACCAAATTTTTCCAAACTACTCAATTTTTTCAGACATTAATGACAATAGGTCATATCCCATATGCAGATGATTCTTTTATGAGTGAGAAACTAATGATTCAATTAAGTTTTCAAAAATTTGTAACCGGACACTTTTTCAAATTATACAAACAAGTGCTGCAAGACAGGGTAAAAAAATGTTTAAATTTAAATTTTTTCTTAACTATTGGGTGTGAAACTTGACTTATCATGTTAATTCTAGATATGGTCCTGTTGTCATGTAGTATGGTGCACTCTCCATAATCTTTGGCAGATGCCATCTTGTTGTTTACAAGCAACTCTCCCTTCCTTTTGTTCTAGATTCCCAGGGCCCTTCCTGTTTCCCGTCACGTGTTACCAGTGGACGTGACATATCACATCCCCTTAGTTCCATGTGTACACTGTAACCCATATTTTCAAGGCGTGGCCAATTTTACCCTTTGCAGCTCCCTCATTGGTCATCTATATAATTACACTCATTTACATTGGTGCGTCACAACTTTTGACCAATCAGGAGACTGCAGGTGTTTGGATCTTGGAGAGGGTTCCCATGACAGAGCCGGCGAGCTGAACACTCAGGCCAAAGAAACCGAGAAATAAACATGTAGTACTAGTCATATATATTTCAGTAATCATTTGTTGCCGTCAGAATAATTGAAACTTGATCTTTTTTTTGGAAATCAACAATAAATCATAAAAAATTGATTGGAACTCTGAACGAGTTTTTTTCCGTCTCTGGCTGCTCAAGATCTCCGTACCTCGTGAACTATCTTACACTGTCTTAATATCTTCATCTGACTCATGAAAATATCAATATAAACAAAATGTGCACTTTTAATGACCAAACGGATCCACTTTCAAACACACTCTTTAAATGGATTCACCTTCAAATCAAATATATTCATCAAACATATCCACTTTCAAAGATAACCATTAAATGAATAAACCTTCTGATCAAATATATTTATCAAAAAGATCCATTTTCAAACATACCCATTGAATGGATCCACCTTCAGCTCTATTGGTGCTTCATTAAATGGACCCACAGCTAACATCTTGTTTCCTCCATTCAAATCACACTTCATGATGTTCATTCCATCAATAAAATAAATCTCATCATACAGCCAATCAACATCAAGTTTGGTTAAGGACATCCCAGTTGAAATTTCCTCAGATTTAAGTGTTGATGCAATTGTAAAGTTCGATATATCTTTACGATGGATTGTTGTGTTATCCTCGATGAAAAAGAGCAAACTCTTTTCATAGTGGACAGCCACATCTGGTGGAGGAAAATGGTCAGTGATTAGAAAATACCAACATATTTTTTGATAGGATATTAAACAAAATGTAAGGTCTTTGTTAAATTATTTTCACACAATGGCCTCTGATGTTGTTAAACAATAATTAATTCAACTATCATATTTGCAACAGTGATTTTGACATGAATGCATTTACTACAGAAAGCAATAACAATAGACAATATGCAGCATAGTAAAAGTAACTTACGGATGAACCAGAATGCAACCAGATTGCAAACCTGCATTGAGGTTTTGATAATGCACAAATGTTCCACTTCAAATAATCCCATCATCAGATGACCTTTGACCTCCTCCGGAAAAAAAAAGGAACCATCTTCTGACAATGACCCCCCACATACCAAATATGAAATCTATCCAAGTGTCTTATCTTGAGATATCATGCTAACAAGATTTTCAGACTTTGACCCCTGGTGACCCCAGATGACCTCTGACCTCCGTCAAAAACAATGAGGACCATCTTCTGACCACAACACATCCACAAACCAAATATGAAATCTATCTAAGTTTCCTTGCTTGAGATATCATGCTAACAAAGTTTTCAGCCTTTGACCCCTGGGACCCCAGATGACCTTTGACCTCCATCAAAAACAATAAGGACCATCTTCTGAACATAAAGCATCCACATACCAAATATGAAATCCATCCAAGTTTCCTATCTTGAGATATCATGCTAACAAGATTTTCAGCCTTTGACCCCCAGTGACCCCAGATGACCTTTGACCTCCGTCATAAACAATAGGGACCATCTTCTGACCATAACGCATCCACATACTAAATATAAAATCCATCCAAGTTTCCTATCCTGAGATATTGTGCTAACAAGATTTTCAGCCTTTGAACCCCGGTGACCCCAGATGACCTTTGACCTTCGTCAAAAACTAAAGGGACCTTTTTTTGACCATAACGCATCCACATTCCAAATATGAAATCTAAGTTTCCTTGCTTGAGATATCATGCTAACAAAGTTTTCAGCCTTTGACCCCCAGGACCCCAGATGACCTTTGACCTCCATCAAAAACAATAAGGACCATCTTCTGAACATAAAGCATCCACATACCAAATATGAAATCCATCCAAGTGTCCTATCTTGAGATATCATGCTAACAAGATTTTCAGCCTTTGACCCTCCGTGACCCCAGATGACCTTTGACCTCCGTCATAAACAATAGGGACCATCTTCTGAACATAACGCATTCACATACGATATATGAAATCCATCCAAGTTACCTATCTTGAGATATCGTGCTTACAAGATTTTCAGCCTTTGACCCTCGTCGACCACAGATGACCTTTGACCACCGTCAAAAACTATAGGGACCTTCTTCTGAACATAATGCATCCACATACCAAATATGAAATCTATCAAAGTTAACTATCTTGAGATGTCTTGCTAACAAGATTTTCAGCCTTTGACCCTCAGTGACCCCAGATGACCTTTGACCTCCGTCAAAAACTATAGGGATCTTTTTTTGGAGATAACGCATCCACATACCAAATATGAAATCCATCCAAGTTTCCTACCTTGAGATATCGTGCTTACAAGATTTTCAGCCTTTGACCCCCGGTGACCCCAGATGACCTTTGACCTCCGTCAAAAACTATAGGGACCTTTTTTTGACCATAACGCATCCACATACCAAATATGAAATCCATCCAAGTTTCCTACCTTGAGATATCGTGCTAACAAGATTTTCAGCCTTTGACCCCCTGGTGACCCCAGATGACCTTTGACCTCCGTCAAAAACGATAGGGACATTCCCCTGACCATAACACATCCACATAACAAATATGAAATCTATCCAAGTTTCCTATCTTGAGATATCGTGCTTACAAGATTTTCAGCCTTTGACCCTCGGTGACCACAGATTACCTTTGACCTCCGTCAAAAACTATAGGGACCTTTTTCTGGAGATAACGCATCCACATACCAAATATGAAATCCATCCAAGTTTCCTATCTTGAGATATCGTGCTTACAAGATTTTCAGCCTTTGACCCCCGGTGACCCCAGATGACCTTTGACCTCTGTCAAAAACTATAGGGACCTTCTTCTGAACATAATGCATCCACATACCAGATATGAAATCTATCAAAGTTAACTATCTTGAGATGTCTTGCTAACAAGATTTTCAGCCTTTGACCCTCAGTGACCCCAGATGACCTTTGACCTCCGTCAAAAACTATAGGGACCTTTTTTTGGAGATAACGCATCCACATACCAAATATGAAATCCATCCAAGTTTCCTATCTTGAGATATCGTCCTTACAAGATTTTCAGCCTTTGACCCCCGGTGACCCCAGATGACCTTTGACCTCTGTCAAAAACGATAGAGACATTCTCCTGACCATAACACATCACCATACCAAATATGAAATCTATCCAAGTTTCCTATCTTGAGATATCATGCTAACAATATTTTCAGCCTTTGACCCCCTGGTGACCGCAGATGACCTTTGACCTGCATCAAAAACAATAGGGACCATTTTCTGACCATAACGCATTCACATACCAAATAGGAAATCTATCCAAGTTTCCTAACTTGAGATATCGTGCTAACAAAGTTTTCAGAAATTGACCCCTGGAGACCCCAGATGACCTTTGACCTCTGCCAAAAACAATAGGGTTCTTCCTCTCAATATGGAGCATCCATGTACCAAGTTTGAAAAGTGTCAGACATTAATATCCCGAGATATTGTGCTAACAAGCAAAGCGTCACAAACACACACACACGCATACACACACACATACACACACACATACACACGCCATCATGATTGCATAGGTTTCTCTTATCATCGAAACCAAAAATTCATTAAGGTTTTGATGGTGTAAATTTGTTCTTTTCCAAATAATGCCATGATATCCTGTACCTTCTCCGTCAAATTTTAAACCAGCATGAATGTTCAAAGAATAATTTTATGTTACTCCCGATAAAAGCTATGGGGACAATCCTCTCACCGCTACATATCACCAAACCTACAAGGAAATCTCTCCAAGATTTCCATCTTGAGAAATTTTGTCAACGAGGTTTCTAGACTGTGACGACTGGTGACCCGAGATGAACTTTCACCTCCACCAAAAATTAGAGCAGCAATTGCGGCAGTCACTCAACCCTTCTGATGTAATGGCCAGTTCAGTTTTTAATTAATTTTGAACACAATCACAGGCTACAACCTTATAGGTACCTATTAACTCATGTTGGCAATTCAACCAGCATGAAAAATTTTGTACCTGGTAGTTGAACAGTGTTGCAGTTTATTAGGTAACACTGCTTTTTATAGTTTTAACCCTTTACGGTTGTTTGGGTCCTTTTGGACCCATACGGAGAGCTTGGCTGTCACCCATCTTTACTGTTTCACGCGGAGCTTGAAAGTGAGAGTAGCTACCCGAAAATTTGGCCACAACAACAAGAGGGACAATAGTCTAAGGTCACGGGGTCAGTGGCCTACGGAAGCTGATGCGGGGCGTGCTACGTCCGCTTTTCCGTCCACTCCCGAGGCGCGCAAATATGCCCCGATCAGAGCACAACGGTAAAGGGTTAATCTAAAATATCTGCACCACTCGGCTGTGCACACACGCAGAGACAGCGGCATCAGCTTCGCAGTAAACAGACTCCACAGGCTTATTTTAACCCTTTACTGTTGTTTGGGTCCTTTTGAACCCATACGGAGAGCTCAGCTGTCACCCATCTTTACTGTTTCATGCAGAGCTCGAAACTGCAAGTAGCTACCCGAAAACTCGGCCACAATAACCAGAGGGACAATAGTTTAAGGTCACAGGGTCAGTGGCCTACGGAAGCTGATGGGGGGCGTGCTACGTCCGCTTTTCCGCCCACTCCCGAGGCGCGCAACTATGCCCCAATCGGAGCACAGGTAAAGGGTTAAAATCGGAGAACGGTAAAGGGTTAAAAGCACCCCAGACTGATTTTGAAGCAACAGCTAAATCTAACAATTATCTTCTTATTTCTCTTAATTGTTCAGGACTTAATGATGCATATTCATTGTAAACCAAGTAGTAATGCCTAGTAAATTTGATTTCACAGTTGAGAAGAAAAATATTGTGACATGATCCTGAAGAGCCAATCATTAAATAGGATGTTCTTCTATACTAATTCAAGTTGGAGTTACTGAACTTCTCCTTTAAACAGAAACTGTTCCAACAATTGCTTCCTGAATTGACACTGGAAGCTCAAATCTTCCAATTTCAAGGAACAAAATAGCGTTAGTGAATTGATAAGCAAAAAGTCACTTAACAATTCTTCAATGAGTAAATTAGTAATAGCAAGTACTGCAACTTTTGCTAATCCAAATTAAAATTAAGCAACTGCAACTCACAATTTTTGGGTAGCAAATTGCTATGCGAACCCCCCTATTTTGTCCCTTGCATATGCCTAGGCTATATAAATCTGAAAGTTTTGATTAAGTCAGAGTGGAAAGAATAAAATAAAAATAAAATAAAAATACATGAAGCAGTTGTTGAGGCATGTATAAAAAATGCAAATTTAATAAAAAACTGTTACATTAAATTTTACATGTGTTCAGCCACAAACATTTTTAATGGGTGTGACACAATGTTCAATGCGCAGATAAGCTTTCTTGAAGTGTCCCCTAGTTTTTTTTTTCAATGTGTCCCATCACATTTTAGTTGGGAGTGGTTGGGACAAATCACCTGTGTCACATTGTCCTTTCCCCTGTTTCCTAAGATGGGATAGACAAAACAGCTCTTTTGAATCATGATGCTTCCTCCATCCCACTGACTTTCCTTAAAATGGGCATGACACAGCCAAAGAATGTTTCTCAGTAAATATCCTTTGGGTACACCTTGACATAAAGTGAATGTTTTACCTACTTAATTATGTCCATAAACACCAGAATACAACATTTTGAATTCCTAATTACTGGGCAGGCTCAGCAGATTTGGAATCCAAAAGAGAAACCAGGATGCAAACATGCATTGAAGTTTCAATGACACATAATGTTACATTTCAAATGATGGCATCACGTACATATCTTCTCACTCAAATGTTACAGTTGAGAAAATTTTTTTTCAGGGTTCAGGGTAAACTACAAACTCTGTTGGGGTTGAAAAATTGAAAATTAAAAACCAATTACAAATTTTTAGAAGTGTAACCTCTGGTGACCTCAGATGACCTTTGACACCAACAACAAATAATAGGAATCCACATACCAAGTATGAAATCCCCCAAGTTTTGAATCTTGAGATGCCATGTTAATAAGGTTTATAGGCTTGACCCCTGGTGACCCCAGATGACCTTTCACCTCCATCAAGAACAAGGTTCTTCCCCTTAGTATGGGGCATGTATGTACCAAGTTTGAAAACTGTCATGTTAGATTAGTTTAGGTCATGGAATAGTGTTTGCACCAGGTACCTGACCGACTTTCTTGCCACCGGGGGTAGAAAATTACTACCCGGGTAGCATTTTCCTACGACTTCTTTTTGATCTTCGCAAAATAACATGGTTATTGAAAGTAACAAATGTATTAACCCACATCTCATTCACAATTATTTAAAATGAAGTTGCTAAACTGGTTAGTTTTCGTAACATGCTTTTGTTAAATTGCACTTTTCCAGAAACAATTACCACGATGTGTGTTTCTAACATCTGCTCCTATACCATTTAACAAAACAGCATAGGCCTACGTACTATACTGTGCATAGCCTAGTCTAGCCCACAGGGCAGACGAAAGATACTGCAAAGTTTACAATCGGGTACCTGGGTACCCGACGGGTAATACCGTTTGGGTACCCGGGTACAAATTTCCTACCCCGTGCAAACACTGACATGGAATTTTACAGCCAAGTTTTCAACCACCAACCAAGGCCTTTTTTCCTGTTGTGGGCCACTGGCTTGTTTTCCCCAGAAAACTGTCAGACATTCCTATCTTGAGATACTGTGTTAACGAGCAAAGTGTCACAAAAACACACATACATACCCAGAATCAAAGCTCTACAGGGCACAGAAAACAGTTCCTGGTAAAGAAATCATTAGAATTCTTCCTTAGCCAGTGAGATCGTGCAGAATGTGAATGAGTTGAGCAAAAAAAGGGAGGCTCCCAGATATCACAGGACAAACCTCATTGCGGGTTACAAATTTTTGAGTAACTACACCAGTTACGAGCACCACATGAACGAGGAAAGGGGTGTGAGGCTTGAGCTCTCGCAAGCAGCTGGTACCTGTTAAGACGGTGTTTGTATGTTCACACACATACACACACACACACACAATCATGACTACATTGGTCTCTCTTATCATCCAAACCTAACATTAATACTCAAGTTGTCATTACCAATAATATCATGTGATCCTACGCTGGTTTCATGGACGATTTTACCCACTTGGTTCTCTTGGACAGGTAAAGATAGCAGTTCCACAGCAGAAACAGGAAGGGTGTCATTTTCATACTGAAAGCGGTCAACACCAACAACCAAATAAGGAACAGTTGAATTGTCTGTAACATTAAACATAGATAAACATAATAACAAAAAATACAAAATGGCAATGATTTGTTTCTACACAGTTTGAAAAATAGTTTACATGGAACAAACATCCTCTGAACATTTTGGTGAAATCATTTTCCAATAGTTTTCACTTCAAGTAATTTTAAAAAGGGTTTGAGGTCACATAAAGTTTCAATATTTTAGAGGGGTACTTATTTTTAACATTTCAGTGAAATTGTTATTGAAATCCAATGTGTGGTTCTCAAGATATGAGCAGGTATTAGCTGCCACATTTTCCACAAAAAGTGAACTGGAAACAAGCACATATGACATCATATCCTCACATTTATGGACAGTCTTTTGTTTTTCTTCAAACTTTACAATTAACTTTCTCCTCAGCAATACCATCTTGTCAGAATGTGATTGCATAAATGGCATGAGAACTTTGCAAACTTTGCATTTCCCACAGGGAGGTTCTATTCCTATAAGCAAAAGCATTTCTTTTCAATGTGAGGAAGTGATACAACCAAGGATGAGCCTAGTCTAAAAAAAAAAAACACTGAACTTTGTTGGGCATACATGACTGATGCCAAATGTCAGTCAGAGAGCAAAGCATGACACATAGACATGTGGGGTCTGGGGCAAAGCCCTTAAGGGGGTCCAGGGGGCGAAGTCTCTGGAAGCCCTGAGAACATAGAGTATTCAAGACATCATTTGGAGGCCAATTTTAATCAGTACATTGGTAAAATAAAACACTCCAAGGAAAGTTTTCAGTCAAAAGGCCTAGCCTAAGCTATGCCTAACATTAGGCTAGGCCCTAAGTAGGCCCAGCCCACACTGAAGCATGTCAAGTTGAACAGTTCTTCAATCACTGTAAAACTTGTCTCAATGGTCAAGATATCCATAAATCACTATTAGAAAACCTTGCAATAGCTGTAACGTTAAGTTGTAACAACTAACCTTACGATGTTGTATAACATTAGGCCTAACGTTAACTACATGTAGTATGTACCAAGTAGACCTAGGCTAGGCCTATGCTGTTTCAAAAGTGGACATCTTGCGAATGAAATTGCCCAAATGGCTCACAATTGCACCACATTTCCAGTTCACTTCAGACTATCACTTTTCCATATCTGACGAAGTTCTTGCTATATCTAAGACAAATTCCATTTATTTAAAAAACTGTTACGTCAACTTTACAAGCAGCAGACTCCTTTTCCGATCGATCTCAGCACAGGTTACTGCATCATGCATGATCGATACAGTCAACTGCTGATGATCTTGACAACTTACATATGCACAGATTAACATACTGAATTTATGTACGTGCACATGGTGCATGATAAACCAGGGAGTTTGATTCACTTTGACTGGGAGTATTACAACTCCCTGCAGGCAGTGGAATTCATTCATGGATAAATAAAAATAATGCAAAAATAATGCTGTCAGAAAACCACGGATATTGGGGAAGGTAAATCACGGAGGCAGGAATAACCAGAAAGCCAAAAGGCTTAGTGATTCCTTGCTGCTGAAATGTAAGGCCTTTTTTCACATTGACATTGCTTTGCAATGTTTTTCAATTAACAGGGCTCCATTGAGATCCCCTTTGCCCGTCGTGAACCCAAATGACATTTGACCTCCACCAAAAACTTCTGGAACCATGTATTCACTATGTGCCATCTACATGACAAGTTACAGGACCCTAGAAGTGACCTTTCTTGAAAGACTGTGCAGGAAAGCCTGTCAGGCTTTGAACATGCTGACTCCAAATGAACTTTGACCTTTGGGAAAATCAATGGGGATCATCTACTAAATATGACCAATCCACACACTAAATATGAGCACAGTCACATGTACCATTCTTGAGATACCGTGTTTTCGAAGTTTTGACCTTTTGACCTCTCATGATCCCAAATAACCTTTGACCTCCACCAAAAACAATAAGGAACATCTACTCAATATGGCCAACACACTCGCCAAATATGAGCAGAGTTACATGTACCATTCTCGAGATATCGTGTTTACAAAGTTTTGACCTTTTGACCTCTCGTGACCCCAAATGACCTTTGATCTTCACCAAAAACAATAGGGATCATCTACTCAATATGACCAACCTACACACCAAATACGAGGTTAGTCACACTTACCCTTCTTGAGATATCGTGTTTACAATCCAAAGCGTGACATACACACACACACACACATACATACACACACACACATACACACGACATCACCATCGCATAGATTCCTTGCCTGCCTTCGGCAAGGAATCAAAAATCACGGAAATCCATGAATTCATGAGAAAAGCTCATCCCTGTACAACCTGTGCTGCACTGATGCTTACTTTGAATCACAGATCTAGTAACCTCATTAACTGGTATCTCAAGAAATACTTTCCATTTTGAATGGACGGTTCACTGCACTGTGTAGATTTGGTTCCTTTTTTACATATGAAAGCTAATTCAATTAAATTATTGCTTAAACTTCCCCTTTAATGGTATTTTCATTGCCTGTTACTTGAGATAATTGAATAAAAAGAATTTGGTTTTCTCCTGTGAGTCAATAAAATAGTGCTTACATTAACAAAAGTGAACAGGACCCATCTAATTTAAGCGTGAAGTTTATTCTTTAAATCTCTGACCTTGCTAGACAAATATTGACAGAATTTCTACAAATTTGCCCAAAGTGGTACCAGTTTGGTTGACATTTCTTCAAATTTCCCGAAAGTTTGATCTTGTCCACAAAAATTGAAGGGGAAGGAGAGAGTGGCTACTGCCCCCTCGCTCTCTCTCATACACAATACATGTAGGATGTGATTACTGTATGTTTTATTACCTGAGCTTGGAGTTTGTGTGGTTATTTCTCGAGTGCTAGCAGGACCATTTCCTTCATCATTCCTGGCAGCAACTGATACGTTGTACCTGGTACCAGCAGTCAGACCGTTAAAGACGTGTGAACGATTTGAAGGAGGAATATTTACTAACAATGGTGGATTGCCCGATAAAGTCAAATCATATCCTTGGAGTTCCCCAGCAGGGAATAAGACTGCTTCCCATTCAATCTGAATGGTAGTAGGAGAAGGACTGATGAGTGTTGATATGACAGGAGCATCTACAGGTACTGTAGAAAGAATTACAATGAAATTAATAGCATCAAAGTAAACTCATTACATCTTACAAAAGCATCTACAGGTACTGTAGAAAGAATTGTAATAAAATTATTTCCACCAAAAGTTAAACTTATTGCATGTCTCAAGCTGGAGCACATCCAGGCCCATACCAAAGAGAGTACTGACAGAGAGTGAATTTCTGAGCACAGGTGAAAGTTTAACACTGCATTAAGAAAATGTGAACACATTCACAACCCATATGACAACACCTGAGATTAAAAGATTTTATATCACAACAGAGGCGACCAAGTCTCAAATTAAGTATTGTACTTTTGCATTGACTATTAGCTTGAGCCATATTTTTGACACTTAATTTGAATTCTTGGGGTGAAGAGACATTTAATACTTTCTGTTTAACGGTAGGCTGTACAACGGTTATCACGAACAGAATAGTGGTATCATTCTGTTTACTGATACATGGGGGTAGGGATTGAGAACTAGTAATTTGCAGGGGTGACAGGTGACAGAAAAAAGGAACAAAGAGACAAGAAAACTCAATTTTGAATGAATAAAGAATGAGTAAAGTATCCTGCATTTTTTTTTTATCAGTATTACATGATTGGGAGCAAGCAAGGTAGTTCCAAATGAAGATTTACGGGTATAAATTGTCAAGACTAAAATGCTAAAACATTTTTATCAATTAATTTTCCTTATATTACTGTAACAAACAGAAGACAAGCCACAAGGGTGCAATTACACCAGATCAAGATTTGCTGGCCAAATATTATCAGTTAATCACATTTCATGTACATGGCTTGACCTTGATGCATTTACATTACCCCAGTGCAGAAATGGGTGATTCAGCAGAAGTGACCTCCAAATGAATCACGTTGAATTGCCATTGATTTCTGGCCACCCTTATCCTAGAGTTACCATTCCCTTCTCCAGGATCAAAAAGGGATAATCAGATCATGATCTGATCTTCAGTTACACAACAAATTTGATATCGAGTAGTTGAGCAGCAGACAAGATCCGCATCTAATGTTAATGCACCTTAAAAATCTTTTTTCCAAAAAGTAAACTTGTAGACCACCTACCTCCCCCTTCCTCTGTTCGCAGTTCTTTTAAAACAGGTGAGTGTGTGATGTATTGGGGTCGAATAATGACCCAGACAACTCTAAAGTTGTAATAGGTGTATGGCATCAATCCAGTGACAACCATCTCTGTTTTATTGGTTGGCTGCCCAAGAAAGTAGAAAATAAGTTTGAATGGGTTACCTGAAATCAAAGTGGATTAGGGCAGGGTAGGATAGGGGTGAAAGAATGATCATCAAGAACAGTAGCAGAGAGACAGACAACCTGCAACATTTTACCAACATGTTTTCGTCTTACTGGGTTAAAACAGTCACATCAGTGCAGGAACTTATATGCTATGGCATGTTGAATTAAGAATTGTTCTTTTGTTCTTATTAATCAGGTAACGCATGTGTGCTGGTGTATGTTTTATGTACACAAGATGTCACATTGTTTTACCTCTGATGTACCATAGATACATTGTGAAACATGAAAACACTTTCAAGGGAAGATAAAGATTACCGTATTTACTCTATTAAACGCCCCGGGGGCGTGAAATTTTCGTTAAGGGGGGCGTTTATTAGAGTCAAATTTATGTGACTTCTGATAAACTGCTACATATGGCATATTTGTCCATTTGGTTGTCAGCTTCACAATCAGCTGTGAGCTCCTCCCCAATGATCGATAACCAAACTTAATTCCCTATAAATGTGGTAGCCACGAACAGCACTCTGAACTTTGCAAGTGTGATCAACTTTCTCCGACATCTTGATATGTAACATTACACACAGAAGTGACTTTTTTAAGTGCCCGCGGCATATGCATTAATGCATGCTTTGAACAGTATACAGCCAGGCCTCACGGCCGGCTATGCGCACGTACATACGGTAATAGCATAATAGTTACCGTGAGTAGTACCATTAGCAGTACATTCGCGTTCACAGCATTTCACTGTTAAACAGTTTTCCTGTGTTGAATTTGGTTTTTCATGTTAGACTGTTCGGATAGGCTAGCGAATATTTGTATACCTACTGTACCTACGGTATGTACAGTACCACTTTTGAACCGCAAACGAAGCAGTACACGTTCGTGGTATGTGATAGCGTGATGGATATCAACAGAAATTAGTTGCAGAAACATGCCTTTTACTTCAGGATACAGTATGGGACTTTAGGAGATTTCGTGGCTTCAAGGCAGGACTATTTCATTTTCCTTTTACCATATTGTCTTTGGAATTAACAATTTCACTTTATGCAATGTGACCAAAAAGTTGGGGGGGGGGCGTTTATTAGGGAGGGGGCATTTAATAGAGTAAATACGGTAAGTCTCATGGCACCGGGTCCTATTTTTAACCATTAAAGCATTGGTGATGCTGCAATTAATTCAAAACAAATTCTGATCAAATTTTCATAGGCATTAGATGCAAATCATATAATTACACAGGTTGACAAATTTTTGGCTCTTTGGCATCAGAGACTTTCATTAAAACTCATAAAAATTGGATCAAACTCTGATATGAATTCTTTGTAGTGTGGCTGCGACTTTAAAGACAGCCAATTCCTACCCCAAATTACAATTTTTGTAGTGGTGTAAAAAGATTCTCAATTGGATCAGTTGCTCTTTGATTGAGAGCAAATTAAAAAAATACACAGTACTGCACCTCATATTTATAAAGCATGTATTGGTCCTGAGTATTCTGATTTATGCACAATGAGTCTTGCTTTCTCACCCTAAAATAATAATAATATTTTACCTGTGTTTAAGCTGATGGCAGGATGTAAACATATGTAAAACAGTTTGCTATGGATGGCCGGCAAAGTGCTTAGATGTTTTGCCACCAGTTGACCTGTGCAAAAAAGGCCCCTAATGCATGTGCAGATATAATCTTTGAACTTGTCTATTACTTACCACTTCATTAAAAGAATTCAGGCCCTCTCTACTTTTAAATAGGGGTGGCAACTTTGGGTAACTGATTTGATACCAGTAAATTCCACCTTACTAAATGTAATAAAACCATAATAGAGTAAGCTTTGGTATTTATTTGTAAAACACTATGAATAAAAAATCCACAGGGGCAGTTTGGTCGACAATTATGGCCTCCCAGCACCATATTGTTTTGATATACACCTTCCATAGTAAAGTGGTCATTTCCATACATATTCCCATTAACTTAGTGTGTAAATTGTGGTGACTTTACAAATGGGGGTACCCTTAAATTGCCAGATTGTTCTTTCTATCAACATCATACCTAGATAATTCATTAAGTAGTTTCTTTGAAAATCCATGTACAGTAAGACTGCTTTAATTTATTCACAGAAAAATCTGGCTGAGTTATGCAAAATTGTCATTTTTCCTGCAAATTGCCTGCTGAAGCAGCAGCTTCATGGTATGTTACCTTACTTACCACTGCATTGAAAGAAGTCCATGAACTGCCTGACAGACTTGAGTATTGCCACTGAACAACATAAGAAACCTCAGAACTTTGGGCACCAACCCATCTTAGGGGTATAGTGGTATTTGTTGGGAGATCTGCTGGGACTGGAGCTTGAGGTTCTTCAGAATCTAAGAATTATAAAGAGATCAGAAGAAAAGTGTAACTTTTTTGCTACTCACTACTTTATAAATAACATAATATTCATTTCATTTTTTTTTTCATCCATTTGTTTTATCACTCTCAAGTAATACTAGTGGAATATGTACAAACATACCAGCAAGTAAGCGGTGAGTTTACACCTTAAGGACTCACCAATGATGGCCCTGGCATACTCTCCTTCAGCATAGCTACATCCTTTATAACAATATTGCACCTGTAGTATAAAAATGGAAATGATCAATGATCAACTTATTTAAAGGCTGGTATTCATCAACCCAGTTCTCCCAACCTAGTTATGTCAAGCTCCTCCCACAACTGTCTAATACTCATCCAAATCCAAAAACAACCCTAGTTTACTTTCGTCAGGGCTTACCTAGCTAGTGAGGATACAAGCTAACCAAAATTTGTAATCATAACACTTTCAAACCATGCTGTGCAATATGAGCTACTCTTTTTTAATTTATGTCAATCAAAGAGCTGTGCCATTCATTATTGAGAATTTTGGTAAACTTGGGATAAAATGGTAGTTTTGGATGATGAATGACTGCCCTTAAGCATATTGAAGCTTTCACTCTGTTAATAACTTAATATTATGCAACATTTAATGTGATTTTCACATATAATACCCAAAGATTGTACATTTTTTTTTTATACTCCTAAAAGTCCACTTTACAATAAATCTGGACATTCCTTGTTTTTTTCATCATTCATGTTTTCCTCTCTTGAATCCCTCGGTCCCTCCTCTCCTTCCCATACACATACTCTACATCTGTTCTTCACTCATACTTTATAATATCCTCAAATTCTACAGGTCCATTAAGGTAAATTGACCATGCACTCTTATCCCACAATAAAGTTCTTACAAAGGGTAAATACAATCATCTTTGATTACTTCAATTTTACTCAGGGTTGCGCTGATTCGTTGCTAGGCAGTGGGTTGCCAGGTGTCATTTCCTTCTTCTTACTTCCCGAAGGGTTAATTTTTGTTCTTGTTTAGACTACTGAAGTTCTTAAACAGTGGCAATATTTAAAAAACCTAGAAACATAATCGATATATTCTATGGTTTATGGATATTACTACTGAATCCAGTTTGTACAATGGTATCCTTTGTTAATTGCTCAAGAACATTTCTTTTAATGGTCACCGTACATGCTGTGTAATCTTCATAAGCTTTGGCACTCTGCATTGTTTGAAGTAGCTGTCAGTCATATTTTCTGAGCTCTTTTCAGGAATTTTGGTACCAGGGTACCAAATCTTGTTATGTATGGACAAACAAGGCTAATCAACACTGGACCTGTGCTTTAAATAGAGGAAATGCACTCAATGGGGTTAATCCCATCCCTGGATGTACTGGAGCAGTGATGCTATGCCCTTGTGCAATGCCCCTTTCATCATTCACCCTGATCATGTATTATCCTCTTAATGCACAATCCATAAGGATTAACTTTTAATTATTCAATGGATTTTACAAACGATCACCTTCACTTCTTTCCACCTCCTGTGGACATGCATACACAGTGCTATTTGTGAGGCAAGCTCACATCTTGTTTCTAAAAAATTATTCTAAAAAAGAGGAGATGGCTTGCAAGGTAATGTACTAAAAAGCATCAAGGCAGTGCTATTTTTCTATTCTTAAATATTGTGATACCTGCCGCCTTGGGCACCTCAGCTAACACAGGCTTAAAGGCATATTTTCATCATCCCACACAGTTTCAATTCTCCCAACCTACTTACTTCTAGCCCCTTCTCACATTTATCTAAAACTCATCTTTATCCAGACACAATCCTAGTTTATTGCTTCATGGCTTGTCCCAGTGGCCATACAAGTCCATAATGTGTAATCAAGACACTCTCAGTGCCCATGCTGTGAAATTTAGCTATGATGCATTGTTTGAATGTGATGCCAATCAAAGAGCTGTACCAATTGAGAGTTTTGATATATGTATACTGAAACTGTAGTTTGGGGTGACGAATGACTGCCTTTAAGGAAAATTCAGATGATTATTTTGGCAATATATTCAGCTGTAATTACTCAAAATATATTGCACACAGCAAAACCACTTTTTCCCCAAAAGTTTCAGGACACCATTCTGCTCATCTTAATGGTTGCTTCATGCAGACCCAACCAAATCTTAACTCCCTCTAGTGAGGGAACCACATCCTGATCTATAAATTATCAGTGCCTGTATATTAAAACATAAGACATACCTTAAAATTTTCACTGTCAAAGTTGCTGGTCTAGGAGAGGAAAAAACAAAAATACTGACAAAATTACAATCAACATTTTAGCTCCTGTGCAATATTAATATTTCTAAGTATTTCCATTTTATTACAACATAATGCCATTATGGACAATTGGTCATCACTGTGATTTATACAGTGGCTACTAATAATGCAGACGTTTTGACAAACTGGGAGAGTATACATTTACTTGTCATGCTTATTTGCAAAGAGGGAACAAAGTCTAAGCAAGGAGCATTTGCACCTTTCTTCGACACAATGGTCTTTCTACATAAATACTTGCCTGTGAACAATAACTATAGAAGGATAGACCAGATGAAATAAAATATGTCCAACAAGCTCACTGATAAAATATGCTCATTTTAAAGGGAAACATTGTGTTTGTTTTACAAGGAAATTTTATCCTCTTCAAACCAATATTTATTGGCAAAGAGTGATAAATAATTATGAATAAGGCAGTATGGTAGCCTTCTTTTCAAGCAATAAGTTCCCTTCAGGGAGGAATTTAGTTGTTTGTTGCTCAAGAATACTTTGTTCAGCCAAACTTTTAACATTTCAAAAGATGCAACTTCCATAACTGTTCTTGTGCATAATATTTTGAGGAGATGAAGCTATTGTTGGGGTTTATTGTTGAGACCAAATGATTTGAAAATGACTAGAGCTATTCACTTTTAATGCTTTGTTGGAGCATTTTAAAACACAATATTTCCCTTTAATACAAACAGCATACAATGAGATTTTTGCAAATTACAAAATGTCTCCCAGTGTGTGAAGACGGTAGCATCCCACTGAATGCCTGTTGTGTTGCTACAGTATTTAGAGGAAACACTGTACCAGGACACTTTCAGGAATTCATTATCCTCAAGACATTTTGTTGGCTATATAGGCAAACTAAAGCATGTACCATTAGAGAGATGCCACAATGTTTTGGTACCATTAAAGGTAAAGAGCAGTCCCCCCAAACTTATTTTGAAGAAAAATAACACAATTCTTGTCTTATTTCTCTTCAAAGTATCTTTCATTAGACTTCATGACTTTACTATTGCATATTCAAGGTAAACCAAACAGTTATTTCTATTAAATTTCACATTTGAAGAGGAAAAACGTGGTCACATGAATCCCAACAGCCAATCATGAAATTGGATGGTTTACTACAATACTTCAATTTGGGATGACTGCTCCTGCCCTTTAAGGTTATGTTTAAATGACTACTTTGTAAAGTAAGATGTATAGTGGTTGGATCTAAGTTCGAACAGGTTCTTAATTCAAACACTTCATTTAAATGGAATATTTATTCACTGATCAACGCAAAGTAATTGTCAGTTTTACCATACCATGTGGAGCCATAATTATTTCTTAATGGTGTTTTAAGTAATTGAAGAAAATACTGTCTTATGACTTATATATGAATGATTTTAATTAGGTGTTCGAATTTAGAACCTGTTCGAACTTTGAACCAACCATTATACTGCTTCCTCCTCACTCATTTCATTCATATGAGATGCACATATTAGATGGACAGTTCCTTTGAAATTTATAAACTGAGAATAATTAGTTCCAAAACCATAATACAAATAACACTCCCCTGTAATCCTCTGATCTCTCTAATTAATGAACTTGAAGATTGTGTTTCAGAACAATTACTTGCTTACTTTTGTTTATTATGGGTGACTTCTAAGGCTTGGTCTCATGTACCATGTGACACTCGGCGTTACCTCGTGTTAAAGGCAAAACCGCAGGTTAACCCCGTTTTCCAGTCTGCGTTCTTACGTACCCCTTGTTTTGTTGATTGGGTAGTGCTACCATAGTTACGAGGTCAAATATTTCACATATCAATTACTGTAAAATGTTAGAAAATACCATGTCATCAGTGTCACAAACACTTGTGACCTTGCTTGATTAAAACAAACACAGTGTTTAAAACCGCAAACCCTGCGATTTGAGGTGGATCGAAATTTAAACACCAACCCCGTGTTAACCCACCTTCCCACATTACTCGAGCACGAGGTAACTCGGTGTTACCTCCAGCGCAGGGTACGTGAGATCACAGTACTAGTTGCACCTGGTTATTGGTACTAATCAAAGGTTCCCGTCCAAATGCCCAATTTGATGGGTATGTGGTTAACACAGTTTATAGCAACTGTCTTTCTAATGAGACATTCTAACTACCACACCTGAATATTAGAGGACAAAGGTTATAATAATATTTTCATACAAAATTTGAATTACTTCTTTTTTGACAAAGAGCAGGAAAAAATTTCAAAAGGAAACTTTTGAATTTTCGATATAATCTTACTACTGTGGAAATGGGCAGATGGATATCTGCTGCGACTAAAGAGAAGGTCCAGTACACTAAATGAGTCCTTTAACCCATAGTATATGACAGAGTGCTATAGTAGGATGCCAATTCCATTATTGTAAAATGCATTGGGCAAAGTTTCTGTAAAGTACTTCCATAACCTTTGACAATATAAGTGTGACATAGACATACTCAAGGTGAAGGGGGAGGAAATTTTGTTTAAAATTACATAATGATAAAGTCACAAGGTTTATCCTTTGAAAAGAGTTAACTTAGGGTGCACTGCACTTTGATCTAAAATCAGGCAGTAACAAAAACAGTTGCTTAAATCTCTGTATGTCCAATCGTCCGAGGTAGTACTTCGATGGTCCGACTGGCTCATTCATCCAAGAACACGAATAGACTTGTAACAATTTTTAAGTATTCTGCAAAACTTTACACATATATAGATTTCAATTATCTCAAACTTATTGTGAATGTATCTGTTAAAAATCTGTTCATAAGAATAACCACAAAAATATATGATGATCATAATCGCTCATCACATAATTCTCAAAAGCCTCAATGTACAATCAAAGGACTTAAAGAAATCCATTCATTTTACCCAAATACAGAATAGCATTATTCAGGAATTCTATCATCTACAGAGCATGTCCTTTTTAATCAATCTAAAAATTTAGATAATATACTGTAGACTTGTAGAATTGTAGACTTCTTTTTTAAGGTTTTATTTAAGGTTTTAATGTGAACACTTTCTGTACATGTTGTCTTTTAATTGTGTTTAATCTAATGTTATTATTGTGCCTCCTTTGTGTTTAATCTAATGTTATTATTGCGCCTCCTTTGTGTTTAATCTAATGTTATTATTGTGCCTCCTTTCATGCATATTAAAGGGCAAGAGCAGACTGAGCAGTCACCCCAAACTTGATTTGAGCAACATCTACATCTTACATTTTTTCTTCAAACTACTGTATCTATATATTTTAGCACTTCAGTATTGCATATTCAAGGTAAACCAAGCAATAACGCTTATTAAATCTCACATTTAAGAAGAAAAAACATTGTCAAATGACTCTGAAGAGCCAATTATGAAACAAGACAATGTACTACAGTAAAGTACCTCAAGTTGGGGTAACAGAATTTCCCCATTAATGATTTGTTTGCTAGCTTGTTTGGCTCGACAGCTCAAGTTTCTTGGCCAATATGAATTGGAACACATTAAGATGGCTTGAGGAAGCTATATCCTGCACTAATAAGTCAGGCAAAGAATTGCCTAATATCAGCCATGCCCAAGTTTATCTATGAAAAGGACTAAGTTTGGTGATTCACATAAGGAGATTTGGCTTTCAGAATTGCTAAAAGGTTCCTATTTATTCCCTTCTCTGGTAGGCTGTTTTTACTACAAACTGTGAAACAAGATAAAAAAACTTACACACGATTCATTACAAGCTTGTAATGTGGAGTTATTCCATAAAGTACACCCAACTTTACACTGTAAAAAAAAATGATGGTTATTACTTCTTACTACTTCTGTATAGTATACATAATATGAAAACTGCATCAACAATAATATGTAGCATATTTTGCTCAGTATACCGAACTGATGCAATGCACTTTTAGTAAACCAAAGGTTTTTCTTGCACTTCCCATGACAACTAGTCAAATCATAGGTAATGGCTTAAATTTCCCCCATCTGACTGGGTATTCAAAAGAGACTATACTTACCTCTAGCTACATCTATTTTGCATTAATTGGTGCTTTTGAGGGCAGTAGACAATTGCACTGAAGGCAAATGAGGATGATATTTCTTCCAAGGTGGCAGATATAGGGAGCCAAACTATCTTGGTCAGCATGTCCATTGCCCATTAATGCAAAACAGGCTTGTAGCAAGTTTTAAGCATATGTTTGGCAAGTGAATTCAAACAATGTGTTGCCCATCAATATTACTTTTATGGTGCTGGCAAGAAAGTGACAATATTTTCAATTCAATACTCTAACTTCCAAATGGTCCAAAAGTTGTAATGTTAATATTATAGACATTAGGATAATTCATTACCATGGGGCACCAGGTTGAAAATCTAGTGGCTTTTAATCGATTCCGTGAAATCAAAACTAAGTTATATCCAGTAGTTTCTCATTCTGTTGTTACTTTGTGTCTCACCAAGTTTTGTGGATAACCCTTACAAAACTGATAACCTCCAATTTGGGCAAGAACATTTTAATGTCTTACTTGTAGACATATTGATATGGGTATCACTATGTTGTGATCTTAGATACCAAGAAATCTTATCTTATCTTAGATACCCAGAAACTTACAACATTACTCCCTTTATGTAAATCATTTGACAATGATCTTGTGATGTCATAATTCCTGGGTCAAGGTTCAAACCATACCAAGAATTTATCACTCAAAACTTTCAACATCCGCTGGTGACAAAGAACACAAATATGCAAGATTATACTGCAGCTTTTGTACAATACTATAATACCTTACAGAGATAGCTGCTTGTTTGCACACCGCCTGAGTGTCGGGCATGTAACAGATACACAATAAATATCACCTGTTTTGTTTTTTCAAAACCAAACATGACAATAAAATGCTAATGGCTGATGGTGAACTTCAATCTTTCAGACTGTATGTGTGACCTATAGGAGGTGTAGGGTTTCTTTTCATATACTATGGTAACATATAATTTCCAGCTGTCTCTGCAAGATAAGGTAGTTTTAGAGGGAAGTTAAATAAATTGTAGTCACTGATAACAAATGCTATTCTACATAGGTGCATATAATGTACTTTCTTTTTCTAAAACAGGCTAAGGACAGAAAGCAGAATAGCTGACAATGTGTGAGCTTATATCTTATGACTGTCAGCCTCATCCTTACACTTTCTTGAGTATTCACAAATATATGCATATAGGGTTGTACCAAATCTTGAAATTCCAGATCTGTTACTGTACACCCCTATATGCGTATTTATATCTTACCGCATCTATTTTGCAGACTCTGTCACATTGACTATCTGGTCGTGATGGCTGAGGGAAAAAAAGAAAAACAATAGTTTTAATTTTTTACTTCTGATAACTGTAGGCCTATACCACAAGGAAACAAACATATTGATCATCAGTTTTAATCTTATAATTGTTGACACAAAATGTAAAGAAATATAAACCAAAACCTCTCTTGGCCAGGTTCCCTCACAATTTGAACCAGAAAGCCAAAAGGCTTAGTGATTCCTTGCCATTAAATACCTTACCTGCTTCATGCTGCTAGAATTGAATAGGAGGTTTTAGCCAATATTACCTGAGAAAAAGGCGTTTTCTCGGGTAGAGCTTGTCTCTGTAATTGCGACAGTTAACCCCGTTTAAACCAACCTTGTTGCTCTATTGACAAAATAGTCTTTGAAGGGGCCAAACGCCTTTAACTTTATTGATCTCAAGATTTCTGAACAGGACGTTCTCTGATAGATTCTGGATTATTAGTTGCCAGCTTGAGATGGCTAAAACTTGCTATTCGAACCTGATGACCTCAAATGACCTTTGACCTCTACCAAAAACAATAGGCTTCTTTCTCTCAACATGACAAATATATATACCAGATATGAAAAGTATCTGTTACTCTTATCTGGAGATATTGTGTTTACAAGCCATTTTCGAAGTTTTGGCAATTTTACCGCTGGTGACCTCAAATGACCTTGACCTCTACCAAAAGCAATAGGCTTCTTTCTCTCAACATGAAAAATCTATACATCAAGTATGAAAATTGTCGGGCAATCCTATCTGAAGATATCATGTTTACAAGCCATTTTCGGTGTTTTCACATTTTTACCGCTGATGACCTCAAATGACCTTTGACCTCAGCCAAAAACAATAGGCTTCTTCCTCTCAACATGACAAACCTATATACCAAGCATGAGAAGTGTCGGTCACTCCTATCTGAAGAAATCATGTTTAAAACCCATTTTCGGGATTTTCCCAATTTTACCGCTGGTGACCTCAAATGAACTTTGAATTTTACCAAAAGCAATAGGCTTCTTTCTCTCGACATGACAAATCTATATACCAAATATGAAGAGTATCTGTCACTCCTTTTTGAAGATATCGTGTTTACAAGCCATTTTCAGTGTTTTCGCAATTTTACCGCTGGTGACCTCAAATGACCTTTGACCTCTACCAAAAACAATAGGGTTCTTCCTTTCAACATGACAAATCTATATACCAAGTATGAAAGTTGTCGGGCAATCCTATCTGAAGATATCATGTTTACAAGCCATTTTCGGCGTTTTCGCAATTTTACCGCTGGTGACCTCAAATGACCTTTGACCTCAGCCAAAAACAATAGACTTCTTCCTCTCAACATGACAAACCTATATACCAAGCATGAGAAGTGTCGGTCACTCCTATCTGAAGAAATGTTTAAAACCCATTTTCGGGATTTTCCCAATTTTACCGCTGGTGACCTCAAATGAACTTTGAATTTTACCAAAAGCAATAGGCTTCTTTCTCTCGACATGACAAATCTATATACCAAATATGAAGAGTATCTGTCACTCCTTTTTGAAGATATCGTGTTTACAAGCCATTTTCAGTGTTTTCGCAATTTTACCGCTGATGCCCTCAAATGACCTTTGACCTCTACCAAAAACAATAGGGTTCTTCCTTTCAACATGACAAATCTATATACCAAGTATGAAAGTTGTCGGGCAATCCTATCTGAAGATATCATGTTTACAAGCCATTTTCGGCGTTTTCGCAATTTTACCGCTGGTGACCTCAAATGACCTTTGACCTCTACCAAAAACAATAGGGTTCTTCTTCTCAACATGGCAAATCTATATACCAAGTATGAAAAGTGTCGGTCACTCCTATCTGAAGATATCGTGTTTACAAGCCATTTTCGAAGTTTTCGCAATTTTACTACTATTGACCTCAAATGACCTTTGACCTCTACCAAAAACAATAGGCTTCTCTCTCTCAACATGAAAAATCTATATACCAAATATGAAGAGTGTTGGTCTCTCCTAACCGAAGATATCATGTTTACAAGCCATTTTCAGTGTTTTCGCAATTTTACTGCTGATGACCTCAAATGACCTTTGACCTCTACCAAAAACAATAGGGTTCTTCCTCTCAACATGACAAATCTATATACCAAGTATGAAAATTGTTGGGCAATCCTATCTGAAGATATCGTGTTTACAAGCCATTTTCGGCGTTTTCGCAATTTTACCGCTGGTGACCTCAAATGACCTTTGACCTCTACCAAAAACAATAGGGTTCTTCTTCTCAACATGACAAATCTATATACCAAGTATGAAAAGTGTCGGTCACTCCTATCTGAAGATATCGTGTTTACAAGCTATTTTTGAAATTGTCGCAATTTTACCGCTGGTGACCTCAAATGACCTTTGACCTCTACCAAAAACAATAGGGTTCTTCCTCTCAACATGATAAATCTATATACCAAATATGAAAAGTGTCGGACATTCCTATCTTAAGATATCGTGTTTACAAGCAAGTGCCACAAACACACACACACACACATACACACACACACCAACACCCACACACACATACACGCACACACACACACACACACAACATCACCATCGCATAGATTCCTTGCCTGCCTACGGCAAGGAATCAAAAATGGAGTTCATAACACCTATTGGGTAAGATTACGGGGCTAAAAAACAGAATGACCCAGGCTTGAAATCACTGAAAGCACCAGCAGCCATGGCCATCAGGCCCTTTCTGGTGGCCATGATGCCCCTCCGTAAATGTCCATTAGACAGACTGCCATTTTGCTTATTTTAGCGATGCCCTTTTCCAAGCTTATTTCAGGCCCTGATAACCCTTCATAAACAGTATAAGGTTTGAGATTACTAAAGTTAATCAGTCTGATGGGGTTTAACAATATGCCAGCACAGATGTGTTTAGTGTCACCAAGACACTTCCGAAAGAAGGATAGAAACATAATTTCTCCGAACATGACGAGCTCCAGTTTTGCACTGGTGAGGTGCCAACAAGGACTTTCATGACTCCATCCAGAATCTTATCATCAAATAATGCCAAAAAGAACCCCTAAACCTGATTTTCTGGGTTCACGGGGGATAAAATCATAATATGAATAATACAATTTGCAATTCTTATTTCGCATACCTTTCAAGGTCTTATTTCTATGAACAGGTTAGAAATCTCAATGGCTTCCTGCCACCATGCATGCCATGGCCCAAGTGAGTCTAATGAATATAATGTGCGAGGTTGAGGTTTGTGTTCCCTCCATAAACTTAATACTGACAGTAGGTTATTGGATAATAAGTGTGGAATTGCAGCAGTATTACATGATTTAGAATATTTAAACATCTTAAAATTTCTGATAAAAACCCCTATTTTCTCTTCGAAATAACAACCCTTCAGAATAAGACCATTATCTTAAAATTGGAATAACAACTCTTCAGAATAAAGAATCTCATCCTCAGTTCAGAATAACGACCCTTCAGAATAATGAACCTTTGGAAAAACAGTAGTAATTCCTAGTTATTAGATTCGGAATAACGATTCTTTGGAATAACAACCCTTGGGAATAGTAATCCACATGTTTAATTCAGAACTAGTCTTCGGAGTAACATAAAAAATGCTAAATCCCTTCAACAAAATGCAGTGTTTTTATAATCACATGTTCATAGCAGTAATGTCTAAACAGCGAACATGATTATCTACTGTTTCAAGTAACTTGTGTGTCACAGTGCACTTTGCCATAATAAGGCGTGATAATACTGCACCTCAGCAGAGGATACATCTTGCTTAAAATTAACACTTTTTAAGAAAGAACAAGTTCAGCTTTCTAACCATATTATTCATGTCTTTGTATCATCTAAGAGTGTTTGTAAATCTTGAATTGAAAAAAGTTCCGCAAAAGGTTTGATCACGGTGGAGAAAGTCCAACTTTACATACTGTAGCAGTGCTGTGCACTGTGCACACTGCACGATAACAGTCTGCTGGATATATTACACAGCTACTTCATGCTCAAATGAGCCAGCTGTCATGAAGGATCATGCTCATTGACTGGCTACTTGTGTTTATGAATAAAGTGGTTTTTTAAAAGTTTGGGGAATTCCCACTCATATCGTAATTATTTGCGGAAGGCGTCGTGCTATTGCCAAATCGAAGTACACCCAAGTTTTTGGGTGTACCATCTTACAAGGGCAGTCACCAGAACAAAGTGTGTGTATTTTACTGTACATGTACGCAGCGTAAGTAATACAATGCTGGAACCAGCAGCCCATTGTGTGCTACATATGTATGGAAGCATTATTAAACCAGCATGTTTCGTATTGAAGCATGAGGATAGGGTAGAAGGGAGACAGACCGTGGAGTATTTTGGTGTTGGTAAAAAGGAAAGCAAATGTTCTGTAGGACCTGCTGTGCTATTGCGATGAGCTGAAAAGACGTGAACAGAAGCATTGATGTCAAATATTTTTTTTCTCCTAGGTTATTGTATTCACTCTAACTTAGCACTATGGACTAAGCATTGTTATGTGTAACTCAAGTAGGCTATGGGAGAAAATAGGGTTGAACTTGAAGAAATGGAGATGACGGGAGAATTGGACCCTTTAAAATTCCTGGTGGACCCCTTAAATTTAATAATGTTTCATACTTTTAAGGGGTCCAAACACCTAGGGTGGGACCCACTAAATTTGGAGCCCAGTGCTAACCCTGGTTGATAGTTCTAATAAAATGGCCTACTCCAATAAGTTCATTTCTGATTATCATTACTCAATGTTCACACTGAAATTACCGCTACTCATCTCTGTTTTGAAGGTCAAGAGCAGTAATTGTCCGGAACTTATTTTGAAGCAACAGCTAAATATCACAATTTTCATCTTATTTCCCTTCAAAGTATCTTCCATCACATTTTAAGACTTTAATATTGCATGCCCAAGGTAAACAAAGCAGTTACTTCTAATAAATTTCACATTTGAAGAGAAAAAATGTCACATGACTCTCAAGAACCAATCATGAAACAGGACAGTCTATTACACTACAGTATTTCAGTTTGGGTGAGTGCTCTTGCCCTTTCAGGTTTCATTGAAAAATTTCTGTTTGGATGGCTCAACTTTTTGTGTGGTAGATACATTTTTTGTGCAAGGGCTCAGCACCCTTTGCAAATTTTATCCCAGTACAGCACCCTAACAATAGAGGGAGGGGAAAACACACATAAGTCACACATAAGTCTTCTCTACAAAGTTGCTTTTGGTGGTAAATTATTTATTTCACAAACAATTTTGTTGAAATCAAATGCAATTCAAAGTGGGTTTTTTTTTACTTCCATTGAAAAAATTTCTTTTGTATATTACACATACTTTTGAATGTAACGCACATATATTGTGAAGTTTAAGTACCTATTAATTAAGAAATCTGAGAGGTAAATATAATCCCACATTTTCCTCCCCTTTCTGACGTTTTTATATACACTCATTGCAATATAGCTTGTCAGAGGTTTGCCAACAGCCAATTCACACTTCCTGTAACAGATACAAATAACTTCCTTTACAAGCGAAGAGGTTGTAAATATTGGTTAGTGAGGTTAGAAATACTAGCTATATGAAAAAGTAAAGTGAGAATACATGAGGTCAAAACAGTTGTAAATTTAGACATAAATTCTGAAAAACAAAATTTGTAAGAAACTCCTTGAGGCTATTCATAAACTGAATATAAACCAAATTCATGTGGGCTACTGTACAATTTGAACAAAAGATAAAATTTGTGAAAATATTGTGATATCAGGGTTTCTTCTACAAAAAAAAGAGATTGGTCACTGTCTATAAAACCAAACTTTATACAGGGGGCACACTTTTAAATAAAAATCTCAGTTACAATTAAACTACTTTTATGCATACTGTAGATGTAAAGTAAAAGAATACCCCGAGGCTAGGAAGACACAGTAGTTAACCCACTTGTAGTCATGAAAACCTTATGACTGAAACTCACGAGAAATTGGTTAATGCTTTGTACTGAAGTATTAACTACACCAAGAATAACATGATAAGTAGCAGTAATGTTTAAAGGGCAATACGCATTTGCCCTAAACTTGTTTAGTCCATATTCTTGGAGTCCCAGGAAGCTCTGAGTGTTGCTCCTTAAACTTGGGACATTTTCTAGAAGAATATGATCAATATATACTCCCACCTACGAAATTTGTTCATATTGTTGTAATACGGATTAAGTCTCCAATGGCACCATGACATGTAAAGCACTTTCCAAAATTTATGGGCTAATCAACAAAATGAATGAATTTTCTCTAGTATAAAGTTTAGTAATATGGAAAGGTGATGGTTGACTGATTTAGGACATAGAACTGAAGAGACCACTTCAAGTGGGCTAGAGCATGCAGGTATACTGTAGCTGCTAATATATGCAGGCTTTGTAGCACCAGATTTTTCCTCTGGACATCCTTCCCCCCCCCTCCTGACCTCACCTTTTTAATTAATGGTCTGGAAGCCCATGCCTGGAAGCTCTAGGTGTAAGTCCTTCAAAGTTAGGGGTATCTACAGTGCTTGCAGCATTAGAAGGCACATTTATGTCTTATTATGATTGGCATGAAAGATAGTAAAATACTTCAATACTGTTATATTGTCATGTAAGAAACATTTATTAAAAATGTTCCCTTCCTTGAAACAAATGTTTCCTTGTTTTTGCTGCAACAGTTCAGTAACCTATAGTGCATTGCAGTATAAATTCTCAAATATGGTACTGTATTCTGCATGTACAATAGCACATTAAGGGTTGCAGGTACTATTGGAAAAGGAATACACTGCAATACCTGTGGGTTGACCTACATATTAGTTCTCAAAATGAAGTCGGCAAACCCTTAATAATGGATGTTAAATTGCACTTTATATAATAGTATTGTCACAGGGCAATGTAACAGTCAGACAATTAGAACAGTATATAACTTACCTGTTTTTGCACTCTTGTCACTGGTGTAATTTGTAAGTTGGTTTTGTAAAGTGCTTTGAACTATGCTTTTAAAGGTAAAGAGCAGTCCCCCAAACTTGTTTGGAAGAAAAAGCTAAATAACATAATTTTCATCTTATGTCTCTTCAAAGTATCTTTAATTACATTTTATGACTTAACTATTGCATATTCAAAACCAAGCAGTTATTTCTGGTAAATTTCACATTTGAAGAGAAAAAAACATTGTCACATGACTCCCAACAGCCTATCATGAAACTGGACAGTCTACTAAACTTCTTCAGTTTGGGATGACTGCTCCTGCCCTTTAAGCAATTAGATTTAGCCCTACATAAGATCATCATTATTACTACTATTATGAATATTCTACTTGCATTGTACGATATTTGACCTTGGAAGGGGGCTTTCTCTGAAAATGTACATTTCCAAGTACAGTAGTCTAACAGTTTTGTACCACATGTGTTGAAATGCTTAAAAAGTTGAACAAGTGCTGAATAAAAAGCTTAACAATTTGCTGTACTTATCCTTTGAGGGAAAAAGTACTGTCTGTAAGGAAAATTATGGCCAACTTGAAATTTTTGAGTTTCAGACAGTCACTTTGCAAAGATACAGGGCATTCAATGACAGATTACTGGTGTTATAAATAAGGATATGTTGTCAAACATTTGGACAATACAGCAACAAGCATATACCTCCAAAGTGACCCCCATTTCACAGTTTGACCCTCATTTGAACACCAAAACCCACTCACCTGCCCATCCCTCTGAAAAACCTATATTTCAAATCTCTGTGGCATCCAAATTAACAAATAATTCAGCTTACAGATAACTACAAATTTAGTAAATTGCATCTCACAACACATTCAACTGCTCACACTGCTACACTTAGGCCTAGGTACATACCTACAAGCTAAGTTTGCTAGCTGTTGCAACATCACTATTGGCTAACCTTTACAGCAGCTATGGAATATATTCCTGTCACTACGTAAAAAGTGTAATCACGGTCATGCAGGCCCACACTCAATGGTAAAAATGAATGCCCACTTTGCTGGTAAGAAGTGGGGCTTAATTGTCTCAGAGTTTCCCAACAAACCAACGTTCTTGACAGTTCTTGGCTTTCAGTGTGTTTTCATGGCTAGAATGCCATGTGATATGTATGAAGTTCTACATTGGAAATCACTTGCAGAATAGTCTGACCATCTTTGAGATATTGAGTTGATGTTCTCAGAAAACAGAGTGTCTTTGACGAACTGTACCAGTACCACACCAAAAATTACAGCAACGATCACCATTGAATATTGTGATTAGCAGAGGTTTTACAGTACTTAGTGCCTTTGTGAGTGTCTGTATTTACTTTGGCAAATCTGTCTACACAACTTTTCTAGGATACCGCAAGAAAATTCAGCACCATACTTAATTTTTAGGCAGCATTCTAGGGGAATAAATTTGACTAATTTGCCTGAAAAAGTGCACCCGTTTTGCATGTAGACACTTCTAAAATTTAATTATTTTCGAAAAGGGGAGGTGTCCACCTCCCCTTATACCCCTCTCCCAGGCTAGGGGGTAGACTTGTGCCATTTAGTGTCAACTAAGACTGTGATAAGAGTATACTCTCCTACTGTGACATTGGTCTAAACTGTTATTCACTTTTTATCATTGCACAAGGCCTGATCATTACTTTGTTTGAAGTACTGTCATAGCTCCCAAGTTCCGAGAGGCTAGATGCGGATCAAACTGATCCGTCCATTAGTGGATCGCCGGCCTGGGGGAGGGATATAAGTACAGTAAGGGGAGGGGGTATCCCCCTCCCCTTTTCGAAAATTTTTGAATTTTAGAAGTGTCTACACGAAAAATGGTGACACTTTTTTGGCAAATCAGTCAACACAATGTCGTTAGGTCACAGCCAAAAAAGTTCAGTATATTACTACGTTTTTTGCGGTAACCTAGAAAAATATTGTATTGAGAGATTTGCCAAAATAATATTATGCAGATACTCACAAATGCGCAGTGACTAAAACCTCTCCTACTCACAATATTTAATAGTTATTTTTGAGGTAAATTTTGGTGCGGTACCGGCACAGTTTTCAAACATCAACTCGGTGTGTCAGCGGTGGTCGTACCATGCTGCAGGTGATTTCCAATATCTTCGTATTCATATCGCATGGCATTCTAGCCATGAAAACTTACAGGCCTAGCCAAGAACGTCAAGAACTGTCAAGACAGTTAAGAACGTTCGGGAAACTCTGAGACAAGCCCCGCCTATGACCCGTGAAGTGGTTATTTGTTTTCACTATTGAACGCAGCGTTGAACAACGTTATTACACTATTTCCACAGTGACAGGAATATATTTCATACCTGCTGCGAAGGTTAGCCAATAACGATGTTGCGACAGCAAGCATACCGTACGTACCTGTACTAGTACCTAAGCCTAGATGCATTTAGCAGCGCGAGCAGTTGAATGTGCTGTGAGATAAGATTTACTGAATTTGTAGTTATTGGTAAGCTGAATTATTTGCTAATTTATGTGGTTCTCTAACTAAGAATACTTCGGAGATTTGAAATGCGGGTTTTTCAGAGGGCGGGGCAGGTCAGCGGGTTTGGGTGTCCAGATGCGGGTCAAACCTGCGAAATGCGGGTCACTTGGGAGGTATGCACTGTAGGCTGATACAGAAGGGCAGCTTCCTGCTTGAATCAAGGAATGATGGGTCTTACCGTCTTATAGTAACTTTCAATTCCCTATACCATGTCCCACTACCATAAAAACTTCTAATCTGGACAATTTTCCTTGAACATCCATGAAACCATGAAGCAATATGACTGTCATCCTGTAACACCTTTTACCATGAAAACCAGCAGGCTTCCATGGCTAGGTCACCACTACAGGGGCACTGAGCTCAGGTAACACATGTTACTATGGCAACCACACAACCAGGAATTCATTTTGAGAAGGTCAAGTAAAATATTTCATGTGGAGTTGCCATTGAGTAATGATCATGACTGGTGTAGTCATACAGAACAACCACTGTACACAATTTGTAGCTGTACAGCTTGTGTCACCTTACACCAGCACCCAAATCAAAATAATTTTAAGGACAAGAGCAGTTTGCCCCAAATTTTTTTTGAAACAACAGCCAGGTCTGACAGGTTTCCTTCTTTTGTCATTTTCAAGTATCTTTAATGATATTTCAGGACTTCAGCATTGCATATTCAAGGTAAACCCAATGAGCTACTCTCCTTAATTTCTTAATTTAGTAGGAAAATATTACCTGTCTTGTGACCCTCAGGAGACAATCATGAAACAGGGCAAACTATTAGGCCTACACTAATTGGACTGCTACAGTAGTCCTTTCATCACCATGGGGGTGGAGATGTTGTTGGAGGAGATGTTATTGGTAACTAGCTTTGATGAATAGAAATTTTTCTAGTGTCCATCATATATGCATATGTATATTGATGTGCTGACTACTCCATACAAAAGCAACTACCACACAAACTTATATATTTACAACAAAGTTTGAAGTTCAGACTCCAAAATTATTTTGCAATTGAAGTTTTAAGTCCATGAGAGGAATGAAAAATATGTGTGAAGAATGAGGAGAGGTCAATTGTTCTTGGTAATTAACCTATTGCCAGGTTGCAAATTGTGGTTCACCTAACCCGCACTTTATGTAATTTATCTTGATTCACAGCAATTTGGCCTAATAGCTGAACTTTTGATAGATATATACACTTGTGATGAAAGAATTCTGGTTTGAAATTAAATTACTGTCAATGAAATAGGAGGTCCAACTGTACTTTTTCTGGTTTTACGCTGGTAGGTAAAATAGTGTTTGCTTTCTTCATCAATCTTACCCACCAGTAGGGTTGTCACCACACCAGGTGGATCGGAAGATACTACCCTGCTCTCAAAATCTCCACTCGGTACTTACTACCAATATCAGCATCACCGCCCGGCACAAATTTCTTACCCTAACTGAATAAAATTCTTAGATTTCTTTAGAATTGAGTGATAATTATTCATTTTTTGAAAACACTCTTCAACCCGCAAAAATTTTTCAAAGGGGAGGTGGGACACCGACTCCCCTTAGGCCACTCCCTCAGGATGGTGATCACAAATTACCCAGATCTCAACATGGTGTGGTGACAACCCTGCCCACCAGGTGCTGCTGTTTAGCATATTCCAACTTGAGTGCATGGTTCCTCAAAAGTTCCGAGGCTCAATTGCTAATTTCCTCAGCTTTATATCTTTTTTTATCTTCTTATTTGCTTATTTGATAGATACAGTAGGTGAAGCTTCCCTGGGCCTGTCAAGTTTGGCAGGCTTTGTCATATCTAACGAAGATTGCGGGCGATTGAAACATTATTTGTGTTGTGTTTGTCTATATTTTCTATTATTTTGTTTAAATAAAAGCGTTATACTTCGTATTGACAATGTATATATAGGTTGGCTTAGTCCCTGAACTGTCTCTGTAGCCTCAGCCCAGTTAAGCTGCCACCTCTTAACTTTTTCGCAGTCACAAGCTGGCCAAAAAAGTTTATCCACTTTTCTTAATAAAGGAGTTGTTCTGGATATAAACTGGCCCCAGTTGCAATGGGCAGGTAGTATGTATAGGACAAAGTAATGAAGGTAATCTGCTGGTATGGAGCTATTACTATACATTCATTGGCCAAAAGCCCCCTAAAGCAATTAGTCTTCAATTTAAATATCATTTTGTCATAAATTCTTTGAAATCATATGGCAGTACTTTTGCAAGAGAACTGTTTCCTGATCCATATTCCACATTCATTATGTATGTACTGAATGTTTGAAAACATAAAGATACTGGTATTTTGTAAAGGAAATAAGAATCCCATTTGGATTTTCAGAGAGATAATTTATTGCAGATTTCCTGTACATTCTTCAAATAAGGCATTCAATCACTTCTGGTATTAACTCTCAAGAATAAAAAAAAACAAAAGAAGAACAAGATTAGATTCTTCCCTCTTACACCCTTACCCTGCTGACATGTATCAACCATGTGTTCTATAAATACTCAACAGAATGTACATCATTAACTATGGTATCTATCAAAAGTATTCAAGTGCAATAAACACAGAAACTAATTTAGGTGCCACCATGATGAGGGAGTTACCCTGGAAAGTAGATCCCCGTTGTGTTTTAATTACTTTTAATTTCTTTCATGTCAAAAACAATAAAGTGAGATCAAGACAAGCATTCATACTTTCATCCAGGTCACTTTTGTTATATTGCATGTGTTAATTTTAGATGGAAAAAACCCATATCACCAAAGAACAACGACTGAAATGTAAGTTTTGCCATGTAGGGTGTATTGACTCTTGAGAAACTAAGTAGATGACGAAAGAATGGTTTCAAAATGGTATCCACTGGGAAAGTGTTCAATGATTACAACAATATTTAAAATCACTGTTACCTTCAAAAGGCTCATACTGTATAGTTGGAGTAGGGAAAACAAGCCAGTCAGCCCAAACTGGAATGAATGGCTGTGGCTGCAACTCAAACCAGTTGAAACTCCATCAAACTAACCAACCACATATTGTGACAAACCTCACAAGCACTGTCACATGATTCCCATTTAAATATATATTCAATGAGTCCTAACCTGGATAAAATGTTTTAATCTATAAATTCATTAGACTACTTTTTTCTTTTTCAAAGGGCCAAGAGGGGATGTCTCCTTCTCTGTCATAAAGTTTATTCCATAATTTAACAACTGTATGATCCCCTAATTACCAAATGTATTGAACTGTGCAATACTGATGATAGTTGTCAAAATTTGGTAGTTAAAGATCCTAGCTTTAACCCTCACCACAATCCTATGCATTCATCAAAGTTTGGGAATTACCAAGTCCTGATATTTACCATCTATTTTCCATTGCAATCCCCTCTAGATGTGTAAACAGAAGAAAATGAGGGGTGATTTAGATCTTTATCATCAAAATACAAGATTAATCCTTTAATCCTAATCATTCACCTTATCGTACATTTACTTCAAATCCAAACCCAACATTTAGCCCTTTCGAATTTCACTCGAGTGTATTGACTTTCATTCTAGTGAACAGTTGGTCTGCTCTCTAATACCCCAAAGATATTAATTGTATAGTTCAATCTTAGTGTCCAAAATGCTGAATTCTTAGTGTCCAAAATGCTGAA
This sequence comes from Holothuria scabra, assembly GCA_037179385.1. Taxonomy (NCBI): domain Eukaryota; kingdom Metazoa; phylum Echinodermata; class Holothuroidea; order Aspidochirotida; family Holothuriidae; genus Holothuria; species Holothuria scabra. The sequence continues at coordinate 8,073,373 of CM074193.1, forward strand.
TTCTTTAGGATAAATTTACAGATCTTCAACTTTCTTATATAGAAATGAAACCCTTTTTTAAATAATTCAGAGAGGATAAAAAGTTAAAAAGTTGATTGTTTGTGCAATATGACATTACAGTTTATTTGAAGTACCTGTTTTATGTAGAACACAACATGGATAGGGAAGCTTCAAACTCACAGAAAGAGTCAAAACAGTTGGGAAGCAGAACTTGCATTTGTGCCCATTACTGCATAATCTTTACGCCCTTAGCACTTGCAGGGAAATGCATTCTGAAAGACCATGCTCAAGTTAGTCTAAGCAGAGCAAAAGCGAACTCCTGTTAAAAATATATTAATGTAATTAAGAATTTTTTGGCAATTGCAGAAAAATAGAATGATCTTCAAAAGAAACTCATTGCAGAACATAACAGTTGTCAGTGAACTTTGGCTGAAAATTCCATCATTAAGCTTTTCGAGGAAATTTAAGGAATGAGAGCTCACTTGCAAAGCTTCAAACTGCACATTTTCTGGTCTTCAAGGTCAATATATTGAAATATCATTTGAAAGAGAAAAAATAATAATATTTCCAAAATATAGTGGTACCTTTCTTGTATTACATCTTCCATCTTCCCTAAAAATGCCACATATACATCAGACAATGTGTTTGTTCTGCTTATTTATGCTTTTAATACTTTCGAATCACAGCGGCTGTTCGTACGTACACATGCAGTGGCATTATGTTGGATCTCGTAATGACGTGCTGAATGCTAGCTACCATCATGCATTGCATTTCAAGATGGCTCATTGACTACAAGTGTACTGCAAACAGTTTCGCAGCATAAACAAGGCAGGATTGACCTTCTTCAGGAAAATTGGAATAATTCATCGATGAACCTATATGTGGGAGAGTATATTTTGTAACAAAATTACAGCATTTGGTGTTTGTTGTAAACTTTGGGATGATTTTGGGACATATACTTGTGACCATTAGCCTAGTGTTCAGCCTGGGTGACCTAAAAATCCTGGAGATTCTTGGGCATTTTGGCCAAAAATTTAACTTAAATTGGTTGTATGATAACTTACGAAGTTAGTGTGGTTCATAGTTTTTTTGTCTTATTTAGAAGTATGCAGGATGAAAAAGTCATTCTTTTTTTCCAATTGTACATTTTAATAAGGGGCTGAAATTCAAAATGGTGTGACGTCATCAGAGTTTAATATATTTCAGGGACCCTGAGGTCAAACTAATTCCCATCTGAAAAGACCAGGACACACACTGCAAAGGAGAACAGAAATCAAACTATGTACACTCAGGTCAGTAACTTAGATCCTTGACATGTGATCTAGGCATGGGAGAATATTTCCCCCAATATTTGAAAAAACACTTCCTGACTTTGATTTTTCACACAATAATTTTTTTGGGGGAAATGACGTACTGTCCTGCCTGTGCAGTTATACACTAGATGTTTAACAACAATGAGTTTTTATTTATATGATAATCAGACCTGCTTTAGTCTATTTTTTAAATTATATGAAATATCTTTTTGCTGTTTATTACTGTAGGTGTCCAGTTTGCACAAGTGTACACTTTTATGCAACTCAATGAGGCATTTCTTGCAATAGTCCATGGAGGTTAGTTAAACAAGTGTAGTCAATACCAGAATATTGGAAAATGAAGAAGTATACTGTAGGTATACATGCATTACACAAACAAAGACAAGTGTACTTATATCCTTCTCTAACTTGCAATTTGGACAAAAAGCAGTAAACTCTGTCAACTAGCAATGATTATGGGAACCTTTACAACCTTCCAGCTGGGAGCCTTAACCACTTTGAACTAATATTTAAAGGTGTGGTTGAACATGTACATAGTTTTGGTACTGAACAAAATATGCTGAGAGGGTCAAAGTCTATGTCTTACACTGTACTGCAATATATGACGGTTCTGTTGCACACAAACACTGGTTGTCAGCCAGAATTGAATCAGTTTACATTCTCAATCTAATAGAATTACACAATGAATGGTAACTGTGCATGCAACTTGGTCATTGATAGAGATGTTAATTCGTACAGTAAAAGTACACTTGAGGGCCATAATTTTACTGAAATTAACAGTGCACCATACCTGCACTGGAACTGTTACTGCAGTCTTCCATTGAAAGGATCACTATCAAAATTTTACGAAGCAAATAAATTCATATCCCAATCACTAGAGTTTGAACTAAGGTCTATGATGTTCAGTTCACATGATCATTGATTATTGGGAGGCAAAGGGATATGTCCCCCCTCCCCACACACATACAATTTTTGGAAAGTCACATGCATTGTTTACAAGTAACGTTTTGACAAAAGTGACCCCACCCCTCAACCCCCCCCAACTTACTGGTAAAGATTGACACATACACCGAATAATACTCAATAGGTCACCTATACTTAAAGGGCAAATACAACCCCTTCCCCTGTCCCTGACATGTACCATGCTTTGATTGGACACTGGATACGTTGCACACTAATTGATATGTTAAACATCAGCATACCATTTTCTGTACTGATTCCACTCCATAGCTAAGATTTGGTTGACAAAATTTTAAGCTGGGCTGGGGAGGGTGCTCAGCAACATAGCAAGGTAACTTTTTGCCATGAGTCAAAATTACAACAAAATACAATTTCAGAGTAATAATTTATTTCAATTCTAAACTTCAATTCATGAACTGCAAGGGAATTATTTCAGAAAAGCCTTTCCACAAATCTGAGAGAAAACAATTTTGAACATTTTTTGTCTTTGGTACTCAAAAGCTCCCTGGCATGCATATTATTGATTAAGTATTGTACTTCCATTTTTTCCCCATCAACAAAACTAATTTTGGTTGATTGCCATAAATTAGAAGATATTATTCACAAAAGGAATTGGAGCAATAAATGTGATGTACTTGGTTCATTAAATCTTCCAAAGACTACAAACCTAGGTTACTTCCCTACTAATTGCTAATTAGCATTTCATTGGGGAATATAAAACAAACAAACAAAATTATTCAAGAAAATCCTTTCTTTGTGTTGTTTGCTTCAGTGTTCCTTTGAATCAAGTGTTCTAACAAAAAAGACACCTTTTGGTCTTTTCTTTATCTGATCCTGCTTTATCTTGAGTTGACTGCCATGGTTTTCCAACAAAGGCAGTTTGTTGTGTACTGTTGAAAAGTTATACAATGTACATTGGGCATACTGAGGTACAGCAGAAATACAAAGCTGTTACTGTAGTGGCATTCTTCATAATGTTGGAACTTCTTCACAGATGAAACCTATCAAATAGACAGCTGTGAGTGTTCAACCCAACATTCTGAAGTCCCAAAGACCTTTACTAAGTAAAGCACATACCAGTAATGTTACAGTATGCCATGCATGAAAAAGTTGGGGAGTTGGGAATGTAGGAACTTAAGGTATTTGAAGGCAAATATTCTTAATTTGCCACTTTTACACATGTATATATGGTAAAACAGAAAACTGAGGAACATTTGCTTCATGCAAAGACAACAAACACCTTTTTCAGCCCTGCTGTAACGGTATCTTAGTTCTTGCCTGGCAGAGAAATGTTTCACATCCTACACATAAAACTGTTAGGGGTATGGGCCAAATAGAGTTTGCACATGAAGTTATTCAAGCATTGAAACCATCTGGGATGATAACAGATCTAATGAATCACAACCCTACCAGATCAGATGTTGTCCACACCCAACAACAACACTCCCTTGAAACTGGGTGTCATTGCTTGACTGATAGCTTCATGACTTGGCCAATAGTTTATTTATAGAAAACTGAAAAAAAAAAAGACCTTGAGATTGATATCAGGTGTTCACAACCCAAACAATGGGGACGTATCTCACTTTTGTACATATATATCAAGAAATAATGCTTGTTGATTTTATTAACACGATTTTCGTTAATTCTGGAACATGGGAGTACCTATTTGAAATGTTTTTGTCTCAACTATCAATAATTTAACAGATCTGTCAAGAATGTTTTCAATTTCATCCCCGCATTTTTTAACTTAATTTTCATGCATAACTTTACTAAATCTGAACAGATTTTCATCGTTCAAGATCATTTGGTAACTACTTTAGCCACTAAATTCGATTCTATTCACATTAAACGTGGAAAAACAAATTAATACTAAAAAATCTTCTGAAGGTGGATGCCCAGTATCTTAGGGGTAACCACAAAAATTTGTCACTTCATGGCTGGATTTGGAAATCAAAGTTAAGTACAAATGTTCGCCGTTCGCTTAATTCTGTAATGAACTAGAAAGCCAACAGGCTTAGTGATTCCTTGCCGTATGATATATCATAGCAAACATGGAAACAAACATGACATGCATGAGATCCCATACAATTATCCTACTTAATTCAGATATAATAGGCTCAAAATTTTTGACCTCATGTGACCCAAAATGACCTTTTGACCCCTTAAAAACAATAGTGATCACCTTACCAACACGTCCATCAACATGAGTAATTCAAAATTAAGCTTAGTACAGAATGAGTATGGAAGTACTACCACCATGGTATGAGATCCCTCACAGTTATCCCCCTAAAAATATTATGTCTACAAAGTTTGATCTGACTGTCACCTCAAACCTTTGATCTCCACACACAGGAGGAATTTCTCACACAGCTTTAATATTCCAGAAAACTGTCTCATTACTTGATAAAGCGGTATTTTGAAACCATTTTTATCAAAAGTTTGGTCAATGGGGACAGCTCTCCATTCTGAAGTCTCTATGTTCCGATGCCTCCCTCATCGACACACTCTCCTACAAGCATTGGGTCAAATACTGTGTTCTCACATACCCCGCGCTCGAGGTAACACTGTATTACCTCACGCTCGAGTAACGTGGGAACGCGGGTTAACGCAGGGTCGGTGTTTAAATTTCAATCCACCTCAAATCGCAAGGTTAAGCAGTTTTAAACATCGTGTTTGTTTTAATCAAGGAAGGTCACAGGTATTTATAGCACTGATGACAGGTATTTTCTTACATTTAACTGTAATCGGTGTGTGAAATATTTGGTCTCGTTACTCTGGTAACACTATCCAATCAACGAAGCACTGGGTAAGTGAGAACACAGATTGGAAAACATGGGGTTAGCCTGTGGTTTTGTCTGATTCTAAACACGAGTTAACACTGGGTGTTGGGGGGTATGTGAGACCAAGCCTAAAGAGACATCTGAACAGAGATGTGTAACCTTGTCTATTACTGACAGCAATTTTTGCCTTATGGGGGAAATGCCCCACCCATTGTCTATGGTATCCTTTGCAAATTAACAAAAGCAGATATCCCTATTAATCCATAATTTAACAAGACTTTTAATTCAAATTTTGTCTACTTATACTGTAGGTACAGCATAACATACAGTACAAGTTTTCCTTGTTTGATACACAGTATACAACATTATGCTTGCTCTTATTACCTGAACTACTTTTAAATGACAGCAGCAATGCAAAATAAAATCTTAATACTTTTAAAAAGTGTCATAAAGGGTAATCTTGAAGCAATGGTTCCATGCATTAAGCTTTATGGTACACTTTTTCTTTTTTTGGGGGGGGAGGGGACAGTGACATGGATAAAAATGAAATGTGAGACAAGAATTCCCACTCGATGATGATATTTGACATAGCTACATAATCCTTCGCACAGGGGTTACTATTTTGGTGCAGTTATCCAGATATAAGCAGAGATGAGGCAAGTAGTATGCTGATACATTTTATGCTATCAAAAATTTAAAACAAATTCTAGAATGAAACTAAGTGACAAATAATCACTGTAGAGAATATTGAAACTGTAAAGCAGAAACACCAATCTAGACAGACACCAATGTTTAAAGTTTGTTCAACAAAATTCCTTATACAAACACACTATTTGTTCCATTCCACCAGCTTCTATGTAAAGGACACTAATTGCTGAAGGGTGTCAATCTACAGTATTTCTAAGATGACTTTCAGTTTAGAAACTTGATCAGTGTACATGAACTTCTCCATCTCCAGACAATGGCTAGGCAAACAACTTTTATTTGTGGTCAGATGAGACAAGATAATGTGGACAGTTATTTTATGCTAGATTTAGCAGAGGTGTGACTTTCATGGAAGTCTGCATTTTGACCACAAAAAGAGTACTGAATGCCTGCAGGGAATGGCAGGAAATAGGAGTATATACAAACAATGGGCTGTCATGGTTATGTACTGAGATAAAAATAGCTTTCTTCAGAGGGTTTATAAGAGTCAATTAACACCACTTATCCAGTAAAAAGCTCAAGTCAATTGAGCTGGTATGTTTGTATGAGGTAATCCTTCAGGACACTGTGGGGATAACTGGCAGTCAACTGTGGAAAATTGGGCGAGATAACTGTGACCAAATGGCAAAGAATGGGTCAGTCACAATTTGATTCACTCTATTAGGCAATGACAGTTCATGTGCGCTGAAGGGTATTTGATACCAAATGATCAGTGTAAATTAGGTTCTTTTTTGTAAAACTAACTAACTGTGGTATATCTAATTAATCAATTCCCACTTCCAATTAATGCATGCTTGCATGCACATGTCCTCATGAGGACAGTAGGCACAAGGTTTGTCAAATATTAGCACTTTTTGCCACTAAATTTAATGTTTTCTTCAGGTTTTCTTTAAGGTTATTGAAAAAGCAATGTAGGTATGTTATAAAAGAGATTCTTGTGCATCACAAAGAGTACTCTCTGTTCAAAGTTTATACTTTTGAAGTTCCATATCAGTCATCTACTTAGTGTGCATAGAAGCATCTTCTAATATTTTCAGACTATGTCCCTAAATGACCCTTATATACAGACTGTTTAAACTCACATGTTCCACATCAGTTTCATGGAAATCTATTTACTTGTGGTTGCAAAATCAGCATACCCATGGGCATTGAAGCATGTATACCAGCCTGATGAACAGATTTTGCCTTTTAAGATTTTATATTTTGCTCTGCCCACTTTTTCATGTATTAATACTTGGAACTTAATGTAATAACAGGGCACAATTTCATGCCAGAATCAACATACTGTACAGTAACTACCATGTGATGTGCCTTTTTGTGCACCTTAGACCTGTTCTTCCTATGAGTTTGCTTCACTACTTTACAAATGCATTTTCAAAATTACCTCACCAAAGAATTAACATAGTGAAGTTAATAAACTGTTCCAAAAAAATTATATACCCTATGCCTATTGCATTACACATGCCAAATTATTCTTACCCTTTCACCCTAACCCCTCATGGATATTAACTTCAACAGTTATATACTCTTTTGAGATATAGTGTTTGCAAGGTTTAGATGTTTTGAACTCTGATGACCCCAAATGACCTTTGACATCCAATAAAAACAATAGGGGTCATCTACTCAGTATGGACAATCCACTTAGTAAATATGAGATTCCTGGCAGTTACCTTTCTTGACATATGGTGTTTAAAAGTTTTTGAGCTTTTCATCTCTGATGACCCCAAATGACCTTTGACCTCCACCAAAAATAATTGTGATCATCTACTTAATATGGGCAATCCACCTGCTATGTATGAGATCCCTCACTTTTACCCTTGTTGAGATACAGTGTTTACAAGGTTTCGACTTTTTTCCCTCTGGTGACCCCAAATGACCTTTGACCTCCATCAAAAACAATAGGGACCATCTACTCAATATGGACAATCAGCAAGGTAAGTATGAGATTGCTCACATTTTTCCTTCTGGAGATATCGTGTTTACAAGCAATTTCCAAGGTATTTACATTTTGACCTCTGGTGACCCCAAATGACATTTGACCTCTACCAAAAAAAATAGGGACCATCTACTCAATGTGGACAATCTACATGCCAAGTTTGAGATCCCTGGGGGTTACCGTTCTTGAGATATCGTGTTTACAAGCAGGCGTCACACACACACATACACACACACACACACACACACACACACACATACACACACACGACATCACCATCGCATAGATTCCTTGCCTGCCTTCGGCAAGGAATCAAAAACAGAGCGACAGGCACTAAAAAAGTACCATTTACAGTTCAAACAAACTGTCATACTTTTCCCAATTGACATAATATGGATACAAGACAAAAACTTTTGAAAGAACATTATCAGTCACCCCAAACCTACTTTAAAACAATATCAGCCAAATTCCACATACTGTACCTCCTATTTTGCCTAGAGCCTCAAACAACAGCAATATTTCATAGTAAATAAATGTAAACCAATCTTAGTTTCTCTTGATGAATTTTATAACTCATTTAAGTCAGAGTTTGTCACAATTCTCAAGGACTACGTATTTGGGGGACATCCCTATGTTCCGACATCTCTATGTTCTGACGTCCCTATGTTATGACAATTACGTAATTGGTACCGACAAAAAGTACTTTGGCCCCGACAAAGATGAACTTTGGCACCTACAATAATGTATTTTGGTACCGACAATAATGTACTTTGGCGCCAATGAAAACTTACTTTGGCACCGACAAAGTATACTTTGGCGCTGTTTTGTCGGAACATAGAGAGGTCCGAACATAGAGATGTAACCACGTATTTGTAAAGTATTGTAGGTTGCAGTACATGGGCACAATTTACTGTAAAGGGAAGCAGTCACTGCACTGTGCATTACGTGTACTAACAGACACAATAGTGCGCACACAACATTTTATCAGCATTATCTCTGATACATAACACTGAATGAATCCATGCTAGGTCAAGCTCATATCATGGTAAATAGAGTTTGTCAAGCATGAAGAGTCTGATTTATCAACATGAATGCATTCATGCATGATTAACTTTGCATTTTTCTACTTTAGAAACAGTAAAGAAGAGGCTTACAATTGAATGGTGGTAAAAGTTAAGTAAGTACTATTGAATTCGATAATTGCTGTCATTGTTGATGACGAGAATACTGCCCCTTTCTGACAAAAAGAAGTAACCCACATTTTCAATATTTTGAGTTATTTACCAAAACGCGTTACCTTAAAGCCAACAGAAATGCTTCTACATGGCACAAGGACACCTGCTATAAGTAAATGAACAACTTATAACTTAAACATTGGAAAATATTTTTTCCCAAAATTCATTGCAAAAGCAGACTAATGTGGTCTACTTCTTTTTGTGAGAAAACAGTACCCATGTGATCACGAACACTTTTCTGACAGATAGAAGTATGATCTGTAATGTTTAATTTCAATATTCTGTCATATTTTTTTAAGAGAAAATGTTTTGTTTTGTTTTGTTTTATATAGGAGATATTGTAAAAGTTGATTACCAAGATTTTCAATGTGGATTACTTCTTTTTGTAAGAAAAAAACAGTTAAAATATTCCTTAGAATTTCTGACAGAAAGAAGTACAAGCCACTGCTTCTTTTTGTCAGAAACAGTTTGGTCAAAATAATACTTGTATTTTCTGACAGAAAGAAGTAAAAGCCTTTGCTTCTCTTTGTCAGAAACAGTGTAGTGAAAATAATAGTTGTACTTTCTGACAGAAAGAAGTACAAGCCATTGCTTCTTTTTGTCTGAAAAGAATGTAGTTTTCCATGTGGGTTACTTCTTTTCTTGGCTGATTATCTCAGGAAGTAGACTACATGTTAGAATATTTAATATCAGAAAATTTAAGTTTCAGTAAGAGAAAAAAGAATATGAAATAAAATCAATTTTGAAAAAATGTGGATTACTTCTTTTTGTCAGAAAGGGGCAGAATAGCTACAGTACAATACCAGACACTTGAAGCAAAACATGCAACAATTAAAAGGGAGGGAGGCCTTTACTGGCAAATCTGGTATATATCTCTAGTATACATTCTGTAGGCTGGACCAAGGACCAATCCAAACGACAATTCCTTCTCTGGTGTGGTAGAGCTTTGTAGAACCAAGAGCCACATAATTTCCACAACTACAATTTAGCAGACAGTTCCTGTAATACTGGTAATGTTTTATAAAAGTGGGCACTAAAGACTCTTCACAAAAAATATACAGAGTGCAACATAATGATGCAGCACAGATGTGTCACATATATGCTGCTTACATGAACCCTTTCCAACTCAAGCTAACAACAACTAAACTCAGGTTTTTGGGGCAAATTCATGATAGAACTTCCCTTTTTACTTTTTGAAACATAGTTCTTCTCTGCCCTATTACATCTTATCACCCGAGATATTAAATGAAGCTCTACATAAATGTACTTAATAAAGTCATATTTCACATCAGTTTGATTAACTGACATTTCCAGATATTATTATTATTATTACATAAACTTATATAGCGCACTACCATAAAATGTTAAGTTGAGCTTTACAACACCTTAAGAAAAAGCCAGGCTAAAAAAATAAACTTTCAAATTTACCTTAAACAACTTAAGAGATACAGACTCTCTAACACTAAGAGGGAGGAACAAAACACACAAAAAAGTTACGTAAAATTTGGAGTTAGCTAACAGGCCAGTCAAGTGTGTGTTGCTTTTCATGCACTGTGAGCACAATGAAAGCATTGATTACCTATTAAAGGGCACAGATCATGTAACAAACTCAGATACCAGATACACCCCATGTCACCTTTGATCTACTGGGGTGTTTGTGTTGCATTTTGAAGCAATTTAATTGCATGTTGGATAAAGAGAAAAAGCTGTAAAAGGTAATTTTTGAGTCTGAGTAATACAAGTCTGAGTCTGGTTTAGTAAAGCCTGCTTGAGGTGGGTTGAGACTGAGTTAGTGGTGAAGAGTAGATTAATAAATTTCAATTAACTGTCACATGTTTGGGGAGACTTTTATTGTACTAGTTAATTTAATGTTTTGAATACATGCTGTTTCCATTCACAGTAGCCTAGGTGGCCTTGCTTTAGTAGTTGACCACACTATTTGTCTGAACAGCCATTATCTGAGTAGCTTGCATAGCACCTCTGTGGCTGCAGCCCCTTTAGGCTGCCGCCCCTCAGAGCCTGCCGGCGATGGTCAGAAATTCCGTTCAATGAGTCCAAAAGTTGATCGTCTTAATATTCATGAGCACTCACCACAATTGGTCTATTCCTGAGGTAGGCGGTGCTCAACGACTAAATCTTGGCAATGCTACGTTGAACACTAACAACTAAACAAAAACATAGGCTTATTACGTCCATTAAAAGCTTTTAATTTAGATGGAAGTCTTGATCATGGACAGCCTCTTTCAAACAATAACAACTTTCATCAAAGAATGGATTTAAAAACAGTAATCTTTTGTTGAAAAGTATCGAACTATCTTTTCCCGTGGCTGTGGGACCGGTTGTTCTTAATTAACCGCTGTGCTGTGTGTGTATGCTTGCACAGTACCACACAATACCAGTGTCAAATAACATTGACCACAGTGACTCCGTGCACTGTTGTACAATGGTACAAGTGTTTGCCTGTTAAATAACATTAACAGCCTTGCTTCAACCAATCCACGTAGAGTTATGTAAATGAAGTTTCCGTAAGATTTCACGCAGTTGAACAGATTTGGTGTCCAACGCCGGCGGACGTTGATGTTTTTCGTAGCGATGAGCTGGACGAAAAAATTCGTCCGCCCCGCAAGCTATTATCTGAGTGGGTTTAGTCCAGGTTTAGATGTGGAACTTCAACCTTTCAAGGTCAGAGTTTAGAGGAGATTTCTGTGTACTCTGTAATATTCTACAGGAAACATCTCAAAGTTTATTAATTTTGGGGTAACTGTAGTGTCACTGTTCAAAAATGTTTGAAGCTTCCAAAAACCAAATGGGTCTTGCAATTGACCCATTCTAACAATTACTATACAATGTTTAGCTGCTGTACCTTATTGTGTAAACTTCATCAGGATGTCTGAGACCAGCTTGTATGTCTGCTAATAAAGCAACTCTACAGCTGTCAGAATCAAATTACTCATTTTGAAAGTTAACCCTGATGAGATCCAGACAGGAACATAATGCAGTACTTATTACAGTACACTGTGGAAGTACTTTCTAGTAGCCTACCTACGAGTACTTCCAAGACAAAGCTAGATTCATACAGTATACTAATTGGCAGCCTTCAACTTACCTTTCGAAGAAAACTGCCAATAATGACATACTTTTTGGGAAAAGTATTTTGATGAGATCCCAGGAGTTGAATTTCATATCTGCTCACTTCAATGTAGGCTACATTGTGTTCCAAATGAAGTCTGTGCAACAAGGCCACACAAAGCTCATCAGTGTCTCCATTGAAGTACGCTATCTCAGAGGCAGTAGCCCACTTCCATGGTCTCTCATCGGAATTTTTTTAACTGACGACTTTTTTCTAAGAACAAGTTGTTATTATCTTTGAAAAGTCTTTAGCAAAAATTTCTCTGCATTTTGAAATTGCTAATTGATCTTCACAAATTTATTTTAAGTTATAACAGTGTGGTTATCTTGGCAGCATTAGTATGAATACAAGATTTGAAGAAATTATTGTGTCTGGCTATATATGTGGCAGTGTAGGATATTAATGGGCATCCAAGAAAATCAGAATTTTTGCAATGCTACCAAATATTTATCATAAATAGGACAATGCGTAGGAGCAAAATTGTGCAATCTCTTTTAAATCTGCTCATGCAGTGAAACAACCTTTAGAAATGTTCCAAATAACCTTCACCCCCACCCCCCACCCCCAGCAATGATGGCAAAACCAAAACTTCATCCAGCAAAATGGATTTTCTGGGAAATTTGCTACAAACTTCCAATTTCCTAAAATTTGGAAATTTTTTGAACTCTTACATCTTTGTTGGTGAGTATCCAAGGCCCTAATGTTTAATCAGAACAACCTCAGTACAAGCAGAGTATGAGAGCTACTCTGCTCTTTGTACTTTGATGTGGCTCTGTGACAATTGTCAGTTGTAGTAGTTCATGAGCATAATTTGTGGATACTAACATAGTTTCAACTGAAAGTGCTTCTCTTGTCAATGTTGGAATCTGAACAACAGACCAAAACCAATGTTTATATCTCAGTATTCTTTTTTTCACTTTATATTGATTAAACACTTTGATTTATTGTTTGTCATCTCCATCATTACACTGCACCAAGTCCACATACAGTAGCCTACTATTCCTCCTCTAGGAAAATTTCAGTGTCTTCCAAATTTCTTCCCCCTTTGGGTTCTTACTACTTGAACTCAAAGAGCACCAGCACTTTGAATTCATGAATAGGCCTAATCATTGGTCACTAAATTTTCCAGGTGTATAAGACTGCATAGCAACATGCCCTTCACCCTCAAGCATTTGTTTGCCCTTCACTTAGCCTCCAGCAACTGTTTGTTATTTTTTCTCAATCTTTAGTATCAACCATCCGTTCTAAGACAGCTTAAAGACCAAACACCACACTTTGCTCTATGTGACAGACACACTTGCAGAATAAATTCAAAATTAACAACACCCCCTAGATATGCCTGCCCTCTTCTGTCCACAGGCATTCTTTGAACCACAGTTTCTCTATTTTCATACACACACTCCATGGTGTTAACACTCTTTTCAAACACAAAGTACTTCATATGATTCTGCAATATACACAATTGTACTACACTATCCTCCTTTAATCCTTAAAGCCTCCAAAAGGAGCTACTGATGACATACCAAGGTCAAATTAATTTTTATGGTACTGCAGGAGAGCACCAACCACCAGGTTCAACTATAACTTGGCACCCTTGCTGAGCTACACAGTACTACTTGCTGACTTCTTGCACAAGTTTACTGCACAGTGCCAGAGCTTCTAGGATGCTACTGTACATACACGTTGCTAGGAAAGTGTTGAAGATTCCCCAGTTTCAACAAACCTCAACTTTGGTTTGTGAATCTGTGAGCCCTAATTCCCTCACCATTTGTAAAACAGGTGAGGTACTATGAGTAATCTGGGAGCCCTAATTATCTCACAAATTGTAATACAGCTGATATACTGTGAGATGCAGCAAAGGAGATAACTTCACTGTATTTTGCAATTTCCATCTTATAGTCTAAAATAAAAAAAAAGAATGAGGTAGAGTTTTATGTTGGGCGTTTGTATTACATCCACGCAAACTCTACAACGTGGTGTTGGCTTATGGACTGGGGTATTACCTAGACAGTTGACATTACTATTTACTGGACATGTAGGACACACTTCAGCAGCAAACTGAATTTGATACATACATTTGTAATGTCCAAACTTTACAATGAATGATGGACATACATGAATCAAACTTCATAACATAATAACTAGATAATCAATGATGCACCCTCATGAGATCATTCACTGTGTCTGTATGTATTGTTAAAGAAGCGAAGGAACATAAAAGTACTGTATGAGATTCAATTTGCATATTTTAACCCACTACCCACTCTTTTGTTAGATCTAGTACTTCACATAAAATTGACCTGCTGTTCAGCTCTAGGGTGACTTTGTGAAAATAAATGATCACAAGTGTACTAGGTTTTTTTAATTCTGTTTCCCTAAATTCAAAATGTCATATATTCGAAGATAGGTTTCAAGATGCTTTATTTTAATCTCAAAAATTTTGCAGCCATTCCCATACTTGATACCAATTTCAAGGTGTTTAGCCTGAACCTAAAATAGCATTCAGTACTTCAGCCAGTGCACTCTATGAAGAAAGCAATTCCCTTCCTCTGCCCCCCTCCCCCCACACACTCAACATGGTACTGTCAATCCATCTATCAAAATGGTCCAAAATTTATACAAAGGGTCTTCAACTCTTGGTATAGGAGCCACCATTAATTTGTTCATTCTGTAAAACCATTAATTAGAGGTTTCGGCTGTAAAGCTGCTCTTTAGCTTTCACATTAGTGGCTAAACCCTAGGGGGGTAAAGTCTAAGATTCCTTTCAAAAAGTCCCCTGGAGATAATGTAACTTCTGTTTTACAGTGGTTTAGCACCTGCAATATCAGGGTTTCTGCCAGAAACACAAAACCGGGGGAAAGGGGTTGACTACGCTTAAACACAAGTCCAAACTGATTCTGTCCGAGGTCAAAGTTACTGGTGGGTTCAGGGGAACAAAAGCTTGCTTCAAGGCCCCTGTAAGGTGCAATTGGGCCTATTTATTTGTGTTAAAATATTGCTGAATTTAGGTATCCACTCTTTGAAAAAGAAACCAAGAAATTGGCAATTTTTTTATTTTTATGGAAATGAAAGCTCGAAGTTTACCTACCTTCTTTTGGAAACTTTCAGAAAGGGGGAACAAATCCCCCCCCCCCTCTGCCGGAAACACTGACTACATGGCACTGTGACATGTAACTTACAATAACTACTTTCTACAAAACTATATTTCCCTAATTGAGCTGGATTCACCTAGTATCTAAATAACATGTTCCCCTCATTTATCAGTGTGAAATGTTCTTGACTCAAACTGATGACTACTTTTTCATACCAATGAGGTGAGTCATATTTACCTCCTCTCCAGTTGGCTCAGACTGCTTACTTCTAAACACTTTTGTTGTTTACATGCCTAAAGGACAATTCTATGTTCATAAACATTATATTCATGAAAACTAGAGCTTGTTTGTCGTCAGTCTTCCACATATTTTGACAAATACCTCTAAATTTCTGAAAATGTCTAGCTTGTTTAAGACCTGATTGGTAGTGACGTATTCTTTCAATGAATTTGTCATAACTTTATCTGGCCCACGTAGTAATTACATCCATGCAAGGAGGAACTGCTTCTAGAATGGTGACATCATGTAGTTATGTTAAACTCTTTAAACAAAAGCATGTGACATTGACTACTAATTAAGTGTAAAGGGGAAGTTGAAGTGGCATGGTACCAGTTACCCACGGGGTCACTGAAAGTATTTGAAGGAATGATGGGAATTTCAAATACAATGCCCCACTATGAAAAAGTGGTAACACTTCTCACACAACAGGTGTGCCCCCCCCCCCCCTTCACATTGCATGTTAACCTCCACATCTTTAGGTTTACAAACACCCACCTTTCTAGTCATTTTGGCAAAATCCTTCAGCTTGCCATTTAATTCTTACACTTTTAATTGAGAATTACATAAAAATCCAGTAAAGAGCAAATTGATTGAAGCAGCAAAAGAAATTTTGACAATTGCTGCAAACTTGAAAGCTTACTTTTAATACTATTCAGTGCATACAGAACAGGTGTGTGTAGTACTAAGTACCTGACTTTGACTTAAAAATACTTGTCTGTCTGTAACTATACATTACACAATCCTACCACCAAATATAATACTTGCCACTGAATGCTTCACAAAGAAAAAGAATGAACAATAACCAGAAGTATTGTAGGTGTTTAATAGTCCAGGAATGCACAAGACTGTGGTTACCATAGTTTCAAAACCACTCAAGCATGAGATTACTGTAGGTGGGTTTGGGTTTTTTTTACTTTATTTGGCCTTGTGCTATGCATGCACTTGATTTAAAATAAAAAATAGGCAAAAAGTCCACAAAATTCCTGTGTAGACTTAAAGTGTCAGCAAATTAAAAATAGAAAATTTTTACAATTGGGAATCCATTTTTGCTCTGAAGAAATGTAACAAATAACCTAGATGCTTGAAGTGAACTTAGCTGGTCTCAAGTGAAAAAAGAGTAGGGGCAGTTGCAAGCAATCATGACAAATTTGGTATCAAGCAAAAGCTAAGAAACCCAATTTTTGCAATTTGCAAAAAAAAAATAAATAATAATATTTCTGTATGATTCACAGGGAGTTATTTAGTATTCTTAACTTAGTAATTTTGCATAGTAGTTTTGAAGATTTTTGATGTCTTTCATGCATTGTCTGTGAAAATGCAAGGGTTATGCACACAAAAAATTGCTACACAATTTTTCATTTCTTCAGCAATTTGGCCTGTTTGTGTAGCAAATTGCGATGCGATACTGGATAAATTATTCCCTGATTTACATATATTGCATTTTGCATAATTAATTAGGTGTATACTATTTGTCACATAAATACAAGAAAAACCTAAATTTATGTAATCCTAAATACACAGATATAGGTGACAGTGTAGTTGTTAATATTGTGTTATTAGTTTATTTTCTGAAAAATAAAATTTTTATGATATAATTATTCAAACTTTGAAAAAGCCTTCTGATTGTCACACTGTAATGCTTGGAACTGCCCCCGTAGGCCTATCTGTTGTAGTTTGGAGAAGATGTCTGTCACAAACCAGGCATTATAGTATACATGTGTACAAAACAAAAACAAAATAAAAGAGAAAATAAAAAGTAACTGCCTTGAAAATTTTTATTTTGCACAAAAAGAGATGAAGGTACTAACTGCATGCTCTGGTAGCTTCATTTACTTTAAATAATGACTGCAGTAGACATTGAGTAGTTCAAGACTGTACGGAGGGCAACTGTGCTATACAAGAAGGAAACGTTTAACCTAGAATTGCACTGCATACAATTTTGGTACTACAGCCAGGACAATCTTACACAGAACTACAAAAATCCGAGTCCCTCAGTCTTTACTAGGATCAGGAAATTGATGAACTTCAAAAATTGCCCATTTAAGATTTAAAGAAAAAATTTAGTCCTACAACAATGGTTTTGCATATGTAGACATAAAACAATTTTATGAATAGGTGGTTATCCATAGGTGGTATAGGATCATATTACAAGTCTGTCATGCAAACACTTCTAAAAGTGATGTGATTACAATAATCTTCATTTCAAGGACAGTTGTAACATTAGTAATTCCTGAAGAGTTTATTTTGAAAGTTTAAATCATGTTCTTGAAAATCATCATTATCAATAACCAAACAATAAACAATCTGATGAGTAATTAAGAGATGAATTTAATATAGGGTTAACAAAAGAAACATCAACACTGTGCAACACTCAGCATCACTATTTTTGCATAACCAACAATTTGCTTCAGAAACATTTAAACTTTGGACAGGTGTATCTTGAGAAAGGTTAAAGATATTGACATCATTCCAGCAGATTCTTCCTTAGGAGACCTTGCCCCTTACTTACCAAGTAAAATTCAGGGCTTTTTGCTGACATGTCACACTACCTTAAGACTAGGAACTGTGAAGAGTAGTGACTTGGTACAAGCAATGTGACCAACATGGGTATGATGGTATCTACAATTAATTTGGGCAAGAAAACAAAAGAGGGTGCTAATATCACAGTGCAACCATGAAAATAAATAATTAATCTAGTACCTTTCAGCAACCAGGGCAAAACTTAGTACTCATTCATCACAACATTTTTCTTTTTTTTTTTTTTTTCAAAGAGATCTACTTTTTTTACTTTGGATTAGAACTTGTCGCTGTACAGTAGATAGCCCTAGTTACTGCACCAAGCAAATGAATATATTAAAAAAAAATTGCCAACAAAAACATTTTTGAAAAAGAATGACAGTTACTGGTATGATGGGGGATTTCTTGTAGATTCACATTTCAATCACATCGCATAATTCAAAGAAAAGATAAAGGGAAGAACCCCGCCATGTACAAAACCATTTATGTTTGGCATACTTAAGGTGAGGGAGGGAACTAAAAGACTTCCTTACCTGTGTCTGACTGTAAATTTTCTGTATCTTAGACAGTAAGACAATACAAGTAAGTTTAAAGGGTCAAGCCACATGTATATCATCAAACATCATGAGTCACTAAAGAATGGAAACCAGATATTTAACTAACAACAAGGGGATCCTTCATCCAAAGCTGGAAAATTTTTAAACTTGAAAATTTGCTAGCAAAGACATATAATAACATATTGATATTTTTAAGGACTGTTTTAAGTTACAAATGCACTATATACATGTGTATTTTTAAATAATAATGTACAGAGCTTACATAAAATGAACTGTTAGACAGGGATGTAAACAAATAGTGACTGATACAGTATTACAGTGACTCTTTAAGGGCCTATCCTCCCACCCCAAACAACAATTTTTGCAGGGGTAAACACTGGCTCAGCTCTTTGACTGACAGCTAATTCAAACAATGCAGAGTACCAAAGCTCATTTTACACAGCATGAACTGTCCTGAGAGTGTTTTGTTTACAAACAATCAGCCTTCCTATACTCACCCTGAGGCAATAAACTGAGATTATCTGAATGAGGATGAATTTCAGACAATTGTGGGAGGGGCTTAAGTAAGGAGTAAGGTTGCTCCATCCTTCCCAGCCTTTGTGAAAGTGGCTAAAGAAAGGGGGCTACAGCCACATCCATTGGATGAGGATGTTACATGGTGTCCCTGGAGCTGGATTGGGAGAGTTCTGCACATGTCTGGCTCTTTAACCCATTGACCTGTACTGTAGCTCTGTGCATTAAAATACTCAAATGGTGATTATACTGCCCATGTTCATGCATGGTTCTCTCACTTCCAAATAGAAAATTGCCTCCTATGAGGCTTTTTGCCCAAATTCAATTAATCACATTTGGGTTTCAATGGGTTCCAAATGGTTCAAAAGAGGTTTAAAAAGATAATTTAAGAGTTTTAAAAAAGATATTATCTTATTTCCCTTTGTGATTTGTCCAATGTCCATCAACATCCTTAGCTACATGTAAGGGACCCTTTGGTTGCAAAGGGTTTTATTCCAAAGGGTGCTATAAATGCTTTTTTCAATTTTGGGTGCTTTAAAGGGTTTTACTCCAAAGGGTTCCAAAGTAGAGAATTTTCAGCTGGGTCTGGTAATACCTGGGTCCCCCATGACCCAATAGACAAGCTTCCAGTTAGGCAAAATGTTAAACTTAGGCCTGGCTAGTTGTAGCTCAATTCTAATTTTATGCCACTTCACCCGCACCCCACCTACCAGCAATGGGGATGGGAAAACAAGCCAGTGAGCCCACACTAGAAAAAAGGCAGTGGCCGGCCCGACTTGAACCAACTGGTCAGAACTAAGGCCATAAAACTCAGACCTAACCTAGGGTAAAAAGATAGGAGAGTCTTCAGCATGCAAGGCGAAAAAACGTTTCAACTACACTTAAGCTGTTAACCTAAAAAATTTGCGACCCTTTACCGATTAACATGTCAAAAACAGGTTTTGCGATTAATTGCTTGCAGCTTTATACTGAACTTTCATTTCACATGCGATCCTTTAGCGATTAATCGCTACATGTTCACAGCCCTAAACTACACTTTCGTGTTCCTGCATAAGGCATACATATAGGCTTTAAATACGTAAAATATCACATTACGGCACAATACTAAAGATGACTGTGCCCAATGAAGCTACAGGACAGTATATCTATAGGCTGTTCACAAAACTTCACACCCTCAAAGTCCTGTCTACAGTTCATGATCATACACATTTGATCAAAAACTTTATCATAGTGATAAAGTGTGGGCTGCTTTCCCAACAAATCTGAACAACTTCCAACATGTATGAGTTTGCAAACTTTTGGTTCATCTTTCCAACACTGGTTTAAGAATATTCCTCCCAAAGTACTGTCACTGAAATGTTGAAAGACTTAGGGTGTGATAGCCTCAAAGCCAGAAGATCTGCTAGCAGACTACTCTTCATAAAGCTAGACTGGGCCTCCTTGCCTTGCCTCTTGTCAACCTCTCACAACCGGTCCGGATGCCTTCCAGGTGCTACTCGAACAGTTATTCCATTATCTCAACCTGCAAGGACTACTACAAATACAGTACAGCTTCTTCCCTCTTACTGTCAGAGATTGGATCCAACTGCCCTAGCATTTACTGTAACAGATCTTGAGGATCCCAAAAATTCAAGTACTCCGCATTGAGGATTATCAGACAGGAGTGATTGATTTTCCATGTGCACATCCAACCCTACATACTTGACTCCACCTGGAGTGTTATGTAGTATTTTTCCAGATCCAGATTCAGATCAAGCACTCATCAATATTACCCAGGATCATCAAGACCCAGTAAATCTTATAACCAGTTTTGTTAGGGCGTAGGGGGCCACCTCCGACGAATGCCTGGTGAGTGAATGTCTGATTGTGCGGATGTGTCACAATTGCCGAAAGAATATAAGAAGAAGAAGCATTTGTATGAGGGCAAATGCATGAGCATGCAGATGGGGCACATTCATACAGTAGTTTAATTCATGGGATGTCATAACTTGCCAGAGCCCACCATCAGAAAATGTCGATGGAATTATGATAACTTAGGCAGAGAGAGAGCATTAATAGCCTGCATGTGATTTTTTTCATATAAATGCATCAGCACGCAATACAGGTATTGTTCATGCTTAGGTCCTGCAATTGACTTAGTGCCATTTTTTAAACCTCCAAATTTCATCTTCCTGCTCACCTCTATTTTACAAAAACTGGTTAAAAAAGTTGAATAATGTAACAAAAGTAATTCATGGCATGTATGGTTAATTACAGGTGAATTTTTGAAGGTGCTAGGAGTTGTTGGAAGTGCTCATATGGACATCATCATGATTTTGTGAGGCCTGTGGGGAAAGGATGGTATATAGAATAGTGACTGGTAGTATCTTATTCTGCTTTCCTCTGATACAGTAAAAGCGTTAACGGGCATAGCCTTGGCATATTAGGCAGGGATGCAGGGGGTGCACTCAGTGCCACTCACCCTTCCAATTTGGGCAAAAACAGTTCTTCCATTCAGGCAAATCATGATAAATGACCAGCTATTAACCAATTTTTGAGCAAAAATTACTCTTGCCCTTCCACACAAAATTAGTAGGCCTGGTGGGTCATCTTCCAGTCCTTTGACAATTTCCAAGACTTCCAAGTTCTATTATACTCATAGGCCTAGGCCTGTTACCATTAGTTTCCGGACCTGTTATGTTAGTTTCTAACCCTGTGGAATGTCAGCTTCCTTGCTTGAAAACGCCAGTTCTGGACCTGGATGAATGCTGTACAACACTCTAGTAGAGTCAAACGTAGAGTAGAGTAGAGTCTGTTGACAGTATGCCTGTCTTTGAGACTATCCCACCCTAGGTCTTTCAACATTTCAGTCACATTACTACAGGGAGAATAGCCCTTAAAAACAAACCTAGCAGCCCTAAGTTGAATTTGTTCAACCATTATTGGAAATGGTTATGGTGTAGGGATCCCAAACAGAAGATGAGTACTCCATTAAAGGCCTGACGAGCATAAGATAGGGATTAGCTTTAACACTCCTGGGGCAGGAATAAAAATTTCTTTTGATAAAAGCCAGAGACCTATTTGCTGAAGAAGTGATATGGTTAATATGTTATTTGAGGTAAGGGTGTTTGAGATGTCAACTCCCAGGTAAGTGGCAGTCTAGTCTGAAATGCTAAATGACCTAGGGTGGGATAGTCTCAAAAACAGGCGTACTGCCAACAGGCTAGCAGTTCTTCACAAAGCCAGATTGGGCCTCCTAGCCTTGCCAATCAACAACCTACAACCGGTCCGGCGGCCCTCCAGGCATCACCATTCTAATAGCTTTACAAATATACCAACCAATAAGGACTGCTACAAATACAGTTTCTTTCCTCGGACCGTCAGAGACTGGAACCTACTCCCCCAGAACATTACAGATCTCGAGGACCCCAAGCAATTCAAGAGCGCAGCCTTGAGGATCCTCAGACGGGACGACTAACTACATACGCACACTCAACCCTGCACGTTTGACTCCACCAGGAGTGTTGTGCAGTATTTTTCCTGATCCAGATCCAGATCTAGTGAACTCCAGAGGATCATCATCATGAGTATAATTAAAAACCTTAGGGTTCCTTGAGTGAGTAATCCTCATTGCAAATCACTTCTTGGTGTAAAAGTGCATTTGCCAGTTATTTTGCCATTCAGACAGGGCATCAATCAATTTGGAGTTGAACCTGGTCAAGATTATTCCTTATGTCTATAAAGTACACAATCGTCAGCATTTGCAATCAAGTGACATATCCTGTCTAACCATAGACCAAGGCTTTAGGCATACATACATCACAATTTCAGTCCTAGGCCTAGGCCTGAGTCGACTTACTGAGTAACCTAGCATGTCTGTTTTGCAATTAAAAACAGTACCTTCCGTTACTTTCAACAATTACAACAAAATTTTCCTCATTTAATATTTAATTTACATGGGGGGTGGGCTAGTTCTGTAAGTTCGGAAACTTGGGCCTAGGCCTGTATGATCTTCAGGCGCTATCCAGCCTACAGGCAGAAGTTAGTGTAAAGTTAGGATAGCATAACGGGAGCAAGAAGTTGTTAACTTACCGGACTGTCATTGCAACTGGTCTGACATTGCAATACAATATTTCCTTGAGTTTTTAAAGTACATCCAACAATAAGTATCCCCAAGACAGCAAATTTTTCAAGAAACGTTAGAGCCATCACGCACGGTTTACATCCCAATTTCACCGGTAATACTTCATGCAACGGATGTGCTCTACCATATGCCGCATTCTCAAGTCAACAGAAATTAGAGGTATCAAATGTCCATTATACCGCCGTGCTAGCGCATATATCAGTATATGCACACAGCGATTTCCGTATGGTACGTGCTTGCGAAGTTGTTCTACCATGACATGCATGGTGGTTGATTGTGTACATTCCTGAATAAACTACTACGTCATCTATTGTAGTCACTATGATTGGATTAAAGTCATCAATGGCTGTAACCATTTGAAGACACGCCTTCATCTATTTATAAAACCAGTTGGGACAGTCCTATATTGTTATAATTTAATCTTGAGGGGGGCACGTTCTCTAAATTCATTTTCGTTAGTGGACCACAATTTTTCATCATCGAAATCTCGCCGGCCACAAGGTTGCTAAAGAGGGTTATTCCCAGTTTGGAATGGTAAAATGCCGCCACCAGTTCGGAAAGCCTCATTTAAGCAACACACACAGGCAGTGGCAGCGCTACGAAGGGGGAGGGAGGGGGTATGCCCCCAATGAGCTAGGTAAAAATAAGCTAATTCGTTGCCACATGGAATTGTGGAGCACAGCGCGGGACACACAAACCGAGCTCAGCACATAAATTATGTACAGCGTCCCCTTTGTTTCAGTCGGTACGTGCAATACAAAGTGCCTAACCAAATCGAAGGAAAATAGGGGTCTCAGTCCTACTTGGCGGCAGGTTAAACTGAACTGCAATTTTTCACACCAAATAGGCACTTTACACCAGTGGCGTAGAAAGCAATATGAAAGTCGGGGGGGGGGGGTGGAACAATTTTTGGACTATGCACCTACCCATTGACCAAGAGGTACAATTTCGATGCTAAATTTTGCTCTTTTTCTACGAAGAACGATTTTTTTAAATAAAAAAGTGCATGTAGTAAACCTTTCTTTTTAATAAAACTCCGCACTGAAAAAGGTGGAAATATTCGTGGTTTTTTCCAGCCATTCAACACTAGACAACAATCCCAGTACAGGCATATCTATGCCCCCAGCAAACATTGGACATTGATAACATTTTGACACTTGAACTAAAGAATCCATCTACAAAAACTACTCAACTGACAGGGTTGAAAGGTATCTGATGATAAGTGTATATGATGAGAGCATTTGAGTACGGTAGACTAATGATTCCCTACCTGAAAAATGAAGTCTTGCTCAAAAGACTATCTAAGTGGAGCACCACCTTCAGTTGGCGCGGTGCGTACAGAACATTTTGGAGAATCGTAGCTCAGACGGTCAAAAATGGCATTTCTCGGGGTTGTAAGTAGTAGCTAAACAGCGGGGAGGGGGGTGCAAACAGAGTTTTTCAGGGGAAAGGAGCAAGCACCCAAATTAGGGATGTTATTTGAAGCGCGCAAAGTGCACCGAAAGTTTTTCCAATTTAAACAAATATTTGTAGATATGGAGCTTGTCAGTGGGTTTCCTATATAATCTTGCTTCCGCCCCTCGTTTTTCACTGGGGGATGTCTTCCCCCATCCCCCGCTTTTTACGACTATGTTTTACACACAATCCACAGCACAGAATCACACTTGAGATTCCTCCTTATATTATGGATGTATTAATAAAGAATGATTTCACCAAATGTTCATGTAATCTAAAATTTTGGAATATGTGTTGTTTGCGCCGGATTGGTTTGTTATTCAAGAGGATTTGAAGGATGTGCGCTTGTGCATATGACACCGAAACGAATTACCAAACTGGGTTTTTAGGCCAGTTAGGAAAAAAAATAAAAACCTACCTCCTCCAACCTGAGAGACTTAATTTTTCATCCAGAGATATGCTAAAACGTCAGAGATTCCGGGGCTTCGTCCACAGGAACGGGCGCTCTGCAATGGGCTTGGTTTTGCGCTGCGCCCAAAGGATTTTGCCCCTAACATTATCATTTGTCCTAAGTTTGCCCCCTCCACCCCCAAAAAAGTTGACATTTTTGCCACTGCATACAGGTCCGTGTCTGGTGCCTCAAATGACCGTTATGGGGTCCAAGGCAAAACTCCAGCGATAGCAATGCTACACGGGTTCTTTTGTTTTATATGTATGTGTTAAAAGAGACAGAAACAGATTTATTTTTGATATGTTAAAGAAGATCATGTTTCAAGCATTCTGCCTCGTTTGAGTTGCACTAGACAGAGATCACTGGTTTCACAACTTAAACATTTGGGGTACAAACGGGACGGTTATTGGTAAAATAAATGAAAAGATCAATTTTTAGTTTGCAAAGATATGAAGGATGGTCTTTCCCCCGAGTGTTGCTCCCACTACTTGTTTTTTCCAATTGCCATTTCGTTGATTCAGAAAGTTCATAGGAGTGTGTGTCGTTAGAGGGGTTTAACAAGTGGTGACACACGCGGTCTTCGGATCAACTTTAATAAAAATGGAGTGATACCTCATCCCAAGCAGGGGTGGCGCCAGGATTTCCCCGACAGAAGGGCCAAGGTCCCCGACGGGGAAGGGGGCAGCATTTCAAGCCCCCGACAAAGGTTTTGAGTTAGTCCCGTCCCAGTGGGACGTGACTTAGTAGATTTTGAGGTGCGCATATCGCGCGAAATTGTTGGGTTTTCTTTAAAACAAATACTTAGGAATATGGAGTTTATTTTAAAAGAAAAAATGTCTGAAAGAAATTTGGCTTTTGTAAGGAAGTCTGTCCTTCATATGCGCAAAATCAAAAACGTTGTATAGGCGACAGCTGAAAATACTTGGGGGTCACTAAAGCGTACTAGGCCTACGTACCCAGCCTTCATTGCGAGACTATAGATGGTTGCTCGAAAAGTTTCTTTTTTCCTTTTTTGAACGAAGATTTGAAAATTAAGAGCTCATTTTATTGAAGAAATTTAAGGAGTTTAATGGAAGAAAATTTGTTTGTTTTTTGGGTACGGTTATAATGAAAAAAATTTGGGTGTTTAGTAAGTGATATGCCTTTCAAGAGCAAACTTAGGTAGAATGTTGGGGTGCTTTGTTTATTTATTGTACGGAGTATTCATCGAAATTGGAAAATCTTGCCTCTTTAACAATCGGAAGCTTATATTGGAGAAAATTGTAATTTTATGACAAATGGTGGGGTTTTATGAATGAATCTAATCTTCTTAAAAGAAAATCAAATTGGGGTGATCTGTAGATTTGTTGGGGTTACTGAATATCATCATTCAGATTAAGGCCCTTGGACAATTTTAAATTTCCCGCCGAAACAGTTTGGCTTTCCATATATTTGAAGTTTTATATTTTACATATATTGACATAGACGTACCGGAGCGTTTCAGTTTTGTAGGGGGCAGAATTGTCTTTCTTGTCCGAAAAATGTAATTTTGCCCGAAAGACTATCAAAGTGCAGGGCAAAACACTATCTAAGTGGAGCGCCACCATCAGTTGGCGCGGAGCGTACAGAAAATTGTTAAAAAAATCTAACCCCTCAGACAGCTGAAAATGGCATTTCCCAGACTTGTAACTAGACATGAAGCAGTCGTTAGTTTGAGCTTTACTTTGAATTGAAAGTTTCACTTCAATAGAAAAAACCCAACTTGCTAAGCATTGAGTGATCAGAAAATTACCAGATAAAACAGTAAAAGGTAGTGCTACAATTACATGTAATGTTCTTGTCTCTTTTCGGGGAAACTATGCAACGGAATTAAAAACATACTAGTGTTTTGCTCTTTTGGGAATCTTCGTTGTATTACATTGCAAGGTCCACTAATGGAATGAGATTTTCCACGTGATTGTCCGAACTCCAGACTATAAATAATTTTACTTCCAAAGTATTTGAATTTTTGATAATAATTTCACTTCCAAAGTATTTGAATTTTTGAAAATATGTCACGTTACAAGGTGGCTTCAAATGAATATTCTGTCAGACTTACTGGGAGACATTCTCACACTACTGTTTATCATTATGTGTAGCTGAAACGGCCTGTCCGATTTTCGTAATCGTTGCTACAATTCGGCTGTCGGGACAGGTCAGATGGCAGATGCATTGAGCACTGCATGCACATGGACAACCTCTCGTCCGTTTTAAAGGAGAATTCGGAATTGTGAGTTTCCTTGAAGAATATAGTCTTCTAGTGACCAAAATCAAGAAGATCGTCGGGGTGACTGAAGATTATCAGGCCCACATATTTTATCGTGGGCCTGTAGATGAATGCTCCCCGACGAAATTGGATTTTCTCAACAACAGGAGAAGGGTAGCCTTCTCCGACGGGGGCATGACCTTGTGGATTGAAGATGGGATGAGGGATAGCAGAGCTAGTAAAAAGTGATTAAAAAAGATTCACATTACATTAAAAAAGCGTTACAAAAGAAAACAAAATACTTCCTGAAGAAAAAAAAACAGTTCATGATCATCCATCCAGTAACTTCAGTCCTTTACGTTCATTTTTAGGCCTTCCCGAAGAAATTGCCGTCTTTTACCGACGGGGGAGGAGATAGGACAAGATACATGGAATGAGGTATATCGGAGCTAAGTAGAAGTGATTGAAAATAGATTCCCATATGTATTAAAATAGCATTTCAAAACAAAAAATATGTTCAAGATCACCCATCCAGTAACTTTAGTCCTTGTGGGTTTTTTAAGTATTTTTTTAAAATTATTTTTAGGCCTCCCCGACGAAACCACCGACCTCCTGCCCCCTCCCCTACCGCGGACGTCACCCCTGATCCCAAGCAGGCCTATGTGACAATATAAGAGCAAAGTTCCGGTTTATGTACTTTTTGGTGTTGTTGTGAGAAAATCGCGAAATTCAATATAAAAAAAAAATCATTGAAACTATTAGTGGAATTCCTATGATTATGTGTCTCAATTAAGCCACAGCTCAATCATAAAAAAGGGAAAAGTTTGGTAAACACAGAAGTGGAACAACTCATTGGGGGTATCATTGAATCATCACAGTACAGTGGCGTCGCCAAAGGATTCCAGGGGCACGTGTCTACCGTGGCGAACGTTGTTCCCCGTGTGCCCCAACTGAGATTTGCATATTTTTAAAAACAAAAGGATATGCTCTCTGTCGTCATAGTTAGATTTGATTCTTCGGACAAGAAAAGGCAGCATTTTTTTTCTTCAAGTGAAAAAGTCGCCCATTTAAAACTCATGGAAAATGCCGTCCCGGCTATCTGAGGAGTTGCACTTTCTTCCACAATTTTCTTTACGTTCAGCTCCAATTGAAGGAGGCGCTCAGCCCAGGAATCTGTTTGGTCTGGATAACAGGATTTAGCAGCCTGCTTTCTCTAAGTTCAACTGGCTCAACTCCCCTACCCCTTTTCGAAATGTCTACCGGATGCTCACTTGGTAGTTTCCTTACCAATACAATCTTACTTGAAGTTACCCAACTAATTTTAGAACAGTGTTTACTTGGCAAAATTAAACTTAATGACGAATGTTTTACCTCATTATTACGCTAAAACGTAGCATATTTTGAGAAGGACTTAGCCCTACCTCCGGATCCCCACCGCAACTTCCCCCTAGATCCCCACTACTTAAGGGCCCTAAGGCGGTCCCTAGCAGTTAGGACATCGCTTCGCCCTCAGTAGCTCATCAGGCGCCATCGATGAATGTCGGGAACGGATCTATATGCAAATCCTTAGCTCCCTAGAATGACAAATGTGGCTACGCCCCACCGTTTTGTCATTTTTTCTGCTGATCTGGACCCCTCACGAACAGCAAAATCTGCTCACAATGATCCTATTGAACAAAACGTTAAAAAAATTCTCTTGATAGAGTTCAAAAAATCTCTTGAACTAAATACAATTCAAAATTGGTGTCATGTTATTGGCGCACTACAATAATGAAGGTAAAACGTCATTGTTACGTTTTCGCACCTCTTAAACTTTTCTCCCCAAAAACAAGAAGTAACAGAGGCGGGTGACCTCACGCAAAAATGAAAAAGAGGGACTAAGGATTCCGAAATACTTTCTTTCTTCAAAATTAATAAACAGTATATCTCTCTTAACATCTTAAAACTCGCGTTATGTGTTGACATTGGACAGTTTATAATGTGCACCAGCAATACATGGGTCCCTCCTCTATGGTACATTTTATAGACAAATACTCTGTTAACAAATTAAAGGAATATTTCGGTGTCAATTTCATACGGTCTCAAATAATAGAAAATATTTTTTTCACCCTACGCCCTTCAAACCCCACACCTTGCCTATAACTCAGGATATTCCTGTTTAAAGATAGGTTATCTTCTCAAAAAAAGACTGCTTCAAGGTTACAAAATTTTGTAATACCGGCCAGATTACTCCCAAAATCTTTTGTTGTTCTTTAGAATTGAAGTAATTAATTTTACCCCGAAACTTGACACCAGTGAAATACTGAATGATGTTCGTTTCGGGCATGAGTTAAAAATGTTTTGAACACAAAAATTGCTCCTTAAAAGTGTCTGCATGTTTCATTTGCATGTGTGAACATCATAAATCTGAAAAGATGATGTTCAATTAAACATCTGGTATGACTTTACATTTTGCCCACAATGCATTTTGTTGCTGTGGTGTAAACATTTTCTTTAAAAAAAGGGTATAACTTCTGAACGCAACATGCTATTGAGATAAAATTTTTACCAATAAAGAGAAAAAATTTACCCTAATTTTTTAAGCTCTTGAAACTTGTCACCGGAATATCTCTTTAACAGAAATGAGTACATCGTCACCGCAAGTCACCTGTGTTTATCATTCTCTAGTGACTTTTATGTTACCCTGGCTAAAACGAGCCAACACGACTAACAGGGAGATAATTTTCCGCTTTATGTGGGTTTTTATTTTCTTTTAATTTCGGGTTCGGAATCTTAATTTCACTTAGGTCTATCTGAAAATTTTAAGCGCCGCTTTCGAAATTTTCCGACTATCACAACCCTATTTTCCATTTATTGTCTACTTAACTGAATTAATTTGGGTTTTTCCCTATTCAATTTCCTGGTTGCATAGGCTTATCCATTTGGAACAAGAGCTGCACTGCGAAGCTGTTCTTTGTGAAACAGAAGTGCTATATTACTGAAACCGACGTCGACAAGTGTAAGGGAAACGCGCCTTAAATGGCGTTTTCAACACTCTCAGGTTTCGTTTTGCTTCCTTGCAAGAAAAATGGATTTTTCGCATTAGACATTATAATATCTTCTCATTTCTCTTCAATGTGTCTTGTATGAAACTTGAGACTTCAACATTGCAAATATTTAAGGTAAACCAGGCAGGAACTCTTAGTAAATTTCACAATTGAAGATGTAAATATTGTCACATGATTTTCAATAGCCTATCATAGACACTGCCAGTCTGCTATACAAATATGACTTAGGTTGACTACATTTCTCATTAAACGTCTTTGCGAATAAGATTTGTTCACGCCACGGGCCCTGCCCTGTCCCTCAAACTAACAGTTGATAACATTTGGAAATAATACACCTTTTGACATTTTTCGTATCGACAGTGAGCATGAAGGCACGAAAGAGGACATAACGTATTGTTCTAACAGTACCGTCAGAACTACAGGCAAAGCTTAGCCTTAGCATGTAGCCTTATGGCCGACGAAGCGTATCTGTCGAAGTAGATATTGTACTGGATACTCTCGGACTCTTATTTGATCACCATCTACTTTTTTTTAAAGGGGGAGAGGCACCCTTCTAAAGTCCTTCCGACTCTCTGGCAAAGAGCGAAACCAAACTTAACTGCTTCCCGAAGAAGCTATTACGTCCACTGAAGGACAATATGTGACCAACCTCACCGCCCTCAGACCATTTACATTATTTGTCTGTCATGTATGGCTCCATTCTAGACTGGATGAAAGGAACAGATACTACACATAATCTTAGCCGAAAGTCCGAGAAGTGGTCACCGTCACTTTCAAAGGAGCAGTAAGACAGACACGGGCTAAGCCTTGCCCCGTTTGAAAAAATAGCCATACAAAAATGTTTTCCCCACAAACAGTGGCCACCAAAACGTTTTGAAACTGGGGGCGGTACTCAAGTTTTTACGAATTGCTTTCAGAAGAGTTAAGTCACCGTTATCTTACGAGATAAGCGATGGACGTATGTTTGATTTCTGTCTCGAAGTGTTCCATTTTGCAATACGAAGTGCTCACTTATTACTCTTATTTTTCCCTATCTCTTCAACATATACCATCAAACAAATTGATTTTCCTTTTTAGAAGTAATTGTCTCATTATTTTTTTATCGTTAATGTTGTCAGGGAACTGATCTTCTAATTCCGTGATTTCGAACGATACAGATTACGAATGAGGAAGACTTTTTTACACATCTCTTTCTATAAAGGGGAAATGCTGGATTACTGTCGGTCTTGTTTCATGATTTCTCATGAAAATATAAAATTTAGGAGAGAGAGAGCCATTGGTTTACACAGAATATGAATGTGAAATATAATAAAAGTACTTGGAAGTGTGCTAAAAAATAAGTTACAAGAAATTTGTGGGATCTGACTGTTGTTTAAAAATAGTTAGGACTGCTTCCCTTACCCCTTACTTTAAAAAGTTTGTCTACTGGTAACAAACAGGTTAATCAAGTCCGACGTGCTCTATACAATTTACTATGAAAATCTCGCAATCTAAGGCTACCACTAGATTTTCATGTCAAATTTTGCAAGCAAATTCTTAAACTTAACAAACACACACCAAATTGTATGGCATATGGTGAATCAGGACGTCATAAGTTAAATGAATTAATTTAGGTGAGAATGGCTAATTTTTGGCGTAGAATTGTCGATGGAAGTGAATTTAAATTATCCAACATGATTCATAAGTCTCTAAGGGCGCTCTATGATCAAAATATCTATTATTCTCCTTGGTTAAGTACAATACAAATATTCTTGACAAAACTGGTATGTCATTTGTTTGGAATTTGCCAAACAGTGTAAACTTTACCTTCTCTTCTAACAATGCTACTGTACCCCTCCCTTGGCTGAGAAAAACAATTAAGTTAAAGGGGAAAGATAAGCAAAGAATTAATTTTTACATGTGAAAGAAGAACTAAATCTGCCCAGTGAGGTGAAACTTCCATTCAAATCGGACATGTAATTTCTCGAGATATCAGCGAATGAAGCTACTAGATTTTTGCTCCAAAGTGAAATTGAGAGCATAAGAGGTTATATAACTTCCTCACATTGACAAGGAATGCTTTGTTTAGCTTTGTTTGTTCAGACTATTATGTTGATCTTGACGTTAAAAGGAAAAGGACCCCCCCCCCCATGAGGACCGAAAAGTTTGAAAAGTTCGTATTCCATTAATGCAATCACATTTTAATAATATGGCACCATTGAGGAGAAAAAAGGCTCTAAATTTTTTTAAAAAAAAAAGACTTTCCACTAATGTTGGGATGTGATGTGATATGTACTTGCTTCAAGTTCACTGTTTGTTAAAAATGTTACAACTTTACTTGCTCATATCCTGAGAACCGCACATCAGAATTCAATACAAATTTCACAAAAAGGCTAAGAATAAGTACCCCTCAAACATATCAAAACTTGATACGACCGTAAACCCTTCTTTTAAGGCTAAGTGATATATATATATATAAGCAAGATTGGTCCGCCAGGTAAGGAAGGGAATTTAAAGATTGAGGGTGATGGACCCCAGAAATGGCCGACTAAGATCAGTCCATCACAATCTGTCCGGATTCGTTTAAATACATGGGGTAAAACCATGGGGGGGGGGGGGTACGTAATAGCTCCATGGTAAAACACGGTGCAAATGGTTGTTTTATGCAAACTTTGTGGTTAACAGGTTAAGGAGATGTAAGTAACTGAAGTTCCCAGATAAAATTCCCATATGATAGACATGCAGGACCCATTTCTTGGCCTATAAGGGTCCATGTGTCTTTTCACTCGGAATAAAATCAGAGCCCATACTGGGCTAGTCTATATGAACCAAAATTAAATGAGCCCGATATGCATTTTTTCATATGGGTTATTCTTCTCCATTTTTTCCTTCTTTTGGCGGTTACTAATCTATAGGTTGTTCGAAGAGCAGTGGCACACCCACAATTTGGAGAGGGAAGGGCTGATAACTGTGGGAAGATGGGGAGCGAGATCCTTAGCTGGAACGGAGCGTAGCAGAAAATTATGGATAATTTACAGATGAACTTCCTAGACCTAGACCAAAAGAAAACGCCCGTTTTAGAACGCCTAAGTTAGCTCCTTGAACGGTTTTCTCAGTAATTTTTTGGATGGGACACTCTTTCTTAACTCGGTTGACAGGTTGTCAAAATATGATTGGGTCTGACATACGGCAAGTTCAAGGAGTACTATAGTAGGCCTTATAAAAGTCCATTCATAATTATACTAGTGCATTATGTTATAGTAAAAACGATACATCCGCCGCATATCTGCTTACATCTGTTAAAAACTATAGCTAAATGCATTTTTATGTAATAAAAAACACTGACAACGCTGGGAGAAGGAAGATTCAAACCCCTTCAGTCCAATTGTGCAGCCACTGTTGAAAAGTTACACTTTTAAAATACTGAGTTCATTCATCGTCCTTGAAAAGCAAATAACAAATGATTTAACATGAAAGAAAAGTAGTTGTGTGCCACAATTTTTTTATTTAGTGGATATAATTCGGGAATGCAAATGAGCCACAAAAATATCAACAACTAGACTGTAATAGCACCTTTAAAATCGTTGATAAAGAAAAACATAATGAAGATTAAAAATACTTATAACATCAAAGGTTACAAATGTAATAATTTGTTTTGACTAATTGCATGAAACACTTTGCAAAGTTTCCCGTGAAACCTGTCAAGACTGTACGTTATAAATTTGGGCCTCGTCAAATATCATACAATAGTTTCAATATCATTAAATTGTTGAGTAGAGTAGACATTGAAGTGAAAGTAATAACTACTTCTGCATTTCTTTCTTCACACTTAAAATACTTTTTATAAAGCCCTTCCGAGCCTCTGGTAAAGGGCCGTTCGGCGAAAGAAAAGACCTATCTTAAAAAGCATAGAAAAGTAAAAGGTTGGTTGCCTTGAAATGGGGATTAAGTTTCTGAATCGAGTGAAGAGGAAATCATTTAGCAGTGGTGTAGCTATTTTTCCCGGGGTGGGGAGGGGAGCACCCAAATTTTCCCAAATTATTATTTAATTATATGAACGTCGTTTTCCTGGGGACGTGATTTGCGGCAAGCAAGCCACATTCATTCACTGGGTAGATGCGCACTGTTTAACAAGGTGTTTCTTGTTTGGTTGTTGCCATTGTATTGTATCGGTTTTATTCTTTGTTAGGGTGAGGGATTAAGTTAGGGATTAGGCTATCGTTAGCCAGTAAGGAAATTTCTTGTTAAACAGTGCGCATCGCCCCCATTAATACGTTCCCTTCTAGTTTTAGAGAGAGAAAAACGGTTTTATGTTACATTTTAAAGGATTGAATTTGCAATCTTTTAGTTTCCCGTTCTATGAAAGACGTTTTCCTGACAGCGTACTTAACTTACATCGTTTCCGAATCTGAAGGTTTGTTTTCATTGGGGATGGGGGGGGGGAGGGGTGTAGTGTACAGTATGTCCATCCAATCTCATGGGGGAACATATCCCCATCGCCCCCCCCCCCCGGATTGTCGGCCGTGCATAATTCAGTTAAACTAAACAGCCAGTGGCAGCGATTAGGCTCTTCCCTTATTCTCCCAAATAGTCCACGATGTTGACACCAAAGCCATTAGTAAACTTACTGCTGCCATCTCTAGGAAAACACCTCTGCTCGAACCAAATATGTCATACACGGAACCTGTGCAAGGTGAGAAAAACAAGATTAGGAAACGAAATTTATCTCAGGGTAAAATTGGATTATTTTTGTATAAATTGACAGTAAAATCATTCATAGATTGGCAAAAACGTAAAGTGATATATTCTCTTTGTCAAACTTACCACTTAATCCGCCACCTACTTCGTTGCCGATCGCTAAGGATATATACAGCATAACAAGAGCATGTCTAAAATCGTCCCTTCGTGTTTTCATAGCACACATACCAGTACAACCCGCCCCAATTGCCCCGAACGCAATTCCCGAAACGAAAGACATCACCATAGATAGCACAAAGTTATTTTTTGTAAACGCAATGCCAGTAAGCGATGCAAATTGAACTAAAGCCGGAATCCCGAAAAACTGAAAAGGATTTTCAACTTTAAGGGAAAATAGAATTATAGACCAAACTCGACCGAATAGGGCTCCAAATCCACCACAGCTTGTAAGGAGTACAGCTTCTGATTGAGATAATCCTGATTCTTGGCCAAGAGAAACTAAGAACAACGCCCAGGCTATGATATTGAAGAAATGGAAAAATGATGTTATGTAGAGGAAGCATATGCAAGGATTCTCAACAAGGATCACCCAGAACGGACGAAGCAGGTTTAATTTCCCTATACCACGATCAGTGTTATCGACATCCCGTTTTGGATGCTCTTGAATGCTGAGGTGGTCATCCACATGGCGGTATTGTCGGACTCTCCTCCTGTCAAATTGCCTTCTCAAAAGTACACCAGCCACCATAATGTTGAGATTCAATCCACCGACAAGGAATAAAGCTCCTTGGCTACCGTACAGGTTTTGAAACTTATCAAAGACAATTGGCATTATCATCATACCGACAAAAGAGAATTGGTCGGTTAGTGACGTCATGATTCCAAACGTGGCTTCATCACTGAAAGTGTCTTTTAAGTAAGACGTGGTTGAGATAAAAGTAATTCCATAACCGAGTCCTAAATGAAAGTAAAAAAAAAGACATTTAAGCAAAATGCAGTCTTAACTTCAACTTGAATAAGTCTATAGTTGACATAGATGTTATATTAGTGGCTCCTGAAAATCATGTTACTAAATTTTCCCTCACGAATTGTGAAATTTACTGCTAGTAACTGCTTGGGTCATTATCTAGGCTAGGCCTTTGTAAAAATGTGAGATTGAGTTTTTCTTTGAGCTTAGTTCTGGGGACTTCTTTGCCATATGATGTTCTTCATATTCCAAAATATTCACATGTATAGTATTGTCGAATAAAATGGAAAAACGGAACTACTCGTTTTGGGGGTGTATTTCCACGATTTATCCAAAATTGGTAAATAAGTCACGCTTCTGCGACTTACTCAGGTATAACATACCCAGCGCAGCGGACGTAGTACGTAATTTCAGGTAGGTGATATTAGATGAGACCTCCCTGGTTTATCCTGTCATTATGACAAGCTAACGTGCGGCAGCCACAGTCGCAATGCAGAATATATGTAATATGGCTTTTACTCAATTTTCACGTTTCTTTTGAAGTGCCCTTCCTTTTTATGTTCTGGGAAACGTGTGTGATACATATTTTTGCCAAGTTTCCGCAGTCATTTTTGAAATCAGCACTGCGTAGTTTAATAATTTATTGAAGTTAATTAAATGGAAGCCACGGGGCCATTTGACCGCGGAGGAAACTAGTAAAAACACCAATCATTGTTTTCAATAATAAGACATTGTTCTCAAAATGGTTTGATAACTATCTTTCCAACATTTACATTTCAACAACGTTGAGTGTAAGATATGCCTCAGTAATTCTACTCATGGAAACCGATTTCCGATTCTCTGCAAGTAGGAAGATCACTGTACAGTTGTATTATATTAGTAAGCGCAATTTGCGTTAAACATTTTTTAAAAAAGTATTTGTAAATATGGGATCTGGTATTGCAGAATGTTTGAATCCTTTCAAAGAGAATTCGGGGTTTACTCAAAGGAAATCAGAAAAGTTTGGAAACTATTTCAGGAGCTGCGCTTATACATGAATCCTGGCAAACAATAGTCAAGTGATGGTCTGATTCAGTTGGCCATATCTGAGGTACACTAAATTTTATCTTCCAGATTTCTTGCTTAATTGTATGATGGATGATTACGCCCAAAATACTACTTGATTCTCTCATTTTCACTGAGCAACTGAGCATGAAGGTTTAGAAATGCATAGAGACAATAAAATTAAGAAGATATTAGGCTGAAGGACCCCACTAATGGTGGCTCGGATTCGTCTCGATTAAAATCTGAGATTGCACTGCTTCTGAAGAGCGTCACTGTTGTTACATGTTATTGTCAGAGAGTTATTGTTTTAGGAGTTAATTGGAATTTAGGCTCTCCGAAAATTAAAAGATATGACTTTGTTGCCTTTTAAGACATTTTTTTAAATGAAGAGCTAAAGGCCTTTTGGTGAAACTTGGAATTTACAAAAGAACACTTTGGAAAACTGCGCTGTAGTTAACCTGTGTCACTTGATAATCTGGTGTCAAACATGACAGAGCCAATTTTCGCCCATGTGCATGCGACACTGTTTTAATATGAAATTTCTTAACAATTATCCTAATACTCTCTAAACTGAAAAATTACTTACGTTCAGTCCCTGGAAGACGTAAGATGAAACGATCATACTGCTTGAAAGCAACTTGGAGTTAAAAAGGAGGTCTTTCTGAATTGACAATCATATTCTCAGTTCCCGCTTATTATGCAAGGCAAAGCGGAAAAATTACGTTCACAATTTGGTTCGGACGTTACCTCATGTAAAAAAACTGTTTGACAAATCAAGTTCAATGGTCAATAGGGGGCACGGACAAAGGATAATGTTGGGGGAAAATTTTCAGGCACAGGGGAAAATTGAGCCTAACTTTCCTGGGTATGGGGTGCAGGGGCGAAGCTTTAAGGTTTTAGCATACATCTGGATAAAGAATTGATCCCTGGAGGGGTATATCATTTATTTTTTCGATTAACACAACTCCTGACTGACGTAAATGGGGAGGCAAGTGGGGACATGGAAAAAACCTGGGGAATGGTCGGGTGGATTCCCTCTCTTGCCCCACCGTAGAGCAGCCCTTGCCGACTCAGTTAAGAGGATCACTCGTTGTTAAAGGGACTTCAACATATCTCGAGTGAAAGCACAGAAAGTGCGGGTCCGGCTGAAATGCATTTACCTGCCTATGGTCTGTTTAGTAGCTTGTCATTTCGCATTTCAGAAACATTCGCACTTAGTCAATCAGCTTACCAGTGACGTGTGCATGAATTGTGATGTGGTTAGTTAGTTAAATGGAGTTTTACGGCCCAGTTTCTAATCAATTGGTTCAAGTCGAGCTAGCCATAGCCTTTTTTCCAGTTGTGTCTCACTGGCTGGTTTTCGCTACTCCACTCCTTATGCTGAACACTAAGCACAATGGCAGCAGGTTCCGTTTTTAAAGTCTTCCGTATGACCCGACTCGGACTTGAACTCCCATTCGATTGTGATGTGAGTGGGAAAACTGTTCAATCCCCTGACTGATATGAGTGGGGACTACTTGGACATAGGAAAACTTTCGCCGTCGAGACTGGTTAAACGAAAAATGATGTCTCCCAATTACGAATATGTAAAAAGAGTTTTTTTTACTGATGAGCTGTTTGTTTTTGGGGTATTTATTGCAAAGAAAAGTACCAAGAGAGTTTCAATAGAGTGTGGACAAGGTTTGAGTAATCACTTTCTTAGGACGGAAGGACATTTAAGGGGGTGTCTCTTCTGGAAAATCTTTGCTTTTGTCTGAGGGCCGAGATCCAAAATGGAAGTCTTTTGACGCATATTTAAACACGAATGATGGGTTCGCTTCTATTGCTCGGGCAGACTCAGTCAGATTACTTAAAAGTGTATGGTTTTCTACTTACTAGCTGATTTTCCTCTAGACTATACTTTCAGAAGTGGTGACTATAGCCCCCGGAGAGTACCCAAGCACGCTACTGCCATTTTGACACTATTTCAACACAAATGAATAAAATGATGATTAAACTGGCAACAAATCAACTTCATCAAGTCAAACATATATATATCCCTCTTAAATGGCAACGTTTAATACTCACCAATACATGTACAACACATGGTAAGAGAAAATGGATGTAAAGGAAGAAATCCATTGCCAGTATAACCAATACCAATCAGCAATCCTCCCAACATCACAGACATACGAGCTCCGAGTCGACTGTAGATAAGGGACGATAATGGTGCTGCAAATTATAGAATTAAAAAATGAAACATAGATATATATTTATGTATTTTTATATATTTATATTGACCACACTGCTGACGGCGGGGGAGGGGCAATATTCAGTATTTACAGTTAAGATACCGCCACAGGATTGTCGGAACTAATGATTCCCCTTGTGTTCGTGGGGAGGTGCCAACTTTCTCTACAAAATCCCCTACTTCAGCAAAGTACAGCATATGGTACTTTCCTTTTTGTCTGATACGCCCTCTAACGGTCTATTCATTGTATCGCTTCTAAACGATAAGCGATAAAGCGATAAAATATGAATAGACCGACAGCTTGGGCGTATTAGAAAAAGGCAAATTCGGTATGCTGTAGTACTGTGCTGAAGTACTGGATTTTGTAGAGGTAGTGCTGTCAGCTCCACAGAAAACACTCACGAGAGACTTGGCCAAGTCCAGTGCCAAAGTACATTATTTTCGAAACATAGAGATGTCGGAACACAGGAATGTAACCCCTTCCACTCTCAAAACGGAGCGCAACCTATGCATACATTCCTGCTCCCACGTTTCAAGCTTAGAAAAGGAGAAAAGAATCTTACTTCCATGATGAATCGACACTTTTCAAGAATATTTTGTATTAACTGCATGAGAAAACACGTTACGACTAATTTACAGGTAAAAATATGTCGCAGAATGTATCACTACATAGATTATATGTAAATGAGAACGAGAGGGGGACATGGTAAAAAGATAACATTAAATAAACCTGTTCCAACTTGGTTATATAGTAACATGGTAATAATATGAAACAAATAATATCTCAACCTGAGTTTGATTAAAATTCATTACCTATAATTAAAGCGATGCTGCGTTGAAGGGGAAGGATCAGTCCTGTTTCTGTGAAAGACATTTGGCTATGAGTGGTCAATTGCTGGATCAGAACGCCGTATGCTTTCAAAGAACCATACTCAAAGAAAGACACACAAGCTTTAGCAAAGAAAGCGGCTACCTGGTTGAAGGTGATGGTAATCGACTTATGTGGAGCCATCATGGCTTCAAAAGAAAAAGAAATATTAATGTAATAGACCTTCTTTTAATTATATCAAAAAATGAAGAGTGCCTCTAATAGAGGCACAAGTGTCATTGCAACCAACAACAACAAATGCAAATGAACAGTTGGTTCGTGGACCTGGCCCGCGTGAAACGCGCTCAAGTCTACTAAGTGCGCGTGCGAAACTTCATCTTGTGAGGCAAACCCGTGCACCAGTGGGCATTTAAAATTTGTTACTTATTTTAAACCCTAAAAAATTGATTTGAAGGTCATTTTTCACACCCGCATGAAGGGGGTTCTACCTCCACCCCCTTTATGTTGAACCCTAAGCAGCGGTAAAATTCTCGCCGATTGATATGGTTCCCAAAATAACGATTATTCTGGATGCATGTGTAGGACTTAAAACCGCATCCGGTTGTGGAACTTGTATGAGCGTGGGATAATGAGGCTACCCTTGCCACACTGTGGCAGGCTGCCTCCGGAGCACCCATGGGGAAGGTGCGCCTGAATTTATTGGCCCAGTTCATTTCCCTTTGGGTTCTCGAAGAGAGTGGACCTTCCCGACCCCCCCCCCCCCCGTCCGGCTCGTTCGATCTCTTTGGGAATGCCAGTTTTGTTGTCGTTACTTGTAAATAGTCGCACATATTTTTTATAAAATGTAACTTTTTATTTTATTGAAACTAGTTGTCCCATGTCCCCCTGTGCTGTGGTTGCCTTCAGATGTGTGTTTGTTGTCTTCTGGCGTAGATGTTGCCTTCGGATGTGTGTTGGTTTGAGTTTGTGTTGTTGGTCATTGGTGGTAGTTTCTGTTGGTGGTAACTGACTCGAAGAAGCCCTACGGGAGCTGGAATGGCCTCGCTGGTCGAGAGATTCCCTCTGGTGTTCTGGACGGTGTTGGTGGTGTTGTTTTGTTTGTAAGGGTGTTGATGTTCGTTTTTTGGTTGCTAGCCTTATGAGGTGATTCTTTCGCCGGTCTAGCTTTGTCCGTTTCAGCACGTAAAAAGCACTACGGACGGGGGCCGAGGCACCCAAACCATTATTGCCTTCGGACACACCTAAACCAAAATTATTTCTTCCTTGAGTTACTTTTTGATGCCTCTTGGAAAGGGAGGTCCCAAATTGGACCAACAAAATGGATTGCAATTATAGAATCAAACTTTGTGACTGATTCAAGTCGGGTCCAAAACCAGAATCGCAAAAAGCTTTCCAAACTAGGGGAGCAATTTTAGAATTAAATTCTTCACTTTTAGTAGACCCCGTCGGCCTCTTGATCGCAAAGTTTTGGCGTATTCGGGAGATGTCTAGCGTATCGAGTTCAGGGAGGTGTGTAGTTACACCTCCCTGTCGAGTTCACGTGCTATTCTTATCTCCCATGGCATAACAAGTTTCGATAGTGTTAACTGTAGGAACGACAGAGGTACTGATGTCAACCTCATTGTCTTATTTCCATTCGCCATTTTACCTTTTCAGTTCGGATATAAATTAACAAAACCTTTATATTAAGTGACTCAGATATTACAGGACTCATGGCTCCCAGTGTAGCAGAAAGAGGCAACAACCCTCATAAGTTCTTAACCACTAACCACTAGTAAGAATATGAATTAATAAATCTTTATTCTATTGTCCACATTTTGTACTACTACAGATCTCTCGGGACCGGCTTTGTGTCCGCCGGTGAAAAGGACCCACAACAATTTGGGGGATTACCTCCACAATCAATTTGAAAAAAAAATATGAAATTGAGACTATAATTCTATCATTCCCTTAAGGGGTGGACAGCAAGTTTTGCTTTGCAACTGCATGGTTAGTAATGAAAAGTGGCTTGACCGATTCAGCCAGGTTATAGGGAAGCAGTTTCCACAGAAAGCTGAAATTAAAAAAAAAGCAAAGGCGGAAAGATTGGCTATTTTTCCCTTACTTTTTCCAATTTAGGGTGAGGAATTTTTTGTCTTTTAAGAGACAATGCGCTTAACTCACAACCTTCAATGGACTGCAGAACGGTGGCCGAGAAAAATTGCCAAGGCTGGCTCTGGAAAATCGAAGTCCGGAAATTTGACATACGTGACACAGGTCAGTCACAGTGTTGTTCTCCCAAGTTTAGCGAAAGAGGTATTAGGGCATTGGTTCTTAACCCGGAATATTTACCTGCTGGGAGCAGGGAGGTGTAACTAATCACACCTTCCTGCTGGGAGTACTTTTGCCGATCTTGTCCAGTATAGTTTTGTTATTTTTTTCTAGTTCTTTAATGTTACCGAATTGTTATCATCATACTGCCGCGGTGACTGTAAGACAGTGGCGCACGACAGAACTGCGAGGAAGTGGTCCAAAACTGTAAATTCCCTTTACTTTCATGTCACAGCAGGGGTTTGCTGGGACATTGGAAAGCTTTCACATAAACTCTGGCTAATCGAGGGATGGGTGCCTAATAATGACCAACATGAAGGTAAATTAGTGCATTTTGGATGGGGTTGAGGATGGTTTGAGTATCGCTGACCTTGGGGAGTTGTCTGTAGGGAGGGGATGAGGGGTCCTTGCTTTTTAGGAGGGATTAGGTGCTAAATGGCTGATATTTTTGGAACATTTTGAAGCATATTTAAACATGCATGACCGCCAATATAGGAGGTGGTTTTCTGTTGCTCGATCAGACTACTTTAAGCGAGTATTTCCCACTAATTTTTAACGTCTACCTCTAGAGTTGCTGCTGTAAGTACCGTAATACGAGGTGTCAGGCCCATTTTATTGTACTCACATGTTTTGGAGACTCGGGCAGGACTACCAACTTTTAAGTTAGCATGAGAGTACCACGTATTTGGCGCAACCTCGCGATCTCATGTAGTCAAGTTGACGCATCAGGTTCCACGCAATGACTCAACATGGACTGATGGAGTAAAATATTCCGCTATTAACACAAATGTTGCGTTGGATGTTGGTAAAACATCCAATCACAGCACTACCTCCAGGGTTTCTTCTGAAACCTATCAAAGTCTGCTGCAGTAATATGCCTGTAGTGTGCAGAATGTAGATTAGTTGGTTAGATGGAGTTCACGGCCCAGTTTCCAACCTATTGGTTCACCCTTCTTACAGTTGTGGCTCACTGGCTTGTTTTCCCTACTCCATTGCTTATGCGGAGCATCACGCACAACGACATTACTATTCATAATGCGGAGGCTCAGTGCCAGGCCTGCAATCAAGGGGTACCAACGGTCACGCTCCGAGCCACACTTTCACCTGCAGTTACCAATTGTTGACAACCCTGAAGAGACGATTAAAAAATATTTCTTGAAAAAGTAGAGGCTGATACATTGGAAAATAATCACCAAATTAATTTTAGGGCATTAAAGGAAAACAGGTCTCTGTTTCTCAGAGTTATTTCGTATTGTCATTGCCAAAGGTTTATTCATTTCTATGGATAATAACCAACTGAGGCATCAGTTTATATATTACATGAGGGAAATACAGAGGGTGGTTGACTGAAGAAGAGAAATGAGGAGAACAAGGTTAGCAACCGCTGCTATTAGAGGGATTCCTAAATCCTATGGTTTCTCCAACGTTCGTTGATTTGTTTTTCACACAGTTTAGCTTTGGTTGACACGTTTGGTCATATATAAGGAACAAACATTTTACAATAAACGCTGGCCTGGCCTTTCATCTTTTCACATGAAATCAGGGCCCTTTCTCTCTAAAAAAAAAAGGAAAAAAAATGTGCAAATGTGCGAGATTATTCAATTACGGTAGCATCAGATGCAGGGGCACCGCTTTATTCTAAGCCTACAATTAAAAAACAATTATGAGCACAAAATAAAAGATTATTCAAAATGAGAGAGTACGGTAAAGCATTAGTTTAAAGTAAGTTTCTCATAGATGATTCCCTGTTAACGCAAAGTTCTATGCAAAAGCAATAGAGTATAGGCCTACGTATAAGAACGGTGAAAAGAGATTACGTCAATGATATAAATAGATGATGGATGTTCAAGAGCCTATATTACTGCAACTTCTGGTATACTTCTACGTAAAAACCTAT
Organism: Holothuria scabra; assembly: GCA_037179385.1. NCBI lineage: Eukaryota > Metazoa > Echinodermata > Holothuroidea > Aspidochirotida > Holothuriidae > Holothuria > Holothuria scabra. Next base: position 8,117,644 of record CM074193.1, read on the forward strand.
ACATAGCAAAACAGAGACGGAGCTAGAGGGTCTCATTAAACTAACTCTTTTAGCAATTGCTGATTACTGTACTATTAACAAGATCGCAGAGAAGGTCCATCATGTACGAAAAGTAGAAACTTGGATCCCAAGTTCTCATACTTACGATAAATGGTAGCGTAACGATGCCCTCGAAAAGTTTTAGCGTAGTTAGTGTTGATAGAGTTATCACTTTACTACGAAAGAGTCTACCACGATAGGATAGGTAATAAAATACTCAAAATACTCATAGTTTCGCTGACCGCTGGCATCTTGTCAAAATTATCTCTCTGCTCGTATATAACTATACGCAACAGAGTTGCTGGTAAGCGGTTAAATCTCCCTGATTAAATTAGTCATGGGATATGCGTATGTATTGACAGTAATTATTTATTAATTTATTCTTTCAGGGACTTTTTCTAATGTTAATAGTTGCTGAATAAGGGAGAAATCGGAATATGTTTGTGGAGTTGAGTGGCTAACCAACTCAACAGTTTATTCAAGATGGGAAACCCCACTTTGCTTTGACCATGGAACTGTTATTTGTTATTTCAGCTACCTGCTTTAAGCTGACCGACTGGGTTGCCGGAATCAGGAACCGGAGGCTCGCTGCAAAGCTCCATCGCCTCAAATGCAGTTCATGGTCAACAATCACGGTATACCAGTAGGTTTATAAACTTGTTAATATATATAGACAATAAAATAGAAATACAATGCAGTCCACATCTATAAAACCAGCATGAAGTACACTTCACAGAAAGGTTAGCAACAGTATGACTTTAAAAAGACTGGTTGTGGTCTCGAATAAGCCAGTTCTCTTGATCATAAACCGGACAGCCGTGGTCGGTGTAAGCAGACTACAGCCTTCCGGGCGTAACTAGGTTTCTTGTGGGGGCAAAATTGACCCATCGTCCCTATTCTTTACCGCCGTCCGGGGGTGTTCCCCTCCCCCTTTGGAAATTTTTTTGCTGTTTCCAAGGCCTGATATGCAAAATGGTGCTATATTTTGCTTCTTTTTTATACCAGATCAGGATTCCTCAAATAAATTTTCTGAAGCACCACAGTGCTAAATGTTACTTATATGATGCGTCGCTGATCGCCGTTCTGGGCGAGGGTTTTAAGGAGAGGGGTGTCCCCTCCCCCTTTTGAAAATTTTAGCGTTTCAGAAGGGGCTTACAATGAAAAATGGTGCAAAATTTGTTCAATTTTCCCAGTCAAAATTTTTCACAAACTTTACATTTTTTGCCGATTCACCGGTAAAATCGTCAAAGCCCTTGCTCTAACAAATGTAAGCAGTGACAGTGATTTTACTTTCCTGTGAGAACAAATAGGGCTGTTATTATATCCTTGTCGGTATGTGACGTCAGTCTGGGGGAAGTACTAGATTTATTTACAGTACCTATTTTTGAGACAGAATAATTCTTGTCAAAAAGATTGTGAAAAAGTTAAAACTTTTCTCTTTTCTACCAGTAATTTTTTTCGCCACTACAAACCACGTTGCGCGATACTTGTAGCGCGCGTTCCTATTTGAGGAAGTCTTAACTAGATCAACATGTGCTGAAAATGTCCTGATTCCATGCAATCATATTATACAGAAAACTGGCCGACTCTCCAAAAACTCAGTGACGTGTTCACAGACCAATGTGCTCGTGATAAAATTAACCATGGTTATCGGTTAAGCTCTTGATTTCTCTTTAAAATTCTTGCGTGATGTGGGAGGATATCACCGGGCAAAAAGTAATTTAGCAACTTTCAGTGATGTTTTTAACGGGAAACCCAAAGGTTTGAGTTAAAATGTTTTTTTTTGTGTCCTTGTTGGGTAGCAAACCATAGCACCTTGTGCTATTGCTAGACGCGTTAGGCCCAGAAAGATAAGTTTCGGGGCCCATAAGAAGCACGATAGGTAGGCAATGGTGCCAGAGTGTCACTTATAAACTGGTGGGATATTATTCAAATAAAACATATGTAGCCCACGGTCGGGTCCAAAGTGCAATAAGTGAATAACTGTAACTCTCGGTTAGCTGATGTTCCCGGTAACAGGGTAAGGAGGTGATCTGGTTGGCTTGAGCGAGTTACGATTCCCGGTATAACCTTATACCGGTGTTATTTGTGGGGCCGACCGGTGTATTGGAGGTTCCTATTGAAAGAGTTTATGGTAAAGTAGTAATCGAGATCAAGTGTAGGATGAATCGTGTTCTAATACTCAGAGAAACAGCTCAAAAGCTTGGTAGGGTAATACCGATGTTTGGCAGTAAGGCGTTGGTGCTGTTTGGATAAGTGCGGTGAGTGAGTTAGAGTACCGCTAGTCCTGAGTCATCATACACAGAAATAAATTACCTTGAAATCAATATTTTCAAAGGAAATCATTTCGCTGAATGTAATAATCTTGATACCCGCACCTACTCGAAACCAAGCGAAACTTTCCAATATTTATCACGTGACTCCAGCCACCCCTTAAGCTGTTTCAAGGACTTTATTAAAGGTGAAACCCTCAAAGGCGGTGGGAAGAGGGGGACCAGGGGGCCTGCCCCTTCTCCCAATAATTTTTTATGAGATTTTGGGGGCATGACCCCTATAACTGAATGTCGCAAACTTTTTTTCAAAAGTAATGGAACAAATTTAAGTTGCTTTTATTACTTTTCGGCTATTCCTTGGCTCAATCATTACTTTTCAGATGCAAAAGTTGCAAAGCTTCCGGTGGCTTCGCCCCTGGACCGGCACATTAACGATAACCTGTTGGAGAGTTTATTTTCGCCCTTCAAACAGTTTAAACGAAACCTTTCGCAAGCTATCTTTCTTTTCCATATTATCTTTTTTCTTCTCAAATCAGGGCCTTTAAACATACTGAGCGAGGGGCATGTCCCCAGTCCCCTTATTGGCCCCAATGACACCCACTTGCCTAAGTAATAATGTCTCTTTTATGCCAAGTTATAACTATGCAAAGGTACTTTTTTGCTTCTATTAAGTCCCCCCAAAAGCACAAAATTGTCAGAGCCTGTTGCGGGCCCCTGGACCCCACGCATATTGTCTCGGAATTTTAAATATAACTTCCTATTGATTAAATGCCCCCCAAACGCTTTGGATATCTTGCAATGCCCTGTCTCAAATTATCAATCACTTGTTCAATTTTGAGAGCTTCAGCATTTTGGCTTTGTCCCCTAAAATTACTGTAGAGTATGTTTCTCCTTAATAAAATGCCATAGTACTTCCCGATTTCATTTCGTCCATTACCCCACCCACTTCCTGAATTAAATTCATAGCAGTGGCGTAGTCACTGGGGGGGCTGGGGCCTAGGCCCCACAGATTTTCTTCAGCCCCCCCCCCAGATTTTTTGCGTCCTGATAAAGTAATTGAGGAAAAATGTTTGAACGGAAATAAAAAAGGCAATCATACACTGGAGACCATTCTTACACGACCATTCCTATACTTTATCCTACACAAAATAAACTGTAAGGGTAAGGTACTGCCTTCGAATAATTCTTCCCTTCCATCCTTAACAAGTAGGCCTATGTCGTGCCTCACTCCTGCCTATGACAAGTTCCACCGTAGAACTATTTTTTTCGACAAGTCCTCTCTTTAATAGTTGACACTGGCATCCGCACGGATTTGTAAAAGGTCCACAAGGTCCGGATTTCATGTGTTCCCCACATGAACCATATTTTTGCTTTGTGGTTAAAATATTTTGAGAGATTTACCCGTAGTATTTTAATTTTAACTTCGTAATGTACCGATGACTCAACAAATACTGCACCATTTTGCACCTAGACACCACTGAAAACCGGAAAACATTGTTTCTTTGGCAGTTTGTATGTCACTTGTAAAAGCTCTATAAAGACTAAAAATGTGCATTTTGAAATTTTCCATGTTCCCCAAAAGGGAAAATCCTGAAACGTAGGCCCATAATCAGTTCAAATTTTTGCCATTTTCAGCTAGGAAATCTAACGCAAAGAAACTTTCCCAGAGTGGGACACAACTATTTTGGGATTCCTTTTAAAGCTGAAATTCATTTAAATATTTGCGATCTACGTACTCCTGAAGTTTAGAATTTTTCCCAAGGGAAAGGGAGATACCGTCTCCCTTTAGTTTCATCCCCAGGCCACAGATCAGAAATGCCCTGCCTTGGGGTCCCTTAAAAGTGTATGTTTTACCATTCTTCATAGATTGATTTTTTTTTTCTCATTATTTGAGAAGTGGCAGACATGAGATTGGTATTTTAAGGCTGGATACACCCAGACTAAAACACGTGGGAAGTGACGTTTCCGGTGATATGGAGGGTCTGTAAAGCCCAAAATTTTCTTGTACGCTCCGCGCGAACTGATGGTGGCGCTCCGCTTAGATAGTCTGGCCGCGCCTGACCGAGGAGGTACTAGCAGCCCTCTTCTTGTTACTTAGACCCTAAAACTACATCCTTGATACGCCACTTATTCACAGTTCAGAATCCTTGATTTGAACATGATTTTCGACCATTTTGGAGCCCCTCAATTCACTAAAATCGCTGAGCTTCCATGGGCTTTGCCCCTTGGACCCCACCAGGACCCCTTGAGCGTTACCCTGGACCCCACGCCGATGGGGATATGTGTTTTGTGCAAAATCGGACGCCTTACGACGTCACCATTATGTCCGCTGGCGAAAACTTGTGGCCCCCAATAAAAAACATCTTCCGCCGACTGGGACCCTACGATACTTACGCCTCTGTAATAACCGCCATGACTTCAACGAAAAAGTTACCTCATTTAAAGAGAATCTTATGGGGCGGACTTACCCGGAGGATTTTATATCGGATCTCCCTTCTGATATTAATTTCCAAAATAGATCCCTTCACCTTAAACCTAAACCACTAAACCAAAAGAACCAATACCACCACTGGTTTTTCAGTTCTGTTTCTCACCCCATATCATGACTAAGGACTTTAAAAAGTGCTTCACCAAACACTGGCACTTAATTACCGAACACCCAACACTTAAGAAATTGTTTCCGAAACGGCCGCTTATTGTCTATAAAAGGGCCCAAAACTTAAGCGACTCCCCCATACGTGCGGAATTTAATTCAGAAAAAGTAAAACATAACAACCTCGATTAAGAGGACCTTACCTTGATCACAATTATATGGGATTTATTGTCGGAATAACCCCACTTACTTTTTGTGACAACTTCGGCAAATACTGCCAAATATATCTTGCTACTGAGGAGACCCCATAATTATCTTTGTGGTCGAAACGCATCTAGCAATAGCACACCATGCTATAGCTAAGTTATCAAACAAGGTCACAGTTTGAACATTTAAAGGCATATTTTCATCATCCCAAACAGTTCCAATTCTCCCAACCTACTTACTTCTAGCCCCTCCCACAATTATCTAAAACTCATCTTTATCCAGACACAATCCTAGTTTATTGCTTCATGGCTTGTCTCAGTGTGCATACAAGTCCATAATGTGTAATCAAGACACTCTCAGTGCCCACGCTGTGTAATTAAGCTATGATGCATTGTTTGAATTTGTTGCCAATCAAGGCGCTGTACCAATTGAGAGTTTTGATGTACGCATACTGAAACTGTAGTTTGGGGTGACGAATGACTGCCTTTAACCTATTATCTTTTAGGTTACCTGATCTTTACCCCTGTATATAAATCCACAATTTACAAGAGCCATATATGGCTCTGCAATTTATGAGGCAACACTGCCCTCCAGGCTACTTTACCCATTTTTGGTCCCCCGACTATTTATCATATCAAACTACCACCGAAACTATCCTTCAAGTGAACACGTACTGAGTTTTTGGAGAGCCAGCCATTCTCTTTTATCATGAATCACACCTGTGAAGCCATGTTCCAACCCCCCCCCCTCCATACCCAACTCCGTCAACTTATCACACCCCTTCCTCTCGTCGTTTTTTCTCTTTTTTTTCTCTCCTCTATTTTTTCAACACCACCAGTCACGTCCCCAAAATTTCTGTGTGTGTGGGGGGGGGGGGCACTCTGCCCCCTGCCCCCGCTGGCTACGCCACTGATAGCCTTGCGACACGGCAGAACCGGCATATGCTTGAGATCCCGCGCTTTTGAGGCCCCGTCCAGTGAATTCCTTTTACATTCTTTGATTTTCTTCAGCGACTTCACTCCTTTTTTGATGCTTCAACGCATGGTTGGAAAATTGTACATAATCAGCTTTCAAGCAAAAAACTGTCAATAGTGGCACGCATATCTGACACTCGCTGGTCGGCACGCGCAAACGCATCAGAAGCTCTAGTAAAAGGATATGAGGACGAAATAGCTGACGACATCGGCCAGAAACCCGAGAGCTGCCAAGAGGCCCGTTGGCTCGTCGACAATATGAATCATCTGGAAACTGGTATACTTAGTTGTTTGCGGCATCGCATCCTCTATCGTATTCGTATATCGGTAGCAGTCAAGTCTTGCAATCATCCAGTCAGGACCTCAATACTGCTGTTTCAATATACCAGTCTCTTCTAGAATTCTTCCTTAAGATGCGGACAAGATTTGAGGAGTATCTCTGCTGCTAATTCTACAAACCCAACTGAACGACTGAGAAAGCTGATAGCGTTGCTGTGATTACCACAGATGACGTTGACGTTATATTGTATGTTGTATTGAAGCGTGGACCCCGGGTTTTGCTAATCTACACACAGTCACTCTCAATTATTTTAAGCACATTCTTAGCTTTACTGCCTTGTTGGGCAACCACCAACAGTCTAAGCTCGGCTTACCGTCCCCCTTCGGGCAGCAAGCCTCTTCATCTCACTTGCGGTAACCCTATCGGGGGTTTCCCGATAGACCGAAGGCCCGCGAGACCGAAGACCCGCGAGACCGAAGTCCCGCGAGACCGAAGGTCCGCGAGACCGACGGTACCAAAGTACATTTTTCATCGGCGCCAAAGTACATTTTTAAAATCGGCGCCAGAGTACATTATTTTTTACATCGGCGCCAAAGTACATTTTTTTTCGTCGGCGCCAAAGTACATTTTCTTACATCGGCGCCAAAGTACATTTTTTTCGTCGGCGCCAAAGTACATTTTTTTCGTCGACGCCAAAGTACATTTTCTTACATCGGCGCCAAAGTACATTTTTTTCGTCGGCGCCAAAGTACATTTTCTTACATCGGCGCCAAAGTACATTTTCTTACATCGCTGTTGTGTCTTATTTGCATAAACCGAAAGAAAAACGTTAATGTAATTTTGAGAAAATAGAGCAGCTTGACCCTTAATTCTTTTATTTGTAGAGGATTAGAATATCATACTTCTTTGTACCAAGTTTCAAGTGTCTGCAATATCTGTAGACAAAATGGCTGCTAATCAATCTCAGTAATCAAAACAATTAGAAATTCATTATATATAAATAACTAAAAGCATTAATTATCTCAAAATGACTTTGTAGATTTTGGCCCGAGAAATATGAAGGCGCAATTTTCAAATCAATAGCTTTTTTTTTCTCGAGTTATTACGAAAACACCGGCAAAATTTGTCGGCTTCGATTATCAATTTTTCGGTTAAACATGGATAACTCTATAACGGTACATGCTATTGAAAAAGATACCGTCATTCGATTAAGACAGACATTTTGCATCAGGAAATTTTGTTTACTACATATGGCTACTTACCCTTCGCTACCCTAGCTCTAGTTTCAGACAGCCCCGTGTACTAAGTGTTGAAAAAGAAACCGAACTTCAATTCTTTTTTTTTTTTTTTTTTTTTTTAGGCCCTTGGTAACATGGAAAAAATTGTACTTTGGCGCCGATGTAAAAAAATGTACTTTGACGCCGATGACAAAAATGTACTTTGGCGTCGATGACAAAAGTGTACTTTGGCGCCGATGCAAAAAGAATGTACTTTGGCGTCGATGTAAAAAATGTACTTTGGCGCCGATCTAAAAAAATGGACTTTGGCGCCGATCAAAAAATGTACTTTGGCGCCGATCTAAAAAATGTACTTTGGCGCCGATGTAAAAAATGTACTTTGGCGCCGATAAAAAATGTACTTTGGTACCGTCGGTCTCGCGGACCTTCGGTCTCGCGGACCTTCGGTCTCGTGGACCTTCGGTCTCGCGGGCCTTCGGTCTCGCGGGCGGTAACCCGTCTTATCTGTCTATGCTGGTTATCATGCTTTCTGGGACTTGCACCCCAACCCGGCCCATACACACCCAAATTCCCATATGTCTTGTGCGGCACAGCCGCAAAATGGGTATCTGTTGTGATCTAGAGCAGTCTTTATATCGCAGATCCCAGACTGACATGATAACTATGGATTTTTCCAAGGCGTTTGATACGGTTTGTCATAACCGTCTGCTTTGTAAACTACAAAACTACGGCATTAGAGGTCATAATCTTAACTGGATTGCTAACTCCCTCAAGCTAAGGAAGTAGAGGGTTGTGGTGGGTGGTGATTTCTCTGATTGGCCGGATGTAATCTCTGGTGTCCCCCAAGGTATAGTCCTGGGTCCCCTGTTATTCTTAGTCAACATGAACGATCTGTCCAATAATATCTCTTCCGAAGTCAGACTTTTGCTGACGATTGTGTAATTTATAGACAAATATAAGGAATAATCTTGACCAGGTTCAACTCCAAAATGATTTAAACACCCTCTCTGAATGGCAAAATAATTGCCAAATGCACTTAAACACCAAGAGGCTTTGCAATGAGTATTACTCACTCAAGGAACCCCAAGATTTTCAATTATAGTATTGATAATGATCCTCTGGAGTCCACTGACTGCCACACTTACCTGGGAGTTGACATCTCAAACACCCTTACCTGGAATAGACATGTTAACCGTACCACTTCGTCACCAAATAGGTCTCTGGCTTTTATCAAAAGAAATTTATACTCCTGCCTCAGGAATGTTAAAGCTAATGCTAGTAAGGCCTTTACTAGAGTACTCATCTTCTGTTTTGGATCCCTACATCGTCTCTATTTCCAATAAGGCTGAGCAAATCCAAAGCTGCTAGGTTTTCTTTGTAATGACTACTCCCCTCATAGTAACATGACTGAAATGTTGAAAGACCTACAGTAGGGTGGGATAGTCTCAAAAACAGGCGTACTGTTAACAGGCTACAAATTCTTCACAAAGCCAGATTAGGCCTCCTAGCCTTGTCAATTAATGATCTACAACCGGTACAGCGGCATTCTAGGCATCATCACTAAAACAGTTATAAGAATACACCAGTCAATAAGGACTGCTACAAATAAAGTTTCTTTCCTCGGACAGTCAGAGACTGGAGCTTACTCCCCTGAATATAACAGATCTCGAGGACACCAAGCAGCCTTAAAGGCCCAGTTCTCTCACCCCAAACAGTACCAATTCCCCTAACCTTCTTACTTAAGCCCCTCCCACAACTATCTGAAATTCATGCTCATCCAGATACAGTCGCAGTTTTATTGCTTCAAGGTGAGTAAAGAAAAACTCAATTTATATAATCAAAACACTCTCAGTACCATTAATGCTGTGTAATATAAGCCTTGGCACTCTGCATTGTTTGAATTAGCTGTTAATCAAAGAGAAGAGCCAATTGAGAATTTCGGTACCCCCGTACCAAAATTGAAATTTGGGGTTAGAGGTTCGGCCCTTTAAGGATCCTCAGACGGGACGACTATCCACATGCGCACACTCAACCCTGCACGTTTGACTCCACTAGGAGTTTTGTGCATTATTCATCCAGATCCAGATTAAATGTGGAGTCGTTGGAATTGCGAATGTACAAGCTTCTTGTACACAATAACCGGAAAACTTTATTTCTGAACACTTTCATTGCAGTATTCACCCTCTAATGATCTCCAACTGTTCTGGCGAAAGATCATTCTCTTCACTGAAGCGAATAAAAGCGAAGTTCGATCCTGAATGAAGCAGAAGAGACTGAACAGCCTTACCCTGCTCAGCGGGAAACATGATGCGGAAAATGGAATTTTCCCAACTAATATTTGATTTTGCTTGCCAGAAATCCCGTCAAAAATTTGTAATACAATAGCTAATGTTTATGAAAAAGGAATTCTACTGGTTGTCGGGGTAACGTTTCATATGTGTGCACTTTTGCCATGCCTTAAAGGCATGTTCTGGTGGCTTCTTGCCTTTGTCTTGTAAGAAAAACAAAAATATTCCACACCATGTCCTTCAAACCCTATCACAATACCATTTTCCTAACTCAAGATATCTCACTTTAAAGATTGGTTATTTCTGTTAAAAAATACCTCTGCTCTTCAACAAAGCCACAGAAAGTTATGTAATGTGGGCACATTGCTTCAAATTCCTTTTGTTTGTCTTTATAATTGAGCATCCTGTTTGTCCTTGAAATTTGATACTGTTGGAATGTTTGAATATCTTTTCCTGTAGATCTAGCATTACTCTTCAACATATGTAGAGCGCAACCAACAATGTTCCTTGATATCGTCTGCAGCGGCATCATAATTATAAATAAATTGAATGCAGCGTCAAATTAATGTGCCACAATGACATCACATATTTCCCATGATGCATCAAATCCCAAGAAAAATTTGCAATATTTTAAAAATTCGTATCTTCCAAATGCTGTAAGCTATTGAAATGCAGTTTTCACCTTTTGAAAGAGAAAATTTTTCTGTTTATTTTGAAGTTAACGAATTTTGTCTCCAGAACATGCCTTTAACACTATCTGGCATATAATGTATAATAACTGCCATGGATCACTGTATAACAGTATAATGTGTAAAAGCAACTATTAATTATTAGCGGTTAAAAGCTAAAATTAATCTGTTGAGTGTTTTGAGTGTTTTGTGTAAGCGGGTACGCGAGGGAAAAGGAGGTGAAACTTGTAAAAGGGACCCGCTACAGAAAGTGCCAGGCGCCCCACACAACGCTAATCCGGCCTTGCTGTACCAAACTTATCACAAATACACGCTGAAGGGGCGTACATTTGAATTTGACATTAACGTCAAATAAATCACGGTCACTCATGGAATAATTTTCCTTGAATTTATTTAACGTACTTAACCATTTGCCGTAATTCTATATTTGGAAGTGCGCATGACATGTCAGGATTCCTAAGGAAAAATCTGTTGGATTGGTACCAGTATCTTTAACAGTTCTCAAGATATACCTCTCCAAAGTATGAATGTGTCTAGAGTAACTTCCTGCCTATGCAAAAATAAAAATATGGAGTATTTCTTTTGTAAACCCTGTATTAAATATCTGTAAATTTCTCATTGGAAAGTTTACGGTTTGATGATTTCCGTGGACTTAATTTAAACTTGGCAAAATAAAGCCCTAACAACATACTAATGCTACCACTGTCCTTGAAATTAATATTGCAAAACAAGGAATAACATAAGCTATGGACGACATGTCCTTCTTTCGACATCACAAAATTTGCACATTGAACTCGGGTTTATCCATGATTAAGTGCAAATCAGAAATTATCTTGTTACATGAGATGATGAGAATTTTAGCTTTTAGCTTAGAGAATTTTAGGTTTTTAATGTCATTTTTCTATAAAGTACCACCAGGCCTCCACATCAGTGCAGCAAACCGTTTTAAAGGGATTTGTTGAAATTACAACGATGACAGGCTTTCCCTTCCGAGATTCTTATTTACAATTGAGTCACTGCTTGAACTACCCATAGACGAGTCACGAGGTTTTTGTTGCTATAGATGAAAACTTTCGATTACATCTCTATGTTCCGATGAAAATTATTAGCAATCTTAGCAAAGGCTACTTTCTAAAAAATTTCTTCATAAATACGCCCTAAATGCCTGACTCTAGAGCTAAATGTGTAAGAATTGACCGCTCTGAAAGAGCCGTCCACGGTTCCAGAAAATTGAAGAAAACATTCCAGTAGACTTAACATACTTCTGTTGAGATCTTTTTTTCAAAAACAATTTACTTTTGCATAGTAACTCGACATGTTGAGTGTTTTAAAATGAATTTCAGACAAAAATTAATGAAACACTTGCATTTTGCGAGAGCGGACCCGGCGGACGCGATGCCCTTGGCTATCAGACCAGGAGATTGATTTTTGGTTAGATCTACAACAACTTCACATCACTGACTTACCATACATGGACAGAGCGAACTGCACTGTAGATTGTCGCTACCGTACGTGTGAAAAAAAAACGAAACAAGATGGCTGTCTGCGATGATTTTGTGTAAAAGTTTGGACTTACTCAAGTCAATTCCCAGATCTTGCCAGAAAGTTGAAATATTTTTCAAAATATGGCAAGGTAAGGTAAAAATCACTTCATGTATTGCAGGATTATCATATAGTTTCCCATTCAAGTCTAACTTTTGTTTAAAATATTACAGAGTCGTTGTCAAATCAGACGATTTGCTTCACGGCGGCCATCTTGGTGCGCCTTTTTTGTCCCAGTTGGTCTTAACGACTTACGGATAGGACGTACTCTTTACATGCTGTGTCCATGTATAAAGAAAGTCCGTGCTTCACTTCATATTTCACAATTTCTCAAAAAGGCATGAGAAATCTGTAACTTTGGAGTATAGGCCATTTTTGCTTTTACCGGATACGCCCTTGTCAACGCGATTGCCTTAACTCCGACCGTGCAGTATCATTTTCTAATGCACGGTTTATGGTTTTCATGTTATATCATGATATGATAGTCTGCGACATGGGCCATGGCCTGTATTTTATTTATAGAATTTCAAAATGGCAACCAAAATAAGCTAAAAGCATTTTCAGCACGAACGATCTTATACACTTTGAAATGTAAGGTTGTTAAAACAAGCATTACACATGAATTCGAACATTAGGTTAGTCAGTAGTACTGTGAGCAGGTGAGTCTACACTGTTAAAAAAATCGTTGGGAACTTTAAAAAAAAAATGTGTCATAAAGATAACAGAAAAATTCTGAAATATTTGCAGTATTTTTTGTAAGCTTTCATTTATTTATTTACAGCGATTTTAACAGTGCATCACTAAAATTTTCTTACTTTTGTCTTCAATGCAATTTTGAAGTTTCATATCCAGTGCATTTTTAATGTGCAATCATTTATGGTACAGTTAAGCAAAGAACTGGACAGTTTAAAGCTGATTGCCACTAGTTATTATTTAAACCGGACTAAATCAGACCGTCATTCGACTGTTGGGGATTCGGCTCTACAGCTTCTCCTACATTCCGTAGACTCTGACTCTGAGCGTGGAAATAACTGAAAGGACATATTGTCTACATTGGTGTGGATAGGACTTTTGTTATGCGATCGTAAACTGCAGGTCTGATGACTGTCCCTCAAAAGAGGTCTAAGGGGAGGGTTCCTTCTCATAGAAATGTTTTGGGGCTTCAGCGGTGCCTATATGATACATAAGTGCAATATTCGTTGGTTTTAATCAAATCATTATAAGTCCGAAAAAGTCAAAGCTTCAAACGAAAACATGCTGAGCTCAGTGACTTGCAACGCCATGGACGAACAATCAGGTCACAATTAAGTTGGAACCTCGATCTGAAGTTTCTCCGTTATGATTTTGGACACATAAGGCCAGATATTTTCAGCCCTGGTCCTAAATAATTTCCGTGCTCAGAATTCCAATTCTCCTCCTGACTATACAGAGGCAGAAGCCATGACCTATGTTACTGTTGTACCTTGTTTAATTTTACCTTTTTTTCGCGGACTGGATGATACTAGTGTTTTGTTCAAACACAGTGACAATCATTATACTTCGCCGTATCAATGCTGATTTTAATCGCGCTTCAATGGTTAATGGCTAACATGCCCTGATTGTCTTTAAATATACAAGTAAATCAAATTTCAAGATAATCTGATCGACAGACAAAACTAAGTTTCTCGCGGTATTTTCTAGATTCTGATCTGCCATGCTAAAATCCCATTAATTATTTTTCTCTTATATATCTTATATTAGATTATTGGAATCTGCCATATTCCATAATGATTTTTGCCATCCCGGACGGGCCGACCGTGATAACTTTGTATAATAATCTTATCTTAAGTGACTTAAGTGACTTCCTCTTGAAAAATGCCTTTCCCTCTAATTTAAACCGACTACACATTTTCCAAAAGAAACCAATTCGCATCATAAAAAAAACTAGTCATTTAACCCACAGTATTTTTTTTCAAGTGTAAAATCCTAACGATTTTCAATATTCCAATTGCAAGTGGGCATATTCAGTATTAGACTTTTGCCCTGCAACATTGTTGCATACTTTAGGCTGAACAATGATATTCATACTCATGATACACGTTTCCTCGGAACATTTTGTACCAATTTTCTTTAAAATACAAATATGATCTCGTCGCCTATTCATACATACCGAAGTCACTATGGAATTTAATACGCACTACACAGAACCTTAAAAGACGATAAATATGCATTTTCACCCAAGACTTAAATTAAATCCCATTAGCTTTTTTCTTTATTTTTATTTTATCATATAATTTGCTCTTTTTAAACGGTAATTCCCACATAAGCTTCGCTTTCTCAGCCCCCTCCCCACCATCACTTTGTGTAAATGTTGTATAGGCCTATACCATTTTTATTATTAAATTATACTTCTATAGCACTTTTTCTAAAAGTAAACTTTACGTGTTTTACAAAAAACTTTAAAACCAAAAAGGACAATAAAACTTAAAACAAAACACAAGATCAGTAAAAACGTAAGCTAAATAACAAACAAGGTCAACAGAAATAATTAAAATACTGTTTTAAATAGTAAGTGTTTAAATTACGTTTAAAAGAACATAAAGACTTGACAGATATAATCTGCTAATTGACGGTGGTAACTGGTTCCATTCTTTAGGAGCACAGACTTCAAATGATCGATCTCCCAAACGAGAAAAGGATTTAGGTACATGGAGAAGTAGCTGAGAAGATGACCTAAGTGGACGGTTCGTAAACATATAATAATTCAATTAACTAAGCAGGGGCAGATCCTTTAAGACAATTTAAACACAACATTTATACCTTAAAACGCACACGATATTCAACAGGCAACCAATGTTGTTAATATAACGGGTGTGATATGATCTCTAAAAGGGGAACGAAAAATAAGCCTAGCCGCCGAATTCTGGATCAGTTGAAAGCGTCTTACATACAATTTGCTCACACCAATTGGGAGGGAATTATCGTAATCTAATTTAGATACCACAAGAGCCTGAGTAAGAGTTCTAGTATAGCATCCTCATCAAACAAATGACGAATCTGAGCAATAGATCGAAGATCATATAGTGCATTTTGACATTTAGACATAAAAAATTTTCAATTCACATTTCAGAATCAAATAGGCATATTGCACCTAGGTTTTTTACTTTAGAAGAATTAAATATTGTTATATCATTGACACTTAAAAATAAAGATGATGTTCTCCTGATATTATACCTACTGTCAAAACGAAATTAAGATTTTTCATCATTTAATTTTAAGAAACTCGAAATCATTCATCATTTGACGTCCTTGCTTGCGTAGCAGACTGTGGGGCATATTCCTTGGTCACGTGGTTTTGTGAATTCCTTAAAGGGGGTCTGAACAAACTGAGTCCGCTCCGTGGGGTATTGACGTCCTTGATGCAGGCTTCTTAAGTTAAAATCTGATCCCGCAGGTTAGAACAATTGAAAGCAACGTTATATCGAGTGTCATCTGCGTAAAAATGCTACCGTTTCACACATTGTATTGGCTAATGACATCAACTAGGGATGCAGAATACAATGTAAATAGAAGAGGAACTCATACCAGGCGCGGATCCAAGATGGGGGGATTTTACGGCGTCCGCCCCCATTTTTCGTCACATCAACAATAACAAATGCACTTAAATAAACATAATGTTTATCTACGAAAATATCCACCGGGCTATTTCAGGTTCATCCTTTCCCTCACAACACAAATCCAAATACACGAACATCGTATGATATTAAGCCCGGTTGAACAGGCTTTTCCTGTCGCATTGCCTTCGACACAACAGGGAGCTGCAACTCCCTGGCCACAACAACAAGATTTGAATAATGTGAATAGTTCTTGGCCAATAGGCCTATGTCATCACGTTATGTGCGTTACCGACTGAACTTTGTTCACACTGTCGCACGTCAGCCCATGTGTTCAATGAACTGAAGTGGCTGTGAATGGTCGGCACTTTCGTCATGCCTCAGTTTCCAACGCTGGTTCATTATTGTATAGAGCAGAGGTGTGGTTTTTTTTACGGTATAAACTTTATTTCAAACGAAAGCTCAAAATAAAGATTGCCTGGATTCTACTTACAAGTCGGTGGGAAATGCCGTTTCCGGCGGCTGCCTGAGTGGTCGTGATTTTTCAAAATTTTCTGTACGCTCCGTGCCAACTGAAAATAGTCTTTCGAGCAAGACTTCATATTCCAGGCAGGGAACCATTGGCATAGGGTACTCAAATGCTCTCGTACACAGCTATCATCAAATACCTTTCCACCCTGTCAGCTGAGTAGTCTGTGTAGATGGGTTCTTTAGTAATTGAAGTGTTAAAATGTTATCAATGTTCAATGTTGCATGTGGGGTAGCTACAGGCAGATGGGTCGATTGCAAAAAGTGAAAAATACAGAAATTTGCTTTTTGCCTTTTTGTTTTTCCCAACTTTTTTCATAACATTTCGAATTCTTCCCGATAAAAAGCTTCATATTTGTAATTATTAGTTTTAAAAAAGGCAAATTTTCCATGCGCTTCGCGCGCCCTCAATTGCAACCCTTTATGCACTATGTGGTCGCTCATAAAGCAGTCAGGGGTAAACTTTTTCGAACCGCTACAGTGCTGTTTCCCTAAGATTTCTTCAATATAGGCTATTTTTTTAATATTTTGTTTAAAAAAGATAACAAAGTTTCGGGAGCTTTTTGAACGTCGCAGAGAAGCCTCAATCCGCACTCCTTATATAACATCATGGAACAACAACGATCTTTAGTCGACGTGCTATCTCAGATAAATGCTAACAGGAAACGCCGATTCTTCGATAGTCCCCCAAATATCCAAATATCCTTACAGGAAACCTTGAATCTAAATTATTTCTAGCAATACAAGATCCATATGTATTTACCGTAGTGTTGGAACCTAAGAAAATATCAGATTTTTATACTGAAAAAATGTTCTTGCTCGTAGAAATAAACGAAAAAATTTGCATAAAAAATGTACCTTTTGGTCAATGGGTTAGGGAGAGGTGCATGGCCCAAAATTGTTTCACCCTCCCAGTTTCACGTTGCTTCCTACGTCACTGAGATATTCAGGCAGAGAATCACCGTACGTACCAATTACTCGCTTTCTCTAAGTTCAGCCCCCTTTTCATATGTCTGGATCCGCGCCTGAATACGGAACCCTGGGACGCACCAGTTATTCAGCTTGATAGGATTAGAGATTCAATACCACCAACAGTTACCATTTGTGCTCGATCCTTGATGCCAAAATGGGTTGACAGACGCTTTAACAATATCTTATGGTTTAAAGTGTCAAAAGCTGTACTTAAATCTAGTAAGGCAAGACGAACCAATTTCATTTCATGTTAAGTCCTCAAAATATCATTCTATACACGGAGTGAAGCAAATAAAGTAAATATCGTATTCTACATTTAATCAAACTCAAAATGAGGAAGTTAGTGGACTTTCTACTCGTACGACATGCCACAAATGAACTTCAGAGAGAATGGTTTATCCAGGAGTTGGACTGGGTTGCATGGATCCCAGTCAGCAATATCCAGCGATCTGCCGAAGGCCATTGTCGGCTTTCGATCGGCCGTGAATGCACGGTTGGCAACTGAAGAACCGAGGGTCATGCATCGGAGGTTTGCTGGCTACATCAGGGTCAGGAAGAAATTTGTATGCTGGGTAAAATTTTTCAGCCAATAAGTTTTTATTGCCGTCGGAGGACCGATGGCGAGCCACCTGACTTTTATCCGGTGGACCCCTGAAGTGGCTTACGGCGGTCCGTTGCCGAGCCGACCAAATTTGTTGACAGGGATGAGAATTGAGGTTAGCCTTTCTAAGCGGAGCGCCTCCATCATTTGGCATGGAACGTACCTTAATTTTTTGGACTGGACTGATGACTTCGTGAGAAGACCGCGAACTTGAGTGAATGTGCGTTCCCGTTTGAATTGTTTTTTTTCTTCTTTATATTCACTATACATCTCACTACGGCAGCTCAATAATTACATAGTCAAAAATTACATTTAATTTTTCGGAATTTTATTTTCGTTTTTTGAAGTTTAAATTTCGTTTTCCGACATTTTTTCATTTTTCTGACTGTTTTCGTTTTTTCTGACGATTTTATTGTTTTTCCTTTTTTTCTTCGATCGTCCCTATTGATCTGCCGTAGTATTACCCATTGTGATCTCGTAATTCAACAACCTGACAACATCTACCAAAGTTGTGGAACGATAATCGTTACAACTATCATCTTTTATGATTTTTTATGATTATTATCTCACGGATTATTGAGAGTTCCGGTTGAGTGGCCCTAATAATAAGCGAGTGCAGCAATTCTTTCCAACATGCAATGGAATTGCATTGTACTGAGCGTTGTTGGACATAACCGATCTCAGCACATCATGTGTCGAGGGTTCAGTATAGGTGCGGGAGTGTTTTGACCGGCCTATCATTTGGTGCACAGGTGCATGACCCCAAGAGGAGTTACTTAAGTTTACTACTACTTACTACAGCTTACTATTAAATCGACAGCTGACTTTAAGTCGACAGTCCGAATGTCACGTTATGTTTTAGGTAGGTCTATCACTCAGTGGCGTAGTAGCTACAGGCCGGGGCAGGGGCGGTTGCCCTTGGCTCTGAAGAATGGAAAATTCAGAAATTTGCCATTTATGACGGATATGGTCTCTTCTTTCTGATATTCTCCAAATTATTTCCAAAAAAGCTCCATATTTGTATTATTTGTTTCAATAAAACAGAATTTTTAGCGCGTTTCGCGCGAAACAAATTGCTTCTCCTTCTCCAATAGTGTTCGCTCATTATCAGTGTGTGAGTACACATTTTCGTGCTCTGGAAATGCCAAAATCGGAAATTTGCTACATGTGACAGCAGACTCAGCATCAAGTGACCCCGCAACTAAACAGTGCTATATCCATAAATTTCCTTTAATAAAATAACAAATTTTTCCAATCTAAGCTCTTGAATTTTAAACTGACGTCGGAGAACCTCAGTTCGTGTCCCGGCCTCAGATGACATTATGTAGCAACAACGTGGCCGTGTAATCTTAGATTTTCCAAAAGGAAATGCAGGTTCTTCATTAATCTCCCACCTTTTCAAATTTCCTTACAGGGAACCCAGAGTCCCAAATTTTCTGCAATGTAAGCTCCGTATTTTCAAATGTTTGTTAAGGAAGGGAAAGAATTTCGGCGCGGTTCGGGCGCCTCAAATTATACTTCAGTGGTGTTCACACTTGAACAAAAAATCGGAAGATTTGGGTGCTTGCCCCAACCCTGGAAAAATATCTAGCTACGCCACTGCTACCACTTACAAAGTTAACTCCACTGTCAGTGGCCTACGAAGGGGAGGGGGGATTGGGCCATGCCCCCACCCCTCACTGATACCATTTTTAATGCGTAGTCCTACTTTAGTAACACAGATTTAACTTCAAAAAGTAGCATATGTGGCATATGAGATTGCATGTAAGGACACCCAATTTCCCAAAAATTTTCAAAGGGGGAAGGCTTGTCTCTGCAAGGCTGCCATTTTTTTTTATTCCAAACGAAATAGGCAAATTTTGTCAAAATCCAAATTTTACTTCAAAAGGTAGACTCTGCAACTCCCTGGTGGCACCAATTGCCTTTAAGGACACCTACCTCTATAAGAATTCTCAAAAGGGAGGGCCATGCCTATAGACTCCTTCCCCGGCCGGCATTGACGAAAGTGTCGGGGCATGGAAGCAGAGGGTTCCGATGCGGTGAGTAATAGTTTGCCATTTATCATTCAAGAGATGTTAGAGTTAAAATCATTAACAGACAATTCCATCAATTCAGCTCATCTTGAATTTAGCCAAGAGTCACAAAAGAGAAGTATTAGCATATTTTCAATTCCCTTGAATAGTTTCCCCGAAAAAGTCAACACCATTTAAATGATGGTGGTAGAACTTTCAATGTAATAATATTCTGATCACTTAGCATGCTGCTGATTTTTTTGTTATTGCAAACAAAAGCTTAACATAATTTTTAAATTCTCTTTCCCAAGCATGAAAATGAAATATTCGACCATCTGAGGGGTCGCAATTTTTCAAAATTTTCTCCACCCTCCGCGCCGCGCCAACTAATGGTGGCGCTCCTCTTAGATAGTCTTCCGGGCAAAATTACATTTTTCGGGTCAAATATTTTTTTAGTAAGTTTCTGATCTCTTTGCAGTTTTCGAAACTTATTTTGAAGTGAGTTGGCCTATTTTATTTCAAACGACAAACAAAGATAGCGACTCGTTAAATTCTTCGTAAGTCTGGAAAATGCTATTTCCGGCCATCTGAGGGGTCTGATTTTCCGAAATTTTCTGCTCGCTCCGCGCCAACCAATGGTGGCGCGGAGCGTGAAGCTAGTCTTCATAGCAAAACGACGTTTTGTGGCCAAGAAAAAAAAACAGCGAACTGAAATGCTCCCGTTCGTTTATGTAGCGCGACCCTGTTCCTGTCAAAGTCGAAAATCTGGCACCATTTTGCCAAAAGTTTTCAAATTGGAGGGAACCCCTACCCTTAAACCCCAAGCTCAGTACCCCTTGCAGGCGATCACTCAACTTACTGCATGCCCCCCCCCCCAGAGAAATCCTGCGTTCGCCATTGTCCATTGTACGGCCCAAATAAGTTATTAAAAAAAAGATATAACTTTAGGTTTTCATGCATTTTTCTTTATGTCTCAAAATATGGGCAGATGGGGGACATTTGTAACGGACATTAGAAATAACGCTGGCATGAAATCTGGACAGACTCCTTTGTTCAGAGACCGACATGAAAGCCTGACCTTGGTGAAATCTTGCGGTTTATATGGTCGGAGCGTATGTTACTGCGCTTGATAGAGTTGAACTAAAATTTCTTAATTTTTGCATTTTAAATCATAAAAAGAAAATCTCGTAACAAGTTGACACTAATTTAAACATTAAAACGAAAAAATCGGTCAATATTAAGTGAAAATAACCATCAAATTTCAGAGCAAAATCTGCCAGATTTTGCAAGCCAACAGATCTCAATTAGATTTATTCTTTTTATTTTTAAGTTCTCATTTTGTCGTTTTTTGACATATCAAGACAGGAAACAGATCAAAATGATACTACAAATTCGAGAGATTTCATATTTGCGTAGTAAATGTCTAAAAAGTAATGTTTTCAGACCAATTGTGGTGATTCGGTGAACTCCTTGTCTGCTTCTATTAGAGTTTACGACTTTACACCAGCCAAGGTCATTTAGTTTCTTGCGGTCGGATGACGTCAAAGAATTGCCAAGTTTGAAGCTCTATCGCCCAGTTTGAGTGCCGATTTTTCATTTCACAAAATTTCCTCATGATGATTTCGGACCTCCCTCACAAAATTTTAGAGGAACATCATTCCCAACCTAGGTTGTTCTTGAACAGTGGATTCGATATGGGTAACCAGGACATAGCTAGGGAACATTGCATTTGTTAAAAATTCTTTAATTTGTCTCAAAATCAAATTGGACTGATCTTTTACGATCCTGTGTCAGTTTGTCTTTTTGAATTACGAACTGGCCTTTTCCTTAGAAGCTAATTTACCCATTAATCAAATTCTCTTCTTTATATTCTACGAAAAATGTCGCGTTCGGATTCTTCAATATTAGGATGCAGCTCTGCCACCTTGGGCCCTCTCATAAAAGGAAACCCTTGGAGGTCCCAAACCAAATTATTTTCAAGCCTGATGAAATATCAGGAAAATTGTATTTTTAAGGTATAAGATAGTAGCGATTGTTGCGTTCTCAGTACACTTGACATGTTTTTTTTTTTTTTTTGTTTCTTTTTTGGTGGGCGTTATTGGCACGGATTCGTGCCAATAAGAATTTATTTCGTACAATTGGCACGGATGGATTTCGTCTCTCAACTTACATTCAAGTTCTCATCGTTCTCATGGGCACGGATTAGGATTTCCGTGATATCGCCAAAAGAGAAGGGACGTCACGTCCCTTTTCCCTCAAATGAGATTTTTGACATAAATATTCATGAACTTGCGCAACTTTGAGGACCATGGCTGCAACGGGACAGTCGTTCCCACTGGCAGGGAAGGCGGTGATTTTATTGCCATCTCCACACTGCAGTAGGATTTCAAAAGTGGGGAAGGGGCGATTGAGGACAAAAGAAAATATTGGGGGCAAAACAAATTTCGCACAGGCTTTTGCGTGGAGAGTCCAGGTGCCATTGCCCACCTAAGGGTCCCAGTGGGGTTCATATATGCAAAGCCCTGGGGGTCCATGGACCATGCAGGGGCGACCTCTGGATGCTCTGATTGTTTAGCATATATGTGGGTGAAAAATTAAGTTTCATGATAGTAGCCTATATTTTAGGCCTAGACGAGGGGCCTCGCCAGTATTGCACATTGTGCTTTTTGTACGCGATTTTGACTTCTCTCCACGGGCCGGATTCTTGACACCGGCGAGCTGGACTTGGCCCGGGGCCGTAGGTTGCTGACCCCTGGTCTAGACGGATTCCAGGGGATGGCAATTCTGAAGAACCCATTAGACGGAATCCGCGCCCTTGAAACTTGGACAAACTGATCCCGTCCTTAAAGTCCTTGCTTGTTAAAAAACTGACAAAAAGCCACATTGACATTGTTGCAGATTTTATGGTCAAGTAACCACCTGCTGTTCTTTGTGTTTTTCTATTGCTGTAAAATCGGCCAAGTCATGACGCTGACGTCCACTTTCAAGAGGCAGTATTCTCTAATGGCCTAGTTGGTTCCATGGAGCAAAACCATGGAGTGCAGGGGTGAAAACCCTGGAAGCTATGAAGCTTAAGCATATAGGCTATCTCTTTAGCGAAAAATTAAGTCTCATGCATATTTTGATTTAGTCGATGGATGGGTTTTAGGGACCGTCCGGGCTATCGAGTGGATTCCATGAGACAATTTAATTTAAGACCATGGTGCGAGCCGGTCCAGGGGCCGGCGACGAAGTTCCAGGAAGCTCTGTGGTTTAAGCATGCCTCTTGGTGAAAAGAAGTTTTTTCATGAAAGTCCCCACGACTCTCTGGCGAAGAGCCAAGGGGCGAAATCCAAACGATTACTCCCGGAGGAGTTTTGCTCCCTTAAGGAGCTTAACGTCCCAAATGGATAAGTACGCCCTCTAAAGGGCAAACACTGAGTGGTCCTGCTCTAGACTGGCTGAATAGAACAGAAGCCACAACCTGGATGCAGTTTAACGTCATGCCCAGGACAAAACCTTAAAAGCTTCTTTTTCTAAAGTCCTCCCGACCCTCTGGCAAAGGGCCGTTCGGCGAAACCAAACTTGATACTGCTTCCCGAAGAAGCTATTACGTCCACTGAAGGACAACACTTAACGACCAACCTCGCGGCCTTCAGACCATGTTCATCATTGGTCTGTCATGTATGGCTCCATTCTTGACTGGATGAAAAGAACAGATACTACACATGATCTTAGCCAAAAGGCCGAGAAGCGATCTGCTGCCGTCCCAGAAGAAGTATATTTAGCTAAGGCCTCCTCGATGCTGCTAGTGCCTCAGACCTTTTTACTGCACAATTCCCAATTTTAGTCCGCCCGATCGCGACTGAGACAAAATTAGGTGCTCTGCCTGATTTTGACAGACTTTTGACATTTGGAAGTGGGAGGGGGTGGCCACACTTGTACGTACGCACGTTCGCCGAGCTGTACGCGCCGGGCACTATAACTATTGGCAGCATCAATATTTGATTTCGCGGCAAAAGTTTTCAGCGATGACAAAATGTTTCAGCGTCTGCGATTGGTCAATAATATCCGTGCCCATTGTAGGATATACGCACGGATCCGTGCCAATAACGCAATACGATAGACCAGTCAGGGTCACACTGCAGGGAGGGAACGTGTAGCTCTCAAAGGTGATGAAGCGTAGATCAAATATAAACGCGCCTTTTTCGGCAGGGTGACTCTAGCTAAAATGTGCGGTGTCTTTCAATTTGCAATGTAACATGGTTTGTTGCATCATTACTCTAAACATTTCATCAGGGACTACATGAAACCACAGAATGTGAAGCAACTGTTCAGAATGACGGAGGTTTTAAAAGTTGACGTTTCTAATCGAAAAGGTGTGTTATTTCTTTACCTTTTTCCTTTTGGACTTAAAATTATTTAAGATTTTTTGAAGTCGTATTCGTATATCCTGTCGTAGCGGAACAGGTACCAATTACTTTTTCTGCCATGACATCTTTCATTAAGTTAGGCCTAGCCTAAGTTAGTCCTCAGAAAAGGACTGTGGTCGTTCGCTATACTCACTATACACAGTCCTTACTCCAACTGTTTAAACAAGTGGGATGATCGGTGGAAGTTTTTAACGTTGAAATAAACTTTCTTCTGACAGCAAAATTTTGACGTAAAAGTTTTAGGTCAAAACTCATTTCATGCCCTAACTAGGCTATTCTTCTACAAAGTCTTAAAGGCACAACCAAACCCTTTTTGATCACTGAAATCTTCTGGAAAGGGTGTAAACTTTGGAATGAAATCACCAACTTTTTCGCATGGTAAAATTTTCTTACTTTACCATATGTGACTTTAAAACTTTGTTTAGGCCTAGCCTGCAACAATATGCTAATGAGTGTAACTGTCAGGTCAATGTGGGAAACTTGCACAGTGGACTTACCATAGGGCCTTATAACATAACATAACAGGTTGAAAGGCAAAGGAGGGCCAAGGCCCCATAAGATGCCCTGAAGTCCAAGCCCTAATCAAAAGTCAAACCACCTAAGCTTGACAACAGCCCCAAACAATCAGATTCTACCACAGCCATGGAAAAACCTGTCAATGTTAACCTTAAAGCAGTGAACTGAGGGGGAGTTAACTACCCAATCTGGTAGACAATTCCACTCGTTGACAACTCTATGGGAGAAACTAAACTTCCTTATGTCAAGCCTTGCAAAAGGCTTTTCAAGCTTTACAATGCCCACGCACCCGAGAATTACCTTGAACCCTTAAATAACTACAAGTCAGAAGGGGGTTCCTTTCACAAAGGAACTTGAAAACCTGGAGCATGTCTCCCCTAATCCTTCTCAGCTCCAAGATGGTAAGCCCAAGATGTTTAAGCCTAGCATGATAAGGCAAATTTCTCACCTCAGGAATGAGGCAAGTGGCTCTCCTCTGAACCTGCTCTAAAAGAAACTTGTCCTTTTCATAGAAGGGACTCCAAGCCTGAGCTGCATAGTCAAGATGGGGTCTTCCCAACTGCTAGTAGGAATTTCATCAATTTTAGGCTAGCCTTGTGTTTCTGTGGAGGAAGTTTGATCTCTATGGGAAGTCTCTGAGCTCTCGTAACAGTAGCGATTACAGAGTGCCTCATACACAGCTGCATACGTTTAAGTTGCACCATCGACAATGTAACTAGCGGCCAACTGGTGCATGTAAAAGTTTTGTGAATAGGCATAATTACTGTACCTTGCTGTTTTGAACTTACTCAAGTGTGTGGATACTTTTCTTGCTGCTTTTGCAGTGTTTGGTTGCCTGACAAGTGTGTGTGTACTAATAGTATAATGAACAGATGTAGGCCTACCTGCTGTAGTATTCCCTTTGTCATTTCCACTCACCGAGTACTGAAACTTTTGCTCGAAAATTGTATCACAAATTTTGCTACACCTAAAAAAAGGTCAACAGATGGGTATTGTACAAGGTTGCAATACTGCCATTAATGTTCAGTGTGAAGACTACAGTAGAAACATGTGGCTTCACTGAAAAGTAATTCCAATGAAAGAGTTTTTACAACTTATGAAGGCAATTCAGGATGGGATCTGTGTAGCCTGCTAATAATATAGGGTTCAAAGGGTAAATAGGTAACACAAGAGGAAGGGGAAGTTGGCAGATTGCAAGGGTCTCACATTGAAAACTCAACATGCAAATGGGAATCTAATTTGGACATTCAGCGTATGTAGTAAAGAGATATCTAGTGCAAAGGTGCAGTCCTCCAGAAAGACTCTGTCGTCATTTGTGGAAGCCAAAGGCATATCCAACCCAGCTAAGTTGGGCAGCATTTCTGATGAAGGTAACAAATGAAGTAAAGAAGAAAGCTCAGGACATCAAAGTGTTCACATCAGGGACAGAGTGAACAGCATCATGCTAATGGAAGGTGTTAAGGAGGAAGGTGTGCCACTGGATGCCATCCAGAAACCCCTCATCCTTGCCAGGGCAGCAAATTGGTAAAGAGAAAATGAGACCAATAAAGCCAAGAGACCTTGAAGAGACTTTGAAATGCACATGGAGTGTGTCCCATCAAACTTCTCTTCAAAGGGACATCAGAGTAGAAGAACAGCCTCACCCTTTTTTTGCTGCTAAAGAAATGCTTGGACTGCCATCAAAGTTAAAGACCTGGTATATTGACATGACCTTTAAAGCTGTATTGCAGTTGTGGCAACTACGATGATACATTCACTTGCAGTTAGCGGTGACCACATTTCGCAGATTCCACCCCAAGTTGCATTCATCTTGATATCTTCATGTCTTTAGACTGAAAAAATAGAGTGCAGAAAGTGAAAGTTCCTGAGACAGATGTCACCATCAGAGGCTCTGTTGGTCTGTTTATTAGCATGTTGTGCATACTAAAATGTACAGTATCAGTTGTGTGAAGCTGAGTGTTGTGATATTTTTTTTTATTTTTTATCTACCAGGGCAAGAGGTCAAAAATTTTTTTGTAAATAAAAGGTAGTGTTGCAAGGTGCAAATGATGTGTTGTATATATCCAATTCATTTTTGCCATTGGCTTATAAATTACAACTTCACGTTGGGTGGCAACCAATTCAACAATTCGATCAAATCTGGTATTTTTTGAAAGGCTAGTTCCGATGGGAAAACCGTAGATTGCTCTTGGATGAAAAATTCTCCTTACTTTGACCCAGCCAGTAACCGAAGTCCAGACCTCCCAGTTGTCAAGCTCCATCGCTTTGCTTCAAATGCCACCACCTTTATCCACTCCACCATAGTATGCGTATGTGTATGTGTAGTGTGTGTATGTATGTGTGTATGTTCAGGTTCTCCAAAGGAAACTCAGTGCATATCTTGAGTCCTCATAAAAATTCAGGTTAGTGTTAAGGAAGGAAATAAAGAAGAAAACACATGAGGTCCTCAGATTGTACAGTGCACAAAATTTACTTGTGTGTATTTGTGTTTGTTGTAATTTGCTTGTTAACCCTTTACCATTGTTTGGGTCCTTTTGGACCCATGCGGAGAGCTCGGCTGTCACCCATCTTTACTGTTTCACGCGAAGCTCGAAACTGCGAGTAGCTAACCGAAAATTTGGCCACAACAACGAGAGAGACAATAGTTTAAGGTCACGGGGCCAATGGCCTAAGGAAGCCGATGCGGGGTGGGCTACGTCCGCTTTTCCGCCCACTCCCGAGGCGCGCAAATATGCCCCGATCGGAGCACAACGGTAAAGGATTAACACAATATCCCAGGATAGGAATGTGTGACATTTTCAAACTTGGTACATTGATTCTGTATATTAAGAGTAAGAACCCACTTGTGTTTGGTGGATGTCAAAGGTCATCTGGGGTCACCAGAGGGAGGTCAAACTCTGGAAACCTTGTTCGTTTTTAAACAATATACCTCAAGATGCAGTTGGCAACTTAGACAGATTTCATTGTTTAAAGGTTTGGGGACATAAAAGTGACAAAATTGGGTACTCAAAGTATTGTACAGTATGAAGCATTTAAAACCAAGTACATCTGCAATTTCCATCAAAATCCATGTTGATTGACCATCTTGCAGGTTTATTTCTGATTTGCACTTAATCATAAAAAGGCAT
Source organism: Holothuria scabra (assembly GCA_037179385.1). Taxonomy (NCBI): domain Eukaryota; kingdom Metazoa; phylum Echinodermata; class Holothuroidea; order Aspidochirotida; family Holothuriidae; genus Holothuria; species Holothuria scabra. The sequence continues at coordinate 8,145,529 of CM074193.1, forward strand.
GAGCTTAATATGCACAATGTGTGATGTCTGTAGAGGGACATACCATATGTTTAATGTTTTCCCTTGTCTTTGCTGTCAGGTTGGGAGTTCCATTCCTGGCAGAGTCATTCCGAAGACTTTAAAAACGGAACTTGCTGTCATTGTGCTTGGTACTCCGCATAAGCAATGGTGTAGGGAAAAAAGCCAGTGTGAGCCACAACTGGAAAAAAGGTCATGGCCAGCTTGACTTGAATCAATTGATTGGAAACTGTGCTTAAATCTCCATCTAACTATTTAACTAACCTTTGTTTTTGCAGTCTGTATTCAAGGACAGTTGTAACATCAGTATGACATGAGGGTTTATACTGGAAGTTTCAACTGTGTCCTTGAGAAACATGAGTATCAAGTACCAAACTGCAAACTCAGCTGTATATGATGAGTTATTAAGAGATAATTACTGTGATAAAGCATTTTAGGACATGTAAACACTGTGGAACACTTCACATCATTATTTTCACATTTAAGCAACAGGTTGCTTCAGAAACATTCAAAGTTTGAAGAGCTATTCACCTTAAGAACCCTAAAAGATGCTGACGTAATTCCAGCTGTTTTTTTGAAATCAAATTTTGCCAAGTGAAGTCAGAACTGTTTGCTGAAATATCATACCACTACCTTTTATAGGCTAAACAAAGCTTAGAACCAAAACCATTATTCAATTTAGGTGTAGAAAAACTCACTTTCCCTGGATACAAAATATACTGCAGTATTTTGTAGTGCATATCACCTGTAGACACCTGTATTAAATATTGCACATAGTAGTGTAAAGGTGTATTGTGATTTGTCATTTACAAGGAGGGACATTTTAGAATTTAGTGCATTCTCTTAACTGCAGACAGGAGTAGGAGAGACAAGTCAGAGATCCACAACAGAAAAAAGGCTATGGCAGGCTTGACTTAAACTAGTCAGTCAGAAACAGCCATAAAACTCCATCTAACTCTCTTAGTGCAAACAGATATGCTTGAACAACATCATATGCATAGGAGTGTCCACTGTAGTAACTACTGAGCTGCAAGTTATTGCAGAGCATTAACATCAACCTTTAATCCTTAAACATGAGGGACCTAATTGCTCATAGCTAGACCTTGTTTTCTGTGTTTGCTAGTTGAAAAAGTGAACTTATACAGAAACAATCTACTGTAAATCTTAGTGTACAGCTGTCCAGAAATATATACCACCTTTTATTGACAAGTATTACAAAATTAATAAAAAGTTATAACTTACAGCTCTTTTGAAAATCAAAATTCTTTGACTTTTTCTCTTTATAGGAGCTGTTTTTCAGCAAGTCATCCAGAGAGCTGTGAAAGTCTTACAAGATGGAGGTGTCATAGCAGTTCCAACTGATACCATATATGGACTTGCAGCTTTATCCCAAAACACAGAAGCTATTACAAAAATATACAATATTAAAGGTCGTCATGATGAGAAACCGATCGCTATAAGTGTAGGAAGTGTGACTGACATTGCTAAGTAAGAATTGCTTTTTCTGTAAAAGATATGAATGACTTCATTCATATTAACCATTATAATTTGAGAAATTTTGACTGAGAAACTTTTTTTTGTCCATCAAAGGTGCAGTTTTCTGAGAAAGGAATGTTACTTGGTTGGAAGGAGCATAGCATGTGTTTGTGTATGAAATCAATGCATGAAATCTCACTATCTTGACAACATGACATTTCTTGCTTAGAAGGACTTGATGATTAGAACCAAAATGGTAATCCTGTGTGGATGTATATTCTGGAAATGATGATTTCTTGGTGACCACCACTGTACTTAATGATGAGCTAGTGCTACACTCTCCAGAAAAAGTAGTACCAAGTGTTTTATTGTGTATGTTGATAGAGGCATAAATCCTGTCAGCTGAGTTACTTTTCACTTTAATTGAGTAAACAAGATTTTAATAATGTGATATCTAGAAGTACACTAGCTGGTCTTTAAGTGTATTACTAATATTTTGAAAAGCATCATTCACATTCCCTAACTGATAAATGTATGATCTGTAAATGATGTGAAAAAGTTAAATTTTTCATTTGTAAAATCTATATGGATGTGTGCATATTCAGTGGATTGTATTGTAATCAATATTTATTGTTTTCTCCATCAGATGGAGTAAAGTTTCTGTACCCACTGCTTTACTGAATGACCTTCTTCCTGGACCAGTAACTGTTGTATTTGAAAGAGAAACAAATCTAAACCCTGGATTGAATCCTTGTACCAATCTTGTTGGTGTCAGAGTACCGGACCATGCTTTCATTCAAGAGCTTGCTTTAGCAGCAGATTCCCCTTTGGCTCTTACTAGTGCAAACTTTTCTTCAGCACTAAGTACATTATCAATACAAGTAAGTGGCATATTTTCAAATCTGCAGTAACTTCCTGTACCTCTCACCAGTGTTGACACTAGAGCGTGGGATTTCTGCCAAAAATTGAGACACCCACTCAAAAATAATTCAATGTGGGGAAATTCCTGCAGTGTGTTTGATAATTGATAGTACAATTAATACCAGAAATATTGCAAACATGCAAGGGAAACAGTGGACACAAAATTTCATTGAGAAATGACATCTTTCTGATACCTGATTCTGAATCTCTTCCATTGGTATGTGGTGGTCAAGGCATCAGACTTGCAGTCTGAAGGTTGGGAGTTTGAGCCCCGGCTGGGTCATACCCAAGACTTTAACACAGAACCTACTGCCATTGTGTTTTATTGGTGCTCACCATAAGCATTGGAGAAGAAAAAACAAGCCAGTTTGCCACAATTGGAAAGAAAGACTGTGGCTGGGCGGCGGGCTTGACTTGAACCAATTGGCTGAAAACTGGGCCGTAAAACTCAAAACTCCTTTGATAGATAACACAACAATATCGATTCAATGGGCAGATTCCCATTTTGAATAACATGCAGTTGGCAGCTTGTGAGTGGTTCTAGCCATAACTGAAGAGCATCGCATACAAGGTCTATGTAAGGACAGGACAAGTAACTTTGAAATATTTCATGATTTTAATTCTGCCCATCATCCTGCCATATCCCAAGCCATATCTTAAAATCCCCACAAAAAATTATGAAAAGGAGCAAAATCCTCACGTAATGCTAGTATAAATGCTGCCTCTCATCTGCTTTGCTTAGTTCAGCTGTGAAGCAGTGATCCTGTGCAAACTATTTGTGTGTGTCCAAACTTTAACCCTTTACCGTTGTTTGGGTCCTTTTGGACCCATGCGGAGAGCTCGGCTGTCACACATCTTTACTGTTTCACACAGAGCTCGAAACTGCGAGTAGCTACCCGAAAATTCGGACACAACAGCGAGAGAGACAATAGTTTAAGGTCATGGGGTCAATGGCCTACGGAAGCCAATGCGGGGTGGGCTATGTCCGCTTTTCCTCCCAATCCCGAGGCGCGCAAATATGCCCCGATCGGAGAACAACGGTAAAGGGTTAAGGGAAGTGGCCAAAGACTGGGAATACTTTCAGGTTCTTCAGATGGGGACATACAGTGGCTGGTCCTGTCAGCAGGATTTTTACCATGTAGTACAGGCCTTATTGCCCCTGGAGCAAGAAGTAGGTGTAGAAGCATACTTCCCTCTCAAAAATAAGGCTACCCACTTAAAATGACATAGATCTGTAAGTGAAATTTTCTTTTTATTTATGACCGATAGAAGTGGCTTCTATACTGTGCAACAGATTACAGCAAGATGAATTCCCCTTTGGAGCTCTTTGTCCTATTACTGGTAAAATCAGGAATTTGATTAAATCATCAATGCTGGTGTCACTGTCAGCTATTGTAATTACAGGACATTTACTCAAATGTCTGTCTTTAGATAATATCTGCCTAGGTGTGATTGTCATTGGCATGTCATTAAAAGATATTGTTAGCTGAAACTTCTGGATTCAGTATTTGAAGGGAAAACTATAAAAACAGAAGTCCACACTTTAATCAAAAATTAATCACGAATTGACTATTTGGCAGGGTATTTAATTTCTATTTAGCCCTGTTATTATGAAAAACACTTTCAGAGCTTAACATGCAATATTGTGACATCAGCAGAAACTGGTAATTTAGTGCAAATGATATCCTTTGCTTTTGTAACCTTCATTTAAAGGACAGTTGCAAGTTGAGAGGGTTCAGTATGAAAATTGTGTCCTTGAAAAATATCATTATTACTCTGCAAACTAAACCAATTAATGAGTGATTAAAAGTTCATTTATAAAGGATTGAAGGTAGTGTTTCGTTTTGTTTATTGTTTTATCGCTTTAGCATATACACTTACAAATATACAGTATAAATACAACAAAAGAATCTAAGGACAGAGTAAAGTAAAAGTAAGTACACAAAAACCCCAGGGGGGGGGGCTTGAGAATGTGCACTCCCTTAGAAAAAAAACAACAAGCAGACTACAGACAAACACAAAAAGCTAATACAGTAGCAAAAAAGAGAGGTTACATAAACATAGCAGAGGTCAAAAAAGAGAACTTTCCCATCCCCCAAACCACACATCCCACCCCACCATACCCAGCAACAGCCGGCTGGGGAAAATAAAATGCTTAAGACACTGTAAAATGGCAAAGTGAGATGATAAGAAGCCTATGGAATTAATTCGGTGCGTTACATGTGAGATGAACCTAGTAGTCTTGAATAAAATGGCCTGAAATGTTTTGTCTGAAGGACTGGATACTTTGTTTGGCTATGACAGAAGACGGGAGGGAATTCCAAATCCCAATGGCGTGATTACGAAGAGAGTTGTGCTGTAAAGAACTTTAAACAGTGTGCAGATGAAGTGATGCAGATAGTGGAGTGTTGCGATTATGGACGGAGAAGTTGTGGGAAAAATAATTTGAAAATTGACTGGGCAGCAGGTTGTGCAACGAGCGATAGGTGAATGTGGCAATATTGGTAGTAAAAATATCACAGAGTTTTAGAATGTTTAATGACTTGAACAAGGAACTACTGTAGTATGGTCATGAGGTTTGGAGCAAGTGATGTGACGGAATAGCTCTCTTTTGTAAGACATTTAACTTATCAAAAAGAGTATGACTAGTACTGGACCAAGCAGTGGAACAATAGTTAATATAAGGATAGATTAAGCCAAGGTTAATGGAATGAAGAGCAGTCTTAGGTACAATATACTGAAGTCTTCCTAATATACCAACGACCTGAGCGATCTGGGATGAATTCCAGTGTGCGACATTTCAGCAGAAAGTCCTGACTTTACTTGGCAGAGAAGTAAGCTTTCTTTAGGAACAATGCGTTGGATATGTCAGTACCATTTACAGTTCTCAGAACATACCTCATCGAATTTTGAATGTTTCTGAAGCAATTTGTTGCTTATGCTAAAATAATGATTTGAAGTGTTTTACAGTGTTAACATTTCTTTTGTTAACCATGTATTAATTATTTCCTAATTGCTTATCGGATAGTTTATGGTTTTGTAATAGATACTGATGATATCCAAAGACACAATTTCAACTTTCAAAGTAAATCCCCTGATGACATACTAATGTTACACTGTCCTTGAAATGAAGATTTGTAAAATAACAGGTAACATCCATCTTAATCCATCTTGTGAAACTGGTTAGATTACATTGAGCAATTAATACGATGACATTTAGCTTGACAAAATGCAATATCATATTGAATTTGATTTGTATTTCCACTTACAAAACACTCATGAACAATGAGGTTGAAGTCTCTTACTAGGAGCAGTAGAGGTATACTAAAAAATGTGCACTAGAAAATATAGAAGACGAAATGCTATCACAATTGCAAATATGGTGACATTGCATTGCAATCATAATCATATGATTTATTACTTTCATATTTAGTATCAGGGACTTATATACATAGACAGAGCATGTAACGTGTACGTCCTATAGATCTGTACATGACCACCACCGACTGGAACAAAAAAGGCGCACCAAGATCGCCTCCATGAACCTATAAATCGTCTGATTTGATGACAGCTCTGTTAAATTTTAAACAAAAGTTAAACTTGAATGGGAAACAATATCATATTCCTGCAATATGTGAAGTGAGTTTGACCTTACCTTGCCATATTTCAAAAAATATTTCATCTTTCTTGCAAAATATGGGATATACTTGAGCAAGTCCAAGCTTTCACACAAAACCATAGCAGACTGCCAACTTAGTGTGCTTTTTCTCACACATTGGGAGCGACAATGTACCTTGAAGTATGCTCTGTCCATGTATAGAAAGTCCTTGAATGGTATTCATTGTAGTTGAAGGAGGCATGACTCCTGTCACCAATATTCAAAAGGAAAATGACTTCAGGAATTGCATCATAATTTTCCTCATAAAAATAACAGGATGACCGGAGCCACTGACTCAACTCCAGTCACATAAAAAGTAGTAAAAGATGCAACTCTACTGGAAATTGAGTGACATGTTACAACTCTGGTACTGTATTCAGTAGCTATAATCATAAATTATAGTCATTGTGGTAATTGATTCTCATCAGGTGAAATGATGCAAGCCTGTCTGAGCCTGTCTGGAAGTAGGATTTTCTTGTGTCTACCACATTTTAATTATAGCATTACATGCATATCTATTTAAGGGGGGGGGGGAGTAAACATTGTTTTGGATAGCAGGGGCAGGGAGTTATGGAGAGAGAGAGTCTTCCTCCCCTTAAATACCAGATTTTTGAATATTTGAGGATCTGTAGCAACTGTTTGGTGCAACATATAAGGTCAGTGTTAAGGATATTTACTGCAAATTTTTGACTCTTTCCCAGGGAGAACAATGATGGGATTTTATCTGTGGTGGGGCAGAACCCTACTTCATGATTGGCTGACCTTTGTCCCCCTCTCCTCCTAGTTTCTCTGACTGTTGGGCACAGGAAATTTCAGGAAAATATCTGTGTATTATTCATATTATTTTGTGATTGGTTGTGTCTTTATTTTTCCTAAATGACATTTTTGAGTGGGACCGTGGTTTAATAAACTGTGTGTTCTTATCAGGCAGTCAGATTTGCATGTATAGGTTAAAACTGACACCCTACTGACAGATGAGATTGACCTTTAGAAATCAAAACACTTGAAATCCGTTACTACAGTTTTCTGACGGAACAATTACCATGGTGAATTTGTTGCTCAGATTACTCTTACAGATTTAGGATTGCACTTGTATCAAAATATTTGTCATATCAAAGTTTGGATTTATCTTGTAAAATTCTTTCTTTGTTCTCTTGAAGGAATTCAAATCTTTATGGCCAAAGTTGGATTTAATCGTTGATGCTGGTATTCTAAGTGATTCCAGGGCAGGCTCCACAGTGATTGATCTCTCTTATGAAGGACAGTTTGCCATTATCAGACCAGGGAGGTAGGTGTCATCTTGCTGTGAGCAGGGTTGTCACCAGACTATTTTGAGAGCCGGGTATATTGTGATCATCATCCTGGGGGAGTGGTCTGAGAGGTCCCCTTTGACAAATTATTTCAGATTGGAGAGTGCTTACCAAAAAAAAAAAAAACAAGAATTATCATTTAAATCTAAAGAAATCTAAGAATTTTATTCAGTCAGGGTAAGAAATTTGTGCCAGTTGGTGATTCTGAAATTGATGACAAAGATTGATGCAAAGATTTTCAGATATGGGTAGCACCGCCTGGCGCCGCCCATTGTGGTGACAACCCTGGTGGTGAAAGTTGGTCCATTAAAAACATTGTAACATAATAATATTTGGATAGGAATAGGAATGATTGGGTCTAGATCCATATAACCAGTTTGCTAGCAAATGTGAATGTATAAATGCTGTAACTGCAAGTGAACCATATAAAACGAGACTGACCTGGTTTCAATGATGGAAATCTTATTTAATTATGTTCTCTAAAAAAATGGATGGTTGAGAAATTTTGCTTTGAAGGTCCACTATTTTCATTTCCTTTACCTCTAGTACCGGTATTGACGTCATTACCAATATACCTCCCAACTCTACTGGAGAGATTCACACAAATCTTACAGTATATTTGTGTTCATTGTGTCTTTCATTTCAAATATAGAATGGAATGTCTTGCAATGAATCAGGTGTTCATTTTTTTCTAAATTGTCAGTTTTAGTTAGTCTTGGACTTTGGGATCCTGAAAATTTATCAGGTTTTGGATGGTTAAACTTATTCCTAAACTGATAGTTTGGGTATTCTCAGGACAAAAGCATTGCAGGTCTTGGGTAATCATGGTTATGTCCTGATTGGGATTCATGGTTGAGTGGTCTAGACTACACTCATTGTACATGGTAGTATTGGTTTGCTATGTTGACAAGTATTGACCAAGTTAAATTTGACTGATCAGAGCTTTGTGACTGATGTCAAAATCAAACTTCAGGCTCATCTCAAAAGCATTCAAATGGAAGTGTTGCTGAAGAAATGTAGGTGTAGCAAATACTGTTTAATTGCCAAATTTACAACACCAAAACCAAAATCAAAAAAAAAAAAACTGAAGAGACTGAAACTGAAGAAATAGGGCCTGTTTGGTTCTATAACCTCACTCATAATTTTGTGGACTAAAAGAAAGAAAAAAATATTCATGTATAACTTTGAAAAGGTAGATGCTTTTCATCATACTGTCAGGAGTTTGAGCCCTAGAGCATGTTATAAACTTAAAGGAAGGGTTTAAGGTCACAACAGGAGTGGGTATGTTAGAGGGGTACTTATTCTGAGCATTTTGGTGAAATTTGCATTGAAATCTGATATGTGGTTCCCAAGATATGAGCACATTAAGTTTTCACATTTTCAACAAAAAGTGGACTTGAAGCAAGCACATATGACATCATATCCCCACATTAATGAGCAGTCTTTTGTTTTCCTTCAAACTTTATACTTGATTTTCTCCTCAACAATCCCATATTATTAAAATGTCAATGCGTATGTGGCATGAGAATTTTACAAACTTTGCATCCCCCACAGGGAGGTCATACTCCTTTTAACTTCAAGGTTAACACAACAGTCTAATAAAACAAAGGAAAACAAAGCATTCTTTGTCAATGTGAGGAAGTGATATAAGCTCTGCTGCCCTCAAACTCACTTTTGAACACAAATCTACTGACTTCATTTGCTGATATATCAAGAAATACATGTCCGATTTGAATGGAACTTTCACCACACTGTGTAGATTTTGTTCCTCTTTCACATTTAAAAACTAAATTTTTGCTTAAACTTCCTCTTTAACCGTGGTTAGTATAAATCTAGTATTTCCAGTTGGAAGAAACGTTAAGTTAATAATGTGAAACTTACTTGCTTCTTTTCTTTATTTTCCCAGTGCCCTGCCACAAACTTTAAAGGTAGTAAGAGACAAGTACGGGCTTACAGAGAGGTAGCATATCTGCACAAGTATTCATGGCAAAGTATTAGATGACTTGGCTGTAAAGGTTGCAGGGATAAGCTGGAAGACATAGAAATGCTGAGGAAAGGAGTAAAGACACTGACTCAAAGATATTCTGCCACTGACTCTAAGATATTCTGCCATAACCACCATACCTCTCGCCATGGACCAGAGCTCTGTGTTTGTAGCTTTATGTTCACACATACCTGCTATGCTTTCTAATGTTGCAGTTTTGTCAGAAAAGTTGTTCAAGAGGGCTATCTGTGATGTACATTTGACATTTTCTGTATCTGGAGTTACTGGGTTCCCACAGCCAGATGAAAGTATGCAGGAAATAGTTTGCATGAGAATGTTTGCTTCAGGTTGATTGGTTTTCACAATCTTGCATGCTAATGTGAACAGGGGTTACACGTATGAAAGAGTCTCATCATTTTAGGCAGGGAACTTAGACAGCTAGCTTTGTGATACTCTAAATTATGACCAAAATGTGAGTCTTTTGGCAACCTTCAGTACTTAAAGTGTACCTCAAGTCAAAACATTCAAAAACATATATTAAAGACCTTGAAAAATAAACTCCAACAGTCCAACTTCCATCTTCCTAGGACATTCTTGAGCTGAGATATAAAATGTTGAAGTTTATTCACTCAAATTAAAATGATACATTGCACAATAATTTGTGAAGTCATTGTTGTACTACTCAAATTACAATCTTTGTATCTCTTTGTTTTTCTGGAAGTTACTGCACCTTGTACCAAGGTGTGGAAGCACCCATACTCCTATAGGGCATGCTATTAATTAAGCCCCCTCTGTTCAACATGCTATGCAAGCAAGAAGGAACTGTTCAAGGTCATAAAAACATTTTTAATTTTAAAGGGAAACAAAGCAAGTAATGTGAGTTGTACAACAAAAAAGTCACAAATTATTGTGCAATCGAACAATTTGTTTTAAGTTAATAAACTTAAAGATTTTACATCTCAGCTCAGAAATGTCCCATGAAGATGGGGTTGGTCTGTTAGAATCCATTTTTCATGCTCTTTAATATATACTTTTTGAATTTTTTCACTTGAGGCACGCTTTAAGACTCTCTTTAATCGTTGAAGTTATGTAAGAAGTTAGAACCATGCTTTAATCACTAACTGATGTGTAAAGTTTCATTATTGGAAAAGGGTAAAATTACTCTTACCATATGAGGTAGGTGGTCTGTTTTGAAATAGATAGGATATGACAGAAATAAAGGCTGTTTTTCTGATTTGTCTGACCAATAGGACTGTAATCATGCTGGGATAATTCACCAAATGACTACAAGTGCAATTAAAGGATTAGTAAAATGTTCTTCATGATGAATCCCAAGTGGTGACTTCTGCAACCCCCTCCTCCTATTTTTTGCTTTCAAACTAGTCTACTACCCCAGTAATGTTTTTTACTGTTCATTGACCTATCATTGACCCATTAAATCACTTGACAAGAAACATCTGGCACAGCTGCATACATATGCACTTACATTTCAAATGGGGATGCAAGTGTGGGGCCACCAGAACTGTTCCATGGGATGACTCATGTGTTAGACTGGTACTGTAAGGGAGTCAGTCTCGATACTATTTGGAGCTGGTTCAACATACACGGAAAATGGGATTAACTGCTAAATGATTGCAAAGTTTGCAATTAATTGTGAAGTGATTGTGCTACATGATCACAGCCCTACTGGCCACCTTCTAAGGACTTAATAACTTACACTTCAGTATTTAAAATGGGCCTCTATTAACCTACCTCCTTTCCTCTGTAACAACTTTTTTGTCTATTTTGGAATGTTTCACTAAATTATTGGCACACTAACATTCCTAGTTGTCAGCCATTTTATCCTCAGAATTTTATTCTGCATATTATATTGGAAGGAGTAAAAGACTTACTATTGCAATTTGTGTAATATTACAGCACAAACTGGTCAAATTACAGCAGTATTTAGTTACCTAGTGTGTTGGAATACATTTCATATTTATGCAAATGATTTTTACTGAGTTCATGGTGGATGAAGTGTATTAGTCTCAGTACTACCATTTTGCACTGGATCACTCTATGCCATAAATTTGGGAGTTTGTGTAATCATGTTAAATAATTGACAGAATTTTTAACTGCTTTTATTTCCACAAGGGTGCATGATAAATATTTGTCTTTTATATGCACTGTTTGTGAAGGGAAACAGTACATGAGTTTTCATTACCTACGTAATTCATTGCTTGTTGTGTTATTTTTTACTGTTGGTACAGATAAAAACATAAACAACTTTTTTCCTCAAGCACCATGAGTGCACCTAAGCAGAGTATTGATAAAGGTTTAAAATCACAATAGACTTTTCAGTAAACTTTGATCATTCCTTAATATTAATATGACCTGCACCTATAGCTTGCAAAACTCATTTAAAAAATTTTCATATCCAGTATCCACAATAATATTTGCAAGCCTGTAGTCATGTGTATGTGTGGCTGGAGAGTGAAGGGGTTGGGAATTTTTTTTCGCTGAGATGATTGAAAGATCTCCTGTCATCTCCAATAAATTAATCTCATCTCTGGAAGTGCACTCCTGCATGGCCACAACCTGATTGTTGGTTTATACAATCACCATATATGTGTTTTTCAAGTAAGAAATAAAATAGAAAATATCAGTATTTTATGTACAAAATCTTTAATACATTCAGAAGCACCCCAACAAAAATTAAGTTGTTAAGCATAGTTTACAAACTAGAGAAACAGAAGGATGTCAAGAAACAGAATGATGTAGAGAAACAAAAGGATGTTGAGAAAAAAGAATGATCTGGAGAAACAGAATGATGTAGAGAAGAGATAAGAAGAAAATCTCTGTTCTACACGATGCCCCATCTTTACTCTTAAATACAAACCAAGAGTAAAGCAACTATGAAGTAACCTGATGAGGATGATATTAGACCTAGTTTCCTGAGTTGCATCGAAAGAAGAACAGTAGCTGAAAGCATAGCATAGTCTCTGCCAACCAACAGAAGTTGTGAACATGTTTAATAAAGGACATTTTCTTTCTTATTATCAGAGTTCTTACGTAAAAATAGGTTTGAGTCAACTTGTTTTCAACTACAAAGTTGAGTCACAAAACTGTAACAAACCACATTTCTAGTCCCAGTTGATTAAAGTTTCCTGTTTGCTTGCACCTGCATGACCCAACCCCTAGAAATAAATGTTGCTTAAATACACCTTCTAGTAATTATAATTTTTTCCTGAGGATCAAAATTTAATTCAGGGACACACAATTCATCCCTCCTCCTGTAGCATCCCAACAGATTTGCAGCCTGTGGGACGGAATGAATAGTCATGGTCAAGATGTAAGTTATTTTCTACCATACAATATCTAACTGTGGATGCATACAAATCGAGGACGTATGTCAACTTACATGAACTGTACTGTATATACCATTGTCCATATGCCACTCCAGGAGTTTTCAGACACTTCAGAACATAACCTTGGGCAGATTATGTCTCACACAGTTCTGTTGACACACGCCCTCTCTTTCAGGAAAGACCGATAGAAAAAATTAACGTCTTAGATAAGACAAGCATTTAAAGGAAATGTTCCTTCTTGTATAAGTCAGCTGTTTTGCTAACATCCCACACTGGTCATATGACGAATTTTCACTGACTGCCCAGATATTTTCACCACAGAAAAGGAAAAGCATGGACTTTTTCATGTTGCCCCATCACATCGAATCAACCTTGTCCAATGTTTCCAGAAATGTAAAAAATGTCTGTCATGATATTTTCCATTTCCTTTTTTGGTTGAGAAGGAAAAAAAGATGGTTCATAAACCTTATGTTTATCAAGAAGATTATCTTGTATTAGACAGATGGCAATGTATCAAATTTAAGTGGAACAACCCCAAAACAACAAAACATTAAACAAGTTCTTAAACTTCGAACTTTCAACTTGTTTTCGCTTACGTCACAAGCCCACCCCTTTCTTTTCTTCCGATAACAAATGTGTTGTTCTATAAAGTGCTTCCACTGACGCCTTTCCTCTTTGACGGGCAAAAACTAGTGTAGTACGTGAGCTAGTGTAGCGAGCTGAGAAGCAGCTAGCGACCGTCGTGTGATTGATGCACTAATACACTGTTTATTTTTGCCCGGCAGTGGGCGTGACTTTCCAATTGTGACGTCAAGTGAAAACACTGTATATCATGGGTCTGCCATGTGTAACGCTCTTATCAACTGTCTGGAAAGATCAGACAGTACAAATTATCTTAGCCAAAAAGCCGAAAAATTAGGGCAAAAAACCCACGGTTAACTCGCGAAGTATCGTGTCTTTTTGATGAATTTGCCCATGCGCTTAAGTTCAATATGTCGGTGAGGTCAGTGCCTGGTCACATTTGAGGTCCATGATCAGTGAGGTACGTTTACACATTAGGGAGTGCATCTTTTGTATGGCGATCTGTGTTTTCTTCACAATTTTGCTCTACGTTATTCAGATTCTCATGTTGTTGGGCAGTTGATTTCCTCCTTCCTCTCTTCGAAAGTGCGGTTTTATTTCCCTGATTTTTTGCTCTTTTAGTCAATCTTATACCCGATAGGTTTACGTTTCGATTCACAGTAGTCTTCTTTGTAGCTTTGGGAGCCTCGTGAATGTTCACAACCTCAATCCTGGCTACATTTTTATCTTTGCATCTGTTCTGAAACACTGCTAAACTCGCCTTCCTATTTGTTCCATATAAACGGCTGATATCTCTCCCAGCTTTCTTCTGAGACTTTTTCTTCACCGTAACCTTCAGATTTGTACGTGTCACACCTTGAAGATCCTTTGCGTCATTTCCAACGTCACCAGCGTCATTCAATTTAACTTCGTTCTCAGTGGTTGTATTATTCATGTCGCCTTTCTCAATAACACCTTTCCTGTCCGTGATATTTGTCTTCGATTTGCTCCTCAATATATCCCCATTCCAATGAAGGGATTCCATTGAAGCATGACAGCTGTTTTTCTTTCCATTTTCTTTTTTCAATTTTGATGGCAAGTTTTTTTCTCCAATCGTCGACAGCTGTAAATTTGTTTCTGCCCCCTTTCCCGATTTGAATATTGGGACAATTTCCCTGATAGGGTTCGGTTGCTTATTTGTTGAAACGACTTTCCGCTGACCCTTGATCTTATCTTGTCTTCTTTTCAACACGCCGTTGCCTGCTTTCTGTTTTGTTTTCATTTTTCTTTTATTTTCTGTAATTTTAAATGACTCCACTAATTCACCAAGTCCGTCCCCTACAGTTGTCCCGATAAAGCTCATGTCCCTTCCCATCATTCCTAGCCACGGATTACCGCTAGCAACGCTCGTAGTGTGTGACCTTTGGTCAGAAATCTTCCTTCTCTCATCAGTCACTTTCTTCTCAGAGTTGGATACCGAACCCCTCTTGATGTCGTCATTATGGAGTACTTCGTGATAAATGTCGTGAAAATTTGTGTCTGTCGCCCTCTTTCTGTCGGTATCACTTTCGCTTCTCATGCCCATTACCACTTGGAAGTGAGGACTACCTTGTTTCTTCCTCGCTAGTTCTAACGTAGTCTGAATAGAAAGAAGAGAAAATATCAAATGTTGGTGCATTCCCCTAAAGAGAGTTCCTGTTTGAACGAAATGATTCCGTTTGGCACATATGTAGCCCGACACAAAAGTGGAAGGAGAACATGATATCAAGGTTTAGTATTCAGAGGAGGGTCGCAGTTCATGACAGCTTCAAATGGCTTACCTAGACGCTTGTTAGTTGACACAAAGGCGAATAATTTCTTTTTCACCAAGTGCTACCATGGGGACGGAAGAGTCTAAAAGGTGAGGCCTGACATATGTATAAAGTTCACTCCGGTGCAAATGTGAGCTGTACTCCTCTCAGGGCGTTTCTTAAGTCGCAATCACTTCATGCGTAGCGTATAGACCTATTTCTTTCTTGCCAAAACATTCCTCCTAGATTAGTGGAAATGACATTTTCTAGATCACGAGCGTTTCATTTAAGTATTTTTTAGACTCCATACTTAAAAAATTAAAATACAACGAGAAAATTTATAATTTGAAACGTAGTAGTCATTTTGTAGGAAAAAAGACGCCAAGGACAATTATCGTGATCCAAAGATATGGTTAACACTTTTATGCAGACATGTTGTAGCAGGAATAAGCATTAGGGAAGAATATCTAAAACATTTAGACTCTGGCTTTAAGTTGTGGCCACCATACCTGAGGGGAGGGTTGGGTCACCATGTCTGAGGACAGGATTGCCGCTTCTGTGGTGTCCTGGGGCTTAAGTGAACCTCCACAATTTTGTCAAGGGTGCATAAAATTTTGTCTGAAAAGCATTTTAAAGCGCCTCATATGTCAAAAAATTGTAAAGAAGTGAAGAATCAGTTCAAATATAGACACAGTATTTAACATGATTGCAATATGACATGGGAAATAATCAGATCGTTGTCAAACATATTGGAGTTTTTGGTCCCCCCCCCCCAAAAAAAAAAGCACGAGGCCACTGCATGAGGACATCAGTGCCAGTTACCCGCATAAAGGTCCATTTGCCGTGGCGACGAGACCGCGAACTTCTCTATGAAATGTTTTGGTAGGACGTATCTTTGGGAGTCCAATGTTGAAGAAAATTTTAAGGAAAGGGACCAGATAGATAGAAACGCAATGCCTCTATTTTCATGAAACTACTCTATACCCAGCGTAAAATTCCCCCTTGGTAGGCCACACGGTGTCCCTTTAACCCTCCTTACCGTGTAGTTGATGACATCCTGTACGTCCGTGCCTTGACCACTGTCCATGGTCATTTTAGTGAAGCTTCTTTTGACGTCGTGTATGTCCCTCCTCCAGTGTCGCTGTTTCTTTATGTACATGAGGTGATAAATGGCTGAATATTCATCTGCCTTTCTTGTTACCACTGATTCCATCACGTGATTAGGATCTATTCCTAAAGTCTCTCTAATTTCATATATAATGTCATTCTCCACCTCCATCAAGCTAAGACGTCTAAGGGGTGTAGTTGGGGTCGGTGTTGCGTCTCTTCCTAGCCAAGGGTGCCGACTAGCATCGTGTATCGTCGGTCGCATCGATGGATCAGGTTGAAGCAGATATTTGACGAAGTCTTCGCAATCTGTTGGAGACAAAGGAGAGCTTTGTTAGTCTTGCCTGCAGATTTTGGTCACAATTTGTAAATTTCATTTGGGGGGAATATTGTAACAAGAAAAAATGAAGAGAGATTTGAATCTTTGGTTGAAAAAGGAAAAAGCAAGTTTGAATATGACATTCATGATGAGCAAATGTAATTTGCAGAAGTTTAGATGGCAGATTAGCACGACCAAACCTAGCAAAAGGCGAAAATGGGAAAAAGTAAGGCTTGAAAAGATGGTTATATTTTAAGCTACGCAAAGGACATTCCACACTTTGCTTGCAAGCCCACTGGTCCACGATCAAGAAACAAAAGGCTTGGATCCTCGAAGATTCCAAAGCATCAACATTTTCAGGAGAAATAATATTTGGCAAAATGTTTCTTCAAATATATTTCTGTCTTGAATTTTATTCTGAATCTGATTTGCCACGAGCATGTTAGCAGTCTTCATGAAGATTGGGGTCCACCGGCAATACCAAAGCTACAGAGACGATAAGAACATACAATCCTTCGTCTTGTTTACCAAAGTTTTTAAATCCGTATTAAGTCAAATTAATGTATCTAAAAAGAGTTTTCGGTATATAAAGGCTGACAGGTGTGCAGTGGCATTTTGAGCCTTGACAGTAGAATGTTTGACAAAATTGAATCGATTTTCCATAGGACGAATGGGCCCGGTTTAAATTTTTTTTTTTTTAAGTCTAGCCCTAACTTGGAAATTATTTTTTCCAAGTCTAAATCTTTCTATGGAAGTTTCCAAAAAAGAACCCGTAGGTCTTAGTTGGAAAGAAAAAAGACCAGTTTCGCTTTACTTTGAAGACAAGTAAAGAAGCTGCTTTTGTATATTTGATAAATTTATTGGACTATCACATTGATGATTCAATTGAAAACACGTTTATAATTATGGAGTCAACGTGGATGAATGTGGTATTCCAGGCCGTAGCCAACTAACTTAGCACATAATTTCTTGGAGTTATCACAACAACTTAAATGATCTACGTCTTAACAGCGTTTACCTTTATGCTAACATATGTCATACAATGTTTAATTACCTTCCGATACATTTGGTGGGAGTTCAGACATCTGTCCGTTGAGCATTTTTCTCAGTAGCAATCTGAGATTAAAAGGTTCTACTAGAAATGGCAATGTGGCAGTCAACATAGCAAACGTGTTGATTCCTCTGTAAAAGAAGACATTAAGCAAATTATATAGCACGTTGTGCTTTAACTAGCTTAGGTCAAATGTACCATCCTGAATTACACTAAATAATTATAGAGGCATATACAAAGTTTCTGTTACCAACAATTTTTTTGCGAAACTCATTGAAAATTAACTTTTGACAGAATTTAAAAAGAAAATGCAATCATCCAATTGTGAACTACCGTATCTTATCTCATGAATTGCTCTTGAGAATCACGTGACAACATTTTCCACTCAATTGTGAAGTTTACAAGGATTCACTTTTTGAATTACCCTTATAGTATGCAGTATGTATGTCATGAAATACCATAAAAAAATACGTTGAATTAAGTCGGGGGAATTGCTCTTACCAAGTGATATGCACAAAATGCAAAATACTTTCAATGTTAACAGTTATGGCAAAGAAATTTGAAAACGTTTCAGTCTTGCAGCAGACGTATACGGAAGAACTTATTTTAAAACTCTATTTATTTCTAATACTCACATACTCCAAACGTCAACTTTAGGGCTGTAGCTTT
This sequence comes from Holothuria scabra, assembly GCA_037179385.1. Taxonomy (NCBI): domain Eukaryota; kingdom Metazoa; phylum Echinodermata; class Holothuroidea; order Aspidochirotida; family Holothuriidae; genus Holothuria; species Holothuria scabra. The sequence goes on from CM074193.1 coordinate 8,163,740, forward strand.
TCTGTGATATGATTTCCGGGGCAGCGTACGCTGGACTGCCACACAAAGTAGCCGACATACTGCGATCATAAAATGTTGATACAGACTGGACGTCAAGAGCCTCATACGTAGGAAGGTGAAAACTGCTCAGGCCAAAGTCTGTCAGAAAGAATTACATGAAAATTCTTAAAAAGAAATTTTACGTATCATTTTCAAAATTTAATTCATTTCTATGTAGATTTTCTGTTCTTAGTGGGGATAAAGAACTATTTTTTTTTTATAAAAGAATGACTCCTGATTCTTTTCTATGAATTTCATTTTGATGTAAAATTTGGAGCATCGACTTTATTTCGAGAAAATAAGACAACAACATAACATAACATAAAAGGGTGAAGGGCAAAGGAAGGCCAAGGCCCATAAGATGCCCTGGAGTCCAAGCCCTAATCAAAAGTTAAACCACCAAAGCTAGACAACACCCCCAAACAGTCAGATTCTACCACAGTCATAGAAGAACTTGTCAATGTTAACCTTAAAGCAGTGAACTGACAGGGAGTTAACTACCCAATCTGGCAGTAATGTAAGTAACTAGTTGAATAAGGTAGGGGTGAAATTTTCATAACACAATTAAACTTATCCTTCCGCCTTTCCGTCTGTAAGAATGTCAAAATTGTAATTTTCCTTCATATTGGCTAAAATACTGCATCACATTTCAGGTCTGACTGAGGATCCTCAAACGGCACCCAGCTCCCCTCAAGTTCTCCCAGAACAGTGCTCTAAACTAAAAGTCATCCTCAACGGTTGAGGACAGCTTCCTTACGCCTATATAGGTTTTTGGAACAATAAACTTCTAACACATAAATTTCGAGTAAATGTACAAACTTGCGCTACGCAGTACGTTCGTTTGCATTCTCCCAAAAAAGGGAGAAAGGAACCCAAAAATTTCATTTAAGGACGATTTCTGGAGAATGAAATTAAAATAAAAGGTATTTTTGCCTCTTCATCTGCAGTCGACGCTGGGAATATACACAACCATTCTGCAAGAATCTTACCAGAATGAACATACGTAAATAATTCTCAGCAGTACATTATATTCTCTCTGCCATGCCATGAAACTCACCTATCAATTTAATGTTCTTGTCCTCATCAAGGAGCAGATTCTCAACTTTAAGGTCCCTGCGAAACAAAAAGGAATTCAATATGACAGTTGTAAATCAGTATGGAAATTTAGTTACAGATTTTAGCAAGGCTGTGTGTGACTCGACCCCATGCCGGTGATGATTTAACTCAGCAGCTTCCATTCCAGGCCAATCCCGAGTGCAGTACCCACCAAGGTACCCCGCGGAGCGGGCGGTGGTTTTCTCAGCTTCTTAGCTTCCAATATGACTGAAAAGGAATATGCCGTACAGCCTGCTACGCAGGTAACCACCAAGGCAGATTCAGTTCGATTCCGATAGTCCCAATTTCTATTCCACTCCTCTTATATGCTACAATTTGGTACATCCACATTTTGAAGATCTTCTACGAATAGACCACTACATAGGTCACATGTCAATGAATCTAGTCCCACCCAATTAATGTATAACACACTTCCCTGTGGATAGCTATTAAGAATCTCCGACTAAATCATTTCATAGCTTCCAAGTTTTTGGACTCTACTGTAATCATCTCTGAATCCGGGTTCAAATGTACCCCTTTATGGGCCCAGGGCCCATTCCAATGCCAGGACCTTCCATTCCTTGCTAATTCCGCGTTCAGTAAAAAAACTTCCTTATCCAGAATCGGGCGCGGCTCTGAAAGCATAACTTAGACATTGAAGTAGGATTTGAGCTGGATTTCGATGGGTGGGGGAGGGGGCAAAAAGATAAAAGAGAACGACATAGTTCTGCCTGGGGATTCATCAAGGAATCCTTAGATTAAGATGACGAATTCCTTCCCAGCCATTGCAAAGTCTAGTTTCTCTTTAAAAGGGTTTAATGCTTTACTACGGTACTGACGACGGTTTTCAATCCACCTTTAATAACACACAATTTAATTTTTGCAGTGACATAATGAAATTCTCATTTTCCTCACCCCTTCATGGACTTGACTTGGATGTTTACGTGCCATGCTATCTGGTCGTTCTTGTACACAAGTAACCATTTTCCCGTTATAAAGGTTACCAAAATGGCTCAGAGCGAATTCAAAATAAATATTTTTAATTTTTTACACTTAAAAATTTTCAGGGATTTGAAATCCCCACAGGTCTCAAATGACGAGACTCCTAGATTTACATGGAAAGGTATTCAAACGTGTATTTCAACAGTCCAATTAGGCCAAATTTTAAGGAAGAATTCTTGCTATTTGAACGAAATGATTCCGTTTGGCACATATGTAGCCCGACAAAAAGCGGAAGGAAAACATGATATCAAGGTTCAGTATGCAGAGGAAAGTCGCAGTTCATGACAGCTTTCAATGGCTTACCTAGACCCTTGTTAGTTGACCCGAAGGCGAATAATTTCTTTTTCACCAAGTGCTACCATGGGGACGGAAGAGTCTAAAAGGTGAGGCCTGACATATGTATAAAGTTCACTCCGGTGCAAATGTGAGCTGTTCTCCTCTCACGGCGTTTCTTAAAGGCCCAGTTCTCTCACCCCAAACAGTGCCCATTCTCCTAACCTTCTTACTGAAGCCCCTCCTACAACTGTCTGAAATTCATCCTCATCCAGATACAATCTCAGTTTATTGCTTCAAGGTGAGTATAGAAAAACTCAATATATGTAATGAAAACACTCTCAGTACCGGTCATACTGTGTAATATAAGCTTTGGCACTTTGCAGTGTTTGAATTAGCTGTCAATCGAAGAGCTGAGCCAATTGAGAATTTCGGTACCCGGGTATCAAAATTGTAGTTTGGGGTGAGAGGTTTGGCCCTTTAAGTCGCAATCGCTTTATGCGTAGCGTATAGATCTTTTTCTTTCATTTCTTTCTTTTCTTTCTCTTTTTTTTTCTTGCAAAAATATTCCTCCTAGATTAGTGGAAATGACATTTTCTAGACCAAGAACGTTGCATTTAAGTACTTTTTAGACTCCATACTTTAGAAACTAAAATTCAACGAGAAAATTTAAACTTTGAAACGCAGTAATCGTTTTGTAGAAAAAAGACTCCAAGGACAATTATCATGATCCATGAATATCGTTAGCATTTTTATACAGACATGTTGTAGCAGAAAGAAACACTCGGTAAGAATATCTAAAAAAATTGATCCTAGATTTACATGGAAAGGTATTCAAACGCGTATTTCAACAGTCCAATTTGGCCAAATTTAAAGAACAAACGAGACATCCAATTGTAACGAAAATCAAAGGAAGTCTGAGGCAATACGACCACAAAACATACATTTTATGACCTTGAGGTGTATGGGCGGCCAAAAGGGCAAAAAAGACAAAGTGCAAAATAATCATTTTAATTTCAAAAATAAAGTTTAAAGGTAAAAAAATATTCTAAGAGAGAAATTTAAAAATAAAATAAGCAATGATTACATTTTAAAAAACGAGCAATATTTATAACGTCCCCAAAACAAATTAAAAAACACTAAAAGTAGTTATAATTAATCTTAAAATTAACACATTACCGTTTTATCTAAATGAAATATCAAAGCCCCCCAATAAATAAAAACTGGAAAACAAATAGAAATAAAACAAAAACGCAAGTATAGACGCAATTTTGTGTTTTTGTTTTATCTTGTGTTTTCATTTTATTTCCAGTTATCTGTTTTTTTAAATTCATTTTGGTTCCTTAATAGTTATTTGAAATCGTCTTTTTTGCCCTTTTGGCGCACCATAGGTTGCCAAAAGGGCAAAAAAGACAATTTGCGAAAAAGACAAACGGTGAAAAAGACAAACTGCGAAAAAGACGATTCGTGAAAAATAATGAGGGCGTCCTGAGATTGACGGATTCAGAGCACCTAAATATGCTTGGAAATATGCTTGGAAATTGCATTAGATATCCAAACCCGCACAACCAGTTAAAGCCAGCGCGAAGACTTGCTTGCAGCCATACACTCCCTTTGTTGAGGAGCATGTAGCAAGGCAGTAGGCACATCAGTGGGCAGTCTGAGTCGATCAGGGAGGTGTTATTTGCTATTAAAACCTCCATGGAGTGATAACGTTTTCTCTCGGCCCGCAAAGCAACCAGTTAAGAGGTGGGGAAGGGAATCACATGAAAGTGTGGGGGACTTTTTCACCATTTGTGGTGGAAGGGGAAACGGCGTCGTCAGAATTTTCGTCGCGAAGGGGGGGGGGGATAAGTTTTGTGATCGTTGGCATAAGGGAGGGGTCTAAAGGGACGGAGATAAGTATATGGGGTCTCCCCCTCTCTTTTGGAAATTGTTTTAAAAAGTGAATGCCCTTGAATGTCCTTGGCGGGAGAAGCGTGGGACGCCCCCTCATTTTTTTGAAGGTGGACATCTTCAAAAAGCACCCTCACTTTTCAAAAATGATGGAACAAACAGCAATTATTGCACAGGAAAGCAAAATTTTTAGAAGAAAACTAACCTAGCAATTCTCGCTTTTTGTTCCAAATAGCATCTGAGGGCATTCAGTTTTTAAGTCTTCGCGCTGGCTTTAACTGGATGTGCGGGGATTTCCAAGCATATTTAGGTGCTCTGAATCCATCAATCTCAGGACGCCCTCATTATTTTTCACGAATCGTCTTTTTCGCAGTTTGTCTTTTTCGCAAATTGTCTTTTTTTGCCCTTTTGGCAACCTATGGTGCGCCAAAAGGGCAAAAAAAAAAAAAAAAAAAAACGATTTCAAATAACTATTAAGGAACCCAAATGAATTAAAAGAAAAAGAAAACGGGAAATAAAATGAAAACACAAGATAAAACAAAAACACAAATTTGCGTCTCTATTTGCGTTTTTATTTTATTTCTTTTTATTTGTTTTCCAGTTTTTATTTATTGGGGGCTTTGATATTTCATTTGGATAAAACGGTAATGTGTTAATTTTAAGATTAATTATAACTACTTTTAGTGTTTTTTAATTTGTTTTGGGAACGTAATAAATATTGCTCGTTTTTTAAAATGTAATCATTGCTTATTTTATTTTTAAATTTCTCACTTAGAATATTTTTTTACCTTTAAACTTTATTTTTGAAATTAAAATGAATATTTTGCACACTGTCTTTTTTGCCCTTTTGGCCGCCCATAGAGGTGGAGGTATTTTGTAAATTTAGCTAAGCCCTTTTGGTTTACCACAGATGGTTTCAGTTGAAAGATGTTTTACTGCGGTGGTACTTTTTTGGCAATTTTTTAACCTTTTGCTGCAAATTTTTCCTGTTGAAATCAGGCGCGTAGCCAGGATTGTGTCATAGGGAGTGTTTTGGTGTCATGATGGGGTGGGGGGGGGGGGAGATTGGGGGCATGACATGAGGGAGAAGTCTAAGGATAGAGAGAAAAACGGCTATTTTAGGTGTTTGTGCATTGCAATTTGTTGTCAACACTCTGCTGTTGTTACAGGGGTGATTGTATAAATTGGGGGAGGGAGCTAATATGAGCTCATCCATATTGGTATCATACTTTGTATAATTACACAGAAGGAGCAAATTTTTGAATGAAGATATCTTAATGGCAGTCATTCGTTACCCCAAGCTACAATTTAACCAAAAGTCTAAAAGGGCCAATCCTCTCACCCCAAACTACAATTCTTGGAGGAGGTAACAGAAATTTTCAATTGGCTCAGTTCTTTGTTTGACAGCTAATTCAAACAATGCAGAGCACTTAAACTTATATTACACAGCATGTACTGAGTGTTTTGATGCTACACAATGAGCTTTATTATATACTCACCCTGAATTAGCAATAAACAGAGATTGTGTCTGGATGAGGATGAATTTCAGATAATTGTGGAAGGGGCTTAAAAGGAAGGTTGGAAGTTTTTGGGGTGCGAGAATTGGACCTTTAAGAATTTCATTAATTCGTTCAGCTCTTTTATTTAACATAGAAATAGCTCATATTACACAGCATATAGCGATAGCGATTCCATTACACGTTAGAGACTTTTACATACTTAAGCCCAGGTCACACTACAGCGATATCGGATCGGATTTCGCTCCGATTTTTGTGAGTTTTAATTAACATCTCCTCCATCTTTGGTCGAAAAGAAACAAAAATTTTCCAATCTCTGTAGGTATATTAATTGTATCGCAGAACTACGAAATTCTAAGTTTTACCAATTATTCCGTGACGTCACATCCGCAGACAGCTTTTATCTGATTCGCGTAGTCCGATAAAAGCTATATGTCAATGTGACCTCACAAAATAAATAGTTTATACTTCATTTCCGCGGTCCTCTCATACCGATCATATATTTACATAGGATGGCAAAATTTTGGTTCTTTCCGTCAATGGATGGAGGAGATTTTAACTAAAAAAAGTCGGATAGTAATCCGATCCGATATCGCTGTGGTGTGACCTGGGCTTAACATGATTAACCGTTATAAACTGGTGATGTGTATGGACGAGGATAAGTTTTAGACAGTTGTGGGAGTGACTAGGAGGTAAGTAGATTAGGAAAATTGGGACTGTCTGGATTCATAAAAAAAAAACTGCCTTTAAGTTAGAAATAGAGTATTAACTCATTCAGTGTTACAAACAAATGGGCGTCAAAAGAGTTGTCAAAGCTCGCCTACACTGTCGTCATAATGAAAGGTACAATCCAGTTGGTTTACTTTCTGTGTGCGATTTTTACACGCGCAACATTTGACTTGCACGTATGTGCCATTGAGCATGCTCTTTGCCAACCAATGCCAACCAGTGACATAAGCTTGAACACTCTAATTACGACACGTTTTGAGGATATGAATTGGAATATTTTTCTGTTTCACATGAGACCCGTTTGAAATGCAACCGGAATGTGACCCTTTAAACGATTTGAGCGGATTTTAACATGGTTATATCTCACCCTTCGAACTTAGCAATTAAAATACATTAACCACACTGATGCTAAATTAGTATATTTGTAAATTGTTGTAACGACGGGAAATGTGCTCCTACTTTGTTGGATATACCAGGAAGGTGACTGATTATCGTATAAAGCTGTTTAGATAAAGCTCTCCTAGGTTACATTCACTTACCTGTGCATAATTCCTACATTATGGAGATACTGCACAGCTGATATGACCTGCTGGGTGAATCTTCTCGCATCGTCTTCACTTAATCCCTGTTGTACCCAAATCAAGTCAAGAAGTGGTCCCCCGTTACAAATCTCCAGTACCATGTAAAGGTTATTGTCTGTTTCGAGGACTTCCAGCAAAGTCACAATGTTAGGGTGATGAAGTTCCTTTAAAATGGCGGCTTCTCTTCGCAAATGTTTGTGAATATAAAAATCTGTTTGAGCTACTTTCTTGTCTATGATTTTGACGGCGACCTTTGAATAAACAGAGAATAGCCTTGATATGAAAGTACTTCTACGGAATAATATGGACACATCACATATACCGTATACAGAATGGACACATCATATATACTGTATACAGAGACGAGTTTCGGGAGATGGATGGTGTTACGTTTGATCTTACAACAGGGGGCTGGGGAATGGTTTAAAATCTTCATAGGCACAAAAATTGGGGCAAGATACCCCCAGTCCTCAGGGAACTTGTGCCGGAAGGTCTTTATCTTTAAGTAAGTGTTTTTTCTGAAATAATCATCGGTTTACAATCGCACCATTTTTTTTACCTTAAATTAAAGTGTCAATGCCTCCAAATAGACAATTTGTCACATTATCCTGGCATACCCCAATATTAAAACTCAGACTGACATCTGAACGAATAAGTGAGAAGTCGGCTACCCCACAGAATGGACTCTGTTTGCACAGTCACTCTTTAAGGTTTAACACTTACACCTATATGCTGTACACCCTGATACGTAGGTGAGGGAAACACACCACGACGACTTTACATCGTAAACTTGAGCAACACGTTAGTTTCTCAGCCAGGTACGTAACCAGGATTGTGTCATGGGAGTGGGGTGGAGTTTGATAGGAAAAAGGGAGACTAAAAGCAGAACGTCAAGTGTTCCCTCCCGGTTTGAAGAAAACGGTTGCTATGTCTCCAAATGAGAAATGATTCAATATTTGTGCATCAAACGCCAGCAAGTGGCAATGGCACTTTTTTTGCCCTTTTTTGCTTTTTTCGGTTTTTCGAGCTTAGGTGTGCGGAGGGTAGTTTTTTTTCAACTGGCAACACCCAGCACTACCCCTGTGAGTCACAACTGGAAAAAGGCCGTAGCCGACCCGACGTCAACCAGTTGGTTATAATCGCATCTTACTCACTAAATCACCCCTCCCACCCAACCCAAGTCTCCCCTCTCGCTACGCACTTGTTTTCAACATGCCACAGGGTGTTTTAATGAGCTAATCCTCTCATCTCAAACTACAAATTTTGTAGTAGTCCACAGAAATTATTACTTGGCCCATCTCTTTGAGTAACAGTTAACCAAGGCCAAGTTGACAAAAATGCAGAGTGCGGAAACTCGTATTACACATCATGTTCTGTACTGGCATATGTGAGTTGAAGGATATCGTACATGTGGGTTTGACGGCACAGGGAAAACAATTGTCGAAGGGTGGTTTGGGGGATAATGAGAAAAAATAGTATAAAAAATTCAAAAGGCAAGAATGATATGTCAGTCTGTAACCTTTACGACAGCACATGATTCCCAGCTGGACATTTCTGACGTATATGTCACCAAGTGAAAAACTAGTTGCTACATCCTTATTTAAAATTGTAAACTTAATGTTTCATATAAATAAATTTAAAGGCCAAGAGCAGTTGCTTGAAACTTATTTTAAAGCAACAACTTTTTCTTTTTCTTTATCTTCAAAGTATCTCCATAATATTTAGAACTTTATTATTGCACATTCCCAAGAAACCTGAGTAGCGCCTCTGTGGCTGCAGTCCCCTTCAGACTGCCGCCCCTTTCCGTAGCCATGAGCTGAACGAGAAGCCTTCGTCCGTTCCGCAGGCTAATTCCCAAGGTAAACTAATTAGTAACTCCTGGAAATGTTCATATTTGAGGAGAAGAAATATTGTCACATGACTCTCAAGAGCCAATCAGGAAACAGGACAGTATATTAATGTATTTTACTTCAAATAGGAGTGATTTTATTTCTCCTTTTTAAAAGTAAATCTTAATGCTTCCTAACATGCGTTGCATATTTAATTGAATGATAAGACCGATTAAATTGACCAATTGAACAAAATAGGACATTGTAAACTGGGTGGTACGGTACTAATTCCGTCACTGTAGTTGCCCTTTAAGGTAGTGAATGGAGCTTTCTCCTTGCGGACATGACCTACGTTTACAGCGTAACAGTGGCGTAGCTAGGATTTTTTCCAGGGGGGGCAAAGGTATGAAATTTCCCCAAAACTTTTCCCGGTCAATGTGTATGTATTTCATATAAAACATGCAAACTTACAAGTGTAACAACATTACCATGTCATTTTGTAAGATTACCTGCATTTTAATCTTAAAAAGTAAAGTAAAAACATAAAAAAAGTAAAACATAGAGCAATCGGAAATAACAAAGTATATTATTTTGGTAAACAATATCTGGTTTATTTGTATGTACTAACGCAGCGGCGTACGCAGGATTTCTCTGAAGGGGGAGGGGCATGCAGTATGGTCTAAGGGGAGGGGTGTCCGGAAATTTTTTGACGTTTTCAAGGAGCCTAGATGCAAAATGGTGCAAGATTTTCGACGTTGACAGGGACAGTGTTAAAAGTTGAATCGTGGTGGTTCATGAGGATAAAACTGAAACTTTTGTGTCTTGACATGCATTTCCTTATGCCATTTTATGCTACCTTGCGAAGAAAAACTTGTCATTAAATTTGCACACTTTTAGGAGTCAAAATAAGAGAGCATTGATCGGTATTTGTGGTTTTTCTTGGCCACAAAATGTTATTTTGTCATAAAGATTTTCTAAGTGGAGCGCCACCATTAGTTAGCGCGGAGCGTAGAGAAAATTTGGAAAAATCAGACCCCTTAGATGGCCGGAAATAGCATTTCCCAGGCTAATACGAAGAATCTAGCCAGTCGTTTTCTTCTTTTGTCGTTTGAAATGCTCACTTCAATATATGTTCACAAACTGCAAAGTGATCAGAGAGTTAAGAGTTAATTTTACCCCAAAAATGTAATTTTGCCCAAAAGACCGAGCGAAGCGCCACCATTGGTTGGCGCGGAGCGTAAAGAAAATTTCGAAAAATCAGACCCCTCAGATGGTCAAAATAGCGTACTTATGCTTGTAAAGAGAATCTAAACATGTAGTCTTTTTTATCGATGCCACCAGTGGGAAACAGAGTCTACCTTTTTAAGTAAAAATTGGAATTTGACAGAAGTTGCCTAGGTCTATTTGTAGGAATTAAAAAAAAGTTGGCATCACTGAAAGACCTTGCAGGGACAATCCTTCCCCTTTGAAAATTTCTGAAAATTGGGTGTCCTTATAAGCAATCTGGTGCCACATATGCTATCTTTTGAAGTAAAATCTGTGTTAATAAAGTTAGACTGCGTATTTTTAAGAACAAAGAAAAAATGGCATCTGTGAGGGGGGAATGGCCCAATGGTCTCCCCTTCGCACGCCACTAAGGAGGCCTAATAGTGGCTCGATCACACAGGATATCCTGTAAGAAGAGCAGTCTGTTAAGTGTAGTAGGCTACAAGTTACTCATTGACCATTTATTGTTACACTCAAAGTGAGCAGAAAGTTATTTTCCCGAACTAGCTTGTAAGCCTCCAAGGATTAGGCTAAGTAACAAATTCTAAGTGTGCCAACGGATCCCGCTAATTATAATTTCTAGTTTATCGTTGGCCATGGAATGTTTCAGCCCCATCCATCGTTATGTACACAGAGTAAAATCGTACAGCTACTGCTAGCTTGTAGAAGAACATAACAACCTCGGGGTCTACGGTAGTGACTTGTCAGTTTTCACATCCTTTTACTGAATTCCCAAAGTATCACCTGAATAACAGCTTCCTGTGCACTGAAATGCACTGATCATAACCCCTGTGCGTATACAAGCACAACAGAACATTCAATCTGCTACGCGGAGAGGACTTTTCTGTGGAACGCAAATTGGGCCGGTTCATGCGACACTGACAAAATCTGAGTTAATTTGTTGCATGAAAATACGAATTATGTATGAGAAATGTCTCACAATTTCTTATTCTACCAAAAATTTTGAGAAATTTTTGTAATAATAAGAAGATTCATAAAATTTCCCCATTTTCATCAAATTTCCCCCAAAAATTTTCCAGGGGGGGGGGCAACTTGCCCCCCCTGCCCCCCCCTGCCCCCCCCCCCAGTAGCTACGCCACTGCAGCGTAACCTTACCAGAGGGTATATGTAAACTGGAAAAATTACTGTTTTGCTTACCTTTTCCCCAACAACAGTGTGCATAGCCTCTCGAACTTTGGCGAAACTTCCTTCCCCAAGTAATCGTCCAATCAAGTACGGCCCCACTCTTTTAGAATGGTGATACCCCGCAGCCTCCCCGGCCCGATAAGTCGTCAAGGTAGGAAGCAACATTTGAGAAGCAATATTATTACTCTTACTTTTAGTTTTCATTCCATGTCCATTTTGGTGAAGTTTTTGTTCATTCCAAGAGGAATTCATTATCTTAAAATAGACATCTACCGAGTTGAGTTCTCTAAAAATTGCTTACTTATTGGCTTATGAAAGATTAGTCTTACTAGTATGATAGCCACAGGTAAATATCCCACATAATCACCACAACTGTAAGTCTATGTCAATGTCCTTTATTGCGAAAATAAATGTTTAACTTTCTTAATAGATAAAGATCCAAGATGAACAGAGTGATGGAACATTTGATGGCCGAACTGGTCAAATTACTCTGAAATACATCCTCATAGCTGGCAAAAGAGTCATCAAATTCGCAATCGCGTTCTGATGAAAGTTTTGAAACTCAAACGAATAAACTCGATGAAACCCATATCTTGCAATGTTCTGTTCACCAAAATAATTTTGTGTGTTTCTTGTACTCCGCCTATACCTTTTGTTGTATATAGTGCAAATTACTTATGGAAGTTGAACTTTTGAACGAACCCTAGTGACTAGAATTCAATACACACAACATCTCAGCGTTTCTAGCTATACACTTTTCACTTTCCAGGTCTTATTTCAAGTTGGACTGATTAGCCATTGTGGATCGTTTATTCTCGGAGTAATGTGACGCTCAAACGATAGCCGTGTCCTATCTAATCTCACTTCTCATTGGTTTATATTGGAAAGGAAAACAAAGACAGCCATTCACAGAGTGTAATAGAGATGCGTTCATTGTTTCTAAATCAGTGACTATAAAATATGTTACAGAAGGTGATAGCATTATTCCAGATAACAGAAAGGTTGTCAGTGTAGTGTAAAGAATTGCTACTTCAGCTCTACACTTGAAAACAAAACCAGAGTAATCACGCTTCCAAAACTGCATGTGTAGACTGCAATACAGTGTTCTATTATTCTTTCAGTCTATAGGGGGCAGTGAACGGTCTAAAGTGTATGCCTACATATTTTAAAATCATTGAAGTAAATTTGAAATAGTTGAAGTAGTATGTTAGAGTTGTGGGACAAACACCATTTCTTTCGTCTTGTCAACTATCACCTTCAAATTGTTCTTTTTCCTCCAATTTTTGACAAAGATTGCTCGAATGTGCCCAGTCAACTACAATCTGTTTTTCTAACTTCCCTCCATTGGACTAAAAGGGGGGGGGGGGGTGAAAATTCATATCACAAAGGATTGAAATGAAAAAGACAAAAATTGCAAAAATGTGATCACTTCAAACCTCAACTTTTGATGAAACTTTTTGCATGTCAAGACCTAAAAGCGACCCTTTTTTTCCAAAAGAGACCCAATTCTCACATGAAAAAAATCTGTGTAATCATTCAGAAATAATAATGTAACGTTATCTGTATTGCTTTGTAATCTTGACAAAAAAATGAATCGTGAAGACTCCGTTTTTAGAGTTGTAAAAATGATTGCCATCCAAGGACAAATGGTGTCGTATTCAACGTCAAACCAAACGCTTTATTTGAATAATAAAGTACCCTAAGACGTAGGCTAATCTGGTGCTAATATCATTTGCACTGTTAGCATCATTTGATGTCATTCTTTCTGTACCATCACAATTTTTTTAGAATTCGATTGAGGGCATGACCTGGCCTCCCTCTAGCTACGCCAATATGGTATACGTGGTTTATGACTGGGTTTATGAATTCTCTCTTGTCGCGCGAGTAAAATGCATGTCGGAAGAAACGTCAAGAAACCAATGTCTGATCAGGAAGCAGCTTACTGATCAAGTCGGACAGAGAGTGCTCAGTAATTAAGTGGCCTGACAATACGCTATTATTTATCATTCTCACTTAGCTGGCTGGGTTCAAACAAAAGGTCACCAAAGTCACCTATCCTCCCCCCTTGCTTTGCCCCAATTTTCATTAACACAATGTTAATTATGAAAAGAATAATGTCGGGGCAAAGATTTATAGGCGCAACGCGAAGCTGAGCCCAAGCTTAAGCTTAAGAGCTTAAGGGTGAGGTCCAGGGGGCAAAGCTACCGGAAGCTCTGAGATTTTAGAATATCTCTGAATGAAAAATTAAGTTTCATGAGATGTACATTGTTTGTTTTTCGGTTAACTCAACTCCTAACTGACCTTATTAGTTGAAGGGGAGGGGGGAGTGAGGGGGAAAGGACAAACTCTGGTGGAGAAAATTCACTCTCTTTCCCCCTCCCTGCTGAGCGCCGCTACTGCTAAAGCGACAAGTGAGTATTCATAAACCCAGTCATAAACCACGTATAAGCCATTGGCGTAGCTAGAGGAAGGCCAGGGGGCCCATGCCCCCAATCGTATTCTAAAAAAATATTTTGTAATGGTACAGAAAGAATGACATCAAATGGTGTTAATGATGCAAATGATATTAGCATCAGATTAGCCTATATCTTAGGGTACTTTATTATTCAAAAAATCCTCCCGGACGGTGATCAGGCCCTGTAATTTGGCCACCCCCCAAAAAAGCCCTAGCTACTCCCGTAATGAAGGCTACACTCAGACACAACATAGTCAATTATACACTCTTAAAACCGATGGACCAAAAATTAACCAATGTTGGGGGAACATTTTTAGCAAACTTCGTTAAATTTATTGGGCAAAATTTATGAAATAATAATGAAATTCGTGATGTTTCGCCCACACTTTAGCAATTTTCTTCCCCAACAATGTATCATGTGCTATGCTTGCCCAACTGTGTTTAGAGTGTACACCAATAAATTCACACAGGGTACATGTGTACATACGCATGTACACCATTACAGGCAAATGTCACGAACCGTGGACCAATTGAATGGAACCTACAAACCGAGGACACCCTTCTAATATGCCTATAATGAGATATAAACCAACGCTCTATAGTGTAGGTCATGTCATTTGTTTACGTATGCACAAACCACTAACTGATTTGTGCCTGTGGGTGACATGCATACACAATCAGTTCCAATTTTGTTCGCCATACACAAATTTCAAGGCTGAATCTGATTTTCTGCAGGTAACCGTGGACTCTTGAAATATCCATGAGATATCACTATTGCACCTCTAAATTTATGAAAGGAGTGTTGCTAGCATGCTGGCATAACCGTGAACCGTCCTCGGGTTCAGATGTGTCCACGGTTCGCGGGTATGAATTCAATCTTTAGTCCACGGTTTGCACCAATTGTCAACGCACACGCACTCACTCACGAACCTATTTGCTTCCCCCCTCCTGCCCACCTTCCGTCTGCCAGCTTACCTGCCTACCTACATATAATCTCACACATACACACCTATAGACAGGACCATACGAAACCCTCGTTAGAACAGTTGTTACATTATTGGTATTTTTTTACATTATCGTTAATTTTTTTTACATTATCGGTAAACTTTTTTACATTATGGCTCGTTTTTATATTATCGGTTAATTTTTACATTATCGGTTGTAACAGGTGTCACTAATAACACCCCCCTGCCTTCAGTATATCATATTCAGCTTGTCATCGGCTTCTTGAAATTTACCATCATTGGACTGAGTTTCCACGGTTAATCTAAGGACGAAATACCATGAAAAGTGTTTAAAGGTAAAGAGCAGTCCCCCAAACTTATTTTGAAGAAAAAGCTAAATAACTCAATTTTCATTTTATTTCTCTTCAAAGTATTTTTAATTATATTTTATGACTTTACTATTGCATATTTCAAGGTAAACCACGTAGTTATTTCTTGTAAATTTCACATTTGAAGAGAAAAAACATGGTCACCAACAACCAATCATAAAACTGGACAGTCTACTACACTTCTTCCGTTTGGGATGACTGCTCCTGCCCTTTAAGTCTTTCCTTTTAAAGGTCAAGAGCAGTCCCCCAAAGTAACAGCTTAATATCACAATTTCCCCTTATTTCTCTTCAAAGTTTCTTTCATCTTATTTTATAACTTCAATATTGAAAAAAATTAATATTAAATATGAAAACAAGCAATTACTTCTAATAAATTTTACATTGGAAAACAAAAACTGTCATCACATGACTCTAATCAGCCAATAATGAAACAGAACAATCTACTACAACACTACTTCAGGTTGGAGTGACTGTTCTTGCCCTTTAATTGTAGTAGGTACAAGGCTTGAGACCTGTCCTTTATTGACATTTTTATATACGTACGGGGTAACTTAACTCTTGCTTAAACAGCTCCCTCCACACAACAAAAAAGTCCTTGAGGTTTCAGTTCTGCCAGTTTCAGTCTATCACAGGATTTGTTTAAATGTCTTTTCGTGACATGAAAAACAGGGAAAGGATTTTTGGGTCGATCCCAGATGCAAATTAAAACAAGTCCCTTTCAGACAGACAAAACACTTGCACTGGTCCAGTAGAACAGGGAGTTGCCATAGACCCTAGTAACTGCTAGAGACTCGCTAGCAACTCCCTGAGTCCATGTCATTATGGATTTGCATTTTGTAGAGGGAAGTGGAAATGGTCAGTAGCAAACTTAATGCACATCTCCATGTGCCGTTGGTACAGTTGTACACCTTAAAGGTTGTGTGACATGAAATGACAATTAAAGTTGGGTATTTAATGCTGAAAGCATTAAAAAGCAAGAAAATTGCAGCAATTCCTATCAAAATCCGTCAAAAATTGACCATTGTACAGGGTTATTCTGATTTGCACTAAGTCACTCATAAACATGGCTCAATTATGCAAATTTTGTGATGTCATGGGAAGGACATTCCATATATGGCAAATGTTTTTTTTTTTTTTTTAATCTTCATTTCAAGGGCAATTGTAACATAACAGTGCCTTGAGGATTTTATTTTGAAAAGTTTACATTGTGTCCTTGAAAATCATCAGTATCAATTGCCAAACCATAAATTATCTGATGAGTAATTAAGAGAGAATTAATACGGGGTTAACAAAACAATTTCGACTAGTCCAGTACCCCGAGTTCAAGCCGAGTCCGAGTCCACAGGACCCGAGTCCAAGTCCATCTCACAAGAAAATGAGATGTAAAAACGTCAAAATTGGCAGCGTGACAGTGTCTAAGTTCTGAACTATGAGCATGAGCAAGGGTGGATATAAGAAAATTTGTTTTTGGGCAAACTTAACTTGAGATCAAGACGTATCAAGTGGTATCAGGGGATGTCATGCAATTTTTTTTTTTGGGGGGGGGGGCACAACATTTTTTTTGGGGGGGGAGAAGAAGTGGTGACTGACTGTCCGAAAGACTATCTAAGCGGAGCGCCACCATCGGTTGGCGCGGAGCGTACAGAAAATTTTGAAAAATCGCGACCTCTCAGATAGCCAGAAATGGCATTTGCCAGGCTTTTTAAGTAGAATTTAAGCATTAGTTATTTTGAGCTTTCCTTTGCAATAAAATCTTCATTTTAATAAAAAAAAAATCAAATTGCAAAATGATCAGAAAATTACCAGATAAAATGTACTGGCTCCTTTACAGGACGATGTGACATTTTATCACTTTCTTTGTCGCAAGGTAAAATCTCCATTAAAAAGAAAAGACCAAAACCAAATTTTGTTTTGATATGTTAAAGACGAACTCATTCTAAGCACCGTGACTCTGGTGAAGTTTTCATTAATTTCTCATGTTCGGTTCTCGAGATATTAGCAACTGAGGTTGACACATTTTCTACAAAAGGTAAACTTGAACCAAGCAGGTGCTATGTCATGTATTCATATTGATGGTCAATGTTTGGTTTTTTTTATTTTTGATCCTGCTGTTTGATCTTGAATTGATTAAGGATGCTATCTTGCCCTTAAGGCAAATTAAGTTTTTAAACTTCCATTGCTCGGGATGCACTTATGGATATAACATATCACAATTAAATTGTATAAATATGGTGTTAAATTTTAGAGAAAAACAACTAAACATTTCCATCAATGTGAATACATGACATCACGTCTACTTGTTGCAAGTTCACTCTTTCTGTCTTTTTAGAAAATATGTCAACTTCAATTCTGATATCTCGAGAACCAAACATGGGAAATGAGTAAAAATTTCCCCAGTAAGTTATGCCTAGAATATGTTCCTCTTCAAAATATCAAACATAAATTTGTTCTGGACTTTTTGTTTCAAGGAGCTGCACACCGTTGGAAATAAATTGAAATCATAACTTTTCGAATCATATTAGTTCATATGACCAGTGGTCGAATGAGCCTGTAAACCTGAACTGGCCACACAGAAGCATTGGTAGCTCTACCAGCACCAATAGCAGTACTGATTCAGTACTGCTATTGGTGCTGGTAGCGCTATCAACGCTTCTGGGGGGCCGGTGTGGCAGTTTTTTTGGTCCCCTGTCCGACGGGACCAAAAAAACTGGAGTTTTACAGTTTTTTTGGTCCTAGGACAAGAAAAGCTAGTTTTTTTGGTCTGAGGTAGGACAAAAAAGCTAGATGTTTTGGTCCGGGTCTAGTTTTTTTGGTCCCACGAAATAGAAACTTTTTTGGTCTGCTTCACCGATCGATTTTGTACGGTGGCCGAGAGGGGACAACAAAAAAATGGTGACTTTTTGTTTTTGTTCGCATCTTAATTATCTTAGGATTCTGAGTTATTTAGTCAGAATTCTAAGACAATTAAGATGCCGACAAAAAAAATTCACATTATTCTTTTTGTGGTTCCCTCCCGGCCAAATACTATAATAACAAGTTGTGTGACCAAATACAAAATATTACAGGACCGCAGTGACGCGATTCAGGCGAATCTTGAGCGGACAAAATAATTGTAAGGATAGGGGGGGGGGGGGGTTTGGTGGACTAAAATATATCCACATTCTTTTTTTTTTACAATGAGGCTGTGGCATTGGGGAAATAAATAGGGAACATCAGTTTAAGCAAAACGAGAGAGAACAAGTGGCGTGCCCTGATTGATAGGTGACACCCAGGGTTAATTACCGCCTCTTTTAGTTCACTGAATGAGTGTCATCTTGGTGTGGGGATTAAGGGTGCCGTAGGGATACATGGAAGGTACCGGTTCCTGTGCTATCAGAGATTATGCGAACTGATTTATCAGTATCACTGTCATATTGTCATTCCTAGCTAAAGGTCCTTTTGAAGCAGGCGAACGCAACGCATTAAAATATATAAAATTTTCATACCCGCAAGATCCATGGACGTCACCAAGGGAGGGGGGAGTTGCGAACGACCCTCCTGTGCTTTTTTACATAAACGTTGAAAGTATGTACCAAAAGTCGAAAAAGGATTTCTTCTGCCATTGAAAAGTGTAAATTTCTTTTGAAATGTTAAATGCCTAATCTCGCTGCACTGCATGTAGATCGAGTCTCCCAGATGACTATTTTAACCCCTTAATTTTTGTAAAGAGCCGTCCGATGGCAAGTCCTATTGGATGTATGTAGCTACACCTTTCCATAGTATTATGATCATATATCTAATAGTGCTTTTCAGGAAATACCTTTAAAATATGTTTTTTAACAGAACAACCATTTTTATTGAAACCATATTAGAGCGATATGTTCATCTCTTGAATTCTGTTCATTTTGGGTGAGTAAACTGCTTCATGTCATACGCTCATTATACATAAATACTAAAACGAAAGTGCAACTGCGGGATATTTCAAATTGACTTAAAATCTCAATGAAGTGGTGGTACCGATATTTAAGGGATAAGTCGCATTTATAATAAATAATAAACCGTTTAGACTCCAAGTTGGCAAAATAAGGGTCGAGGCGAAGTCGAGTCCATTATGTTGGTAATTTGGAGTCAAGACGGCTTATGAGACAGTAATGATCAGACAAATGTGGTTTATTCCTACCACTGAAAATGTGTGAAAAACTTTACCTTTATCACTTTCTTTACGTTTATTGACCGTGAGCAGTGAAACAACAGATCTCTGCTCAACCAATCAGAATGCAGGATTACCAACAATGGACGGTAGAGCTGGGAGCATTGAAAATTAACTTCCTTTTTCCATGCATACGTATCAAACTGAGTGATGACTAAATCATTTTTCTAAGTCTCAGCTAACTTCTTTTGTTTTTCCCCCAGTTGTTGCTGGGCGTTTTCAATTTTTTACCTTTCCATTTCCTCTTTTCAATGGAATAAATGACACTATTTTCTAGGTCTTGAAGGAGAATGGTTGAAGATAACAACCAAGTGCATTGGTAAAATCGCATTGTGCACAAATTACTGTTCTGTTTTACAGAGCCTGATATCTTAAGTAGTGCGCTGTTCATTGCAGATTTGCAGTAGCGTAACCAGACTTTTTCAGTTGGGGTCTGAGGAGGGGGGGGGGGGGCAAAGGTTGATGTCGGGGGGAGGGGGGGGAGAAGCAGGACTAACACTTTCTAAGCGGAGCGCCATCATTGGTCGGCGCATAGTGTACAGAGAAAATTTTGGCTAAAAATGCCTCTCAGATTGCGGAAATGGAACTTCTCAGTGTCTTCGGCCCTGTTAATTTCAGCTAAATATCCCTTATTTTTTGAAACACATGGTTGGAAATTTATACTTCCACTATGAATGTTTACTACATGCCAAAGAGGGACCTGTTTGACAGCTAGAGTCTAAATAGGGTGGTCGAAAAGGTTCTCCACTGCGTCAAAGCGTCGTTTGTTCCTTCGTTTATTGCACCAGCTGGCCATTCAACTGTTTTATACTTGGAAATAGTCTTACCATGCATGCCTTAGAGGCCAATTTCTCTCACCCCAAACAGTACCAATGCTCCTAACCTTCTTACTTAAGCCCCTTCCGCAATTGTCTGAAATTCATCCTCATCCAGACACAATCTCAGCCTGGTTTATCGCTTCAGGGTGAGTATGTATGTAATCAAAACACTCTCGGCGCAGTTAACGCTGTGCAATACAAGCTTTGGTGTGTTGCACTGTTTTGCTATGCACTGTTTGAATTAGCAGTCAATCAAAATGCCGAGCCAATTGAGTCAGAGTTTCTGTTACCCCACACAAGAAGTGCAGTTTGGGGTCCGAGGATTGGTCCTTTGATTTAAACTACGAAAATCTAAAATCTGCACATCAATTATGTTTAATTAATCACACACATGTCAAGAAAAACAAATGCAAAATTTCTCAATTGAATGACTCATGGTTTTTATTTGTATAAAGTTTGATTTATGCCTAATCAAAATCACGATTTGCCACTCTAAGTTCCCATTGAAATTGCTATTGTATAGAGACCTTAAGGGGGGGGGGGGGATTTGCTTGCTTTTAAAATCAACTGTATGCTTTTACTCTCTTGTTTTGGTTTTGACTTTTGCCCAGTAAAGAAATAAAACCAGGGCTATTTCTTTCTGTTTTAAGAAAAAATATATTAGTAGGAACAAAACAAAGAAAATTTTAGTAACTACTGTACAATATCTTGACTCATTTGTAAAACTTCTTCTCCCACCCTACCCCACACAGCACACACATGCGTAAAAGATGTCTATGGCTACGCTAGCTACAATCCTCGACAAAAATACATGGGACCAGGGAGTTCCAAGTCCCTGATGGGACAAACCCCGATCCCGTATCAAGGTTGAAGTTTCAGGACGCCTTGGGCTGCCACAAGATGGAATGGGGGCGTGATGGGGGATAATGATCCGTTCATTGCCTGTTTTGCTTGTTTTTCCCACCTTTTTGTCGAGGATTGTTGCCTTATACAAGTTAATTGTCAATTTCTTGTGTTTAGAGACGCACAGAAAAATTAATGAATGAAAATGGTTAGGCGGTGGCATTATCTAATACTACGCATGCAGTCCCTTGTTTCAAATTTGAATTTTAGGCGTTCTTAACCCTTTACCGTCGTGCTCAATTCGGGGCATATTTGCGGACGTAGCGCTCCCCACAGCAGCTTCCGTAGGCTATTGACCCCGTGACCTTAAACTATTGTCTCTCTCGTTGTTGTGACCGAATTTTCAAGTGACATAAGTGACATACATGACATACATAATGCCAGAGGAACAATGTTTATCAGGACTCGGACGCAAAAAGTCTGGGGAGTCTGAACAACATCGGGGGGGGGGGGGCTAGGCCCCGCCCTAGGCACTCTATGGCCAAGCGAATGACTTCAAAGTATCTGCGGTCTTTAACCCTACCCCTTCTTACCAGGGAGGTGTAACTAGATCACACCTCCCTGTTCGCACAAAGATGCTACCCCTCTAATTACAAGACAGGATATCCGTTAAGAACGCATAATGAGGAAGTTAGACCACCGTTGCCATGCATTTACCAATAAAAGAGTTGTCTACGAAGGAACCTAGTGAATATCCACACAAAAAATTAAATAAATCTTATGCAAGCGATTTGTCAGGTCTTTGGGGTTTTCACTTAGCCTACAACTGAGAGTTTCCACAGTTTAGCATTTTCATTAGTATGCCACCTTTGGGTAATTGTGGGCTCGGAATCTCTGCAAGTGCCCTGTACACACATCGCAAAACCGGCCGGCCCTTACGGCAAAACCAGGATAATACTGAGTTGAGTTTGAGTTTATTTCCACAGTTTAAATACAAAATGATACAACATTTAAACAAGGCGGTGGAGGAGGACTGAGAAAGTAAAGCTTATGATAGTAGACCCCTTTACAAAAAGAAAAAAACAAAAAACAAAACCAAAAACAAATAAAAAAAAAAAACCCGAATCACAGTCCCATACACACATAATATGGACGACGAACAATACCATGGAGGCATTATTTTTTTCCCGCCAGTCGTTCCTTTAGCCCGCATGGGTACAGTGCACCCGGACCGAAGTACAAAGACGACAGAAAATAGCTCTGTTGTGCCTGACCACCCTAAGGTGGAATTAAAATGAAACCACACGGAAAAAACTAGAGTAGAGAACAAGTGAGAACGAATTACCCTAAAAGTTATAGTGGTGCCCAATTTGACTGGCATTGTTCTGTTAAGATCGCCCAAAATGTGGGTTCGTTATTAATTCAAAACTCTGCATGCGAAAAAAGTGCATTATTTCATTTTTATCGTATTAAAGTTGTGAACATATAGAGGGTCCCGGTCCCACGAGAATGCCATCCTTGCAAGTAACGTACCCAACCCAACCATAGCCCCACCTTATAGAAATAAATTATTTGACCTTTTCGTTGCTTTGAAGCCCCTGTGACAATTTGCCCCCGGCTAATCGGAAGTATGGTTATAGAATGGACCCACCCTTACATGAATCATCCCCATAGTCCGGCGAAACATTTTTGAAATATTTACCATAATGACCGTTGAAAATCGCAATGCCAAAATGACCGTTGAAAGTAGCAATTTGTACGCTATATATATATATATATATATATATATATATATATATATATATATATATATATATATATATATATATATATATATATATATATATATATATATATATATATATATATGCTACGCAAATTTTCGGACCTTTTCGGGGCTGTGGTGCCCGAGTACCACTGTCCCCCCGGTCAGCAGAAGCATAGTGATAGAACGGACTCACCCCTACATGAATCACTCCCGTTATCCCCCAAACCATTTTCGATATGTTTTCGAAAATGACCATTGAAAGTCCGAAGAAACCCGCCGACCGTCGAGATGGCACTTATCAACTTCCGTACAGCCGTTATTTGGTTCGCTCCCCAGCGCAGCGTTATCGTTCGCTGTCCACTGAGTAGGTTGCTGTGAGTTGTATTGGTACGTATTCGTGCATCTTTGTTCGGAGTGTGAACTCTCTGCACTTACGTGCGTGTATAGTGTCCGTATGCGTCACGGACCATTTCCGCTAGCATCAGACCAAAAAAACCGAGTGCGTAACCAGATTTTTCTGTCCTAGGACAGCTTCCCAAAAAAACTACGTCACCGGTACTGGGCTAAAATTTTTGACACAATTACGAACTATATCCTTGACGATTACGCATTAGTTTATACTTTATAAATAATATATGACATTTGTATGAGATAGAAGGCTGGGATACTTCGCCCAGATTAAGCCTACTTTTTATTCATGTCATATCGAATAACGTTATTTTTGGAAAATTGAAGACCATGCTTTGGAAATGTTTGGGGGGAGGGGGCAAGTGCCCCCTCCGTGCCCGTATGGCGAGCCGCTAATGAGCATACGGGTATACAAGGTCATGAGTACGGATGTGGGAACCTGGTCATGAGTATAACGAGTCTGAATTTTAAAGTTAATCATGATATGACTACAGGTACCAGGCCATGGATTTGGATCCTCTGGCACCAATTCATGTGTAATGGTATGATATTTTCACTGATGAGTGCATGGTAATGTAAATGTAATGTAATGTAAATAATACTTAATATAGCGCACTCCAGAACCAAAGGTTTTCTGAGGCGCTTTACAATAAAAAGAGAATTTACTAAGTACCAAATGCTTCCTTAAACAGGTGCGTTTTCAACCTAGCTTTAAATATTGAAATACTTGAACTACGTTTAATGCTGTCTGGAAGGGCATTCCACAACTTAGGACCATAAACGGAGAAAGATCTGTCAGCAAATGTGGAATTACGTGTGAAGGGCACAGTAAGGGATATTGACTCCTGGTTTCTAGATCGTAATCTGTACTTTGATTCAGGGACTTCACGCAGTAAATTCTTTAAGTACTGTGGAGCGTCACCATTGAGAGATTTGAATACTAAAGATAGTACCTTATGCTTAATACGTTGTGGTTGTGAGTACAGGGACAGTACACAGCTAGCTATCAGTGTGCATGGGCCTGGTATGGTACGGTATGTGTCTAGGCGGTGAGGTCAGGTCCTTGGTCATGAATGTTGATTCCATTCGTGAGTATCAATACCAAGTCACATCGTATTCAAATATGGGTGTATAAGTCTAAACTGGAAGATAAGTAATGGACAAGCGGATATGCAGGATCTGACCAGATGGGTATGTACAGGGCTACAGGCAGGCCTTGTACCGTTTTTCATGTAGTACGGTAACTATATAGACATCAGTCATTATGAGTACAAGACTGGTCAGGTCTACACTTGGTCCAGAGTTTGGCGGCAACATGATATGATCATCATACTTTATTTATGGAGCCGAATGTTCTAAATATGTAAAAAAATGTATAAATATACAATCACTGGAATGCTAGTGGTAGTGGTACTAGCTCTTCTCTGAGGGCCCCAATTTTTATAGTCATTTGAACATTTGCACAAATATCATTATAAGACTTGTGAAGCAATAGAGATTCCCAACTGTTATGTATTTATTAGAACTCAGACACTAAAAAGATTCTAGCGTCCAATTCACTCGAAATTTCCTCGAAATTACACCAATGCGATTTCCTCGAAATTATACCAATGCGAGTAGTGTAGTACATATAGGCTCATGTTACACTCTAAAAACACCTTGGTTAAATTTAACCAGGATTGGGGTCAATAATTTTCCATACATTCCCTGGTTAAAACAACGCGGAAATCATGATCGAAATTGATATTTTCTTTGTTAAATTAACGACTGGCTAGAAATCCTGCTAAGAATTTAACATTTTCCTGGTTAAATTTCTTTTTTTCTTTTTAACCAGGAAATGTATGGTGAATTATTGACCCCATCCTGGTTAAATTAGCCAGGATTTAACCAGGATGTTTTTAGAGTGTACGTTCATGTTTACTTGGTATGCGTGGCACAGCCTATATGTTCATATAATGCAATTAAAGTAATCAAACAAGTTTCTCGTTTGACTATGACGAGAGTTTGCGGACGGAGGGTTTACTTAAAGGTACAATTAAAGTTTGACAGAGAGTAGTTAACCTTTTTTCAGTGTTCCAGAACGTCGCTTTCCCTCTCTGAACTTGACTGATTGTTCCAGAGGCCACGGAGCCAATTTTGAAGTGCGGGGGCAAATCATCGAAGCGGCCCAATATGTCCAATAAAATAAATGCAGTTTAAGGCGGCTCAAAATGCAGTTAAAGGCGGCCTAAACTGCCTACAGCAAAAAAAAAAAAAAAAAGTGCGGGAGCTGAATCCCCGGAGACGGAGGGGGGGGGGGGGACTAGGGGTCCCTGTGTTTACAGAATATAAAAACATTGAAGAGGTCTTTCAGGTTAAGAAACGTTAAGGATGTGGTTATAACTGTTGAATGAAAATTTTTGAATATTTGTTGGGTAAAAAAAATTAGTACAGATGTAAGATCAAACGACTGCTATCAAGTCCCCGACTGAACAACCTCAAGTACACTGTAGTCAAACAAAACTTTAGACCGTGATCATGGGTAGTTTCTCTTTGTTAGTTTCAAGTCAATGTACAAATGTGATGCCGAATTAGAGGGAAATATTGCTTTTCTTTTACAAGAAAATTTCATCCTTTTTAACCAATATCCATTGACACAGAGTGATACATGATTAAAAAAAATAATGCAGTATGATGGTCATCTTTTCAAGAAATAAGTTTCCAACGGATTGAAATTCAGTTAGGCCTATTTGTTACTTAAGATTAATTAGTTCACCCAAACTTTCAACATTTCCGAAAAGCAGGTTGCATAGCTCTTCTTGTTCACAATATTTTGAGGAGATGAAGCTATTGCTGTGGTGTATGGTTGACAATAAATGGTACGTTTGATGATGTCTTGAGCTATTTTCTTTGAACGCTCTGTTAAAACATTTTAAACGCAGAATTTCCGTTTAAAGTTATGAAAATAAGTGTAAAACAGACTCTGAATGCCCCTCTAACGCCACTTTGATACGTTCAGTTTTGATGTTTGGTTTGTTCAACTAAATAGCCGCCAGGCTGGACCCAACTTAGGTTCTCTCGAATTGAATTTTATCACAAATACAACCCCTTCTCCTATGCAAGCGTCACGTGGGTCGGCCGTTGCTATGTGGACCCCTTTGTTCACCCTCATCTGTGGACCGTTTGACCTCCAGCTAAAATGCAGGATTGAGTGAATGCCCTCCTATCATTTGTCCTTTCATCCTTCCCATTTACAAGACTTGCCTTCAATCGATCGAGGCTTTTCATCTGGGCCTTGTCGCGTCAGTGAGCCCAAATAGTCGGCTTCCTTTAGATTTGTTTTTTCTCATAAGATCTGATTCATTGCTGGACACAATCAATATGATTCTCTCCTTCAGATGAGAGGTACAGTATGTAGTTATCTTTTCATCTGTTTTGATTATAGAGTGTTGGAAGGGGAGTTGGCTATCTCGACGGAATCTAAGCAGTAACCCGTCTTACAGTAAAGGCTTTGAACGATATAAGACACTTGTGGAGAGGAAAACCTTTCTTATCTTAAGCTTAAGAATTTTCTATTTTCGTTTGAGGCATTTTATGTGTACATACGGGTAGGTTTTCAAACTTGATTCACACACACCAATTTTACATTGACATTGTCAATTCAGCTTTCGCATTGCACGAAAAGATTGTTTTGAATTGACTACACAACAGCTGTTGCCTATTCATTGGAGCTATGACAGAAAATATTCCCAGAACAATCCCATCGTCCGCGTAATTTAAATTAAAATTGACGTAGGACTTCGCAAAATCAGGCAACAACTACTGTCGTACTCAGCAACGAAGCGCGGGAAATCCCAAATGTGTTACATTTTCACTTTACATATTAAACTTGGACTACCTTTGTCGTGGATTTATTTATATTCCTGGACTTTTCAGACTATTCGGCAAAGAGGGTCACTACTGAAGCTCAAGGAAAGTACTGACGATTCATCTCTGTTCTTGGGAACGAATAACCAATCATGGTGAGATATTGAAGTGATCTTCTTAAACTGGTATTTCAAGTAGGTCGACTTATAACTTGTTATCTTGATAAAGTTACATGATGGAAACTAAAGAAAAGCAATGCAATCGTCATCAACATAACGAAAATATCGCCGACGATTCAAGTCCTGCTACTAAAAGCAAATCCCTGGAAAATGGACAAAAAACCTTTGCTGAAGTGGTAAAGGGTAAGGAGGACTCAAAGGACCAGTCTCTTCTAGAAAATGGCGAGGGTGGTGTTAAGGCGAAGAAGGACGAGAGGAACAGGGCCAGGAAGGGGAAAGGGGCTGGAAACAGGCGACCACGAGACACATCAACCCCGATGTCTATTCACTCCGTTGGAGGTTCTTTGCCAGATAGGCCTAAGACAGGGGCGCACAAGACAAAAGATAATCACATGGAGGAAAATCAAACTGTATCGAGTCGAGAAGATGTAGCTCTTTCAGAATTTGTACAGAATCTTGAAGAAGAGAAAAGTAAACTTGAAAATGATGCAGCCGTCGATATCTCGAGTTTACAGATGCTTCTTTCCAATCTTTCTTTGGCTCTGGATGATCGACATGCCGAGAGTATGAAACTTTGCGGGGACGCTGAGGACGTTAGGGAGAAGTTAGAGGCAGTGAGGAAGATACTACAAGATCAAATAAACAGAGGGGAAGAAAATGGTGAAGGAGGAAAGGACAGAGGCTCACGGAATATAAAAGGTAAGAAAAATGAAATAGGATGTATGACATTACTATAGGTCTCTGAATATGGTATAAAATATACGTGACCCACGGGGGACCGTATGACGAAACTTTTTGTTTGATATTCATTTTCTTGGATGATCACTATTTGGAATGTCATCTGGGTGCACTCATCATTTCGGTCCGTGATAGTCTGCCGGTTACAATTGCGGATGGGGTAGACCTTACTGTACTTCTTAAAAAAAAAAACCTTTCACGAGAATGCGCCCATGCTTACCAACCCGACGGAGAGTGACAATTTTTTAAGTGTTTGTACAGATCTTGTCTGAAACCTATCTTGAAGATTAGTCTCCTAATTTTTACTTCTATGCCTCCTTGCTCATAGAGTTTAGTGATGCTCAGTGCAACAAATTACACTGAAATGGTTTACTATGAAGTAATTATCTGGCAGTGAAACGATTCACTCGGTCATTGTTACATACTATACGTACCGTGACAATGTTCTCAATCATATATTTGCCCGATTCATTTCGCCTCACTACCATTACTCCCCAAGGGAAAAATATTTTCCTCCTTAAGCACCTATCATTTGGTCCCTAAATTTTGTTCAAAATTCGAAATCCGTACCATAGTCAAAGGAACAATAAACTTTCGTTAAAGAGGGACTTCATAAATAAATAAATTAAAAATATGCCAAAATACAAAAACGAAACATTGAGTCAGAACCAATAATGATAATGTCTAACAATACTGGGCTCTATTGGTTTCAAGCATTTTAACAATTATCGAACTCTACCCACCTAAAGATTAAATTCGAATATAATAGTGTGGGAAATTTTAATCTACTAGTTATTTCCAAAATTATTTCCAAAAAATACATTTCGGAAACAACAATAAGGGTGTCCCGGTCAATAACATGTACAATTTTTGGTAAGGAGGTGAGTGGCCCTCTATGTATAACTATAAGAATTCTAAAAAATACTATGCTTACACAATTTTGGTCAAAACTTTCTTGACGGGATAACAAAAAGATATAAAGATGCTCACAAACGGGTTTAAAAACTTGCAAAGTTTACACAAGAATATTACGCCCTCTATTTTGCAAGTCCTCAAGCGGACAAGTTTACTCACTGTTTGTAACCCAAAGATCAAAGTCAGCTAAAGTACACCCTGACTGTGTGATAGCCACCCACTTATGGATAGCCATAATCAGCCTTAGCATAAACATAATCGCATAATCGTTAAGACAAGGTGACTGTACAGTCAGAAAACAGTGTGACGTGTATTTTGATTCTATACAAGAGTATAACTCTAAACAACCGAATCGTCTGATCTTACCAAAAACCTCTGATGTTATTAGTACTAATATGAATGACGTAAGAATTCGTAGGACATGAGCTGACCATTGAAATCTGGTGAGTATCTGTTGTTAAAGTCATTTGAATCTACTACGATAGGTTTTGACTGACTGCATGTCATCCAAATCCCCAAAATTATTCAAGCTAAAAAAGCAATTGATATACTTAAAAATAATGTGAGACAAAATCAAGTTTCGCAGTCAAAAGGCGGTGTGTACAAAACTTGATGATAACCCTCATGTTCACACAAAATTTAAGGAGACTTTCTTTTCATTTACTTTAAAAAAGGCTCACTCACTGTCATTGTACAGTGATGTGACGTTTCACAACAGTTTATCTTATACAGCGAGAAACGATTGAATTAAATTTAACTCTATCAATTAAAAGCCGATTCCGACGGCCTATATATTTTAAAACATTTAATGCTCACGTCCTTCTCTCAGGTTTAATTCCTCTGATAACCCTATTTATCTTTCTAGCATTTTTTCATCTTTAACAAAAGAGACGTATTGAAGAGTAAGGTAGTCATTAGATGAGCAGTGTATAGTTAGCAGGTTAGTTAGATGGAGTTTTACGGCCCAGTTTCCAACCAATTGGTTAAAGTCGATGTATCGATGTATAGTGTACATGACAACCTCATTAATTTAATCGCCAACAGGGAATAGTGAGAGAGTACCATGAAACAGCATATGAAGAGTACAGTATGTAAGGGTCGGGTTAGGGTTCTTCGAGGTCAGGATTTGAGACATTTGTTACACAGAATGAGATATTAGAACTGTTTCATATGGGTACCACAGACCTGTTCATGAAATGAATCATTCATTTATAGTATGATTTTTCCAAAAAATAAAATAAATAACACTCTAGATTTTCCATAACATAGGCTTACCATATCAATTTACGCTCACTAAACAGATTGGTGAGCGTTGTGTTCTCATGGCAACGTTATTTGATCATCCGATTTACATTATTTGATAAAAGTCAGTGTATAAACAACTAGAACCTATCCTTATAACTGTGTGTAAATATCCACAGCCTGTTGGTATGTTTATTCTTTTACCTAACGGTCGTCTGAAATGTTTACTTTTGTCAGGAACAAAACTTGAAAGCTTGGTCATTGAGCATGTCACAAAAACACACTGGCCTTCTGGTTTAATTTTACCTACTGTACCAGCCTCTACATTCAATTGTAAGCAAAATTTCTGCAATGCTAAGTAGTAAGCTGTATTTACAAGATCAATCCCCTCTAAGTGCTTACTGTCATGATTCATGAAGTAGTCCTCAACATAAACAAACACAGACTATTTCGAGCTCGGGTTTGAATAGCTTTCGGAACATTTTAATTCGTTGACATTTTTTTTTCAAAGTGACCCTTCACTACACCTTGCAAGTTTTAAAAGATTTTATGAGAAGGATCACTTCTTATCAAGTCATGGTTTTGTTATGTAGGAATCATTTCATATATGTAGTGCTACTTCGTAAGTCATCTTCATTATCCGCATATACAGCTATTGGTTAGGTGAAGCATTATGCAATATACTCGAGGGTTGGGTACCAAGGGGGACTTAGCATAATTTCATCAAAAGGATCCGTCAGTTTGGGAGGAAATTTGTTGTTAAACACAACACTTAACACAGATTACAATTAGAAGGCGCAATTTTATCTCTCCAAACAGTTAAAACTACTTTCCTCTAAGTGTACTTGCAACCACACTTTCTATTTAAGAAACAAGCTTTGGGCAGTCCAGTAGCCAGGGGAGGTGGTGACACGGACGAATAGCACTTTTTGGCCCCTAGATAATTTCAAATTGCCATTGACTTAGCACATGTTTACAAAATCGCCCCCTCCCTGAATTTTTTATCTCCCATTGGAAGAAAGCCTATTCGCAGTCCCTCAGCAGGGACTGCGAATGTACCTTGTCAGAATGCAAAGACCAAGGCCTACAATACACGTGATTCATGTACCAAAGTCATATTCAGCTGAGTACATGTGATGGGGGTTACGATACTGTAGACTTTTGTCGCTATTCACTGGTGTGCGCACATGTAAAAAATCGAAAACACTGACTTGAAATAAAAGAGTATCATAAAATTCGTTTAGAATGTTTCAAGAATGACTTTACTTTCGATTTTGAAAGTAAAAATGTAATTTGTGCTCTTCTGTTAATGTGATAAAGTTGAAGTGATTCTCCTCCGTCCCTTAAGCATGTAAAATGTGAATTAGTAATAAATCTTCCATTGACGTCAATATAGATACCATAAATTTCGTTTCGATGGCGACTGGCAATTTGAATGACTAATTTCACAAGACACAACTTGAGAGTTTGTACTTCCCGCCAAATACAATTATTTAGCTTTTTCTTACCTTCAACAGCCCAATAAACTGATAAGAGAGAGGTAATCTCGGTAGAAGTTTTAAGTTCAAAGGATTGGTCTATGATGCCGCTGTTAGTCTAAGATTGTGTATTTTGTACAAAAATCGATGCTTAGTAGATATAATGTAGATCATATGATCTCGAGTGGAGAATATTATTAGCCTACAGCAGTGTGTATATCAAGTTTCAAGTATAATGAAGACTGAAGAAAAGTGGAACAACAATGTATGCAAGCGGCAACGAATCAAAGGGAAGAAGTTGACAGGGAACAAATCTGGGATGTGTTCCCTAACCATCATTACCTGTTCCTTTTTATTTTCAATTTAATCACTACATTTTTCAACAAATCTCTTGTCATGTGTAAAATTACAAAACTGCAATTGAAAATAGTCTCCCTTTATGTAATCTTATATTACTTTAATAAAATTATCATTTTTGTAGAGGGCAGGAGTAATCACTGCAAACTTAATTTAAGGCAACATTTAAAGGTCAAGAGTAGTCCCCCAAACTTATTTTGAAGCAATAGCTGATTATCACAATTTTTCTTGTACTGTTGTATTTCTCTTTAAAGTATCTTTCATCTTATTTTGCAAAGTTCAGTATTGCATATTGAATGTAAAATAAGAGGTGAATCTTAGCAAATTTCATATTTGAAGAGAAAAATTGTCACATGACTCTCAACAGCCAATCGGGACAGTCTACTACACTACTTCAAGTTGGGATGACTGCTCTTGCCCTTTAAATCTCACATTATTCTTCTTATTTCTTTTCAAAGTATCTTTTATAGAATTTCGGTATTACATATTCGAGGTAAACTAAGCAGTGACTGCGGGGAAAAATACTGTTTCATGTCTCTCAATAGCAACCATGAAACAGGGCAGTGTAATATTCTTCTTCTTCAAGTTAGTGTGATTGCATATCCCTTTATTTTTACCTTCTTCCAATCCCAATTCAGCTTTCTTTAATTCTTTCACAGATAATAAAGTTCGAGAGTCACGAGCTCAAGCTTCGCTCAGCAACGCCAAAGCTGCCCTCGCAAGACTTGCCCTTGAGGTTTCGGAGACAAGCCAGCTCGCCGCTGAGGTAGAACTGGCAGCCGCGCAGGCTGCTGTCATGGCCGAAGCAGCAAAGACGGAATCGACAGAGGCAGGTGATGTCATGAAATCCAAAATGGACAAAACGGAAACAGATGGAGAAGAAATAGAGGAAAACGATGAATACAAGGAGGAAGAACCAGAAGAAGATGAAGGTGATCCAGGAGAAAGTGAAGACGATGAAGATGAAAACGATGACGAGAATGCGGAGAGGCAGGATGAGGGTATGAATAATGAAACGATTGGTAATGAAAATGATGGCGAAGATGACGAGTTGCAGAAATTAGCAGGCGAATCTTCAGCTGAGTCAGATAGAGACCAATTACAAAGTGAACACGACAGTCTCAGGCCATCTAGTACATCATTAAGGACCCAAAACCACGTGACAAGGCCCAAGTCAGGTAAAAGGTCACGTACGTCGAATCATGTGACATCTCCGAGTTCTAGACCGGCTTCAAGCAGAAGAACACCGACAGAGAAACCGCTGGAATGGCCTCATTACATGTACGTATGCTTTGGATGCACTGAATGGAATAAAAAATGAAAGCATTAAAAGTTTCCAAATTTAAATTTGAATCAGTTTGCAAAATAACTTCAGGGTATTTACATATACTGTTTGTAAATAAACACAGCTACAATTCATGTTTTAGGCAAACAAAGAGTTACTTAATAGTAACTTTTTGGTGAAGTTTTACGGCACAGTTTCCAACCTATTGTTTCAAGTCGAGCCGACCACAACCTTTTTCCCAGTTGTGGCTCAATGGCTTGTTTTTCCTACTCCATTGCATATGCGGAGCACCACGCACAACGGCAGTAGGTTCCATTTTTAGAGTCTTTGGCAAACCGGACCTGGGAATCGAACCCAGGCCTTCCGCGTGAGAGGCGGGTGTTCCTACCATAAAATCTAACAAAGAAAACATATAAACAATGAAAATAACAAAACCTTGATTGACAGTTTTCAGTCACTAACCGTTGCTTTATTTGTTATGTGATGCATTTTTCCTTTTAGACTACGCCTGTCTGAGGATTCGGGTGATGAAACAGTCGGTTGTATCATTAGGAGTAATGATGACATCATCGAAGAGAATCCAAATTTCTTCATCTGCCGATTGGCACCTGATCTCAGTACGACTGTGGTCAACGACAGTGAAGAACTAGTGAGTGATGTAATTGTAATCGAGGAAGTGACTACAGATGACGACACCTCAAAGGAAGATGAAGATGACAGAGAAGAAAAGAAGGATGAAGATGAATTAATAGAAGAGGTAGAGGAAGAGAACTCTGAAGGAAAAAACGACAAAGAGGAGGAACAACAGGAGTCTAAGGAAACTGAAACTGCTAGTTTAGGTAAACAGAAAAAGTTGATATAATTTGAATGTCTTTTGATGAATTTTATGTCGTCCATATCCCAAGTTCAAATTTAATTTATTTTATAGTTGCTGCATAAACTGATTTAGTTCTGTTTTAAGATTTAGTTAGGATAAATTTTAAGGTTAAGACAGTGTGGGTACATTTGTTCTAAACTTCACCAATAAGACATGGTCCTTTTTACAGAAGAGCCATGCATCTTTGCATCTTCATTTTTCTCATTGTAATTCCTGGTAGTCTACACACAATATTTCTGTTTGCCTGAATTTAAGACCGCGTGTTTGGTTTGGTTGATAGAGCACTAAATTCTAAGGCGGGGGGGGGGGGGGGCAGGGTTCAAGTCCCAGGTCGTGTCATACCCAATACTTTAAAAGCCTAGTGAGAGGTCAGATCCAGTTTTGATATGCTACAGGGTACTTTTCTAAGCATTTTGGTGAAATTTGCATTGAAATCCGACGTGTGGTTTTCAAGATATGAACAGGTAAATTTGTCACATTTTCAACAAAAAGGGTACTTGAATCAAACATAAGACATCATCAAACTTTGGCAAAATAACGGATGAGGCGGGCCGAGTCAGGTATTTTACCAAATTTGGAGTTTCGACAGTCTATAGACCGATTATACTTCGACAAATGTAACTTGTTCCTTACACAACACCAAAAAATATGTGAAAGACATCATTTTCAACTGTTTGAGAACTACTGTCAATATTTCATTGAGTAACTGGTCAATGATTAACCAATCAGAATTCAGGATTCTTAATAAGCGAAGTCTAGAGGTGGTAGAATTAACATAAACTAATCTTTTGTTGTTTCAATTCCTTTTTTTAAACAAAGATGAAAACAACAACACTTACACTAAAAGTGATGGTCACAAAGAACAAAAGAAAAGAAAAGAATACCGCTTAGTTGTTGCTATACCGTACACCGCGACACCGCGAATGGCAACTTCTCGTGAGTTTGTGGTGAAAATGAAAACCGGTTCTTCTGCAGATTGGACTATTCTGTCGACCTTGGCAACAGAGAGTGTTTTTCCAGAACATAAAGTAAGTTATTACAAACAACAAAGAATCTTGACTTGAAAGCATACTTTGAATCTTTTGTGTGACGTTTCTTATACTCTGAAAATTGGTTTATGCATCGTATATACAGGCGCGTATGCAGCTTTTTCAGTGGTGGTGGTGGGGGGGGGATTCGATTTTACCACAAGCGGAACATTTTACCCGACAACTTTGACCGACCGGTGCCGAAGACACATGCAAAGAAATGTTAAGCTGAAGGCGTCAGATAGTTACCAGATAAGCCTAACTTGACGCATTCAGCTTAACCTTTCCGGGGCCTGGAAGCATTCTCCCTCCCATTGTGTACAAGTATACGTGCTTACCTGTCTAGCTGAATACGATACTCTGCAGATTCATCTTCGACATCGATATGTGCAACTTGATAGTAGTTAGCATTAATATTCGTTACGTCAACCTAGTCAGTGAGTTATTGAGAGCTTTTGAACGCCATGTGGGCATATATAAAAGCAAAAATGTCCGCTACTCGATTCCCAGACCGTTTCATACCGAAGACTTCAAAATGGAACCTACTGCTCCGCGTACGTAAGCAATATGGAGTAGGGAATACAATCCAGGAACCACAACTGGAAAGAAAGGTCGCAGGGCCGTTAGATCTGATTTAATCAAATAGTTGGAAGTTGAAGCGTAAAACTAACAAAATTAAAACTCATTATATATATGTTGCTAACGTAGGCCTACTATCATAGGCTGAGCGGAACTCCAGATCTTGTGTGTATGGGGGGGGGGGGGTCGTCCGAACCCCCTGAGCCCCCGGGGCACGGGTCTGTAAATATAATATTGCCGTTGCAATACAAGGGGGCCGTTGGACGAATGATTTCCCAGAGAACAGCAATGCTACCCTGGACAGCTTTACATCCGACTGAAAAAAACTGAAAAGCTTAAAATGTATTTAATCCATTGACACCAAAGTTTCCATCAATACCAAGATGATTTGATTGAAAATTTAGCCTACACTCGCTCGTACCTTTCTTTTATTTCTTACTTGAAATCTTGTTTTATTGACAGGGCCCATTCATTGAAGTAAGGGTTAACATGGCTAATGGGTGCGCTTTTGCTGTTGTAGCTCGACAAATTACTGACCGTTTGACCATCACGAAGAAAGGCGGTTTGTTGAAATCATCTACGGACAGTAGAATATCCCTCACATATCCTGTAGGCATCAGTAGTTTAATGACAGCCTCACTTCAGGTAAAGACCAAACTTTTTTTACTAACATTTTAATAGACAATCTCTAGAGCTTCTCGTCCAGACAACCATCTCATTTCATTACAGAGTCTGAGCGTGCATTCAGACAAAGTGATACTAACCGAGGGGAGAGGAGGGGAGGACTTCCTTCGTTAGAAATGTCGGTTAGCAGAGACGAAATATTCTAAAGTGTTCTGATCGGTTGATTGATAATTGAAAGGGAGGGTGTGTTTCTACGGGG
The DNA here is from genome assembly GCA_037179385.1 of Holothuria scabra. Taxonomy (NCBI): domain Eukaryota; kingdom Metazoa; phylum Echinodermata; class Holothuroidea; order Aspidochirotida; family Holothuriidae; genus Holothuria; species Holothuria scabra. The sequence goes on from CM074193.1 coordinate 8,200,334, forward strand.
GGGTGGGGGGGGGGCAACGCTTGGCTGTGGCTGCAAAACTTTATCTTTAAAACCCGGAACACACAGTCGGTAATATATAAACACAGTAATCACAAGACCAATGGCAACGATGTTTAGTGTAACTATACCTACTTAATGAAACACATAGACTTATTAATTATTAAATTATTAATTTAGAAATAAGAATTCCGTAAATGTGGGATTTGCATTGTTAAAGTGTATAACTTTATACATGTATACAACAATACGAATAAAATGTGAGGGAACCTGGTACAATTGTGGACACACATTATATCATGTTCGTTTCACTTCTTTAAAGTTGTTAAGTACGGTATACTGATGGTAAACAGGTTAAGCATTGAACGATGTGCTTTAACCACACCTAATATCATCTTGATTCTTAACGACAGCATCATTGTACCGTATTGTTTTTACTTCAGGTACAACCAGCCGAGCAGGCTGTCAGTGAACTCAGATCCAGGATGAAACATTGTTCTGATTTGATAACAGCCAGCCCAATACTTCACTTGACTCATTCTTCTCGGAAAGGATTTGATCAACCTGTTACTTTGGCGTTATCATGCCCACCTAATCCCTTCAAAACATCAACAAGTTCATCTTCATCCAAGGCTGATGAGAGGCAAGAAAAGAGCGATAAATCTGGAGGAATGCCCCCGTCTAGAGAGGATGGACTTGTTATTAGGTAACATCATACGTTGTCTATATCTAATCATTACATCCTGACCAATTTTTAGGGTGGGAATTTATCAAATCCCAGCAAACACAGTACGTCCAAAATGTTTTGGTTTGGTGATCAATTTGTCTGTTTATTCTTTGTCCAATAATGCGCAAAAACGTTTGAAAAGCTTGTTCTATTTTTCAGACCAAAAGACCAACGTGCTATGATAAAACACTTAGTAATGTAACTTGTTAATAAAACTGTTAAAAACTTTTTTCCAACAAAAATGTAGCCTCTGGAAAAACTTTGGGTCAATTTATTTGTTTACACGTATCATCTTTCACTCTTTGTCTGAAAAATGCGTTGTAACAATGAGTCAAAAGTTCACAACACAACATCCTTCAAAAGGTCTCTCAAAGACTTTCTTGGCACAGAACCACGTTTTCAAAATATTCAGGAAACGTACGTGTCTTTGCCGGGATATCCTTAATTAGAGGGCAGGAGCGGGCATCCCAAATTGAAGTCGACTGTCCAGTTTTATGATTGGCTGTTGGGAATCATGTGACATGTTTTCTCTTCAAATGTGAAATTTACCAGAAATAACTGCTTGGTTTACCTTGAATATGCAATAGTAAAGTCCATAAAATGTAATGAAAGATACTTTGAAGAGAATTGAGATGAAAATTGTGCTGTTTAGCTTTTCTTTAAAACCAGAATGCAAAAATGCATTGAGGTTTCGATGATACATAAATGTTCTGTTTCAAAGAGTGCCATCATGCACCATTATCTTCTCATTCAAAAGTTATACTAGAATGTTCAAAATATAATTTTGTCATTCCAGATGACCTTTTGACCTTCAAAAAAAGTCATACATAGCTAGACATACAAACAACACACAGACAAATGGACAAACAGCTATCTTGAAAGATCATATTTCAAAAGGTTTCCGGGCTTTGACCCCTGGAGACCCCAGATGATCTTTCATATCTGCCAAAACCATGTGGACCATCCTCTGACCATAATGCATCCACATACCCAAATATGAAATCTATCCAAGCTTCCTTCCTTGAGATATCGTGTTAACGAGGTTTTCAGACTTTGACTACCGGTGACCCCAGATGACCTTTGACCTCCGCCAAAATCAATAGGGACCGTCTTCTGACTATAACGCATCCACATACCGAATATGAAAGCTGTACAAGTTTCCTACCTTGAGATATTCTGTTAACGAGATTTTCGGACTTTGACCCCCGGTGACCCCAGATGACCTTTGACATCTACCAAAAACAAAGGGGACCATCTTCTGACTAAAACACATCCACATATCAAATATGAAATCTATCCAAGTTTCCTACCTTGAGATATCGCGTTAAGAAGTTTTTTAGACTTGGACCCGTGGTGACCCCTGATGACCCAAGGTAACCACCACCAAAAACAACAGGGACCATGTCCTGACATTTATCCATCCACATATCAAATATGAAATCTGTCAAAGCTTCCAAACTTGAGATATCGTTTTGACGAGATTTTCAAACTTTGACCCCCGGTCTCCCCAGATGACCTTTGTCCTCCACGAAAAACAATAGGGACCATTTTCTGACTATAACTCATCCACATACAAAATATGAAATCTATCCAAGTTTCTTACCTTGAGATATCGCGTTTACAAGGTTTTCCGACTTTGATCTCTGGTGACCCCAAATGACCTTTGACCTCCACCCCAAAACAATAGGGTTTTTCCTTTCAATATGGCTCATCTATGTACCAAGTTTGAAAACTGTCAGACATTCCTAACTTGAGATATCACAAAGTGTCACAAACACACACGCACACATACACACACACATACATACACATGCCATTATGAATGCATAGGTTTCTCTTATCATCGAAACCAATAAGTTGGGGGCTGCTCTTTACCTTTAACGCGAAGTTACTTGTTTGAACTGATATTTTCGATCACAAGGGAATGTGTGGGATGAGGAAGAGGTAAAGAGAAAATTCAAGGTTTTATTGGCCAAACTATCCGAAAAGGAGGCGCAGCAACGTTGATCCTCTCCAAGACGACTTGTGCTGAAGGCTACCGAAAGCAAAATTTTGCGTCCAGTAATATCGGGCTTTTGTTAAATTTTATCCTTGATCTTTTGGACAGAAATATGAAAAATTAAAAAGTTGTCTTTAAAATTTAAACATTTGGAAAACCTTGGGCTTCATTGAACGATTTGCGCTTAATATGTGCAAGTCGATTTTGTCTCACCCATGCATGCAAGACTTCCCAAGAAATTTTCCCGACAGTGCCGGTTCTTTCCGACGAAGAAATACACCCATTTCCCATTAGACCTCAAAAATTTTAATAATCTACAGAGCAAGTTTCTCATTTTTATAAAGGACTAAATTGAGAGGAGATCTGAAGTTTAATTTGATTTTTTCTGATAGAATTTGTTTTCCAACTAAAATGTTTCCAAGATAAGTTCATACGGTACGTATACACTTAGTTTTATGAATTATGTAAAGGTGGATATTATTTTTTGGAACAACAAAATCCTCGGTTAGGCTAATTTTACACAGAGAACGTTTTCGTTTTGAATCGTGACCTGAATGTCAAAAAACAATTGTTTAGAACATGAACATGCCAAGAATGTCTGATTCACAATTAGGACAATTTACTGATAATTCCTTGGTACAACAACTGGAATTTCCTGTCCAGTTCACAATTTTCTGTGGCATCCATTTGCTTAACTGTTTAAGTGTGTTTTCTCGTTATTGTTAAGTAGGTATCTTACTTTAAATGTACTGATTATTTCTTATTTTATAGGTCATGTAGCACTTCGTCTGAACCATACAAAAAAGACACACTTGTTTGAACTTTTTCTATTTTTTGTCATGAAGGTCTACCAAGAGCAGTATCTTTGGAGGAGACCCCTCGGAGGACGCCCTCCATCTTCTGCATCGACCACTAACAGCTAAGTCCTGGGTCACACTGGACGAAGTACCCATCAGGCAGACCCGTAAAGATATAGTGACCGTGGACCTTGACAAACCATACAACAGGTTTGTATTATCAGCATTTTAAAGGACGATAAAATCGCTTCCAAAATACAATGCCTTTATTTTGTGATCTAGTACAGTAATTTGAACGGTTTTAAAATTTCCCCGAATGAAGACTGAAGATGAAAAGTGGCATTTTACATTGTGATATGTAGACCATCGAACTTAGTACAGCAATAAGGCCGAGCGAAGAGGCAACACATTCTAAGTTTTACACCAATATAATGCACTGACATGATATTACATGATCAAATGTATCTCTTAATGAGCTGGAAACATGTTGGTTCTTTTTCACCTTTTCTCCAGATTGCTTGTTCTGAGAATGACTGCCGATTGTCGTTATCCTGTGGAAAATGTTGCAAACACATTCGAACAAGCTCTTCAGATAAAATATTCTAAAATAATCCTCGCACATAAAGTCGACGATTTAGAAAATGCTGTCGTACTGTGTGTGCCGAGCCGACAAGTTGAGGGCGTGCTTCGAAAGCTTGCGTCGGATGGGTACGAGGCCCCGTCCGAGATGAGCGAGGAACTTCCCTTGACTGAAGGAATGGAAATAGAAATGAGGTAAGAGACAAAATAGCCAGCCTGGGAGAGATTGCTAGCAACAGACGTAGCATTATCAATGTTCGAGGGAATTGGTATGTTAGGTTTATTCTTTTTTTGATGATTTGGTCGCCGACGTAGCAGGCTTAACGGCGTAGTTCTTGTTCAGATATACGCTTGAAAAGCTTGAAGGGGGTCGGGGGATGACTTCGCTAGCTCCATGTGGTAATGGTTGGGTGGTTTTAAGGTTTTGAAATCTCTTTGTTTTTTATGGAATCCGACGATTTTGGTTATTGGATTTATTTAGTTCGGCAAGCCGAACTTTGTCCGTTTGATTTTTCCAGTCTGATATTTGTCTGTTTGAACACGCTCGTCATGAACACCGTTCACTATGAATAATCAACGCATTGGGACAAAAATGAAGTATTTATCTCTGTTAAATTTTAGGATCTTCTAAAAAGAGCCCAAAATCCCGAGCGTTGCTTTGCATGCTAAGTGTGGCACTGAAGCGATGAAACTTAAACCAGGCAATCAACCACTTAAAATCGCCTAAATCTCCAGCTGAGCATGCGCGAATACTTACAACTGGTACAGAAACGTTTAAATATCATCTGCTTTGTGCTTAAAAGATACGTTTATTTACATTTTATGTCCAGCTGTGTTTTGAAAAGTTGGCAGATTTTGTTTTTGGCACACAAAAGTGATCATGGCACGCCGAGTTCCAATAATTTTCCTTTTAAGCACTGACAAATTTCTCTCTCATCAACATTCTCATTTTCTTCGTTTGTAGATTTACGGGAAATATCAAAGTAGTGAACCATGAAATAGTTAAAATGATCTTCCACTCTCAGCGACGGACCAGTATCGACCTCAGACTTGACGTAGCTAACCCGTATGGTAACTACAGTTCGTCCGATTACCGCGGTATGCTGGAGTTTTACGGTAAACCGAAAATCAAGCTGCAAGACATGGAAGATCCTGAAGAAATTCTCCTGAGAGAAGCAGAAGCCAAAGTAGAAGCGAAGAAAGGACAAAGAAAGGAAGAAAAGAAAGATAAGAAATCTAAAGAAAACAAAGAACAAATTCAAAATGTCGGCAATGACACACCATACCAATTGTGCAAGATCCCCGTTTCGTTGCCTAAAGTAAGTGACTATCAAACGTATTTGAAATAGGGGCGATCCTACACGCACTTTCGCTTTCGATATTGATTACTTTCCAAGGTTTCCTGTATTTTTGTTTTGATCTATGATTTAGAGAGAGAGAGAGGTCAATGTTTTAGGCGTTACTCTATTTTGCGTTTTGAGCGTCCATTGAACAACAATTGTTACGACGGTGCTGTCGTGACGCGTATTGATACCACCGTCCATCTACCGAAAGCATGATCAGTGAATTCAAGCACATCATTTAACTTCCTGCACCTTTTAAAATTCCACACAGGCCTATTTTTTCTTATCCTATTGCTATACTCTACCCAATTTCGATACCGTATATTAGGTTACACTGTTCTTCAAGCATTACAATTGCCATAAAGATAAAAGTTCAGTCTTGACCGAAAACTCTCATCGAAATTTCGTGTTTTATTTACACAGCGTGATCGAGAGGTAGATCTCACTGTCAGCCAAACTCGGGCAAAAATTGCAGATGTGTCGGGCATTACATGTAACGCAAATTTAGAATGGCTGGCCGGTGAACTGGGAAACGAATGGGAATCCCTTGCAGCGTACCTCGGAGTAAAGTCTAACAGAATGCAGAGTATAAAGAGAAACTTTCCAGGCAATCAAACAGCTCAAATATTCAACATGTTAGTAACTTGGAGAAGTCGAATGCCAAAGTCGTATGACAAGGAAAGAAAACTTCTCAGAGGGCTGGTAAGATGCGGACGATACGACCTCTCGGAAGAACTGAAATATAGAGATGAGGAATTTGAAGAAACAGACAATTAGCAAGTCAGATCGATTTCTGGTTGTACATTTGTTTTTGAAATAAAGTGCACAATGTCAAACGACACTAAAAACTGTTTCCAGGGATCACATCCGGGTTTGATACAACAGCAAATTTTAAAGCACCGACTGGGATTCTTCTGAAATTACGGAAATGAAAAGTTTAACGTCAGTGTTAGAGGTATATTTTATTTCTAGCTATGGGGTTTTACGGATCAGTTTTTAAACAACTGGTTTTAACTTGGACCGGTCTAGCTATGATATGCTGGAATGTACTTTAAAAAATAAACCAAGGTTGCTTTTTGCTGGAATAACTTGGTAAGGCCTCTCTGTACAACACGCTACGCATACGAACAGGAAGTGTTCAAGGTCATAAATCATTTTTTTATTTCAAAGGGAAACAAAGCAGGTTGTATGAGTTGTGCACCAGAAAGTCATAAACTATTGCGAGATGGGCTATTTTGTTTTAAGAGAATAAATTTCAACATCTCAACAATGGAACAAGCTATGACGATGGGATTTGGATGAATAACATTCATTTCTTAAGCTCTAAAATATGTAATTTTAAGGGTCTAGACTTTAGGCATGCTTTTAATCGGAGGTAGTCCAAATGGTAGCAAAGAAATTGTACAGCTGGTTCAGTTCTTCTCTATATTGACTTTTCGATGTAAGTAGGGATGGGCAAGGAAATGGAAGTTCCCAAGATTTACACAAACTTAGATTTTGTATCATGATTTCTTTCAGAACATAAATAGCCCTATATTCCTATTTCAAAATACAGGAAAAGGCAGTGAATTAGTGCCTTTACTCCATCATAATACAATGGCATAAACACATAAAACCCATCAACTTGGGGGCTTGCTTCTTGCTTCTAAGGAACAGGCAACCAAATTAAACCCCAAAATTCACACTGTCCTGTATCACTTTCGCAGTTCATTCATGTGGGCTTTGCTTTTGAAAATCGGTCTCCTGAAAAATCGTGGATTCAACAATGCTAGCTTCTGTAGCAATGAAAGAACAAAGACTCAATCAATTCAGGCCTATGACTGTAAATATTTGAAGTGAACATCTAGGAAAGTCAAAGTCAAAACAAATACGTCAAATGATCATGACTTTCTGTGAAGAATAAAACTTACATATTGTATTTAAAAGGTGTTTTCCTGGTAACACTTGCAGGTTTTACTCTTCACAAAAGTCTTACTAGCAATTCACATTTATTCCAATTGATTAGTAGCTACCTATGTGTAATAATCTCCTCCACATTATTTTGTTCATTTTTTACAATGCCTTAGTTATAGAATAATAAACTCAAAGAAATATTATTAAGGCACAAAATGCAAAAGGGGTCACTGATTGTAGTCTATTGAGCTGAGAAAATAAAAGAAATAGACATGGAAAAAAATGAAATAAAAACCTATGTGCTTTGTAACTGTCCTTCATTATTTTTTTGCTTTAATACAGGTGTTAACTGATGACAGCTGACTCCACAACAATTTAATATGGAGCAAAGGACATTTACTTACAATTACACACACACATGGCCTCTTGAAATCTCAGAAAGACCTTTTCAACATGCCATGCCAAATGATGATATTCTCTAACACAGCTTATAATCAATGCAGACTCAACTTGTTGACCAGGATACTCACTAACAGACTCATGAATAGTTATGACACAGGGAATGAAATGGGTCATCTTAGGTGAAGACATGCCAACCTAGCATCATTAGTTCAAACACAGTGATGACCTGGGCATATGTGTAGACACTGAAGGACAGCGAGGGTGTGGAGGGGGGATGTGTTATAAATATACCAACAAGGGCTGTTCATGTCAGCTATTTCCATATGCAGGGCAGCAGTATAATATAAGGCTTCTTTACCACTGCTACACTATACATCAAAAGTCTAAAATCCTGATTATTTTCTCCAAATGTTTCTATTTCATGTCACACTGTTCTGTATTTAACATCAACACAGGGCTTCTTCACCACTGTCATTAAACTTACCAAAGTCAACTCAACTATCATACTGTCCATACTGTCCATAATGACCAAAACCTGATATGATTGAATGTAGTGAATTGACAAAATTTCCTTTCAACTGATGAAAAATGATTACAAATGTTTTTTGCTGGAAGGGTTAGTCAAACTGTAGATTTTGCAGTAATGCTAGTATCTTCCATATGGTATTTCTTTTGGCTGAATCATGGACTTCCTTCAGAGGTCATAGCACTTTTAAGTCTCAAAATCTGCATGGAGTAGGACATGTATACCAATACAGCTCAAGGTAAGCAGCTGAAATGGTTTCTTTACAGAGTATTTGATTCCCTTTCTCTAGCTAAAGCAGAGAATCATTTATCCAGTATTTCATTGCATTTGTTGCACAAGATGGACAAATTGCTATACAAATACAAAGTTGTACAGCACATTTTGGGGTTTTAATGAAGTTGTGATTGAGGAGCCAAGTAGCAGCAAGATTGATATTCACTGTGAAGGCCCCATAGGTCCATCCATTGACAACTTTCCTTCATTTTCTCATGTCACTCCTATCAGTTTCATTTCTAAATCATATCACGTCTTGATACAGTTTTTCCAACAGAAACCATCATCTCTTTTTCCAAGTGAACTTCTTTCTAGCTCTCTTCTGTCCAGGCTTTTTACGTTCCTTGATGCGCGGATCATTTGTAAGGAGTCCAGCTAAAATAGGCAGATAAAATAGGTACTTGTTGACAAAGAGTTTTACTAAGAAATTGTAACGGATATCAACACATGATTGGGACCCTGGTTAAGATAGTAAATTGAGTTCAGTGTAATTGGAGATCAAGTACTAATTTTACTGTATGTTTTGTAAAATCTTACACTTACATAAGACTTTGAAAATTTTTCACTTTTCTCCAGCAGTTACACATTTTTTATTGTGGAATTCAGCAGAAAGTTTCAACCCTGCTACTGTATATAATTTCCACTATGGCCAAAATGCTCATAGTGCTTATCAAAAAAAATTCAACAAAATTTCTCACCTTGTCGCATTTTTTCCACAAATTCTTCGTCCACAAAACTTCTAAGGGCCTTTGAAATGGCCAACCTAATGGCCCCTGACTGGCCTGATGGTCCACCTCCTTCTGTTGTACACTCAACGTCAAACCGGTTCAACATGTTCGCAAAATGAAGAGGAAAGAGAATATCCTCCCTGTGTGTCAAATCAGAAGAAAAATCAACTAGAGTAGAGCAAAAGTCACAATGTTATATTCTCTGTGCGGAGAGCTGTAGTGTTTAGAAAACGTAGCCTATTTTACTGTATTATTTTAGTGTTTACAGAGGAGGGGGGGAAGGGGAATCTGATCTGGATTCTAAGTCCCCTTTTAATGTTAAATGGTCATGAATGGATCAAATGCTTATTTAATGGTTACACTATTATTCAAAAAAATATAAATACTACAGATAATTTTCTCTTGTCACATTTAAAAACCTGCTTTTCAAATTTATTTCAAAGTCTCTTAAATACATATGCCCCATATAAACATTTTCATAGTTTAATATCAAACCAATTTGTCTAAACATAAAGATGGTATGACAAAATCGATTAAAGTCTCACCATTACTAAACATGTTGCAAAACTTTTCCAAAGCAGACCACTTGAAAGAAATTGTGACATATTTTAGTAATAACGTCACAAATCACTTATTAAATGTTCAAACAAAACTTTAATTATTTCTTACCTGTGACACAATTGATAAAAAGTTCTCAAAAGTTCTTCACCATTGATTGTTATCTTGCCACTTCCTCCATCTCTCAAGATGACACTTGCGGTCGAAGATTTCCTCCGAGAGGTCCCATGACTGTAAAACCTTCCATTTTCATCCTTCTGGAGCTGAAAATTGTGACAGGTGAATTTTTTTAGCATAATTTATCGATACACTAAACTGAAAACTTAAGATTTCAAAATAAGTTTTTCCACAAAGAACATCATAAATATTGGGGCACATTCCATGTTACCAGAACTCAAAACTTAATTTGGAATATGATTTGTTAAAACATAGTTCAATCTTCAAAAAAAATGTGTTTTTCCTGCAAAAAAGTCTCATTTCCCACAACACTGTTCTGCATAGATCAAGCTAAATTTCCCTCTAATTACCCAAATTTCCTACAAATCTCATGATTTTCCTCCAAGGAACTTCCAAAATTGCTGATTTTTTAACCCATGTTCCTCAAAGAAGTGCAACCTGCTTGTTGGTTGCAAGCAGTAAATCCATCAATCCACATTTAGGGGTATTTCTTTCTTGGTGGTGTGGGTTTATTGTGATATTAAATCATTTCAGCTAGCAGCCATTTAGTAGGTCCTCTTCAACCTGTTCTCTCCACACTGGTTATTTGCTCAATTTATTTTTGAATACAATACAACTGACAAATAGTTTACAAAACCTGACTCACATGAAGGCAAACGAAAAATATACAACTCTAGGCAGAATGCAAAACTGCACTGAGGTTTCGATGATACTGTATAAATGTTCCATTAAATAAAATGTCATGATGTCCCATATTTTCTTCAAATGTTATACTAGCATGTTTTAAAAATGATTTTGTGTTACCCCAGATGTCCACATACCAAATATGAAAATCTATCCATGTTTTCTATCTTGAGATGTTGTGTTAACAAATTTTTCAGACTTTGATCCCTGGCGACCCTTAATGTCCTTTGACCAAAGCAAATGGGCCATCCTCTGACCAAAACGCATCAGTATACTACATATGATTTCGATCCAAGTTATCTTTCTTGAGATATTGTGCAAACAAGTTCCAAACTTTGACCCCTGGTGACCCCAGATAACCCTTTGACTTCCACCCAAAACAAAACAGACCATCTTCTGACCATAAAACACCTTCATACCCAATATGAAATCTTTGACCCCTGGTGATCCCAGATGACCTTTGATATCCATAAAGAAACAATAGGTTCTACCTTTTAATATCAGGCATCTATGTATCTCGTTTGAAAACTTTCAGGTATTCCCTTCTTGACATATCATGTTAACAAGCAAAGCAAAGCCATCATAAATACTGAAATACCGTACTCCAGAATAAAAAGGCCGAAGGAGAAATGTAAAAGTATTACCAATATGCTTTGACTGGTGGACATGATACGTTGATACTTGATAGTAAATTAATACTCTCCTCTTTTCACCCAAGTCTACTTACATACTTTATTTGGGTAATTTTGTTAGTTGGATAAATGAGATTTGATGACACACCAACAGGAATGTGTAATATATTGTCCACTAGAAAAGAAAATGGTGCAATGTTTGGGTAAAAGGAACTAAAAATGTAAAAGATATACCAAGTTCCACTAAAATGTGCAGGCAAATGTGAGTCATATCAAAGATTTCTATTAAGTTCACTTTTGTCAAGAAAGCCTCTAGTAAGGGAAGAATTTGAGTGCTGAAATAAAGTCTACATGTCCAGACACAGCCTAGTGCCTCTGGCGATTAAGAGAGAATTCATGACCGTCAACAATAATGTGTCTGACAGTAAGAGTACAGTCACACGGTATACAATATGGTATTTCATCCCTGAGCAGTAAATTGACATGGGTAAGGTAAGTGTGACAGGATGTGAGCCCTAGTCAGGGCTAAATCATCTCTCTGTTTACTAGGGAATCCCCAGTCCCGACTGTCGCTATAACTTGGTACAGTTGGTTCACTTTTATTGGGATGCACCAGTCCAAAGAACACATGCAGTCACTATAATCTGAAGCAATGAAATTTCTCTATTACAAATACATTTATCAACAATCACAATAAACTAACAGTCATATTTAGTAAAACACTTACTGGTTCGATAACTTCCTTGCTGAGCACAGCTTCTATTTTCTGTCTGAATTTCAATATAAATTCTTGAGCTTCAATTGCAAATGGTTGTCTCAAGATTCTCTCCAGTAAATTAATGAATCTCTCATACTGTAAGATGAAAATAACAATTTGTATTTCATAATGACTCATGAGACTTTAGCCAGGATTTTGATTTGAGCATCTCATTTGGTGCTGGCACAAACACAAACATACCATCTACATCATAGTTTGAGGATGGAGACCTGATGGCATGTTACAGATCTGACAACCTACCAGAATGGAAAAGAGGAGCACCACCTATGTTCCAGATGTCTGCCTTAGGGCCCCTTGTGTGGTCCAGTGGGTAAACTACTGGATTTTGAGTATTTTCAGGTATGTCCTGAAGACATTTTGAGCCCTAGTAGCAATCAAAAATTTGCAAACTGATTGTTTAATTCCATGCCAAAATTTACAATGCCTACCAACCCATCAGATACAGAAACTGACCTTACCACAGACCCTCATCCAAATAGCAATTACAAAGCACAAAGCATTATGGGATAGTGTTTTGGTATGCATTATATTTTTTAAATAGCATTTTACTGTAGCAAAGAATAATACACACCAACATTCTATCCCACAATTCTTTGTAATAGTTATTTGGAAAAGGGTCTATTTGAGCACAATACCTCAACTGATTAAAACTCTAATAAGCAGAAACTTTCATAACCACCAATATCTTCAACACTCCTGAAAAAAAAATCCACTATTTCAAGAAACAAATGATAACATTGAACATGTATGATCATCATGATTCCAGTTTTACTGAAAATCAAAACATCAAATAGGAAAATCAGAACACAGCAAATTTTGGCATAAAAAAGCAGAATCATTTCTATTAAAGTGGAACAGTTGGTAGCTCTGATGTTGTCCATTGGTCCACTTCAGAGCCCTGATGGGACTGATATTACCTGCAGTCCAAGCGGTCTATATGGTGTGCAAATGCAAAAATGATGTCTTCAGCTCTTGTATTTTGTAGCTTTTGTGCAGCCTATGTGCAGGTCACCTACACCAATTCAACTTTTACCAGCTTCTTTTATTAGCTGTCTGCCTTTTGTTTTGGCCGCTGAGCTATAGCTGACAGTCTGTTCATGTGGCAGAGTAAAATACACATTATGTTAATAGAAGTCAGAAATGCTCTCCTGTAAAAAATATACACAGTACTTCTTAAAACATTTGTGAAAATAAAAGCACATACCTCTGTATCTTTCAATTTTTCTAACACTATTTCCTCTAAGGCAAGTTTTCCAATCCACTCACTTCTTGCAAGATTTCTAGAGAAAACAAAATATGTGAAAGTCAGTAGCCACTAGTTTAAGAGATTTTTTTGACAGTCATTTGAGTAGTTCCATATTTAAAGCTTTTCATTTTATCTCTCCTAGAAGTGATAGCAAACACCATAAAGCAGTTACACATATGTGAAGCAACCCTATAAAAAAGGTTAATTGGAATTTCTTGTGTGGTTTTCCAAGTCTTGGGAGCAAAATAAGTTGAAATCTTCCTGTCACTTGGATAGTAACTACAGTTTGGAGACCCTGAGATTAAAGGGTACAAAATAAATATACCTTTCCAGAACTGAAAATGAGATTTCATACCAAAGCTCCACTCCTCATCTCATTGAATGAAAGGTTGTGACTACCATTAACCAATACATTACGTAAATAATCTGTCAATACCTCTAGTTCAACCTTCGCATGAAACTGTTCCTTTCAGGAACCCACTTTATATTATTACAGCCTGGAAAAATTTCAAATTTCTCTGTACTAGGACATTTAAATGTCAAATTGAGCTAGTCATTCAATAAAATGCATTTTATAATTTCTGAAATTTCAAAGCACCCAGTATGAAATTCCAATAGATGAGATGCTTTTAAACTACATACTGTAAGGATCTACCAAAACTAGTGTAGTGTGTACAAATGAGACTCTCTAACAGTTGTAGCAAAATGTTGCTTAATGCTTACACTTGTGGGATACCATCTAATGACTCTCCTCTCTGAATCAAAGCATCTTCTTGCTGAGTAACTTTATTCAACCAATCAGCTGCTTCCTGAAATGGAACAAACAAAGGAAGCTCATCAAATTAAAAAAGTATGGCATTGGAAAAAGAAAATTATTCATATTTAAGCAATATAAACAAATCAACTAAACCACTTTTAAATTGTTTTTAAATCAAACTGTACAATGTTTTCAATTTTGCATACGTATTTTAACTTTCCGAGAAATTCTGAACATCTTCTTTTCCAACAATAAAAAATGGAAAGAACCAAATATTAAAAGGTAATGAATGAATGAAAGTGAATGAAATTTTAAGTCAAATTCTATCTTTCATATGTGACAGTATGATTTTTTCTGTTAAAGTTCCCTTCCATTAACTGATAAATTTTTTTAAATTACGAGCAAAGGAAACAGTTGTTACCCAAAGTAAAGTTGATGCAAACAGGTATCATGTTATCTCCTCCAATAAAAAACAGGTTGTGAGTTTTTCATTTCTAGTCTTTTCTTTTTACCATGAAATACTGTAGAAGCAGATCTAATGAAACATTTAACTCATAAAAGGGAAGAAGATCATATTTAAAGATGCCAATGCCTCCAAAGTACTGAAATTTTGTATTAAAGCATGTCATTATGGACATGCTGGGAAAAGCCGCTTAGCTACTTTTCAAATTTGGTACCTGTCATAGCAAGCACATGGCAGGAACCTTGCATTAAGTCAAGTTAAATAGAGTCTATTGAGTGTGTGCATTGATCCATTAAGCTACTTAGGAAATGTCCAGAGAACAGCATAATGAAGGCATTGTGATTGCATTCTTCTATGACACTGAACACAAAAGTGGCGATGGCTGTCAGAATGTATCTTTCTTTTGCTTGGGTTATTCAAATGTTTCAAATGAGCAAAGGGTAGGTTCCTATCACAGAGCATGAACTGGGTGTTCACTCTGAAGAAAAACAGACAGGGTAAAACATTCTCCTCAAGTTGACAAGTATTAGGTTCCACTTAGTGTGTGGCAAATAAAGTCATATGCAAAATGTTTTCAAAACACTGTCTACACATGCTACCTGTATCTTTTGACTTTGATTTCAATAAGCAAGCTGTTAGGGAGGAGAGACAACTTGTCAGTGGGGTGCGCAGGTTTTTTGAGGTGGGGGGGAGGGCCAGTATGTCTATCCCCACGACTGATGTGGAGGTGGAGATCAATTCAAAGGGAATTGCTCCCGTGTAAATTCCCCTGACTGGGTTGTTTCCCCCGACTACATACAGAAGTGGGGGGGCATGGCCCCCTGGCCCCCCTATTGAGCATACCACTACAACTTGTATAGAATCTTTGCAGCAATATTTGTTATGTACCGTAATCCTGCTCTTCTCTTCAAAATTCTTATCTCAATTCCTAGATCAATTAGTATCACCGATGTACTGGCAAAATGCCAAAACGAAGACACACTACACAATCTTATCTTCATTAACTTCTTGTTGCAAGCCATCATGATACTATATGAAATTGCTGAATTTTGTTCATTACTGGTTACAATCATTTTAATTTCTCATAGTTTCTTTGTACAATTTCATCACAAAATACATTTCAGATTTGTTTAAAAGTTATCTGGAAATGTGCCAAATTTGAACAAAACATTTTAGATTTCAACAATATTTTCAACTCAGATTAGTGCAGATATAAAGGAACTAATTTATTTCAACTGCCACTGCCAGTCACTTAATAAAATATTTTGATTAGAGTTGAAAACCTGTCCAAAACAAAACTTATTTCAAAGCACATTCTAACAAAGACAATTGTTCTTGCATTATTTGGGTGTGAAAGGGTCAGGGTACTGTTTAGTCAGGAAAAAGTCAACAGTACCTAACAATGGACACAAAGAAACCTGTCATTTGAAGTTTGATACTTAAATGGGAAAACTATGTTCTCAAGTACCTAGATGAAACAGCAACGACCATTGTGTCTCATTTTTAACAGCTCCCTGTTTCAATCAAAGAACAGTCACCATCTTACAATTTTTCTTTCCCCTAACCATAAATGTACTTGGGTAATGAGCAGGGTTGTTACCACGCAGACCGCACCAGGCCACAGCTCTCAAAATAACCACCCCGTACTTGCCATCAATATCAGCATCATTGCCCGGCAAAAATTTCTTACCCTAACTGAATACTGTATTTACTCTAATAAACACCAGGGGGCGTGAAATTTTCATGAAGGGGGGTCTATTAGAGTCAAATTTACCGGCAACGAATCTACCATTCCCACTCCAAGCACATCAATGAAGAGGGGTATGTTTTAGGTTGATTGACATGAACAAAAAAATTGCAGAAACATTTTTTGCAACATTATATGGGACTTGATGTGATTTTGTGGCAATAAGGTAGGACTTATTCCATTTACATTTTTTTCAGGAATTCACATTTTCACCACACATTTAATGTGACAAAAAAAGCAAGGGGGTATTTATTAGAGAGGGGGCGTTTAATAGATTAAATACGGTATAAGTCTTAGATTTCTTTAAAATTTAGTGATAACCCCTTTTTTGTAAGTACTCTCCAATCTGCCAAAATTATCTGACAAACCTTAAACCACTCCCTTAGGACGGTGACCACAAAATACCTGGCTCTCAAAATGGTCTGGTGACAACCCTGGTAATGAGTATTTGCCTTACATGTAGAAACATATCCTGACATACTCACATGCATTAGATTAAAGTAGTTTGGTTTCCCTGTATAAAATAAAAAGCTAAATGGTCTACCATCATTATCAAACTGAGCAGCTTTTTGAGGAGGATAGTAGTCTTTGGGAGGATGTAACATTGGTCTTGCCCTCTTCTCAAAGAGACCAGATGGGAGAAGGTAATTGATGGACCTCTGTAATCAAAACAAAAATTATACGAAAGGAAAGCAATGTTAAGTCTGCTTTAAATTCTTCTTTCACCATGGATTTGTTAGAAGATGTAACACACTGATCAAATGGAGAGGAACACTGTTGGCCAGAGATGTTATCAAGTCATTCTTTCTTTATGAAGCAATAAGTCAAGTCAACCACACTCATTTTAATGACTTGAGTCAAGTCATGACTAAATCACAGTGTATGTTTATCAGGGAAAATTGGTCAGAAATTTTCAAGTCAGGCCAGCTGGAAGTTGTGACTCTGCTGGATGTATATTGTGGAAATTATCCGTGTGAAATAAAATTTAAAAGTAAGTCAATAAATATGAGCCCCAACATGCTTTGTCAGCAAACCATAAATACTTACATCAATATCTTCTTGAGAAAAATTTTCAGCATCTTCCCCCATCATATTGGCAAGATGACGCCTACTCCTTTCAAAGGCAGCTTCCTCACTCTTGAGTAGTTCATCTGATTTAGTAAGGAAAGAATTCAAAATGTCAGTTTTGAATATCAACCAAGAAATTTATCTTCCCTGAATCTATGCTCCTAAATTATGTGTTCAACCTCTGAATATTTTGTAATCTGTATGGAAAAGATGACAGCAATTTACAAATACACTAAATTAAAGTGCAACCAACAGTCAAAAGAATATGGTAGAAAAAGCTTCCTTAATCATATTGTTGAAGTGCCAAATAATAAATTTTAGTTCATTGATGCAAATGTGTTCACCATCCAGAAGAGGTCCCCAGTTTAAAAATTTTCACCTTTCAGAAACGGCTCAGATATGAAGTAGTGCATTCTGTAGTGTTGTTCTGTTTCCCACCAACATGCTTCCACAAAATTTTATAATTTTTTTAAATGATCTTGATTAATGCAACTTTTGAAAAAACTTCAGGGTGGAATTTTGACCAGGGAAGAACAAGAATCTCATCACACATCAATGTTAAAGTTCATATTGAGTGAGGAAACTATACCATCAAACTGAATGAGACCAGAAAGCCAAAAGGCTTCGTGATTCCTTGCCGCTGAAATGTAAGGCCTTTTTTCACATTGACATTGCTTTGCAATGTTTTTCAATTAACAGGGCCCATAATGTGCCCACAAAGTACACATGCAAGGCATCCAATCTTCCTACATTGAGATCTCCCTTGCCCATTGTGTCCCCAAACAACATTTGACCTCCACCAAAAACTTATGGGACCATGTATTCACTATGTGCTATCTACATGAAAAGTTACAGGACCCTACAAGTGACCTTTCTTGAAAGACTGTGCAGGAAAGCTTGTCAGGCTTTGAACATGCTGACAAATGAACTTTGACCTTTGGGAAAATCAATAGGGATCATCTACTTAATATGACCAATCCACACTCTAAATACAAGCACAGTCACCTGTACCGTTCTTGAGATATTGCGTTTACGAAGTTTTGACCTTTTGACCTCTCATGACCCCAGATGACCTTTGATCTCCACAAAAATCAAGAGGGGATATCTAATCAATATGACCAACCCACACACTAAATATGAGCACAGTCACATGTACCGTTCTTGAGATATCGTGTTTACAAAGTTTTGACCTTTTGACCTCTCATGACCCCAAATAACCTTTGACCTCCACGAAAATCTATAGGGATCATCTACTCAATATGACCAACCAACACACCCAATATGAACATAGTCACATGTACCATTTTCGAGATATCGTGTTTACGAAGTTTTGACCTTTTGACCTCTCGTGATCCCAAAATAAACTTAGATCTCCACCAAAAACAATAGGGATCATCTCCTCAATATGGCCAACCCACAAACCAAATATGACATTAGTCACACTTACTCGTCATGAGATACCGTGTTTACAAGCAATTTCTAAGGAATTTACCTATTGACCTCTCTTGACCCCAAATGACCTTTGACCTCCACGAAAATCAATAGGGATCATCTACTCAATACGACCAACCCACACACCAAATATGAGCATAGTCACATGTACCGTTCTCGAGATATCGTGTTAACTAATTTTTTACCTTTTGACCTCTCATGACCCCAAATGATCCTTGAACCCCACCAAAAACAATAGGGATTATCTACTCAATATGACCAACCCACACACAAAATATGAGCATAGTCACATGTACCGTTCTCGAGATATCGTGTTAACAAGGTTTTGACCTTTTGACCTCTTGTGACCCCAAATGACCTTTGATCTCCACCAAAAACAATAGGGATCATCTACTCAATATGGCCAACCCACACACCAAATATGAGATTAGTCACACTTACTCTTCTTAAGATACTGTGTTTAGAAGCAAAGCGTCACAAACATACACACACACATACACACACACACACACACACAAACGCACGACATCACCATTGCATAGATTCCTTGGTCTACGGCAAGGAATCAAAAACGACACCATTTTACATCACAAAAAAAAAATAAAAAACTTGTCAAGTGAAAATGATTGATGAGAAGGATACATAATTAAGTTTTGTAACATACATATTTGGAATTTTTGACCTTTAAGTCATCTATTGATTGCTTGTAAAAAAAAAAGGCTGAGCAGTACACTGATCAATAAATATTTTTGAAATGCTCAAGTCACGTCTTACCATAAGCTGACCTTCTCTTCTGAGCTGCTGCTATTAAAGATGACAAACTAACATTTGAAGTTTCCTTTTCCTCTGCTGGTGATTCTGATAAAAACCTGACCTGTAATAAAATATGAGTACTTATGAGTGAGAAATTCATCTATTACCAAGTGTTGTGACGAGTCACTGACTCTGACTTGAGTTGACTCAAGTCATATTTTGTGATACCGAACAAAATAACTTGACTTAAATATGTCATGGACTCAAAATCACATGACTTGACTGCAGTTACCACTAAAAATGACTTGACTCAAATATGTCATGGACCCAAAATAAATCACATGACTTGACTGAAGGTACCACTAAAAATGACTTGACTCTGACTGGAGGTGATAAAGACTCAGGTCTAAAAAGAGGCTCATATCTCAAAAACAGACTTGAGTCAAAACACTAGACTCAAGGTGACTCTAAAGACTTGCATGAGGAGCACAAGCAAACAGATCTAAAATGTTTCATCAAATGCACTCTTGTTAAAGAGACTATAATGTACAATTATCACAGTACATCAACAAAGTACTGGCTAGTACTGTACGTACTGTGCGTAATTAGACGACCACATGGAGAACAGTAAACAAAAAAAGAATGCCAACTCTGCTATCCATTTTATACAGCAGTTTGATCCTTGATTAACTCCATTACTACTTTCATAGATTTGTGAAGTTTCACTTAAAGTGGCAATCAGAGCTTTTTCTACAATTTGACTTAGTTCTGAACATCATTTGGAGAAGATTTTGATAAACACTTACAAGAATTAGATCAAAATTTATCAGATCTGAATTTGTTTGAGTGTGAACACTGCTGAAAATTAACGAAAAAATGATCTGTGGTCTCGATCTAACATCATGATTGGTTATTCATGCTTGCTCAAATGGGAACAAGGCCAATAGTTCCAGCATTTTATTTACTTTTTGCTCCATAATATTATTAAAGCAGCACTCACCAACAAACAAATAAAAAGAAAAAAAAAATTAACACTCTCTGTCAAACTATAATTACTTGCTGTGTTGCTCACAGCCTTATACTTGGATGTCTTTCTTAATAGACCACCATTCAGATATATGATCACATGGGCAGTGGAAAAACGAAATGTTCTACTTGTGGTCCTGATATGACTCCAGGCAATATTTTACCAAAAATTATCCTAAACATGTTTAATATTCAGTGCACCTTGTTTTGTGTGACACACCTTTTTTTTAGGTTTAAGTGCAATTTCACTTTCAGTTACATTTTGCCAATAAGCTGCTACCCTGTTTCTGATATATTTATTGTTATTCTAGTAATTTGCAACATCATACAGTATTTTGTATGAAAAGTAAAGTGTGCCTTTATGCTGACCCAAGGATCCAGGAAGGGAGGTTTTTCCCTGCAACCAGTTGCCCAGGAGCTTGATTTTGCTCTTACAGGCTGTAGTTGAGAGTAAGAGAGTTCCAGATTGTTGAATGATCTTTGATTTAACTCAGAGCCAAAATGTTAAAGAGCAGCACAGATTATGCAACATGCACAGAGAGCATTTTCTTTCTTGATATGGCATAGTGTGCCTCTCAGGAATGTAATAGGGTTTGGGTCTGGTCATTTGCACAGGGAGGGGCTCAAGAAATTTTACAAGAAGCTAGAAATAACCAAAGTTGTGAAAATTGGAATTGTCCACAGGATGATTAGGGGAAATGTTTTTCAATAAAAAATCCAATTTTTGTAACTTTCAATGACCAAATATTTTTTTTTTTATAACATCAGGCCAAACAGAACGCTAACCACCCACCACAACCCTCCGCTTATGGAACTTGAGAAAGTAAGCAATCCAATTAAGAGTATGCCCTTTAATATTATAGTTCTGAAGCTTGTTATGCAGTCCATGATGAGGAAATGTATTCAAAGTCTAAGAAAAATCCATGACTATCATGTCAGTCTGTAGTTTATGATCTAGAGACTGAGCTAGGTCATTTGTTGTTAAAAACTTAAAATTAACTGAAATTCACAAGAATGACATTGTCTGAAACCATCTTGCTTACTCGTGATGACCAATTATCTATCAAAATGTTGCATAACACAAGAATGTATCATGTACTCAAATATTTTGCAATAAACTGAGTAAAGCGAGACTGGTCTTTAATTTGAAGCAAGAGAGCAGTCACCTTTTTTTAAGACTGGACAGATACAAGTACATATTAAACAAAGAGGATGGTAAAATACTAGTGTCCAGGGATGTTTCAAAAATAAAACTGAGGCTGAGAGCAGTGGCTACCCCCTTAGCAGACATTTTCAGGATGTGAGCAAGTACACCATTAGGCCCAGAAGCTTCATTTGGATTCAACTCTTCCAATACTGTAGGTTGTGGTGATAACTTCATTCAAATGTCCAAATTTCCTAAAGTTGAAAAAACTTACAGCTAGGATAGGTCTAGTCTATAACTATATGACATTTTGGCCCTAGTTCAGTGGCTGGAAACTATGTCATTCGTGGATATGTCTACCCATAGTAATAGAGTTGTGGTTACAGTTAGGGTTTGGGATATAACAAGCATACATATATGTGTTACATACATGCATACACTATGTAGGTATATGCACAAATGGGAATGTATTTATACGCCTAAGCATGTATGTACAGACCTTGTGCATTGATGACAAACTCGAGTCAACCTCTGAGCAGAACAATGGCCAGGCACATGAATAAATTGCTCTGCACCTGTAGCAGACTATGTGTGTATTTGACTGATTGACAAATCAGCTGTGTGCATTTGTCAGTGTTGGTTTGTTTTGCCCCCAAAGGAAGGCATACTTTCAGCTCTGTGACATCATGTGCACAAGGTCTTTAATTACTTGGCTGTATGTACACTGCATACGTTTATGCATATCTATATCTTTATATAAAAGGTGTACTTTTAGACAGTACTTGCATTGATTGAAACCACTCAACCTCATTGGGGCATTGCCAAGTTCCAGCAAGGGAGGATCACAGAAAACAAACAAACACACAAACTGGCAAGGGCTTTTGTAGCAGAGTTTGCAAGAGCACTGGTCTAGGCCTAAATGCTATACCGGTAGGGTCGAGGGTTCAAATGCCGGTTCTAACATGGCTTTTCCTTCTTCCACAACACTAACCATTCACTTCTTTTCACAGCAAATATATCACACTGCCCTTCTGAGTGGGAAAAAAAAGAAATGCATTTTAGTTGGAAAGAAAGGATTTGGTTTTTCTCTGAAAGTTTTAAGTTTCAGCACCTTCTTTCAAGTTGAGAGCTATTTAAAATGATATCATTCCCACCACTGCTTCTAAATATTTAGTACCAACATTTTGTATCCATTTTGCATTGTGTAACTTGTCCAAGATCTTGCTGGTTTGCATGTAAGAGGTTGTTCCATTTATTGGAAATACTTTACTTTATACATGTTTATAGGAAAAGAGAGTCATTCTCAAGGATGTTACAAACTTGCTAATAACTTGTGAAATAATAATTCCATTTTCAGAACAACAGAGCCTTTAAACTAACTGTTTTTAAAATAATTGGGTTCTAATTGAGTTTCTGTTCCTGGAACTTGCGTCACAGCTGTAGGGTTAGGGGTTAAAGACTCATAGTAATATGATTAGGGTTTAATACGTACGCATAGTTTTAGGGTTACGGTTACATTTACACGCATAGTAACAGGGTTAGGGTAACGTACGCATAGTAATAGGGTTAGGATTACATACACATAGTAATAGGCTTAGGGCTAGGTACCCATAGGTATAGGGTAAGGGTGGGCCACATGCAGATGTACACATGCATAGGAACATGTATACGTACATGTAGGGGTGTATATACCTTTACATATAGGAATATCTATACTGTACACATGTACACCTTCAAGTACATGCTTTGCCATAGGTCTAGGTATATACATATACTGTACCTACTGTATAGCTATAACAGAAAGTATTATTAGATGATAAATTATTTTTAACCCATCCACCAGCAACTGTGCTTGTAGCGCAGTGGGCAAGCAAGCTGGTCTTGATGCTATACCGCTAGGGTCGCGGGTTTGGGTCCCGGTACTCACAATGCTTTTCACTCTTCAACAGCACTATAAACCGTTCACTTCACTCCACAGTACATTCACATAGTGCTGTTTGCCAAGTGAGGAAAAACAAAAAAGGGTTTTTAACTTAAAAAAAAAAAAAATGGGAGAAAAAAAAAACGTAAGTTTCAGGGCCCTCATTTTAAAGTGCCATTCCTCTCACCCCAAACTACACTTCTTGTAGCTAGGGGTACAGAAACTCTCCATTGGCCCAGCTTTTTGACTGACTGCTAATTCAAACAATACAAAGTACCAAAGCCAGTGGCGGAGCTACCATATATTCAGAGGGGGCAGCCGCCCCCCTTGACGGACTCAAATTGCCTGTCAGCACCCTTTTTACCGTTTTGAGGGATATGTTTTCACCTACATAAAAGTGCCCCTACAGCCTAGTTTTTGCCCCTTCTGACCAAGTATTCTTGCCCTTCAAACTTTGAAGCGCCCCTACAGGCCATTCTTGTCCCCTCTGAATGAATTCCCTTCCTCCGCCACTGACCAAAGCTTATATTACACACAGGTTGTCCGCGTTATAAAGTATATATAGTATATATATATAAAAAAGAGAAGGTAAGACAAATCGCAATACACTAACGCAGTACTTCGCACAAAACTCTTCATGATTTCTCACCTTATACTGGCGACGAGTGATCTAGTTTTGGGTTAACACCGAATCAGAGGAGAAGATTTTGCATTTCATGTGAGGTATTTTGATTAAGACAACTCATGTTTGTCTTGTTTCATCAGAGCAAGTTGAAGGAAAGTTCTCAAGAGATTTGAACGAGTAAAATATAGTATAAGGTGAGAAATCACGAGGAGATTTGTGCGGAGTACTGCGTTGGTGTATTGCGACCTGTCTCACCTTTTCCTTTTTATATACTGTATATACTTTATAACGCTAGGGAAACCTGTGATATAACACAGCATGAACTGTACTGAGAGTGTTTTGATTATACACATTGAGCTTTTTTTATACTCACCCTGAAGCAATAATGTTAAACTGAGATTGTTTCTGGATGAGGATGAATTTCAGACAATTGAGAGGAGGGCTTAGGGCCTAAGTCAGAATTAAGGTTAGGAGATTTGGTACTGTTTTGGGTGAGAGAGTTGGCGGTACTTATTTAGTTTCCGTACCCAGAAGTAGACATTATTTTACTCACTTCACAACTCCCAAAAGAGGGCGCTGAAACTTTTGAAGTTTTTTTTTTTCCCTTTTTTAAGTAAAAAACCCTTTTCTTTTTTTCCTCACTCGGGAAGCAGCGCTATGAATGTGTGCTGTGGAAAGAAGTGAATGGTTAGTGCTGTGAAAGAAAGAAAAGCATTGTTAGTAACGGGACCCGAACCCTTGACCCTAGCGGTATAGCGATTCTAGTATGAAGACCAGCGCGCTTGCCTACTGCGCTACAAGCGCTGTTGCCGGAGGATGGGTTAAAAATAATATAAGTGTACTGTCTAATAATACTATCTATTACATATAGCTATAGGTATACGTATATACGTATACCTAAAGCTTAGTATGTATGTACTTGAGAGTGTACATATATGCACAGTATGGGATACGTTAGCCCTTGAACAGGGCTGTGTGTTACGTTACATGGCCTAAGCTCATTACACTCCACATCACAGCCCTTGCCCTGCTAACACAAAAAATCCTGTCATTAGGCTTTCAGAACAAAATACATTCTAAACTGGTAAATATTACACACATCGAACTTATATTACCAGAAAAAGATGTGCAAGTGATTTTCAATGGAAAAGTTACCAATAAATCGGCTTTCATGGACAGTCTGAGGTCAAAATGCAGCAAAATGACACTTCGATTCTGGTTAGAAACTCCTTCGTTTGAATGAACCCTCCTACAGTAAGTGTTTCTACATGAACTTGCAAATAGTCAAAAAATCATTCCTAAAACTTTGTAACCATTTCACCAAATCGATAACTTTAACGATCATTCCACCTAATGAATGCAAATTTCATATGAAAAATTGTTGTTTGTTCGTATTTGAAGCTTCTAAATGTTTCTGAAATTGTTGAAACGTTGTCAAAATTTCTCCAAGTGTGAAAACTTTTTGAATATGTAGAAACCCCTAGTATGACCTTTGACCCCAAAGTGGATATCACGAAGATGACGGGTCCCACTATTTCGCGCGCTGACACCTGCTGGCACGCCCTGCCTCAAGTTCTACACGCTGCCGTACAAATTGTACGGCAGGGCGTGGAACTCAGTTGTACGACAGGGCGTGGCATTTCGCAGAACTAGTGGAAAACTCAGGGATCCATTCTAACATATGTAACGAAAAGCAACATTTTGTGAACAAAATAAGTGAAAAATTGGCACAATGGTCCATTGTATTTTACTTCCTAATCAGTAATGATAACATGATTAATGATAGCATTTAATGAAATTAATACCAGCGTTAACTAAATTAACATCAGCATGTCAGCCCATGCCCTGGTACACAAGGCATAGCCACGCGTGTCAGCACGTGGTTTAGTAGGACCGAACATGACTACTTAGTCGTTCGAAAGCTTGCAATAATGGCGCACTGAGTTTGTGTTACGTTCAATTTTTCGAGGCAAAGTACACCATTATAACATTAAATCTGGGTGAACAGCTTATGCAGAAAGGTGGATGCAGTGCCAGAGGTTATCTGTGTAAAGTTTGGTGAGAAAACATAGGAATTTGTGAATGTGAGAGATGACGACCCTGGCCAGCGCCGGCAAATGATGGGATTTTTTGTGTTAGCGGGACAAGGGCTGTGATGTGGAGTGTAATGAGCTTAGGCCATGTAACATAACACACAGCCCTGTTCAAGGGTTAGGGCTACGTATGCATAGTAATAAGGTTAGGGTTACATACCCATAGTATTAGGGTTACGTACGCATAGGGTTAGGGTGGGCCATATGCAGATGTATGCTTGCATAGGAACTGTATACGTAGGGGTATATAAACCTATACGTATACGTTTCCATAGCCCTATAGACCTTATGCCAATTAAATAGAGGGCGCTTCAAAACTGCAACATGGGAAGGATTATTCCATGTATGGTACCACAGAACTGAATTGTCACCATGGAGAAGGCCAATGGTCACAATGCTGATTGGGAACTGTGTTGGAATAACCCTTCCCAGAGTGCAATATTACAGCTAACTGGCATAAGGTCTATTAGCCTACTAGCCTAGGCCTATGCATACGTAACCCCTAACGTTAACCCTACAGCTATGACGCAAGTTCTGGGCAAGGAAACTAAATTAGAGCCGAGTTGGCCAAGCCAGTTAAAATTATGTCCACTTTTGGGTACAAAAATCGAGTTCGTACCAATTATGCAATTGTATTAACTATTATTGTGTGAAGCTTGATAATATCATTGTTAGTGCTGCACAATCGGTTGCACAAAGGTTAACCTGCGCACATAATTTACACTGTTACTTGTAAGTGTAATATTACAATGAATTTTAGAGGAAGTATCAGGGAGCGGCGTTAAATTTTACAGAGAAATTTCTACCATTGAATCCTTCTCAATCAACCACTCAGAATCTTGGGCAGTTCCTGTTCTTACGTGTAAATTTGTCGTACCTGAATAACAGTAGTTGGTCTTTTCGGGCAAAGTGTAAACCGCGAACAAACATGACAAGCAAGACGACAGCTTCTCGACAAGGGGGCAGCCATCTTGAATAAATTACGCACAGTAATTGGGAGTACAGGAATGTTACAAGTGTTCATCGGATCAAGTGGTTGAGAAGCATAGAGTTACACTCGATCGAAACTTCTTTTTCTTTCGGAAAATGGTGACACATTCTTCTTCTTTGTGGTATTACAATGCGCCCAGACAAGGCATTCGATGGAGGATAGTTGGTGTACAGGGGGTTTAATGATGTTGACACCAGTTGTTTATTGCTCTCTTGCAGGCGTTCATACTAAAAGTAGCCCGGCTCGCCCGTACTACCTAAATGTAGCCTGGCTATGCAATGTGTGTAGTTTCTAATAGAGGGCGTACTCACAATTGTGTCTTTATTGCACTTGTAGCAATATCAATGATGGTTGTATATACGAAGTGAAGCGAAGTGAAGCTTACTATCTCTTCTACTAGCTCTAGAAGAGCTAGTAAGTTTACTAGCTCTTCTATCCCTCATCCCATCTTCAATCCGTGCGCGCAAGGTCATGCCTCCGTCGGGGACGGGCTACCCACCCCCTGTTGTTGAGAAAATCCAATTTCGTCAGGGAGCCTTCATCTTCATACCCACGATAAAAGATGTGGGTCTGTAGTCACTCCGGACGACCTCTTGATCTTGTTTACTAGAAGACCGTATTCTTCAAGGAAACTCACAATTCCGAATTTTCCTTACAAACACGGACGAGAGGTTGTTCATGTGCATGCAGTACCCTAAGGTCTGCCATCTGGCCTGCCCCGACAGCCGAATGCCGTTTTCAGCTACACATAATGATAAACAGTGGTGTGAGAAAATCTCCCCACAAGTCTGACTGAGAATTTATTTGAAGGCACCTTGTAACGTGACATATTTTCAAATACTTTGGGAGTAAAACCATTCATAGTCTGGAGTTCGGGCAGTCACGTTAAAAATTTCATTTATTTAGTGGACCTTGCAATTGAATTAAACGAAGATTCTTAATATAGTCAAAAATATTATAGTATGTTTTCAATTCCGTTTCAGATTCCCCCGAAAAGAGACAAGGCCATTACATCTAACTGTAGCAGTGCCTTTTATCTGGTACTTTTCTGATCATTAGCAAGTTGGGGTTTTTTCTCTATTGAAGTGAAACTTTCATTTTAAAGGAAAGCTCAAAAAAGCGACTGCTTCTTTTGTAGTTACAAGTCTGGGAAATGCCATTCCGGCTATCTTAGGGGTTAGATTTTTAAACAATTTTCTGCACGCTCCGCGCCAACTGATGGTTGCACTCCGCATATATAGTGTTTTAGTCGAATAGATGACTGAACAGAACAATGCGTGTTTGAAAATTATTCTTCGTGTTGGGCAGTATTATGAAGTGAAAATAATTTTATTGCGAAAGAAATCTGAAAGAAAGGACTTCTTTAATTCTAGTTACGAGCCCAGAAAATGCCATTTCCTGCTGTCCGGGGGGTTCTCAATTTTTCAAAAAATTCTGTGCGCTCGACTAAGATAATCTTTCGGGCAGGATTACATCTTTTTGGACAAAAGACAATTCTGCCCCTCCCAAACTGACACGTTCCCTTAGGCCTATGACAATAAATAAAATATAAAACTTCAAATATATGCGAAGCCAATTTTTTTCCTCGGGAGAATGCTCCAATATGGTCTTCTTTTACTTTATTTTACCAACACGCTTTCGTGTTTTGACATGTGTTAGTTACAATTTGACAGTAATTCCTTAATCTCATCAGGGTAACCGCAACATTGCGGATTACCACAAGTGTGATCATGCCTCTATTCAATTTGGTAAGTACTCATTGCCAATGCCAAAGCCCAAAAAGAGCACAAAGCGACCTTTTCAATAATGTGGTGTTGTATCTCATCAGCAATGGCAGAAGATGTACGTACAAATTGCATAGCCGGGCTACATTTAGGTAGAACGGGCGAGCCGGGCTACATTTAGTATGACCCCTTGAAGGTGGTCTCATTTTCCAGTTGGGCTACGTCAGGGGCGAGCTTGTTCCAACTGAATATGGTTCTCCGAAAGTAGGAATTGCCAAATGCACCAACACTACAGGTAATATTTTTAAAAGACTTCGAATTTGTCCCAGTATGACTGGAATGGGGGACAAAAATATTCTGAGTAGGGACGGCCAATTTGTTACGTAAGATCTTGTGACAAGTGGAGAGGTCAGTAATATCACGTCTACATTCAAGAGTGGGCCAATTAATTAGAGAAGACATGATATGAGTGATACTTTCAGTTCCCCAGAAGCGTCAAGTGACAAACCTACCTGCCCTAGTTTGGGTATTTTCGAGTTTCTTTTTCCCTGTGGTAGTTTGAGGAGACCAAACCTGGGAGGCGTACTCCAGTTGAGGACGCACATAAATGGAGTAGGGAAGGTCAGCCATACAATTTACCGTACCATGCTAAGCTTAAACATCTTGGGCTTATCACTTTGGAGCTGAGAAGGATATAGGGGGACATGCTCCAGGTTTACAAGTTTCTTTCTGAAAGGAATCCCCTTTTGACTTGTAGTTATTTAAGGGTTCAAAGTAATTCTCGGGTGCGTGGGCATTGTAAAAAGCTGGAAAAGCCTTTTGCAAGGCTTGACATTAGGAAGTTTAGTTTCTCCCATAGAGTTGTCAACGAGTGGAATTGTCTGCCAGATTGGGTAGTTAACTCCCCGTCAGTTCACTGCTTCAAGGTTAACATTGACAAGTTCTTCCATGACTGTGGTAGAATCTGATTGTTTGGGGCTGTTGTCAAGCTTTGGTTTGACTTTTGATTAGGGCTTGGACTTCAGGGCATCTTATGGGGCCTTGGCTCTCCTTTGCCCTTCAACCTGTTATGTTATATTATGTTACAAGTTACGGGATAGAAAATTTAAGATGTAGTTGCTTTAGCAACTTACATTATTAATATGAGGGATCCAAGAAAGCTTGCTGTCCAAGGTAACTCCAAGGTAACAGGATGATTTAACGGACTCAAGGTTATGTGCTGCAAGTTGATAGGTAAATTTAAGGGGTTTTGTTTTCAAGGTGGTGGAACATAAAAAAGGGAAATTACTTCACCACGCATGCATCGAGACGCATCCGATTTGAATTTGTGTAGGCTACCTATTACCACAGAGAAGGCTGTTATCCTGCTCTGTGTCAATACCCATATTTCATGAATGGCTCTTAAATGTTGAGAATCGTTTGACAATATTTTTCTCACTTAGTTATGAAATTTTAAAGTGATTACCTCGTTCACTGCTAATGTCCTTTACAGAAAAAATGCGGTTCACCTGCAAGCGTTCCTGTACATTCAATGTTAGGAATGACTCCTTTTTAGTGTTTGACGATTGTTTTACCCATTTAAGGAATATATCTCCTCGCTTTATATCTTCTGCCTTTAATAGTTATTTTAAAAACACTTTTAAACATGGGCGGCGGTCGCGGGGGATGAAATGTCCCCCAAAATTTGTTGAGGGGGACATCACTTCAAATGTCTCCTAGGCTATATACTTGAGGCATTAAGAAAGATATGTTCAACCGACGTACTGTTTTGCTCAAGGGCGTAGGAAGCGGTAGCATCCCCCATTTTTTTCAGTTTTGTGTTTTTCCCAACCCTTCTCTCATGAAGGTCTGAGTTCTCAACATATTTGTAATTAATTGTTCCTACAGGGCAAATTTTCTACGCGTCTCGCACGTAGCAAAGTGCCATTCCTAATGCTGGATAGAACTCGATCATTAATCAGTTTGGTAATTTAACTTTTCCGAGCTCTGCATGGAAGTGACAAAATCGAAAATTTGCCAATTGTGACACTAGATCATCAAGTGAACATCAGCAACTAAATGGCTATATTTTATATTCTTTTTCACAAACTTCCAAATTTTCTCTAATTTTGAAAAAGTTTGTCAAAAAAGGACAAGAAAGTTTCTGAAACTTTTAAAATGTCATCTGAGAGCTTCAGTTTGTTGGCCTTAGAATAATGTAGCAACAACGATCTTTAGTCAACTTGCAATTTCTTCAGATTTGCCATAGGAAGTGCAGATTCTTCATTAATCCCGCGACTTTTCAAACTCCCTTACAGGAGACCCAGAATCCAAAACTTTCTGCAATACAAGCTGCATATCCTCAAACATGTGCTCAGAAAGGGCAAAAAATTCGGAGCGCCTTGCCCGCCGCAAATAACGTCTCTGATACAACGGTGTTCAAAATTTAACTTGAAAATTCGGGTGCTTGTTTATTTCCCTGAAAAGGTCTAGCGTTTCCATTGCTGCTTAAAAAGTGTACCTCAAGTCAAAAAATTCAAAAATATATATTTAAGAAAATGAAAAATGAATTCTAACAGTCCAACTCCCATCTTCATATGACATTCATGAGCTGAGATTTAAAATGCTGAAGTTTATTCACTTAAAACAAATTGGTCTTTTGCGCAATAATTTGTGACTTTCTTGTTGTACAACTCACATAAAATGCTTTGTTTTCCTTCAAAATTAAAAATGTGTTGATGACCTTGAACACTTCCTGTTTGCTTGCATAGCATGTTGCACAAGGAGGGCTTAATTAATTACATCACCTCATAAGAGAAAGAGTGCTGTCACGCCTTGGTACAAGGTGCAGTAACGTTCGGAAAAACAAAGAAATACAAAGATTGTAATTTGATTAGTACAAGAATGACATCACAAATTACTGCGCAAAGTACCATTTTAATTTGAGCGAATAAACTTCAACATTTAATATCTCAGCTCAGGAATGTCCTATGAAGATGGAAGTTGGACTGTTAGAATTTATTTTTCATGGTTTTAAATATATATTTTTGAATTTTTTGACTTCTGGTACACTTAAACTGCTACTTACAAGCCTGCGAAATACCATTTCCGGCTGTCTGAGGGATCGCGATTTCTCATTTTTTTTTGTACTCTCCGCGCTAACTATAAAGGGGACTCTCCGCTTAGATAATCTTTCGGGCAAGACCACATATTTCAGGTAGAAATCATTTTCCTACCGTACTCAAGTGCTCTCATATACACCTTTCATCAGATACCTTGTAACGCTAGCTGTCAGTTGAGTAGTCTGTGTAGATGAATTTTTTAGTTATTGAAGTGTCAAAACGTTATCAATATTTCTTTGCAGGGGGCATAGATGGATATACTGGAATTGTTGTCTCGTCCTGCTAGTGTAGCATGGCTGGGAAAAACGATGATCCTGTTTTACAGTGCGCAGTTTCATTTGAAAATATGTATTATGGCAATCAATTTTTTATTTATGTAATTTTTAATTTTTGTATTGTTTATTCATTATCTTTTTTTCATCTTGCGAAAAAATTCATCATCAAATATGTGCCTTTTGGTCAAGGGTGAGATACATAGTCCAAAATTTACTCTGCCACCCACTCTCATATTGCTCTCTAATCCACTGATTTTGCTTTAATTCTGCAGTAGGCTAGTCAATATATTTTGGGATTGATGTGACATACAGTCTTAATTTCTGGAGCATTTCGTTTTTACATTACACAAATTTTTGCTCAGCGCCCTATTTTCTTCACAGTTGCATGTTTAAACTGTGGAATATGTTGATTGAATAAAAGTATAGTTTTCGCTAACAGTCTTTTAGTGCTGGAAGTCTGTAGTAGAGTTACTTCACCGAAAAACAATATTAAATAGATAAAAATCCCTCTGCAGCTGTATGAAAGATTCTTTATCTATAAACAAGATCATATTATGTAGAAAATATTAATTGTATCAATGATAAGTTCAGGGTATGGTGGAAGGAGGTTATCCCGGAAGTCGATTGTCTTGGTTTTCCACCCTAAGTATACTTTTAGGAGACATCAAACTTCTTCTTTGCCGAATGATCTTTAATGAAATGGTGAAAGATAGCTAACAGTTTCTAACATGCACATAAAGTGTTCCTGACTTACATGCCCCTTGGGATAGTTTTTTGAACAATTTAATAGGCTTTGCATCTGCACAATGAAGAGCTAGCCCCGGACACAGTTTTGGTGAGGACAAGGAATTAAGAAAATTGGACATGCCGTGAAGTCTCCTCTTGAGAAAGCAACATAGACACCCCAGTACATCAAAGGCTGTGTGGGGTGTAACTGATATCTGACTTTGTCACATGATCTGTGCTCTAAAATGAGCTAAGCTTTCATTGTATTCACACTGCGTGAAAAGCAATTAACACATGCTTGATTGACCTGTTAGCTAACCTCAAATGTTACGTAACTTTTTGTGTATTTTAATATATCTGTTACTGTCAATCGATTAATCAGACGTGAAATGTAACTATATCAAGTGTGGGTGTAGTGAGCTTCATTCCCTCCCTGTGGTGATAAGAGGTAATCAGGCAGAGAAGGAAAGTGTAACAAAAAGTAAGAAGGATCGTTTCATCATGAATTGTGTCGCATGAGAACTGAGAACGTTCTTCTATTTCATTAACATGAGCCAAATATTTTCAGCATTTCTCGAGAAAAACCTCTTAATTTTTTTGCTGGCTAAACTGTTTAGTTACCGATATTGTTTTTGGAAACCGTCATATCTGAATCAATTTCGGGTTACTACATAATAACAATACCTAAAAAACAACCTGGTCCAGAAATCAGATTTTTGTTTCCACCTCTAATAGTTTTAATTTTATTTTTTCCACGGAGCGGTCACCATCAGTTGGCGTCGAGCGTATACAGAAAGTTTTTAAAATCGCGATTTCTTTGATGGTCGGAGATGGCATTTTCCAGGTTTGTATTACGATGTCGTATACAGGCAGAAGTGGAACAATCCTCCCGGGGATTGGTCCTAGATGAGGCGGGGATTCCGATCCCCTTTGAAGAAAAAATGTAGGCCTAACTTGAAAATGTAAATTGCAAATGGTAAAATATTTGATCCTATGGTTAAGATCTTCGATATTTCCCTATTGCCATTTTATTTGAAAATTTAAAACGGTGTGCATTGAAATTGCTATTTGAAACAACTTTAAGATGATAAAACATTATAAACAAGTGGGAAGGCAATGATTACTCATCTACGAAAGAAAAAAGCTCCAAAAAAGGTGATGAGTTCCTAATGGAACTTGACTGACAGAACCTGAGGCGCGCGCAGCGCGCGGAAATTTGGGGCTCTCTTTTTAACAAATATTTAAAAATCCAGGGCTTTTTTTTGGAAGAAAATTTGAAACTTTTGGAAGAAATTTGGCTTTTTGTAAAGACCATTAAGAAAAGAGGGGTGTTTTTTGAAAAACCTGTCCTTCATATGACTGTATGATCAAAATTCGAAACGTTGTATGCATGGGCGACCGAAATTCATTTGAAACTCATTAAAAGATGGCATTGAAGGCCTCCTTACTATGCTTTCAGACGAAACTGAACTTCAATTCGCCAGAAAACTATTAACGTTGAACGTTGAATAAAGATATGATAATTAAGAGCTTATATTGGAGAAATTTTGGAATTTTATGAAAGAAAATGTGGCTTCTTGGTACGGTGAAATTGAAGTTTTTGGGGGTTTTATTAAGTGATCTGTCTTTTAAGAGCACAACAAAGTAGAATGAAAGGGTGACTGAAGTTGGCTTGGGTTTTTAATTGTGAGGGGTGTCCACTGAAATTGGAAAATGTTCCGAAATTATTTCGCCATCTATTTTTAACAAATATTTGACAACCCGAAGCTCATGTTGGAGATAGAAGTGAATTTTATGACAGTTTTTGGTGTTTTTATTGGAAAATCTGCACAACCTTCTGATCAGAATGGTCAAGTAGGTCGCCGGGCGACTTGTAGTTTGTCGGGGTTACTGAAACTACCACGCAGATTCAGACCCCCAGGGCGATACTGATAATTTTCCCGAAAAACTTTTCTTCCTGTTAAAATTTATTTGAAAATCTAGATCTGTAACTCATATATTAAAGGAATTTTTTGACAAAAAACGTAGACGTATGAAAGCATGTCAGTTTGGAAGGGGGATGAAGATTTTTGCCTGAAAAATGTAACCCTGCCCGAAAGGCTATTTAAGCGGAGTATCACCATTGGTTGGCCCGGAGAGCACAGGTAATTTTGATAATTCTCTACTCCTCAGATAGCCGGAAATCGCATTTCCCAGGCTCGTAAGCAGTATCCAAACAGTCATGATTCTGAGCTTTCGGTTGCAATAAAATATTTTACTTGAAATAAATTAGCGAAGTGATCAGACATAATTTCTAATATTGAAATAAAACGAAATACGTTGTGCAAGCCTGCAATGTTCTGTTCATTAGAAACACTATCTAAGCGAAGCGTGGTGCTACGATTAGTTGGCGCGGAGCGTACCGAAAATTTTGAAAAATCAGACCCTTAAGTTAGCCGATATGGTATTTCCCGGACTTGGAGCTAGTAACAAAGTTGTTTTTTGAGCTTTTGTTTGCAGTAACATTTTCACTCCAACAGAAAAAATCATTAACTTGCTGAGTGATCAGAAAATGTTGAGATAAAATGTACTACTACAATTGGAGGAAATGGTTGCGTACTTCTTCGAGGAAAACTATACATCGGAACTGAAAACATGCCAATGTCTTTTACTCCATTGCAACTCTATACTAAATTCAAGATCTACCGAATTGATGAACTTGTCTGCATGCAGTACGTGACTCTCTAAAACTACGATATTAGATCATTTTTCTTCTGCAGCATTTTGAAAAAATTCAAGTTACCCAGCCCCACCTCTTACGCCTATGGCAGAAAAAAGAAATGGATTGTTGCAGAGGAAAGTTGGAAAATCAAAGTCTTTGTTGAAGATCAACCTGCCTTATTTCATATGGGCAAAATCAAAACTGAAGTTGGTAGAAGTTTCATATTTTGTCGTAAAATGAAAACGGAAAATCTTTTTACTTTCTTTTCAGAATTTTAAAATTCTGGAGACTATGTTGAAAAAACGATTTTTTGTAAGAAAAAGTGTATTTTGTTTGAGAATTTCCTTGGAAGTAGGGTTTTTTCGTTAGCAGGATCATGAATATCGTCCCGGGAAGTCGGGGAGGGGGTCGGAAGTCGAAGTGGCGGTGGATCTTATATTTTTTATCGTATAGATGCAAGCTCCCCGACGATTGGATCTTCTCCTCCGACGGGGGGAGGGGCGCCTTCCCCGAAGGGGAGCCATGGCCCCCTGAGTCCCCGCTGACGCCACCCTTGGTGCAAGTGGTAAATTTGCAGAAAATTGTATATCTCTTCAAAACTTCGTTTTTTGGAATTTCGTTACTTTGGCTAGATAGACAAAATTGTGCGAATTGAAAATTTGTAGAAAATTATTACGAATAATAAGTCGACTACATGTGGTGCCCTATCTGTTATGTAATTTTTTCTTCATTTCGTCATGACTCGTCTCCTAGTCAATATGCTACAGGTTATTGTTATTTCGCTAAGCCGATAACTCGTCAGTGCAGTGTTCCCTGTTTTGTATGCTTGCCAAATTTAACAACTGCTCTGAAGGCAATAGTATTCACTGAGACAAGCAAACCGCGACTAGATCATATCATATTCAACCTTCCAAAGAAAAGAGGGAAGAGATACGTATAGTTGTCAAAAAAGAAGCATTGTTCGATAACTCTATAGATCCACGTTTTAATACCATAATCATATGAGTTTGCGAACTTAATGTTTGCATTGGAAAGATTGTCCACGCATCGCAACACAGTTTGCACCAACTCGGCATTCAAAAGGAGGTGAAGTTTACTTTGACGTAATCGATTTCGGTTCTGAAATTTGTAGGCTTCTTGATTTTCTTAATACTGTAGACTTACATCTTTTATTTAAAAGGCATTGAAAGGAATGGCAAGATTTCGGAGATATTATACATTTGTCATAATTCTTACGATAACCATCATTATATTCCACGTCATCGTCAGTGCATGGTACCACCTGTCGACGTCATATCGAAAAGTTTTTTCACTGATAGCCGAGGAAGACATGTACAACACCAAACATCACGGTGTTACAAACACCAATGAGAATTCGTCCTTAAATCGGAGAGTTTCTTCCCCGACGATTGACGGAGACAGTTACAAGCCCCACGATCTTACTAGTGTCGATAAAACGGATATTAATGATGAACTGCATGTTAACCTGTCCGAAGTCGTGGGAGTCAATCTTGGCATCGTCCCACATCAAAGAACAATAAAAGATAACGTGGATGCAGTGGTATATTCAGCCTACCCTGAACTGCTATCCCCCACATCGTATCCGGCACGATATGAATGTCCAGGCACTCACAGAACCATTACCTTTAGAATATCGCCATGGAATGCCGCTGGCATTGGGGATGCAGATGTTGTATTCGTTGGAGTTGAAGTTTCCGACAAACAGTGGGAGGAAGCAAAAAAGATAAAAAAGCCACATCAAATATGGGTATATGCAACTGGGGAGAGTGCATATTTTGCTCCACAGGTCAGACCTACTGACGGTATTAAACCTGTTGGGTTCGGTCAGGATTTTCGTTTTAACATATCTGTTACGTATCATTCTACATCAGACATTGTTGCAAAATATGGATCTTATGTCCCATATGCCGAAAACGATCGAAAACGAGATGCTGATGTACATTCCAAGGTCGCAGATCACATAGTGGCATGGGTTAGCAGTCATTGCGACAAGTCGGTCTGGAACAGGACTGGTTTCGTCCAAAGTCTAAGCAAACATATACCTGTTCATAAATATGGTGCTTGTGGTGGCAATCGTCTTCGTAAAGGGCCCGAGGGATACCCCACAATACTAGAAGGATTCAAGTTCTACCTCGCTTTTGAAAATTCATGTTGTTCTGAATATATAACTGAGAAGTTTTGGCAATCTCTCACCCTCTTCAAGGCGGTCCCAATTGTCATTGGTGCTTCAAAGTCGGAGTACGAAAGAGTGGCTCCCCCAAATTCCTTCGTGTTTGCCAATGATTTCGACAGCGTGGAAGATCTCGCCCACTTCATTCGCAAAGTTGCAAATGACGAGGAGTTGTATAATACATATCACGAATGGAGAAAATACGGACAAACGGACGAAAGGCAGCTAAAAGGTCAGATTTATCCGTTTACATCTACTCAGCCAGCCTGCATATTTTTAAACTTTTTAGAACAAAATGCTTGGAAGGAAAACAATAAGCCATTATTGACAAAACTTGACCCATTTGGACCCGAGTGGCTTGGTAGTTGTAAGCCTTGTGGAGACAAAAAGTGGATCAATGATTTTGATTTATCTAGAGATGGTTACAATCCAATTGTTTATTTGCGTAGTACATTTTATAAATATACTAGTATGAGAGAGGTAAAATACAGATCGCATGTGCCTAACCCAAAATTAGTTTGAAACTTAAATCACCCTTAAAAGGTCTAAAATTTGTTCTCGATATATGGTAGTTACAAGCATTAATGTTCCATATGGCAGGGATACATTAAGGACGTTACATTGCATAAATATTTCCCTTTCTAATACCACAGCAGTTTTTTCGATGAGTGTCGGTTACACCCTGAAGGGAAGGCGTCAGAGTATTTTGAAAAGCATGAGTTAAGTGTTCCGTCTCTTCTTTTCCCTTCTTTTCGTTCTCTGCCTCCCGAAGAAGCTATTGCGTCCACTGAAGGATAACACCTGACCACTAGCCAGTATACTTTTTCTAAAGTCCTCCCGACCTTCTGGCAAAAAGCCGTTCGGCGAAACCAAACTTAAACTGCTTCCTGAAGAAGCTAATACGTCCACTGCAGGACAATACGTGACCAACCTCACGCTCCTCAGACCATTTACGTTATTGGTATGTCATGTATGGCTTCATTCTAGACTGGATGAAAAGAACAGATACTGCATATGATCTTACCAAAAAGGCCGAGAAGCCAGTATTGTGTTAAGGACTATCTGAACATCTCAAACAAAGTTTAATGTTCATTGTAATACATTGTTTTAGTATTTAAAGTTGTTAAATTACTTAACAGTGAAGAACAAAACTGCTTTGAAATTCCTTATTTTAAATCTTTACACTGCATTGTTCATTTAAATTACCGTATGGAGCAATATTGTAAAATAAACTATGACTTTTGCACATTTTACTTCCTTAATCATAAAAAAGAAAATCGGGGCTCTAAATTCCTAACCACGGCCAAATTGAAAAGCCATTGGTATATGTGAGTATGATATGGCTGAATATGATTGTTATGATTGTGGTTTGTAGATACAATTATTCAGCTTTCAAAGAAGGCCTTTGTGTATAGGATAGATACACAAAAGTATTAATATGGCCATATAAAAGTTTATCTCGCATGGCATTTTAATCAGTTATATCTGTTTTGTTATGGTCATATAAAACTTTATTAACACATCCAGCTAAACTGGCATTTCATCAAGTTATATCATTCTTGTTATGGCCATCTAAAACTGTATTTACATAACTGGACAACAAGTATTTCATCAAGTTATAGCTTGCGTGATATGGCCACATAAAACTTTATTTACATATCTGTACAAACATTTCACCAAGTTATATCTAGATCGATATGGCCATAAAAAATTTGTTTACATATCTGGAAAAGCATCTCACTAAGTTATATCTGGCTTATTATAGCCTTATAAAATTTTATTTACATATCTGGACTGATATTTCATCAAGTTAAACCCGGCTTGATCTGGCTATATGAAACTTAATTTGCATATCTGGAAAAGCATTTCACCGAGTTATTACATCCAGATAGATATGACCATATAAAACTTTATTTACATATCTGGAATGGTATTTCATCAAGTTAACTTATATCTGGCTTGATTTGGCCATACGAAACTTTATTTGCATAGGCCTATCTGGAAAAGCATTTTAC
The DNA here is from genome assembly GCA_037179385.1 of Holothuria scabra. NCBI lineage: Eukaryota > Metazoa > Echinodermata > Holothuroidea > Aspidochirotida > Holothuriidae > Holothuria > Holothuria scabra. The sequence goes on from CM074193.1 coordinate 8,240,446, forward strand.
CAAGTTGTTACATCCAGCTTGATGTGGCCATATAAAACTTAATTTACATATCTGGAATGGCATTTCGTCAAGTTATATCTGGCTTGATATGGTCTTATAAAACTTGATATAATGTATCAAAATACATATAACGGGGTTATATCTGGCTTCATATGGTCTTCTAATCGTCCCCATTCTCGGCCGTCGTGCTTGGGGAGAGATACATAGGGAGGTTTGTTTTCCTCCACTTTTAAAATTGTTTTTTTTTCTAGGAAGTGTTTAGAAGCAAAATGGTACTACTCCATCGAATTAATACAACAGAAAGCCCCTTTTGCACTTTTTGCCGGAACCGGGAGGCAACAATAAATTGATCAGGCTGTTTGGGGAATGTGTGATTATTTCTTCCTTTATTTAGAATGTGGAGCAGGGTATTATAGGAAGAAAATTCTTCTTCTCAAAACAAAAATCTTTTTCGGATACGGTTCTTTTCTGAGACACTTTTTCAAATGAAATATTACTCTTTCTGGTAAAAAGACTAGTAGTGATGGAATTCCACCTATCAATGAACTTTCACATGGGTTTAAATTTCATATTAATTTCAAGAAAAAAAATTTCTAAACAAGCTAATTCAAGTCAATTTATACCTTTTGGAGAGTTTAAGACTGAGGCAATCATAGTGTGCCTAATGGTATTTGATTTTTCTTTATTTTCTTTTGAGCGTTTCGGCAAGGTAACGGTTGATAAAATATTTGTACAGAAAGCAGTCAACAGTATGCCATACATACAGCTACGGATTTGTGTAATGTATTTAGTTCTTACTTTCTTATCCACCCCCCCCCCCCGTTTTACTTGGGAAATTAACTCTTAATAATGGCACTTTAAATTTCATGGTCATATTTTATTTGGAACCAGCGGCGTCGCCAGACTTTCATCCTAGGGGGCACTGGGGAGGCACAAGGATATTTGAGGGGGCACTGCTGCATGGGCACTCACACTTCCAAGGCGCCCGAAGGCTACCGAGAGGGAAGCACGAAGTGCTAACGGGTGGGGTCTAAAGCCGCTGGTTGGGTCCAAGGACAAAACCCTGTTAGGGGCACACGGGTCGAAGCTCCCAGAAGCTCCTGGGTTTTAGGGTTTACTTCTTAAGGTTCCTTTCACCACTCGCAGTTCTTTTGCGGATCGTTCTTTTATGGTCGCTGGCCCGAAGCTTTGGAATGCCCTCCCGATTCATATTCGACAGTCGTCTTCTATTAATTCTTTTATGGATGCTTTGAAAACTTATCTTTTTAGGAAATCTTTTTCTTGATTTTTGTACTTTGTAAAGCGCCATTGAGTGTGTTTCATCACAGTAATGTGCGCTATATCAAGTTTTGCAACCTTAACCTTAACCTTTAGGGTATTTTTGAGGTACCGAATTCATTACAGTGTAATTCTATTGACTACAAACTAATTTAAAAATAAGTTAGATTACTTAGATTAAGATGTTATGGTAATAAAACTACAACCAGTAGCGGATCCGGAGGGCACATATTTTTACGGGGGGGGGGGGGGGAGATGGAAGGGAGCTCAACTATAGAGAAAACAGTTGATGGTTAGTTCAAAGTGATTCCCTCAAGGAAACGTACCTGGAAGGCTCCCTGAGCTGAGCTTCACCTCCACTTGGGTCAGAGCGCATACTGAAAATTTAGAAAAAATAAAATCCATCAAATAACCGGAAATGGCATTTCCCAGATGTTTTCGGATCTTTTTTTTTATTTGAGAAAGGTAGATATTACTGACCTTTCTCGTCCAAAGAAGAAGCAAATCATGCAAAATTTGCTTCGTAGTCACACTTTGACAACGAAGACATTTTTTAAATCCCACATCATATTGGGGCACACCGACTGCACAAAGTCCCAGGGTGGGCACGCTCCCTCCTGAACCCCTTTGCTGCGCCTCTGTTTGATGTTTAAAAAAATAAGGTATTACGGCTGCATGATAAATTTCCATTTTGTATTTCATAATTAATAATTAATTTCGTAATTAATCGCATAGTTTACTATATTGTTACTCCTATAACGTATATTTGCTTGTAGTTCAGAATAATATGAAGCAAATATTACGTCCGTTGGGATAAGGTTTCTATTGTCTGTGGTGAATATAAAGAAAAAGATAGTAAAAGCATGATTAACGAGCGTGAAATAAAAAACAAAAAGAAAACAGAAAAAAATACCTCATCATTTCATAACAGCCCCCAGTATATACATGTAAATACCTCATACAGTTTGTATATACATATGTGAAGAAGTTATAAGGATGGAATATGGACGAATTGGACTGTTTCTCGTTTGATTTTTTTTTTACATTGGCTTTTTCAAGGGCTTCAATAATTTCAAATGTTCTGTAGTTCTATCAGGGAGCACACCACCATTATTTGCTCCATTGACTTACACACTATTTCCCCTTCTTAAGGTGGCGCACCACCATTAATTGTTGCCATTGACTTACACACTAAACATGCTTGGTTATTCTGCCTATAATTACTTGTCAAAGTTTTCAATGCCAGTGAGTGTACCATCAAAGCGAAGCTGACGAGTTGTTTATTAATGGCACATAAGAATTCCCATAGCATGACCATTGACTTTTTGAGCTACAGGCGTATGAATAAAAAAGTAGTGATTCGCCCCCCTTGTCACTACCCAGCATATGAGATAGGTCCGCTGACATTCCAAAGCCTTTCAGTCAGCTCAGGTGTAACCAATTTCAACCATTTTCTCACAAAATAATCTCCAACTCAACCACTACTAAAAATATGCAACAAATCGTTCACAGCTTTCTTTAAACACGTTGAAAAATTAACCCAAACAAAATTTTTAGGGACTACGGCCAGAGGGTTCACCTTTTGCCCAAAGTGCAATTTTAGGTAATGGTGGTGCGCCCCCATAACATGCCCCCTCACAGCTTGTCAAAGTTCACACCCCACTAAAGCTACCCCTCACATGAAAGCCAGTGAGTTGGCCAATTATGGCATCACAAATTCACCATAGCATGACCGTTTAGATTTTGAGATACAAGGGGATGAAGTTTAGGGTCTGTACACCCTACCCTATTAATCCGCAAGGTGACGGAAATAACCTCTTTTTCACACCAAATTTTTAAACAGTCTAAATCGCCTTCAATTCTTTCGAATTTGACAACACTCACACATTAACATGCCCTCTTTCATATTCAAAACAAAATAACCACATCTCATTAGCTTAACTCGAGCAATTCACACTTAAAGAGGACCTAAAACTGACGGTGTACTTTGGAACTACTTTTTCTCAGCAAGGCCGTTCTCCTAATGGTGGTGTGCTCCCTATCATTTCACAGTGTATTTTCCAACTACTGTAGTCACATCGCCGCTTACGTCACAGACGGAGAGTCCATATGCTCAGGGGTGACCACCCAACTGACAAACCATAATTGCCTGTAGGCAGCTCCCTGCTTAGGTTGCAGTTCTGCACCATTATAGGTACTGCCTCAAAATAACACGATTTCATAATGTTGTTTTTAGGCCCAGATAGCAAAATGCCCAGACAGCTGCCACTATCTGGGCTGTTTGCACTTTAATGTCACATATGGCAAATTTTCCATTTTGTCATTCCCAGAGCTCGGAAAAGTTTACCAAACTAATTTATGAGCGAACACCACTGCATTAGAATTTAGGAATCACACTTTGTGACTCGCGAAGCGCTGGGAAAAAATGTGCTTATTTGAAACAATTGATAACAAATATGGAACTTGCATTTAGAACATTCGGAGTTTCATAAAAGAAGAGTTTGGAAAAACACACGGTAGATGACTGGTGTCACAAATGGCAATCTCTCTAATTTTTCATTTTTCACAGCCAGAGGGCCATCGCCCTCTGCTCCCTGTTGCTACGCCTCTGACAAAGTAGTCGGTATTTTCAGCTTTCGTTTCACGGCAATTAAAATAATGAGCAAGTCGAAAAATAATCAGGAAACTGCCGAATAAGAAGTACCACTATCAATGGATGTGTATGAATTTAAAGTTATAACCAATCTTGCGTAATCTACTATCTTTTTTTATTTTTCGTGAAAATTTTGCAGTGAATATCATAATGATGCTTTTTATATTTCGGGCTATTGTAATACGTTATAATTCATGATTACAACTCTCAAAACCCTCCGATAGTTGGAATCCCGAATGAATTCCCTGAGGGTGGCAACACGTGAGACACACCCGGATGAGCTGATGAGCTAGTTGCACGGTGAGCAGTACACTTACGCTATGGAAGTTTTTGCTTATCACCATGGAGTTACGGTGTTACTTCTTGGCTGTCACGCTGCCTGTCTGTACGTGCGGGGAGCGACGTGTAGTAATGTTCTTGAATAAAAAAAATATGTCGCAGCGCCTATGAAATAAAATTCTAGGGTGACGATCGTAGGATGCGCGAATGGCAGAATGAAGGAAAACGGGAAAAACATGAAACAGTGAGTCTGAAAGTTTTTGACTCTCATTTGTATTTATTCATTGAGATTTGGAAAAATTAAAAGGGGTTTTCCGACCCGGGCAAAGGGGATGGAAACATACTCCAGCCCCAAAATTTTTCTTGGGGGGGGGGGGCTGTCACACTCAGCACCGTCTCTCTCTCTCTTGGGAAATCATATAAATCGATGATCCTCAGTTATGTACTTACCTTAATTTCCAGCTGCCAACAATATACCTCTAACAGAAACAGAGATTAAGTTCCAAAATTCTGTTTCCACCTTTACACTTGCTTTTTAAAAGAAGGGGTAGACAAATCAAATATGTTTCAAAAGGGGGGGGGGGATGGGACAGTAATATTCTACCAGGTGAGGAATGGACAGTTTTCAGAATCATGACTTTCTGAAGCCCAGGGTATCTACTTGCTTCACATCACCCGTACAGGCCATATATGACCCCTCTGACCGAAATGCCTAGCTCCGCCACACTCTCGCACCAAGTTGGGATTGGGAAAAAACGACCTCATGTCTACGACAATTTATGACTTGAAATCACTAAAAAAGATTGAAAGTACGTGTGAATTAAGTATAACTACCCATCATAGTTTAGTCTGACGATTCGGGCATGAAAGTGGGGTACACAAGAGGCATCGGTTTTCCTTGTGACGGTGAGCCCTAGCTCAGCCCGAGACTAAAAGAGCCCACTCAAACTAACGCCCGATGTAGAACACCGAAGACCAACAAAGACCACTGAGGACCACCGAAGATCACCAAAGATGATACCTTAATCTCTTACCACAGAATATCATCCATGATAAGCTAGAAAATCTATTAAAGGTAAGTTGAATGTTACGATAAGTTTCAACCCACAATCGCCACCAAAGCAAATGAAACAAAGCATCTCCAAAACAAATGAAACATTGCCTTTTACTCAGCTCGCATGCTAGCCGTTCTCTCCTCTTTCCCCCACAGTGCCCCACTTCAATGTTGGTTGGTAAATACTGACCATTCCTAAGTATAACAACATTGACACCGTGGAATTAGGGTTTGTTTCGTTTATTTTATGCGGCGATTGTTGGTGAACAATTGTTTTGTTTCCTATTGTGTGAAGAAAATTTCCGACAAAGAGATTCTACGAAATGCATGAAAATAATCTTGTTCTTTAAAGATGACTGACTGATGCCATCTTTAGTGCTTTTTTCTGCAAAGTTTTCAACGGTTAAAGGCATTTTCCGGAGGGAAAATATATTGACTTGATTTTTTTCAGAAAGTGAAAACTGCATATGAATAGCACACAGAGTTTACTATAGACACTGATTTTTAAACACATGCATATTTTCTTGAGGTTTGGTGCATTATGAGAAATTTGTGGTGTCATTGCGGCACATTAATTTGACATTGCATTCAATTTATTTATAATTTTGAGGCCGCTGAATCCAGTGGCGTATCTGGGGTCAATTGTTAGGTGACAAATGACCACATCTTCCTTTCCTCCTCCCGCCGCCTCCTTTGCAAAGGCTTTACGTATTATTCAGAAGCCGAGGGTTATTGTAGTTTTTTTGTAAGAAGCGTGAAGATATAGGTCAATCATAGGCGTATGGATCATTTGAGTTTGGGGTCAAGGGATTTTTCTGCATGAAAATATATAATTCTGATCCGAAACCCCATCCAAGCGGAGAGCCACCATAGGTTGGGGCAGAGCGAACAGAAAATTTTGAAAATTTTCGACCCCTCAAATTGCTATAGCATTCCTATGCTTGTGAATAGAATCTAAACAGTCGTTAATTTCTTTGCAATAACATGCTCACTTTAAAAAATGAGCAAATTAGCCTTCAGTTAAAATTATCAGAAAATTACCAAATAAAATGTATCACTACCATTTTTTCATGCAAAATTTTTAGCACATTTATATATCTGTACACCCCGTCTTCCCGTATAATGTGGCTATTGAAATCATTTCAGAACATTTTTGCAAGTTTCGCCGAATCTTCTACCATTCCGTGCAAAGTGTTGACCAAGACTATGGAGTGAGGCTGAGGAAAAATTGTTTTATAAGCTGCCCGAATGAGTCGCAATTTTTGTAATCGTTTCGATTTTTCGTGAAAATTTCACTGTGACCATGATAAATGCATTGTTTTGTTCAGACAAATTTTTTGAAAGGAATGGGCCCTCGTAGGAGTTTTCAGTGTAATTAAAAACATGTTAGATTTTGTAAGATTTAAAAATGGCTGTCCGATTTTTTTCAACGCCCTTGCCCAAAATTCAAGCCCTACGAAAACTAGCTTTTATTTCGAGAAGACTTTGACTAGGCTGATCCTCTGGTGTACATTGGTATTCTTGGTATGTTACCGCATGCTACAGATAAAAACGGTGGGAATTACTACAAATGACTTTTTATGCTTTAATCTGAATTACATTCATGCGTTATATTTCCCTTCAAACTTCCACGGCGGGTTTTAAGAAAAGAGTCAGAACTCCTCAGTTCTCTCCTATCTGAAGCAGGTTCCCACAAACTCCACGCCCCATCTTCTGGGACAAGTGCGAATTTACTCGACAAGTACATTGCGCAATGTGTATCGTCCTCCGGGCAAGTATCCTACGAAAGTCTCCACAAAGGAATATTTGTTAGAGGGTGCCAGAGGATCGGGAGGACTTTGGAAAAAGTAGGCATATTTGTTAGAAATGTTCAGATAGTCCTTTGGCTAAGATCATGTGTAGTATCTGTTATGTTCTTCCAGTGTATAACGGAGTCATACATGACAGATCAATAATGCTAATTATCTGAGGACTGTGTGGTTGATCAAGTGTTGTTCAGTGGACGATGAGCTTCTTCGGGAAGCAGTTTACAGTTTGGTTTCGCCGAACTGCCCTTCGCCAGAGAGTCGAAAGGACATTAGAAAAAGGCATATTAAAAGTGGACAGATAGATATGCATGCTGACAAAGGGGTTGAAGAACAACTAGCCCGATGAACAAGTAACAAAAAGAGTTTGTGGAAGCCTGCATAGTCTCTTTCCCTTTCACTCTCTTCTTTCCCCTTCCTCTCCGTTCCTTCCTTTCCTCTTTCCTTAATCGTCTCCTTTCCAACACGGTGGTGAATTGAGCTGATTTCCCCGGTTGAATCATTCAGGGGACACTGTCCCCCCTTCCCCCAGCAAATATGCTACTGGCTGAAGGGATATTTAGCTAATGTAATGAGGGCACATTGTGTCAGATTCATTTACAACCCCCCCCCCCCCCCCAAAAAAAAGAAGAAAATGTCAGAGCGTTAGAAAATTTGGAATTCCAGTTGGAAAATTCCCAAACACAATCCATCACGTTTTCCCGATTGGGCCCATGTCGACTTTCCCAACTCAGTAGAACAAGTGGCGTAGACCAGTTTCGGTGCTTTCTCTTTTAAGTTAGTACCCATTGAAATATTGTCCTATTGGTATATTGACCATCATTAGGATCTCAAACATACATAAATTATGCACCGATCCTAGGGGTCGTCCCCAGGGACTCATGACAACGGGGTGTCATGATCTAAATATGCCACTGGATGTTTTTTCCAACTGAATGGAGGGACCCCCAGGCCATTTCGAGCAGTAAGAATACCTAGTAAATTTTCGCGTCCACCTGTTTTTTTACGGTAAACCACCGTATTGCACATCTTGTTTCATGTATGCCCTCATAAGTTTTCTTTGCCATTTCACACCCAGGGAGTTTCAATAAAAAAAGAGGAAAAATTGAATAATTGTCGCGGGAGCTCTGAGGTTTTAGCATATATCTGGGTGAAAAATTACCCCTCTGGAGGGTTATGTTATTTATTTTTCCGGTTAACTCAACTCCTAACTAACCTAAGTTGTGGGGAAATTGGGAGAGGGAGGCCAAAATGTGGACCGGGAGGGAGGGAGAATTAAGATCCGCAGGCTTGCCCCAGTAGCGCGCATATAGCGCCGCCACAGTAAAGCAGCTCTGCCAGCGAAAATTTTGATAATTTGAGAAGGATTAGCAAAATGGGTGTTAATTAACTTAATAATGAAGCTTGGGAAGGAAAAGTCTACGGCACTTGATCTTGTTGAAAAAGTCGACATAAGTCCAGTCGGCCACGTTCTGGACCCAATTATGTTTGATACAGGCCTATATAGGCTATATTGTTCGTGTTTGTGAGTCACCGATAATTTAGTCACAATACATACTTGGTGCTTATAAGATTGAAAAGAAATTTCGTGGTTCTACGCAAAATTTTCAAACAAATGAGTCGGTTTTGCACCCTGAGAAAATTCTTCCTAGCATTAAGTATACTTCATACATTAAAATTTTCCTTAATTTGACATTGTAAATTCTACCTAAATTTTGTTGCATAATTTAAATAAATTTACAGTGTTGAAATTTCAGAGTATTCTTTTTATATATATTCAAAAGCAATTGACCGTCCTCTTATTTCTCTGGTTTGCTCCCTTTTGCTCTTGAAAACAAAAAAAAAAAAGAAAAAAAAAACTGACAATCAAAGACTCAATGCAATTTAATTGTTCTCAGTATTGGGGGATATAATATTTCATTTTAAAAAAATGCGGTGCGGAAAACCAAATTCCAGTAGATCTTGTGTTACAAATTTGCTAAGCTTTCTTGAGGATGTTTCTTTGTCTCTCGATTCAGGTTCCAGTGTGGACGTCATTTACCTTGACTTCCAAAAAGCTTTTGACAAAGTACCTCTAGGTAGACTCATGGTAAAATTGCATAGGTTAGGCGTCATAGGCAAGTGCGCTCAGTGGATCAATTCGTGGCTCAATGGTAGGTTTCAGAGAGTTGTTGTCAATGGAAATTTTTCTTCCTGGAAAGAAGTCTCAAGTGGTGTACCACAAGGTTCTGTTCTTGGCCCACTTCTTTTCTTAATTTTCATAAATGATATTGATAGCTCTATCACTTCCAGTATAAGTAAGTTTGCTGATGATACAAAGCTCTATAGGAAGGTTGGAGGAAAGGATGATTCTTTATTGCTTCAGAAAGATCTGGATAGGTTATTTTCATGGTCTCAGACTTGGCAAATGTCTTTTAATGCTGATAAGTGCAAAGTCCTCCACTTTGGTTCTAAGAATCCCCACCATGATTATACTATGAATGGTACTAATTTGAACAAAGTGACTTCTGAGAAAGACCTTGGTGTAGTTATTACAATTACAAGAGATTTAAAGTCATCTAGGCAGTGTGCAGCTACTGCTGCAAGGGCAAATAGGGTGCTTGGGTTGATCAGGAGGAATTTTAAGAGTTTTAGGAAAGAAATTGTGCTAAATTTGTATAAGCAGCTGGTTCGACCCCATCTCGACTATGCTGCACAGGCCTGGAGTCCCTTCTTTGAAAAGGACAAATTGCTTTTAGAGCAAGTTCAGAAGAGAGCTACCCGACTCATACCTGAGGTTAAAAATCTACCTTATTCCCAAAGGCTTAAGCTGCTTGGGCTTACCACTTTGGAGCTGAGAAGGATTAGGGGGGACATGCTCCAGGTATACAAATTTCTATCTGAAGGGAATCCTTTGTTAGCTTGCAGTTATTTAAAGGTCCAGAGTAATCCTCGGGTTAGAGGCCATTGCAAAAAGCTTGAAAAGTCTTTTGCTAGACTTGACATTAGGAAGTTCAGTTTCTCTCATAGGGTTGTTAGTGAGTGGAATAGCCTGCCTGAGTGGGTTGTTAACTCCACATCAGTGCACCGTTTTAAGGTTAATATTGACAAGTTTTTCCATGACTGTGGTAGAATCTAATCTTTCTGGGCTCTTTAGGTGTTGGTGGTTTTTTGGAGAATTTTTGTGATGGCTGAGGTGGTTTAGCCAATCAGAAGATTGGGTTACGAATCAGAAGGTTATGTGGTCTCCAATTCCACACGTGCTCATTTATCCCCATCAGCGCCAATCCTGTTCTCCAGCCGATCTGTGAAGGTATAAACATAAAGGGTACCGGTTAGCATGCAGTTAAGTTATGACTGACGTCTTGATACACGTGTCTAGATATGCTGAATAATGAGAATGGTTGAAGTTGAATGGGGTAGCGATAGTCTTATCGCCACCCGCTGGTAATTGTTACGTAATTATAGCCACACGCAAGTCTACACCAAGCAGATCGTGACGGTGGGAACTAGTGAGTCAGCTGGCACCATCGATCTGTTGTAGTAGGCAGTTCGTTTGGGCAATTGAATGGCTCTGCCAGTGAGTTGAGAAGCCACCAGTACGTTAAATACTCTGGCAGAGATAAATGCTGCTGGCGGTGATTTGCCAGTGATATGCAGATGAATTGCCGAGGTTGCACTGCCGGTATAAGCTGGACCCCAATTAAGCTGACCGTGGCAGTTGAAATGCTGCAACCGTAGTAATATGCTTTGCCTACCAGAATACTGCAATCTGTGACGCTGCAGGGCTAGGCTTAGGTCTAGATAAGCTACGTAGTAAATGCCAATACAGTTATAGCACGTAAGTTAGTGTGCGTAAGTAAACTGGCCTAAATACAAGCGATGACTTGGTTGTTTTGATCGTGCACCTTGCGGCGCTGAACAACAAGTGGACGTTCTTGTGATTATGATGATACGAGGCCAAAGTGAGAAAGACAATCGATTTAACTGTAGATAAAATGTTGATTGCAATGCTAAGTACTCTATGGTATCTGTATGGTCTTCTCTGCAAGAAAATGCTGTCTCGAAATTGCTGGTTGATGAGTCGAGACTAAAGATGAAAGGCGTCTGCTGAGTGCAATCACGTAATGCTGCAGTGAAGTGTTCTATTCGCAGTCTACAGCATGACCTCAGTGTACGTGACTATGACAACTGAATGTGTGCTCAACAGCTGTAGGCATGTTGACCCTAATTAACATAATCTATGCCGGAATGTTTGGTTGGAATGCAGAGAAAAAGTACATTTGAAAGTGAGGGCGCTAAAGCTAATCACTACAGTTTGCTTTGTTTTGGGGTTTTTTTGGATTACAGGGCATCTTATGGGGCCTTTACAGCCCTCCTTTGCCCTTTAACCTGTTATGTTATGTTATGTTATGTTATGTTATGTTAAATTCAATGGTCGATTTCTCAAGTGGGACTGCTTGTCCAGAATCGCCATCCAAGGACAAGTGTGTGAAAGTGAAAGGAAAAATGGGGAAAGACTCTCCAATTAATATATTAGCGCACAGTTTTACCCTGAGCCAGAAAAAAAAAAAAAAAAAAAAAAAAAAAAAAAAACACTTTGGATACTTTCACTTAGTGATGTACTACCTTTAATTTAAATGTAAAGGATTTCGCCAACTCAATGTAACAATGTTGCAATGGCATGTATACGATTGGTTTTGTGGTGGGGGAAGGAAACACTTTACATACAAAGTTGTACAGATCCATGCGAGAATATGTACTCCGCGCATCTGAACTAGACTATGGTTAGGATAAAGAAACAGAGACTATAACAACCGTCGCAATGCCCGGTCAGCAGAAGGAACTGCCCACAATAGTTCCCTGGATTTCCTTTCAGGAGTTTAATTGGGTTCAGTCATCTCTGTTTTCAGACGACAACGATAGTATTAGAGAAGCATACGAAAGAGTTCTTGTGTGGCAAGCAAGGTAGCCTATTTTACTTACTATGTCTATGCTTGGCCTAGCCTAGGTTTCGCAAAACTACACCACACAGTAGAATGCTGTAAAAAGTCCTAGACCAAAAACAGGCATAGTCCTACTCCTACTAGTCACTGAACGTGACCGTATAATCCACTCCTTGTAGTCACTCCTTACTACGGTCACTGGCCTACATGTACAAAGGTAACAATGTTTTAAGCCAAAACAATAAACCGAGCTCTAATTACGATGGAATGGTTCATAGAACAGATTTGAGTTAATATAATGATTTTGAGCATTCTTAAATACCACTTATACCTTCTGGAATGTTTAATACCAGTAAATTCATAGCAAAAGGCAGGAAAAATGTGGTGCCATCCTTCGCAGTAACATTGACATCTTGATCGTCTGCTACAGTGCTACTGTGTTGCATGATGGGAAGGACTTCCGCTAGACAAGCTGTCGAAGACCAATTAGTAAGCGCGGCTAGTCAATACTTGTACTTCATATAATAAGCTCTTTGTACATTACGAAATTGTACAGTCAATGCGTAGGTTTCTCCGTTTTAAATGAGATCACATGACAAACACTGACTTCTTCAACTGAAAAAATAATCTGCACAGGCTTAACGTTACTCGCAGAATTATCCAGCCAAAATTTCCCTCTTAAAGGTCTTACTTCGTTAACAGACTTGTGTGGAAGGTGAATGTGATGACAAAGATCATCTGTGGAAAGTTTGGTGAGAAAAGGTATCTTTTTGGGGACGTGAGGGATGCCTACTCACGCGTGAGTAGGCAAGTGAGCTGTGTTTTTGTGTATACCGGGCAAGGGCCCAGAAATGAAGTGTATAGCATAGGAACGTAATGCTGGGTCCTGTTCAAGGGCTAAGTCCTACCGTTGAATGCTCACCAAGTACTTTATGAGCCCCCTATTCCAATATTGTTATATGTCATGTAGTTATATGTTATGTAAGGACTACATCATGGAACTTATTCCTTCAACCTTAAAGGATACCCCATCATACTACTAGGTTAGTAGGCCTATAATGGTTGGTTCTAAGCTCGAACGGGTTCTAAATTGGAACACCTAATTAAAATCATTCATATATCAGTCATAAGACAGCATTTTCTTCAATTACTTAAAACACCATTTAGAAATAATTATGGCTCCATATGGTATGGTAAAACACAACTTTATTTTGCATCGATCAGTGAATAATTATTCCATTTAAATGAGGTGTTCGAATTAAGAACCTGTTCGAACTTAGAACCAACCACTATACTAGTAATCTTCATTATGTTAATTAATGTTGTTAATGAAGGTTGATTCTTGAATTAAGGTCATGGAAAATCACACTTTTGGCTCTATTGAGCCTGGCTGTTGTTAGCAGGAGCATGCTAGCTAACTCAGAGAGGTCCATTAGGTGAATCATTTCAATTTCGGAAGTCATTACATTTACATATTTTGTACTGTCCCTTTTCTTGCTTGCGACCAGATCTACTGTACCTAATGCACAGAATTTGGCAGTTTTACAACTCACAACAAAAAAACTAACCTAGTCAACTTGATATCACAAATTAAAAGCAAGTGTTGGAGATAATTTTTAACAGATTCAAGTTAGGAATTACATAAGCTAAGTAGGAATTAGGCATTACATGAAGCTAAGTTAGACAAAAATGAACTTTTTTTTGTAACTTGTGTAATTACTGTATACTTAAAACATTTTTTTTTGTTTAATGCTTTGTGGGGAGCATGTTTTAGACAAATCCTCAAGGGATTTTTAACACACTTCCCTTTTCACGACTTTTTCTTATTTGATGCAATTTATGTTTCTCACATGTATGACATATTGTTGTGAAATGACATATTGTTGTGAAACAATAAATGAAATGAAATTACAGATTCAAACATACATAGCTTTAAGGGACATCTCATCTTCAGTTCTAGAATCTCTAATTTTTAAAGTTGCATGTGTGAAATTGCACCCATCCATGCTAGTAAATACCAGAACCAGAGAGCTCTTTAAAGTTGGAAAGGCTATGTGATAATAGTAATATATGTATGAACAGATGAATGCTGTTAGATGTGATTGATGAAGAGAAATTTTTCCGTATGTGGTTTGGGCTATTAGGTATTGTCTGTAAAGGGACCTAGTAGGAATACCTTGTTCTTGTAAGTATGTGGGAATAGTTCATAGTACAGTGCATACAAAACACTTTAAAGTCTGTGATTTGTCAGTCAAACTTGACACCAAAAGGTACCCAGATTAATATGTCTCCTAGACCTATGTACAGTACCGAAATGTCCTTGCTGCTGGTTAAAATGATGCAATTCCAAAAGACTGCATGGTCAAGTGGTTAGAGCATCAGTGTCTGCAGTGTGAAATGGCATGTTTGTGGCAATTACTTTTTCCAGACCAAACATTGGAATTCCTTGAATCCATGTTTACAACAGTTCCTCAAAATCACAGGCCTCTGAGAACATCCATCTTGAAGATATTAAAGGGAAATATTGTGTTTAAAATACTCCAACAATGAGTACAAAGAAAATGGCTCAGACACTATTTAACAATTCAGTCTTAATCATAAACCCCAGCAATAGCTACATTTCTTCAAAAAACTATGCTGCCTATGCGCAAGAACAGAGATGGGGGATGCATCATTTGAAATGTTGAAAGTTTGGGTGAACAAATAATTCTTGAGAACAACAGCTGAATTTCAACAGGGGGTACAGTACCTGTGGGAAACTGATTTCTTGAAAGGAAGGCTACCATACTGTCTTATTTTTGATAATCTCTCAACATGTGTCATTAAATATTAGTTTTAAAAGGATGAATTTTCAAAACAAATGCAATATTTTCCTTTAAGCTTCAAACTTGTAAATTAATTTTACAAAAATGGTGAAAAACAAACATTTCGGCCATTTGAACATGATGTACAGTAACTTCAGAACACAACACTGGAAGGGTGTCAAATTACATCTACCTATTGAATACCTAGGTAATATCTATTCACTAGTACCATTACAAGTTGGTGTTATGTATATTAACTGAGAAATTATTGGTATCTCAAAAATGAGAAAAATGCCAAAATGTCAATCTACCAGGAATTGACAAGATTTTGAAAAATGGTAAATCAGCCGAGATTCAATCAAATTGGCTAAAAATTTCAGCATTTGCATTTTTCATGGTAAACTACACGTAAAAAGTTTTTGAAAATTTTTTGAGATGGTTGAGCAACACCCTCCAGTGATTTGACATGAAATGACCCCAAAACCTTTTTAAAGATGGTATTTTGGAAGGTTTAGTTATTAGCAATAGAAGAATCTGATCAGCACTTGTGTTAAGTTTCTGTAGGCAGCCATACAGTAAGTGGGGTCCATCATCCTTAAATCGTCTTCTTTTATTGTCTACATGAATTTCAAATCTCTCTATTCAGTGAAATTGAAGGAATCACATACAATTAAGTGTACAACCATCCCTGATACAGATAAGCAAGGAAATTGAAATATTAAAAGATGATAGACCCCAGTTGTGGCCGACTGAAATCAGACCATCACTTGCTGTCAGGATTCATCTATAAATGACCATTCATTTTACTGGTGCACACTTACAGTATACTGTAATGTGCCTGGGCTTAGAAGTGAGGTCGGTATACTCTACAGTGCTCAGTAGCAAAAGGGTTAATGCAGTATTTTGTATGCATAAGGAAACATGAATTTTTGCAACTATTTTGTAGGAATAACCATACAGAAATCCAAAGCACCTATTGGTGTCAAATGGTTTATCATTCTGCAAAGTGTGCAGAATCACATAACAGTTTCAAGCAAGTGTAAGGTGTTGCTTAGTTACGCAGGCCTACCACGAGACACCATGTGTGCCTGATATTGTTGTGGGCCTACAATTTGTCCCCATATGATATTGGCAGAGTTAGAACATATGATTTCAGTGCTTCCATGGGTCAGAGTGCAAGAAAGTTTTGGTCCAAAATACCTCACAGATACCTGGGAATGTCATTTCAAAGGCCCGTTGATTGGATATAAGTAGGGGAAGCACTAGTAATATTGTAAAATAAAAAGTAAAAATTAACAAAAATTTGCTCAAGGGGGGCCAATGACCCCTTCCCCCTCCCTTGGCTACATGCCTGGTACAGAGTAATGGTATGCAAGTTTTAGATGACCTGCAGTAATCAATGTGTATTATTTTTCATGCAGACTTGGAACCAAGACCCCGATAGCAATTGAATGTACAATTAACCTAATAGAAGCAAAACTGGCAGACAATGGACAATTAAAAGAAAACCATCTGGCTAAACTATTTAGCCTTGCTCTAGTGAGGTAAGGGTTTACTTACTTTCATGAAAAGTATTTCTACATTTGCATATTTCTTGGTACAGCATAATACAGTAGTTAGTGGTTGTCTAGGAGAAAAGAAAAACGTGCTTGATTTAACCATGAACTGGGTTTTAATATGAGTTTGTCTACTGTAGTGCTACTGTACCTACTGTATGTCTAGATATCTTAGCTGAAATTATGAATGAAGCACATCATGCAATACATATTTATATAAAATTATACAACAATGCTTTTTCAGATGTTGTAATACAAGTGGTGGACACTGTGGTTAGATAATGTCAGCACAGACTGTCCAGTAAGATGCAGTCTGACCAATAAATGTTATAAATACTTTAATGGTTTGTGTTTCCAAAATTTGTATAATGAATTACTAGCAAAGGTGAACCCAGCAATATGTTGTAGAATGTCCTTTGTATTGATACACAGGAGATAAAAGAGAGCCAAATTAATTTTTTGGATATCTTACTCACTTTTTCTTTAACCCTTTTATTGTTGTAGGTCAATCAGTCTTATCACACACTCCATGCAGTCTGGAGGCGCACTGACACCAATGCAAGTTCTGGCCCGTCAGGTAAATCCAACAGTCATTCTTATGCAACCAACATGGAAATTTTTGATAGGGAATTATTTGCATCTTTTCCCAGAGTTTGGTAAAAAAACCAGGTGATACAATTTAATTCCTCTTGAGAAGGCGAGTTCATTTGTTTGCTTGGCTGACTGGATGACCACTCCAGTTTTTTGGGTACTGCCATTAATAATTCTCATGCCAATTATATAATCATCATTATAGTTTATATTATGATATGAATTATAGAACATAGTCTAACAGTTTATCCAGTTATAGAGGTGTGACGGTGGTCACCACATCTTTCTCCACTGGGGAAGTTAAAGGCTGCCAATTGTCACCCCAAACACAACTTAGTCTACGGAAATTCTCGATTGGCACAGCTCTTTGATTGGCATCAAATTCAAAAATTGCAGAGAGGCTCATATTGCATAGTATTTATAGAGAGTATTTTTTAAACATGAGGGCCTTGCATACTTACTATGGTATGGCCTGAAGTAATAAACTGTGATTGTGTCTGGATGAAAATGAATTTTAGACAGTTAGTTGGTTGTAGGGTGGAAGAATTTGGACTGTCTGGGATGATGGATAACTTCCTTTAAGTAAAAGATGTTTTTTTCAGCCATATGTGTTGATCAAAAAGATCATCTTTGGTGATTGACAAGTGAGACAGACTCAAAAAAAAAGCAATCCTACTGCAATGCATTTAAATTTGATTTCTTTCTGTTTTGGGGGGAGATGTTATTTAAATTTTCTCCACCTCTGGTTGGAAAGAAACCCAAATTTGCAAACCTCTGTAAGTGTACAGTATGATTCAAATGACAGGACTACCAAAACCAAATTAATACTAATTTTTTTGTTATGTCACGTCAACAAACAGCCTTAATGGGACTAGTCTTGTCTGACACCAGTTTTCTGTCAGTGTGTGTAACATTAGGAGAAAATCAGAAAACCCTGCTGCTTAATTTGTAATGTCACATGGACAGACAGCTTTAATCAGACTATTTGTGTCTGAAACAAGGTGTATGTCACTGTGAAATCACAAGAAAATCAGTTAGCATTTCCTTTTCATAGACCTCTTGTGCAAATCACATATTATTTATGCTGGTAGGCAAAATTCTTGGCTCTTTACCACTAGAGAAGACTTTAATAAAACCACAAATATCAGATCAGAATTTGATCCAACTTTTTGTGTAGTGTGACTGTAGTCTTACCCTGTCTTCCACCTTGTCAGCAGATGTGATCCACGGATGTATTCTAAATCAACTGGATTACCATTAAATTCAATTCATACTTACAAAATAGTAATTACGTTCTGTGTTTTTGGTCTAGTGTTAGAGCAGCCACTTGTCACACAGGAGGCCCAGGTTTAATTGCTTGGGTTGAGCCATACAGTACCAAACACTTTAAAAATGGAACCTACTGACATAAGCAATGGAGTAGGAAAAATAACCCAGTAGCCTTCTTAACACTCACAACTGAGAAAAGACAGTTGGTGCTATTAGACAAAGAAAGAAGATTATAAGTTGAGGTATAAAACCCTATCTAAATTAATTCTGTGTAGTCAACACATGTCATGAAAAACTCAGTGATCCAACTTGATTCATTTTGGGGATGCAAGTTAATTTGCTTGCTTCGTTTGCTGTCTGGCCACTCGAGTTTCCAACCACAATTTGGAATGAATGCAGTTGGAGTTGTGACTTGATTGATGAATTAGTCATACTGGAGTTTGTTTACGCTGTCATTTATTATAAATTCAGGTGTGCATCTACAAGTATACTCTGCATCAACTGGGTATTATCTGATATTTAATCAAATTAGTTATCAATGCTTGGTCTTTTATTCATTTTCCAGTTGAATTTCAGATTTAAAGTATAGCAGCTGCATCTTAACGACTCAACAAAACAAAGGCACTTGAAATGTAGACACAATATGAGAGAAAAATAATTCACTAATTTTTGAAGAACAGAGGATTGTAATTCAAACCCTCTTTTGAGATTGAAACTATTTATGCAGCTCTTTACAGTAGGAATGACCTGAAAGTGACTTTAACAAAACAGTGGTGCAGTAAATTATTTAATTAGTTGAGGTTGATTCACCCAACTTCTAACCAATTAAGTCAGGCAGTCCATGGCTCTTTTCCAGTTGTGGTTCACTGGTATGATTTCCTTATTTCATTGCTTATGGTGGGCACCAAGCACAATCGAAGTAGGTTTCATTTTTAAAGTCTTTGGTATGGGGGCTAGGAGTCGAACATCAGACCTCTCAGCTGTGACTCAGATGGCCAGGGGTGCAGTAGCTGTGACAATAATTGTAGCACTCTCGTTTATATCACACAGTCCATTGTGCTGTTACATTGCCACACATCTCAGAAGGTCCAAGTGTTATTACCAGACCTGCATGCGGTCATACCAAAGACTTTCAAAATGGAACCTACTGCCATTGTGTCTGATTGTTGACATAAGCAGTGGAGTAAGGACAACAATCCATTCATTCACAACTGGGACATTTCGATTGAATCAGAAGGTTTGTAGTGAAGCTCCCACAAACTAAACCACAAACCATGAAGCCAAGAGTGCTTTACTTACAATAGATGTGTAATGCATAGTGTAGCTGTTTGGGGTCTCTTGGTGATATGTAACATTTTTCAGCTTAAACTTTACATTTTTTCTCACTTACATAAAAATGAAGTAAATGCAAAGTAACAAAAACAGAATTGCCTTTGCAATAATACCAGCATTATGTATTATCACATCTGTTAAAGTTGCTTTCAATCTTTCAAACCATTAGTCCCAATAAAAAGGCTATCCTAGAAAAATGTGGGAAGTTCATAGCAATCACTTCTTCATCCCCCTCCCACCTACACATTCTGCACTCTCATGCTGCCAGAATTCAATTGAAGATTTTTGCCAAAGTCACCAGACAAAAAGACTTTTTCCTGTATTTGGCTAGAGCATCCCACTTGCAGTTGGGAGGTCTGGAGTTCTAGTCCTGGCCAGGTCATACTGAAAACTTAAAAAATGGAACCTATTGCCATTGTGCCTGGTGCTCAGCTTAATCAATGCAGTAGGGAAAACAATGAAGTAAGCCACAACTGGAAAAAAGGCCTTGTCCGGCCCGACATAAAACAATTGGTTAGAAACTATGCCATAAAACTCCATCTAACTAACTAACTAACTAACCGACTAATATTTCAAGCTTTGTTAAAAGCTGTCATCCAGTGATGAAATTTATCACCAACATCTACGTCTCACTACAAGACAACAACCAATCCTTTTTAACTTCATTGGTCTGAGGATAGCTGCACAGTATAGGAACCTCACTGGTAAATTCTGGATTTATAGTTGTCAACTCTGGATGGCTAGAATTTGGTATACTTTTAAAACCATTCCCCTCCCCCCCCCCATCGTATCAGTTAAAAGTATTTATTACATCTACAAACTTTCTTTTCTTCTCATCAGAGTGGCATCCCTGAGTATATTGTACAATTTCGTCATGACACATCTCATTCAGTTGGGTCACCATCTTTTAGCCTTGCGAAGGCTGGTGTTTATTTTATGATTTCCTGGTTAAAAGATAACTTTTGGGATGTCTATGTTCCACAACCAGTGTCTACAATGGAAGAGCCATTAGATTACAATGCTGAAGGTGAGATGTACACTAGATATAGAAATCGGAATGTTCTTGTGATATTTGGTAGAGTCAATTTTAATTATAGTTTGTGGAATTAAACAAATTCTGTCAGAATTTTTCTTTATTGAATTTAAGATTTGAACAACTTACTGAAAGGGCATGTAAGGCAGGGTTGCCAGTTTTCCTTCATCACAAACCAAATTTGGGGCCAATGGGACTGAAAAAATGCCACATTTGAAAAATCCCTCAGCTTATGGTAACACATGTCAGGATTAACAAATATATAATTCAGAAGGGCTTGAGATATAGTGCACATACTTATTTCTTTGTATTTTGGTTGTATTTTTCAACTGAGTATTTTGGTCGAATGGTAGAGCTTCGGCCTCTCACGTGGAAAGCCCGGGTTCGCTTCCCAAGACGAGTCATACCAAAGACTCTAAAAAAAGGAACCTACTGCTGTTGTGTGTGATGCTCTGCATAAGCAACGGAGTAGGGAAAACAAGTGAGTGAGCCATAACTGGAAAAAAGGCCGTGGCCCGCTTTTTGGTGGAGATCAAAGGTCATCTGGGGTCACCATGGGTCAAAGTCTGAAAACTTTGTAAACACGATATCCCAAGGTAGGAAACTTGTATAGATTTCAAATTTGGTATGTAAATGTGTATAGTCAGTAGACGGTCCCGATTGTTTTTGGTGGAGGTCAAAGGTCATCTGGGGTCACTGGGGGTCAAAGTCTGAAAATCTTGTTAACACAATATCTCAAGGTAGGAAGCTTGGATAGATTTCATATTTAGTTTGTGGATGGGCTATGATCAGGAGATGGTCTTTATTGCTTTTGGTGGAGGTCAAATGTCATCTGGGGTCATCAGGGGTCAAAGTCTGAAAACCTTGTTAACAGGATATCTCAAGGAAGGAAGCTTGGATAGATTTCATATTTGGGTATGTGGATGCATTATGGTCAGAGGATGGTCCCCATTGTTTTTGGCAGATATGAAAGATCATCTGGGGTCTCCAGGGGTCAAAGCCCGGAAACCTTTTTAAATATGATCTTTAAAGATAGATATTTGTCCATTTGTCTGTGTGTTGTTTGTATGTCTAGCTATATATGGCTTTTATGAAGGTCAAAAGGTCATCTGGAATGACGAAATTATATTTTGAACATGCTAGTATAACATTTGAATGAGAAGATAATGGTGCATTATGGCACTCTTTGAAACGGATCATTTATGTATCATCGAAACCTCATTGCATTTTTGCATTCTGGTTGCATTTTGGTTATCTCATCTTTCAATCTTTCGTAACCCACAGTGGTCCCATTTTGAAAGAAACACCCAAGGGCTGATGGAGGTTGTGGATGTTGCAATTTTCCTAATTTAGGCCCAGTATCCAATAAGAGGCATGCAAAGCCCTCAAATCAGACAAAAGAGTCAAGAGGGGCAATGTAGTTTCCAGGGGCAAAAATTACTCAGGGGGCAAGATACAGTATTATCAGATGCAATAAAGAAATGTTAATTTTTGATCAATGGGGGGAGGGGGGGGGAAAGAAAGAATCTTCCACAGGAATTTCACTCTTCCTTCTGCCTCACACACTACACCCCCTTGGCTATGGGCTTTATATCTTCAGTAGTAAGTACTTTATTTCTACTTTATTCAAAATTGTGCCATTCATAGTATAATCATAGCATGAATTCTTAGAACCAAAGTGGAGTACTTTGTACTTATCAGCATTAAAAGACATTTCCCAAGTCTGAGACCATGAAAATAACCTGTCCAAATTCTTTTGAATCAGTAAGGAATCGTCCTTTTCCCTAACCTTTGTGTAGAGCTCAGTATTATCAACAAACTTCGTATACTAGAAGTGAGAGAGAGCTGTCAATGTCATTTATGAAATTTAAGAAAAGAAGTGGACCAAGAACAGAACCTTGTGGTACACCACCTTGAGACTTCTTTCGAAGAAGAAAAATTATCATTGACAACAACTGTCTGAGTCTTACAAGTTGATCCAATGAGCACACTTGCCTCTGGTGCCTAACTTATGCAATTTTACTGTTAGTCTACAGACCTAAAGATACTTTGTCAAAGGCTTATTGAAAGTCAAGGGGAATGACATCAACACTGAAACCAGAATTGAGAGACAAAGAAACGTCCTCAAGAAAGCTAAGCACAAGACTGGGTAGGAAACCTTGCTGAGTCAGATTGGAAAACCCATTATCTAAGAGATACCTGAGCAAACGGTCCTTGATTAAGAATTCCATAATTTTGCACACAACACTACTTATGATGGTAGCACTTTTTTGACAAGTATGAAAAGTATTTTCTAGAATCACTGTGAATTTCTTGTGGGGTCTGGTAGTTCAATGTGAGATGATTGATAGGGTCACAATTTCTATTTTACATTTTTATTTTCTATGTTTTTAGATGACATACGGGACCTTCTTATCACATTCCAGCAACAACAGTTTCAGGTAAAATAAAGAATATTGAAAAAAAGTTGTTCTATTTTTAACAATGATGTTCCATTGACGTAGGAGTTGGATAGGTTTGAGAAGCCTGGGAATTTTACAGATCAATTCCTAATGCAAATGATATTTTTAGAACAAAACAATTACAAACTCAGGAAACCAAAAGTGTATAAACTCTTTGACTTTGACAGGGGTTGTTTTATTTATACAGAAATTAAACACATTGAAAAATTGGAGGAAGTCTTTGGACTGATGTGTTTTTTGTTTCGTTTGAAATTTGAGCACCTGGAATAAATTAAGGGGGGTTGTGGGAAACCTTCAAATAAATTTCAGTCCCTATTTTGCATATAAGTAGCAAGCATGTTTATTATTTCATTATAAGAACTGCCTGCCTACAGCACAGTGAATGCCAGTTTTGCAAAAATGTAGGACAGAACAACATACTATTTGTGTAAAAAGAAAACACTTGGTTTGTGAATATATTAAAATTATTAACCAGCTTCACAACCATGATGCAGAATTGTACTCTCTAGCTTTTCATGGAAGCTTTGAAAAGTTGTGTTTTTCATTGCCACAGTAACTTACAAATACAGGCAAAACATGCTCTCACTGTGAAGTCATGTATAGTGTGAAAGATATATTTATGTGGAACTTTTGTTAATCTACAAATTTTTTACAATCTTGAAAATAAACTAAATCAAGCTGCAAGGGATCGAAAAGTTTCTCTAGCGCTTTAAAGAGTTGTCGAGCTGACTGAGATGGGTGAGTGGCTGCTTAGAAGACCATTCCAGGGCTCAAAAAAGGTGTCTGAGTACCAAAGCACATCATGTCTAATGGCTTGGGCAACAAATTTTTGAAAATTGCAGAGCAAAACAGGCCATTTGCAGGCACCTTATGTGAGGGTCTAAACCACTATACTTATAGTGCAGACAGATAGTCACTGTGTTGTGCCTCCTGTAACTGATGGCATTACTATGTTCCCTTCCATACATTCCTTGCATTCACACGGAACAAGGACATATTGCTGTAAGTGGAAGCAGTCGATGAGATGCATCAGTACCCCGAAGCGTTAGTTTTGTTGCATTGGGTCGAGGGGCATTAGTTGACTTTTGTTTATTTGTCCTTATTGTTTGAATGGACTGTTTAAATGTTCTGTAAAAAGATTGTGAGGAATAATTTATTCTCCTTCCATCAAACATGTAGAATCACTCTAAGAAGTTGAAGAAAACTTTGAAGCAACTAACTGATCGCCTGAAGACTGAAGATGCCAGGTAAGTATCTGCACTCTTGAATGAAATTGTGTAGCTAAATAATCAAAGCTTGTTTGTTGTTGCAAGAATTGCCCAAAATAAAGTGTATTTTTGGTATAATGTGATTGGTCATGATGAAGTATTTCTGTGAAAGTATGTCATTGCCATTATTCTTTCTCTTTCACAGTTCTTTAACTAAAAATGGCAACAACATTCTTGCATTTTGGAGTAATATGTAAAACGCTTATTTGTATTAACCTGAACACATAGTAATTAAAAGTTTTGAAAGAAACCAATGAAATATTTTTTTTGACATGAAGACCCATTTATGGTTTGAAAAATGCACCCAGACAGGAATAATCCAGATTTTGCATAACCTACTTACATTATATTATATCCTGTGAGCAATTCTGTGGGAATATAATGTCACACAGTTGTTTAAACAATTGATAAATAATACATAGTTTTGTAGAGATGAAACTCCATCATATATTAACCTCTAAAAAGATCTGTCATTGTTACCATAGCTTTTAGGGAAAAACTGCGTTTGCCAATGATAGTACCCAATTCCCTGGTTCATTACTCCAATTAGCTGCTTTAATGAGCTGCAGATTTGATTACTATTCTGTTACAATAATACTGAAATAAGTGATGGCAAAAAGTGGATCTAAATACTTGCAGTGCATCCTCTTTCAGTTTATTCTGAGATAAACTGATTTTTTAAGCTTCATGGCCATTTTTAAATGCTTAAATGGGTATACAATCCGTAGCATAGGGTATTTTTTCGAAATGCCAAATCAAAAGAAACAATGGTTGATGAGTTCGTTCAGTTTTTTTTTCTGTCTGGACAATGGCAAATGATAACAATAAGCACTGTGGAATATTGCAAGCTTTTTATTTACTGTGATGTTTTGTTTGTGGTTAAAAGTTTTTCAGCTGAGAGACTTGCTCTTTTGAAACGTTTTATTTTCAGTTGCCCTACAAAACCAAAATAACAAAAAAATTACTGGGCCCACTTTATAATCCACAGGGGCTAGTTTTAATGATTAGTTGGAAATTATACAGGAGGGAAGAGGATGAGTGCTCAATTATAATATAACAGAGACTATGACTATGCATTTCTTGGGTTGAATCACGGACTTCCTTTACATGGACAGAGCATACTGTACTGTACATTGTCGCTACCGTACGTGTGAGAAAAAGGGCACCAAAATGGCTATGGTGTTGTGTGAAAGTTTGGACTTGGTCAAGTATATCTCCATATTTTGCAAGGAAGTTGAAATATTTTTAAAATATGGCAAGGTAAGGTCAAAATCACTTCACATATTGCAGGAATATGATCTTGTTTCCCATTCAAGTTAAACTTTTGCTTAAAATATTACAGAGTCATCTTCAAATCATACAAATTGTATCTTCACGGCAGCCATCTTGGTGCGCCTTTTTCCCCCAGGTCTGCGGAGACAATCTACGGATAGGACGTACATGTTACATGCTCTGTCCGTGTATATAAGTCCGTGGGTTGAATGTACTATTGTATAGTATCATCTCATAAGGCAAAACTGATGTATTATCTTTTTTTGTAAAATACAGGAACACACTTTGTTCTACACTTGTTCAAGATGGCTTTCTCGTGCCTACAAGTGAGCAGCTGGCTGCTTTGGGAATCTCAGGTAACGTTACTGTAAAAATCTGATGCCGGCTTGAAGCGATTGTTTACTTAAACATGCATAATATAGATTAGAGGGATTAAGTTGATTCTGTAGCTTATTGGATAAACATAATAGCAAAGGCAATAAGGAGTTTGAAAGGTGGGGTCATAGTTCAGTGGTTTTCCTTATCTGATATGAGCTAACTTGCAGAAGGTTATCAGAAGAAATTAAGGTTAAACAGTTAAATTATAAGGCTGCCCATGTAAAAGTGGGAAAGATGAAACTGATGACAGGCTTCTCCCGCTTTCATGATCTCCTAAAACTAAGTCCTTCAAGGGCCCAAATTTTCTCCCAAACTTGCAGAAGCTGGTGGGGTTTCTCTCCATCTTCCATAATCCAGTTCAAAGTTAGCATTTTGTTCTTAAGTTCAATGGTTATTAAGCTATGCTTTCTTACAATGAGACAGTGTTGCTATAGCAACACATAAAGCATGCACACAAATAATTATCAACTAGCTTGTTGATCAGTGCTTAATGATCATGATCATATTTCTTGTATTAAGAAACTTTTTCTTTCTAATTGCATGGAAATGCAGTTTTGACTTCCATGGAAAGAAATGAAAGTAAATCATTTACAAATAAATTCATGATGCATGGTTCAATAGATTACGATTGCTCTTTTTCTTTACCTGGAATAGGGGAAACAAACCAGTGAGCCACAACTGGAAAAAAGGCTGCGACCTGCCTGACTTAAATGGATTGATTAGAAACTGGGCAGTTAACCTCATCCAACTATTATCTAGCTAACTGTACATGAAGGGCATTGATAATTTCACCCTTCTTCATATTCTCAAAGGAAGTTTACTCCATCTTGCTAATGAAATTTGATGCCTGTCCAGTTTTTTGAAAGTGAATGAGAGAAAATGAAAGCCCTTCTTGGCATACAAAAAAATGCATAGGAGACTTTTAGCAACTGTCAATGATGCTCTATCAATAGCAAAGTTGTGTCTGAATTTGTCTTGCAACTGGTGTGACTCCTGAATTAATTTTGAGTTTTGAATCTGCTTAGTACCAGTACAAAATTTGAAAATAATTTCCTTTATATTTCATAGAATTTTTCAATTTTATTTTCAGCAGAAATTTCACCGTCAGAAGATTCCTCATCAGAAGTTCCTTCGTTAGATGATAGAATCCTGCAGTTTTGGCATTCAGTAGTTACAATCGTTGCCAGTAACAAGAAGATTCCTCACTTGGTGGTTGCCCTAGTAACCAGGCTGAGTAGGATTTCTGACTGTAAACAAACCATTACTGGTGATGTGATTTTAGGATGGATCAAAGCCATTTGTGGTGCTGTCTTTCAGTCAGAGGGTATGTGTTATAAGAATTGTGATTTGAAATAACTTACAATCAGTTAAAAGAAGGTTGTAAAGGAAACTGTAGCTCTATATGTCAGAGAGGTACTAAAAATAAAAATCTGAAGAAATTTGCTTTCAATAAAGCTACAATCTTGCACAGAACTGGTGGGACACTTTTCATACTACTGTATTAGTGAATTTCAGTTAGTAGGCTAATATGAAACCCCCAGTCCCCATCCCAATGTTGCGTCAAGAAAAAATGGCTCCGTGCCGTGAACAGCATAACAGTTGTCAAAATTGGAAGGGGAAGCGGGGTATCCCAACAAGTTTTGTCCAAGATTTTTCAAGAGAAACATTTTTTATTTCAAATTCAATAAAAATGTTTAAATTTTCGGGCATTCTTCGTTTAAGCTCCTTTTCGAAAGCTAACTATACTTTTGGGGATTTTTAGCATAATGAAAGTAAAATTTGAACTGGTATTTTTAACAAATTAAGCAGGATGATAGAATATATCACATTACAAGTTGAAAATATGCATTATTAGATGCACAAATCAACCAGGCTTCGACAAATTTTTTTTTCATACTTGTCCGACGGGCTAGCTGTTTTCTCAATCTGCTTGCCCGCATAAATATCTACTTGCCCAATTCAAATCTGTTGAGTACATATAATTTTTAAAGTCTAAAAGTACAAATGCCATTTTGCCCAACTCAAAAATTTAAAGCTGGGGGTTTTGCCCAGTGGGCTGCAACATCGAGCATGTTAGTTGCCAGAGTGATTTTTTACTTGTCCCGGGCTGTCGGGCAGGGGATTTGTTGAAGCCTGAAATCAACAACTGCAACAGGTGGAATAGTTCTTTTCCTGGATAAAGGAGTCGTACCATGTCAAACTGATAGTTAGAAGAAGAGTAATTAATTGAAAGAGTGCCAGGATCTACCATAGAATGTTGAAAGTCAGAACTGCAAACCAGGCTTCCTTTCATAATAGTGGTAGATCGTTAGGTACGGTTGGTTTGGGCTATATTTTGTAGCCAATTTTGCATCCTTTGCTGCATTTTTCTCGTTGTGTATTAAAGCTTGGTACATTGCTGTTATGTCTTCTTTTAACCAAAGCATTAATGCATTTTGCATTTGAATTTGCTTTCAAAACAAATGGTAGACCATTTGGTTGACTAAGCGTTCACCACTGGCCTTGTCAAGGTGACATCTAGGCAGGACACAACAATGGCTCTATATACAATGGCATTCTCTGAATTAAAGTAAGCAAAGCAAGTTGGAAGTGGGACAATGGGTCATTAATATCCCTTTACTCATAAGAAGGGATATGACAGAAGAATGGAAGTACTCAGGTCCAGATTTTTGGCTGCATTTACCTGGGTCCAGGCCCAGGGTCAGCTCATTAAGGTCCCTCCCCACATTTGTGGAAAGGACTCCGTGCCATGAACAGCAGTTCGGGTGTCCCAGTAAGTTTTGTCCAAGATTGTAGTTCGGTAATTTGTCGGCACTTGGAGTTGTGAGGCACAGAATGGGATATACAAACTGGGCTCAGCACATAAAATAAATTCCCTATCCAAGAGGAATTTATGCCTTCTTGGGGTCATGTCAAACTGATGAATGTTCATGTTTGATTTTAGTGATTAAGATGTTAAACTGTCTGAAAGAAACTGTGTTTTCAAAGTGACAGATTTCTTCCTTTATGGTTGTGGTTGCTTTAATTGTGCATTAACCACTTTATAAGACTGAAAATATCACAAATCAAATCTTAATGAGCTTTCCATTTGTTATTGTCAAAGCTTGTTGATGGTGTTCAACTATTTTTTGTATCAATTTAGGCAATACTTCAACCATGGACTTTGGTTGCTCATAAACATATCATTTTTGTTTGATACAAGCAATTCCTTATTCTATTTAATTGCTGTATTTTGCAGAATCAAATGTAAGTTATTTCTCATCGGTTGAGATTTCCAGAAACATTTCATTGACATCGTGGTATCCAGCCTTTATAGCTTGTGTTGCAGAGGTCAACAGCTACACCCAGGCTGCCTTAAAAATGTAAGCATTTTTGTTGTGAGACTTAAAATAAAGCAAACCTTACATTCATAGTTGTTGTTTGTGATGCTTTACATAAGCAAGGGAATAGGGAAACAGTCCTGTGTCCACAACTGGAGAAAATGCTGGGAGGGGGGGGGGGGGAAGGGGTGCTAGATTTAAAATAGAACATTGTAAGGTGAAACGTAAAGTGAAGGAGAATATATTCACTCACAGTTGGTTCGAATTTGCTTTACTTGTAAGGAGAATTAGGCATTTTTGGTTCCTTGCAAAAGAAACCTATGTAGTCAGGTTGGCGTGTGTGTGTGTGTGTGTGCGTGTGTGTGCGACCCTGTAAACGATACCTTGCCGGGTACAGGCCGCTCATGGGAGCTAAGGCCTCACACGTCTTTCCTCGCTCACGCGGAGCTTGTAACTGGCATAGCTACCCAAAAATTCGGACACTGCAACGAGCTGTGTCACATGATATGCAAGAGTCCGCCCTCTCTCGCGGCATTCACGTGCTGCGTCACATTAACAGCTAAAGGGGAATTTCGACCATTTCCTTACGGGGAACAGTTCTGTGTACCCCCTAAGGCATTGAATACGGGTATGCCCTGTGCGTGTGTGTGACACTTGCCTCAGTACGCTCTAACTCAACAAAGGAAGGTTGGATAAAACTTGGATTTGGTACATAGATTCGTCATAGGGAGAAGGTGTGCCGTATTGTTTTTGGTGGAGGTCAAAGGTCATTTGGGGTCACCAGAGGTCAAAGACTAAAAGCCTTCTCAACACGATATTTCTAGGTAGGAAACTTGGATGAATGTCGTACTTGGTGTATGGATGTGTTATGGTGTAAGGATGAAATTGGATATGTTTGGTGAAGGTCAAGGGGCCATCTGGGGTCACCAGGGGTCAAACACTGAAAAATGTTTTAACACAGTATTTTAAGGTAGAAAGGACAGATTTCAAATCAATCTGTGTTTGGTTAAGGTCAAAGGTCATCAAGGTCACTGGAGGTCAACCGCTGGAAATGTTATTTAGAAAATCTTTTAAGCTAGATAAAGATAGGTTCAATAGATTTTTTATCTCACCTGGTTTTGCATGCTTATACACCCAAACACCTTAGAAATTTGGCCTTGACGTTCGTTCAGTAACGATTCCTTCGTGTTGTACATATATTTTGGATCATTCAAAGTTTTAAGAGGGCAATAACTGAAATCTGTAGATTTCACTGAGCACAAGTCACTCTGCATTAAACTGGTCTCTCTGCCAGTGGAAGCAATGCATGGATTATAGAGTATGTCTCTTTAATACTGCTGTGCTCTGTGGGGTAACCTAATCCTCATTCTATTATCACACCCCATTAATCACTTGCTTTAACTGCTGAACGAACCATGTTTTCTGTGTAGAGGTACTGTTGCAAACAGGACAAATGGTAGATTGTTTTAAAGTAATAGCAAGTTTTATTTGAGAACAGGTAAAAATAACTTCGGAGAGAAATACAAGAGGTGTTTTTCTCTCTCTGACCACATTGTGTACTGTTTATTGGTGATAATATCAAGTTTGATTACAAGCATAAATACACATGGAATTGAGGTAGTGTTTTTGAAGTATCACCAAGCATTATAAAGTTGAATGTAAGTAAGGCCCCAGAAATTTAATCTTTGATTTCATGTAATATTAGTACTAAAATACCCCTTGTGAAAATTTTACAGACATTGACTATGAGCTTTTGCTTAGCTCTATTTTGGAGACTGGCTGTACAGTTCTTAAAATATCCAGCAAGGAACCACAGTGCCCATTGGGCTCTTGTTATGTTTGTTATCAGCTGCTTGCGATGAATCATCTCAACAAATGTACCCAACATGGATATTATTTGCTGAGAGTGAGGTAAACTGTACGTGGATTGATTAGTTGGCTAGACAAGGTTGTATGGCTTAGTTTCTTACCAACTGGTTGAAGTCAGGCTAACCATACCCTTTTTGGTTTCCCAAAAGGGAAAACCTATGGACTCATGCAGACAAGACTTTTGCAAAACATGTGAAGGATCGTGCATTTTAGTGTTGGCGTATACTATGGCTCATCGAATTTCGTAACATTGGTGCACAAGTACTACGCGACTACATAATTGTTCCCTGTCTGTCCCTGGCTTCAAAATTACAAATAAATTGAACGTACTGTAATGTCAAATTAACGTGCGGTGAAGACTTCACAGATTTACATGATGCACCAAATCAAAAGAAAAAAGTTGCATTACTTTATAAATTTGTATCTTCCAAACGCTATATGCAATTGAGATGAAGTTCTCCCCTCCTAAAAATGAAAATTTTTCTGCATATCTTGAAGTTAATAAACTTTGTGTCCGGGAATATGCCTTTAATTATCCTTTTGGGAAACCTTTCACAATTCAGTTTTGATTACCAGTTGTGACTCACTGACTTGTTTTCCTTTCTCCCTTACTTATGCTGAGCACCAAGCACAATGGCAGTAGGTTCCATCTCTAAAGTCTTTGGTGTGACCCGGTCAGGACTCGAACTCTAGACCTCCTGACTGCAAGTTGGATGCTCTAACCAATTGCCCATACTGTCAGAAGGAGTGTGTTATTTCTTGCTGAGATGAAAAGTAATCTGTTGTCATCAATACCTTATTTTATGACTTTTCAGTTCATGCAATATGGAATATAGAACATGTTATGATATCTTCTATGACAGTTCCAAACATATACTGCAGGGCCAGTCTGCATGCCAGTCAATTGGGTAGAGCATCTGACTTGCAGCCAGAAGGCCCAGAATTTGACTCTTGGCTGGGTCACATCTAAGACTTAAAAAGGAACCTGTCATTGTTCTTGGTGCTAAGCAATATAGCAGAGAAAATAAGACATTGAGCCACAATTGGAAAAATGGAAGCGTCTGGCCTGACTTCAAGCTAAACCTATTGGTTAAAAACTGAGCTATAAAACCTCATATGACTGAACCAAACACTTATTGTTATCAGGAGAGGCACATAGCCAAATTGAGTTAGATTTTAGTATTTTGAAAATATAAAACACTCAGTACTAGAGTTGAGAAACCTTACACAGAAATTGCTGTGCAAGTTGGTGTGCCATATTGATTAGGGGAACATTATATTTGGTCAGCGTCAAAGTCATCAGAGATGGTCAAACTGAACAGAGTTTGAAATATGTCAGGAATTGGAAAGTTGTAAATGAAACAGTTTAGAAAATATTGAAATTAACGAAACTTTTATTTGATGTCATGTCACATCTAAGATAGCCTCTGTCAAGGCTTTTCGGGCAACAATTATCTTTATGTTATTTACACCGTAACATTACACCCTATTACGATACCAGGCTCCTTACGTTTAACCCTCACATGGGATCTGCATGGCCTCACATATCTGTCTGCCCTCAGACCTGCCCGGCCTCAAAGCCTTTGGACAAAGTCTTAATATATGTATCTTTGAATAGTCAAATATTCAAGAAGTGTTTACGAAAATTACGTTGTCGTGATGTATAAACTATGCTTGGCCAATGAAAGTGTGACTATCATTATGGCAATAACAATCCCATGTGCTTCAGTACTCATAGAACCAGTCCCTGTTGCGCTAGTACTACTGATGCCACATACGTCGGTGGATGCAGAACACAGTGGCAGACATCGGTAAATTAAGCTCTTATCAAATCCAGTCAGTGGGTTTACAAGTCTGTCATTCCGTTCTAATATCCACACAATGGCTTCAAGCTGCCGATTCTTTAATGAAGTCTTGTCTACACCAATTGTTGAGCTGCTGAATTTTGTGCAATTAAAATCAAATCATCCTGCTTGCTACATGCCATGTTCGCATGAAATCGTAGGCATGGTGCAGTTATGCATATTCATGAACTCCTAAAAACAAGAGACTCTCTGATTGGTTCCCTTAATTACTACCGATTTGGTAGTAGGTTTTTTAAGGTTTTAGTTAAGCAGTTGGTGCATAAATTAACATTGTCCAGAGGCTTTCCAGTGTAGCAATTCCAGGGGGTGTAAAACAGAGGCAGTAACAGCCAGTGTGTTTCCAGAGGGAGAGGGAAGGGTACAAAATTTTGCTGGAAAGACTTGACAGAGGCTACATCTAAGAAGGCTAGATAACAAAAATTTTATGTTCTTCTGCAGAGAAATGTTAGGAAAAATTAAGGGATCAACCATTTCTTCATTCATTATTTTTCTTTAAAAATCTGTGTGTGTGGGATGGGGAGAGGATCAATGTGTGTTGGGTATTAAAGGGGCAGGGCAAAAATTCAGTTCCCACACATAGCAAATACCAAGTGAGGCAGCACTTCCTGGGATTTCTTATGAATTCCTAGAAGAGTTTATCTTGGCTCATTTATGCCTCCATTCATGCAAACTAATTGATTTGGTTGTTTGGTCAGTGGATCAGCTGATCAAGTTTTTTGTCGAATATGGAATGAAAGAAATGAACAGGGTTTGTGGTTGCTGTGATCTGTCTTTAAAGAAGTGAGACAAATAATTGCTTTATCATCCATGCTTAGGTTTAATTATCAAAAAGTTAAGTTTGCAGGTGATTGACTAGTCTTGGTCAAGACGTTAGTATAATACTTATTTTCCATGCTATTTTGACTCTGGATCCAAAATAAGGGCGCTTGTCAACTGGACTGTACGTGCTCGAGTATCTCTTTCAATACTAACGTCTTGGACAATTTGCACATGAAGGGGCGTGACATTATGCAAATATTATTCATACGTATTAGAAACGTCGGGAAAACGTCAGTTATTATTATTATATCAGCTGATTCAACCATGGAATCGTATCCGATATTGTTGTACCTTACGTGGTTGAAAACAAAACAAAAATGGTAGCCTACGGTTTAAGACAAAATAGAACAAAACAGGACTTTAGTTCAAACAATTCGGTAGCGTTCCTTAATTGCTTTCGGTAGCTTTATGGTTTGATTAGGTTAAGGAATCAGAAGTTACGAGACAGTTTGCAAAAGGCCTATAAGGCACTACTCGGCTAAATTGCACTTGGTATTGTGTTGGTTTAAACGTTAGATGTAGTCCGGGATTGAACTGCAGTTCTTTCGTGGACCATGGTCTTTGTATACCACGGTCTCATAGAGGGGTATACCGAATGAAAAATGTGAAGGTTGCGTTATGTCATTTAAACGCAAATTTAAGTATAGAAGCATTCCTCAGAAACTTCTCTATAGAATTACGAGTCCCCAGAAACATATATGAGAACTCATTCAAACAAAAGGGGGGGGGAGTGAGGTTGAGGAAAAATCTGGAGGCCTGGGGGAAGGATGTACGACAAATAGGCCTACAGTTGTCATGTTGACGAGAATATACAAAGTAATACAGGGACCGCGGAGACCCAGGGTGGGGGGCTTTAGCCAACGCACTTTTTTTTTGCTGTGGGCATTTTGGGCCACCTTGAACTGTATTTTGGGACCCCTTAAACTGCATTTATTTTATTGGACCTCAGGAAAAAAAATCTTCCTACACAGTTTGAAAGTGTGTTTGTGCCCCCTCCCCTAACTGTGCTTAAGTTATATGCAGTGGTATAATTGAGCTGGGGAAGTCCATATACAAGACCATGGATCTCCCTCATATCCTTCCTATGAAAATTTTTCTGTTGTATGAATAGTCTATTGTAAAAGGAAGAAAAGAATAAAATTTCCCTGTAATCTTCTAATTCCTTCCCATCAGCCTCAGCGAACAGGATGATTGTTTGCTTCAGTTAGCAGAACAATTGATTCCCTTATCTTTGCTTATGCTTGAGTGGGGAACTTCCAAGTGCATTTTGTAATCGGTACTAAATCAAGGGTCCCTGTTCAAATGCCTGATTTGCTGGGCAGAGTATGTGGTTAATCGAGTTTTAAAGCAATAAATATGTATTCATAATGAGCTGAAAAGGTTTGTGACCCCTGGAGTTCATAAGCTTAAAAATCCTGCCTATGCTAAGTGGCCAAGGGCTTTGTGCCTTGGCATTTATGGAACCCCCTAAAGATCACACACCTTATCTCTCCCAACACTTGGACTACATGTAGGCCTACTGATATCCTTGTCCAAAGCTCCCAAAATGTAATTGCTGATTTTATTTTGCCTCACAGCCAGCTGGAAAATTATTTCTGGTTAAGGCCATGATGACAAATAATGATCAAAAAGTTCTTGTGTAATACCCGAGTTACAGTGCTGTACAAATTGCTACAGAGTCATCACTAGTCACCATATAGGCACTTGGTCAAGAATACATGCTCCCAATACACTGAAAGCAGTAAGCCTGCTGTGTCATCTGGAAACAATGGTTACCTTGATTCAGCAGTCAAGGCTTATTAATTCTAACACACTTCAGTCCTGAACTACTACTAGTTGGACAGCCCCTGCTCCATCCAAATTGAATCTAAAGGCCAAATTCCCTCACCCCAAACAGAACCAATTCTACTACCCTTTTGCACTTACGCCCCTCACAAAAATTGTTAGAAATTCATTCTCATCCAGATTACACAATCTCTGTTTATATTGCTTCAGGGTGAATATAGAAAACTCAATGGGTATAAACAAAAACACTCTCAGTTCAGTTCATGCTGTTTAATGAAAGCTTTGGTACTCTGCATTGTTTGAATTAGCAGTCAATCAAAAAGCTGAGCCAATTGAGAGTTTCTGTTTTCCCCTGCAAGAAGTGTAGTTTGGGGTGAGAGGTTTGCCCTTTTAAGAATCACGGTCCAAGGCATTAGGTGTATATGTCATGGTCTAGTGTAGTTGCCAGTTAACTACTTGTTGCGAGATCATGAACAGAGGTTTGCAGCAATCCTATAACCCCTTTATTAAGCTCTTGCATTCATCAAGCATTTCAACTTACATGATCCTGTGGAAAAATTAGTAATTTTGTTAAAAAGTTTAAAAAAGAAAACCCTGATTACTCACAGTCCTTTTTTCCTTCCCTTATAATGACACATGCTTATGCACATGAAGATGCTCTTCAGAATTTTTCATGGACTGTAATCACCATGACTCCTTCAGATCTAATTTTTCTTGAACTGTTTGAGATCCAAACATAATGGACCCCACTTGGTAACATTATGATTTTGTAATAATGTCTTCCCTCAAGTGCATCAATCACTTTGCCTAACTAGACAAAAATGATTTAACAAGCTTTCATCATGACAGCATACTCCTGAAGGGTAGCAACAGATGACAGCCAGTCTATTTTATCTTGCTAAAAGTTAAGGTGGACAATTACACCATAATTTCACTTTACAGAAAGTACAGTATAGTCCTTTGTAAAGTATACCTTGGTTTCCATTTAAATTAACCCTTTGTATCTTGTTAAAAGTTGATTGCTCACAAAGTTCTTACTCATCACATCCTTACCATAATTAATATTCCAGGGTAGTGAAGTGGAGGGATGTAGAGGGGTTGGAGGTTAATAGAAGAGCCAGATCTGGGGGGGGGGTTGTAAATGTGTACAAAACCTATTTTGGAAAAAAACAATAACTTTTATAACCAGAATTTTTATGTCCAAGCCCATGAAAATTTTTCTTCACAAGAAATAATAGCAAGATTGCACACTTTTTTGCAACCCTGAGTGTGTCCATGAGGACTGAGGAGAATAACAAAAAAAAAAAATATATATATATATATATATATATATACATAGACAAGTAATCTGAATTCTGGTACAATCTAGAGTAATTTCTACTTTAAGAAAAAATACTGTATCATGCAGATGCAGAGCAATTTTCAATCCCATTGAACCTAAAGCAACCAGGGGTAAGTCAAAATCCTCACACACAACAATTGTTTTGGCCTTTCAATCTATTGTTTTCACCTTGAAGTAGTTATATGAGAGATAACATACCAAAGATAGAGTGATGATAATACAAGGAAGGAGTGATAATAACATTCTTATGCTGGACAGAGTGCATAATCTGACTTAAAAGAGTAAAGATAAATTTAAACCAATGTACCCTAGGTTAAATTTTTGGATAACATCAGTAAGAACAGGTCATGAGAAATTGCACATACCTTACATAACAGAATTGAAGTACATATATTCTTTTATTTACACTACGGTAGGGACTACGGAACAATTGCTTGAATCAGGGAGTTGCTACTATTCAAATCATAGCAACTCCCTCCTTGAACTGCACTCATACCAATTCACACAAAATATGAAAGTCATGCATTTCTGCCCATGCAAAATATTGTAACCGACCCATATTCAATGTAGTGAAGAGGGCTAGCTACCAGGTTGTGAAAAAAATTGTGAGGGGGGGGGGGGGGAGATGAAAATGAAGTTAAGGGAACTTTTCTAAACTGTACATTTTTAAAATTTCTATAGGCAACACTTTCTTTGTAACCATCCCCAATTAAACTCATTAAACTTGTTTTCATACTTCTGTAAAAGTATGTGTTAAGAAAAAGTTAAAGAGAAAAAAAGGTTAAAGAGAAAGTAGGGTTTGCTTAAAGAATCCTCCTGAGTACTGTATTAGCCCAGTTACATTATGCAGTCTCAAGCAGTGCTTTCCAAACATGCATGCAGTTTCTAATATTGTACGTAGCTTACAGTTGAAAGGTACAGTATACTATAATTTGTAAAAATAGCAAAGCTTCTGATAATGAGGCATTGGTCTGCACCAGTTCTGAAAGGTTCCGGACAAAAGAATTAACTTGAAACCTGAGGGTTCTGGGACATCTTACTTCAAGGGTCTGAGGAAAAGTTGAAGGGTCTTGCAGTTTCTTTAAGAGTCCCATAAAATTATAATTCCTACATTAAATTCCCCCTTGCCCAGCTGCAGGGCATTTTTGAACCCTTCTGGAGAGGTTTTACAAGAGTTAGCTAGAGTAACATATCAGTGTGTGAAAAGCCAGAGCTTCTGGGTTTTGCTGATGCAAGGTATTTTTCCAAAGCTTTCAAGGGGCGGGCTCAAAGTGTATTCCAGACTGGGCATCCAGAGTTAGAGAAAACCCTGTAACAAATCTGCAGTTTCTCGATCTGTAGAGTCCTACTGTTGAAGCAAACAGGAATTCTTGGTGGATGGAGGAAGGCACAGCTGCTGGTCAATTGTTGCTTCATCTCAGATAGGGATTTATATACAAGAAGACCTTAGTGGCTGCGATGCATTAAAGAAAGTGGACTAATCAAGTTGAACACACAATGAGTACAAGAATGTTATGAAGACTGAACCCTGGAAGCCTGACCTAGAAAGAAATGAACAGAAAAAAAATGTTGAAGAAATGTAACCTGCAAAAATTTTGAACTTAAGTCAAAATGTCAACCCATTCAGAGGGCATATAGTTGTAAACAAGTTATGACTTGAGTCACCAATTACAAAAAGTGAAAACAGCACAGGGACTTGGGTCCCTGACTTGACTCTGAGTCAATTACAAGCACTGTAGCAAATGAATCTACCTTGAATTCAAAATTGGGTAACTCATTACAACTCTGCCAGAGGCAACAAGTAAAGCACTTCTAATAGAAAACCTAGCTCCAATATGGGTTATTCCTGGAAGTTTAATAAGATCAATAGAAGTAAGGTAAACTTTCCAAAATTTGTTCCTAAAAAAAAAAATTTAAATAAATAAATTGCTGTACTAATATACCCAGGTACTAACTTGAGTACTCTGGTGCTTCCTAAGACATTGTCTGGTAGGATCCTGTGTACGGTAGGCCTACAGTACATATGCAATTGTCTTATGCTACTAAATGTGATTATCATATGACCATAAGTATTGAGGTTGGCAAAACAAACACTTTTCAAGAAACAACTCCCCAGCAACATCTTACTGTAGCTTTTTCTGTTTTGCTCTGGTGTATAATGCCAACATTTAAATAAAAAAGAATGACACTGAATTCTATCAGACAATCTACTGTACCATTTAAAAAATGAGTGAATAAAGTTCATTTAAAAGCACTCTCTGCTGACTCAGCTCAGAAATATCCTTCAAAGATGGGAGTTGGGGATGGTTTATATTCATTTCCAAGTTTTGTAACCTAAAGATTTAAAATTTCATAAATGTACAGCACTGTGGGTACACTTCACATAAAGAAGCAGTACCACAAGACTTAGAGCCATAATTGACTGAAAAAGCTTCAAACACCCCAGCATAGAAACTCTATGGAAACGTAAGGCTACAAATCTAGCAAAAAGAAAATTTGATGATACTGTACCTCATCACAAGTCTTGTAAATGCCTTTCCTTTGGCTGTAACAAAGGACGATTCGGCAACTTACATTTCAAGCTGGGCTATCCACTATGAATACTCAGAGGGATAGCCTACCGTATGCAATTAAAGTTCAACTTGCCTCACACAAATATGTCTTGATTAGGCAACAGAAATACAGGCCTGTTTAACCAGTTTAATTTCCAAGAAAATTTCTATATTGTTAGCTAGCCAATGTACAGGTAGCCTAAAGATTCTGTTTACAGCTAACTTTCGTTTTCTTTTTTGGGGCTGCTAATTCTTGGATATGCTGGCACAATATTAAAAGGCTGAATTTGATGGGCACAGTTACACCAGATCTGTACTAAGTCTGTAGGTAGCTATGCAGTCAGTACATACGTAAATTACTGCATACTTTATAGAATAAATCAAAGCATTCTAAACTTGCAGCATGTTTGCTGTTTGCCTACCAACAAAGGCTAGCTTTTGAATTTTTTTGCATCTACCTGTACATTGGCTAGCTAACAATATAGAAATTTTCTTGGAAATTAAACTGGTTAAACAGGCCTGTATTTCTGTTGCCTAATCAAGACATATTTGTGTGAGGCAAGTTGAACTTTAATTGCATACGGTAGGCTATCCCTCTGAGTATTCATAGTGGATAGCCCAGCTTGAAATGTAAGTTGCCGAATCGTAGGCCCATAAACATATTTCACTCAGAGAGGCTACACTGTCTCAGGGGGTCAGCTGATGTTTTAGGGACAGGGTTGCCTCCAAACTGTAGAGTACTGTAGCCAGGGTTGTGACATAGGGAAGGTTTTGAAGCATGACATGAAGGAAAGGTCTAAAGGGGGGTGGCTATTTTTGGCCTCCATATGCAAAATTGTGCAATGTTTCTGCCTCAAATGTAATGAACTTTTTAGTAACAATGTGTTTTTTTTTCAATTATTTTTTTCAAGTTTGGGCCCTTGGGGGTTCAACCCCTTAAAACCTTCCCTGTGGCTATGCAGATGCCTCAAAAGGGCAACATGAGTTGTCCTAGGGACCAAGGAATTAAATGTGCGTGGAGCCAAGTTGTCCCAGGGGCCAAGTTGACCCCAGGGCTCATAGTGGAAAGTGTGTATGCTTCATAGATTATCTTTGACATGCAGTTAACAATTAGGCTACAATCCATTTTCATAGCATGATTTTTTTGTCTTGTTGCATAACACATGCATTGTGCATAAGTTGCATCATGCCAATTTGGTGTGTCCTGAAATTTAAGAAAGAGGAAGACTGGGATAAAAATTCAGTGACTCAAATTGGAACTTTCAAGTGTGGCCTATAACTGGGGCTGAGGTATCTATGCCTGGGGACGAGATCCAAGGGCACTGTGCCTCAGGGGCCAGGCCAGGCTATCTGGTAAATTTAACCCAACGCTAAGACTGCCTGTGAAAAACGGTACTATTCATACTACCACTAAGCCTAGTGTTAATTTGGATTCTTGTACTAGTTTTACTTGGAAAACCTACCACATTGCCATGTTGAGTTGACGTTCACCGCATATTGATCCTCCTTTGTTCGTTGCAGTATTTACCCATTGGGCCTGCTGTAGACTTTTCAGCATGATTGTTGTGATCTTGAGGGCCGGAGGAGCTAGAAGCATGTCAGTGATTTTATCCTAAGCCAAAGATTAAGAACCTGCCTTCTTCAAATGGTAAAACAACTTTTGGGGTAAATGAGAAGTTTCTGTAAGCCGGTTATTCTCTCCTAGTTATCAGTAGAGTGAACTGCTTGTAACTTCTACGGTCATAACCGCCGCATACAGTATCGTACAGAATAGTAATGCACTGTACAGCTTCGTATCTATTTGGTATGTCATGTATACAGTAACTTAGTGCAGGTACACTGTACAGTACATGCTACTATGTAGTACAGTGAGCTTGTCGCGCCGAAGCAGTCGCCGTCTCAAGTTTCACAGATATGAATATTAATGAGTAGGTGTGTGCCGATTTGAGGGATTTGATTGGTTCCTTCGGTTTTCCAAAGGAAACCTGCTTTAAGATAAAGAAAAAGTTAAGAATGCCCTGACAAATTGTGCAAGACGGTATTATAGAAATAAATTTTGAGGCCAGGTAGAGGGCATGTTAACATTTGTTCTTGTAC
The DNA here is from genome assembly GCA_037179385.1 of Holothuria scabra. Lineage (NCBI taxonomy): Eukaryota > Metazoa > Echinodermata > Holothuroidea > Aspidochirotida > Holothuriidae > Holothuria > Holothuria scabra. The sequence goes on from CM074193.1 coordinate 8,282,054, forward strand.
AGACGTTGTACATATAGAACTACCATAATGTAGTACTAATAATACCGTCTTGAGCAAGACTAGTGATTGACTGGAAGAAGCTAACTTTCATGCTCTAACCCAGATATTCACCTTATGACTTCATTCAGAAATCATTCATTTTAGAAATCATGTATTTTTTAGACAAATTTTTTTCAAATGGAATGAGACAAACTTGTTTGAAAACCTCATAACAGTGGCCTCTTTGAATATAATTTTACAATCTTTTCTTTGCTCAAAATTATGTTTCCCCATTCTAGATTACTCCAAACAGCTGGCAGAAATCTCCCAGACTCCACTAAAGAGGATCTTGTTCAACTTTTTAGTCTTTTACCAGACTCCTTAGATTCTAGCATGAGTGAAGATGAAGTGGAAGTAAATGAGGATCTCCATGGAAACAGTGATTGTTTGGATACATTACAAGAAGAGACCAGTTTTAATGATAGCGATGTAAGACATCTCAGAGGGCAGCATTGCCAGGCATGGTGTCGTGCCTCAGGTGAGCTGACAGCTTTTATTATATAATATCTATGGAAAAAGAAGCAAACAAAATGTTTGAAGTTACTGTTTTTGAACGGAACTTAAGGAATATCTCATGCAAATTAGGGTTTCTGAGGTTGACGGAGTGGTTGGCAATGAAATGATTGTTCATCAGCCAGCTTACTTAACATGACCAGTATAGCATATCTCCTTTTAGCATTGCCTGTAGAAAGATTTGGTAGGGTAAGTGGGTCTGATGTGCATAGTTGTCATGGGTCTTTACTATACATACACAGAAGTATCTCCAGTGAAAGGTGAATAAAGAAGGGAGCTGAGAGAAATCATCAGGAATGAAAGAGAAAATTCAGATCATCTGCTTCTAAATTTGTCCTAAATTGGTTGAATTTTGAAACACTGGTGGATGTTTCTGTGACCAGCCAATCATTAGTATTTTCTGTGACAGTACTGGTTGTAAGCGAAGAACAATGGTCTAGCCTGATTTGCCCCTAATCCTTTGGTATGTTTAGTACATCCAAGGAATCTTTTAAAATGAAGCATTTGAGTTGATAATCAAAATCAGACAAAGTGGTGCATATCATTAAGTTAAAGCATCATCTAGTAAATTCATTACTTTGTCAATGTTTAACATAACTGAGAAATGATCTCTGTTGAATGGTTTGTGGTTTTGATTACATCTATCAAATAGTAAAACTGATGATTGGTAAAAGGATAAAATGACCACTGTATTAAGAGTCTACAAGAATAAACATCTGCAACTAAGGCCATTATGCTAAGTTCCATTTCTTTTTCCCTTCTCTCAGTAGCATCTCGCCATAGGGGCAAGGGGGGGCACTTACCCCCCCAAACATTTCCAAAGCATGATCTTCAATTTTCCAAAAATAACGTTATTCGACATGACATGAATAAAAAGTAGCCTTTTACTTAATCTGGGCAAAGTATCCCAGCGTTCTGGCTCATGCAAATTTCATAAATTATTTATGAATTATAAACTAAAGAGTAATTGTCAAGGATATAGTTCGTAATTGTATCAAAATTTTAGCCCAGTAACTACGGCCCAGAAGCGTTGATAGCGCTACCAGCACCAATAGCAGTAATCAGTATTGTTATTGGTGCTGGTAGCGCTACCAATGCTTCTGTGTGGCCGGTCCAGGTTTAGAGGCTCATTCGACCACTGGTCATATAAGTAAATATGATTTGTTAAGTTATGATTTCAATTTATTTCCAACGGTGTTCAGCTCCTTGAAACAAAAAAGTTCAGAACAAATTTAGATTTGATATTTTGAAGACAGAGGAACATATTCTAGGCATAGCTTACTGGGGAAATTTTTACTTATTTCCCCATGTTTGGTTCTCGAGATATTAGAATTGAAGTTGACATATTTTCTACAAAGAGTGAACTCGCAACAAGTATATGTGATGTCATGTATTCACATTGATGGAAATGTTTAGTTGTTTTTCTAAATTTAACACCATATTTATACAATTTAATTGTGATATGTTGTAACCAAAAGTGCATCCCGAGCAATGGAAGTTTAAAAACCTAATTTGCCTAAAGGGCAAGATAGCATCCCTAATCAATTCAAGATCAAACATCAGGATCAAAAATAAATAAAAAAACAAAACAAAGCATTGACCATCAATATGAATACATGACATAGCACCTGATTGGCTCAAGTTTACATTTTGTAGAAAATGTGTCAACTTCAGTTGCTAATATCTCAAGAACCGAACATGAGAAATGAATAAAAACTTCACCAGACTGTTTAGAATATGTTTGTCTTTAACATATTAAACAAAAATTTGGTTCTGGTCTATTCTTTTTAATGGAGATTTTATTTGGCGACAAAGAAAATAATAAAATGTCACACCGTCCTGTAAAGGAACCAGTACATTTTATCTGGTAATTTTCTGATCATTTTGCAATTTGATTTTCTTTTTATTAAAATGAAGATTTTATTTCAAAGGAAAGCTCAAAATGACGGCTGCTTAAATTCTATATACAAGCCTGGCAAATGCAATTTCCAGCTATCTGAGAGGTTGCGATTTTTCAAAATTTTCTGTACGCTCTGTGCCATCTGATGGTGGCGCTCCACTTAGATGGCCTTTCGGGCAGCTGTCAGTCACCACTTCTCATGCCCCCCCCAAAAAATATTTTTGCACGACATCCCCTGATACTTTTGGAGATGTCTTGGTTTCAAGTTGAGTTTGCCCCCCAAACAAATTTCCTTATATCCCCCCTTGCCTTCACTGGAGTTTAGTTCTCAAAAGTATTTCTTCTTCTTCATATTTATCTTTCCTAGATAATGAAATAGTTGATTGTTTTCTGTATCCTGGTAATTACTGCTTCATTCTTGTGCTTTTGTATTGATACTACTGAACCAACTCCATAGATTGAGAAATTTGACTGAAGGAGAGAAGTACATTGTATGAATATATTTGTTACATAGCCTGTGGTGAAGTTTCCTCTGGCTTAGTAGTCCAAACTACCTGTGTCGCCTCCAGATTAATAAATGTTACCCTTCAACAAATGTTTAGGTGCCAACTTGCTGTATGCACATGTAACTCACAAATGTAATGTGCACCTGTGATAAGGGTTTTAATTTGTCACTTGTGACAGTAAAACAGGTGGATGACCCTTACTGTTATCCATAGCTCAGTCAGTTAGTTAGATGGAGTTTTACAACCCAGTTCAACCTAAGTGGTTCAAGTCAAGCCAACCATATCCATGGGAAAGTCACCCTTAGGAGAGTATTACTTCATTGCAGCCATTTTATTTGCATATCAATCACTTTATGTGTCAGATTTTGCCACTTTTGAGCTATGAAGAATATATTTTTAAATCGTGATATGTACCATTCACTCTTAGTACCTTTACGAAATGTATTATATTTGAGGCTACTTAGCTCAGAGGAATGCATTTCCTATCATAAAAATTTGTTGTGTCAATCCCATAGATAATCAATGTTTATGAAGTGGACAAGATGAAAAACTAAAATAGATGCAATTAAGGTGGTCTTTTGTTGCTGTGGTTCAGACATTATAACCAGGATTACAGGAAACATTGTAAACAAGTCATTTCCTTATGTTGTCAATCATTTCCAAGTACATCATAACGTTAGTTAACAAGGAAAAATTTCTGGGAATGTTGCATAATTGACCCCATTATTCATAACCCTGAGAATGCTGGTCAATTTAGATTGTGTCAGATCAGGTCCAGAAGACTGTTGCTGTGGCCTTTTGGATGAAGGTTGTGAGATAATAAACAGTGCAACATATGGAAGGGGAGGTTCAGGGTTTTGATCCCCACCTGGGTGAGAGTAAAGTGGGATTTTATTCCAAAAGCAATCTATGTCTTTACCGTTGAACTTACTCCTCTCAAGAGAAAACAAATTTGACCTCAACCGTTGAACTGGTTATTCACCTGATGTGAAGTTGTAACTTTGGAGCCATTTGGGGCTTCTGTCATCCCAGTGTTTGCTAAGCATTGTAAAACAAATGTCCAAAAATGCCAGGTAATGCTTAATCAGTGTACAGTGAAATAGTATACAACATGCTGGTACTAGATTTAAGAATAAATCTGTTCAAAACAATATTTAAACATACTATGAAATAGTCCTTAACAGAGTCACATACTTCTAAATTCCTGATGTATGGGCCCTTTATTGTGGTTTTAGTGGGGTGTTTATACTCCAGTTGGCAACCCCAGCACAAGGAAGAGATACTTGTCTACATTCTTTCTTGTTGGAACAACCCCACTCACCTTCTGTGCACATTGTGTGTGATAATAAGGTCAATTCTAGATATACCATTTTTGCTGGTATCAATTGAACAGGGGGAAAGGGGGACTGTACTTGTAAACCGAGAGTGTAACAAGGGGTTCCTAAATTGTGCATGTCTTTACATAAGGCTTGATAGTGGAAGGTGTTCCAACAGTTTTGTCCAAGATTGTAACTTATGTATGCAAGCTGCTCAGTCATTCATGGTCACTGTTTGTGGTCACATGAGAGACTTCAGCCATAGACATACAAAACTGTAAGAACAGCAGGCAGGAAATGAAAGAACTGAATATGGAATTAAACTGTTAATGCAATGGTACACCTGGTGATATCTGTAAAAATTTCTCAAAGGCATGTTTTGACATGAATTTTTGGGTAGTTTAGTAAAACTAAAAGCTGGCTAGCAAATTAACCACTTATTGTTCTGTCATAAATGTCATTGTATGTTCTCAAAAAAGTTAATTTGTTTGTTACTTATAAGTTCATAGAAATACCACTAAATGGTTCTGTAGATCTGACTGGATAATGTGTGTGTTTCCTGGATTGGTCACAATACTGATAAGATTTAATGTCATGGGAATTTTTCAGTGAATGACATATAAAGGGCATAAAATCTAACATTTAAAGCAAAAAATAGTCACAAGCTATTAACTTAAGTATAAATCAGTTTCAAGGAAAGTCAAGTATTTAAGGAAATTTCTCACCAGTGACATGAACTTTTAGATTACAGTTGGCACAGTTGGTCCATAATTTAATCATTCTTATGTTTGAATGTCCTGTCATTGGGAAACCAATTTGTTGGAAACTGGGCTGTAAAACTACATCTAACGAACTAACTAACATTGAACTCACCCATGCCTTTTAACAGAAAACAAAACATTAAAATTACACCAGATTTATATGCACAGAAAGATCGCAGCTCTTTCTGTACCATCGTATGAACTTGAGGGATAATTTTCCTTCCTCAAATAGATTACACATTAAAACAGTTCTAAGGAATGTTTCTTCATTAAAGGACAAGTGCAATCACTCCAGCTTTAAGTATTGTATTAAACTGTCCTGTTTCGTGATTGGCTCTTGAGAGTCATGTGTCAATATTTTTTCCCCTTCAAATGTTAAATTAACTAGAAATAACTGCTTGGTTTACCTTAAATTTGCAGTATTAAAGTCAAAAAATAATATGAAAGATACTTTGATGAGAAAAATTATGACATTTAGTGGTTGCTTCAGATATGTTTGGGGCAACTGCTCTTTACCTTTGAAAAGTTTGAAAGTTTGGATAATTCAGCTTATAGAGTTCTATTCCTGATTTTATTTGTGGGATGTTAAGTTACTGACTCAGCTTTGGTCTGCTATTCTGTGCACAAATGTTATGGTTTTTGCAGGTTTGAAAATTTCCTGTTCCTGTTACCAGTGCTATGTACAATGGGTTGTTAAGTTTAAATATGTTGTGTACTCAGGTAATGTGACCTTTGTAACCTCTATGTTAGCTGTGTGATAAGAAACAGAACTGATCTTTGGATATTAAAGAGATTTCTTTCTGATCAACCTGTAATATGTAAATTGAATGGAATTATTTACTTAAGAAGGAATTGCCCAAGGGTGCTCATTGACTGCAATATATTGTCCCATTTTAATTATAGGATATATTGTCCCATTTTAATTATAGGTTGCTATTGTGGGATATAAATATTCACTTAACTTCTCTTATTAATTTTTGCAAATCGCAAGAAAGAGTGGTCCAAAATATTTGTCATACTTTATTCAGAACAAACAGTGCTCCTCTATTTAGAGGACTTAAACAGACTCCCAATTCATGATCTTTCCATGTTACAGTTTGATATGTTAATTCTTGACTCTCATCATGATGTATTTCCTTCTCCTTTTGATAACTGTAATTCTGTATCTTTATCACAATTATGTCGCTACATTCAAAAATTGATCAAGTCAACCACATGCCAGAACTTATCTTGCCCTATCTCAGTCGTGAAACGTTGGTGTGCGCTTCCGGAATTCCCTTAATAGACCTTGAGCATTGATGACACGCTGACGTCATCCTTGGGGCAATACAATGGAACACGTGGCTGCACGCATAAGAATTCGCCCTAGCAGACTATACTATGCATGTATTTGATGGTCTGAAAAATCAGCTGTGTACATTTGTTAGTGTTGTTTTGTTTTGCTCCTAAAGTAGGGCGTACTTTCCTCTCTGTGACATCATATGCGCAAGGTCTTTAAAGGCATAAGATTTCCATTTAAAAAGGGACTTCTGGATTTTGTTTTAATAGCAGTTCCATGTGATGCATAATTATGCATGACTGTCTATGTAGCTCTCTTTTACATTCTGTAGGTCGCCTTTGTCTTTTTCTTTACTGTTGTAGCTTCTGTTTGATCAGACTTGAAAGTCTTCCGCTACATCGTCTATTAGTACTTGTTTCCCAATATGTGTCATTGAATGGAATGCAGAAATATATTAAAAAATACTGTTCATGGCTTCCCTCAAGGGATAAAGGATGATTTGTCCCCTTCCCAGGAAGACTAACATCCCACTTTCTATTTCCATAAAAATGAAAAAGAAATGTCACTTTTTTGATTTCTTATTTAAGAAGAAGACACCTTTTAATACAGCAATGTTTGAACTTACATTAACAAATAGCCCTTAACACCCTTCAGATTGCACCTCATGGGGGCCTTGAAACAAATTTTCACCCCGCCGCCACCCCCTCCCCTCTCTCCCCGAACTCACCTTGAAATTTTGTCAAGAGTGGCATCAATTTGGACTAGGGGTTTGGCAGTAATGAATCCCCTCTTTTTGTCTCTGGCAGAACCCCAGCCATGTACTTCAGACCCATAAGGTCTGTTCTGCTAGTAAGGGGAGGTCCATTATGAGAGTCAGGGCAGGTCCATTTTGAGTTCTTTGTTGCATGCCTATGTTGAGGTCTCCAGTACATAGATATTATTTGTTTTGTGTCACTGTTGCAATTTCTTCTTACCTGTTTGTCCTCACATAATATTTGTTCATTTCCTTCTATTTTTGCAGAGTCTGTACAATGGGGAAGTTATCCTATTGGTATGCTGCCTGGACAGTCAAATGACCCTGCTTACTTTAATTTACTATGTAAAAACGTGGGTACAATGGGTGACAAAAATGATGCAAGCAGTGATGAAAGGAGGTATAGAAATTTCATGTAATGAAATATTTATTGATGTGAGAATATGAATTTATTTAGCTGAAGTAAGAAGCATAATGTGGAGTGAAAAATTCAACTAGTATTCAGGAGAGAGGGTGGGTGTTGTGATTGACCAATGTCCTGTGTGAAAGAGCCAAAGACTTCATTTGACACATTTTGGCACATTGATGCACTATACCCTACCATGCAGAAACCCTGACAATATATTAAGTTGCGGCAGCGCCACCATTGTTTAGCAAAGGTCATTTGTTATGAGTCTACAACATTAATTTCCTTTTTCCAGACACTAATATAGAAACCAAAGCTACATAGGAAGGAACTCAAACCAACTGTGGGAAGATTAAAATAATACTCTCTGAGAAAATCAACAAAAGGCAACCAGTGTTCAGGAAATAATGTTTTAAAGATTTTGCATAGAGGAAAAAGAATAGTTTGGTCTGAGACTTTGTTTTCTAAGTATGGTGGTGCTGTTGTTTTTGACGCATTTTGTGTGAAACTTGTCTATATTCACATTACCACATTGTATGTATTTAATATGGGGTGTGTGAAGAATGAACAAATGGAGCCTTGCTTGAGGAATTATAAAATGTTACATCAGAGTGTAGAAGCAATTGGCAAATCTGAGATCGGTTTGGGACAAAATAATTTGACGAGGATTTGTTTCTATTTATAGATCAAAAGGGAATCAAACAGGCCAGCATTTCATGATCTCGTAAGAAGTTTTATCAATGTTGGGTTCAGTAATTTTCCAACACTCAAATAAACACCCTTTCCCTAAAGATTACAGTTTACTGTTCAAAATCTCCCTAAACTCAAATTTGATGTATTTGTTTATGGCATTGTGCTGCCATTGCTTATCTCTATGCAAAGAAAACAAGACATGTCAATGTGTAGCCCAGTCATTGTTGGTATTATTAAGTGAATATTAACCTTAGGTTTACAGGGTGCTTGTGTTTTTATACTCAGTGAAAGCAAAGTGGCATGTCAGATGGGACGATTTCAGTTCAGAGATGAGATGTGTCATTAAGTAATCAAGTTGCAGGAAATATCAATTCTACAGGATACTCGCCATTCTCAATAAATTGCAGCTTTAATGACACTCTTTTTCATATTAATTAAACATTTGTGTCTTTCAGTTAATTGTTTGTAATACTCTATGTATTGTTTGTGTTGTAACTCTTCTTCATAAGTTATCATTACTAATATGTAGTATGACAGAGTGAATTCAACTCTTGGTAAGCCCCGCTGCTACTGCTTGTATTTTTGCTTTCATGCACATTGTTATTATTCATGTTTTGATTATATTGTGTATCAATGATGAACTTTTGAATGGTGTAGGGAAAAAATAAAACAAAGCAATACAGAAGATCTATTTACAGTTTGGAAGTGAACTTAAACACCCTGTTTACAATGTTCGTATAGTTCAATGTACTGGGAGATAGTGACCTTGTATAAGAGACAATTGAAATCAACCTGGCATTGTTAGGATCATATGTTTGTGCAGAGTCGGACACTTTTCAATTGTTTCAGGGTGTATTTGATGTGGACAAAGGTGTAATCAAGTCTTGACCCATGTCACAACTTGCAGAATTGGCTCACTTGAAAAAATCTGGAGAATTTTCCCATGTTGAAATAAGACAGTGACTTGAGTTATGAATTGATTGGGAGTTGTTTAATTGAATGTAGGGGACTTAAGTCAAAAAAGAGTGACTTAGTTAATAGTTTCATGGATGGGAGGAATATCACACATTCAACTTTAAAAAGTTAAAAATATTTTACAACTGAAGATGAAATGTCCCTTAGTCTTATGTATGCTGAATCTGTAAAATCTTAAATTGAATTTGTTTAAATTTCAGTCAGATATCTTCAACACCTTGCTTTACATTGATGATATCATGTTGACTGGAACTACTGTTGTTGTTAGTTGAAAAACTGCCAAATTTTGCACACTAGGTGGAGATCACAAACAACCAAAGGGCTGGCATAAAATATATTATGACTTTTGATATCTTAAGGATCCCAGAAATGGACCACTGAGAGTATATAGCTGGAACACTCCAGCTAACAACATCCAAGATATATGGAGCAAAAGGTGTGTTTTCCACTGACCTTAATTCAAGAATCAACTGTTGGCTGCAGTGTAGATTAAATGCAACTAATTTTGGTAAAGATAAAAATGTACCGACCTGTTTTGGCTTCAGTGTGAATAAACACAATGCATTTGATTTGGTAAATAAATCCACAGCTTAGGCGGGTGTGTTGCTACGGTGAAAAGGAAAAATTTTCATCGGTGCACAAAATTTGGCAGTGTGCGAAATCTGGTGTGTTTACCATACTTTACAACTCTGGATGTAAAGTCTTGATCTTTGTGAAAATTCTTTTTTTTTGCAGGTTACAAGAGGAGGAAGGAGGGGATGCTTTTTGGAAACCTGTAGCTGCTTCTGACAGAAGCCATCAGTATGAGGAAACAGGCAGTAGATGTACTAGTTTAAAACTAGAAGCATCATTAACTGTAGAAAATATTACATTCTTATAACAGTAACGTTGGTGCAATTGTGTAGAATGATTGCTACAGACAGTTTACCTGACTATGAAAGACATAAAGCTGTATGCAGATGATGAATGGCCAATGGCGCCCTCTATGTTTTAATTATGGATCAGTTCTTGCCAGTGGGAAATTTGACTTTGTGACCTTTTTGTTATAAAAATTGGGAAACTGATTTCTCATTGATTTTTAACTCACCGCGTGAAACAACCTTACTGCACAGTGGCAAAAAGTTGATGGTAAGAATTTCAGACATGAAGTGGTTACCTACTTCAAGCCAACAACCCGACAGAGGATGTCTTTCTTTGATACAGAAAGTTTTTTATTTCTTCAGGAATTTGATAGTTGGAAGTTTGTAAGATTCAAACAAGTAAGGAAAGCATATGTTCGATATAATGGCACTCATAATTTAGACCAAATCTAGCTAATGCAAGATAGTACTGTGTTATGACTTACTGTGATTGTAGAATGGGCAATTTTCACTAGATTTTAGCTTAATTTGTAGAATTGTTGGCTAAGATGTGCAGTCACAGATCATATCAACTTGAAACCAACAAGAAGCATAAAAGCCATGCCATATTGTTGATGCCCTCAGTCATGCTAGATAAAAGGATAATAGGAACCAAATGCTGTGCTCTATGAGCAACAACTGAGTGAATCAGTCCCATTGATGAATTATACTACATAGAAGTGGCTTTACTCTAATCAGTCCTAACAGTACACATTTTGCTTGCACAAGTCGTTTATTGGTTCTGGCTGCAGGAGGCATTTGCAAAATAAGATATTGTAATGATTCTGTGCGATCAGTTAAACCAGAAGTACTAGTGTTTTTGACCTATATTATCTGATATTGTGCAAGTGCCAATCCAGATCTACAATGAGGGGATGTGTATTTTTGTTATCACATAGATACTGTAAATACAGTATCATTTCCAGTTTGCTATTCTCACAAAACTTCATAAACATCATAAAAGACAAATCAAAATGTTGGTTTTCATGCTAATGAGAAAGTTTGTTTTCAGAGCTCTTATAGTTCAGAGTTTAATTCCCTTTAATATACATTTAATTTTAACAGTAAGGTATGCAATATTAGTACCTGAAGCTTGCATTGACTTGTGTTTGTTAGAATATTTAAAGCCAATTATGTCAAAGCTCCTTCTTCGTTCCCTCGAGGGTCGTAAACCAGAAAAGAGGCTATTGAAGGCTTCTGTTGCTTGTCATCATGCTTAATGATTGAAAAGTAAGAGCTCTTGATTTAGGTCAGACTTTCCCACTGTTGAAGGGTTGGAGGGTTGTCAAGTACAGTGTAAACTGCTCTTGGGCTCGAAGCCACTCATACTTGAGGGCGCTCTTGAGGTTAGGTCAAGTTTACTTTCACCAGATTAATTATAAATATCCAGAATCTCCAGAGAACATCAAGACCCAAGTAACGTTACAGAAATTCTTTATCCCTGTAACCAAGTGCAAATTTTTGTCTACACAATTAGATCAAACTTGGGATAGACATATAGGCTGACACAAATAGGAATTCGCACTTCAAGTATAAACTACTACATAGAAAGAACAGTTCTTAATTGAAAATGACTGAACTCATTCAAATGTCTCTTGTACACCATTTCTTGTATAAAACTCAACTCTGTAACATAAATGTGTCAATAATTGACCATTACCTGTTCTTCTTGTCTAAAGTGTAATCTAACCATCTCTCCATTGCCAGCTAAAATAATTGGGTGCTTACTATCATAGTCTAAGGAGCATTGTCTAACCTACCTCCCACCCTAAGTAATTTGCCCAGAGGCTGGACTCAAACTTTTCTGCTTATTATCTGAGTGTCAGTTTGGGAACATGTGCTTCTGTTCCCAAGACAACATTGTTTTACTCTCAGCCATCTGTGACCCTAAAAAACCATCTTTCATTGGTGGCTGGTGCCTTACTTTGGCTTTGAGAGATTTCATGAATCCTAACACCCATGCTAAGACTGGTCTTAGCTTTTTCCAAGATTAAAACTTGCCTTTTAAATCCTCTAAAAGACCATTGTAATCCATCTTTAATTCTCTTAGAATTGGACTACTGCTGACTTCTTAATTTCTAGATCATGAGCCAGATACTCCTCACAATAATCAGATTTGGGATGCTGGCCAAACTTCTTCCCCTTTAGTTAGGAAATCTGGATCTGTTACTTACCTAATTGGTAGGTTCCACGTGACCTTTCATCAGCACGGGTTTTGGTCCCTTGGCATGTACCTCCATTGGTTATGCTGGAGATGCTTAGGGTCTTAGCTATTCTGTTTGCTACAAAAGTTTTGTAGCACTTATTTTCATTTCTTACATAACTTAGAACTATCATTTGAGTGAAGTCACTCAAAAGGTAGTTTGGCCTATTAAGGAGTAGCCAATCTCTTTTACTCTCCAGAGTAGCTGCCAGTACTGCAGCCGTAAGCTCCAGCCTGGGGATGGTTGTAAGCCTCACAGGACTTCCCCTGACTTACCCAGCACAAACTGTACCGTATGGAACACACTTTTTTGTTTAACATGTAAATAGGCCACGACAGTGCATGTAGCCTTTCTCAGAATCATCGCAAAAGATGCCTAGTTGTACCTCTGTATTAACGTCCGTTTTAGCCACCTAGGTATGCTTACCTGCGACCAAGTCTGGATGCAACCCAGCCACTTACTCAGTGCACTTTGCTCTTCGTCAGTAAGGGGCTGATCCCAGTTGGCACCTCTCGTGCAAAGGTCTTGCAGAAAAGACTTGCCCATTTAAACGAATGGGAAGAAAATCCTCAGTGGGTTAGACACCAAACTAGTCACCAAGACAAGTCCTCTTCTAGTCATTAACTTCCAATTGACCTCCTTTGAGGTCAGATGGAAGGTAAAAGTGTTGCTTTCAGCATCCCAACTGACCCCAAGGGTTCTCTCATTGGATAACTTGTCAACTTACAGCTGTGCAGATGGTGCTCTTCCATTTCCCACCAAGTCCTGTTTACCACACAAGCCTCTATTCTGTATGGCCTGTGACCTCTGTACCTTTTCCAACAGCTGTTGGTCAGTCACATGGATCTGATTACAACCCCCTTTACTACTTACCTGTTTGCCAAAGCCTTTATTACTTACCTGTCCCCTGGGTCCCATAATGGACCATCCTAGAGGGGTCTTTATTGCATAGGAGTCTTTGGGCCTTCCTTTTCTCTCTTCCAAGACCCAGAATGCTTGGGGAGAATCAACTCTGATGAGAACCTTTGCCTCCTGAGATGAATACTCCTCCCAGTGTAACAACTCCAAATGTCCTCATTTCTGCAATTCTTTAATCATTGGGATACCTTCTACTGATGCATGTATCTTTGGCACTGTTGATAACTTGAGATTCATACCCTCATGATGGTACTTATCTTTCACAGTACCTTGGAGTCTCCACCCTGCTTTCTGCTGATTCTCATGATGAATTGTGGATGAAGAGTACTTAATTCTGTCTCCTTTTACACCAAGTTTCTTCTTCTGGGAATCAGAACATATTAACTTGTGTGTGATTCATGGTTCAACAGGGCTATAGGGGTACTTACCTGATTACCATTACTTGATACAACAGTCACAGGCAAAATTCGCATGTAGACTTTCCTTTCCCTCGAATATGACTCTGGAACTTACCTGTACCTCCTCTGCAGGTGGGTGAAGCAAGCTAAAGTGTTAATCTGACCCTCAGTCACACTTCCATGTTCTTTGATATCAGGACACAGTATGACCTGTCATCAGACTCCCAAAACATAATTTTTTAGACTTAGCTGTGTTTACCCTTTTTGTTCATACTCACTCTCAAGGGATTCCTTGTAAGTGTAGATCTTATGTTTACCCTTACAGATACTAAAAACACTTAATTGGTACTTATGTAACTGGACTTGAACTTATTTCTGTCCTTGTCCCATTTTGCTTCTTGTAGTGTTAGATTGGGCCAGTTACTACCAAACACTGTAGGTGACACCTCAGCTTTCTGGACCAAAAAATCCAACAAATCATTGAAAACTGGTTCTCTTTTCTCTTTAGTCAAGATATCATGAGCATTTTTTCACCCATGAAGTTTGCAAATAAGTAGGCAATAAATCTTGAATCTTAAGAAGACTTGTGGTACTAGTATTGAGGTCATTGGTATAACCCAGTTTTGTCAAGGTCACATGACATTTCTTCATCAGTGCAATTAAATCCTGCAAGGAGTGTGAATCTTTTGGCCCATTGAGATTCCTGTCAGCAGCTCATGCATTACAGCATTTTAAATCTTGTGTGTTTGGCATAACTGTGTTTTCAGAATAGGCTTTGTTTCCTGACAGCCTCTGTCACCAAGAAAAATTGTAACATTCAATATAACTGCACTTCCCTGTTCACGTGGTCTTCAAATGTTGCAGACAGGTGGAGTTAGAGCGAAGCATTCCTCGATATTAACTTCAAAGTTTGTCATAAATGTAAAATACTCAATGGAGTTACCTGAAAAATTAGAAGATTCTGTTTTAGGCAGCTCTAAGGCTAATTTAATTTCATTTAAACCTTTTAGACTATTTGTTGTAGCTGTGTCTCTACTGGCTTCTTCCGGATTATTGCTTTGAATGACACAAGCAGTCTCCACAGACTGCTTGCTCTCATCTGTGTTGTTACTGTTACTTAATGCAGTTGCTTTGTTTGCCTTCTTTTCTTCATTACTACTACTTGAATCTTTACAGATGACTGCAGAATTAGTCTTTTTGTCTCTCGAAAGACTCTCTATCAAGAGTCTAACTTCTAAGAAGGTGGACTGTACTTCCTACTTCTCATCCTGTTTATCATCTTCAGTAGTTTCTTTAAGGCTACTGTGAGCCAACTTTACTGCCTCAAATGCAGTAATTACCCTCTTAAAGAGATAATAATTGTTTCAGGATTTACCTGATTACTACCGAGGTCAGTCTTAAACAAGTTGTTTGCAAGGGTTATGTCCCCTTTGCTATTTTATTGATGTTTGTTGAGTCGTGTGACGGTGGTCATTATGGATCCTTCGAAGTCTGGATGTTTTCAACCTCTTTATACTTAACTGTCAGTTATCTTGTTCATTGGTAGTCATTTACTCACTGTTAACTGCTCTTGGGCTTGAAAGCAGTTATAATTGAGGATGCCCTTGAGGTCATGTCACACAGACGTGAAAAACTCGTAAAATATCTCTGTACTGACTTTCACCAGTGTGTTCGTTTGTTCCTTCAGTCATTCATTTGTTTTTTTGGTAACTACGTATTAGAATAAGGATGAAAAGAGAATAGGAAAAACCATTTAGATCACTCTTATGATTACAGGTGATATGGGCAGCAGCTAACTACAAGATCTTTGCATTATGGCATTATGTAGAACAATTCTCATTTCAGATACATTTCTTCTTTACAATATATTATTCTGTAATTAATAATTTGATTTACTAACTTAAGCAACAAATACCATATAGTTTGACCTAGGAGAAAATTATCAATTTCCAGAAAACATCAAGACCCAGGTATCATTACACTAATTCTTTATCTCTGTAGCACCTGTGCAAATAATGGTTTTGCTTTATAAACAATGAGAGGGAGCTTGGAATAGCCATACAGGCCCACTTAGATACCAATTTACACTTCAAATACCTACTACATTTACAGAACAGTTCTTACCTTAATGTGACTGCACTATGCCTCATTCAATTGTCTCTTGTACACCATTTCTTGTATGAAACTCAACTCTGTAACATAAATGTGTCAATAATTACTTCTTTACATAGCAAACCATACAATGAAACTTACAAATAGATTGAGCAAATCTGGAGCAGTTGTTTGCACTGGACCAACAAACTTTTAGATCGCATTCCATGGCACTACTGACCTGCTCATGAATATTCATATTAGCTATGGAAACAAACACAAACTAACTATGTACTGTATACTCTCCACTAACGCAGTTGCTACATGATTCATATCATATTCTAAAGTAGAATTTCAGGTAAAAACCAATCCGGGTTTATACAAATAATTATTATGGAAACTCAACATTAACATGCTTAAGTACATTGTTTAGATAAAACCTATTTTATGACCTTTTAGTCTTTTAAATAATTTTGATGGATTAAGTGACTTAAAGAACTTTCTGAGAACATTTGTGGTGACTGAGGAATAAAGTTCCCTATGTACAATATAACACTAAGTGTTATGGGGCTGCTCCCCAGAGATGTTCACATTATTAAAACAATATTTACCTAGCATGGGCATTTTAAGCTATTATTCCTGAGGGCAAATTATATAATAAACAATATTATGGCGTAAACTCACCCAAATTACTGTGAGTCTGAAGGCCACATCTACTTCAGACATCAGTAACTCAGTAATATTCATCTAACTATTATCAACTACTCTCAATGGGACTTGTTACGCAGACAGCAAAACATGCCGTGAGCAACAGGCAGGTTAACCAAGTTTAATGGTCAGTTAGTTGTTAAGGAAAATAGAGAGGGCCCCTTCGTAGAAGACGAAGTCACTAACATACAGCTGCGGCTACAAGAATTGATGGTTTTTCCTCTCTAGTGCGTTGTCTGTTACCGAGAGTAATGATTGCTTGAAATCAGGTTAGACAAATGCTGGCGGAAGCTTTTTGTGTCCAGAGACGCCAACTCTCCCTGATTCTCAGGGAGACTCCCTGAAAATTCAAGGTTTTTTGTCCATTCCAACTAGCAAATATGACAATCTCCCTGATTCAAGCAAGCCTTTCCCCCATTGAGTTGCATGTAATTTTAAAAAATCTCCCTGATTCCTGTGTGAAACCTCCCTGATTTCTGGATAAAATTGTTGGCATCTCTGTGTGTCATGCAGCTTGTCTCCAGTTGCAGTACTGTTATTATGCCATGTGTTCACAAATTATGATGTCGTAGATGTGATGGCATGTTAACTCATACTTTGTAATATCCCAGATCCTCAACGTCTGTTGGTCCATTGTGGTCATGTGACTACGTGTTGAGGTAAACTCACAGTAATGGATAATTGGGCTACTTTATTTTACTTAAGTTGTGATGTTGTAGTTATTTACAGGTGGAGTTTGACTCTCTGCTGTCTTTTAAATCAAAATATTGTTGTGTATGAATGAAAAAGGTTAAAACTTTGTACCCGTGCATAATCACAGAATAATGCACCCTTATACAGGCTTAATGCAAGTCCTGGATGCATTTATCCTGCATCCTTGGGCATCACTTGCATAATTGCATTAATAATTACCCTCCCATCATCAATTTATCTCTGGCAATGCACTATCTTTTGTTGTTTAACCTGTACTTAGAACATAACATGTTTACATGCTTCTTGCATTCCCACTTAAATGGAATTAAATAATGCATTTAAAATGCAACAGCATGGCCTGCAAAAAAAAACAGCTTCAGTCATTATCAAACCATTCAGAGGCAATAGTAAACTCCATTAATGAAAACTTCTCCTTCATCCATTGGAAGAGTTATGTATGGTGCATCATTCAAATTTTTGAAAGTTTGAGTGAACAAATTATTCTTGAGCAACAGATGACAGAATTTCTGTCTCAGAGAAACTTAGCGCTTGGAAACAGAACGTAACTGTTTAGCCATATCACACTTTTTCAATTAACATTGATTTTAAAGTGGCTTATTGAGTCAATTCATGAGATTGAACAATTTTTTCCAAAGATGTTAAGTTGATATTAAGTTTTCTTCACTTAACAATGACAAATATTCAAACTTAGATAATTCCCGTATTCTACATACAAGTAACTGTTTTGTGAGTGAGTGCTTTATTGCTCAATTCAGCTTTCAAAAATTTGTGAACGGACACTTTTTTAAGGGTTGGCACAAAACATCGTTGCAAGTCAGGACACCACAAATTCAAAATTTCAACTTTTTCCATAACTATTGGATTTGAAAGTTGACTAATCTTGCTTGATATATTCCAATTTTGATGTGAAAGTATTATTAAACACTTTCATTAAGTTATAGGTATCAACTCAATGAACCCCTTAAAAGTATGAATTATTTCTGTGAAACAAATGTAATGTACCCCTTTAACACACAAATAGACATATATGCACATATGGTAGATGGTTTA
Organism: Holothuria scabra; assembly: GCA_037179385.1. NCBI lineage: Eukaryota > Metazoa > Echinodermata > Holothuroidea > Aspidochirotida > Holothuriidae > Holothuria > Holothuria scabra. Next base: position 8,300,178 of record CM074193.1, read on the forward strand.
GCAACTGAATATGCTATCAGAAAAGAAAAAAATATAACCATTTTTATATTTTCATGACCACTGCAGCATAATGTTATTGAATATTGGAAGTAGTTTCAATAGAATGTCAATCATTGACTATATAATTACACATTGCATGTCTATTAAACAAATGCTAATTAACTCATCAAAATGATAGCAAATTTCACTTTCACATTTCCCCGGCCTGCAGATATCATATCTAAACAAATGGAGGAAAAAGTTAGAGATTTATATATCATAAATTTTAATGTTTCAGCATTTTTAGTGACAAATTATATTGTTAAATTTCTGAACAAAACAGGGCACTTCAAACAGAAAAACCAGGGCAGCATGTTTATAATAGAGTAAGTGCATCGCAATACATTGCAATACTGCTTTGTTTCTTTTGAAGGTTTGTTAATATTATGTAGCATTGTAATAAACACGCAAAGATCTTGTTATCAGTCACATGATGTCAATTTTTGCTAGTGATCATGAAGCAATGATGGCTACCATTACGTGAATTAACATTTATTTTACAACCTGGACCAAAGTTAGAAACATTTAATTTTTGCTATTTCCCAGAGCAATCAGCAGATTACCTACCAGATGTGTCTCCTTGCACTAGCCTTCCTCCCCTCCCATCTGGATGTTAAAATAATGTTCCCATTGGAGATATCTCCACACTTCTTAGTTAACCTTACTCAAGCAGTTTCAACAGTATATAGTACCCCTTCCCCCTCTCAGATGATTCATGCCATCAACAATTCCAATCTATTTCTTAGGAGTTGTAGGACCTGCAATTGGTTACGGTAAGAATAGCACGGTAGGATATTAATCTGGTTGGGAAATATCTTTAAAATGGTGAAGCCCATATATTCAATAAAGTGTTCAATGTAAAACAACCGCAAGTTAATTACACTTGCTAAGTGATGTTTTACCACGTTTCTGTCACATTCTTTGTTGTAAAAGCAGAAGCAGACTGTAACAGATTGTTTCTGGATGGGCATTAACACATTCCGAAAAAATAAAATGTTTTTACTGATATGTTGAAAGTTGTTGAGGCATAAATTTCTAAGGAAGCAAAAGTCACTTAAAATTACAAACTTTTTGTGAAACATGAATTGTTGCTAACATATTACTAGTCATGGTTGAAAGCAGTAACAAACTAGGAAAAAAAGAAAGGAAAATAAGAAAAAAATCTGATCATATTTTCCAAAAACAGAGAATTTGTAATCTTTACTATATTTGTTAAGTGTACCCATTAAATGGTTGTTGTGTGACAATCACCTCATGTCTTCATCCTTAAATTTTGAATTATATTATGGGAAAGATTGAGGTTGGAGAAGGGAATGTGAGATACTTCTTGGAAAACAAATCAAAAGTCACCCCAGACTAAAGAATGACTGTGTAATTTCTTGTTTTTAATTCATTCAAATGCAGGAAGTGAATAAGTTTGATGCCCACCGAATTCCTTCCTTGTAGGGCATGTCCTCCAGCTAGTGACATTTTGCATTCTACAAAACATTAAAATTGAATAGCAAAATGTCCATCATTGGAAATTTGTTTTCTTAGCAGGTTTACTCAGAGTGGAGAGAGGTGTAGAAAGATATTAAGGGTGGGGATGAGTTATTTTTCACCCAGATTTCATTAGCCTTGTAGCCAGCACACAGGAAAAGAATAAAAATAAGCTTGGAATGAGTGTAGAATCACAGAATTGTTTTTGTCAAAATTGCAGTTTGCATTCTTGTTTTCGCATTCTTGTAAGGGGTTTGCATAAGTATAGAAGTCTCCACTGCAAAATATATCAGCTGCAGGGATATTGTTTGCAGATGAATGCTATCGCTCGCTGTATGAAATTCACTGATGGGTCAGTTCATAAGAGCATGTGTGGCTACCGTTAGAATGAATGTCCAACTTTATGTCACTTGGCTTATCAATATAAAGAGTGTATCAATTTGTTGTCAGACACTCTGCTGTTGTTACAGGGGTGATTTTATAAATTGGGGGTATGAAGGGAGCTAATATGATTTCATCCATATACTGGTATCCCTTTTGTGTAATCTACATTGCCCCTCATTACATCCTATTTACACATGTAATCCCTACTGACCCACAGTAAGTCCCTTGGCAAGCTACTACAAGCACAGTGGTACCAACAAGTGACCTCCTAACAAGATCACCGGATGACATCATCTTACCGCTTGCAAATTACAGGTCAATACACCCTGGTATTCTTACAAGGATTCAACCTTTTATTTATGATTAAGATCTTGTATAATGTGTAGAAGTTTCATCACTGGTTTTAGTGTGGTATGTGAAGAATGTGATCATGTTAACTATCATGTGCAGTACTTTGTTGGCAACAAGATGTGGCTGGACTGTTACTTAGTTGTATTGATATGCTAATGAGGATAGAGCAGTAGCAGATCTACTTACTCTGACAAGCCTACTGTGGATCATATGATTTTACATAGACTCATGCTTTCTCTTAGGGGTTTGGTTTCTCAGTTGTATAAATCTTCCTGTTTTATTGCAGGCATCACTCGTAATAAGAAACTTCATTACCCTTTGAAATAAGGTGCTTCCTAAAATTATTACTTCATAACAAGAAATTGAATGAGATAAAGTCAAATAACTGTAATATGAGTGCTATCATACTGCAAGTGGGTATTATTCAGCTCAGTCAGGGGCATGGTTGTCTTCATAGTATTGCAGAATACACATCTTTATATTGTATACTGTATACTGTAATATGCTTTTTATCGGTTAGGTGAACATGTTGGGCTAAATTTAGCTAAACCTTTGATTTACCACAGATGGCTTCAGTTGCAAGATGTTTTACTGTGGTCATTTTTTGGCAACTTTCTAACCTTTTGCTGTAAATTTTTTCTGTTGAAACCAGGTGCATAGCCAGGATTGTGGCACAGTGAGGGTTTTGGGACATATTTGAGGGAAAAGTCTAAGGATAGAGAGAAAAAACAGCTATTTTAGGTGTGTTTTTTGCATTGCATGGTTGGGTCATGGGGGGGGGGGGGTGTCAGACCCCCAAAACCACCCCTGTGGCTATGCCACTGGTTGAAGTGGCAAAACTGTAGGCAGATCTTTCTTGAATATACATTGGATGAGGAGGGGGCAAACAAGGGAACCCTGGGTGCCTGAAGACTAACAGTTAGTCAGTCTCAGGCAAAGATTTACCTCAGGGATTGCTTGAAAGTTAAAAGAAAAATTCTATTAGGTCTTTGGATTTTTTTATTTAACTGGTCACAGGAATATGTCCAACAGCATGTTGGTACTAACTCTGCAGCTTCATGTAAAAGTTCAAATGAAGTCATACCAATTTGAATGCATGTTTGGTTTGTGTACGTTTCAAAGAAATTCCTGTAAATTCTTGTATCACAAAATTTTGGTTTCAAGTTATTGTGATATTCATGTTCTGGAACAAATGAGTTGGGCACCAACAATGTGAAGCTCAAACCATCTACTCATTTCAGCATACATGGGATAAGGTACTTGAAAACTTTACTTTATAAGTGATATACATGAACTCCAAGCGAAAATGGGATTGAGTATGTTTGTGACTGGAAGAGTTTGTATGTAGCGGCCCTAATAATATTCAACTTGCATGATACTTTTTAAAATCTGTCTATGAATGTGTGCCTGAGAGCATTAAAGGCAAACGTTGAAAGAAGTGACAGATATACATATAGTTAATTTGGCAGATTTACAATAAGTCAGTCAAAGCTCTAAGAGCTAGTTTGAATTAAATAGGATACATGTTAGCCAAATCATGTGATGAAAGAGTACCACGCAAAAAGTACTCTGTCAAAGTTTTAGTTTCAGATTTCATCACCGTAAAATCAACAAAAACAAAAACATGTTTTCCAAGTTTCTATGTGAAAAAGAGGCTTTAGAAATACCATTTTCAGCAATCTGGGAGGCATTTCGGGCCAAAATTTATGCACCCCCCCAGAAATTTTGCCTCTCCCCCCCCCCCTGATTTTTTTCTACGGACACCCATGAGCATGAATCTGACATCCTAGAATGTACATATATCAACATCATATTCACTGCATTGTATGGACTTGTATGCAGTGGGTGTAACCAACATAGGATCCATAGGTTACTGCATGATTTAAACTGGACAAATTAAACTGGACAAATGTTTTCCTTTGAATATTTTCTTAATTTTAATCATTCCTCTGCCACATTTTCTAGTGAATATCCACAGATTTTGTTCAGAGTGTTCTTTGGCAGGCAGGGGCGCAAATCTCTATTTGAGAGTGGGGGGCGAAAATGGTTATGATGTGCCCATGAGTATTAAACTGTGCATGCGTGGCGGGTACCGGGTGCGCGAAGCCCCAAATGGCCCCTGGTGGGATCCAGGGGCAAAGCCCCCGGAAGCTCTAGCATTTCCGAAGCTTCAGAAAAACTGTTTTGAATGAAAAAAACCCGAAAAAAGGTTACCGTATTTTTAGGTCTACTCAAATTTTTGGGGGGCCAAATAATGATTTGGTCCCCCCACTTTTTCACTTGAGGGGGCGAAGGCCCCCCTTGCCCCCCCCCCCGGGATTTGCGCCTCTGTTGGCAGGTGTTAATAATTGAATAATAAATATGATGCACAGATAGCTACAAAAGCAGGGACAACCACATGTATGTACCTGTTCACCACAGTGTATGAAATAAATATTATCAGACTTTTGTAACAGAAAAGGAAATACAACAGAGGAAAAAAGTGACAACATTTCATCAATTAATTGGTGAACTCATTGTTTTATTTTTTATTAACATATTTTGGATTCTATTATTACAATCCATACTAAAATATCACACATTATTACTTCATGAATACTACATTTGGAAGATTCATCCTTTTAAAAAACTAAAAAGATTATTCTTCAGCTGTATTAAGGTTCAGGTTTTGATAAACGGTCAAAATTAATTCACATTTTTTTATGTAACATTCACTTTTCCTCATATACAATTCATGTTGAGAAGAAAAACCAAAATATCAAAAAAATTTAACCCTTTTGGGAAAGTGAGAATACATTTTTAGCACTTCCGTAATAAAACAGTTGATGTGACAATGTGTGGTATCCATGACAACAGTTATTTTATGCAACCATTTTAGCCATTTTTGTTTTTATGTTCAACATCTCAACTAAACATTGATCATATCAATAATGAATGAAGGGTATACTGGCGTGGTAAATTCATTTGAAACTTGTTGCAAGCATACTATTTGGGTGATTAAAAAAGACCCTTACATACACAAAAAAGAAGAAAATAGAAAAAAAAAGCATCTTCATTTTCTGAAAACCTTTTGCGACTTTTAATGCATAGACAACAACCTTCACCCTGACTGGCCTAATAATATCCTTCTGGAATGAACTGGATTTGCCCATTACTGAAAAATCTCAGTTTCTTCAAATAACTATTTTCTTTACCATTGTACTGTAAGCTAGACCAATAAGAGTAAACAATACTGATCTAAGCCAATCGGAAACTCCAGGGGAAATCCCTCCCACCTTAAACTGTTGTTATCTAACAAAACCTATTATACCTAGCCCTTCATGTGTATCCAAGAACGATATATATATATATAGATATCTTGATGTAATAACAATCTAGGGTCACCGAGTGGCAGAGAGGTCCATTTCAGCTGCTGTGAAGTGTTTCACATGTGCAAATCCCACTCAATGTCCCTGGGGTGTTCTCCAGGTACTAGGACTTTCCTCCCACTTAGCATAGGCTTCCCATTAAAATCAGTTGCCCAACTGGTGATGTTGATTACATGCTGGACTGAAGAACCTTTGGGTAGACCAATTCACTTGCCAAGTTGTCTTTGATAATATGTGGTGTCATTGAACAAAATGTTCCCCCTTCCACTTATGTCTCAGAAGTGCTTTAATTTTATATATCACAGAATAATATGATAGGTTAAAATAAAGATAAATGCAAAGAAAAATTTTTTGAACACGTTTTCCAAAAACTTAAGTATGTCATGGTCACAAACTTACGGCACAAATATTGTCACTTGGTTACCCATTGCAAACAGGTGGAGGTTATGAAAACCCCCACCTATCCACATCCCGTATGGTCATGATGTAGATGTATAATGTGATGTATGGTCATGATGAAGAGCGGGGCCTTGCCCCTTTCTTACATGGCTGAAGGGGGGGTGGGGATTCAGGTGAGGGGTTCTGGTAGATAGCACCAAATGATGGATATATTGCTCAGGAGAATCAAATTCTGCGGCATCAAGCCAAACCCACACTGAAGACATGATCTAAGGCTTACATGAATTGATATGATGCGGTCATTATCTTCCAAATGAGACCTAAGTTACAAAACTTGGATTTAAAATGGACAAATGGCTTTTGCACATTGCTCTATGTAACTGTGAGTTTTCTATTTTGCCAGCTTGCATCATTTAAGACTTATGCACACGTAACTGCATGACCTATAACGACTGATGACACCAGAGTTATATATGGGAATTATGTTAACCATACAGTAGTTTTGCAATACTCTAAGATGATAATAACAGCTACATAAACAGTGCATTATGCCCAGGTCTCAAAGTGCTGTACATGTATCACTGCATGTGTTATGAACCAGGACTATTATTCCCATTCTGTGAGACAGGAAATTGGTGATTTCATGCTGTAATATGAAACGGAATCTTTCCATGGTAATTTCATGGTGCAATCTGAAACAGTTGCTTTCCGCAATGGCAGGAAGTCATTTGTTCCACAAAATTCCCTGCATTAGCACCTATGTTACTCCTTACATTTTTTAAAGGGATAGTTTGTTTTAGCATGTCTTCAATGACTTCAATTCCGTACCACGACCATACCTTGAGTTTGAATTGACAAAATGTGATCTGGCATCAATATCTGCCACTGTGACTTGTCACCACATGGATGAGACTGTTTTAGTCTTGTACCTGTATGGAATTTTGTATCCCAAAATTGGAAATTTCCCTTTCAACAAAAATTAACAGAGTACTACTTGTCACCACAAGGATGAGACTGTTTTAGTCTTGCACCTGTAAGGAATTTTGTATCCCAAAATTGGAAATTTCCCTTTCAACAAAAATTAACACAGTACTAAAGCTTTTTCTCACTCGAAAAACTTCTTCAGTATCTGTTGGTTATGATAAATAATCATTAAAAAAAGGAAAAACGAAGTGCTAGAGCAAAAGTTTAGTATCTGCTATTAAACTCTTGACTGTCCCATTAACAGTTCTTTTTGTGAGATAGAATTCCAGAATGGAAGGAAAAAACAGGATGAATGATTTTGTTTTTAACATCTTACAACAGAAAATGAGGAAATATGGATGTTATAAAAATAAATAATAAATGGCCATGAAGCATAAACACAGTGCTGACCTAGACTCTGGCATATCTACTCACCCTTAAAAAATGCCATATGAATCAATTCATACTTACTTCCATGTAAGTTCATTAATTTGTACAAATCAGAGGCAAACATTGATACTACTTTCCAGATATTTTTATTTCAATTTTGCCAAATAAACTGTTTCTTTGTGGGAAAGTTGCCTGATTTCAGCCTGTACACAATGTCCCTTCATTATTTGGGGCTGCCATTGTGTGAACTCATGCACATACAAAAACTACAACTTGGCATAATTCAACAACAGGGCAGAATACCATATAAAAAGAGCTCAAAGCCCAATAATCGATTTTAGGTTGTATGAGATATGGGGAGTTATATTTAGTTGTGAAGTATGTCCTTACATGAGGGTGCCAAAGCCATTGCCAAGAACAGAAAGGTCATGGCAAATGTGACGTTTGTGTAGTTCCACTCTCAATTTGTATTCAACCCAGTTTAGAGGTATTAACCGAGACCAAGGTTGATTATTAAACTATCAGACCCCAAAACAAACAAGAAGTACTATATTTAATCACAAAGATTCATTTCCAAGAAATGGATGTGTCATAGACATCTTTCAAAAAACTTGGGGACAAAAAAACACGAACAAATATAGTAGGATTTTTAATCATTTAAATGTAGCTTGACATTCTGTTTATATATAAGTTTACCAGTAGTGCACAAAGGCATCAATATTCTTGTATAAATCCAGTAATATACTGTACCAAATTTTTAAGTTTTAACTTCAACTTAGTTCACACTCGTATGTTTTGTTCACACGGAAATCAGTGCACGATACGAAAGTCATTGCAAACAAAAAATAACAAATGATATCAAGACTGAAGTCAAATAAGGAAACTTTTCATAATGATTATGATAATAATGATGACGATGTACATAAATAATTCTAATTTACATTAATAATTTGGCTGGTTTCAAATAAAGTACTGATTCAAATGATAAAGTTGATTAAACAAAGTCTCTCTAAACAACAAGTTCACACATATACACCCTTTCTTGTATTAATTGTGCTATACAATTTTGAATTTCAGAAAGTTGAAAAAAATAATCTTTATTTTCTAAACAGAAATCTTAACATGACACAACTCGACTGGAATAAAACTACTGAATGTAGTAGGCACCAGGGCAAATTTTTGCAATAGAGCAACAACATTCCTATAGACTTTAGGATCCAACCAGCCATGATAATTTGACTTTTGAGTAAAACGCAGGACAGTAGAGACTCACTTTTACAAAGTAGTCCACATTTACAAAATGGTGGGTGTGGTCCACTTCCTATTTTTACCAAAAGAGTGATTGGTTAAAAATCTTAACAAAAATAATGGTATCAGTAACTGATACCATTAATTTTTGTACATATCTTCACAGTCCATAAACTGAAAGTAAACATAGTATAAAAACTTGGCCTATGACTATGTAGCAAGTAATCACTTAATGATCATTTGTATAGACATCAGCTAATCAGTGATTAATCACCACAGTTTTTTCTTATTTTATCTCAGCATCTATGACTTTGATTCTTTTCTGTCCATTCAACCCACTCAATAGTGAACACTGAGCCAATGTTGAAGTGATGCAGTTACTCACTAACACAGCCCATATGCTCAAGAAAATAAAATCCCTGCAGCATGGTGGGACTAAGGCAACCCCCTCTCCCCTGTGGTGCCTGCTCACAAGTTTTATGACACAAAGGTGACTAAGAAGGCACCAAGATTTTGTGCTTTCTAATATATGTACCTGTAACTTAGACAATAACTTTAAACAATAGCAAATACCTACCTGCCCCACATTGCACAGGTGATGATAATACACAATTCCCAACGGCCCATAAATTTTTTTAATCACATATTTACTTATTTTGCTACACATCCACATCCCAACACAGTTTCTGTGATAAAGTTAATCCTACTGTCTCTCAATAAGTGAGTTGGATAATTCTTCCTGGAATAGAATTGTGGGATACATACAGGAAAAACTGAGTCCTGCAAATGACATGCATTCCCCTACTTTTGTGCAAAAATACAAGTGGTGATCTTTCTTCATTGTAGATTATAAAATAAAATTCATACCAAATGAGGCAGATAATGTACAATCTAGGAGGTAAATAAAACCTTAGAAATCCCCTCTCTTCATTTGGGTTGGATTAAGAAAGGGATCATTCCATAAATTTCTCAAGATAACTCAAATTTTGGTACATGTATTGTTAGAATGGTTGAGCTGATTGTTTCCACAGCTCAGAGGATGTGCACAAATGCTGTAAAATTATCAAACTAACATTTCGTTTCCATCTCCTTAATCCCAGAATAAGCTACCAAAAAATCACTAGAATACAACAAAACTACTAAAATTTAGTATGGCAGTGAATAATAATACTTGTGTTTTCCCTGTATAACAAACAGGTCTTCTGCAGCTGTCATCAACAGAGCTTTCCTGAGATCTCTTCTAACAATTGTCCATTCTTATGTTGGCCATTCCCTCTTCATATTTATACACATTTATGATTCCACTCCTATATATCCATTCTGTATAAAGACAACATTCCTCCAGCCTTACAAGCCATATCTTTCGTTTACCATTTCCTGTCTGATGTACCTTTCCAACAGATTAATGTTCGTTTCTTGTGGGTACCTAAACATGACATTATGAACCAGTTGTCTTGCATAACATCGAGTCAGTTTTTGATATATTTGTTCTCTTATTCTGAGACTGTTCGCATCTTGTAAGGATATTGACCTCTGAGGTATGTGAGGTGACCGTTGACCTGGGTGCTCAGTTAAAGGGTATGTATTCAAACCACTCTGGTGTGACGAAGGGTTATGAATGTGATGCGATGACAAAGGATAATTAAACTGACTAGATGGATGCATGGATGCTGGTGAAAAATTACGCTCTGAGTGATTCACATGGGGAGGAGGATGGTTTTGATGCTGAGATGGGAAACTTGTTGATCCATGTGGTCCTCTGGAGACCAGTGTAGTTTTATCAAAATTATGTGGATAGATAGCAGCACCTTCAGGTAGTCTGGCAGTAAATGAATTCTCCTGGTAAAAGAAAAATGAAAACCATGATGTAAAACATTTGAAATCAACAATACTCCTTCACTTATTTTAATTTTCTTTTGGAAACATTTTCCAGCCATTTGACGGCACAACAACATCTGCCTTTCAATGCTAATCAGGTATGAACGCACTTTGACAAACAGCAGTGGCTGAATTTCAATTAATGATTAGCTGAAATAGAAAATTTAAATTAAATGCAGAAAATAGATGTCACAAATTAACACGAATAACATAATGGCAAGAAGCATTGGCTAGGAGCATGGTATTTCCATTGGGGACAAGTGACACTCCTCACTCCACCAGTCATTCCAAAACCATGAAATAAATACTGAAAGGACACGATAAAGTCTTTTGGTTCCCTCACCTAGCTGATTTATTCTGCGTCAACCTCCCACCATTAAAAACCTGTATCCTGCCACTTTCGAAACACTGGTGCTACTACTAGCTTAAAAAGATGAACAAAAGGCTATATTAAACATTTTACCTGAGGTCTGGGTAACATTCCAGTATTATTGGGTGAAGAATATGGACTTGAATGATGAGAACTTCCCATGGGAGTTGTTTGGTAAGGAGAAATATAACCAGTGAGATGACCTGAATTCAATGGAGAATTGGACTTAAAATCCATTCCTGGTGGATAACTGCTTGGTAAACCTGGATTAGAACTGCTGCAAAACAGAGAAGGAAGCAAAGATATTATGTTACAGCAGGTGAGACACACACACAAGAGATTGCAAAGTGCCTGTTCCTGTTCCTTATTGCACAAATGGACACCAAATGTGATACATTTAAGTAGCAACGAGGTGGTTGGGGACTCAGTGCTTGAGCATGTCAAACTAAGGTGAGTATTTCATTTAGTCTATGGTCTTCCAATCTGAACTGTCCTTTCAAAATAAAAACCAAGTCAAATCTAAATTGTTGAGCTGGCTACCATGCAAAGTGAAGATGTAATTTATAAGCCACAGCATTCACAGGTTTCTCCCATGTTTATCATCAGTGAACATTGAAAAGCAACTGCCCTGTAAGATCTTATTATCGTAATGCACTAATGACTGTTGTAATAAGCCAAGTCTTACTAACTTTAACATGGTATTTATCAAGGCTGCATTGTCTTTTTGGATAGATACTCACATAATGGGAAAACTCATTATTAAATGGAGAATACCTGATTTTCATTGTTATGTTGATAAGTAGAGGAATATACAGGGGCCTCAATGAGCAAAGCAGACTTTCACTGTCTACAGATACACTGTACATAAACCCTTAGTGCCAGCATGACATTTTTTCTAAAGAGACATTTTCAACAACCATATTTCCACAGTACTTCTCCTTTCATAATTCTTCCAACCGTTCTCCTCAACCATGCTACCACTGACTCTTCTCCTTTTTTTCTTACCTGTTTTCCAACAACATCTTCTCGAACTGTTTACTTAGATCATTAGTATCGGCTGTTGATTGGTGCCAAGTCCTGCTCACACCATTTGACATAGGGAATGCATTATTTTGGTATGGTGACCCTTGGATGTTGGGTCTCAAGGATGGTAAACCAGGTGTTGGATAGTTTGGTAGTGGATTGGTAAAACTTTGTTTTGTGGAAGAGTTATCTTGAACAAGATTTGATAGATTGTGTGTTTTGTAGCCAGGCAATGGTTCAGTTTTACTTCTTGCTCCATCACTCTTGTCTTCATATTTGAGCCTGTCTTGAGCAAGGTCATTCAGCTTTTGGGTCACAGTGCGGGTGCCTTTCCTCCTTTCAGGGTGGTGGTACTTACAGCGGTCCCCAAACGTGCACCTGGATCCATACGGACAAATTGACTGTGGCTTTTGTTTAAGTGGCTTCTTCCTCAGAAACTCATCAAGATGGGGTCCACGTTTACCCAAAGGATCTTGGGTTGGCATAAAACTGTCAAAGTAAAATTATGCAAATTAGTATGTATTCATAACAAAATCAAACTGAAAGTTAGACCCTCAAATACAGAATCTTACATAAGCATTTCTTTTTAATTTGAAAAATTGAAAGCACATTCATACCTGCAATGGATTCTATTTAACAGTGATTTATCAAACCTATGGTATGGTATGTTTATATCGTTATTAGTATTTTTGCACATTTGCAATGATTATGACGAGATGGAATGGTTTGATTCTAACACTAGATCAACGTCCATATCCACCTATTTGTGCAGAAGAGAAATGGGGGCACACTGCTAGTCAAATGGGGAAACAAAAGGGTGCAGGGCTGTAACTACAATGGCTTACATGCTGTGGGTGGTTAATATGCAATTAAGATGTACAGTAGAAAGGGGTAAGTATTTGTTTGGGATGTGAATTTATTCTGTCAGTAATAATTTTATGATATTTGCATTGATTAAAAATGCCTTAACACTCAACCCAATGTTTGAGGTATGTGATGCTGCAGGAATTTAGAGATCTACACAAGGATCCACAGCAATTTGAAACATAACATGAATTCTACAAAGATTATTTCTTAAATTATGATTAACTTACAGATCCTCGACAAATGTATACATAAGAAGTTGTTCTTCTATGACTTTCTTGTATTTGCCACCTTCAATTTCCAAGAAATCTCGGAAATGATCGTTGGAGACCACAATGCCTGACATCTCTAATGCAGCATCCAAAACATATCTGTCATCATAAGAGACAATTCGTTTCGTACCGATACGCCTGGACGGTGTGAACTTTACATGACCTCTTTGTTCTAGGTTTGTCAATATTTCTTGACCTGAAAACAAAAACAGAATGACTGATTGTAGATCTTCTACTAACATTACTCAATATTACAGAAGATGAACATTCCAATTACAAAACTTTGCAGAAAATTACTTGTCTGACCATGTGACAGAAGCAAAGGTGATTGAAGTAGAGTGTGACTATCAATAGAGTTAATATTTTGTTTTAAGTCACCTTGGTGAATCTTTTGGCTGATCCAGGGTCCTGCCATGTGCATACTCCTTTAAAGACTCTTAGGCCGTGTTCCCACTTGATACCCAATGTTGATCGCCCCAAGCTCAATCAACTGAAAAAGTTTGTGACCAACCGCATGAGTGTTCCCATTTGATCGCCTGCGCGAGATCTGATCCCCTCCTCCGGTTCAAGTAACAGGAAGTTGTTTCATCGAAATTATGTGTGCAGGTCAGGTTTGTTTACACGCGTTTGTGTGGCGAGAGGAGCTTCATTGCGGAAGTACGTCATTGATCTTGTGTCACCTCGATCCCCCGTTGTGTTCCCACTTGTTTTCTTGATCGCCTGCGCGCAGTCTGATCCTCTGCGGAGAGGCGATCAAGCTCTCGGGATCTGATCCGGGGAACGAGAGCGGTCCCACTTGCAAATTGATCGCCTGCGCGGGGTCTGAACCGGATCTGATCGCCTGGTCATTCTCAAGTGAGAACACACTCTTAAATGCATAGAAATCTTAGACAAGATTAAAATATCAATGGCTGATTGGAACTTAACAAAGCTTCACTCACTGATATTGTCCTGAGAACCTTTCCAATTTAACATTATACCTGATCGTTTTAGGCCTGTTAATCTTTATTCAATTTTCTTCAACCCGTCTCCCTTATTTCTTCAGAACATGAACATAAACTGAATACCTGTCACAACATTTGAAAATCTAAATTGCATTTTGTTCTCGAACATTTTGCTATCTTTCATTACCCACAATGCCCTGCAGCTATTGATTCACATACCAACACTCCTTCTTCCCTTCCACACCAAAACAAATCACAAACTTGAAATCACTCACCAATGGTTGGCTCCGTTCGGTTCTTTTCCTTTCTGAACTGAGGTACAAATGCGAAAACTTTCTCATGTCCCCTTTTCAGAAAGTAATCGACAACAATTTTAATGCCATTGCAATCAAAGTGTTGGTTTCCTCCATAGCTGTAGAGTAAATGGAAAACTCTGTTATTTCAAAGAAGATCCTTAATTAAGTTATACCCCTACCATCCAAAAATTTGCTATTTGGAAAACTTTCTTACAAGATCAGAATTAGCCAACAGTGAAATGTGATACAAAATAACAGGAGAGACTTATAATATTGGTAAAAACCAATTTACAGCCAAGATTTTTGATTGGGGTGTGGCAAACCGAAGGGTCCACTCATTGACTTAGGGGGGAGAAGTGTCAGTGCAAAGGTGCCCCCTTCCCCCTTAGAGATATTTTTGAAAACTAAAGTATATCCTTCATTTAAAATAAGACTTTTTGTAACATTACAAGATTTATTTCTCATATAATTCCCCCCCCCCCCTCCAGTATGGCTATGCCAATGCTGGCAACTAATCTGCTTCTCTAACAACTTCTACAGAAGTACAACTTACCTCATAGCAACATTACTGCCATCAATCATGATTGGTCGTAAGTTACTACTATCATTCTCATCAATTTCTTCTTCCTGTTCACTTGTTGTTCCTAAAGCTTCATCTTCATCCGGCATAAAAATACGAGGGTCAGATGAATTGGCACGACTAACAAGTATAGCTAGCACTTTGTCCATGCTAGCATTTGAGCCAAGTTTATCTAAAACAGCACCAACTTCTTCAGTTTTGTACCCTAACTTTACCATGTGCTTGTGAATTTGAGAATTGCTACCATTGTCTGCAGTAAAATCTCTGTTTACTGTTTCTGGAGTAACGTTCACTATATTAGAAGAATTCCTCTCAAAAGAGTCTCTGTCGCTTGTTGTTGCAGTTTTACACCCTGTCCCACCCAACAAGGTTGTCCTTGAATAATCATAGTTTTGCATATTTCTCGATGGCATTACAGCTGCTGGGTCAGTATCAGCAGCAACATCAACAACCACTGGCATGTCTCCTGCTATCGGGAACAAACTATTGTTTGACTTTGTCTCCGAGGCATTCAAAAGAGTTCTCAGGTCATGCATATTTACTGAGTTTGAAGTTGAAAAGTTATCCACAAGAGATATGGCTTTGGCAATTTGCTCCTCACTCCCCACAAAGACTAACTTGTCCCTCATGGGTCTTGACAAAAGGGCACCTGTTGTTTCCTCTATGAAAGAGAAGTTCCTTTCAATGTTATCAAGAAATTCTGCGGGAAATGTTTGTTCTCTCTGCGATAATGACACGATGTATGCCTGGAGGGAAGAACAAAATGAAACAAGTTAAAATCGCAAGTTCCAACTTATAATCCAGTATTGCCAAAAAGGTCAGCAAGTTTTCAACTCAGCAAAGTGAGTCTGATGTTAGTTGAACCAGCAGTTGATCAACTAGTTTGTCATTGTAAACTTCAATAATACCATGGTAACAAGTCAGTCATATCAATCTACGATGGTTCCTAATCCATGACTAGTTGACTAACTTGACCCATTCATCATGTACCTGGTCTTCTTTGTGTCCTCTAGAGAAATTTCTTTAGTACAGTACCATTAATGATCGAGAACGTAGTTTCTCCCTTTCACAGAGGGTTAATCTTGTGATGTATGTGGACTGTTTGGGATATATGTAGAATGATTTCTTAACAATAAACACAACTTCAAGAGGATCTGCCACCAGTGGGAGGAGCTAACTAAGTTGAATCCAGTCAAAAATTCTAAAGGTTCAACTAGTTGATCAAACAGCATTGAGTTAACTACTGTAAGTGCATGCTGATCATTTCCGTCGTACCTCATCTGCATACATGTGTCTACAGCAATCACCCTTGACCTGTACTTCTATGTACTGTTATTTAAAGACTATGATAATTCATTACAGTACTGTACATAATCCACTCCAATTTTTTTTCCTTGTGCATGTATACTGAGTTGGCTCTGATTTGCTTTAACTTGGAAGTTTTGAACAAAACTTAGTCAATTCCACAGAGTCCAAGTAAAGAATACAAAAAAAAAAAAGAGAAAATGAAAATATCAGGGCTATTTCTCTTTTTCCAGCCACCAGAGCAAACAATTATGTTTATATCTTATCCATTTCATCAAAAGAATTTGTCATAAAAGGTGGCAAATAATTTTGCTTTGTGGAAGTTTGCAGTTCATTTTTTTTACTAATTTTCTGTTTTTTGACAACAATAATGAAAAGGACCTGTCACGCCTGAAGGATGAAGTACTATTTGTAATAGCACCAGGCAATTCCTGTAGGAGCTCTTTTTATAGACAATGAAAAAGTGGTACTGTACAGGTAAACAGAGTACACTGGCAGCACACTGGCAATACAGTACTAGATACAAAATGGTCAAATTAAGCCATACCCATGTAAGGTCACATCCATTTTGAGTGCAATTTGGCACTGCTGAGGTATTAAATATTGAAGCAAATTGACTTGCCTTTGGAGAAATATTGCCGTGGCATAAAATACTGTACATATGGGCTTAATGAATTTATAGATGTTGTAAACCAAGATTACAGTAAATTGTATTTAAATGCCAAAGTAAATCCATTTTTCTCTTCAATGATTTTTTTTTCAATTTCTTAGGCAGAACGAGTTGAGACCCAGTGAAACCTACAGTGTATGACCACTTGGGATTAAGTACAGCTGGAAATTAAAGACACACTTTCGTCACTTCAATGGTTCAGTCTTACACTGCACTTCATATGGTCCACTGGTCTGCACTTTCTCTTGAGGACAACTGGCAGAAAATCCACAAAGTTACAAGTCAGCAGCTTTTATTAATCCAGCCTTCATACAGTACTTGTGTAACTAGTAAACGACAATTTCAACCCCAAAAGTCTGGGTCACGCTGCCACATCTTCCCACAACACCGTGGCAACTACCCACTGCATCGGTTGAAGTTTTTACAATGTGAACACGAGTGCACAAGTTGGAATAGATGGCAAGATAAGGTGTGATGGGATAGGCACATAGGCTCTCTCATGGTATGAGACTATACATCCTTTCTGTGAAGTGCAGTACATAAAATTGTATCAGCCCTGCACCTAGGATACAGTACATACAGTAAGCTACTGTACCTCTGCTATATATCTCACTTTCACACAAAGCAATTATTTCAATGTTTTCCTCCATAACTGGCAACACAAAAATTTTAGCAAAAACACAACTAATTTCTCTTTTGAAAATAAATACAACATTGTATTGTTTCAGGCAACTCCAAGTAATGTACAAAAAAATCTCATTCACTGATTGGCTGTTCATGTGACAAAAATTCAACAATACATCATGATATATAATTACCTCCCTTTTTTAAATAAACATCAATCTAGAACAAAAGTATCGAAAGGCGTCTAGTTCATTCTTTTACTGTACTGTAAGTGCTTTAATAGCTTGTATAGAAACTATTTTCAATTCCTCTTTCAGATAAAGACCTGCACAAAATAAGCACCATTAAAGGGGATGTACAGTATAAGTGAAATTGCTACAATCTCAAACAACCAACAATAACCAGATCATTCTAAGGTTTATTCATACAGTATTAACTAATACATAGGCTCTCTCATGATAGTTCAGAGATATTTGGAGAGCCTTCAGTTTAATACTTAAATTGATCAATTTTTTCTACCATTTTCGAAATATAACAAAATAAGTGGCATTAAAGGGTGTGGGGGGGGGGGGGGGGAAGGGGAGTGAATGCTCTACTGTATGTGACACTAAAAATAACTGAAAAGTCTTCACTCTTAATGATAACTTTTACTTAAATGTATGCAATTTGAGGAGGGGGGGGGGGGATTGAGGAGAGCAGACTTTGTCAAAATGATGAAATATGTACTTTATTATTATGACCTTTTGAATGACAATAACTGGCAATTCACAACAGAATTGTTGAAAATATTGAGGAAAAAAAGACAAATATATATTGTCACATGACAACAGCAAGCCATGATGTTTCAAGACAGATGTAACAGCTTCATGTTCAATAACACTGGCAATGATACAAACAAAGAGATATCTCTATAATACCTAGTAGTACTGTACCATACCTACAGTATGTACAGTAGCAGACAATAAGTACATGCTGCACTTGCAGTATTGTACAATGATAAAATATTGTAGTGTTTTACACTAATTCTTGAAGGTGATGTAAAAAATATACACTTAAAAAAAAAAAAAAGTAGCCTAAGTGTTACTTTTTGTAATTAAACAAACCTTTGCACAGAAGTTTCTTCCCTCAAATACAGTCACCATGGAAAAATCTCCAAATATCTCTGAACTATCTTATATTTCTACTCTTCACACAGAGTACTGCACTGTACAAAGTATAGTGCACATTTAGCAGATCCTACTGTAACAAGTACTTTGCATGTTACTTTGTGAAGGAGTATGGAAAAGGACTTACAGGTACTCCTTACATATTTGGCTAACATGCTATTTCACTGCAGTATGTGTACTGTTACAGCAATTAAGAAGTACAAAAAACTTGTCAGAACAGTTGCCTTAACTGATGGAAGATCTTGACACAAACTGCTTACAACCATGACCCATGCTTTCTTATATCCAAAAAGTTACCAACAAATTATTACCATTCCATCTTAAATATCAACATCAGTTTTTACAAAAACAGTTCCCAATTAATAAAAAACTGAAAACAGACATGAAATCAATTTCTCTATACAAGTCTCCTCTCGCTGATACGCAGCTGGTAGCAAGACCAGACATGCCTTGTACTTGAAAATATATGGTGTATCAATATACAGTACAATGTAAACAACCTAGTATACACTTTAACCTGTGTAAGTAATACCACCCTGGTATTGCATGGGAAATCCCCAAACATTAGCCACAGCAATCTAGCACAGACACTACAATTGTGCAAACTACAGTGTCTAATTGTAATGTATACCTATACGGACTGAATATTTCTGGTAGTTGGTAGGTCTTTACTAAATTGTGCTGTTTCTGCTTTCCTTTATAAGCTTTAAGAAAGGACATGTTATCAATATGAAGTGTTTATGCACTGATCAGTATATAATTGCAATGAAAGTGACCAACTGCTTGCTCAAGTTGGTAATTAAAGGCATATTTTCATCATCCCCAAACAGTTCCAATTCTCCCAACCTACTTACTTCTAGCCCCTCCCACATTTACCTAAAAGTCATCTTTATCCAGACACAATCCTAGTTTATTGCTTCATGGCTTGTCCCAGTGGCCATACAAGTCCATAATGTGTAATCTAGACACTCTCAGTGCCCATGCTGTGTAATTTAGCTATGATGCATTGTTTAAATGTGATGCCAATCAAAGAGCTGTACCAATTGAGAGTTTTGATATATGTATACTGAAACTGTAGTTTGGGGTGACGAATGACTGCCTTTAAACATTCGACCTTGCAGCTGGGAGGTCTGGAGTTCAGTTCCTGACCAAGTCATACCAAAGGCTTTAAAAATGGAATCTACTGCCATTGTGCTTTGTTCTGCACAAGCAAGAGCCAGGAGAACAATCCAGAGCCACAACTGGAAAAGGCTGTGTTGTAGAAAATGACCAATGAAGCTCTCTCTGCCGAGCTACATCCAACAACTGTTACTCTACTGCAATGAACGACCTATGTTAATATTGCAAAGAATATTGGTACAGTACACATACAGTATGAAATTTCCTACCTAAAAATAGCTCCTTAATACATACTTAGCTACATAAAAGCTGTGCTCAGGGCACACATTGTATAGATGCAGTATGTATTCATGTACTGCACAGTTTCAATGTTTATGTAACATCAATATGAAAATAGCATGGAAAAATCTGCATTGGCAAAGTCAGCTAGAGTTTGGTGTTATTAAAGTCAGTATTGTACACACTTTGCATACTGTACAGAATGATTATGTATCAAGGGGTTTACATATTGGATCGAGAGACTTGCACAAAGGGGTACATTACAAACTAACAATTTGGCCAGCACCAGTTGCCTTATTACTTTATGACAGTAATGCACAATTTATAGACTGTAGTATATGGTAAGTTTAAAACAACATTGTGAATACCATCTGCAGTACTTGACACTGTTAATACCATATAGAAATTGCATGAAGATAGCTACTGTACAAAGTGTAGGCGTATGTACACGAAAAAGGTATTACAAATGTCAGCCTAAGTTTATTTTGAGCCTGTACATTAGAATCAATACAAATTGAATGGTAAGTGTTTGTATGGCTATATGTTCATAAAATTTCATAGAGGTATGATTTTTACAACATAATGATTCTCCTTCTTTCTAATCAACAGCCAAATTTACAAATAAGACATGTTTACTTTTCAACCTTCAATTGGTAATAGAACTAAATGTCTTTATACTTCATCAAAAGTAGCTTAATTAGCAGCTTACAATACTAAGCAGTCCCTGGAAACTGGGGAATACCAAAAATTCCAAGAGTTGGGAAATTCCCCTACAGTACAAACTACTGTAGCAGACTTTCACTGTTTCTGCACTGTCTGCAGTATAGTCCAGGGATGAGGTATTTACATTTTTTGAAAGTAATCAAAGTATAAAACTTAGCACAAAAATCCTCTCTAAAGATTTGCAGTGAAACACCATGCTTATTGTCTAAAGTTCACTAAGTATTTAGAACTTATAAATTAGGCAATTTAACGTTAACCAACACTTAGGAATCTATTAATAGGATGTTTTTGTATGCTTCCAAGGTCTACAAGTGGGTTTCTTTATCCTTCAAGTCTCCATGTGTTGAACATCAGCTGCCACCAATAGCATTAATGGGCTACTGCTGGCCATACATGATGCACATGGTTGTTTACAGTACTACAAAGGTTCTTTACTAAGTACACACAAATACTGTTTTGAAACTGCTTTGAAGAGTTAAAACTGTAAAATCAGGTATATGGTGTACAGCAAGTGTTTAAATGTCAGTACTTTCAACATTCATGCTACAGTTTCTACAGTACAGTAGGTACTCTTCCTCTTCTTATTGGACAAAAAGCATTACTTTTGATTAAACAAATATCAAAGTTGTTCTTCTCCATTGAACAAATTTTGTGTACAATAAACATAAATGGATTACTTCAAAAGTAGTTTGATAGTTTTCAAATTCAATTGGCATTGTGCACATACTATATAGTACAGGCACAACAGCCAAAGTCAGAGGGGGGAGGGGGGCATGGAAGGACCCTCCTCTGCCATTTTTTCCCCTTGGAAAAATATTTTAGTATTGTTGTAGTGCACTGAAGAATATACCCCTCCCCCCCCCCCACGAAAAATTACTCCATAGGTATTAGTGCACTGAAAAATACACTCCCTCCTCACATAAAGTTGCTCCATAGATATTATCGCCCCCACCTGTAGTCTGGTTATGGGACAACGAATAATCAAATACCATGGCTGAGTGCTATATAGACAGGTCATAGCTATCATTGACCCAGAGGTGATATGAATCACTAGAATAATTGCAAACACCAGCAGCTGTCTATACACTTTTAATTCTTTACTGAGAGCAACTGAAATGAAATGAAAATGAAAAACACTTGATTCAAACTCGCAAGTTGTCCTTATTGTACTGTATGACACCATCAAGCAGAAAATTTGTACCATGCAATGGACACTGGTGCCCATCACTGAAACTTCCACCACCAAATATACTGTAGGGTAGCTTTTTGAAGCACAGTAATTCAAAAATAGACCTGCTATAGTCTTCTACGTATGGGTGCGTGCCAAGTCTACATTATAGGGGCAAGCTTGCTTCATTGTTTTGACTCAAACTTTATGACACGCAACATCTTTATGGCTGAGTGCAGTTCACTAAAAATGTAGTTCTTTCTGTTTTGCTAGTATTGTTATGAGCTACAGTACCAAACAATCTATCATACCAACTTTAAAATAACAGTCAGTTACCTAGATCTTCCTTAGTTTGAAACTACTGTAAGTTCTGGTAAATCTGACATGTTCTCAAAAGCTTCTATCTGTTCGTAACTTTTCTCCCCCACAAATATTGTGACATTGATAAATGTTGTTGTGATTTTGTAAATCATTGCCAAATCTCACTGAAAATATCCCACAAAAATTGGAAACTAAAATGTCTGTGACTTTCTGAATTGTTCTGTATTTAGAATAATTAGGCCTAATCTTCCCATTAGCGTTGATCTTTAACCTGCAAGAATACATGCATGGTTTCATATCAAGTACTATTTTGTTCATCCTAGAACTGACTTCCCTCCTAGTGAAGTACAGTATAGTTTACATCTAAGGGCAACAGTTTGATAAACAAACAATATTTACAACACAGTATTTCTGAAACCAAAACTTGTATGAATGAGCACTATGGCAGCCAAGAACGTCAAAAATAGATAGAATATCAATAGTTTAACAATATACTGTACACTGTACCCTTGGAAATTCATAATCAAAAGAAATATCCAGAACATTATAATTGACAGATCTTTGTACCACTGTACACCATATTCGTTGTCTTTCAAGACTATAACCATGAAGTAAAGGTACTTATGCCTCATGAATACAGTGATCAGAGTTTCAATTAAACCATTTAGAGTCATTTTATTTAGAATACAGAATCCTCCAGTGAATCTTAAAATTGACTGTCAAAGACACAACCAGGGTTGCCAAAGTTCTGAGGATGGAAAACAATAAGCAGGCATTTTTTATTTTCTAAATCATGTTTCTTTACAAATTGTTGTAAGTTATAATTTGTATAAATCATTCTGCATACCTCTTGATGGCCTGCCCCGCGCCATCCCACAACTCCAAACCCCAACCCACCCCCTCCTACACACACACACACACACACAACCATCCAAGGTATTTTTTCTGGTAAAGAGTAGAACATACTGTATCATGGGACCATGAATACTGTACATGTGCAATGTAGCAAGTTGCTCCCTCTCCTTACCTGAAAAGCCTCCCATTTTGCAGAACTGAAGGGCGGCAACATGTATTGTACCAGTTGTATGGACCGAGTTCCCAACTGCAATGCAGTAGGCCTACCATCCACATCTACTTGTGGCACATAATGTAGACTTTGCTACTTTTAAGGCAGTACTTTGTACGAATTCATGTCAAGCAGTTCTAAATTCTGTGATTTTAGGTTTTGTTGACATAGTAATTATCCTTCATTGCAATTGTGATCTACCCTAACAAATACTATTACTTACAAGCAAGTTGAAGTCAGACAGTTGAGTACAGTATATCACAAATAAACCATGAGCAGTGGAAATAAGCTACGTCACATGACATGTTACCTGCCCTCCAATTATGCAAAGTAAATAAATATTGCAGTATAGTAAGCAGACCTACTGTACAGTGCCTGAGAGTTCAAATTTGCCTTGCACACAGTTCTGACCTGTGCAGCTATCTCCTATGAATTCAGCACTGGCTGGACATAAGCCAGATTGCCACTTGACATTGCCACACGTGCAGTTTGCGGCCCATATATGGGCAATTACACAGTAAACCAACACAGTTGCATCACATAAGGGTTAATTTCCATTCTATGATAATTTCATGTGTTTTATTAGGTTCAAGGCTAATCTTTAGATGCAGAGACATAGCCTAAAAATTTTCAGCTCACTTCCTCAATATTGGAAAAAAAAATCTACAGGGGTTCAATGGAAAATGTAACGGGAGAACATTGACATACAATAACGGGTGTAACATAATTGACACTGTACAACATACAAAATGCTATTTTTTCAGACAGTACATAATGTGGATAGGTTTTGGTATTTTCCTAGGATGATATGTAGCAGTACTTCATTACAAACCAGATGGAATCACCTTATGATCAATATGAAGCTCACGAGACTATAAGTTATAAATGTATGTCAATGTTACATCCGTTATGAACCCGTTATAAGAAATATGCTGAAACTCAAAAAGTTTGCCATATATATGGACCTTGCCAATAACTTATGTTGTAATGTGATGATGGTTGACAATTAACAAGGTAACATCAAAATATGATGAACCTTGCACTCATGAAGCATGTTTGAAAATATTTGACATACATTTATGTGATGCATGTATATGTCAAACAATTATAAATTACCCTGAGAACATCATTAATTGGTGTTACCTTGTTTATTATCAATTATCAAAGACATAGTAACCTCTAGGTATATAACGCTAGGACCATATATGGTAAACTATTTTTATTCCTGCAGTTTATCAGCACTTTTTATAACGGGCGAACACAATTCTATAACGGGTGTAACATTGACATACACTTACAATTTATGGTCTCCCGAGCTTAATATTGATCAAAGAGTGCCCCCAATGGGATAGTTATAAAGTAATGCTACATATTATCCTCAGAAAATGTCACAAAGTATGTACATAATAAACTTTCTCGATAATAGTCATTTCTATTTTGTATGTCAATGTGTTACACCAGTTATTTTTCTTGAAATATGTCAATGTTCACCCGTTATATTTTCCATAGGGCCTACACAGACATATTTTTCAAAATTGAGGGAGGAAGTTGAAATTTTTTAGGCTATCTCTGTACATCTAAGGATTAGTCCTGAACATAATAAAACATATGGAACTACTTAACAAAACAAAATATGCATATGTGATGATTCTGTGTTGGTTTACTGTGTAACTGCCCATATCATAAAACTGAAATTGTGAATTTTATAACTTGCTGTCTAGAGAAAATTAATTTGGAGAAATAAACGTGGAGAAAATTAATTTTGATATTCTTGTAGAATTAGTAGTTTTTCTCTGGTCATAAGTTTGCAGTATTTTGAGTTAAGGTGGCCCATGCAGACACTTAACCACGAGGGATGGAAAAATGGAACACACCCAAACAACTTGAGCAACCTACCAGTACAGCACATATCTTATGATGCCACAGTGTGATCTGTAACAGTGAATTTATGTCAGAATGTCCACCATTTTGCATCTTAGCCCTCTTAGATAGGACAAAATTTTCAAAGGGGAGGGGACAACCCCTTCCTCAGGATGGCGATCACTAATCGGTTGTCCCCCCCCCAAACTTAGCCCCCTGGCTATCACCCTGCACCTATGAACTAAAAATCTCCAGTTACTGCAAGAAAGTGCCAATGCAGAATGAGTCTGGAAGGCCTAGAATATGCAGCATATAAAATCCCTATAACTGCTGTGTATACAGTAGCCGACAGTAAAATGCATTCTTTCCCCCTGTGGGCTGGGGGTTGTAGAATATGCCCACAGTACTCCCTGTCGGTTGTAAGAGGCGACTAAATGGGAGCACTTGAACAGTATAACATTACGACACAATAAAACACATTCATGCTGGTGAGTGGTTAAATCTTTAACTAAATCTATACTAAGTTGTATTATGAACACTACAGACTTTAAATTTCCTGCTAAATGTACTTATTAATTATCCACACCAAGATTGCACACTCTTGAGGCACTTCTTTCTATACTGTGTAAGTGGCACTGTTACTATACTCTGCATTAGGTATACTGTAAGACATCAAGCACTGTGTACACAACTTAAAGGCATATTTTCATCATCCCAAACAGTTCCAATTCTCCCAACCTACTTACTTCTAGCCCCTCCCACATTTATCTAAAACTAATCTTTATCCAGACACAATCCTTGTTTATTGCTTCATGGCTTGTCCCAGTGCCATTCAAGTCCATAATGTGTAATCAAGACACTCTCAGTGCCCATGCTGTGTAATTTAGCTATGAGGCATTGTTTGAATGTGATGCCAATCAAAGAGCTGTACCAATTGAGAGTTTTGATATATGTATGCTGAAACTGAAGTTTAGGGTGACGAATGACTGCCTTTAATAATTATAATAATAATAATAACAATAATAATAAATGACTTAGTATAGCGCCGTCATCATAAGATACGTTCGGCAGTGCTTTACACAGAGAACACATACAAAACAACTTGATCTTCTGCTGGGTATACTGTGCAAACACCTCCAATAGTCGGTTAACACACACAGTACTGTATCTCTTGGCTATTACAGTAGAGTCTTCAATAACCTACAAAACTCCTTAAATGGAAGTATGATTTAGCAACAGAATGTTAAGACACTGCCATATTAAAGGTGATTAGTCTTGGTTTAAATTTTACAGTATATGCCACCTTTTACCTTTCTGGTGGCACTGGAGCAGTGGCAGCTAAATCCCACCATTTTCTTCAAATCCTTCAAGTACGTCTCTTATTGTCCCATGACTTTCAATTAGAGCCAATCATGAAACAGAACAGTCTACTAAACTACTTTAAAGTTAGGTTGATTGCATTTTCCCTTTAATCTACAGTAGAGTTAGTTAGATGGAGTTTTACTGCCCAGTTTCCAACCAATTGGTTCAAGTCGAGCCAGTCCAGTAGACAGTCACTGGATTGTTTTCACTGCTTCTATGTGGAGCATCTCACACAATGGCAGTAGATTTCATTTTAAAAAAGATACCGTGAAGGGTGCACACAACGTTTGAAATATTAGTATAAGAATTTTATTTACAATGTCAAAGGCACACAAAGAAATGTTATTTACAGTACAAGCATGAGGCAGTGTGCAAAAATATGTTAATGCTGTCTATCATCTTTTAATCATCCTCATGTTAACAACCTGCCCATGCACATTAGAAATTACTTACATTTCACATCTTCCTTAAGACTTATTAAAAACATCTCACTGACCTGATCTTGCCTACAGTAGTCCAGAGAGCAGAAACACACATATAATTGAAATGGTACACCTGTCCAATAAATTCCTTTAGAAGCATCCCACACTGTTCAGAGCAGTCTTCTGTTTACAAAGTTATCCATGTTGCTCAACTGTTCCACATTTAAAAGTAAATAGTTAACACTGATAGTGTACTTCACTGCAGCTCCAAAACAGAAACTTTCCAAACTTGGTGGTACCTGTAAACTATACAGTCCCAGTCAAGCTGAGTCTGCAGCATAAATCTGCACTTCATACCATGCATTCTGTGAAAGCCAACAGAGATCCGGCTTTTGAGGTTTGTAATAAACTAAACACACAAGCTCTAAACAGGATTTGTATCTCTAGCAGGGAGGTCATTCTATGAAGATAATTCACAGTGTGACGTTTAGTCATAACATAGTATGCTATCTGCAGACAATAGGAGAATTAACCCAGAACTGTTGAGTGGGAGGATATATCTGGGATCCTAAATACCTAGTAAAGGATGCCATTACTGTGTACTTACTTGAATTCCCTAAACAGGGCTCAGGTATTAAGGCCTGTTGTGGTGAGGATGATACAGTAGTGGGTTTTGAAGCAAAAATTGTTTACTCTATGTAAACATGTTAAGTAAGTTTCCTGTACTCAAACTTCTAATATTCAAGAACATCATGAATACAGCAATTAGACAGTTCTTGCAAAGTGATTTCAGAAATTATTCTTGGGTGAAAAGTTCTGTTAAAGGGAAAGAGCAGTCCTCCTCCCCTGCCCCCTCCCCCTCCCCTGCCCCCTCCCCCCCCCAAAAAAAATACTTATTTTGAAGCAAAAGCTTCATCTCACAATTTTTTTCATATTTCTCTTCAAGGTATCTTTCATAATATTTCAGGAATTGGATATATTGCATATAAAGTACACTAAGCAGTTAAATTTCTCATCTGAGGAGAAAAAATATTGTCACATGACTCTCAACAGCCAATCATGAAACAGGAAAATCTACTACACTATTTCAAGTTGGGGTGACTGCATTTCCCAGACTGTGCGTAATCTGATAAGTACTACAGTGGTGTTTCTTATTACTACTGTGTCTATTACTGTGATACATGGATGCAAGTTGATTCATACACAGAACTTTTTCCTACTAATGCAATACAAAATATAAACCTCATGTAGACAAAGATTTCCTGGAATACATTTAACTTCATATAATTTTTAGGTATTGTTATGACTGTCCAAAAACTTAATTTTTAAGTATTTTTGAGGCATTAGGTTACAACAAAATTACTTTGATATCTTCTTCCTGGTTTTTTACCCACTTCAACAAAAGGTCACTACACCCAACACAGTTTACACTACTTTACAGTATGTAGTTTATAAAAAAAATAAAGTTGTCATGTTTTTCTAAATTATGTTACCTCTTTTGTTTTTGGCACAATTTTAAATTGGATCCAGATTTTGGCTTGGAGTTGCTACGTACATCAGTAATGGATGGATACAGAATTTTTTCTGTTATTGCCAAACAACAATTTTTGTGAAAGCTCAAT
Source organism: Holothuria scabra (assembly GCA_037179385.1). Taxonomy (NCBI): domain Eukaryota; kingdom Metazoa; phylum Echinodermata; class Holothuroidea; order Aspidochirotida; family Holothuriidae; genus Holothuria; species Holothuria scabra. The sequence continues at coordinate 8,328,733 of CM074193.1, forward strand.
TAACAAAAATGATTTAAATAACAAAAAAAAAAGGGTTGTGGCAAAATTTATTTAGGATCTGGAACATAACTATTGACATTTTCCATATGAGCTCTTTCTGAAACCCAGAAATTTTTAAAACACGAGGAGGTTGAGATATGACATCTTCTTTTAACTTTCTCCCATGAAAGTGATCATTGATGCATTAAATCAACATTAATGCCCTATTTGGCACTTCAGCAAATTACATTCACTGAGAAGTCTGGTAAGACAATGGGTTGAGAGAATGCTACATGTGATCAAAATCATAGCATCAAAAATTTGCATACATGCTGTTCTGTGATTTAGTCATATCTCCATAAATCAAGATATACCAAATAATTTGCCTGACACACAGTAGGGCTGTGAACGTTAAGCAAAATAACTAAACGTCTAACCTCAAAAATTTGCGATCGTTTAGCGATTAATTGAGATTACCTTATCACAAAAAAAAAATAATAATTTCAGTACATACTGATTGATTCTGAATGTTGGCCTAATGTGCAAAAATGGTAGTAGTCGTTATCTTGCATGGTAAAATCAAATTATTCTGAAACTTAGAAGCCTATAAGGCTCAAATATGCCCAGAATGTTCCCCTTAACAAAAACCAGGGATCATCAGAGTATACAAATAGATAAAAAACTATCAAAAACAGGATTTGCGATTAATCCCTTGTAGCTTTGTACTAAATGTTTATTCCACATGCGATCGTTGCTACACGGTCACAGCCCTAACACACAGTGGGATTTATACTGTAATTATGGTGTATATGCAGCAAATAGTTGAATATGTAGCAAATAACACAATATTTGAGAATATGGTAGATTATTTGCAGGATTTATGAAACAGCAATGCATGTATAACCTACTGAAGAGTGAATACTCAAGATTGAAGCTACTGTATACTAAAATACAGAGGTTTCCAGGAGCAACTGTTTGGTAAACACCAACATGTCAAAAGTTGGACTGGTACAATCAATTCTTTCCACATAAGCTTTGAAACAGGTAAAGTGCACTGCAGACTTTTCTATAGATGCACATATTGCACACATGTACAGTATGCCCCCCAATTATAGTCCCCCATTCCTACCCTACTTACCCCTGATAGTCGCCAAATTTCTGACCCCTTTTAAAGTGAACTTTGAGCCTTTGTAACAAAGTATGCAGTCTGTCACTGGTTTAATAGCTACATACTATGCAAAATAACCAAGATGTGTTTACTTCAAGAATGCAAGGTTTAAGTACACAAAACGAGAATGTGAAAAGTAAATACACAAAGATAATGACACATTTTAGTTAAAAGTAAAAGAGAGCAGGGCGAGGTTCCATATGTAATTATGCATCATAAACATGGTTCTGAAAACCATATTGCAGGGAGCAGATTAATGTACATGCAAGAAGCATTCATGAATCTCTCACTACTAAGTATCATGTTTACCTGGCAACAACACTACTGAAAAACGAATTGATTTACCACAATTCACCATTACACATACACGTTTGCAGGAAACTGGCAAACAGTAGCTTAAAGGACTTTTAAAAATTATACAGCAGTGTACTGTAAGCTGAGCCAATTTGCTTGTGTAATGCTCATCTTCTACTGTACCTGTAAATTTTACCGTCTTACAGTATCTCATTTTCAAGAAAAAAGCCCAGCAGAGGAGCATGTACAGTAGGGTAGATGTAAAGACAAAAATATTATGGAAAGTATGGTACTGTAACCATAGGTTAAATTACAGGTTAGATGGAGTTTCATGGCCCAGTTTCCAACCAATTGGTTCAAGTCGGGCTGGCTATGGCTTTTTTCCAGTTGTGGCTCACTGGCTTGTTTTCCCTACTAATGAGGCTACAGCATATGGAATACTTAAAGGTCAAGAGCAGTCCCCCCAAACTTATTTTGAAGCAACAGCTAAATATCAAAATTCTCATTTCATTTCTGTTCAAAGAATCTTTCATAATATTTTATTACTTCAATATAACATATGAAAGGTAAACCATGCAGTAAATTCCAGTAAATTTCACATTTGAGGAGTTAAAATGTCACATGACCCTCAACAGTCAATCATGAAACTGGACAGTCTACTACACTGCTTCAAGTTGGGGTGACTGTTCCTGCCCTTTAACCAGTCCATTGACAGACTGGTTTACTCAGTAGAAACTGGAAATGTGTATGCAAATAGAGAAAGGCAAGGGCAATAGTATTACGGCTTGGTTCTGAACTTCTGAATAGCAGCATTTGCATGCAGGCAGTTAAAACATACCATGAGTGTAGAAAATCTCAGCGTACAATTATGTAGACCTCAGTGTGCGTTTGGCATGAGCTTTTTGGCTGACAAGAAATGCACCTGGAATTTCTATCCCATTGGGAGGGTCTACATATATCACTTTTAACCTGTCACACCAATAATTGCTTTTCCCTGGCAAATAGTATAGTGCACCATATGCACTCTGGTTCCACATGCATTTCACAGAACTTTACCAGTCTGGGTAATGGAAACAGGTACCCAGTTCTGAATGTTTGCTACCAGACTCCATAATCCTCCTATCTGTTTTTAAAACAATACAATTCTATGAAGTTCTAAGAATTGCTGCTATGATTATAACATGAATGGTAAAATTTTGAATATAGTGACTTTAAGTGAGAGGAGTACGTGGTTATTACAGGTGATTTAAAGCCATCTAGGCAGTGTGCAGCTACTACTGCAGGGGCAAATAGGATGCTTGGGTTTATCAGGAGGAATTTTAAGAGTTTTAGTAACGAAATTGTGCTAAATTTGTATCCAGGCAGCTGGTTAGACCCCATCTCTACTATGCTATGCAGGGCTGGAATTAAGGTTCCAGCAGGGCAAGGCCATTTTCCTATCAGTTTTAAGGGCATCTCATGCAAACTGAGAGGGCACCAAGGCCAAAAAAGTGATTTTTGTATTGACCACTATGTAATTTCACAGGTAGGGCATAGAGGCCAAATGGCCTTGTTGGTCATTAAATTTTATAGGGCATCAAGGCCATTGCTGAAGATAGAAAGGCCATGGCCATCGTGGCCTTCTATTAATTCCAGCCATGGCTATGTACACAGGCCTGGATTCCCTTCTATGGAAAGGACAATTAATGCTTTAAGAGCAAGTTCAGAGGAGAGCCACTCATCTCATACCTGGGGTTAGTAATCTACCTTATCCCCAAAGGATTAAGCGGCTTGGGCTAACCACTTTGGAACTGAGAAGGATTAGGGGAGACATGTTCCAGGTTTATATTTTCTTTCTGAAGGGAATCCTTTGTTAGCTTGTACAGTATTAGTTATTTAAAGATCCAAGTAATCCTCTGATTAGAGGCCATTGTAAAAAGCTTGATAAGTCTTTCTCTAGACTTGATGTTAGGAAGTGCAGTTTCTCTCATCTGGTTGTTAACGAGTTGAATAGCCTGCCTAAGTGGGTTGTTAACTCTGCATCAGTACACTGCCTTAAAGTGATATTTTGTGTTTGACAAAATGGAAATACATTAAATTATTCTGACAAAACTTTTCACAAAGCATTTAAACAGTCCATATGAACAATGAAGACAAATAAATTATCTTCAACATGAAAATTCTGCCAAATTTTGCTCAATTTCCAGTAAAAATATGAAAAAAAAAATAAACAATATGAGGCAGCAAACTTTATTCCACTTCAAGTACACCAGTCAGTTTTCCAACCAATCCACAGGACTGTCCATCGTTATAAGTAAACATCCAAATACTATCTGGGCTTGGGTACTCTCTAGCTTATAGTAACACAAAAGCCCCAGTGTCAGTGTAGGTGATTCAAATTCTTCACACAGGAAACGGTTTGGCTCACGAAATGTGAGACATGGACTGTTGTTTTAACGTCAGAAGTATCGTTACTGGTACTGTCACTACTGTGCACTGTGTGCGGGTTGAATATTTCTTGTAATCTTGTGACATACGATAAGTGTTTGAAAGGGCATCTAGGGACAACTCTCTGTTGGGAAAGAGCACTTCTAAATAACCCAAGCACCACTTTTTTTTCAAGGAAGTGACACGTAAGTACTGTACACTTTCCATTTTACTTGGTAAGTAAACGCCATGTGTAGGCCTACTTGGTTGGCATTCAACCAACATATTGTAGTCTCTCATTTTCCATCTGAAAGCTGGAAGACCTGCTTACCAGGAATTCGCTCTCTATATCTAGGCTATATATGAGCTAAGTAGTATTTCAAATTCCATGTGCCTTACCACAAAAACTGCATAGGGCTTACACTTACTGCACTTCGGAAAGTAGCTGGTGTGACATATTATATATTCATTTAAACTAAGATTGGCATGGCTTAAGCATCTTATAATTAGAAAGTGTTTTTCAAAGAAGCTTGCAAACTTTTTAGAATTTTGCAGCCAATTCTCTAAATTTGAGCACTTTTATTGTAATGGTTCATCACAAATTATGAAAGATTTCAAAAAAGGTTAACAAAAAAACCCTGCACTACAGTAGGCCTACATGTTTCTTTTTTGTGAAACACAAAGGATCACTTTAAGGTAAACATTGACAAGTTCTTCCATGACTGCGGTAGGATCTGATCTTTCTGGGCATCTTATCCTTTAAAGTCCTTTTTTGTCCTTTGACTTGTTATGTTATTTTAATAGCATTCACATTGGCCCTGACATTATCTACCTAGCCTTATGTTAATGTCTAATAACAATGATCAATCATCCAATGTTCATGAATACAGTTATGGACTAGGCCTATGGGTAACATTATTGGTTGCCTTACCAGCAACTGAATCTTGATACAGTTGTAAGCCAGGAGAATGCAGGGAAATGTGGAAGATAAATTTGACGAGGAATTAAAACCTTGGGTAGTCAGATTACCTAATTTCGTGGAAAAGGGTCATGCTTTAATGACTAGGCCCCAGGCCAATTTGGGTTTATAACCCGGAAGTCACAAGTTCAAAACAAACAATGCAATAAAAATAGTTTTCGAGCTCAAGCTAATACCTTGGCCTATGGCTGCTTATTCTTGATAGAAAATAAAAAAAAAACTTGTCATTCTGTACGCCATACAAAATTATAAGAATTACATTTACCCTGGCCTCAGCACAAAGTTGAGGATTATGTCCGGTAATTTCGACCCAAATTTTGTCGTCGCATGCTGTTGCGAGATTCCTGCCATTGGGCTGGCTTACACTATCTGACAAATCAACAGCAAATGTTGGCGGATCAGCCAGGGCTATGTTGACGTCGAACATTCTCTGTATTCTTTCCTTTTGAAACTTTACAAGCCCCTTTTGGCCATCCGAAATGACAAATTCCTGACCCATTGTTCAACTGCTGAAAGTCTCTTTCGACACCAAGAGTAGAAGGACGAGTCGCCATTGAGAGAAGAATGTCAACTAACTTTTCAACTTGCAGTTGAACGTTCAACATCACACTACACGTACTGACTGACTAGTAAATCACTCACTCATACCGTACTATAGTACTGTGCATGCTACGAATGTTTTCATGCGTGCCGTACAGTGGTTACCGCACAATGCGAGTACAGTATGTTTGCGTATTTACACGGTACAGGATGATGTAGCCAGGCGAGCGTGCCCTTCGCACTCTATTCAAGTTCATTCAATCACAGAAAATATTGAACCATTTTACGTACCTTCGCCTTTACATGATTGTATTTTGCATTTGGTTCAATTACTTGTTTGCCTAGGCCCTATCAAATATCCACAAGCCCTGCATGCATAGAAGTCATGTGCCGGTGTAGCTGTCTGGTCCAACACAGATAGGGACTTGGACTGGGAGACGAGAGAGATTCCAACTTGAAGGGAGGGGTTTTCAGGGGTAAGAGTGACTACTTATGATAACCGTTATCTTTTGAATGGGGTGCAAGCAATTGCTATGCTACGGAGGTTTGGTACCCTAACAATTACCGCGGAGACTGCATGGGGGCTAAAGGGCTTTTTTGCTGTGGGCATTTTCGGCCGCCTTAAACTGCATTTTGGGCCGTCTTAAACTGCATTTATTTTATTGGAAATATTGGGCCGCTTCGATGATTAGCCCCTCACTTCAAAATTGGCTCTGCGGTCTCTGCCTAACCCCCCCCCCCCCCACGTCGACAACTTTTGAACTTGCACCATGACCATACGGTATACATTTTATCATACAATCCCCTGACCATTTTATAAATTTGTCCTCTTAATCGAACTTCGAAAACGATTTTTATTCTATTTTATTTTTCTGTAATTGACCAAAAACTGCATGATTCTAATGTGATACTAAATGTTTCACCGGATTGCAAATGACGGTATTTAAATACTAAAACATTTCTCAAGGGAGAGACGCCGTACCCTAAGCCCTCCTAGATCGACGACGATCAGGTCCTGTAGGTCCAGCTGCAGGAGTGTCGATCCTGGGGGCAGCCTGGGGGAAGCGTCTCCCCAATGGAAATAGGCCTGTCATTGGTGCCGCAACCATATCGCTTTTCCCTCCCCAACACATCAGGCATGTGACTTAAAACCCATCAGACAACTCATAAAAATATAACATTGCGGTGTGCAGATGACTTCGGGCTTCGAGAAAACATCAATTTGAGAGTATTTTAAAAATAATAATAAAGCATTACTACAATGGGCCATCAATCTATACTTTGTGTATATGCGTGCCCGGTGTACTTGTGTGTGTTTGTTTGTGTATAGGTGTGCGCTCGAGTTCCTGTAGGATTGCTTATAGACGAGTCCTGTCACGGACAAGATCAGAGCTTCTGGCCGTTGAAAAGGTCCGCAAACAAGATCTAGGCTACGCCAATGTGCAGCTGGCCAGCTCTCAGGCTAGTACCGCGACCTTTCGGTCTCTGAGTAAAAGAATTGTAATAGGGTCGCTCAACTTTGAAGTTCACTCAATTCATTTTCTACATTGAATGTGACTCGAGTCCAGTCACTGACTAGACGCATTGTGCAATTTCTATAGGAAAAATTATGATACAACTTTTCGAGTAACTCTCGACTAGAACGTGTGTGTGTGTGTGTGGGGGGGGGGGGTGTCACCAGACAACCGGAAATACCCCCCTCCCTATACCACACATATAAGGCGGCTGCTTACGGTTGGAATAAGGTGGATGGTGTGTGAGACGGATATCAGAGAATGTTAATGAACCTGATATGACTTCGAAACTGAGTGCAAAAGACCAACCATCCGTAAATCAGTTGTCACTGTGAAGACGCACAGCTAGCCGGGGTATCATGACCCGGATATCCAACCGTCATGTCAAAACTTTCACATACGTGACATTTATTTGAGTGTTATTATTTTAACATCAAAATTCGCATCGGTGAGAGTCATTTTTTCCTTTTTATCTAGTCCTCGTGAGCTCTAACCTTCCTAGGAGGTGTCAATATGTTCTTCTCCGATACTACGGGGTGCAGCCAATATCTCCAGTCAAAGGAGTCAACACAAGTCCGCCGAGCTGGGCGACATGAACTTCTTCGCAACGACCATGGCGACTGCTGCATTGAATCATTTCATTCACCCCAGCCAGCAAGAAGCGGCGGGGAATTTAACATATGGGAGAGAATGATCATCAGATCAAGTTGGGTCGCTTAGCTTAATTTGGAGGGGTATAATCGAATAAATACGACAAGTGGTGCTTTATACCAGGTCGATTGACAGACGGGGGTTAAATTACCCCAGAGAACGGTTCTTTGAGTCCATCTGTACATCTTGATTTAGTTACTTGATATGTACAAACGTATAAATTCCCACTAGGTCTATGCGTGTGACCCATCTTATCGCCATACTTCCCCAACCCGATTGGGCTCTAGATATATTGGGGGATGTAACTTAAAGCACTTTATAATTTGGGATTCAAAAGTTTAAGACCAGTTTTAGAATGGGTAAGTCGGACGATTTGGCCATCTTGTTTGGCGCAAACAATGAGCCCAATCATACCCAATCTATTCTACAACTTCATTTGATCCCTCACTCTCTTTCGCATAATTTTATTCAATTATAAGTGAGAATATCTCCATCGTACGTGTTAAAACTGCCTTTAAATTAACATTAAAAAGTAATTGTGTAGTATTTTCATACTATATTTATACACAAATGTGTCACACTTTTACTTAAAAAATGCTGTTGATGAAAAATTTTTGGCCCATGATCATAAACACTCTCCTCCAAGAAAAACCAACGTAACAAGAAATTATATATGACACCCTCTATTAGAGTACATCTTGATGATTTAAAAGTCATTTGAGCTTCGAAACTCTATCAGAATGCATTTGACGTGTTTGAACCCCAAGCAATTGATTTGAAATTAACTTCTTTCGGAACCATTCAATTCCAAAGCTTATAAGGCCTTCTCAACTGGAAGGCTCGCTTTATTGGCGTCGCACTGCGGCTTGCCCAGCTCGAGAGGAATGAAAGAGGCAAACTTTAGCAAAATGGTCATGCGCTGTTTATATACGCCACTCAACTTCGTCAAAGCTAACCCTTTGCTGTTATAATGTCTTCAAGTTCCGGTCGGGAAGCGACATTTCTTTTCCTATGACGTAACTTAAAGCAAAATCGGTTTTTCAATTTGGAAAAGAAATATTGCAAAATCATGGTTAGGTTTAGAATTAAGACCTGATTTTCTTAATTTTCTTAATTTGATGTTGGAATTACAAACAGGGGTAGACTGAAAACTCTCATATTGAAATGAGGGGTGTTGCCTATTTTGGTCTGTTTCCAAGAAGCTGAATGGCTGAATGGCTCATTGGTATAATGTATCTTCAAATTCCAAAACTCTCCCCTAGGAATGACCGACATTCTATGTAAACATCCTCAAGTTCGCGGCATGGGTAACGGCGCCGTATAGTCCAAATCTTCCACTATAGCTATTGTTAAGCAATAAGAACTTTTTTGGTTGTATCCGGCACACTCCGGCAAAACGGTTATTTTACTTTTGTATTGTTAAAGGAGCATGAAAAGCCGTTCCCGATGTGGGTTTCATTTTCAATTTATAGGAATGTTACCATGATGGTGTTCCTTGTTACGAAATGCCCCTCCCATTTCTAAGGGCCGGTAACGATACTTTTACGGCAGTGCAATCTTTTAGTTCAATAGTTCAGGTTTATCGCTTTTAGATCTCATCCTTGAATTGAAAGGTTCATGTGTCAATTTGTATATTGATCGGCTCTTGCCAGCCGATCCTTTGCTCTGAGAAAGTTTTCGTTGATCACTGAAAAGGCAAGTAATGCTGACAATCTCTCTGACAGACGCTGAGCCCCGGGTTATTGGTTGTGCGTTGAAAACACAGGGCTTCTGTGCAAAACGCCAGACCCTTTGCAAATTATCGAGCTCTGAACCCCTTGCATAAACTTAAAAACAATGCCAGTAACCAGGTTTGCCAAGGTAGGGGGGGGGGACGACCGGGTTGAGATTAGTCTTTTGCCTTGTTCTAATCGGGAACTTGACGAATTGGTACAAAATGGAAATAATCCCTGGAGGAAACGGGTCCTTTACGTCTTATCGGACGTGAACACATTTACCTTTCAGCCTTTCAATTTTGTATTCAGTCAGTGCATGGGGGCGAGGCTTATTTGTCAATCACGTTGTAAATTAGAACTCCTGCTGACTTTCATTACCGTATTTAGAGCTTCTCGCAAAAATATAATTTTAAATAACTTACATGAAGCCAATATCCGGGTTATGTACTAATATATTGTTTTCGAATGCAGTCGAACACGTCATCAGAGAATTGAGTTCGGAATCAGTGCGACAACTGTTTCATTATTTATAATATTTTATATCTTGCTTACATCTTCCAGCCTGGGAATCTTCTTTTTAAAGACAGGAACTCGTGGAACCAAAACTACACTTTTGATATGTTAGTGATCGAAACCAAAGTGAAAACGCAGATTAACTTATCTGGCCATACCGTATTGCTCGGCATGTACACAAAGCACCGATTACGCTTCAGTACCTTGCATAATTATTGAAGAAGCACTTTTAATAAACAGGGTTTGTGTCTGAAAAAGAAATTTCAGAAAGCTGTGAAGGGGATAGAAGGTTTTTCGTCGGTTAGTAGGTTGGAAGAATCGGAAAGTTGTTACTAATATTAATAACTCCCTTCTGGTGTGTTTGTGGCTTTATACATAATTAGTGTTGACTTCTAGCAGTCTAAATCGCTACAAATTCCCTCCTCCAACATGTCCAAGAAACGCCCCGAACTTAAAGTTGCTACAATCAGAGTTTGGCACTAAGTATTAATCTTTTAAACCAGTCTGGTGCCTCGTTTTCCCTTCTGAACTTTATTGTTTACCAGAATTTATATTGCTGAATGACACTAATTTCTGAATATTTGCTGGGTAACAAAATCCCATACAGATGCAAAATGTTTATATTTTCATGGTGCAGAAGTAAAGTTGTGGAAAATTTAAAAACAAACTCTTAAACTGTTCGCTCTCCTTTCAAACCAAGTCACCCTGCATATTGACCCGTTCTATTCCTGGCAGTCTACAGTCCGCAGATAAGCCAGTCATTTACCAGATATTCCGCCTGACAGATGAAATTTATGTTGAATAGCTACTACCGCAGCATCGGATCAAAATATGGGATTTGAGAAAGGAGAATATATGCTGCAAACAGGCGCGGAACCAGACATTCCAAAAGGAAGGGAGGCTGACCCAAGAGAGATCAGCGGGTTTGATGAGGGGCTTGCACCGCCAATTTTCCTTACGTTTTATTGTTGATGTGGCCAAAAAAAACTCGTAAAGGCCGTAAAAGTCCCCCCCCCCCCTCCTTGGATGCGAGTCTGGCAAATTAAGCCTCCCTAAAAGCCATGACTAATAATTGATACTATTGCATGTGAAAAGATGCGCTCACTGATTTACGATGTCGTGGAAAAAGAAAAAAAAAGTTTTCTCATTATAATGTACACTGGAGATAATAAGTTGAAGATATTTTATTCGCTTTAATGAAATAACTACCGTTATTTTTCTTCCCACCATGGTGTTTTAAATGAATCCTTCCAGCTCTTCAAACTCAAAATTACAATGCGGTCATCATGGTAAACAAACTTGAAATCAGTGTGAATGAAGGACCTCCAAGAACCTTTTATATTGGAGTTTTGGGATTTAGTTCAGTACCTTCTGGTTTAGCGACTCCCACTTCCCCCTTCTATCAGTTGTGGGTCATGAACTGGGTTGTTTTCCCTACTCCATTACTCATGCTGAGCACCAATCACAATGACAGTTTCCATCACAATGGAGTTTCCATTCTAAAGCCTTCCCTATGTCCGATCCAGGAGTTGATCTCTAGGGCGGCACCTCCCGGCTGCAAGTTCAGGTGCTCTACACTGTAAAAAAAGAAATACTAAAAACAGCACTTAAAGAGCAGTTTTTCTGCACTTTCCAAGAGCCCTAACAGGGACTGCACCATTGGTGCAAACGACAGCACTCTTTAAGTGCTAAAATTTTTTAACACTTGTCAGGTGCAGGACTTGAGCACTTGCAAGAGCTACTTTTAACTGCACCATAAGTGCTACCAGACAGCACCAAAGGCGGTGCTAAAGAAGTTTTCTTAGCACTCATAAGAGCCCTATTAGGGACTGCACTGTTGGTGCTACCATAGTACTTCTTTTGGGTGCATTAGAGACAGCACCTCGGAAATGCAGCAGTAAACAACACTTGCAAGATCTGACCAGAAATCTTTTTTCTAAAAGTCCCCACGACTCTCTGGTGAAAACCAAACGATCTGACCAAAAATCTTAAAGTGATGTTTTTGAATCTTTATAAGTAATAACATGTAAAATAACCTAGAAATCTTTATTTGCGAAACTCCCAATTTGAAATACACTGTAATATCTGTTTACAGCGTTAAAAGCATGAAATAAACCAATTCAAATAATTATGAATACGTGTTAGCACTGTGTTATGTTAGTTGACAAATGCCTGAAAAAGTCAAAACCAAAGATACAGAAATTCTGCTAGAAATTTAGTGTTTTTGAACATTTTTTCATCTAAATTAGCTCCGCCCACTTTCCTGTTATGACAGCACGCAGAAAGTGCTGTATAATTAGCACTATAAGGTGCTGAAACAGCTCTTTTGGTGCTAATCAAATTCAGCACGCAGAAAGTGCTGTATAATTAGCACCATAACAGTGCTGAAACAGCGCTTTTGGTGCTAATTAAATTCAGCACCCAGAAAGTGCTATCAAAATAGAACTTCAGTTTTTAGAGTGTAACCACTTGACTATGCAATCGCCGGTTTTCCCATTGTGAGTCAAACCTTACGCAAGAGTCCCTCTGCAATGGCTTTTCCGAGTTCACCCGGAGCAGCCTTTAGTGCCGCATGATTTGCAGAAGCCATACCTTCAAATAATGACATAGGAACTTGCCGGGACGCCACTTAAGTCGGACTGGTGGTGGTGGTAATAAAACGTGTTTACCCCTCCGCTTCAAGCATTATACCATAAAAGTTGCTTGACCGAAATGTAGTCTGACGTTCTCAGTCATTTGGGTTGGAAGTTTTGATGTGGATGAGTCCAGGAAAGGAGATTGCAGGGTGGTGGCTAAGACCGGCATACCATAAGCACTGTAATATACTATTCCACTCCGTATCACTGTAGTGCATCATGATTTTATTTTCGGTATGGTGTATTTGCACAATAAATGTCACTGCTCAGCAATGTATATGGGATGCCACATATCGCGGACATTTAGTCGTAGTACAAGGATAGTGGCGGGGGAGTTTTCTTGCAGTTTCGGGAATTAAGTAAACATACTGCAGTTTGTAAATTTTCACTGCATTGTTCGAATCATTAAACCACGGGGGGGGGGGGGGGGGGCCGGGGGGTTCTTAATAGTCACGTCAAAAGAGGTACCTGCATTGTAATACATCCCACGCCTCTTTCACACCAAGTAACGGGTGGGTTTAATACTAAGGAGCGCATTATGGTGTTTGCTCAGTTACCGATACAGTTCGTATATGAGCTTCCCGCACAATAAGGACGGTTCCGCTATGCTGCTAAAGTAGGACATGATGTCATGTAAAGATGGCGCTATTTCCTTGAAAGCTACTGTTTCCATTTCTTTCTAAAAAATCATTCTTTTCAAAGAAAAGCTAGCCATTTCGTAAAAATGAATAAACATTCAGGGAAATGCTCCCTTAGGCCTATAACAGGAACCCGAACTGTACCACAAAGAATGACGATGTTATAAATCTCCCTGCCAAGCCCTCACGCGGGTGTTGTCTCTGGAAAAATGGTCTCCTATAGATATTCAGAACTACCATCTCCTTATGTTTTGTAGTATTTTTGTAATCTCGCCCCTACAAAATATTTCGCAAACGGGACAATAGCTTCGCTCCTTCATCATACACCTGGCATCGGGCCTGTTCGTTACTTTCATGCATGATACGTTCTCCAGTTGTAACATATCGTGCCGTTGCATGAGCAGATTGATACTCCGTGGGTACAAACGACACGCATGAACATATTCCTATTGCAGATACGAAGTTATTATCTTATTGTCAGTAAAAAAACCTCCATCTAACACACATATAGTTACATGTGATTATTTCTTACGTAATTTTTGTATGTAATGGGAGGGGGATGGTATGCGGAGATACTTCCCAGCAAATGTAATGTCGACTCCTTCAATTAAACTCCGTCTTTTCCTCTCACCAAAACGGTTCTAATTCTCCCATGGCCTTCTTTCTTATGCCCCTTCCACAACTATCTTAAACTCATTCTCATTCAGACACAATCTCAGTTTATTTCTTGGGTGTTAGTAGCCCATAACAGACCCCAATATCATATGTACTCAAAACACTCTCAGTGCAGTACATTCTGTGCAATGTGAGTTACAGTAATCTGCCTTTTTGAACTTGCTGTCAATCAAAGAAACGTGCCAATTGAGAATTCTTTCGGATTGCTACAAAAAATGTATTTCGGGGTGAGAGTTGACTCACAAAATGTTGTTTAAGGTCGCAAAAGGTCACACTATACTATTATAATTTGCCAGTTATGTTTACTGTCAATTATGTTAATTTTGCCGCCTGAAGAAGGGTACCGACCCGAAAAGTTGCTGAGCTTGCTCCAAAATTTTAGCACTTTTTATTATTCCGATCTGTTTACCTACATATTTTACCATTGCTACTCAGTAATCGACCTTATTTAATCACTATGTACCATGAAGGACTTTGCCAGAGGTATTAAATATGTCTAGCATGTCTAGCGCTCTCAAAGAAGTGATCGAACTGTTACAGTGATTCATAAGTACAGAATAAATCATGGGGAATGTAATAATAATGCATATCATATTAACTCAACACTTACTGTGAGCACGGGTTACCTATGATGGTGAGTCGTGTAAGTATATGTTGTGGTAGGGCCTATGTCACGTTTCAACTTCTCTAAGAATAAAACATTTTTAGTCTGTTGTCTCTCCCTTTTTTTTTATTTCTATCAGATGATAACGTCACAAATATTACATTGTCAAGAGAAAAATATGTTGAATTTGGGAAGGATTAGCGTTAAGTGGGGCCCGGCACTTTCTATAGCGGGCCCCTTTTACAATTTTAACTTCCTTCCCCTTCGCACACCCGCTTACACAAAATTAATAACACTCAACAGATTAAACTTAAGTTTTAACCGCTATAACTAATAGTTGCTTTTGCACATTATACAGTGATACATGAAAGTTATACACTTTGTGTGTAAGCCAATAGCACCTGAAAACCAGTGTTGGCCCGTCTCTTGCTTTCAAGTTCAGAAAAACAGCTTCGGTTGAATCGGTGCCGTTAGGCTAGTACTAAAACATGTTTTATGTCTCCTTGATTTGACAATCAGAGATCGCGGGACGCCGGGGCCCGCCGGGCGGGGGCCTCAAAACTGCGCGGGCCGCCGGCATTTGACGGTTCTGCCATGGGTTTAATCCGGCCATGCCTTAAATGATTGACAGAGATGAAAATATGTATCCAAAGAGTTTGCACACCTTCTATAACTGCAATTTGAATTTTATTCACAGTGGAAATCATCTATCAAGTCCATATATAAAAGGCAAAGAAGCAAACGTTGGCTAATATAACTGAAAAGAAAACTTTCGAGATATAAATGTTGAGATATTTTAGGAAAGTACGGCACTAAGTCACCATTTGGATATTGTACTTAAGTCTCCTTTTCCCCACCAACCCTCCAGGCCCTTTCCGACCCCCGAATCCCCAGGTCTCCCCCATCTCCAAAAGAAACTCTCTCAAAAGTTTAAAAATTTTATTTACCTTGAGATTTAAAATCATTGGGTCTGTGTCTTGATCATTGTGCCTGCCATGAGCAGGCCATTGTATATAATCCTGTTCCTCTGAGGTAAGTCGGGGTCGATCAATGCTTTGGTACTGTCGGCTACCGGACAAATCTCTCCACTTCATGTCTGTATATATTTTCACTATTGTTGTCACTCCAAAGGTAAATATAATCGCGAACTGAAATGAATTAACTTCATAACAGCTCTCTATATATAATCACTCAGTGCAAACTATTCTCAACTATTACCCGCAAAATGACTCATCACATGAAACCGGATAATTCTACGGTAGCTGTTACAAAGCATATCAGGTAAGCAAAAACTTTATTTCCCCTTCAAATTAACAAATGTAGCGTTTCTTCCCCTTTTCCAAAAACTGGAGTAAAATAAATGTTTTTCATGTGAGGGCCACAAGGAAGGGCTAGTTTGGGCAATTCATGAAGCTGTGATTGTTGGCGTCATCAAGAGAAGTGGCTAAAATCCTAACTTTGGCTTAATTTCCCTCAGGCTGAGCAAAGGAAGATTTACTGAGGGGATATTTTGCCTGATTGACCAACAACTTGAGAGGCCCCTCCGCCATCTCCTAGTTACAATGTGTTCTGTACCGTTGGTTTATTAAAGGAATTTAAGAGGGTACCCGCAGGTTCAATATGACTCAAAGGAGGAACTTAAATTGGGCAAAACAAAAGTAACAAGTGACAGAATATCGAACTTAAGGAAACTTTCAGTATAGCAATTTCCATTCCTACATTTCTAAGCGCAAGTTAGAACGTGTGGGGACAGCATTGACTAAGACTGGTAATTAACATTCATTTACTGAGCACCGTTGACTTATCCTTCACATAACTTCATCTTTTTTGAAGATTTAACTTAACCTTTTCAGTTTTCATACATCGTTCCCTGTCCGGTAATGAAAATAATATTTTTCAACGGTATATTTGTATAAAGGAATGGTTTTCTTTTGCACTTTCAAAACATAACAAAACAAAATTAAGCCAGGTGTTTAACTGAGTTTTAAAACAAAAATCAAACAAGGTTTTTAAAATAGTTTAAAACAACCACATATTAACCAATGCACCGCTCAATGTGTTTTTAACTTCAACAATCCAAATTTCTTTAAGACCGTTTATACAAAACTGAACAAATTATGTAGATTTTTAGTAATCAATAACTTTTTACGGGCCAGACCTTCCCACCCTAGACAGTTACAATTCTATATCTAACCAACTTATCCCACCCACAACTGACTAACATGAAAACTCGCCATCATCCAGGCAAAATATTGCTTCAGGGTGAGTGTACATAGTGTAATCAAAGCACTCTCGATTCAGTTTGAAATATGAGCTATAGTACTCTTCATTTTGAATTTGCTGTCTATCAAAGGACTGTGCCCGTTCTGTGTATTACTTTAAAAATTTCACTAGTTTGGGGTGAGAATTGACAGCCGGTGCTTAAAAGTGTATCCCAACCATCACGAACAGGCAATTACAAGACTCCGTATGTTAAGGTCTGTGTAGGTACGTCATCAGTCAGTCATCGGTTCCTTTGAACTCGGCGGACTCTACGCTGGCCATGCCTATAAATGGCATTTTGTCACCCGATGACTCCTTATCACATCCTGACTTTAACAGCAGTTACCCAATCCATTTTTTAACCTTGTACGTGAAAACAGGCATGTCTGGATGAATGAAATTAACGTTTGGGAGTGTATATTAATGAATAGTTTGTTTTCGTTGGTGTATCCAACATTTTTATACGTCTAATATAATAAAAGCCTTACATACTGCACTGTCCTACATCCTGAGCACACATCTTAACCTGGTAGGTGAAAATATGAACGCACATGCAGGGACGGCACTACCCCACGGGGTAAGGGTAGGAGGATAGCATCCGCTGTCTGATGTTGGACGTTATCATCTTCATAAAAATAACAACTGATATTTCTGGCTGCCTTTAAAGATAGTGTGACATGAAAATGAAATTAGTTATTTGATGTAAATACCAAGGAAATCAATCCACAATTCCAATCAAAATCCGTCAAAAACTGACCATTTTAAGAGGCATGTCC
This sequence comes from Holothuria scabra, assembly GCA_037179385.1. Lineage (NCBI taxonomy): Eukaryota > Metazoa > Echinodermata > Holothuroidea > Aspidochirotida > Holothuriidae > Holothuria > Holothuria scabra. The sequence continues at coordinate 8,346,083 of CM074193.1, forward strand.
TCAATGTGCAAATCTTGTGATGTCGGATATGCCATATATGGCTAACTTTGCGAATAAAAAATTGCCTCATCTACAGACAGATTGTACAATCCTCATTTCAAGGACAATTGTAACATTAGTTTGTCATGCTGTCCTGATAGATTTATTTTTAAAGTTTAATTGTGTCTTTGAAAATCATCAGTATCAATTACCAAACCATAAACTATATATCTGACGAGTAATTAAGAGTTAATTAATATAGGTTTAACAAAAGAAATGTCAACACTGTGCAACACTCCACATCATTATTTTTGCATTAGCAACAAGTCGCTTCAGAAACATTCAAACTAAAGAGGTATATCTGGAGAACCGTAAAAGATATTGAAATAATTCCAACCGACGGATTTTTTTTCTTAGAAAAGTTGACTCCGTAACTGAAAAGTGAAGTCAGGTTATTTTGCTGACATGTCAGCTTACCATTAAGTAGCCTACAGTTCAAGAGTGCATGAAGCATTCAATAACCCCCCTCATTGGTGTCAACTGCGGTCAGTTTTGTGTTGCTATGGCCAATGGCAAGATTTAGTCCAAGATTAGTCAAAACTAATGAGGCAATTGTTTGGAATATGTGAATCGCGATCCAGCAGAAAATAATATTTTAAATGTTGGTCAAGGTTTAATTTTATTTAGCAATTGAAAAGGTTCTTTACTGAACTACGCAGTGATTTCCTTAATATTTTTCCCAGAAGCATCACCAGTAGGCATTTTCTAGCATCATGTTTTTTCACTTTTGTCATGTGTATGGGTAAGGGTAAGTGTCCTTTAGAATATCCCTTCCTCTGTGGCCAAACAATGCTTGTTTCGAATTCATCAAAAAGTTGAAGGAAACTCGATGTTGCTTTTGTGCTATACTGAAGCACGTTAGCACCTTCTAAACAATGAGGTAGGCCTATGTCTACATTATTATGAAATGATCAAGTGGACGCCCAAATTTGTTTATTTATTTCATTTTTTTAATCAAGTGAGAAAATCCTAGGAGGGGAAATGCACTCTTCCCGCGCACGCCTCATTACATCCAAACATCACATTTTCTCATCCTAAAAAAGCATCATAGTCACGGTACAATTTTCATGAAAACTCTAAAAGATACCAAAATTCGCGACACATTCGGGCAGCTTATGAAAAATCAATTTATCGTCAGCCTCACTTCATATTCTTGCGCAAACCTTTGCCAAAAATGACACAACATTCGGGCAAAAGTTGCAAAAAAGTTCTAGGTAAATAGTTTGTTCTAAAGTAAGGCATGATTTTCATTGTCTGCAGCGGGCACTAAAGCCAGCGAGCACAGAGTATAATATGTTTTTGCATTTTTAGCATACGTTTTCGCCACACCACAATTGATGTTCACAAAACATTCCAATTTGTATTGGGGGCTCCGCTTAGATAGTCTTTCGGGCAGAATTACATTTTTCGGACAGAGAATCCTCTGCCTCCCACACTCAAATGCTCCCGTACGCCTATGGCTATATTCTTAGGACATAGGTGTTTCCCCAGTTAGCAAATTGAGGGACTGAATGATTTGGTAATGATTTCTGCATATATGAAATGATTTTATGAAAACGTGGCATTATTTCAAGTTTTAAACCTCCGTAAATTATTTTAAACCCAATACTAATAAAGATGAATGATACCAATCAAATAAAATCACTATTCCCTTCTAATGAGTTTTAATTGACTATGAATAGCCTCTTCCCTCTTGCTAACACTGAATAATAAACATAATATCAAAACACTCAATAGGCTGTAACTGGTTATATCTAGACATTGTGTACAAACAACCATTGTATGCACAAATAGAAACATGTAGACTTTGTTCAGAAATTATGACGTCATCGAGTTCCCCTGTTTTGTCAGACCCATCGCTCGTACGATGAATAATATGACGCAACAGGGTGTCATATCTTTTTTGTAAAAAAGGGCTGATAATAGAGAACCAAGGGGTGGCGTAATGAGGGGCCAGACTTGACAGAGATAAGAAAAGGGAGTAAGGTTAATTGACTGGTGATACGTTATACATATAAAAGGGGGTGGTATAGAACGGTAAAGATTTCATCTCTTATATAGAAACACTTGCAACGTTATGACGTAATGGGTATTTCCCAACTGACCTGGGAAGTGTATCAGCTTAGGAAATGTTTTGGTCTTGCCTAAGTATGGCCAGACGCCAAGATCAACTCATAGTCTATCTCACCGGAAAATTTTAATAGACTTAGAACTGAAGTGCAATCAATTAGACCTGGTGTGAATCAAGAAGCAATTTCGAATTGACTTAATATTATCCCAAACCAAAGCTGGGATGGGTGAATGTCTGCCTTGAAAAGTCCGTTATATGGGGACAATCTTAGTCATAGTTATCAAACCTTTCCTCACAAAATTTCTACACCACCAACCCAACATCGTGCGTCGAGTTAAATAATATAGCCTAAGTAACAAAATTTGACGTCGCCACGGTCTAACATGTGCATTGGTCACCATGTAGAGGTGTCTTTTTCATTTACCCTTTACCGTTGTCAGTGCGTGTCCGTTTGGACCCAGGCGGAGAGCGCCGCTGTCACCCATCTTTACTGTTTCACGCGGAGCTCGAAACTGCGAGTAGCTACCCGAAAATTCGACCACAACAACGAGAGAGAAAATGGTTTAAGGTCACGGGGTCAATAGCCTCATCAGCTTCAATAGCTAGTCAGAAGCTGATGAGGGGCGTGCTACGTCCGCTTTTCCGCCCACTCCCGAGGCGCACAAACATGCCCCGATTGGAACACAACGGTAAAGGGTTAAGCTGATAACGAGGATTTTCTAAGGTCTCTTCATTCTAGGATGCAATCAGTTTATAGAAGAATTTGCAATTGGTGCTGCTGGGGCACGAGGTTGATTTTTTTCTGAAACAGATTGCACCTTCAAGTTACAAGCAAAGAGAACTTCAACTTCCCGACAAAAGTCTTATAAGTTATAATACCACGAATTTAGGCTTCGAAGGACGGTCAATTCAGGACACCGAGAAGCGGGAAGAAGTGGGCGAATCGTTTTTGAAAGAATTATACAGGACCAGGGGCCCGTTCCACAAAGAGTTACGCACGATCTTAAGTATGATTTACTGTTGGCTTTAGTATGGTGAATCAAACTTAAGATTGTGCGTAACTCTTTGTGGAACGGCCCCTGATGTTTGTTTGATGTCCGTAAAAGGAACACATTCTAGGCATTTTGGTGAGGTTTTCCTTCATTTCCCATGTTCATTCCTCGAGATATTAGCAATCCTAGTCGGACGCTTGTAGCAAGGATTTTGTCATGGGAGACATGGAGAGGAATGCGAAATGATACAATAGTTGTGCCTCAGATCAGGGATCTGTCTTCCAGCTCAGATGTAGTTTAAACGTTTGGAGTAATCTCTCTTTTGATTTTATTTTTGTCAACTGCAAATATCTCGAGAAACTGAACATGTGAATTTGACTGATGGGAAATGAATGGCAATTTCACCAAAATGATAAGAAACTATTTCTCTGTAACATATCAAACATGCATTTGGTCCTAAGCTATACCTTAAAACTACAACTACACCGTACGAAGTCTGACTTCACTTTGGGTGGTTAATCAACTCAACAATTTTAATCAAACATGGTTTTCTTTAAAGGCCATTTCCGATGAGAAAATCATGAATTGAAAACCTAACTTCTGTTACTTTTATCTTAGAACCATTACTTGTGTGAAACAATGGTTCCAATGAGTTTGAGTCGATTTATATCAAGTGTAATGGGGTCCTCAATGTATGGGCAAAGGGGCACTTGTCACCACTCCGGAAAATCAAACAATTGAAGAAAAAATACTTGAGGGAAAGATAGCATCAACAGGTCTTTAGGTTGTACCCTAGAAGATGATTAAATGAAAGTCACAAGGCCTGATGGGAAGTGGCATTTTCAGTAATTTGGAAAGCATTTTGGGCAAAATGTTATTGGCGCTTTGCGTTCAACTATACCTTGATGGTCTTCTGTGTATAGATGCCTCAGATGCCTATATATTTTGTCTCAATGGAAAATTCCTGGTCACACCCCTGTAAAAAATGTCAACATTTGGCAATTAAAGTCTTTTCCGAAAGTCACTAAAAAGTTCCCCTGATTTGACCAATCATTTTTTTTTCATTTCCTTTTTTCGGATGCTCATGTGCATACGTTGGTATACGCGCATGCACATGTTCATTGACTTTCAGCTGCATGCGTTAAAATGTTACTACACTCTTGTTTAAGCTGTTTGGAAGTAGTCGATCATAATTATGAAGGAAACAATTAGACAATGTTGAGGACTCTACAGAGGAGGGGCATTGGTCGGCCAGTACCAGTTGGTAGATAGACCGAACCATCGTTCATTTGTTCATCGACCAGACACCAATTCGACCCGGCAAACACATATTACATCACCGGGAATTATAGAAGTAAATTAGTGTAAGGTAATTCATCAACGGATGTTTCTCAATACGTCTGGTATATGAAGTCCTATTGATAATGAATTAATCATATGACAAGCAGATTGGTTTCGTTTTACATACTGTTATGTCTGTCTTGTTGTACTAGCGGTTATTGACACTTGCATAGTCTGATACATTGAACCCAAGGTCAATAACCACTTATTGACACGACGGATATTTTGTTTTAATCTAATTTTGGACATGAACTTTGCTTTTCTTTTTTCAAATCGAGTCCTTTTCTTACTTAATAATAAAAATGATGATATACAAAAGCTCATTTTTTACAAAGTGTATGGTATGTTGCATGACTGAGATACAACAAACGCGATCTAACTTGGTCCCACATTTACAGAATTTTGGTCTAATTCGCACTGTTTAGCAAGGTGTTTCTTGATTGGTTGTTGCCATTGTATTGTATCGATTGTATTCCTTGTTCGGGTTAGGGATTAGGTCATGGATTAGGGTTATCGTTAACCAGTTAGGAAATTCCTTGTTAAACAGTGTGCATCGCCCCGAAATTTCTTGTCAAACAGTGCACATCGCCCCAGAATTTTCTAAAGACTTTGTTAATCTATGTAGAAATAAATTTTATTGTTGAGAGGTAATAATCTTCTAAAGACTTTTGTTAATCTATGTAGAAACAAATTCAATTGTATGAGATAATTAGATAAGTATTGACTTCAATGGTATAGAAGCCACAGTGTAACCATTGAATTAAACCATGGGTGACGATCCCGAGGGTGTAGGGATACGTTTTCCCATTATTTGAGGAATGTCTCATTTTTTCATTTTATTTTATTTTTTGAAAAAAATGAAATAATTTCTATCACCCTTCTAAATCTATTGAAAACAAATCTCAGTCCTTGACTGAGATTTGCCTCTCTTTAAATAATTAGAGAATACGGTGCCTTACGATACTGTGACGATATATGACTGATGTCGTTACGCTTTATAAAGGTATCTGTGAAACATTTTGGGGGATTTGGTGGTTTGGGGACTCATATTTATGACGTTCCCAACATTATTTTTATTTTTGTTGGATCGACGATAACTTCAACTTTTTGTAAATCATAAGGATGAAAATTGGTTATTTTTATTTGGAGCCATATACGTCCATCATAAGTTATTTGAAATATACACACGTTTCATTCACTTTAGGTATAACTGGCCCTCTCTACCTTTGAAGAACCGACCGTTTAGTAAACAGTAGCGCGGCGGCCATCTTAGTAAGCCTCACCACTCTTTCAGTGACTTCACTCTTGTCGAGGTGACCATCTGACTAAAGCCCCGTACACACTGTACGTGATGCGACTTATATTATAACAGCAAGACGGTCTTGTCGTAGTGAGCGACTGAGACTGACTAGTTTTTAGCGCATAGTGTCCACACTATGCAAGAAGCTGCTTGTCCATGAAGCGATTCACGCAAAATTCTAACGTTTAATGTGCTCATTTGTTACGTTGAAGGGACACTGATGTGTTCTGTCCATTTCGATTAACTGATCTTCGCGGGCTTCATTCCAGAAGTCCCTCTATGTTGTCAGTTGCACGTTTCAGCTTCATGCGACCGAACATGTTCAGTCGCATGAAAATTGGTTGCGCGTCCGCTTGCAGCTCGGTTGCAAAGCATTCCACACTTTGCAACTCCTCTGCACAATCTCGTTGCAATGAGTTGCGTCGCATCGAGACGCATTAGGGAGCTTTAGATTCTAGGATGCGGACCTCAACTACAAGCGCAACGCGAAATAACGCTGTTACCAAGTTGTTAAATCGCAGAGGCACGCAGTAGGTGACGTCATTAAGTTGCAGCTGGTCGTCCGCGTGGTGAAATCTAAAGCTCACTAATGTGATAGTGTAGACGGGGCTTAATACGCCCGTAACTGCTACTCACCAGAGACAACACACACAAAGGCCTACTGATACTCATAAAATTGCACTAGTCATTGAGGCATAAATGCATTCTTTTTGATTATCTCTCTTCTCTGGTCCCCCTGTGGACTGGGGTGTAGAATATGCAGACGATATTTTCCCTTGTCGTAGGAGACCGACGGCAGAGAGAAGGACTAGCACCGTATTTGAACTGTATTTGAAACCTAATTTTACCGCGTTCGAAGCCTTTTTATCTAGCTAACATTATATAATACGTTGTTATAACACATTGTCGGTGTGTCGCGATCTCACTAACTAACTTCTCTGATTATCTTTATTGGCCAACATAAATACATTTAACATTGAACATCATGCCATCTCACTACAGGATTCTGTACCAGGAAGGATATGTTCCCTTATCTTGAGAAATCTCGTTTCTAAGCCAACTCATATTTTTGCCAATGTATTTAATTGGCAACCCATGAACGTGACGTACACTGGTACAACAGTGACGAAAACTGACTGCTTCCCGATTAAGTCTGCTGGAAAGTAAGTTTGTCTATAATCAACAGAACCAGAGTTTTATACACATTCATACATTTTCGAAAAAGGTGGAAATGTTCAACTAATGTGATTTGCATAACTAGGTCGACGGGGTAGGGGTTGGGTTTGAAATCCTCCTCTCCTATTTGATTCAGTTGGAACCCTTTACCTCAATCTGGAGAATGTTGGTATCTCCAGTTCTACAGTCGGCGAACAAATTTTCCAAAGTCCTTTTGGTGACAGTTTGTTGAAATCTCGAGATTGTTTTTGTTCTTTTTTGCCAGTTTCAGCCTGGAAAACATTTAATTGAGTATTAATGCTGTTGTTACCGGCAAATTAGGACACTCATGACGTTTATATGTGTTCAGCATCATTAAAGTGGACCAATTGCATGATATCGTAACAAATTAAAGATAGTTACCCTATGCGTTTTACCACACGTAGAAATGATGTTTGACTAACGTATTAACAATATTCACAAAATAATGGGGTATGAAAGGTTTAACATAACTCAGTGTCCTCAAACGTATGATTAGATGGAACCTCAGTCGACGACTGAATTGACGGGGAATTACGAAAGAAATATGTGACGAAAATTATTGCCGCGGTTACATTGACGTAGCCTACGATTTTCCCTTTTTACTTAAAACAATAATGGTGACTTCATTAACATTATAATATTACCTTAGTGTAACATGATGATGGTAAAAAACTTTCTTTCATTAATCCAATTTCACTTTTGCTTTCAGTGCGAATAATAAGTCTAAATCACAACAAGTTAATGAATATTTTATGTTGTTTACACATCATTGCTGTATTTAACCACCCATGTAACGCATACGTATATTACTTAAAAAGGAATTTCAAGCGACCAGATGGTTTCGATAATAACAACACAATAAACTCTCAGATACTCGGTCAACTGCCCCTATTAACAACATGCATTCTTAAAGGGAAATATTGCCTTTAAAATGCACAAATATGGCATACAAAGAAAATTCTTAAAATCATTACTAAACTATTCAGCTTAACCAATGAACTGCAGCAATAGTTTTGCCTCCTCAAAATGTTATGCATTACAAGATATAACGGAAGTTGCATCATATGATGAGAATGAATTTTCACAAGAGTGCATGTTAATGGGGGCAGTTGACCGAGTTGAATTTTGGAAAGTTTGGGTGAACAAATTACTTTTTTGTCACAAATAACCGAATTGCTTCCTGCAAGATCTTTATTTCTTGAAAAGAAAGCTACCGTAATGGTTTATTTTGAACTGTCTATCATTATGTATCTTTTACTATTGGATTAAAGAATATGGATATTTTAAGTAAAAAAATGTTTCCCCCTTTTACATAGGAATACTAGGAATGGAAGGGAAGAATCGGAGACCGCAGTCATCTACCCTTGAGTTCGGACATAAACCTATTTCTCCGGAAGACTTTGGGGGTAACTTACACAGCAATCTGCTCATGGGGAATACACTTTTAACCCATTCAAAATGGCTAATCCTGTTTTCGAAAGTATGATAAAGTAGTCAAGTCTACTGAAATATCAATAACGGATGAAAGGATGGATTAGGGTCGAGCTCACTCCTGAGTTTCAAAATATGAATAAAAAATGACAAAATAGGGAAACGGGGAAAAAAGAAGGAAATGCAAAAAATGTCTCAATTGCTTACAAGAGGAATACAGGAAACTGAGGATGCTGCGTGTACAGTTAAAGGGAAATATTGTGTTTAAAATGATCCAACAAAGAGTTCAAAGAAAATGGCTCAGTCACTATCAAACAATTCAGTCTTCATCATAAACCCCAAGAACCATTGACGTTGCATCATTTGAAATGTTGAAAGTTTGGGTGAACAAATTATTCTTGAGCAACAAACAACTGAATTTCTTTTTGTGGGGTTTTTTGTGGTTTTCTTGAAAAGAAGGCTACCATGATGCCTTATTTTTGATAATCTATCAACCTGTGTCAATTAATATTAGTTAAAAAGGATGAATTTTTCTTGCAAAGAAAAAACACATTATTTCCCTTTAATATGGGTGCTTCATACTTATTCCCCATGGTTGGCGCGCTACATCACATGACCAAAATTAAATAGTCCAAGAACACGGTGGAGTATTTTTCTCGCTAAAATATAAAGAAGTGATTAGAGAGCAAACTTACAGTGCATCGTAATAACCGATATGGCAAAACAGTTCAAGTTTGTATCATGAACGTGATATATACGGCACAGGAAATAATTTTCAACAATTTCACGTGGCGATTGACTGCACCCATCTTTGTTGAATGGCGGATATTGCTATAAAAGTAGATGTATATTCTAACTTTAAAAACGTGTTTAGCAATGAAACGCACATCATTCCCCTACTTTGTAAACACATTTAAATTCTAAACGTGTTTCACTATTAAACACTATGTTTCGCAATGGAATGTGGTCCAGAACAAAATGTTTAGGAATTAGACATGAGTGTTTAGCATCTAAACAAGTTTTAAAAGTTGGGCGAAAAAGAATTCAGAAAAACGTTAAACTCCTAAACACCTTATTGAAAGTGTAAATCTATATATAATTACAGTTTTTAATCCACGGCCCGTTGATTATTCGTGTTCTAAATTATCGCTCATTGCCCATCGCACATTAAGTGGTCTGAATTCTCATTGATCGTGAAAGTTAGTATAGCGCCGTTTTGTGAGTTAGAACCTCAAATGCAGTTTGTTTAGTTTGATTATTCGATACCATTTCTAAAGCCCCGTCCCCACTATGCGACTCGATGCGACGCAACGCATTGCAACACGTTGCAAAGTGTGGAATGCTAATGCTTTGCAACTAGTTGCAAGCAGACGCGCAACCCAGTTTCATGCGACCGGACATGCTCGGTCGCATGAGACTGAAATGTGCAACTAACAACAATCAGACAATGACGGACTTCTGGAAAGAAGCCCGCAAAGTTTAGTTAATCGAAATGGACAAAACAAATTCCTGTTTCTTTAATGAAACGAGTATGTTAAAGGTCAGAATTTTGCGTGAGTCTCTTCATGGACCTGCGACATGTTGTATAGTGTGGACACAATGTTCTTAAAACTATAGTTAGTCACTCACCACGACAAGACAGTCAGATTGCAGTAAGTCCCGTCGCATACCGGTCACCGATAGTGTGGACAGGGCTCAATGAGTTCAGTGCATTCAGCAACATGCATCTTTCGCACAGCCCTAGATTGGTTATGCAATAGCAATGTAACTAACTTACGGAAAAGAGCTTTTTACAAATTTCACCCTATCTGACTACCAATCACACAGCATTCATGAATTATGCATAAATCCATGACAGCTTTATTATGTGTTAGAAGTGTCTAAGTTCTAAAAGTGTCAGCTGAAGTATCTAAAAGTACCTCCTGAATGCAATTTTAACGATGGAAGGGGATGTTTTAAAGCAAAAATTCCAAGGGATCATTCATACAAGTGTTGCAATCATTCTACGTACCCGACTTACGCTTTAAAGAAACCAAAACAATCACCCTTCATGCCAAAAATCATTTCTTCGTTATAACTTAATGTAATTTTATAAAGATATCACATTCTTCAGTAACCTCATCGGATGGTCCTGTTGCAAACTTTGTTAATTACCGTTAACATCGAACACTTCATTAAATAATCAATTATCAATGGCGGCGACAGAATGTCAAAATGAAGAGGGGCGACAAGGGGGAAAGGGAAAATGTTGAGGGCAAAAGATTTCAAGGCGGCAGAGCGAACCGATCGCGAAGAGCGCGCTCCTGCCAGCGGAGTCCAGGGAGCTCTGGGGTTTTAGCATATCATTGGGTGAAAAGGAGAGGTATATTATGTATTTTTGGGTTGAAACAACTCCTTACTGACCTAACTTGGCGCAACCTGGGGGACAAGTAAAACCCCTGGGAGGGAAACGCTCCTTCATGCCCCGCATTCGTGTAGAGCCGTCATTGGAAATTGTAAGAAAAATATCCTTAAAAAGGGACTTTCTGTGACCGGTGTCGGCCCTTTTGAAGGGAAATGTTGAGTAAGCCCCCTCCCTTGCATTTACACGTTTTTTGCAACCTAAGTATTATAAACACAGAATAATAAATGGTTTAAAGTAAGTACTTTGGATGTAGGTTCAGCTTTTGTTTCAACAAATACCTTAACGATATCGCAAGGGCATTTTCTTAGGCCAACTTTTAATTTCTTAAGTGTTATCTGTTGGCCCAGACTTCAAAAATTTAAACCATACACCCCGGCAAATGCATATTATAATGTTTAGTATTTCGGAGGTACAGCTGTTGCTGATGGGCATTATTGTTGCTGCTGGGTTTAAGGGTATTTCATTGCATGTTACGGTACATTGGTGAATGTAAATGAAAAAATGCTTTATTATGCAATACTGCCAGAGTTTCGGGGGTTAATCCTGGACACCAACTCGCCCTTCGCACTTCGTGACAACATTTTCCTTCCTAATAAGGACATTTACTTGGATTAACTGTTGAGTTTACCTTGATTATGCCGCGGCAATGTTGAAGTCCTAAGATAAGACTATTGAAAATACTTTGTTCTTTATCCAGCGTGTGATATGTAAAAATAGTCTCCAAGAATTATATGCTGACAAATTTTCTGAAAGAAAACATTCTTTTTTTCTTTTTTTTTATTAATGTACCGCGCAGTAAAGCCATAAGTTTTCGCAAGTCACTTAAATTATGCTATTACATAACACGTAATGGATTTACGCTTATGCTTTAAAAACACGGTATGCATAACTTTATTACAATTTATGTGTGACACTAAAGATACGATACTGAACGAGTCATTGTTGACAATGTCATATCGAAGCTCTAATCAATTTGTTTGACGTAATCACTCAAAGCAAGTGAGACTATGATGACGTCAGGATACGCGTACTAGACAGAAAACGTATTGTTTGCTTTAATATTTACACAGAGTGTTGGCGAAACGAAAAACCTATGGGAGATTTGGAGAGCCAGGTTTGGGAACTTTTGAAAACGAAAAATTTGCCGTTATCTAGCTTTCAAGGCAAAAGCATATAAAATCTTAAAACTTTGTAAATTCCATGCTTATATTGGAGTGTGCTAAATAATAATTTGAGGTTTTGCTGGCCTGTAGAAGGTAAAAACATATGCATCATAAAGTTTCCGCGCTGTATGAAACCTGCATATTTGTCAATACCAATTGCTGTTGCAGTTAATTGTGACGTACTAATTTCAAAAGGTACGTTTTTTGACAAAACGTTTTCTGGGCGAGTAGTTGAGGATATTTGTCGGCAGGGTAACGATGGGGACATATTCCATAATATAGTCCTCCTTCTTCAAATATGAATATATTGTATAAAAATTTACGGCATTGAATTTAAGAAGTCTTTTTGGATGAAAACACGATTAGATCTATTTTAAATACCAGTTTACGTAGGTCAAGATAAGCTACAGACTTTAAAGACCCTTTTTCTTTGACGTGAAGGGTAAATTGCCAAATATGCATGGCAGAGAATATGACGCTAGTGTCTTTCATGGGGAAAAGAGTTACAACAGAAAATAAAAAAGCGATTTAAAAAATGACAAATTGTAAATAGGAAAGCACTGACGGGAAAGCATCAGTAAAACGTTCAAGCAAACGAACGGGTCATCATACCAGTAATCGAACCCCTTCCTTTTATGACGTCAAACTTAAGATATTCAGCAAGGAGTTTTTACTCAGGCTTCAACTCCAAGCAACGCTCTCGCAAACTTTCCAAATTCGATGATGACGGGCTGGGTAGATGTAACTGCGGATGATACACACGCAGTGAGCTCACTATTCCATAAAATCAATATTTTAGTTTCTCAGAAAATTGGTTAACAGTTCAATTGGAAACACGACAAAGCGCTGATTATTATTTTTTCATTGCAATATTTGCTACCGGCAAAGATTACTATTAACTACAGTGTCATAATTTCTGTGACTTGTGGGCTAAGTTAAACGTATGCTAACAGAGACGTGTGAAGACACATAAATGGTCTTTCAAGTTGAAAAACGCAATACTAAGGTGGTCTGATCACATAGGCTGCGTATAACCTCCAATTATGTTACACTCACTTACAAATACAACCGCGTCATCTCTGTTTAACAGAAATATACGGCAAGTTGGTGACTAAACCAACCGGGAAGAGAAAATGACTGAAGCTTTTACCTAGTTAGCTTAGAATGCCTATACCGCCTCTGACAGATGGACCTATTGGTTTCCCATTCCGAGTTATGCTTTACTTTTTCGAGATATTATTTATAATTTTCAGCTTTCTTGATTAATCTGTTTTAGTTATTGACTTAGTTTTTAAAATGCTGAAACGGTGACCGCTAATTGGACTTGGAGCCTGTTTTAACTATACATAGCCCGATATACACGGTACCGCTAACCCGGTTCGCCGATATTATTAGTTCCCAAGGAAGATACTAATAAGTAATAACCATGCAAAATAAAATAAATGTGAAGGTAGCAACACAATTGAAGCAATCAATCTTAACGATGTCAAGGAACGTATACAAATTTTCAGGTGCTACAAAAATTGCCGCCTCTTCTCTACTAAATGATTATCAAAAAACCTCCCGATAATAAAAACAATAACCAAAACAATAAATAAAAATGAACGCAAAGTTTCCAAAAACACACAAAAAAATATATATATATTGTACCTTTTTGAGAATGGCTTAAAAATTCTGGAGCCTTACCTGATGATCAGAATCCTTTGTTCTCTCCTTTTAGTAGCTCAGTGACCATTTTACAAGGTGGCGTTGAGGAAGCGGCAAAGTAGTCGTTTAGCTCTGTATGATGTAGTGAACAATGAAATAATTAGTAATCACTACACTTGGTTTCAAAATCAGGTCAAATATGAAAGAGTTAGTCAACTTACGTTAGTTTCTATAAGGAAGACCCTCTTGAGCTAAGCAGATCACTGCATTGGCCATTCAATGTATATAAACAGTATAAACAATAAATATTCCAAATGGACTCCACCCTATCGTGGTCCTTTGGGGTGTGGCCCTTCTGGACAGTTTTCGTGGTTTCGTTGGGGAATGTTCGAGTTTTCTTTGAAACGTCTGATAGACTGTGACAAGTTTGGTTCGTTAAGTTCATTTGGGAAGATAAAGGCCAAATCTCTCTTCACGACAGACAGCTCCAAGTCTCCTAATTTACTTATAGGGAAACACTGCATTTGTTTTACAAAGAAATTTCATCCTTTTAAAACCAATATTTATTGGCAAAGAGTGATAAATAATTGCAAACCAGGCAGCATAGTAACCTTTTTCAAGAAATGCTCTCAGAAAGAAAGTCATGTAGTTGTAAGTTGTTCAAGAATAATTTGTTCACCCAAACTTTCACTTTTCAAAAGATGCAACTTCCTTAACTCTTCTTAAGCATAACATTTTTAGGAGATGGAGCTACTACTGGGGTTTATTATTGACACTGAATGATTTGGTAATGACTTGAGCTAGTTACTTTTAATGCTATGTTGGAGCCTTTTTAACGCAATATTTCCCTTTAAGACTTCCCATCACAACGGTCTGACGGTCCTAATCACAATCTCAGTTTCTTGCTTCATGGGTGAGCATTTAAAACCCAATGTGAACCAGAACAGTCTCAGTATAGTACATGGTTTGTAATATAAACTATAGTTCTTTGCATTTGAATTTGAGTTTTCTGTCAATCAAAGAGGCTGTATCAAATGAGAATTTTTGCAGTTAGTTTTCTGTAGATTTCAAACATTGTAGTGAGAATTGAATTTTAAGTATCGCTTTCTTTCTTTCTTGTTTTTTTTTTTCGGCCTTGATGTGTGATAGTTTTCTCCACCTTTGACTTCTTCAGTTAGTTATCCCGCCAACTTTCAGACAAAGATTTTTTATTTCCTTAGTTTAAACAGATAAGCATCTGACTTCACTCTTAACTGCTTACCTTTCGCCCCTCTGTACAGATGTAAACTATACAAAGTAATATTGGATACTGATCAGGAAGTATTAATTAAAAGAGCGCCTCGCCTTTCGCCAAAATAGGGATGTTTTCTGACTATTTTGCGGTCACTAAATTGACCGTCAATATTTGCATAATGACCCATTTTATCACCACCTATACTAAATCTAACAATGGTAAGCTTTTTTGCTTCTTTATTGTTGGCACAACGACTTTGTAAACAAAGAGCGAGACAAACTGAAAATTGGAAAATTGTTTTCTTAGCGTTTCTGTCCGTTTTAGTTATCCTGGTGTTATTTGCAGAAAGGAGCTGGTAAAAACCCCGTCCGCTTCAAAGTTATTAGCTCCAATGTGTTTTTCAGCTCATCAAAATCTCAAAATCTGTGTACCTGGCGTTTACAGGGAGTTTTAATCGGAAGGTGCATAGTTTGCTTGTTCCTTGCCCTCGAACAGGGTTATAAAAGCATGGGCCTTTGAAAAATTTCGCTTTAGGAAGAGGTTTGTGATGCAACATGGAGTGCTTAATTAACACATTCTGAGTTTACTCCCATGATGACCGATAAAAAGGCCGGGCGTCTGTTTCGCCAGCGCTACGTTCTGCAACTGTCCTGTAAAATATGCAAAGCCTTAATTGTTCAAAAGAACCGTTTATATTCTCTGGCGTAAAACCAAAAGGTAGACCCAGTATTCCCCTATGAAATAAGTTCTGCTTCTCAAAGGGGCAACATACGAAGGGGGTCAACAAGTCAACATGAACAGTCGCGTAAGTTACGTCATGATAAACATGAGTCATGCACAGAAAATATAAACTGGGTCACTATGGGCACAACTTGACTCAAGTTTCGGATAGTGGCTCACCTATTATTTCCTGTGTGTTTGAATTTGTAAGTGATTGAAAAGTGTAGATCTCAAAGGATTTTAGCCTAAAGGATGGACAGAATGATAAGAATGAGTCTCGTCCATCACTAGGGCAAGGAATAATCCGTATACTAGTGTATACAAGATCCGGAGAAGGCGTTCAGTGCCTCTGATGCTCTAGCAATCGTCCCTTTTCTGTCATGTATTGACTAATTGCAAGTTGGCAAAGTATCTTATGTGAAAATTTGGGTTGATGCGCACTTTTTAAGAAGGTATTTCTTGATTGGATGTTGCCATTGTATTGTATCAATTGTATTCTTTGTTCGGGATAGGAATTAGGTAAGGGATTAGGGCTATCGTTAGCCAGTAAGGAAATTTCTTGTTAAACAGTACGCATTGCCCCGAAAATTTGACAAGTTTGGCATAGTGACGAATGCAATTTTGCCCAAATCTGTTTACCTCAGCATTTTAAATTGGAACCACTTTGTAATATACATTTTCTACAATTCTAGACATAAAAACAATGAATAAGGCAAAATTTCTCCAACTTAAATAACCGGCATTCGTCTCTATGCGAAACGGAAAATCCAAAGACTCGGAAAGGGGACGTAATGATTGCTAAATAGTTTCGTGCTCCCTTCTGGTGAAATACTAACCATACCCGTGAAATGGCTGGAAGCAATACTCACATTCATTTGTAATTCTGTTTTCCCCCTATGTTTGCTATTACTAACAGGGTGCGACTAAGTCCGGATTTGTTTCGAAAACTTTTCAACTTGACAAAAATGGTAAGTTATTTCAGGAATTAAGAAGACCCTCACAATGTTTCTGTTTTACTCAATCAAAAAAGTTCCTGTTCCTTTTTCACAAATTTCAAGTAAGCTATAGTTTCCCTATTTTATATACCAACCATTATTTCCTCAAACGACCAATAAACGTAATAATAATTCCAGTCTACATCATTCAGATGACGCCGTACCGGCAGACGCAGCGACTAAAAGAGTTACCTCTCGGTGTTGCTTTAATGACTTCATTTTGTTATGTAATTGTGAATTTCCCCAGACTAGGCACTTCCAACTCTCCTACATCCAACATATCCCGAGCCGTGTGCAGACAAAAACTATTTTATCCCTGTGAGTGTACATGGCTCTACTGTACTTTGCGTACTGTGCATGCGCTGTTATGTGAGTTACTCCGAACGCATTTTGTTATTTTCATGCCAAATATTACAAATTACTTTTATTTCATTAATTTTGCAACAATTTTTGATCTCGTTCCAGAAGGCAAATATTGAGCATTAAAACGACGAGCCAAGCACCGACGTTTTGTAAGTGCGGGCATGGAGGATGGGGAGGAGGTATTGGGTAAATGAGGCCGAAAGAAAATCTTGGGAAAGAAGTAAAGTGCAAAGCATAGCGGTAAACTAGCGCAAAGATCGCTAGAGGGTGAGGTCCAGTAGAAAGCATAGGGACAATTGTAGAGCCTTTTCATCGAAGCCCTCGAAAACTCTGAGGTTTTAACATCACACCTAGGTACATTTGAATTCATTATTAAATACACTCGCAATAAAGTTCACGGAATATTTACGGCTGGTTCCCTTAATTTGCTTCTTGTAAAAAAGCGAGTAATCAAACGCTCGGAAGTCACTCTGACGCACCAATGACGTATGCAGATGAGATGCATTTAGATGAATTATTTGTGCACAATGGAGTAGTTAAACCAGGGAACTAACAGCTCCCTTGTTAAAACATTGAAGTAATGTCAGAGCACCTCCCTGGAGACTTTCAACACAAAGATAACCACGTTCAGATTTTCAGTTATATAAAGGTGTAGAGAGATTACTGATTTTGTTCAATGAAATTGCATTGAACGTATTAGACAGCCGTCAACTGATAAATGTAGTTTAAGAAGATTTTATGACTGTTCTTTGGGGACATTTTGAATAATAAAGGATGAAAACATTTGCCCTTGAACTTTTTTATCAAATTCATGGTTTCTTGAAAGGAGAAGTATCTGTCCAAAGTAACTAGGCAAGAAACGGACAATTCACACAGCATTAGCCTTTTACAGGCTTCCACTAGGGAATTAGCCATGGGAAAGGGGAAATGTACAATTTCTGTGAAAAAGAAGAGATGTTATTGAATAATTTTTGGAGCGCTAATCTTTATGATGGGAACTTCACAGGTCGCCGAGGTGAGGGCTTGGAGACCTGGCCTTCATGTTAATAATGATTTTGGGTAGAAAATTGCTATACCACAGGAGTCGCATTGAAACTTGAAAGAGAAACGAACCAAGCAATGGGTGTAACTATTTAAAATGGGAGTGCCCCAAAAATATATAGAATAAAAAGGTACAGAAAAATATTTCCTGAGTAGTAAACGTTACGTCTTAAAAAAAAACACTTTTTTTAAAATACTCCCGACTATCTGGCAAAGAGCCATTCGGCAAAACCGAATTTTAAACTGCTTCCCAAAGAAGCTATTACGTCCACTGAAGGACAATACGTGACCAACCTCACGACCCACAGACCATTACCAACATTGGTCTGTCATGTATGACTCCTTTCTAGACTGGATGAAAAGAGCAAATACTACACATGATCTTAGCCAAAAGGCCGAGAAGCGATTTGTTACTCATTTGATCATTCTTCCCGTTTCTGGTTCTTGTTCTTTTGCTTTTTTTAGCAGTTGGCAATTCTGTATTTGAAGTTTTTTCCAACACCGCCATGGGCTTCCCCTAAAAAAGGCTGCCGTTTGTTGTTCTCAAGAGAGGAAATATAGGTAGCAGGTGATGAGATAGTAATGAGCTCTGAATATGCTCGAAGAGCCAGACGAAAATGTCATACTCGAATTTAACTGATTTTAAAACCAGATATTGCAATACATACCAACATATCTGTCTGTTTTTTTCACCAAATTTAGGGTGCTTGAGGAGGCTATCTTCAACCAATTGCCAAAGAGTGGTTTTCCGTACCGCAGTTACCACAGGGACACAATGTATTCGAATTAACATACTTAAAAAAACGTGTCAATTTGATCTAAGGAGTGACAACATGCAGGATGACAGAGGGGCAGATTGATCGAGTTGGACGAGATACGTTTTCATTAGTCATCGGAACACATTTTTGTTTCTCATTCAATTTCTCTGTAAAGTTAATGTATTGACACACTTATGATCACTCCAGTCAATTTAGCGCAGCGGGAAGAAGGATGTAATCCGCCCCCAGGCTCATATTTTGCAATTGTCTTTAACCCTCAATTTTTAGCTTATATAGGCTCCTGTATGTCCTTACTACTGTATGACCGGCTTGTATCAGGATGTTGGAGCACTGTATCGTATAACGTCATATGTTAACTCCAGCAATTTAGTGTTGTAGGCATAAATCATGAGGAAGTCAACAGGTAATTCTTTTCCCAGCGTCATAACTATTAGAAAATTCGTTTTGTTGTGAAACTACGGGAAAGTATATTTATTACAAGTCTGTAAGCCTTCTGAAGATCAGGGAAGCGCTACGTCATGCAAGCACATGTACGTCATAGCTACAGGAAGCTTTCGTTCTATGGCATATCGGTATATACCGGTAACGTTTTGCACTATTTAAGAGCTGAATGACTTTTGTTGTTATTGTTGTTGCCATGGTGATCTCAAATAATACAGTGCATTACATGTTATCACAAA
This sequence comes from Holothuria scabra, assembly GCA_037179385.1. Classification (NCBI taxonomy): domain Eukaryota; kingdom Metazoa; phylum Echinodermata; class Holothuroidea; order Aspidochirotida; family Holothuriidae; genus Holothuria; species Holothuria scabra. The sequence continues at coordinate 8,365,480 of CM074193.1, forward strand.
GGATCAAACATTAAATTTCAAAACTAGTAATGACGTCAACATTCAGGTTTTCTCTGCAGAAACAACGGTGAACCAAGTTTTTGGTCACCGATGGAGGAGCAACCTGGACCAAAATGTTTGGAGATAAAGAAAAGGAGATAAGAGGAAGGGGAAGTAAGGAATAGGTCAATATTTGAAGCGGGGGGAAGGGAATGTCCCGCCCCCGCGGTTGAAACCCCTTGTGCATAGTGATCATTGGCAAAGAGCACACGAAGATCGATCATTCTTTCTTCGGGTGATTAAGGGGCTCATATCTAGAGTGTCCATTTTGAAGAAAACTCCCCAAATGCCGATGTAACTTTATATAGGCCTACAAATTTGTAACCATTGGGCAAAAATGGTGAAGAAAGCACACTCTTACTAATAATGTACCCTACTTATATCTGATCTGTGAAATGCTACGCAACCATGATTAACGTTCCAACTGGTTGCTTGGATCAAAGTTGCATATCACACGTTAAGAATGCTTTACTTTCCACAGAGGGGATTTTCACCAATAAAAACTTAAGGATGAGTATAATACAGCACATATTAATGCTATTTTCTGGTCTTATTAGCTCATGTGGATTAAAAAAGAAAGAATCCGTACTACCAAGATTGATCATATTATAGCGGGACCCAAAAAAAGTCACAAGTAAGTTATATTGTATGTCAACTTCGCAAAATGAGCAAGTGAGCCACAACAGCCCCCCTCCCCGGGCCCCCTGTTCTGAAAAATGAAAAACAATTTTGAAATTTGCCATTTGTGACACTATTCAACTACAATGTGTTTTTTCCAATTATCTCTTCTTCCATAAAGTTCCGAATTCTCTTCAATACCAATGAAAACCTCATACATGCATGTTTGTAATTATTTGTTTCAAAAGTGCCGGCAAAATTGCAATTCCTAATGCAGTAGTGCTCCATCAGAAATCAGTTTAATAAACATTTCCGAGCTCTGGAAATAAAAAAAAACTTGAATTTGAGTAACATCGAGTAACACCAGCTACTACAGGCTATTTTAATAAATTTTCCTTGATAAAATTTTAAATTTTCTCAAATATAAGTTCTTGAGTTATGTAGTAAGAGCGATCCGAGGTTCCCGTGGTCCCCGTGCAATCTCAGATTCTCAGATTTTCCAATTAGAAATACAGATTCTTATGTAATCCTTCAAATTTTCAAATTTCTTTACAGGAAAAAAAGAATCCAGAATTTCTGCAGTACAAGCTCCATATTTTCAAACATTTGTTAAAAAACCGCAAAAATTTCGCCCACCGAAAATTACGTCCCCAGTACAATGGTGTTCACACCTACCAAAAAAAAAAGGGGGGGGATTTGGTTACCTTCCCACGCCCCGTGGAAAATGTCTAGCTGTGGCACTGGCCATAAAACTCAGTCTTACTGACTAACCAGGTTAATTACATGGCACAAAAACTTCTCCGTAGATAGCTAATTTCTATTTTTAGAAGGTAGTCACAGGCAGTGCAATATAGGATATATGAGAGCGGCCCAAAATACCTACGCTATGAGCAACGGCTACTCACTGGAACACTATGGATCCAGAGGGTGAATCATTAGAATATCTGGAAATGTGGTAATTTCAACAACGGTTTAGACAAATTAAGTAATTCATGTACTTAGTAAACATAAAGAATAATGTATTCTTGTAATCTATGATTAATTCAACCTAGTTTTTATGTATGGAGCACATCCGCAACCGTACTCCATAAAGTACCCTCCCATCATTGTTTATACTTGAAATGCATTGAGTAAGTGTGGTGTGTAAAAATGTGTCACAAATATGCTACATCGGAAAATCCTACTGCAATACTGCAGTGAGAGCTTCTCTTTAACTCCATTTTCCTTCGGAATGATAACCCTTTTGGGGAACTGATTCAGGTTTCATCTCTCAGAGTCAGAGGGAAAAATTTTCAGGACTTTCGTTAGATGAATAACAATTGATGTCGACTTTCTGGCAGGGACTCGGTCTACTTGCATGTTGGCCTACCTTGGATAAATACCTTGGATAAATACCTTGGATACAACGACATGGGATCCCGATTGGGCCTTTGGAAAGGGCCCAGATACATATCAAACTGCTTGTTTGAAACTTTTATGAACGGAACCTGCATGGTCCATGTATTTGCACCTTTGCCAATAAGCTATCATGATAACGCTCACTAAGACTCACTTTCTTAAAGGCAGTCATTCGTCACCCTAAACTACAGTTTCAGTATGCATATATCAAAACTCTCAATTGGTACAGATCTTTGATTGGCCTAACATTCAAACAATGCATCATAGCTAAATTACACAGCATGGGCACTGAAAGTGTCTTAATTACACATTATGGACTTTTATGGTCACTGGGACAAGCCATGAAGCAATAAACGAGGATTGTGTCTGGATAAAGATGAGTTTTAGATAAATGTGGGGGGGGGGGGGCTAGAAGTAAGTAGGTTGGGAGAATTGGAACTGTTTGGGATGATGAAAATATGCCTTTAAGTTTACTAGCGGTAAGACTTCCAAGTGTGTTATGGTTGCGCGAGAAGGATACTAATGTAATACATTACATGCAAAAAATACCGGTAATTCTTAGTTGATGTCAGGGTAATGTGTGCTTGGTTCTCTTTGTTAATGTGGGAATTTTTGTTTGGGTATGGGCTCATCCCGTTGTATAAATAATCCTCCTATTCATGCACATTTAAATATGCATTTGTGTCGAACAAGATTGCGTTTACGTGTGAGTTTCTTGCACTGAAGAGTTAACGTATAATACTTTGATGGTACTTTAAAAAATTAGGTCAACTGGTTAAAGGGCAGGAGCAGTCATCCCAAATTGAAGAAGTGTAGTAGACTGTCCAGTTTCATGATTGGTTGTTGGGTGTCATGTGACAATGTTTTTTCTCTTCAAATGTGAAATTTACCAGAAAAAAAAGCTTGGTTTACCTTGAATATGCAATAGTAAAGTCATAAAAGGTAATGAAAGATACTTTGAAGAGAAATAAGATGAAAATTGTGTTATTTAGCTTTTTCTTCAAAATAAGTTTGGGGGGACTGCTCTTTACCTTTAACTCTTCAAATGTTAAAGGAAAATAATCCGTTTGTTTGCACAACTGCATTTTCATATTTTACAAGGCACATTTCCAATACACAATAATACTATTGACGGATGCAAAACCAGGCAGTATGACAGCTTTCTTTGAAATATAGTCTTCACTGGCAGGAAAATATGTTTATTGCATTATTGTTTAGCCTAAACAATGGAAGTATTTAAATTACCCAGGTTTTTCTAACGGATACAATATTTTTAAAATAGGCTTTTGATGAAGTTCATTGGTGAGAATGAATAATTAATGAACAATTTACAGTTACTAATTAACTTTTCACTTTGTTGGTGCATCTTAAACGCATGTTTCCTTTTAAGACAAAATCATTAACCGGTGAACTCAATTGCCTATCTCAGAACTTACTGATACAGACCAAGGATTTTATCATACATCCATCAGTATATACTGGCCTCATGATAGGTTGATCCCACAAAACACACAGTCGTACAGCCTAAGTATCTATTCATAAATCTAATTCAACAGGTGCATACTGGAACAGTTCTTTCATTTATAGGCCTACATATAGATAACAAAGATTTGTCGCAGTCGCGACATATACTCGGATAGCTTTCCAGGTATGCACACCGAACCTTACCATTGGGTATAATGATTTTGCAAACTAAAAGGTCAAATTACTTTGAGAACTGCTTACTTTAACATACTGAGAACATTAGGGTAAAAAGCACTGTGGTTCCGGACTAGTCATCTCACCGGAATATTCCGGGTTCGCCCCGAAACCAAACATATCCAAAAGATTATATGCACGTAATTCACACATATGCTTGGAATGTCACGCTTCGGAAGTATGTATGGTGTGATTTACAATGTTTTTTTCTGCCGAAACAGTCAGCTATGATGTCAAGTATTATTTCATATGAAACCATTATGTACAAAATGAAAAGATGGGCTCCGATTGTGGTGTTGTGGAACTGTGTCCACTTTTTTAATGAATTTGTACAGCTACACTTGAACCGATGCAGAAATAACTTCATAGTAAGCAATCTTTGCTGCGTAAATCACACGAAAAAGTGTTGAAGACGGTATAAAGGTCTGACGTTTATGAACAGATTTTCTACTAGGAGAGTTTCCGATACACCCGTACTGTAATTTCTTTTGTAGCAGTGTAGGCCGGAAGCAGAGAATACTCTCAGAACCTTGGGCGGCACCAAATGCTATCTGACCTCTGAATTATATGTCAGCTTTCCCCGGGTTTGGGATAGCGTTCTAGTTCTACAAACACTGTTTTATGAAGCAAACATTTCTCTATTTGCACAACTAAGTAAATATGCTTGCTGAATAGGACGTGTGTCCGCGTGTAAAGCTGTGTTAAAACGTGTGTCGATGATAATATGCAACATGTTAGAGGGCAAAGACAGATGCGAAACAAGACGAGGTTGTTTCCAGCTTCGTCTCTTTCTTTCGACACTTGTTTCTTCTTTGAGCAGATTTTGATGCTTAAATTTGATTATTCATACTTATTTGGATTGTTTTATAGATGCATGAAGGAAATACAATTGATCAGTTTTAGTTTTCCGGAGCCAAACCGTTCCATCCATATTGTATATTTGAAGTTTGGAGCCTCTAAGTGTGCCCTGTCAGAATTGGCCCCCATAATTTGCAAAATCCCGCTGCCACGTCGACTTCGAACAAATCCACAAAACAGCAAAATTTGATAAGAGCAAAATTTCCTTGTATTCTTGAGGTTAATTGATATTTTTTTCATGAGGCAAAAAAAAAAAAAAACGTCATTATTAGGTTGCATTTTTTTTTTGTGATTATCTATTGTATATAGACTTGGCTTAAAACTTTTAAGCACAAGAGCCGTCACCCAAACTTATTTTGAAGCTACAGCCTAACCTCACAATTTTCTTCTTATTTTTTTTAAAAGTATACCGGTATTTCATAAAAATTTTAGAACTTTAATATTGCATATTATTCAAGATAGACCAAGCAGTTATACTGCCTAGCAAATTTGAGGAGAAATAATATTGTCACATGACTTTCAAGAGCCAATCATGAAACAGGAAGGTGCACTACACTATTTCAAGTTGGGGTGAATGCATGCATGAAGATGCAGTAAGTTTTGAGACAATTGACTTAGACGAAGAATTACAATTGAAATGTCTTGACTCAACAAAGTATGTGACTAAGTTATATCATAATGAGAATAGATTACACATCGTTTCTTTTAATAAATGTCACTGTGTTGAAATAATCATTTGTTAAGGATACATGATAAATTATCATGTTGTATTCGTTAACCTTGTAATGATTTCCTGCTCAAGCTTATATCTTATTATGTCCTCAAATTAAAAGCATGACTTACAATATTTATATAAGACTTATCGACTTAAAGTAATCAAGAACGATTGAACTTTACAGGCCAGTTTTTATAGTTTAGTTGTGGGGACAGTATACCTTCTGCTAGAGTATTCGGAGTAAAAATTGTTTCTTTTTTACAATATATTCGTTTCAGAGGGAGGAGGGGGATAACGCAAGAATTCTGGAGTCAAATGGTTCAATTGTCAATACATAAGGACTAAGCAATTTTTATTTTGAAAGATTTGTTAGGGTGAAGGCTGCGTTTGTTTCGGCAGATAAATCTATTCCTTACATTGTTTATTTTGTTCATTATGGGGGTAAGTGTGTGCAGCTGAAAGAATTTGATAGTCAAATATTTCTCGGAGGGGGAATATTTCCACCTCCACTGTGAGAACAATTCAGTTCATGCAGGGTACCGGGTATTTCTGCAAGCACAGACCATGGGGCCACCCCTTTAGTGTTAGAGCGACAATATTGGTAACTTAAACTTTTGATCTACAGATTATCTTTTAACAGAGAAAAAAAGTTTTAGAATATTTGTAGTATAAAGATGTTCATATCACATTCATTTTATTCAACTAGAAACAATTATTTACGACATCCATGAACTTATTTACAAGTGCATGCGTAAAAAATTACACTGGGGTTAAGTTGTTACGGTTATTAAAATAACTGAGTAACAACCGACCCCCGTTTGATGACAACATGCAGTAAATTTGTTATGTACCAATTTATACCCCATGATGACTGTAACAACCACGGACTTATATACATGGACACAGCATGTAACGTATACGTCCTATCCGTAGATGGTCGCCACCGGCTGGGACAAAAAAGGCGCACCAAGATGGCCGCCGTGAAGCTATAAATCGTCTGATTTGACGACGACTCTGTAATATTTTAAGCAAAAGTTAAACTTGAATGAGAAACAATACCACATTCCTGCTATGCGTGAAGTGATTTTGAACTTGCCTTGCCACATTTCAAAAATATTTCAACTTTCTTGCAAAAAAGGTAGTAGCCTATACTTGAGCAAGTCCAAACTTTCGCCCAAAACCATAGCAGACGGCCATCTTGGTGCACTTTTTCTCACACGTACGGTAGCGACAATGTACCGTGCAGTATGCTCTGTCCATGTAGTCCGTGGAAACAACTTATTCAATGTACACGTGACATGAACAATATTGAAATGTTAAAAATGAAAATGAAAAGTTATTTATTTTTCTTGAAAATTGAATGTTGTATGTACCATGTACAATCTTTACCACTTCGTTTATCACCCTTTCTAGCAAGTTGTGTTCAGTTTTGACAATGTTTTTCCTTGCATGAATTATGCCTTGCTAAGTAACATTTATAGTCATCTAAAATTAACATTAACGTTAGCTATATATCGACGACGCACTGGACTTTAATAACCAGAAGAAATGAGTGTTTTCCTAAGGTTATTCGAACTGATCAAAAATGAAAATTGCGTAACGACTGGCCGTGATATCCCTTACCCAGGACTGCAGGGACAGAACCTCTGCATGAGGCAACACTAAGTCAGTCCCGCGGGTCCTTGGTATCGTAGTGCAGTAACCCCCTTTTCTGAAAGTTTGCGACTGAGACATTGTCATCTGTGGTGCCCTTCCGCACAATTATCAAATACTTCCGATGCTTCTGGGCATAGAATTTTTGGAAACATTTCCGGAAGACGGAAAACATGTATGCCTTTCAAGTGTCAACACCCTCACACATGTTGGAAGTAGTTTAAACCCATGATTTGTTAGAGGGCAACTCCCTAGCTGTTAAAAATTGTTGGGAAAGTAGTCCAGGACCGTACTTTTGTCCGCAAGTATCTTTCATAAAAAAATATCTGAAAATTTTGAAGAAAACTATGATCGTATCCACGAGACTTAAAAAATCAAGTTGAAGTTAAATAGAACAGTAATCATATTGCAACAATAAGTTAGGTACAATAGCTGCAATGTACCTTGTGTTAAAAGAAAGAATATATGTCGACGACATAGAAGCCGACTTGACGTGATCATGACCTTGAATGAACCAAGAAGTGCCATCTTATCCAAAAATAGTCGGTTTTTACTTGGTAGGCTATATTTATTTCCGTTGTAAGTATAATAAAGGTGTGCGGTTACGTGGTTTACCTCACGCAAATCCACAAATATTGCAGACCTAAGGGACTGTCCCCCGTGACACCAACAAAGGGGGTTAGTTACAGGATTTAAACGAGTTTACAAGAAACAATATAAATTTGACCCCTTTTGGTAAGCGGTTAGAGAGGATGAAAAACTAACAATTGAAAAATGCACAAATGTTCTTGTTGACAAATCGAATGCATTGTTAACTTCAAAATAATGGAAATGTTTGAGCTCTAAAAATTTCTATAATTTCGCACTGGACCTTTTTTGTGATAAACTCATTGACCGAGTTAGTGTATTATTTCAAAGAAATAAATCTCAATGACTGTTTTGTTCTTTTTTCAATACGTACGATGGTATGTTTGTGTACTCGGTAACAAATAAGTACACATTTTACAAATCCTAAAAATACAATCAGCGAAGCTTGTGATAAGTTGAAAGTAGATTTCAATGGTTATTTGGCTAGGGGATTAAACCTGGAAACCTAGAAATGATTTATTCTCTCCCCAACTAAGGATGCTGATTGGCACTGTCACGAAACAGTCAGGAACTGCAATCTGTTGCAACTCTCTGATACAACCAACCTATAGGACTCAAGGGCAATTAGTTACATTTCAGGATAAATACTTTAGAAGGCGGGACTAACGCAAAATTAAAACTTATTTTCCCATTTCAGTCACATCCTCTGATAGTTTATTTCTGTGCAAATTTAGTTGAAAAAGCGAAGAAGACCAACCAATATCAATACAGTCGTAGATGCAACAGGTCAAATCGTCCTACCCAGGTTGTTCAAATTTAACAAACCTACATAATGATCCCAATCCAGACACAATCTCATTTTATTGCTTCAGGAGGAGTATATTTGACCCAGTACATGATGTGTAATATGAACTGTGCCAATTGAGAATTCTTGTAGACTAATACAAAAAATTGTAGTTTGGGGTGACAATTTATTGACTGCCTTTAATTTCGAACAAACAACACATTGGCGGCTTTTTTATACACATTCATAGCATAATTTAGTTTAGGAAATGACTTAAGAAGATGAAGAATAGATCACAAGAGATTTCTATCTTTGTAAACCGGGAAGAAGGGTATAAATTTAATGATCAATTTTCAAATCAAACGGACGCATGGCTGCTGAAAATGGAGTAAGTGATGGCGTAAGTCATATTTGCTATTTTTTGTACTAGGTAACGCTAATCATTGGATAAAGAAAGAACGCATTTACCAAAAAATTTAGGGCGCTTGCCATCCCTATGTATAGACCAAGAGCCATGCATCACCAGAAGTATTACCAGAATACGGCTCTGATACCGACCGTACTTTCTTAGTATATCCAGGGAGTTGCAAACAACTCCCTTTGCCTGACATTTTAAGACAAGTCGATGCTCAGCTGTAAAACGGTGTTCACAGTAGTTCGTACAAGAGAGTTCTTACCGACAAATACTACTCTCTAAACGTAAAAGAGTGAATTTCATTCTTCGATGATTGCCTACAGTGACTATTTTAACCAGCGAAAACCGACTAACATTCCACTCTGCTCGGGGTGGTAATTAACTGTAAATAAGTGAAAACGTCACTGGATGAAAACATTGAATGTCATTCGAAATAGGGGATGGTCACTCTATTTAATTGTGTTAGTTCGTTATAACTCTTTTACATTAAATAGTTTATTTTGAGCAAGACAAGTTAACCATGAGCAAGGGTGACCAAGTAAGAAAAACAACTATTTACACAACAATTTGTGACAGAACTTTTTGACAGCGTGTTATATGCAGGTTAACGGTTGGTCTGCGAAAGCAAAGCAAACTTTCAAATATCTTAAAATCATTCGGTCTCAGCAATAAACCCCAGCAATAGCTTCATCTCCTCAAAATATTATGCACAAGAAGAGTTATGGAAGTTTTATCTTTTGGAATGTTGAAAGTTTGGGTGAACAAATTAATCTTGAGCAACAAACCACTGAATTTCTACCTAAGGGAAACTCATTTCTTGAAAAGAAGGCTACCATGCTGCCTTATTTGTAATTATTTATCACTCTTTGTCAATAAATATTGGTTTTAAAAGGATGAAATTTCCTTGTAAAACAAACACAATATTTCCCTTCAAACTATATAGCTCACCCCAATGCTAGACAGGTGCATATCTTCAATACATAACAGCGCCGCTGAAAACTCCAGGCACTTATACACTAGGCCTAACTGTCATCGGAGTATGTTTTAGATAACAATATGTAACAACCCCTTTCTTTAGATGTCGTGCCGTCATTGTTACATTTGCCAATATAGTAAGTGCATATTCTTCAGTAATCCCCCAACTTTTCAAAAGGGCCTGACATGAAGGAAACCCAGCATACAAAACTTGCTGCTATACAAGCTCCATATCTACAAATACTGTATTGTTTAAACGACCAAAAATTTCGGCCAGCTTCGCGCACCTCAAACTACGCCGTTAATAAACTGGTGTTCACGCTTTTGAGAGAAATCGGAAAAATTGGTGCTTTCCTCCTTTCCCCCGAAAATTCTACCCCCCCCCGCCCCCCGATGCTTAGATACTACTTACAAGCCTGAGAAATGCCATTTTTGCCTGTCTGAGGGGTCGCCATTTTTCAAAATTTTCTATACGCTCGGCTCCAACTGAAGGTGGCTCTCCGCTTAGATGGTCTTCCTGGCAAGGTTTCATATTTCAGTCAGGGTTTTTTTCTACCGTACTCAGATGCTTTCATATGCACTTATCGTCAGATACCGCCCAACCCTGTCAGTTGAGTAGTCTGTGTAGATAGATTCTTTAATTATTGAAGTGTCAAAATGTTATCAATGCTCCTCAGTTTGCAGATTGCATAGACTCGAATTGTTGTCTAGTGTAGTATGGCTGGCGAAAACCAAAGATTTCCACCTTTTTCAGTGCACGATTCCATTTGAAAAATGATAAATGGTATACAATTTTTTGCTCAAAAACCCCCCGTTTCTTCCTGGCAGAAAAAAGCGAAAAATTTAGCACCAAAAATGCACTTTTTGGTCAAATGGGTAGGATGAGGTACATAGTTGCTCTACTGTCCCCAATCACCCCACTTTCATATTGCTTCCTACGCCACTGATAACGTCTTTACCCTCGATGCCGGAATAGTGGAAAACGACCCTCCCCCTCCCAAAAAAGAAGGAAGGGGGGAGGGGGATTAGGTGATCAGGGAGACCTTTCAGTCTGGCTTGCATTCAGTTGAGTTCTTCGTAAAAGGAGATCCTACAGCAAACGACTGCCGCAAAAATGACTGCATTCCATGATAACGAATTATTCAATTTTATGTAATAATCAACTCAGGATGCGTGAGTTTCATGGATGCTGAGCTGGTATTTAGTCTGGACTAGTGTTTTTCATTTAAGGCAAAGTTTGGCGGGAATTCACTCATCATTCCAAACACCATTTCTCCCGGAGTGCCCGCCGAAAATCACAGAGTTAGTTGATCTACTTTGCTGACGTAAAAATAGGACATGTTGCGAAGACTAAATAACTAGTGATACAGTGAATAGTCGTGGTTCATGCGTGCACAATGTGCAACGGTCAGTACGGAAATACACTCCCTGCACATGTTATCTGGTTATATGTTTTTGTTTGTTCTTTATATTGGTCTTTTTTGCCAGATTGCGTGTATCAGTCCACGGCGAACGTACTTTTGTGCAGTGTTGTAACACGTCACGACTCGAGTCACTTCCTCTCAAAATAATAGTGACTCGATAGAATTCAGGAGTAATTTCCCCATTGAAATAGTACAGTGACTGACTCGACTGGAGTCACTTAAAAGTTTGAAGACTGGTGACTCGAGTCACTAATCTAGTGACTCAATTACAACACTGCTTTTGTGCAAAGGAATACATGGAACTGAAAATGTGGTCAATGCTGGTAGTCAGTGTACAACAGCGTCAAATTTACCGATATAGGAGTACTCCGCAATGATGGTGGTGATCCACTAGCTTAGATGTCGCATGCCTTGTCATCTTATGACAATACGCGGCCCCTACCAATCATTATACTTTCTTTGAACTTCTTTACGGTACCAGTCATAAACAAATATACTGATATTATACCGTACTATAGTTTCCTTCCGGTTGTCTTCATTTTCACCATGAGCTTTTCCGTGATATTCGCTCTTCACTATTTCTCGCAGTTTCTTCTTTTCATTCTTTATTTCTGGTGAGTTCTTAAAAATCCCCCCTTCACACTAGTTGATCTCATGACCGGTCCGACAACCCTGCCAGTCCGAGGTCCTTGAACACACCCAAATCGGGCTTGGACTTTGACAAATTTGTTGCTGCAGCGTGACTTCAGTTTGTGGGGTACTAGTGTAGAGGGCAACTCCCTTTGTAAACCAATTTTACTACACTATGCAGTATTCAGTTCTCTATAAGCTATGGTACATGAAGCTCGTTTATAGCTGCTTTTAAATAGTACACATAATCTATGGGTATTGACATATTTCTTCTTTATTTGAATATTTTCACCGACTGGTGACTACCATGTTTTCTTTGCTCTGCTGTTGTATATTATTTTTAAGTAAACAGCAGTTACTTGTAATGTATATTAATTCTGAAAGTCCGTTCCGGAGACAGAGAGGGATGTGTGCAACTTACGGGTGACAATTTTGGTGGTCGGAGTTTGCCGTAGCTGGCGTGAACCTGACCGTATCTGACCCGTACCTAACCCGTATCTTACCCGGACTTTAGCGCAACGACGCAGGTAGGCTCGAGTTGCAGGGAGCCAAAAGTTGAACATACCCAAAACTTGATACAGGTAATTTCTGTACATTTGTCGGCAGTAGTCCTGTAGAACATATGCTGGAAGGAGGTCCGTAGTTGTCCTGTCCATAATATGCGACTCGATGCGACTCAACCCCATGCGACGGGGTTATTCAGACGCGTAGCAAAGTATGGAAGTTATAAGCAGTCGCGCAATCCAGTCCCATGAAAACAGCACGTTCGGTTGCATGAAACTAAAACATGCAACTGAAAACATTGGCGGACTTCTGGAATGAAGACCGTGATGATCAGTGTGAGTGTCTCTTCGACAACAGAATTGAATTGATCTGATAAGGAGTAAATTAAACGTCAGAATTTCTGGGTGTTGCTTCTTAGATCTGCTGCCAGTTGCATAGTGTGGACATCTTGCTCGTAAAATTGGTTAGCCAGTCGTCAGTCGCCCACAGCTTAGACTTGGCCAAGTCTCTCGAGAGTTTTCCGCGGGGAGCTGACAAATTTGTTTTGTCTACAAAATCCCCTACTTCAGCATAGCACAGCGTATCATATTTTCCTTTTTTTAATACGCCCTCTATCGGTCTATTCATTGCATCGTTTTTCAACGAGAAAGGTCATGTGACCTAAATATATGTTAATTCATATCACGATTTATAGACTACCGACTCTGATGGGACTAGACATTTAAAGTAACTACTTCATATTATTCATCCTAAGTAGAAGATGAATAAAATAAAGAGATAACATAAAAATTATGACGTCATAGAAACCAATTGTTCCAAGTCTGTCGTTGAGAAGCAATGTAATAATAGACAGAGTAGAGGGCGTTTTAGAAAAAGGCAAATACGGTATGCTAGTACTGTGCTGAAGTACTGGATTTTGTAAAGGTAGTGGCTGTGAGCTCCTCGGAGAACACTCACGGGAGACTTGGCCAAGTATACACACAGAGGCAAGGCAGTATCGTTCCAGTAAGTCGCGTCGCATGGAATAGACGAGACTTCAAGTCACAGGCAGGTAATTCACTTGCAGGCAATGGCATCGCGTGTGGATGAGATGTGGGCATGGAGCATGCGTTTTGCAAGCAAGGAACAATGCCACCCTGTGTGTTGCCTGTGTGTTGCCTGTGTGTTGCCTTTATGCTGGTCATCTGCGGATTGGCTGCGGGCATGTCGTTCGTTTTGCAACTGTCTCTGAGAAGAAGACGTCACTTGTAAGTCTGAGTATGACCTAACTCTCCATCTGACTTGACTTTATATGCTCTCTGTAGACGAATCTGAGCAGCTAATGAAGACAACCATAAGTGGGATCCTTCAGGCGTAGATCGAGTTTTATTGTCTACATGCAATGTTCAACCCTATGTTCAGTGAAATTGAGGAAATCAAGAAGTAGTTTGGGCCCAGTGCACAATATTCAATTATTCATTTAAGCAAAATATTTTGAAATATTTAAGCTGAAAGACCTCATTTATGACGGACTTGATCGGATCATCACTTGACTAATCGGATTTGTCTATATATGGAACGCAAAAATCCCCCGTGTTGCAAGCAGCTCTCACACAGCTGATACGGAGCCAACACGCAAGTAACCCGCAGTACTACTCACACCTCCCTGGTATAAGTATATATTCTAAAGTAATACGAACCTCGAACGCGTCTGGCACGCATTTCACTGGCAGCCAGCGCAAGTACCACCAGGGAGGTGTGAGTCTACTCACACCTCCCTGGTACCACACATCCAACAGGCAGGTTATAATTTACACGCGAATCCTACACAAATCTGCCCCCCCCCCCCCCTAGTAGCCTTTCTGCGTGCAACAAAATCCTCCCTTACACGTAAGTTGTACACAGCTTGTAGTATATTCTGCGCTTGATCGGGTATTTGTATACCAGTAAACCTATTGTGCCTGGATTATTTTGGAGATCATTGGCAATTTACCATTATTAGAAAGTGTGCAAACTGATGTTTTCCTTGTACTTTCTGAAATGTTTACAACATCGAATACCGTGCTACAAAAAGGGTGGGTTTGTAATATCACACGCCATTCACGTTGAAGTGTACATTCCGATCTCAGTTGTCACTTGACAGTGTCATGCTTCACTGCAGTAGCTTAATTTTGAAATTTCGAAAAATCCATTGCGTGTTTTAACATAGGCATACTTAGCATAGTCGGTGTATAGTGCCGATCTCTGGAATCGACACACGGCAGGCACCAACCTCATGCTCTGTAATTTGCACTCCACGTGGCTCTTTTCGCCATCGAAGTCAAAAGCTTCATTGGATCCCATAGAACAAGTGAGTGTCACCCAACTTTTGACATTTTTAGAGGGAATTTAAACATCCACTCAGTTAAAAGGCCTACTTGTTTACTTCTTAATTGCAATGTGATATAGAGAGATACGAAAACTGATATCAGCCTAAGGAGAATAGTCCAAAGCCAAATTTATTTTTGATATGTTAAAGAGAAACATATTCCAAGCATTCTGGAGAAAGTTTTATTCATTTTCCATGTTCGGTTCTCGAGATATTAGCGATTGAATGTGGCAAATTTTCTATAGAAAATGAACTTGGAGCAAGCAGGCGTAATGTCATGGCTTCACATTGTTGGCAAATATTTTGTATTTCCTTATAATTTACCACCAATTTTATACGACAAAACTTTTATATATTAATACCAGTGGTGCATTCTGAGCGATGGGATTTTTAATCTTCATATGCCTTAGGGGAAAGATAACATCCCAAATCCATTCAAGGTCAAAATAAAAAGAAGCAAAATAAAACAAAAACAAAACATTGGCCAACAATGTGAATCCATGACATCACACCTATTTGCTTCAAGCTCACTTTTCATAGAAAATGTGTCGTCTTCAATTGCTAATATCTTGAGAACCGAACATGGGAAATGAATGAAACTTTTACCAGAATGATAAGAATATGTTCCTCTTTAACATATCAAACATAAATTTGGTTCTGGACTATTCTTTTAACTCGAGGATTAAGTCTTCTGATCGCTAGTTGATATGGGCGTGTTTAACTTCACACCTAAATCTGCGTATGCAGGAATTTTGGATTGGATAAAAGTTTGACAAAAATAATGTTCAGCAACCTATGAGAGGGTAGCAACTTTTTCCCTAAAACCCCGGGACTCGTACCCAAAGCCCCACCCCGTACGCACCTGGTGCTAAATAGCCAATGAAATGAATTTTCATTCCATTTGGTAGATCTTTAAATCTCTGTTGCATTTTTTAAAACCAAGGTATATATCCTGTGCACTGAAAGCTTGCTACCATTGCAAACTTACAACATTAAAGGGAATTCAATTTAACATCAATTATTTGAAAATGAAGAAACCGAAACATTTTTTATTAGTGTGAACTTTTTATAATTGAAAATAAAATGACTACGTTAGTCTCTAAAAGCCAAATTATCTAGTTCGAATCAGGTTCACCCAAAATTCATCCAACTAAAGCCAGATGCCATGTGCACGCTTTTGATCTACGGCATGACCGCGATTTCTCGCGATTTCTGATGTCCGCGTTTAGTTCATGGGATGGAAAAGCTGCAGGCATAGGAAGTCAGTCTGATAATTCTTGAAAAAGTCACTATTCGAAGGGAGTCACACCTTTGTCCCACAGTTTTGAAAATATTCAAAATTTCTGCCGATCTCACCTATTTCATGAGGAGAAATCGCATACAAATTTTGGTAGTTAGGTAGTGTACCGCTGAAAATAGTGCACTTTGAAGTCGCCACCATATCTTGATATGTCTCAGAGGGTAGCAAGACTCTCGGGTGGGCCAATGGAAAAGGAAGAGTTAGAGCCTTAAAACCAGTGGTGTTGGAATAAGATATTCCATTGTTTGAGCAACCGTATTGCTTATAAATTCGAATGCCCTATGTGAGTTTTACATGGGTCAGGCATACAGTCGTCGAAATTTCTGCGCACGTTGCTTCACCGCGCTGTAAATATTATCAATGGACGGCAAGTTTCTCATTTCGGACATACATAAAATAATGGTTTTTCATAACTCGGTACTCGGTGGATGAAAATGAGCTTATCACTTTTAAATATTATATACCGCTATTACAATTTGTCTCTGCAAGATGATCCTTTTCTGATCAGCTGATAAATTAAGTAAGATAAGATTTTACCGTTCAGTGTCTGTTTCTAACCAACTGGTTAGAGTCGGGCCGGCCACGGCCTTTCTTTTGCAGTGATGGCTCACTGTCTTGGGTTTCCCACCCCTGCTCAGTTGCTTGTGCTAAGCACCAAACACACTTACACAATAGCAGTAGGTTCCATTCGTAAAGCCTTCTGTGTTAACCGGCCAGGAGTCGAACTCCAGACCTCTTGGTTGCAAGTCGGATGCTCTAACCTTTTGGCAGTGCTCTCGGTATGATTAGCTGATGAAAGACTGAGCGGACGTCGGGCTGGAATAAGTAATTGCGAATAAAAAGTATAAAGGCCTTTCCATTAGCCACTTACTATGGTTTTCCACCATCGTGGAGTTATATGGCCCTTTCGGGGGAATGAACCATCCTCAATGAAGCTTACCCTAGTGGACTAAAACTCGACGACCCCCACCATTAATCCCTCATTCTATTGCACTGCATAGCTAAAGAGGCATCTCGCTTTCGCGGGTTCAGATCATCAATGTGCAGGTTCCTACTATACCCGACATGGGAGAATCATTGTGCGTGTCTGTGCGTATAGGTGTGTGTTTGTTGTTTCCCTTTGCTACAGGAACAGTGCTGGTGACATCCATCGGAGAATGTCCTGATCATACACAGTGGCGGAGCTACCAAATAGTCAGAGGGGGCGGTCGTCCCCACCCTTGACGGACTCAAATCGCCTATCAACGCCCTTTTTTCTCTTTTTACCGTATTGAGGCATATGTACCAAACACCCACATAAAAGCGCCCTACAGCTTATTTTTTGCCCCCTCTGACCAAATATTCATGCCCTACAAACTTTGGAGCGCCCCTACAGGTCATCCTTGCCCCTCCGGCTGAATTCTCTTACTCCGCCACTGATCAAACAGTTCATATGGCTCGATAAAACTGTCAGATCTCCTACACAGTCATTTCAAAGAAACGTGTAGAGTGCATTCCCAATCGTAGAAGTTGGCCAGTCGCAGCATATCGTACGAAATTGTAGCTTACATTCTCCCACAAATTTTTCCACGTTTTTCAAGTCGTGACGGAAGCTTTCGAAATCGGGAGAAACCGTGGTGAAAATGATTCAGTTGGGTACCTGGCCGAAGTTTATTTCAGTACAGTGGCCCCTAGCAAGACTTCCTCGTGGGGGGGGGGGGGCACTCAAATTTGTCGATTTTTTTTAAGTGTGAACAAAATCCTCCGAAAGTCTAGTCTCATTTAAAAAATATTTGAAAATATGAACCTTGGTTCTTGCATCGCAAAAATGGTTGGACTCTGGATTTTCGGAAAGAATATTTGGAAAGTTTGGGGGCTATTTAAAAATCTCCCTTTCTTTTCGGCCTTTTACGAAAGCCGCGATTTTACTGAAAGTCTCTGCCGGTTGTTTCATACAAAGTTTTATCTTAAAAGAAAAACTAAGATGTGGTTTGAGGCTGTCCGATGACAGTTTCAGCTTAGAATCTTAGATGCCTTCTTCTAGACAAAATTTGGAAATTAAGAGAAAATTTCGAATTTGTGAAAGAAAATTTAGGAATACAACACAAGTCCTATAGTTGACCTGAATTACATGATAATCCAGTATCATATTTAGCATATTCATGATTTATTTCATTTCTAGAGCCAGGGAAAGTTTCCAAAACTGATTTTATTTGGTTTGAACATTCCTGTACTGGTTATTGCAATTAGTGGAGCGTAAATAGCTCCGAAAATTACTTCCCTTCCTTTAAACAGATATTGAAAAATATAGAGCTTGTACTGTGGATTATTCGGAACTCATGACAGAAAAGTTGGGAGAATCGACATCTAGTTGACCTGTGACAATTGCCAATCTGGTGTGACATAGGGCAACATTTCCGATTTTTGTTCATTTTTCAGAGCAGGGGTAATTGCCACATGTCATCTGTAGCTATGCTACTGCTCTAAATCGTCCCACCTAAAAGTAAAATAAACTTTGAAATAAAAAAGAACTCAAGCTTTTTCAGTCCGTGGGCTAAAATGTAATAGTCTGCCGCAATTTGATTGCCAGAGGCGCGTTCTGTTTAGTGTTTTGCATACTATACTGCGCTGCGTGCACTCTAAAAACACCTAGTCAATCCGGAATCGTGTTTTATATTTCACAAGATTTGTTTCAAAATTGACTGAATGAATAGAAAGGGTTCAGAATGTTACTACTTTTTTTATTCATGAGTCCAATCTAGTCAAAGTCCTAGGCAGAGTATTCATATTTGACTAGGGCATTTTAGAGTGTGGTATGTATGAACAACTGTTCGTGTAGTCCAGTCTATAAAGGTCAAACTACATATGTATCTATTTTCATCCAGAATGGCTCAGTAAAAGTGGTGACATTCTCATTGAATGTACAAACTCTCTCTATAGGCATATATGTAAATAATATAAGTCCACTAGGAGCTCTAACAGCTTCCCCAAGACGAACACATGCGATAGAAGATAAGTTTCATATACCGTACGAGTCAAACCCTTGGCATTTTATCTAATTTGAACGTTTCCAGACAAAAACTTCTTCCAACAAAAATTTATTTTGGGGATGAACATCATAACTATTTTACAATGTAGCGTACATGAATGTATACGGCTATTGAAATTCTGTTGTATATGGAAAACTTACGTATATACATTGTGATTTTCATGCTCTGTAAGGCAAATGCCCCCCCCCCCCCAAGTGTATTTATACCTGGTAAAGAGCAATAAGGGCATAAGAAGTTCCCAAACGTATTTTAAACGATCTAAAACTACTTTCACATATTTCTTCTAATTTCTATTCAAAGTATCTTTCGGGAATGCTTAAATACGGCAATTTTCACAATTTGGTGAGAAAACTAATGCCTAATGATTTTCAAGAGCCATTCGTCAAATAAACGAATCCGGACAGCAAGTGATGGTCTGATTTCAGTGGGCCACAGCTGGGGTAAACCACCTTTTAATCTTTCAATTTCCTTGCTTACCTTTATAATGGATGGTTGTACACTAAATTGTGCCTTGATTCCTTTAATTTCAATGAATATGAGGGTTTAAAATTCATGCGGACAATATATGAAGACGATTTAAGGCTGATGGACCCGACTAATGGCTGCCTGCAGTCAATAAACACAAGCGTTGTTCAGATTCATCTATAGGGTATACTAGACTGCGTACTTAAGGGTGACTGCATTTGACAAACTCATGAGGTTTCTCTCCACTACTCCTTTCATACGTTCCTATGATGAATTCAATATACATGTGACTGACTGGAGAAAGTGTTTAAAGTCAAAATTACATTCAGGTGGTTAGTGATGATGAAGTCATCATCCCATATATTAGCGTTACTGTGTGCATTATTCATCACCACCGATGTTAATGAACCGTCCTATACCAGTACATATTATAATATTAACGCAAGATGTCTGGTTTAATGTCATAATGATGTATACTTTATCGCTTATCCAGCAACTGTAGGTCCTTGAATTGATCATGTAAAAAAAACAGGTATATCTGAATGTTAGGATATAACATCATAATGTACTGCATATTGCAAGTCATCTGTGCATAAGGTTAATAGTTCATTAGCCTACCATAACGCAGTCACTAAGAGGTAAAACTTAACGCTTCCCTTGGACGCAGTGATGTAGCAATGTTAACATTGCTGTACATTAGGGGGTGGGTGGGTTAAAGTCTACCCCAAGGCACCGCCTATGCTCAATACATGAAGCATGCGTATCGCCCACTTCCAGTGGCGGAGCTGCCATATGGTCAGGGGGCGGTCGCCCCCCCCCCTGACGGACCAAAATCGTCTACCGGCGCCCTTTGGGGGTTTTATCATACTTCACTCTTGCACCATTATTGGCAAAAGACATAATTTAAAAGCGTTTTTTAAAAGCCCAGATAACGAAATGCCCAAACATTTCTCAATCTCCATAAGGATAGATTTTGTGGAAACGTATCTTCATGCCTTAGAAGCACTAATGTATGCATCCAAATCAAGCGTGATTGTAAGTTTGCAAAATACGTACTGAGAATGACATTAAATTCACCCTCCCGGCCAATAAAAGTTGCAGACAGCGCAACAATAATTGTAGAGCAAATACTAAAATAGCCCTCTTCTTGTCGGGGATAATTGTCAACAAACACGGTAAAAAGAGTTTATAAAGATAAAAAAAAAACCTGCCACAACATTTTTTAAAATCATTTGAAGAGAGCATTCTAGTTAAAACAGGGAGCTGTTATAACAGCTCCCTGGTTAAAATAAAACTGTTATCATAGTGGTAATGACTGAGGATTACTATAATGAGCAGTTTCCATTTTGCTTTTCTTCGAGTGACCGTTCTCATGATAAATGGCTATTTTATTGTTTATTCCGTAGATACAGAGTGGGCATCTGACACTGCACGATAGTGTCATGAAAATGCTTCTTTCTGTACTTTCGTTGTCTCAAAAACCAGAAAATTGCATTTAATAAAGTTTAGGCTACAGTACTTTTATTTGTTATGAATTCGGTATCTAGAGAGCCAAGCAGACTTTTTGTCTTGGTATTTCTTGCAATGTTCTTAACTAATGAGTGGTCACATAATGTAAATTATGTAAATTAGTGTTTCCTCGTGTACTTATCTTGATTTACAGATGCCAAAAATGTACACCTGACGGTGATTACTTTCAAAAACTTTTTCCCCCTGTAAGATTGCTTGCTATTGGCTCTAGCAGGTTTAATCTTTATCTTCACAAAGTAGTCCATTATTAGGCCTACATTAAAACTTTAGATCTAGACCTGACGACACAAAAATAATGACCGTCTTCATACTACTATGTAAAAGAGTGATAGAAACATTGACGTATGCAGACAGGGGTAAGGGGGAATTTCCTTCCCCTGGAAAATGAAAAAATGAAACTAAAAAGGAATAAAAAATAAAGAAAAATGCGAAGAAGAATTAACATCAACATTTCTAAAAAGTTCACTCAGTGTTTCCCCTACTTAAATGCGGTAAATAGACTTAGGAAGTGCCATTTCTAGCGATCTGGGAGGCATTTTGGGCCAAAATTTTCTTGCGCTCCGCACCAACTCATGGTGGTGCGAAGCTTTTTACCCCCAAAAATATTTGCCCCCTGAATTTTCTACTGCGGACGCCCATGGATAGAAAATTTAAACATGTTTTAACAGAAAAAACTTGCTTAGGAGACATGGCAGAGTAGTCTTCTACCAGGTGTGGAAAGCCAAATGAGAACTCTGAAAAGCTATGACTTAGATCGTGCTGAGACACAGGGTATATACCCCCTTCGAAGCGCCCCTGCAGCCATTTTCGCCCCCTCCGACCGAAATCCCTAGCTCCGCCACTGCCCACTTTCACTTCTGATTGGACGCGCAGTCGGCAGTCAGTCGGCAGTCAGTGCGGCAAAAGCAGATAAACATCCTTTTACCGATATCAGTCTTCTGGGCGGTTGTTGTACAGTTGTACCGGATTTGCTCAGCTGGTTCGATTGGTGCAATACAGTATGTCAGTATGCAAAATAGAGTAAAACAGAACCTTATTGTGTGGTTGTTGTAAAGACCGTATCGTTCTCAAGAGGCCACACCACGGTATGCAAAATTTCTCCAAACTGAAATCAGTGTAAATTAGGTCTTTTCAGTCGTTATCTTCAAATATCTTAGCGTAATGGTGTCATAGTTTCTCGGAGGCTAAATCTCGGAGCTTTGGAGCGGCAACCTTTTGGATCGCAGTTTTATGATAGGGCCGAGGAGCCCTTTAAGGCGGATCACTGGGCCCACACAAGAACTAGCGCCTTGCGCTCTGTTTAGCGCTATACGTGCTCCCCAACATTTTCCCTAAGTCCACTTATTTGTCCTTCCGTATTTCTAATTCTGGTTCCGCAACTGTATTTTCTAACCGCTCCTGTGTGTACTAGTTTTGTGTTCTTGTAAATACAGGACTACGATATTCGACTTACATCTGTACATGTTAAAAACTTGAACAATTGAAGATGAAGAAAAGAGCCTAAGCCTCGATAGGTCATATTAGTTACTTGTTTTGTATTGTATCGTAAAACTTTGCAATATTACCCAAATTCTGTCAGATATTCAAAAATGCATAAAGCAGCACAATGGCAGCACGTTCCATTTTTAAAGGAGGGGTCTTGAGAATCGTGTGACTAAATGTTTCCTCATCTATTGGGGGTTACCGGTGCTGCTTGGTTTACCTTTAATATAAAATACGGTATTTAAGTCCAAAGAGAAATAAAAATTAAGCTTTGAGATTTTGCTTTTACTTTAAAATAAATTTGGGGCAATTGCTGTTGCATTTTAAACTTCCTTGCGTTTGTTTTGCAAGAAAAATTCATTCTTTGAAAACTAATATTTATTGACACAGGTTGATAGATCATCAAAAATAAGGCAGTATGGTAGCCTTCTCTTCATGAAATAAGTTTCCTACAGATTCAGTTGTTTCGTGCACAAGAATAATTTGTTCACCCAAACTTTCAACATTTCAAATGATGCAACGTTCATAGCTCTTCTTGAGCATAGTATTTTGGAGAAATGTTGCTCTTGCTGGGGTTTATGATTAAAACTGAATTAATGGATACTGTCTTGAGCCATTTTTGTACTCTTTGTTGGAGCATTTTAAACACAATATTCCCCTCCTAATTGAAAAGATTCTGGCTGACTGCGGAAGCATTTTATAAATTCCGATCCTAGGTGAGCACTCGCATACAATGAAGGAAAAATACAGTCACCATAATATAGTAGATGATCCCGTATCATAATTGGTCATCGAGACTTAGGTTACTGTATTTCTTCTCCTCAAATGTGAAATTTACAAAAGAGTAACTGCTCGGTTTTCCTTGAACTGTTGAATATGCAATAATGAAGTCCAAAAATATTAAGAAAGATTCTTTGCAGAGAAATAAGAGGAGAATTAAGTTGCTGCTAAAGTATTTTGGACCACTGTTCTCACCTTTAATCGGGGTAGTTGATATACCTTATGATCAGTCATAGCCATTGGCAATTGGAATAAGCTGAAATTACATGGCCAACTGACCATCGTGCTCTGAATTGATCGAAACAGTATTAATAAGCTTTCTCCTGAAAACTATCGCTGAAACTGAAAGGTGACACAAGGCTTACGTTTCTTGCCGTAATTGTTAAGTATGGAGGCCAGTCTCCCTCCGATCCTGCATGGAGTAGATAAAACAAGCCAGTGCGCCACAACTGGAGAAAAGACCGCAGGATCGACTTGAACCAATTGGTCAGAAACTGAGCCAATAAATCTAAGGGCGTTAACCAAGACCACTCTCCACTAGATCCACTGCCATACACTGGCTTCTAAACAAATGAAGCATGACCGATTAAATAGGCCTGAATATGTATGACATAAACACAGTAGCATTTTATATATTTATGAATGTGAACCTGCCTCTCCAACGGGGGGCGGGGGGGGGGGGACACCACCTCAAGACCCAAACTTTCAATGCAAAAAACACAAAAATAGCGGTTCTTTCTCTCTATCCTTAGACTTTTCCCTCATATCGTGCCCCAAACCCCCATGACACAATCCGGCTACGCGCCTGCCCTCATATCTAAGTTTGTCTTACAAAGATTAACATTGTCACCAGTGTTTTAACGACTATATTTTCATTTTAATCATAGTACAAAATTTACATTGTTTTGAAAAGTCAAAATAACCTACAGTGTTGAAACGTACATCACAACTTTATCACTTAAGTAATAACGAAATTTAAAATATTGAATAAGCGAGTAGGGACCCCTCATGGTCTTTTCCAAGATACCACTTAAATTTTCAGGCCCTCAGTTAATTTGGTTAAATCTTAGTTACGGAATCATACCTTTTCGAAACGGAAATCTGTCAAACATTTTTATCCTTTCCCTGCCTAAAACATGTCCGGCGTGAATCTAAGTCGGACAAAAGGAATCGTGTTGATGGAAAATTGAGTGCATTACATAGCATGGGACATTCAAGTACTCACGTATTACCATGGGCGTCCGCAGAAATTTTTATAAGGGGAGGGGGCAAGATCATTCATGGATGATTGAATTGTGTACACTATCTAAGCGGAGCGCCACCATCGGTTGGCGCGGAGCGTACAAGAAAATTTTGGGCCTTACAAACTCTCCAGATGGCCGGAAATGACACTTGGCGAGTGTTATAAGCTGCATGTACCCAGCCCTGAAACAGGAATTTCATGTCTGTAATTTTTAGATTTTTAGAATTTTCAATGCCAAAAATTGTTGAAGGGAAAATCATGGATGATTGAATTGTGTACACTATCTAAGCGGAGCGCTATCATCAGTTGGCGCGGAGCAAACAAGAAAATTTTGGGCCTTACAAACCCTCCAGATGTCCGGAAACGACACTTGGCGAGTGTTATAAGCTGCATGTACCCAGCCCTGAAACAGGAATTTCATGTCTGTAATTTTTAGATTTTTAGAATTTTCAATGCAAAAAATTATTGAAGGGAAATCTGCCTCTCGGTAACGGCCTTGCACGCCTATGCACGATAAAACTTACAACTGTCAAACAGCCTATATAGGCCTATGTCCGTTACCCACCCCGGTATTCACCTTGTATATCCAAGTTACACCCGCGCGTCACCACTTGAGATCAGCACGGGACCAAACCAGGACCAACGCATTCATCAATGGTCGGATGCCATATGCACACTACATACCTGACAACTAGGCTAGTACATAGTTTTTACAATTACAAATTTCCAATAGATATCACGAATGATGGTCCCCAAATTACGATTTCACTATTCAGCATACTGCACCATCTTCTCTTTTGCTATTCCTGGTCAAATGTCCGCATATTTCACGAGTAAAACTGACGCTGTGAGTGAAGGTATTTTGATGATTTATTTTTAATTTTTTTTATTTTAATTTTTAATTATTTTTTCACAAGTTTGATTTT
The DNA here is from genome assembly GCA_037179385.1 of Holothuria scabra. Classification (NCBI taxonomy): domain Eukaryota; kingdom Metazoa; phylum Echinodermata; class Holothuroidea; order Aspidochirotida; family Holothuriidae; genus Holothuria; species Holothuria scabra. The sequence continues at coordinate 8,390,881 of CM074193.1, forward strand.
CCAGGGGGGGGGGGGGCAATTGCCCCCTTGCCCCCCCTTGCGGACGCCCATGCGTATTACCAGTACTTGTTTTGCCCGAGATAGTGTGGGAAACGATGCATAATATAAGAAACTAAACGAACCCCACCTCCATTAATTATTTACCTGAGCACGGTCCGTAAATATTATTAGCAGGACAAAGAACCATATACCGCCTATTTTCTTAAAAATGTCCGACGTTACGGGCCCTCAAAAAGAAACAGGACAAGATATAAACAGATAAGTGGTTAAAACCTTAGGAGTACGATACTAGTTGACGTGAAATGCAGCCGTTTTACACATTTTTGCTTTGTGTCAATAGTAATGAACAAAACGGCTGGCATTTATTTTAATTCATAAGCTAAAGTGCAAATGAACTGAACTCTGATACCGTGTGACAGAGAAGCTTTGGAAAGTCCCGCGACTCGGGATAGCTAAGAATGTACTAAGCTGGTTGAAGGTAGCTTGTCGTGTCAACAAAGGATCAAGCACATTGTGGAAAAAATCTCTGAAACCTAGGCCTATGATGAGTACAATATTCAATAGTTAAGTTTGGGTTTGAATGCAATTCTGTCTTTGGTTTGGCGTTTCTGCGTTATTTGCGTCACTCTATCGATCTAGTGACATATACAGACGGAGGCAAAATTACTTCATACAGAAAGCAGGAAAACTTTGTTAAGTTGTGGTTCTGGGCTGCAATCATGAAGGAAGGAGATAATACTCGCAACCACATATATCATGGTGAGCAAATACAAAATTATAAGATTTTACCTAATGAAATGTATAGGTTAGAGTATATCCACAGATGTGGATTTAATCAGACAGTTCTGTGAACTGACATTTTGTTGTTAGTGTTTTGTGAAGGCGAATTAGAGGTAGTGCTTAAAAAAGGCAGTCTTTTGTATTAAGGTGAAAGAAGAACCAAATTTAAAAAAAAAAATATTTCCGTTTGCAATTGGTTTATTTAATGCAAGCTTGGTCACTTACCTACAACAGCAGTTCCATCCTAAATCAATAAACAGTAAAGAATGTGGCCTAGGCTCCTGAAAAGTTTCTAGTGAAATTTATGCGATGTTTTACTTTTCACAGCTGTTTGATGATTAGATTTGACTTTTTCAGCCACTAATCCATTTATATAAATCTTAAGTCGATCAACTATGTAGCAATCTTTGAAAGCCACCCCTTGCTGTAAGTAATAAAATACGTAACTAAACCAATCTGGGACAGTCCTGTCGAAGTGACGTCACGAAATAAACACGTGACCACTATGTCGTAACAAATTCTACAAATCATTGCGAAACAAAGGTGTTTGAAATATTAATTAAGAGTCAAACTTGAGGAAGGAATTTATTCTTTCATTATTTTATTTCAATAACTGAATTTCATGCAACTTTACCGTAGTTATTCTACTTAAAGAGAATATTAACCAAATTATCCAACTAAATAAGGTAAATATCTAAATTGTGTAAAAGACTTGTTCACTATTGATCATTTCTAAATATTGCATAGACTGAAAACGGTACAGGTTTAAAAGTATACGTAGTCATAATAAAATAAATTAAAAGTTTGCCCTGGCCATGTATTTTTTCTGTTTTGAAAACTTGACTATGTAAATTGTTTTACATATTGAAAACAAAAATATTTCGTCAGCAATTGTAATGCTTCGCCAAAATTAATTTACCTCATTTACGCCATTTAAAGTCTAGTTGTATACAGCCAACCTAAGTGTAAACAGCCATTGCAAAAACTTTCGAGAGAAATTTTAGTTGTCCGGAAAGTGAATAGGAAATATAGATGCACGAGGATGGCAAAGGTTTTATTTCATAACTACTTCACTGATTCGAAAAAATGTTTATAACCCTAAGTAAGAGTTAGAGTTATAAGGCCCAGTTTCGAACCTATTGGTTCAAGTTGAGTTGGCCTTTTTTCCAGTTGTTGCTTATGTGGAACATCACACACAACGGAGTAAGTTCCATTTTTAGAATATTTGGTATGACTCGACCTGGAATCGCACCCTGGCCTTCCGCGTGAGAGGCGGATGCTCTTACCGCTAGACCAAGTAAGAGAAGAGGAACTTCGTTTTGTAAATTTGTATTGAACTATATTTGCACGGTTTTAGTGGTAGACCTAGGGGTGTAGCAACAGGAGGGGGCAGGAAACAGTTGGTTCTGAAAATGAAAAAAAAATACTTGGAGATTAGATTCATATGACAACAGCAGGTCATCTAATGGTACTGGTCAAACAGTGCGGGTTCTTTAAATCGTTTTCTTTCATATTTTTTCCTTTTACGCCATTTACGCATATTCCTAAACAAGCTTCTTTTACCGTGCTTTCAGTTTTTGGAATTCTGAAATTCCGTACCAAATTTCCAAGCGTAGCTTACATACCTTTTGTTACAACCTTTCTTGACTCATTGTTAATCAATTTTTAAGTTGTTAAAGGCAGTCATTCTTCACCCCAAACTACAGTTTCAGTATGCATATATCAAAACTCTTAATTGGTACAGCTCTTTGACTGGCATAACATTCAAACAATGCATCATAGCTAAATTACACAGCATGGGCACTGAAAGTGTCTTGATTACACATTATGGACATGTATGACCACTGGGACAAGCCATCAAGCAATACACTAGGATTGTGTCTGGATAAAGATGAGTTTTAGAAAAATGTGGGAGGGGCTAGAAGTAAGTAGGTTGGGAGAATTGGAACTGTTTGGGATGATTAAAATATGCCTTTAGGGTGGTATGCCTATTAAAAGAGTACGATGTTAGTAGCGCGCGTGGGTCCCTGGAAAATAGGTGGTTTGGGATCGTGTGGATGGGGGTGGGTAGTGGGTCAGCGTGTTGGTTGGGAGGGTTCCTGTTTACACTGCCCGGTATTTTTTTTGTATGCCGTTGTTTATCATGTGGAGCATTCTACTAGACTGAGTCCCTTGAAATTTCTGGAAGTACTTACCCTCACAATCTATTTATCTCACACATTCATGAAATATCATGCTTGCCTTGTTCTCACCCTGCTATGCGTCTTTTTATTGTGGTGAAGGAAATTTAACGAAATAATATAAAATTTCGAATTTTCTCTGATATAAGCTCTTGATTTTCAAAGATATTTCTGAAAAAGACAACACGGGTTCTGAAATTTCAGTGGCTCTGGAAAGTGAAAACCAAACGGAAATTTGCCATAGGGCCTATGTGACATCAGATGAGGGTGCTGTCAGCAAATTACAGAGTGACACCACACAACTATAGTGTGTTTTTGAAGATTTTTGTTTCAATAAAACTGCAAATTTTCTCTGATATATGCTCCAGATTATCAAATAATTATGTAAAGTAGGCAAATAAGTTTATAATTGTTTTTTCAAATTTTGAACTGAACATTATGTTATAGCAAAGATCACCAACGCCTTGCTGGCACTTTCGAATTTCGATAAAGTAACTTTTTCAAATTATCTAGCAATAAACCAATTAAATTCTTTCGAAAGAATCCTAAGTTTTCCGCAATATATAGCTCCATGTTTTCAGAAATTTGTTTGAAGAAGTAGAAATTTCAGTGCTCACCATGGCTTTATTTACAGTAATGTTTACACTTACAACGTAATCCGAAATTTAGGTGCTGGCCCCACGAAAAAGAGTCTAGCGCGTCACTGGTCTAGACCTGAATTGTCGCTGGGAGCAGGACACAGGTCGCCCCTATTCTGCCCTCGACTTCGTTACTACTGAGGAATTTTAACGTTTGTGAAATGGAGAGCATTTACATTGTATGACGATAAATTTAGACGGGTGGCGACGGGGGTGAATGGGTGCACCCTTCAATATAAGAAAACAAAAGAACCATAACCATGAATGTGATTAATGCAGTGGCGTAGACACGGGGGGGGGGGGGGGTCAGAACACCCATGACCCAACCTTGCAATGCAAAAAACACCTAAAACAGCGCTTTTTGTCTCTATCCATAGACGTTTCCCTCATTTCGAGCCACAACCCCCCCCCCCCTCATCTGTCCATGGCACGATGCCGGCTACGCGCCTGGGTTTATGGATACATGTAGTTTCGTGTGAAAAGGTAGATGGGTAGGGTGTGTGTGTGTGTGGGGTTGTTAATGGCACCCTGCGGCAAAAGTTACCACGTGAAAAGAGGAAGTTAACTTCAGACTTTCCACCGAAAAATTGGAATGCCCTTCCCGCATGCTCAGGTGGCAGGATGCCAAGGTTTCTGACCTCAAGTTAATCCTCATTGAGGTTTTGCATATGCATTTTGGGGAAGAGGACTAGTTGTAATTAATTTGAAGCTTAAATCAAATTCGTGTCATTTATGAATACATTACGGAATTTTCTAGCTGATACGCTTGAAAACACTACCGAGTTTCGAGGTTGCGTTAGGCAGGTAATGGTGGCGCCGGAATTCAGCCGATAGGTATACGTATACCCTTTTCGGGGTAAGCATGTAATGTATAGTTCAGTAAGCTGTGAATGCACAGTGTTCAGCTACAGAATCAGCATTTACTTACCTTTTCTTTTTAGTACATGAAGTCACAGGGCATTAACTGACTTCCCTAAGCAAAGAACTTTCACCTAAAAATAAAGCCTTCTGAGGTACGCCCCTGCCCTACAGTTCCAAGCCTTAGACTCCAACAGATCAAAAACATAACACGTTTTGAAATGTTCGGCTTAGGTAACGTGAAGACTTGTTTCAACTGATTTTGATATCATTCCAGTAGTATATAGGTTATGTTTTTAGTCTATTCATAAGGCCCGCTCTACAGTCCCCGTCTCAATGGTCCACATTTAGCTTGATTTATTTCATTAGTCTCCCTGATAGGGTTAAGGTTAGTGGTTAGAGTTAGGGGTAAGGGTTAAAGGTTTGGGAGTAAGGGTGACGATTAGAGGTTAGGATTAGGGCCCAGGGTTACGGGGTTGAAGGGGACCAATAAGAAGTGGGACCAGTAAGTTAGTTGCTTAGATAGAGTTTTACGGGCCAGTTTCCAACCTATTGGTTCAAGTCGAGCCGACCACAGCCTTTTTGCCAGTTGTGGCTCACTGGCTTGTTTTCCCTACTCCATTTGCTTATGCGGAACATCACGCACAATGGCAGTAGGTTCCTTTTTTAGAGTCTTTGGTATGACTCGACCTGGGAAGCGAACCCGGGTCTTCCGCGTGAGAGGGTGCTCTTACCGTTAGACCAAACACGCGGGACCAGTAAGACAGTGAAATAATGGGAAGGGAGACTATAGACATTGTCCCGTCCTATTGCCTTCTTACTAAAAAAAATAAAAGTTGAATACTTAAATTTTAGCACGGTGTTCAAGTCTCAGCTGAGATGGGCTTTTCAATTATAAAAAAGCCCAGTTTTAACGTGACACCATGAGCTTTCCATGCACGTGGGGTGTTAAAAGGGTACCTCGGTGTGTACAAACAAGCTAGCCCTCAGACATGGCCAGGGGATGCGGAGACTGGGCACGCTGGATGACTTTAGGCCCCCACTTTTTCTGCTGTAAACATTTTTGTTCGCGTTACATTACTATATTGTTGAACAAAATGGGTCTCTTGGTGATAAGCCCCCGCACTTCAAAATTTGCTCCGCGGCCCCTAATGTCGCGAGTACTAACCCCTAGTTGTGACGTCACTAAAGACTATTTATGGAACAAAGAGCCAGTTGATAAAGATTACAATATAACGTTCACGTTAATGACAATGAAAACGGTTTCCTTGGAAACCCGAATTTAAACTGATAACATCTAACGACTCTAATAATGTGAAGGGTGTAGGTTTAATTGGAGAGCCTAGCATACTATTCAAATCAAATTGGTTGGAAACTGAACCGTGACACCTCATCTAATTAGCCTAGCGTATCGTTAAAACATGTGAGCCTGATGTGTTTGTTTGTTATCGAATTGACATTACGCGAGGGCAGGTGAATTCATTTATGGACTGAACCACACACATTAGGCCTACCTACCGGTAAAGAAAAAATGTCTGAGTAAACATAAACCAAGTCATGCATTACACTAATGTTCAAGGGCTTTGGAAGTGGTGAAAAATTACCAGCTGAAACTTAAGAGATTCGGAGGACTGGTTTAAGACAACAGTTGGGAAAAATATCTCTAAGCAATTCCTGTAAATAAAAAATCCATTAGGATTTGTTATATAAAGAGAAGAATATTTTGCAGTCACTTGACGTAAGCGCCGTCTTTGTGTGGATTTTGTTTCACATAGTTTTATATCGATAAACTTAATTTTGCTGAACATGGATTTCATATATAATCAACGATTAAATGATGGAGTATATGAGTATTCATTTTGCATAAATGGTACAGTAGGTGGATTGTGGTCATAAGCATTCGGTAAGTCTTCCTATCAGACTTGGGCTTGTAGCTTTAACCCATCATGATGTTTGCTAAGATAATTCTATAATGATTTTCGCCAAATTAGAAATTTTTCGTCCCAAATAAGGATTTTTAAAATATGTCCCAAATATGTCTCAAATAAGGCCTAAAATACATCGCTCGTTTGAATCATAAAGCCGTTTTGCACAGGTACACAGTTTAACCAATTATTTGAGTGTGTATATGTGAAAGTAACTGCTCTCCTTTCAACAATGTATGCACTCTACTTCTCACCTCTTTGTGATCCTGCCCTCTTCAAGCTATCACAAATACAAACCCCCTTTTTTAATTGTCAAATGAAAGTAATTACCTTATGTTTACTACACGGACCAATTCGCATAATTATATACGGTATAAGTGTTTGCATATCGTGCGCAATCATTTTTGGAAATCATCGTAATACATCAACCTGTGACTTATCTGACATGTAGGCTATTATTACTCAAAGTCGCAAGATGTGAAATTTCTGTCTTTCAAGATGACTCAAATGTATACTTGTGTAATGGTGGGGAAGAATATTAAATTACTTGGCAACAAACTTGGCTAATCGTTTCCGTCAGTAAACTGTATTATAACTTGAAAACCTCACGGTGTTGGGCCGAAGCCAACTTTTCAGGAGTATTACGACTGTGAAATGTCGCGCGGTATGTTCCCAAGGTGTCGGTTTCATACCGGTTTCAGATACCGGTACTAGTCTCACCCCTCCCCCGACGAGAAACGATCCGGTATACATATAGGAGAAAGGGAACCAGTCTAGCTTAATCAAAATCGTGTCATTTACGAATACTATGCTACGGGATTTTCTAGCTGATACACGTGGAAACGAGCCGTGTTGCGACCGTGCCTTTGCCGTAGCCAAGTAATGGTGTCACCAGAATTTGCTAAGGACCTACGCGGCTCAGGTTCGGCACCGTACCAGCGGTGTAAAGCAACCCGAAGTCCCCCAAATGTGACGGATTTCTTTATTCGCCCCAAAAGCAAACTACCATGTCATTCCTGAACACAATTTGAATAAAAATGTGCTCTTATTGAGATGACAATTTTACACAGGGTTGGTCCAACAGTATAGTCTTAGTGAAAACAACTTTAGCTCTTTTGTGCCCACGAAGGCTCCACGACAAAACTGGAAAAATTTCCTGTAGAGGACATGGCCAACCCCAATCAAATAGTCCTCTCGTTCTAGTACAGGAAATGTTAAACTGCAGAATAGTCCCGAGGAGAAAATCTAGTGACTCCAGAAATGAGTACATTGTGTTTAAAAATACCAACACCACTATTTAGCAATCCCTATAGATAACCCACATGCACACACCAAATAAAGAACCTGCAAGATCTAAGTTGATGAGGAATGTAACGCCAGAGTTCACAAAGAAACAATAAAAGATAAAGTGGTTTCGGTATTAGGCATCCCCTCGACAACATCCAATGTAATGTCCCACCAGGAACTTATCTGTGGACGACCATCCCCACACCATGGTCACCAAGAAAATTCCCACCTTGGTCGGAAATTTTACTTGAGGAGAAGGGTGTTGTCTGGTGTGGGACTGACATGGCAGCTAAATTTTTGCTTGGAAAATGATGGGAGTTATACGTCCGGTCACGGAACGAAAATGTTTTTATATCCCTTGTATTTCAAAGAGCAGCTGTTCATCTGTAAATGGTCATTGCACTGAACATCTTCACAGTGGTAGAACGTTTCAATTATAAGGAATTAATCCTGGCGAAAATTCTGAGGAATTAATCCTGGCGAAAATTCCTCGTTTGAACACATATCAACGAGATTTTTTTAAGTTCATTGGGTACTTTGAGTAAGTTGTATTGAAGTATGACATATGTACCTAGGCCAGGGTAAAATTTTATCTGAAGCTCCCTCTAAACTGGGTTCCAAGTTCTATTCTACTTCCTATCACACTCACGAAGTACTTATATGAAGAAATGTACACCTGCGCTGCCAGCTTCAGTTGTACTTTTGCCGTAGAGGAGAATAGACCGTGGTTAGACGGCTATTCTCTCTTGTGTTTGTATTACTGCGAGGCTTCTATGAAGCCCGTTCATGTATAACACGTAGCTTCAGTGTTCCTGTGATAGGTAAGTAGAACTTAGGGTCTCGTTTAATTTTACGATTTTAAATCAACACACACGGTTATTGGAAAGAATGTAGTTTGTGTTACACCGCCCTCTAATTTTACGTTCACATAATCAAGTCTGCAAGTCAAGGATGAATCAATGAAATGATGGCATGATGTGATTTTCTGTGTTGCGTCTTTGATCCTATGATCATATTTCCGATGTCGCTCAAGGGCAAATATTGCATGCCAACTTCAGTTCATCTAAAGTTCAGTTTCTGTTGCAACACCAGAATGTGGAAAACCCCCAAATCTTTTATAAGCACCTGCCGATGGTGTGCAGGTAATACTTTGCCCAAGCATACATAGATAAGGTTCTGTAACAGATACCCCAACTCGAAGTAGAGTGGTAGACTGCTCTGTTTCATGATTGATTGTTGAGAGTCATGTGACAAAAATTTTGTCTTCGAATGGTAAAATTACTTGAAGTAACTGATGCTTTTACATTAAAGTTGAAGTTTAAAAATTTGATAGAGGATATTTTGAAGAGAAATAGAGGAAAATTGTGAGATTAAGGTGTCGCTTTAAAATAAGACTTTGGGGACTGCTCTTGATCCTGTCACCCCAAACACTTATAATTCTCCTAACCTACTTACTTAAGACCCTTCCACAACTGTTTAAAATTTGCCCTCATCCAGACAGGCAACCTCAGTTTCTTGCTTCAGGACGAGTATGCCATGGAGTACCAACTCGGAAGGAAATCCAAATTCCAAGGAAGTTCTTACATGAGTAAACAAGACTTCAATGTGTTATCAAAAACATTCTCAGTACAGCACAGATGTGCAATATGAGCTATGGTACTTTTGATTGTTTACACTAGCTGTCAATCAAAGGACTGAACTAATTGAAAATTTCTTTTAATCACCCCTACAAAAATTGTAGTTTGGGGTGAGAGGATTTGCCTTTTAAGACCGCGGATGGAGAGCCTTAGTACAACCGTGAATTAAACCGAAACTGAGCATTGTCTATTTTGGGTTGTGTGGGGGAGATGTGGCTCCAGATCACCTTCAGTCAGTTTAGCTTTTATTAAGGCTAGGTTCTCGCGGCATTAGCTCTGACAAATTTCTGTCAATGTTTTGAAAAGTGCTCACCCGTTTAGATGACCATTGTCACTGCTGCTATTCAGGGATGGGTCAAGTCCATCTAATGTTTTATTGAACGAGTGGCTCCATATGACATCACCATGGCTCTACTATGGCTCTACCCTGACCATTTTATCATATCTCCTCTGGCATTCATTCCTCCAAATGAAGGTCGTAGTCATAGTAAAAGAGCCTATGTCCCTTAGATTATCAAGGCCTGAGAGTGGTCAGATGACATTTATTACACACCACAGTGAATATTTTTTTGAAGTTGGGCACACCTTGTATTTTTTTCGTGAAACATTAATTTACTGGAAATGATGTCTTTAAGCAAAAATTTGCTTTTCACCCCAAATTTACATAATATAAAGGATTAATACTTCTAACCACTAATATTTCGAAATGCATGGCTAAACGTGTTTCTGCATGTCAGAGGTAGCAGGGGGAAAGAGTTGGTGTTATTTCGGTCTATAATTTTTGTCGTAAACCGCGTTTGTGTGACACAAAATGACGCTTTATTTGGAGGAAATTCCCCAATTATGACGGCATTAATCGTCAAAAATGAAATCGTCAAAAATCATGTATTTCAAATGAAAATTGGTGTTTCATGGGTTGCTTTCACCTAGACATATCAGTTCGAAGCATAATAAGAAATTTTGGTTTAAAATGAGCAAATAATCGTTTTTGTAAAAAACTTTCGATATAGTTGTCCAATTAAGGCTTGACATATATAAATTATGACATCTTTCGGAGAGAACATGTAAGTGATTTCATTTACCGAGCCTTAGTCGGCACAGTTCTCAGAATCGGTTCTTGCTCTATAGCATAGGAAGGAATATGTGCATAAAAGTGCCATTCACAGTGGACGTGTACAAAGGCGTGGTCGAGGAATTGCTCAACTGCCTGATAAGTGGCCTCAGAATAGGCTCAGGAGAGAATTTTTAAGTGCGCGGCTATTCATCAAATGGCTCATTTTCAGAGGTGGTGTTACCTGGGGCCTGAAGTTCGGATTTACTTGGGAAATCTCGATCCCTTTTGGGACAGTGATTACTACTTCGGATAGCCTTGTTCGGGGAAATATGTATATGATGTATGTATACAAATTGTCACGTTTAGCTTAGGAATCATAAGGTATCAAGCATTTTTGCAGGTTGCTGGGCCCTTGTGGTACTCTCTGCCATTGTTCCATGAAAGCCAAGTATTCTGTTTGGTCACTGAAAGAAAGGTCAAGTGAACTTTTACTCCATCATCTAATGTTTGGGTGGAAATTAATTTATCAAGCATTTAAAGATTGGTGTACACATGTTTTATGGGCTACTTCTTCAACTTTGGTTTCAAGTTTACTCTGATGGACTTCTGACCACAACTTACTTTTCGCTACCCGAAATTTGGAATTTATTCCCTAAATTTTCATTTGTTTTTTTTTCTGGAACTCGTCTCAAACTCCTATGCCCTCGAATGGAATACATTGTAATAAATCAATGATATATTCTAACACAATCGCACCTTTTAAACCAATATTATTGACGTATTATTTACGTATGCTATTGGGATAGAATTGCATTGGTGATCTCCACTCCACTTCCCTCCCTTTCGTTCAAATCTTCTCCAAATCTGCCGATTGAGAAGACAACGCAGGTGGGAAGATGTTCGAGACGTGTCTAAAGCCCTCTCCCCGCCATACACGTATGCACAATTTCTGCCAAGAGCATTTTAGTCTGCTTCAAAATGTCACTTGTGTCGCTTTAACTTGACTAAAAAAGGGGAACAGATGGCAGTGGTATTTTTTCCATGGGGGACTTTAGTTAGAGGCGGATAGCGAATTGAAAGCTATGACGTAAATTACACATGTTATAATTTGAAAGCATATATCTTGTGAATTTTTATATTTATTTTTTCGTATATTTCCCGCTACAATGCTATCCGAATTAGTAATCATTGTTCCACAAGGGATCGAGATTTCCCAAGTAAATCCGAACTTCCGGTTCCAGGTAACATCACCCATGTAAATTACCCACTTAAATGAATAGTCGCGCGCTTAAAAATTCGCTCCTGAGATAATGCTGATCCCACAGCAGTTGAGCATTTCCCTGGATCACGCCTTCGTACTCATCCATGTGAATGCACATATTCTTCCCTATGCCATAGAGCGGGGACCGATTCTTCGAAACGTGCCGATTAAGACTCGGCAAATGAAATTACTTTAAATGTTTCCTCCGAATGATTTCATGCAATTTATGTCAAGCCTTGATTGGACAACACTGGTACTATATTTGTTCCCCATAACTACAATGGTATATATTGTATGTAATTAATAACTGGAGAAAGAAGTCAACTTACAAACCGCAATCGTGCGATGACCAACACAACCCTATAGTCGTCGGCAATACACTTATACAATTTAAGTCTTCAAATTAAAGGGGTCCATTGTTCCCAGGTGGGGAGGCAGGCAGTCGTCAGATAGCGTCAACCCTGCCGCTTGCCCTAAAATGAGTATCTATTGTGTTTGTAGGGCAGGTCTATTTTGATGTAACTTTCCATGACTCAAACCCTTGGCCTATTTCTCTGCTTACATTGTGACTTGACCTTTAACCTTATCTAATTAGCATTATAATATGAGTACCAATATTTCCTTTTTTTCCCCTTTGAACTTTAAATATCAAAATGGCGCAGAAAAGCCCCGATATGACCCGCATACCCTCGATTTTCGGAATCAGCGACCCAAAATTGACAAAATCCACTTGGTCTTATAAATTTCGCTTTCGGGTAACGATAACCCCCCCCCCCCTTCCTCCGCCTGGTCTAACAGTGACGGCACCAGAATTTCAAAAGTGGTGATGGCGGGTTCAAGTTGAGGAAAAAAGAATTTGTTTGGGGCACTAATTCTAGCGTGGAACTCTTGCGCTATGTGAGTAAAGCAGTCTTAGGATAAGTTCAGTATGGTTCAAGTCTGATTAAGGGAATCAAAATAGAGGCTCTGACTAAGGGAAATGACCCCCTGCGGCATTGGTGCGGCCACTAAACAAGACTAGAATATTATCATGCTACTGTGTCATCTGTAACAGTGAATTAATGTCAGAAAGACCACCATTTTGCATCTTAGCCCTCTCAGATAGGCAAAATTTTTAAAAGAGAAGGGGGAACCCCTCCTCTTAGACCCCTCGCCATGACGGCGATCACTATAATCCATTGCTCCCCCCCCCCCAACGCTGCACCCTCGCTAAGGCCATGAATTTGTTTAAGTCGAAACAACAAAGGTTTTTTTTCTGTTGTTGCTCACTGGCTTGTTTCTGCTCTATTCAGCTGAGCACCAAGCCCAATGATAGGTATGGCCAGGCTAGGATTCGAACTTCAGACCTCCCCAGGCCAGCCAACATAGGACAAAATGAGCATCAAAACGTGTCACTTACCACTACAGATATGCCAAGTTTTGTTTTAGGCCTATTTTGTGTTTTAATGAGACTTGATGGGTGTAAATAACGTTTGTTTTTAAGTGAGTAATTTAAGTCTGTAACACTTTTACTCGAGAATGGCATTCGTGGAACGATATGACTAGCTGTAACTCAACACGTTTTCTTACTGACCTCTTGTACTGTTGTATAGACATAGGCCTGTAATAAAAGACATTCAGTTGTTCTTTACGTATGTGTTGCTTTGTTACACTTGTAATCTTAAGTTACCCACTCCGACTTCCGAAGTTGTTAGGCATTCTAATGCAATCATTCCATTATTCCTGAGAACAGTAATTCAAGTAACTCATCAGGACACCCTACATTTCTACTGTGCAATTAGTGCTTTGCAACGAACTTGGAAGTCGCTGCTACAATCTGTCTTTTAAATCTTTCAAGTCTGTTCAAACAGGCCAAATTACCTGAAGGAAGAACTTTTCAACATTTATCAGTAAGTAGACTCTACACTATGTTCTAAGACCCCATTCTATTTATCTCTGCGTTTAACACACCTTTCTATCTTCTCTCTTTTTTTTTTCTTTTTCTCCTTCTCCTATTGTCACTTTTGTTGTTTATCTTGATGTTGCATATTTTGGTTCAATTTTTCTTTATGGTCACTAGCATAGATAAAAATTTCCTCTGTTAAATCTGGTACTCTTCATATGTACACTTCTTATCAGGGATGCCAGATTTTCCTAAGTCACAAACCGCCAATTCTGGCGTCAAATGGACTGAAAAAATGCCAGACTCGAAAAATCCCTGGGCGCATGTCGAAAAGTTTTGTACAAAAACGATCATTTGCTCATTTTTCACCAAAATTTCTAAATTGTTCTAATTAAGGTTAGCTTAATCAGTTATGCTTTGAAATGATATGTCTAGATAAAAGCAACCCATGAAACGCCCATTTTTATTCGAAATACATGTTTTTTGACGACTTCAAAATTTTGTGACGTCATAATTTTGGGGAATTTCCCCCAAATAACGCGTCCTTTCATGTCACACAAACGCGGTTTACGACAAAATTAAAGATCCAAATAATACCAACTCTCTCCCCCCTGCTACCTATGACATGGAGCTACCAGAAACACGTTTAGCCATTCCGATATATTTGTGGCTAGAAGTATTCATCCTTTAAATTGTGTTAATTTGGGGTGAAAAGCACATTTTTGCTTATAGACATCAATTCCCATAAATAAATGATTTACGACAAAATTAAAGGTTGTACCCAGTCAAAAAAGTATTCACTGGGTGTATAATAGTATGAACATCACACCAATTTAGCCAGACCTTAAAAAACAACCCCAGTACTAAATTAAGGGAAAACCGAACAATACACCATGCGACCACACACTTTAACGCATTTGTGAGGTTTATGACCGAAACTTTTCGATATGTATGGTAACACACGTCAGGATCAACAAATTCATCAGCATGAGTACGTCTTGCGCATACTTTATTGTATTTTTCACATTATATGGTACGCTGTAAATTTTTGCCGTGTAACTGCATATTTGGCCCAAATTACGCATTCCGAGCGTCACATCAGTTATCTAAAAGTGTCTAAATTCTCTTTGAAATCTAGTAAAAATGGAAGAAATGTTGCTCTAAGAGGCTACTTTAAAAAAAAAAAAAAAAAACGCCAAATCCTGTTTGGCGTCCGTTTTAAAAATCTTCCCGCTAAGCATTTCAAAGGAAAACGCCAAATTATCTTCTTTTTTTTGGCGATTAAAACGCCAAACTGGCAACGCCGCCATTCTTATAATTTGAATACTGAATTGTGTACTAATTGAATTGCTTCACCATGTTAACTTGCGTTGCAGTGTACGTTAGTAACGTTCACTATGAGATTCCTTGTCCGATTAGTACCTCATATAATGCGCAGTTTACGCACAACTCGTAGCCTAGACCCAGCTAAGCATGGAAGTAATAGCTAGTACTTCCATGGTCCCAAGGTAGACGGAAGTTCATACAGTCATCGTAGGTCAATACCGTGCCTTTTAAGAGTCTTGTCGATAGCTTTTAACAAATCAAAAGCCAAAGGCTTCTAGGCTTACCATAGTCTCTTAAAAAAGCGAGCGTGACTGCCATCCTGTAATTTATCCCTCCCCCCGCAACACACTTTCTGATACTTGCTATCGAAATAATGGGGACTGCATGCGCTTTACCAGTTTACGCAACTTCACAACGATACCCGTACGGTGTTCTGTGGTAAACAAATATTTCGAAAGCTACACTACAATTTTTGGAAGTTGCAGTGATCAAAGTGGTTAAAGCCTGCTTAAAATTTTTTGACCTTTCAAAAGAAATCAAATGATCAAGTAAGATGGAGTTTAAGGGCCCATTGCTCAAGTGATCAAAAACAGCTGCAATATTTGCGTTAGGTCTGAGAAATGAAAGTTATGACAGCTTAATTGTCAGTGATTTCAACAAGAACCATGATTTCAAAAGTGAGGGAGAGGGAAAACTGAGGGCACAGGAAAATGTTTGGGGCAATAATTAGTGTCACCCAAAGCACTTACCTGCGTAGCAGACTATGGGTCATATTCCTTGATCAGTATTATCCTAACAATATATATGGTAATTGTGAAGGACTGAACGGACCGAGTCTGCTCCGTGAGGTTTTAAAGAACAAGCTCTTTAGGGCAGGGTCAATGGGACCGCCTTAGAGCTCTGCTGGGGTTCAGTGGGGCCCAAATGCTCTTCAGGTTTTAGTACATCTGTGGCTGCAAAATAAAGTGTAAGCATATGTATATTTTACTTTAGAAGATTGATCCATGAACCGCCAAGGACCCCTGTTCCATTGGGAAAACTCTTGATGGGCTTGGGGTCTATGGGGCAATATGGTTCGGCTCCGAAGCTGTGAGGTTGCAGCATACGGCACGTATCTGCGTGAAAAACAAACGGCAAGGTGCGTTTATTTTCCATTGGCTTACACGGGACTAAGCCATGTTGCAGTGCAGAGCTGGAGGGAGTCCAAGGAGCACAGTCCCGGGTCCGAGTTTGAGGTCTTAGTAGGGGTAGGCCTACGGTGAAAAAGTATCAGGAAAAAAGTCTCAGAAAATGTAGTCCCAATATTAAGTTTTCACTATTTCGTTCATTTACGTCTGAGTGAAGGGGGTCTGACTATGAGGGTAAATGCCCCCAGCTGGTGCCGCCACTGATATAGGCCTACTAGGTTGAAGAAATCAACTTTCGCCTAGCACACCGTTCTGGTCAGTCGAAAACCAGCCTCCCGGCAGTCCGATAGGCCAAAGGGTATATGCCCTGTAGTTGAACGCCGAGACCCAACACGTCCCTTTTAATGTTAGGCCTAACATGCGTTAGCATTTAGCCCACACTCTAGGAAGGGGTGTTCGGATAGGCTACATCAGATATCAGTCAACTAGTTGTTACAGGTACGGCCATAACTATACTGGTCATTGTTACACTTATAACCTATAGTTTCTGTTCCAGTGTCGTTATAATTTTTCAACGAAAGGATACAGCCTAAACGTCTTGCAAAGCGAAATAGCGACCGTTGGCTCCTGGTCTGTGTTGGACATTTATGCCTAAAAGTTTATACAGCTAAAAGCTCTAAGCTACACTAACTTTACACAAACAAAATTAAAGACCCTAAACAAAGTATGTGAGCCGCAGTCTTGACTAGACTGCACATACTTTAGTCTACATAACCTTACGGTATATAATCTTTTTTCTAAAAGTCTGTACAGTACGTACACAGCCGTATTCTATGCCGGTGGAACGCTCACGTCGGAACGTCGCGTCACCGGCTGAGAAGCAAAGCAGGATCACGGTAGTATTTCCACATTTTTGAACAGTATTTCCTCAATTTGTGCATTTAAGTTTCCTAGAATGTAGTGACTCTTTTTTTAAATTGGCTGATTCAACGGTTTTAAAAGTATCAACTGTACCTTATTTACAAGGATATGTTCCTTTGTATCACCTAATATTTCCAAAATATTTTTTGAAACTGCTGGATTTTTTTCAAACTTCACACTTAGCAAAATTTGGAGAAACTGAAGTAGAAACACAGTTGAAACTAGTTCTGGTTATGATAAAAGACAGTCCGCACTGTCACCAGGCTACTGGAAGTGCGTTTTAAGTTGGTTTTGGTAGCTCTCTGGGTTGTTATTTTTCGTTTTTGTCACATATTTAACTGATCGACTTTTCTTGAACTTTAAACAGTTGTTTCTGGGGTAGCATAGTGTGTGCATATTATTGCAAATAAGCAGAACTCTGGCTCTATATACAAAGTGTCGCAATGATATTATCAGAGGGTGTAAAGAGAAAATCCGCATTTTCTTAATGTATTTTATTGTTTCATGACGTCACAGGTTTCCAAATGGGGTTGCGGCTGCATAAGCTTACTATTGTAAGCTAATGACTTCTAACCTTTTGTCTATGTCTCATGGACTGTACCAGAGAAGGTTTCCAGGTCGCATGGGGGACAGTTGACACATAATTGGGAGGTCGTAAACAACTGCGTACAGCTGCATATAGAGATGTCTATATGCAGCATCGTCTAGGCTAAAAGACAAACAGTAAATGATGCACTTTGCATGCCCTGCATCTTCTATGTATTCATTGCTGAGAAAAACTGGCCAGGAGGATCTTCATGTCACACGTGTAGGCCTACATTCAGTTACTTTTTGTCTTTCGAGCGATTAAATTTTTCTGAAACTGGTGACGTCAATTCGTTCGATTCCAAGCCTCCTTAGTATTGATGATTGTCATTTAGCCAGAGACAAATTTATTTTTTTTCAAGATTAATGTCAAATATATTTCTAATGTGTTTTACTGGAGTGACTTTCGCAAAGGTTAATGACCTTACTTATCTCCGCCAGAACATTCTCGAACGAATAAATCAATATATTTATTGAAGCACTCAACAAGGTATAATCCGATATGTTAATACTGCCGTAACCCGCGGATAAAGCATGCATATGAGGAGGGGACGACAACGCTGCTAACCCCTGCCCCCCCCCCCCCCCGCCTCGTACGCCTATGCCTGAAATAAGCGAGTTCCGTCATTAATCAAATCGTCGTGACAAACAAACAAGCCACGCACCAACGGCACGTGTACCCAATTTTAGTTTTGAAAATATGGTGGTATGGTGGTATCATATTTTCTTAATCCAACTATACCACAAGGAGGAATCATAACCGTGGGTTTGTGCTGTGGACTGTGTCTAGTAAATTGCCTTTTTGGTGTATAAGTATGCATTTCAACCTGCCGTAGAGAAGGGCTGAGTATCTCTTTTCGTTCCGTTTGGCGAGTCAGATTTGTACAATCGTGTACGGTATGCACGTACTGTACGAAAACAAGGCCGCGGCGTATACTTATGTGCCGAGCTCTGTTTGTGTGTTTCCTACGTCCTGTCCCACAATTCCATGTACCAACGAATTACCGAACTAGCTCAATTTGCCACTCGGTAAACACAGTTTCGTTCGAAGAAGTTAGCAGGTGGACAGTGCTGACTGATAACGGGATTTTCACTGACAGAGGTGAGAGCAAGCGACTAAGGCAAGTGGCATTGCACTTTGGTAGGCGCCGCATTTCTTGAATACTCCTATTTTAGATTTTTTGTGCTGGTTGTTCTTTACAAAATATTGGTTTGATAAAGACAGAGGGGTTACAATTATTAAGCCTTCTGCTTCCCCGTCCCATACATCTTCCTCGGCCGGGCTTCAACCCACCTCCAAGTTCAAACCCGTTTAGAGGTACTTGTATTTACAAGCGGCAGTATGATTTCAAAAGGATGGGGGAAAACGATTTAATGTTTGGAAAAACTTTTCGCTCATAACGCGAAATCAAGCGCGAAGCACGAGTTTTGCGGGTCGGTCCTTAGACCCAAGGGCCATTCATAGGGCCCTTGAAGGGTGAGTCCAGAGGCCGAGCCTGGGATGAAGTCTCCGGTTACTGAGTACAGGAGACTTCACCTGGAACTGCATGGGCGTCCGCAAGTATGGGCAAGGGGGACACTTGCACTTGCCCCCATCCCCCCGGAAAATCAAAAATTTGAAAAAACGTATAAAAAATAAAGCAAAAACCCGAACAAAACGCGTTTTCCAAGTTTCTAGGCGAAAAATAGGCTTTAGAAATGCCATTTCCGACGATCTGGGATGCATTTTGGGCTGAAATTTTCGCATGCTTTGTGTCAATTCATGGTGACTTGGAGGTTTTGCCCCTCCCTAGAAATTTTGCCCCCTGACTTTTTTCTGCCGACGCCCATGCCCGGAGGCTCTGAGTTTTAGCATATCTCTGGCTGACAAATTGAGTCTCATTTGGCTTTAAAAGATATGGTTACATGGCACTGTGTAGGTACCCTGTTCCGTAGAGACAATGCCTTCCTGGGCCCGGGTCCAGGGGCGAAGTCTCGGAATCGCTGACATTGTATCATATCTTTTGGTGGAAAAATTAAGTTTCAGGATAGGCACATTTTGTTCAGAATCATGAGGGTTTCTGGGGGCGAAGACTCTGACTGGGAGACGCTCCCTTGCGTCTTGGTGTCGCCACTGCACAAACGCAAGCTCAACATTTAGTTACACAGATTTACTTTTCATCACATAACAATCTACTCACTCTTGTTCAGCAATAAACTCTTACGATCTTTAAAAGGTCAAAGTTTAGGTTTAAAGGAGAATGGCAGTCACCCCCACTTGAGGTAGTGTATTAGATTGCCCTGCTTCATGATTGGCTCTTTGAGAGTCATGTGAGGATATTTTTCCTCCTCAAACATAAAATTTACTGCTTGGTTAACCTTGAATATGCAATATTGAAGTCCAACAATATTATGAAAGATACTTGGAAGTCTGGAAGAGAAAAAAAAGAAAATTGTATTGTGTGGTTCTGAACTGAATTGAATGAACTACAGAGGACATTTAATCTGTTTGAAAAAAAAAAAAACTCGATCGGGACAAAGTCCTAGTTCCCACCCAAAAACCAGGGCTGTCAAAAACTCAAAAGTAAAACTATCTGCAGTGAAAATACAAGGCAATATACAACACACTACCAATACACTTTTTACAAGGACCAGGGTCATACTACTCCGCAGGACAGACTGTATTTTGTCTGCTCCTCAGCTTCCAAAATCCCTGTATTTGACTGAACAAGGAATATAACGTACAGCCTGCTACGCAGGTAAGGGTCATACTGACGACAGTCATGCAGTCGCGTACGCAGGATTTTTCGAAGGGGCCATGCAGGGTGCTGAAGGATCGCTGCCTTAGGGATGGGTCTAAGGGGAGGGGCACACTTGAAAATTTTTGAAAATTTGATTGTCGTTACAAGTAAAATTTGCTACAGAATTGTAGGAAGCAAAAAGGCAATCTGTGATCGTCAGCCTGGGGGAAGGGTCTTAGGGGAGGGTGTGTCCGCTTCCCCTTTGGAGACTTTTGGAAAATTTGGTGTCCTTACATGCAACCTGGTGCTAAGTATGCTGCCTTCTGAAGTAAAATTTGGAGTGTTACAAAGTGTGCGCATTTTTAGAACTAATAAAAATTGGCATAAGTCAGGATCCTGGGGAGTCTGGACAATCCCACCCCTTTGATGTTTTGAGAAATCAGGTGTCCAGGCTGAGGCTACATGCAATCTAGTGCCACATACTATGCTACACTTGAAGTAAAATTTTCGTTACTAAATTACGTATTTTATAATCTAAAAAATGACATCCGTGAGGGGCCATGGCCTAATCCCCCTGCTTTCGCCACTGCCGAGAGTGACACATAGCGCTGATAGGAATCTCCAGGACCAACCGCGAAGGCTATCGCTGAGTATAACATGCAGTGCGTATTGTGCCGTAGTTTGTATAAACTCACTGGTTCAGTATCGGACATAGGATGGCGAGGAGATATTTTACGTGCCACTTTCCAAAGAGTTCAGTGTTTGCATAATTTGTTCTGTCCTTTATTGGCAGGAGAGTTTTCAAACGTAAAAGGTGGGGAAGGGGAGACTGCAAACAAAAGTAGAAGCAGTAGAAGCTGTATTTGATGTAGTGAGTAAATCACAGTTACGTAGTACATTCACCAAGGCCATAGGTTATAATCAGGCTTTTCACGACACTAAGCGGTCACGACTGAAGAAGTCTCTGGCTTATGAAACTTGAATTGCTGGAACTGATATTTCATCAATAAATTACATCTTTGTCTTCAGCTTCTGGAGCGTATAGGCCTACAGTAACAGGTGACAGTAAGTTCATGCCCGTGGTCCACATTGAAGCAGTACAGTATTTACACTTGAGGCTATATACCGTAAAGATTGTTGAAAGACATTGCAGGCAGTCGTGGTCACGGTGACTCCAAGCTTAAGACGGCATAGCTATATTTGTAGGTAGAACTATTCGACGTAGTTTTCACCCTTTGTCGCTCACTAGTGGCCTAGGCTACAATGCCCCCTGAAATTCCTGAATGTACCTAGGCCTATAATTTACACGAAGTTACTCATAAGTCATGGCCATAGTATTAATTTCAGCCTACCTCTTATTGGCATGCCAGGTTTAGTCGATCAGGTTTGTTGGGTTTTGTTGAGCTTTGTTGA
Organism: Holothuria scabra; assembly: GCA_037179385.1. Classification (NCBI taxonomy): domain Eukaryota; kingdom Metazoa; phylum Echinodermata; class Holothuroidea; order Aspidochirotida; family Holothuriidae; genus Holothuria; species Holothuria scabra. The sequence continues at coordinate 8,412,475 of CM074193.1, forward strand.
TATTTTGTTTGGATTTTTCATGTGTTTAAACTTGTCTTGCCAGGTACCTGACACCAATTACCTTACTGTGTTACCTGACTGGAGTTAACTCGTGTCTGTCCGAGTATACTTGTTTAAACCAGGCCCGTAGCCAGAGAGTTCAGCCTGGAGGGGCTGGAAATTGTGCAAGAGGGAGGGGTCAAACAATTGGTACACTATCCAAGCGGAGCGCCACCATCAGTTGGTGCGTAGCGTACAATGAAATTTTTGACGCCTAAAAACACTCCAGATAACCGGAAATAACACTTCCCAGACTCAAATGTGACATCTGAACATCATATCTGGAAGGGATTTCATGTATTAAAACCATGTGTCAAATCAAATCATTTAATAAGAAAATTTAGCCGAGAAGGGTAGTGAGTTCATGTTGAGAGTAACACTAGTTCATAGTATATTATGAAAGGGGAGCGGGTGTGAGTTTTCCGGAGTGTTCCGGAAGGCTGCTTTAGAGTACGGAGTATGAGCTGCAGTACAATTGAAAAGAGGGTGCATGGAACTAATTGCAGTGCAGCGTCAAAACAATGATTTCAATGCAAGGTAGCATGGAACAGCTCAATTTCCTGAAGTTGGTATGCAATTTAGGTCAGACGTTAAAGATGGAGTGTCGTCATGAAATAAATTCTCAAAACACAAGCCTTCGATAACCTTTCCACGGATTACATCTCGACAGCGTGACTTTATAATTAATATCTGGAATATGAATATTTCAAATTTTAGTTATGAGGTCACATGGTCGTGACGTAATCCGTGGGAAGGTTACCGAAGGGTTGCGTATTGAGAATTCTATTTCATGGCGACACTCCATCTTTAACCTGAGCATCACATGACATGAGGTGTGGCAGCTTATGATGACCGTACTGGAATTGAATTCTTTTCAGAAAAAAAGATAATAAAGGCCTAGACCTATGTAATTATGAAATTCTAGTACATTTCACATTTAATAGGAGAGCATGATAATTTGTGGCTTGAATTTTCTAGGGGGGGGGGGGGCAAAATATGTGGAGGGGGTGGCGCCCCCTTTCGCCCCCCTTGACTACGGGCGTGGTTTAAACCCGACACCAATTATTCCCTATTACTTGACTGGAAATCTAGTTAGCAGGTCTTGTCTGGTAGACCTACCCACTAAAACCTGACACCGGTTCCCTGTTATTTAACCGGAATTTTCAGCATGCCTGGGATGCATCATACTAGTAACATTTTACGTTTTTCATCACGTTGTTTACTGGTAATTCTGTTTACGCTTAATCCCTACATTCTGGGGATTAAGTCCCTTGACATGCGAGGATAATGTTGCGGACGGTATCCTGTCGTCACTTCGTTATCTTCTTTCATTACACTATTCCAGTCTAGCCTACAGCTGAGTCTAGCCCACAATAAATTTAGCATAGCCTAGAACACTTTCACAAACACGAATTCCCTTGGTAAAATCTGTCCACCTGTTTACGTACGCCAGTTTAATAACTTGGCATGGAAAGATTGTTTGCTGGTAAGGGACATACTTCATCTGGAAAATAGTCCCGTTAGGGTTTTGCATGCTTTTTCTGATAAGATACAAATATTTGAAATAAGATGACTGTTACAAATTGAGAACGTGTAAACATTTTCTCTCATTGTTTTAATCTCACACATAAAGTAAACACAACCCTTGCCTGGCTTGCATGCAGTAGCCTATATACCGTGAATTACCTACCGAGGTTATGAAATTCACATGCATCTACGGATCGTCGACCCAACTTTATATATTCTATGGGCCTATACGTCAGTTTATGTTTCAGGTGTCACTAGGGCAAGGCATATGCTGGATAGGTTGTACGGAATTCTAAAATACTCCGACTAGCCCAGCAGAAAGTTATAAGAAACCTAGAATTACCTCATCTCTCTAAATAGGTCTAGAAATAGGTTACGTGCAGTATGCATGCATTTTATTTTATATGTGCATACCCTTGACACCATTAAACGTATTTCTGTACAATATAATGCCTAAATCTTGGCAAGTCCACTGTTAGTTACTTAGTTGAGATTCACTAAACTACACAACAGAGAAGTTGTTGTGTTAGCTAGATCATAACAGAAAGTACAATTCAAAACTATTTGAAATACGGCTCAATTTCAAGTTTTGCTTCCAATGCGGTGGACAGAGGTTCAGATCCTCCGTCTCATTCAGTTGCCTCAATTACAACAGAGATTGAATACCACTGGCTTATTCTACACATTGGCTTTTCACCCTAAGTGTATTCTCTTGGAGAAGTAAACTTCTTAATTGTGGAATTATCTAGTTGATTATCATCAAAGTCAAAAGGTGCAGGGCAGCTGATATTTTTTAAAATGTCCTGATTACATATTAAAGTTGGACTTTAATGCCCATCCAGATAATTTTGTATACAATTTAACAAGGATTGCATCTGCACAAGGAAGGAAGAGTTCAAGCCATGGAGGCCTAGGAATAGCCTAAGTTAGTTCGGAAAATTGGAATATGGAATTGCCTTGTATAACTGCGAACGTTCTTCTCTCACCTTAAAGGTCAAGAGCAGTCCTCCCAAACTTACTTTGAAGAAAAAGCTAAATATCACCATTTTGGGGTTATTTCTCTTCTAAGTTGCTTTCCTTACATTTTATAACTTACTATTGCATACTGAAGGTAAATCAAGCAGTTATTCCAAGTAAATTCACATTTGAAGAGAAAAAATGTTGTCACATGACTCTCAACAGTCAGTCATGAAACAGTATGGTCTACAACTACGTTCAAGTTAGGGTGACTGCTCTTGCCCTTTAACATGTGTCAAATATTTTCAGTTCTCTCAAACTATCAAAACCCCCAACGATTCGACATGCTTCGCTAGACTGTCTTCTCCTTTCCGTTCTGTCACTACTGGGTCAGCTTCGCAACTTCGGGTCGCTTGCAATTAAATTTCTTGTAAAATGTCGGCATTCTTTTGTAGACTGTACTTCATTAGCATTATCATTTACCAATTTTTTTTCCCAGGGAAAGTTATAGAATACTCAGTTGGTTGGCTGGTTTCCGTGCATCACCACTTAAGGTTTCATGAAACAGCCCCCTTGAGTTCTAGACTGACACGAATAACGTGATGACAGGGATACATGATTTTGAACTCGGCGTACTTCTACCACAATTTTTTTCAACATTTAATAATAATAATAATAATAATAATAATAATAATAATAATAATAATAATAATAATAATAATAATAATAATAATAATAATAATAATAATAATAATAATAATAATAATAATAATAATAATAATAATAATAATAATAATAATAATAATAATAATAATAATAATAATAATAATAATAATAATAATAATAATAATAATAATAATAATAATAATAATAATAATAATAATAATAATAATAATAATTATAATAATAATAATAATGATAAAAATAATTAAAATAATAAAAATAATGATAATAATAATAATACACAGTTCTTATAAAGCGCAAAACACACTGAAGTCCCTTTGCGCTGAGAAAAGAAAAGATGAAAGTCATAGACAGGAGAAAAGGTAAGATTTAAGTAAGGTCTTAAAATTTGCGAGTGTTCTTGCTTCTTTAACTGTAACAGGGAGGTCATTCCAGAGACAAGCAGCAGAGTATTGGAAAGAACGGCAACCGTAATAATTAGTACAAACTGGAGGAGAGGAGAGTAGCATTTTGGAACTGGAGCGAAGGCAGCGGGTAGGAGTGTAATTTTGGACGAGATCTTGTAGGTAAACAGGTGCAGAATTGTGTAAACACTTAAATGTCAGCAAGAGGACTTTGTATTTAATCCGATCAGCAACGGGAAGCCAGTGAAGGCTAAGGAGGACTGGAGTTATATGATCGTTTGGTTTTGTAAGTGTAACTAATCTAGCAGCTGAGTTCTGTACCTGTTCTCTTTATCGTGAAGAAAGTCATTCAAAGTAAAAATACTTAAATAAGAAGACTGAAGACTGACTCTGCCATTAAATTTTCGCCCAAAGCTCCTTTCTGTATTGCAACAGGAGGTGGAAATCCTTCATCAAAAGAAAAGAAAAATTTCAGGGCGCTTCGTGCGCATGCGCACGCCTTTATCCCCACCGACACCGTCTATTGCATGCTTGACGACCATCAGATTGTCGCAAATAGCGGTTATCGCAAGGGTGTCACTAATGACTATAAACATAAACCTCCGCTCTTGCACCTCCCCCATAATTGAGTTCCTAATACTCGACTGCCTTTCGTGAATAAGTCCCCCACCCCTCCAGATTGAAACCTTGCGTTGCTGATGATGGAAAAGTTTGGCTCTCTCCCTTAGTTGTTCTCATACATGATATATGTATCTGAAGGGAGACATGCCTAAATTTGTTAAGGCAATGTCAAATTTAATTTTTCACTCTAAAAAGATCCTTCTGCAGAGGGGTTCTCAATAGAAAATCCTTCAACAATTGATTCGATTCCGTCAATCGGTTGAAGAAGGTGGAGAATTCTAAAACAGCAGAAAATTCCCTTTATAAGACCATTTGTCCAAATAACATTCACAAAGGGGTTTTGATGAATTCCAAATGGTTCTTCAGGGTTTTCAAAAGGGTTTCAATTGGTTTATGCAAAGGGTAATTTTATAATTCTCTTGAATTCTCTAGGTATTCCAGGTATTCCAAAGGGTACAATTTGAAACCCTTGGGGTCCAAAGGGTAATACCCCAAAGGCTTCCAAAGAGAATTTTCAGCTGGGAGCCATTTCTGAAACTAATCCTTTTCAGGTTTGATTAGATTACCTGTTCAGTGCCTTTCTGATAAGATTTGTCTTCAATTTGAAAAGATATTTTTAGAATGATTCAAACAGGGAGCGGGGAGGGGCGCTACATTCCCCTGCCCGTTGGCTAAAAGTTTACATCCTGTAATTAGGCACCATAGATGCAGTTGACTCCCAACAATACGCCGTTTGCTTCACACCAGGGAATTGTTCACACGTATATTTTTCAAATTGGTTAGAAACTGTGGGCCGTAAAGCTCTCTCTAACTAACCTTTTAGTGCGAACCACACACCTAGAAGTGAACCGTGGAGCTGGTATTCCAACCAACATGCTAAGGTTAACTGCCTCTTAACTGCCATAAATAGGTCTTTTTGCCACATTTTAATTGGGGAGATATTCAGTTAAGTGTATTAACTTGCCTTTTATGCATCGTACTTTGTACTTCGTAATAAAACAATTAAAGCTTCAATTGATTCTTAGCCTATACTGGATTGCTTAAGTGATGTATACTAAAGAAAATAAAATGTAATAAAATTGTAAGGTTAAAAATAAGGGTACGGTTGGTACATCTATTAAACGGTACCATTCTGCTGAGCAATCGGTGACTTTTGTGTGGTATAAAGAACACATAAACACCTTAGCATACTAAACGCCTAAGCATGTTCAGCGCGAACAAGTAGTCACGTGAGTAGGTGCTATCTTTCCAAGACCATATCACATCGTCTCTGTTTGAAGCTGTATGGAAAATTAAACCAGGTAAAAAGGAACATAAACATCCCAGTACATCAAAGGGGGTATGGGGTGTAACTAATACCTGAGTTTGTTACATGATATGTGACCTCAAATTAGCTATGCTTTCATTGTATTCACACTGCGGGAAAAGCAATTAACACATGCTGACTAAACTGCTGGCTAACCAAAAATGTTACGTAACTTTTTGTGTATTGAAACACATCTTCTACGGTCAATCAATAAATCAGATATGAAACTTGACTTAATCAAGTATGCATGTAGTGGGCTTCTTTTTCTCCCTGAAGCGAAAAGAGTTAATCAGGCAGAAATGAAAGATGTAACAAAAAGTAAGAGGAACATTTCATCATTTCATCATGTAAACGATATTTTTATTTTTATTTTCGTTGCGCAATAAGACTCAAATTTCAGTGTATTTACTGAGCAGTGACATTATCTCTAAGCTGGCATATAACTTCTTCTGCTCCCCCTTTTGAAAGCAACATCCAATTTTTACCCAAAATGTCGTAAATCGGGCCCGTTATTTAGATAAGTAGCCGATTGGGCTATACCTGTGTGGGAAATGCTTTTTCTAAAGTCCTCCCGACCCTCTGGCAAAGGGCCGTTCGGCGAAACCAAACTTGATACTGCTTCCCGAAGAAGCTATTACGTCCACTGAAGGACAACACTTAACGACTAACCTCGCGGCCTTCAGACCATTTTCATCATTGGTCTGTCATGTATGGCTCCATTCTTGACTGGATGAATGCGGGAAATGCACGTGAGTTGATAGACCAGGTTTTACTTCATCATACTACAATTTGATTAGTCGATACATGCACCACCCTTCCTAGCCTCCAAAAATAACAAATATATAAACACTGCCCTCTTTTTATTAGCAGAGTGAATTACTCTCAACTTACAAGCATGCAAGTGCACTTCCTGGTTACAAGTATTTATCAAAGTTGCAGACATAGGAGCATTTGGTAGATCCTCAACTGTTAACCGAATTTAGCTGTTTTGAATAAAATCGATCAGCACTTAGAGGTAAGAGCAGTCATTGTGAGAGTACTACGGAAAGTTCACATGAGATTTTGTTGGTATATTATATTTAGTTAAATTTCGGCCCAACTGCTTTACTTCCATAATATTAACAAATTTAAGCTGTTTTGTGAGTTTAATGTGTTTTTTAAAAAAAACGAAGGTGGGTTAGTTGATACATGTTGAGTAGCCTTAGTTGATACGTACCGGTACCAACATGTGTTGCAGTACATGAGACCGGTCTCGAACCCTTGAGGTCTCGGAAATTTTTCTGGTGCCGCTTCGAGGTGGGACAAAAATTTGTCTCAAATTTTCTTTTGTTTTTATATAAAATGGATAATTGTTAGTAATAAAAACTGAAGTGTTTCGTAGAATGTAAGATACATAGACAACTTTATAATTTCTTTATATATTTTTTAAAGTGCGATGCTTGTTTCCCATTGTTATTTCATGATATAAATCGATAAACTTCATCTAACCTTATCGTACATTTTCAAACCTTATAAAAGTTTACTTATCAAAACCGTCAATTGCTTTGATAAACAGGCTCATCCAATCACTGAGGGAAACGAGCATTCATCCATCTATTAAGGCTAAATTTTCTCTGTTAAGTTGGCTCGACTTGAACTAATTGGTTGGTAACTGGGCCCTAAAACTCCATAAAACCTAACCCTAGTTGGTGAGTCGTTCTTCAGTTTGGTCAACGAGGTTAAAGCAGTTGAGTTGGTTCATGAAATTCCACAAATTTTTCCAAACCCGTGAAGTTTTCTTCACATACGTACCAATGACAAATGGTCAGCCTTAGACATTCCTCATTTCCTACAAACAAATTACAGTTTATGTGTGAGTAGGCAACGTTTCAATTCGGTTTTCAAAAATTCGTGACCAGACACTTTTTCAAATTGTGCACAAAACCGTTACAAGTCAGGACTTTACATTTTGGCTTTTTCTGTAACTATTGTATATAAAACCTGACTTTTTATTCTGTCTATAAGCATTGTGATGTGGCAGTGACCCTTTATCACTCTCATAAAGTAACTTATCGATATCAACTCAATGAACCCCACACACATACCGGTACCAGTGCTACACTGGACTATCACCCACTAGGTTACTCACTGCAGTCAGTAGCAGTCCGGTACCGCACTCACTGCATTGCCTGTTTACTGTGTGTGTTGAATTTCCTTAAGCAATTTAAGTTCTCAGTCTTCAGTGTCATCCATTTCTGGCTGTTACGGATTTTACTCCATCTGGATACTAATAATCCTTAATTTGGCAAAACTAAAAACAGGGTGAATAAATAAACCGGTTCTTTATCAAAATTTCTCAAGTTGTGTCTCTGCAGGTATGTTTTCAATACGCGTGTTCCTCAAATGCAATGAAGGCATTCTGTGGGCCTGCGAGTAGTCCATGTTCATGTTTGATCCAACGGAAAACTTGACACTATCTGTGTAGAGTTCTGCGACTCATTTTCTGTGCCTTGGACAAACTCACTTTCATGCAACAATCGGCATCAAATTCACAACACTAAACAATTGTAGCAATCGGCATCAAATTCACAACTCTTAACAATTGTAGCACTGACTGATTCCTATTTGATGAGTAGAACAACCTGGGTCGTACAGTATAGGGGCTGGGGGGGGGGGGGGGCCTGCCACCCTCATTGGCAAAGACCTTGTTGAATCCAGCAGACTTAGGTGCCACATCCTATGCAACGTCGGTGCCATTTCCTATGCAGTATTGTTGGCCTCGGTCCCGTGCTCTTATTCAGTCTCCGGTCTTGCTTTCGACACCCTCTGGTCGTGGTTTGTGTCTCGGGTTGCGGATATGCTTGTCACAATTGCAACAATGGTATGAACCATGGAAGTACCTTCGAGGTAGTACTTCCATGTCTCAACTAACCTCTAGCTGTTACGAACCCTTGGCTTACCCTCGTGTATGAACTTACTTCGTACGGAACAGGTGAATGTCTATTTTCTTGGAAACTGTAATTTTCTGGCCTTTGAGCTAGCTGCAAAAGCACAGACGAATCCGGACAGCAAGTGAGGGTCTGATTTCCGTCGGCCATAGCTGGGGTCTATCACCTGATCACCTTACAGTCTCTCAAATTCCTCGCTTACCTGTATCATGGATAGTTGTGCGCTAAATTGGATCTTAATTCCTTCAATTTCACTGAATATAAGGATTCAAATTTCCTGTAGACAATGAGTGAAGAAGATTTAAGATTGATGGACCCCACAGTCACTAAACACAAGCTTTGATCGGATTCGTCCATACATGACGACATTTCTCTCATGCCTCATATCTTCTCATTGAAAGCAACATTTTTTTCTGAAAATAGGTCTGTATTCAGGAAAGACGGTAGCTCTACACATTTCATCACACTTTTGGCGTTTCTATTTATCTCCTATAAATTTGGGAACTTTTCAACTTAAAATGATGAAACCTAAAAATTGAAAGATGAAAAGATATACCAACGTATTCTTTTGCACTTTAGACCTTAGGCTGTTTGTTTTTATTTTTATAATATCAGTATAGTCTCAACATTCCTTTTACGAATTACCTTCAACGACTAAACCGTTTGTGAGCCTATATTAGGCTGTCGCTAGAAATTTGTCGATGACATGAACAAATGTCTTGTTGAATTTTAATCTCATTTTAATGGATGAATTTTGGAAGCATTACCTATGGTAGAATAGCGAACATATTTTGCCGTATATTGTGATGAATATAAAAAACCAAGGAAAAAAATTCTGTACGTTTTCCGCTGGACAACGGATACAAACTGCTACTACCATGAAACTGAAAAAAAAAAAAACATCAACAGTCTGGAGAACAGCTTCAGACCATTCAGATAATACTGAGGCCCTCTTGATATAGAATCGCAGTCAAGACACAGGTTCTCAAGCCCGGAATCTGATGTCCTAGGTCCTCAGATTCAGTAAGGGCGCTTCTAAGCTTACCGACGTTATAAAAAAGTCAAATAGGTCAATAAGGGGGGGGGGGGCTTTTGATCTCCTATTAATTGTACCAGTAACATACTTGTATCAGGGAGGTGTTATTAATCACACCTCCCTGCTTGTATGAACTAAACCATTTCGTGTATCAACAGATCCTTCCCAGGTGCATCGACTAACCAAATCGGTAAGGTTAGATGATACGTTGGACAACCATTTTTTGTTGGTTAGGTTTTCGACAATTGGTTTAAGTCGGGCCGGCCACGGTTTTTTCAGCTGTTGCTCATCGGTATGTTTTCCCTACTCCATTGTTTGTTTGACCGCATGTTTGGTCTAGCGGTAAAAGCATCCGCCTCTCACGCGGAAGGTCCGCTTTCGATTTCCGGGTCGAGTCATACCAAAGACTTTAAAACATGGAACCTATATTTGTGCGTGATGCTCCGCATAAGCAACGGAGTAGGAAAAACAAGCCTGTGAGCCAAAACTGGAAAAAAGCCATAGCGGGTTGACTTGAACCAATTGGTTGGAAATTGGGCCGTAAAACTCCATTTAACTCTAACTTTCTGGTTATGCTGAGCATATGGCAATTGGTTCCATTTTTTAGGTCTTTGGTAGTATGATCCACGCATAGTCGAATTCCATACACACAAGTTTGATTTTTTTTATAGGCATACCTAGTACAATACTGAGGTCGATAGGGCGGTCTCTACAGCCTAACAAAAGATTATGATGTCTCTTGTGACGATTCATGAATCATGTCCAGTCTGCATAGGTCTCCATCAGCGGGGGGGGGGGGGATTCCCCTACCCCACCTCTGTATGAAGTCGGGGGAAACAACCCAGTCGGGGGAATTTACACGGGAGCAATTCCCTTTGAATTGATCTCCACCTCCATATCAGTCGGGGGATGGACATACTTCCCCCACCTCAAAAAACCTGCGCACGCCATTGGTCTTCATCGTGGTAGCCCAACGTCCACCATAACAGACAATTGTATCAACTAAATTGCCTCTTCCCCTTCCTGTTCAAAATCGAACTTGGGAACAAGTTCCCATGTTTTCTGCATGTACAGGGACAGATAGAGTCGAAAAGGCCTACAACTCAGTGGTAGGCTTCTTCCAAGCGAATGACTTGACACTCCCTCAGAAATTTTGATAGGTACCTTTACACACTAAACACAGACCGTTCTTATAGGTTCATGCAAGTTTTGCGTATTACTAATCGAAGCCTAAAACTTAGCTTCGATTGATTTGCTCAGTGTGTCACTAAGTTTGTGCCTTCTCTTCTGGCTCGGTTTTTACATATGAACAGTTTCATTCAGTTCCAATGTTCTGCCCAAAGGATGACGTCGTGTGTCGTCAATCACTGAATTATAAGGTGCGTTCGATTTAGCGGCTCGAGCCGGCTCAAATGGCTCAGCCAAAGATCGATCTTTCTGAAAAGTGATCTTAACGTCATCAAAACGTCACAACTTGAGCCGGCCAAAACGACCAGCCCTCCGAGGTGGTCTAGTTGAGCCGATGACGTATTTTACGTCAGATTTCAGCCTGTCAAGAAACTAGTTGAGCCAGTTGAGCCGGCTCGAGCCGCCAAATCGAACGCACCTATAGGTCCGTTCGACTGGGCGACTCGAGCCTTGGCTCGAGACACTTTGACGTCAACAGTTTCGGCTTATACGCATGCGTGTTGAGCCGGTGACTGCGAATGGTAGCTCGAGTCGAAATCGGCTGGCTTGCTTTGCACGTGCCTGTTAGTTTACATCAAGTACAGACTTACATGATGAATTAGCCTTGACATCTACGAGATGCATGCTTAAAGAAGGTTTAAAACAATTGTGATTCCACACAGGCCCATCCTCTACTCATCTCCAGTTTCTTTTCATTAGGCGGTTTTTGTTGAGATAGAGAAGTCTTCTGTGTTCACAATTGTGCCACACATAGCTTACCGTGCTTGCTACTATACGATAACCTACATGTTAGATTCCATTCTAGTAAACAGCTGACCAGTTACAGATATTAGTCTACGTATCAAAAGGGTTACTACTTCACAGTTGTCCGCTCTTAATAAATGGACATCAGCTAGATCATAAAACTCTTCAAATTGGTGGTAATTGTGATAGGCCTACATATTACGGTATTACATCTTACTATGCGCTGAATGGGCTGTCACTAATCGCAACACATGTGGCACTTCGGACAAGAGCAACATGTACAGTACTGGCCTACGACTGCAATTTCTTAGAACTGTTCCGCACGGGTCTTTGTGGAGAACTGTTCCTTGGCCTGTTTCAAAATTGCAGCTATCATTTTCCACGAACATAGTTCTACTGTGTGCATCAACTGTATACACGACGAATGTGATTTTAACGTATTGTGTGACGCAAATTACGTCACTGGCTCAACTGGCCGACCTCTGGAGGCCGGCCACTTTGGCCGGGTCGAGATGTGACGTTTCAGTGACGTTTTTTACAGTCGAATGACAACTCGAGTCACTCGAGTCGCCCAGTCGAACGCACCTATACACGAATTCGGGCAGTAAGTGATGGTCTGATTTCAATCGGCCATAGCTGGGGTCCATCACCTTTAAATCTTTCGATTTCCTTGCTTATCTCTATCATGGATGGTTGTACATTAATTTGTATCTTAAATTCTCCAAGTTCACTAAATATGAGGGTTTGAAATTCAGGTAAACAATAAATAAAGACGGTTTTACGCTGATGGACCCCACCAATGGCGGCCTATAGTCACTAAAAAGTGCTAATCGGATTCGTTACTGCACCAGGTCTACAGAGTTTATGCATTGACGTCACTGCCTTGCGCGTCTTGCTATTTTTCCACCCAGGCGTCCATTGTACAACATTTGTTACGAAGGAGCTGTAGTGCGCGCATATTGGTAACACATGTATTGCGCATGAGTTGTTCCATCTAGTGTGCACGGAGGAATGTATTGAACTCGTTTTTAAAATGTCCCCATGCTGGGATCTCGTCGCAATAGAATTTTGTGGAACGCATCCATAGTTATGCGTGCAGATCACTGAATGAAACTGTTCATATGTAAAAACCTAATTAGAGTGTTAATTGACTAGAGACCAAGGTCAAAATGGCGGAACTTCCATGCATGGAGGCAAAAGTAAGGTCCAAGTTGGCATTTTCTCAAACAACCATTCGTTTGTTTCTTGAGTATACTTTTGGTGACATACATGCCACTCATCCGTTTTGCCCGTGTATCGGCTTTGCTCGCGTATGATGTGCACAAATTCAGAGCCGATTCAGAGGTATCGCTCTTCATATGCCAAAAGAATTGCGCTCTCTCTTACGAGCACGTACACTACTATGTGTTGCGCGTCGACGCCCTGTGTATTTAACACAACTTTTAGTGTACACACACGCGTGTGCGTCCTTAACGAAACAAAATACGCGTGTGGATGAAATATGACGTACGAGCTCAAGTGTGCGTGCTGTATATAAGTCATATCGTACAGGGCGCATACAACTCAACTATCACGAGTAGTCGCGTTAGCGTTCAAATAAACGCTGTGCACGTACGTTTGTTGTTTTTTAAACGGTTAGCATTTTGGAAACACTTTGCCTCGCACTTGTTGTTTTAGAAGACCGTGACAAGCTTAAGGTGTATACGTAATCGTTTAGCATCACAGACTGGACGCGCTTCCGCTACAGATGTGTACACACCGGTCACATCACACCGCACACTGTGCAGTGCGTTCAGCACAAAACCACGTGTACCTTGGCGTGATTGTCCTCCAGCACGGCGGATCTGTGATGTAATTGCAAAGCCTCTTTATGTCCTATGAAGATTGGTGATTCAAACGGCTGATTGGTCAACTAATCGGATACGCGTGAGTTCTGTACACGCGTGTGGCAAATGCCACTGCGTACAGTCTGCAGAACACCTTTCTCATATGTCTACCCAAAGTTCAGTGTTGCGACCACGCGAGTCATTTTTATTCCTAAAAAAGACGTCGGAGTGTCTTTAATACATAAGGAATATGGATGTTCCTTTTTAGTTATACGCAGATCACCGCTAAGGTCTCATTACTTTCCTGTCCTCGGAAGGAACATGCACTCCACAAAATGTTCTAAAGCTGGCATAATTATAGGTCAGTATCCTACTCTGTGTTAGTTCAAGTCTTCTCACTTCAGTCACATGCGAATTGACAAATAAAACCTGTAGCTTACGTACTATACACGGTAAAGTCTAGTAACGCACTACAGTGTTTGATTTTGATGTAGTAGCAAACACAGTAACGAACAACTAAACAAGGTAGGAATTACCTGGTAGTAGCGAAAAAAGTCAAAATGATAAAAATAATTACTAGACGGCTCGCATTTACGAGCAAATGCAGATCGAGGCCTCTGAAGATTGTATGGATGAAATCAGAAAAGAGAAGAAACAGAAAATACTAGCACCGTTTGAATTTAAGTATCGATCAAATAATAGGCCTAAAAGTGTACAGCTTGCCACGCCCACTTTTCAAGGCAAAACTGCTTTGCCGCCAATTCAACTGTATTCAGTGGGTTGAAGAATTTCTCAAGCAGGCCAAAGGGTGGCGGAGCTAGGGATTTCGGTCAAAGGGGGCGAAAATTGTCTGCAGGGACGCTTCGAAGGAGTAAATACCCTGAGCCTCGGTGCCACCGAAGTCACGGCTTTTCAGACTTTCCATTTGATTTGCCGCACCTGGTAGAATACTACTTTGACATTTCTCCTTAGCAAGTTTTTCTATCAAAACATGTTTAAATTTTCTATCCATGGGCCTCCACAGAAGAAAATTCTTGGGGAGAGGGCACAATTTTTTTTAGGGGGAAAAGCTCGCTGGAAATGCATTTCCAAAGCCTATTTACCGCATATAAATAGGGAGAACATTGAGTGAACCGTTAAGAAGTATTGAAGGTAATTTTTCTTCGTCTTTTTCTTTATGTTTTCTTCGTTTTTGCAGGTTTTTATTTTCCAGGGGAGGGCAAGTTCCCCCCTCCTTGCCCCTACCTGCGGACGCCCAAGTTTTTATCCCTTTCTTTCACATTTTAATATGAAGGCAGTCATTATATTTTGTATGTTATTGTCAGGTCTCGATTTAAAACTGTAATATGACAATAGGCTACTTTGTAAAGATGAAGATTAAACCTGCTAGAGCTAAATAGCAAACAATCTCACAGAGGGAAACAGTTATGGAAATTAATCACCGTAGTAAATAAAAGTAGCCTAAACTTAAGCTTATTTAATTTTCTGGCTTTTGAGACCACGAAAGTACAGAAATAAGCTTTTCCATGGGATTATCGTGCAGTGTCAGAAATAGCCATTTATCATTAGAATGGTCACTTGAATAAAAGCAAAATGGAAACTGCTCATTAAAATTCTTAAACCATTAACACTATGATAACAGTTTTATTTTATTTTAACCTGAATTTTCTCTTCAAATGGTGTGAAAAATGTTGTGGAAGCTATTTTGGTATCTTATATTGTCTGTGTTGACAATTATCCCCGACAAAAATAGGGCAATTTGCGCTACAATTATTGTTGCGTCTTTTGCAACATCTTTAATTGGCCGGTGGGGGGGGGGGGGGTAATTTAATGTCAATCTGTGTATTTTGTAAGCTTATAATCACGCTTGGTGTGGAAGCATTGAACTTAACCCAGCGACAACTTTCATTACTGCGTATAAAGCGTGAAGATACGCTTCGGTAAAACCTATCCCTGTATTACAGAAGATTACCCTTTTCATCAGAATTAAAGGCAGATAGTACATTTACTGGTGGCTGTTTGATCATGTTGTTATCTGGGCCTTAAAACAACGCTATTAAATTATGTATTTTACCAGTAATGGTGCAAGAGGAAAGTATGTTAAAAACCTGTAAAGGGCGCCGACAGACGATTTTGGTCCGTCAGGAGGGGGGGGGGCCGAAGCCTTCCCGATCATATGGCAGTTCCGCCCCTGCTTCGAGTTCGAAGCATCGCATGTCACAGTGTTACACTAGCACAGTATAAGTTCGCCTTAGTTATAGTCAGCTCGTAGCAGTACGGGTTGGCGTTTTACGCTACTGAATCTTCGCGAATTTAGCAGTACAACACTGTTGCCCTGTTATAGTCTAGCCCAGGCAACTAGGTGCCAGCATTTATTATAACAGGAATCAGTCATTTCATCCAAGCTGTGTTTTAGTGTAAAACAGTTTATAGTTTATAGTCCCCGTCAGGACATTGGTTCATAATCGGGACAGACTCATTTGGAGGAGTAAACCAAATTAGAAACCGATTAAATTTTGAACTGTGGGTGTTTGATTCTTAATACAGTTGCAATTGTGTAAGGGTTCAAATTTATTTGTGAGTCAATCATTCATATGTGTTTTCAATGAGAATATAATGATTACAATTATCAATCACTCTCCCAGATACAGTTAATCCTACGTCTGAATTTCCTCTCTTGGTATTCACCAAATTGCGCCATCTAAAGTTGAAAAATTGAAAGCTCCTTTCCATGGAAGGGGCCCCTCCCATGCCCCCCTTCTGCTACTTCGTGGCCTCGTCTACAACAATTTCCTCACTCATATGCTCGATTTTCAAAACGCGACCCCTTGAATAAAGCTGCTAACGACCCTGCTGTGAGCAGACATTAGTTGGGTTCATCAGTCTTGAATCGCCCTTACATATCGTCTACATGAGTTTCAATCCTTCATAGTCAGTGAAATTGAAGGAATTAAAATACACTGTCGAGTACAACCATCCATGATAGGGGTAAGCAAGGAAATCGAAAGATTAAAAGGTGATGGACCCAAGTTATGGCCCACTGAAATCAGACCATGACTTGCTGTCCGGATTCGCCTATAGAATTTTTGCACTTCGATTAACTAACGTTAATCTGGAGTTTCCATTCAACGCATTGCCAACTTTTTTTAATAGTCCGACAACATTTATTTGAGTCAAGTTAACGAGGAGGAGCTGTATACGCGGTGTAGGCTACCATGGCTACATACTGCTAGTTTTATTAAGCATTGCCTATCCTGCTGGTTGCAGTCATTTTAATCGGAACAGGAGGCAAGAGTCGTCTTTATGCTCGCTAATGAATATCGTAACGTCATGCCTATCGCTCTATCTGATACAAATTGAGTGACCCAACTTTTTTTTATTCACAAAATTGCTTTGAACATTAAATACACAAACCAGAGAAAGGATAGCTGGTGAAATATCTTGTCTGAATTTTTTTCTTTTGATGTTATTGAATTTTTCGTCTCTTTTTTCTTTGATGAATTTGACAACGGCTAACTTTAGTCCCAACAGAGTAAATTTTGTGCAACTTCAAGGGTCATTTTTGCAACAGCTACGTTAGTTCGACTAAAGTATACCTCTCAATCTCAATCTACCGTGATTTCTGTACAACCTTAAATGCTAGGCCTACTTAGACTATACATAATTTATATCCAATCGTAATATGTAAATCTGTAAAATTGGGGGAACTATAGAAAAATTCGTTTGTAGACAAGTTGTCGTCTATTGAAGATCTAACGTTAGTTCAGCTGCTTTAGCTACCGATCGAGTTGACTAACGTTATTATTAAAGTAAACTTAGGAATATATCATAAATTAATCCTCAGTAAAGAGCTGTGGTAGTTCGATGAACTCACAAAACATAATCCGTACTATAACTGCTCAATTCAGCGTATGATCGGTGGTCGTTTTAACCGATAACATTAACTTTCCTCTAAGGACAAATTTTGGACCTAAAACGCTGATTTAGTGTATTCTTCTCTTACAGAAGCACCCAAACACGTTTTAATCACTGAAATCTGGGATGGGTCAAAAGTTTGGAATGAAATCAACATGACAGCTTTTTTTCACGCGGTAGAGTGTACTAAGACACTTTGTTTACATCAGTAGGCAAATGAGTGTGATTGCTGCGTCAGTGTAGACACATTACACAGGAAACTGACCGTAGGGAATCACACCAACGGCTAAAAACAAATGTTGTTAGTGACGTCACACTGTTATACGCTAGGCGCTCTAATGTAAACAAATATTGCGAACACTGCAGTTAATTTTCTGAAGATGCAAAGTTGATGAATTGGTTCAATATTAGGATCTTTTCGGAGGTTTCAAGTCATAGACCCTTTTCCAAATAATACTTACACAGGATTGTGGGACCATGGAGTTGTTATTACATCTGCCTGGTGGGACATCGTTTAAGTGCCCCCCGTTTTTGGTCACAGTAAAATGACATTGATAAACAGGTCAAATCCGTCCCACAATCCTTTGAAGTCGCAATCTGGAAAATGGTATTTCAAAAAAAAATTTGCAAAAGTCGTGCAAAATATGGAAAAGAGAACTTGGCAGTAGTAGTAGTCTAGGTCCTATCGTTGCTATACGAAGAAATTTCTTTTTGTTGTTGGCCGGTCGAAGTCCCACAAACATCAAATGAATTGAATAAGGGTATCGAGAACAATTACTTAACCGTCTGTTATTTGCTGGGGACTGGACATTACTTTAATTTGGTCTATTGCTTTGCCGAGTGCAGGCTCGGGACTCAGCGTGACACAAGTTCGACTTGTGCTAGATGCCCTCCTAGCCAGATATTAAAGGCTCTATTCTCTCACCCCAATCAGTATTAATTCTCCTAACCTGAAGCCCCTCCAACAATTGTCTGAAATTCATCCTCATCTAGACACAATCTCAGTTTATTGCTTCAAAGTGAGTATAGAAAAGCTCAATTTTTATAATCAAAACACTCTCAGTACCGTTCATGCTGTGCAATACAAGCTTTGGCACTCTGCATTGTTTGAATTAGCTGTCAATCAAAGAGCTGAGCCAATTGAGAGTTTCGGTACCCGGGTACGAAAACTGTAGTTTGGGGTGAGAGGTTTGGCCCTTTAAATTTGCGAGAACTTGACACATTGACGAGGTCTAGTATCTTCTGCATTTTGTCATTTTTGACGAGAAAGTAACAACTGCAAAACTCGTCAATTTGCATAAAACTGGTGCACTGGCGAAATTCAGCATTTCTTCTTAATGTCAATTTTCCGAATTTTGTCACGATCCCATCTCTGCATCTTGTCTTCATCTGATGCAAATCGTCAATGCAATGTCCTTTCTGCCTTTCTGTGCTTTGATCCAACTTGGCTTTCAGATTAAATGTTCCGAGCCTGGAATGCAGAATTTAGTTTTCAGTATTGCACTGTTTTCAATTTAGGAATAACACATAATGAAATGTCAAACGGGTTACAAACATTAAATTATTATTATTTTAATTTTCATAGGGCACACTCTCGCAGAGACCTTATGTACTAATGTAAAAAATGAAGTAAACAATGACATCCACAATTCCCACTTGAGTTTACTGGTTAAAACATATTGGCAGGAGTAAGCAAGTCACAAAAATTACCTGAGCGTTATTGTGTGATTTAGTCTGCAAACCCACTGGATTGATTTAGTTGAAAAGGATCAATGGTCACGGCCAATGCGATCAGGTGCGCGTCTCACGAAAGAAAACAAGACAGGACCATCCGTCTGACAATACCAACGTGTTAAGTATCACTCATTTTTGTGGTGTAGATGTTAGACTATAGTCAATGACCAACTGCTACTACCGTTTCTTAATAGCCTATATAGCGATTGAATACATCAATGCTTGTCATTTGATATTTTGCAGGATTTTTGATACTGTACGTAAGCTTAAAACACCAAACAGAAATCGATGATGAAGTTCGACGATATTCTTCATCAGATCGGGGAGTTTGGACCATATCAAATGAAAATTGTCTTTCTGGTTGCCCTAGCGATGCTCCCAGAGGCTCTAAATTCAATGATAGCAGTGTTTGCAACCGCAAACATGGACCATTGGTGCCAAGTAGAGGAATGGTCCGACTTAGTGCAAAATTGCAACAACAACCTAACCAATTTTGGTCAAACCGGAGAGTATATTGAGTGCGTCCATAAATACCGCGATTTTTCGATTCCAATTGAGAAAATCGTCGACGGTGAGCCTGTGTACGCCAAATGCCTCGCGTACGACCAAGAGTATCCGAGCGCGTCGCTTTCAGAAGGTTACTACATCGGGGATTCTCAGAATTCTACCAGAGGTTGTACCAACGGTTGGGTGTACGATAGAAGTCAGTACCGTTCCACTATCGTGAGCGAGGTAAGCTTTCTACACCGTACTTCGAACGCTTTAGAAGAAATATCATGATAAGTTAATAAAAAGGAAACATAGGTCACATGAGGAGGATGTTGCACTTATATCTTTGCGGTGTAGTCAAGATGAATAAAAAGTTTTCCATATTTACCTGAACAGTAGTTAGCCACTAGTTATTTCTGCTTTGCACATAGTTTTACATAAATTTAGGGTGAAAAGTTAAAAACGCACTTTCAGAAATGAGATGACCTGGCGACGTTGAGGTCATGATCCATGCATGCTAGCAGTCAGTTAAATTATCAATTACTTGAGAAAAGAGGGGCAGTACATGATTGCATCCGACTCGTCCCTAAGGTGCGTTTTTTATATATACGTATAGACTTCTAATTTATTTACTTTTTCTGCAACACAGTTTGATTTGGTGTGCGAAAAAAAGAAAATGGCAGCTTTGACACAGTCCATCTTTTACATTGGATACCTGGTTGGTTCGTGGGCTTGTGGTTTCCTTGCTGATGCGTAAGTTTTGTAACATGACGTCTTTACATTCGAACAAAGCATGCAATCGAGCCACACTTTAAACAAATCACAGAATTGTTCAAAGACGATGCTTTAAAAGTTTTACATTTTGGATATGAATCTACATTCATTACACTTTTATTACAGGGACTTTAAAGTGTGTGAGTGTGCTGGGGGAAGGGGCTAAAATCAACGGCGTAGACAGGGGAGATCGGGTCAGTCAATATTCAGATAAGAGAATGAAAATACTTATTGCCTCCTGCACCATCGAACCTGATCTCTTTAGCCCTAGAGAAATTTAGGTACCTGGTGACACGATGAGTTACAATATGTATACATTTTCTTTTCTTCAGTATTGGCCGCTACTACACATTATTCATCGCAGTTTCTGTAGATTTTATAGCTGGAGTCATCCTTGCATTTTCGCCCTCTTACTGGGTTTTCTGTATTTTTCGTTTCCTGGTCGGTGTTTCTAACATATCCCTTTATCTGATGGCCTTTGTGATAGGTAAGAAGAAATAAATGAAAAATGCAGTGCCTTAAAATTGTAGAATTTATGAAATAACAATATTTTAATTTCCATCCCGTTATTTTTAAAGCCATTAAGATACCGTTGGATGTAACAGTAGGATGGCTAGAAAGTGAAAAATTTGTTATTGGCGCTGAACACCATGACCGAAATTGAGCTCATGAAAAATTACCAACATTTTTGCCCTTTTGTATTTTCCAGCTCGCGCTAAGGTGTGCGTATGAAAGAAAATATTGGCCGAAATGGCTTGCATCGCAGTTCTGCATTTTCTAAATGGGGAGAACTGAACAGGACTTTATCCATACAGCAATATCCTCCAAAACACTTGAAAATATTTTATTGATGACATATAATTCTTGTGGACACCAACATCTCGTAACCTTTCATTCTCTCTAACACTTATTAACTTACAAGACCTCCCACAAGTAAGTACACATTTAATAGCTCTCAGGACAGCTTGTCCAGTTTCTAGATACAGAGACCCCACAGACCAACACACAACCCGAAACCAAAATTTACTCAAAACCAGCTGACTACCACGCAAACCTTTTCCCACATCATGACATCCGAAGCAAACCTTCACTAGTATCCCATACAGTCAGGTCCTAAGAGTCCATCAGAAATTGATCTGACGAGGATAGCACCCAGCGCCACTTAAACGAACTCCAAACTCACTTTAGTAATAGAGGTTATGACCCATCAACTGTAAACGAGTAAATTAAGCAAGCTAAACAAATTTCTAGAAACCACCTTCTCACATACAAATCCAAACAGAAAAACAAACACCCCCGGACCCTTCCCATGTAAATCAAGAAAACGTTTGCTACACAAACACATTCATACCACGAATAAACCCAAAAGCACATGAACATACCAAGAATTGCACATAAAATCACACATTAATTGTAAAAACACCTGGGTAATCTACCTTACGACATGCACTCATTGCGGAAAAATATGAAGGCAAAACTGAAACAACCCTCTACACTCGATTCAGTAGCACTAGGTCAGAAAATAACAACTTTCATGAAAACACTCAGCAGTGGCGTCACAAAGGGGGGGGGGGGGTCAGGGAGGGGGGGTCAGGGAGGGGCAACTGCATCCCCTACATTTCCAGGGGGCGCAAAATATGGGTTTGCTTGAAAAAAAATTGTGGCCAAAAAAGGAGATTAATATTTGAGAGAAAGTGGAGGAAACAATAACTAGCAGCATTAGACGGGGCTGATAATCTCTGGCTGTTTAGAATTGGAACTGAATTTCTTTTGGTAATTTGGGCAATCGCCGCAACAAACTACTCCAAACAGGGAGGTGTAACTATCACACCTCCCTGCTCCAAACGGCACTACCTATGGATATTACTTCCAACCGATGACACTATAGCGCCGTAAGGCGCTATAGTGTCTTAGCTTTCAACCAAGAAATATTACTAGAATGCACCCTTACCCGAGCTGAATGACATCAAACACGGGCAATTGTTCAGCACGGGGG
This sequence comes from Holothuria scabra, assembly GCA_037179385.1. Classification (NCBI taxonomy): domain Eukaryota; kingdom Metazoa; phylum Echinodermata; class Holothuroidea; order Aspidochirotida; family Holothuriidae; genus Holothuria; species Holothuria scabra. Next base: position 8,434,642 of record CM074193.1, read on the forward strand.
CACACGTTGAGTCTTTTGCATCCCCTTCACCCACCTGTTGTGACGCCACTAACACTCAGGCAAAACGTCTCACTGAAACTTCGCATTTCAACTCGGCTCATCACTCACTAGGAAATGTTAATTACAGTGCTATAGAATGCTTTCACAAAAAATCGCGCGAGTTAAAAAGTGAAGAAAAAACAGAACCTCTTTTTCTTTTTTGTTTTGTGTCCCACCAGTCGCACTCATGTTTTCAAACAAACACTTTCGTCCGGCTTTGTTTTTGATATAATCATATGCCTCACGGGCTAAAAAAATACCATTGCTTGGAAGTTCCTCCGCTTAAAATATATGGAACAGTTCATCCACGGTGATTCAAACCTTCACAAAAATACAGTCACAATCCGTTGAATCTATTCGTTTCGTTCGCATCACTATGTTAAAAATATAGGGCGACAAACACACTATTTTTAAATATGGTAACTATGGTATAACAGTACTAATTTCACGGACTGGTGGAAATAAATGCAGCATGACCTTTAGAAAAGTGCAAACCAGCACCTTTCTTTCAAACCAGCACATTTCTTAAATACTTCTTTACTGCACTGGATCATCTGGTTGTCATAGCAACGAGTATATTAACATGTGCATAAAATTTAAATACACTGCCGACCTTGACAGTCATAAAAGACGCGTTCTGTACAGTATTTGAAGATACATTAAAGTCTGAGTTTTCTTACCCTAAACACTTCCAATACTCCTACCCTACTTATACCCCTGTCTCTCCCACAACTTTTAAAGCTCATCCTCACCCTTATACCGTGGCAATCTCAATTTCTTGCTTCAATATCAATATGAATAACCCCAAATTTGAATCAAAACACACCAATACAGTGTATGTTATGCACAATATGAGTTAGATTGTTCTTCATTATTAGAACTTGCTGTCAATCAAAGAGCTGTGCCAAGTGAAAATTTTTGTGGACTCGCTACAAAAATTGTAGTTTGATATGAGAGTTGACCGCCTTTACAAGCAGGAAGTTTCAAGGGACCTTACCGCTCACGTTTGCTCCCTGTTTAAAGGGAGTCATACCTCAGAATTTTTAGTTTTTGTAAAACCACTAAATAAAATTAAAGTCTCAAAGATTTTCATCAATTCTATCTTGAAAAACAGCTTTCTCTTTAGGAACTTTTTGTCCCTAAGTAGACATTGTTGAAATACTTGTATAACCTTGTCGCCCAGATTATGCACGACGAACTTCTGATTGAAAGATTACGTTTTCATTGCAACCCATGTACGGTAGTATTCTGGATGAGAGGTAAAGTTTCAAAGTTAGGTCGCTGTTATTTCCATTACGAATGCATAGCAATATTATTGTAGAAACCGGGATGGTCATACAGATTGTAGTCTTACAAGACATAGGAGTATTACAGAGATTGGCAGTCTATATTTCTCAGTGTTAGCATTACGTTGGTCCCACTTTTAATGTCATGCTAATAATTTATATTCGCGCCAACAGTCTTTTCAGATTTAAGAGCGCGCATGACAATTACAAGGAGAAAGTTTCTTTCTTTCTTTCTTTCTTTCTTTCTTTCTTTCTTTCTTTCTTTCTTTCTTTCTTTCTTTCTTTCTTTCTTTCTTTCTTTCTTTCTTTCTTTCTTTCTTTCTTTCTTTCTTTCTTTCTTTCTTTCTTTCTTTCTTTCTTTCTTTCTTTCTTTCTTTCTTTCTTTCTTTCTTTCTTTCTTTCTTTCTTTCTTTCTTTCTTTCTTTCTTTCTTTCTTTCTTTCTTTCTTTCTTTCTTTCTTTCTTTCTTTCTTTCTTTCTTTCTTTCTTTCTTTCTTTCTTTCTTTCTTTCTTTCTTTCTTTCTTTCTTTCTTTCTTTCTTTCTTTCTTTCTTTCTTTCTTTCTTTCTTTCTTTCTTTCTTTCTTTCTTTCTTTCTTTCTTTCTTCTTTCTTTCTTTCTTTCTTTCTTTCTTTCTTTCTTTCTTTCTTTCTTTCTTTCTTTCTTTCTTTCTTTCTTTCTTTCTTTCTTTCTTTCTTTCTTTCTTTTCTTTCTTTCTTTCTTTCTTTCTTTCTTTCTTTCTTTCTTTCTTTCTTTCTTTCTTTCTTTCTTTCTTTCTTTCTTTCTTTCTTTCTTTCTTTCTTTCTTTCTTTCTTTCTTTCTTTCTTTCTTTCTTTCTTTCTTTCTTTCTTTCTTTCTTTCTTTCTTTCTTTCTTTCTTTCTTTCTTTCTTTCTTTCTTTCTTTCTTTCTTTCTTTCTTTCTTTCTTTCTTTCTTTCTTTCTTTCTTTCTTTCTTTCTTTCTTTCTTTCTTTCTTTCTTTCTTTCTTTCTTTCTTTCTTTCTTTCTTCTTTCTTTCTTTCTTTCTTTCTTTCTTTCTTTCTTTCTTTCTTTCTTTCTTTCTTTCTTTCTTTCTTTCTTTCTTTCTTTCTTTCTTTCTTTCTTTCTTTCTTTCTTTCTTTCTTTCTTTCTTTCTTTCTTTCTTTCTTTCTTTCTTTCTTTCATGTGGTTAATCAGTTGGTTTCGGGTAAGCGTAGCGCATGATGTCGTTTTTTTTAATTTAAAGCGACTCATTGAGTTGGTTGGTTCATGAAATTCAACAAATTTTTCCAAACCTGTTAATTTTTCTTCACATACCAATGGCAAACCCTCCAGACGGCCGGAAACGACACTTGGCGAGTGTTATAAGTTGCATGTACCCAGCCCTGAAACAGGAATTTCATGTCTGTAATTTTTAGATCTTTAGAATTTTCAATGTAAAAAATTGTTGAAAGGAAATCTGCCTCTCGGTCACGGCCTCACACGCCTATGCACGATAAAATTTACAACTGTCAAACAGCCTATACAGGCCTATATCCATTACCCAATTATGAATCACCCCCCCATCCCAATATTCATTTTGTATATCCAAGTTACATCCACGCGTTGCCACTTGAGATCAGCACGGGACCAAACCAAGACCAGCGCATTCATCAAAAGTCGGATGCCATATGCACACTACATACCTGTCAACTAGTACAATTTTGGCAGAGTTTTTACAATTACAGATTTCCAATAGATGTCACGTATGATGTTCCCCAAATTACGATTTCACTATTCAGCATACCATCTTCTCCTTTGCTATTCCTTGTCAAATGTCCGCATATTTCACGAGTAGAAACTGAAGCTGTGAGTGAAGAAATTTTGAAGATTTATTTTTATTTTTTTTTATTTCTTTCAATTTTTAATTAATTTTTCACAAGTTTGATTTTCCGGGGGGGGGGGGGGGCAAGTTCCTCCCTTGCCCTCCATTCCGGACGCCCATGGTTGAAGTCGGTTTTCAAAAATTCGTGACCAGACACTTTTTCAAATTATGTACAAAACCGTTACAAGTCAGGACACAGGAAAATTCAAAATTTTAACGTTTTCTTTGACTTTTGGACTTGAAACTTGACTTGTTATGCTAACTATCAGCATTGTTATGTGGTAGTGACCCTTTGAGACTCTCATTTAGTTATCGATATCAACTCAATGAGCCTCTTTAAACGAAAATTCATTTTTTTACTTTTGTTTCTTTTAAAACGCATTTGTTTATCAATCGCCTCGTTAATTAACGATTTGGATATTTTAAATTCGCCTTTAGCTACAGAAATCCTTGGTCCATCGAAACGTGTATATGGAGGTATGGCGATTCCTTTGGCTTTTGCTTTCGGCTATATACTACTGGCGTTCTTGGCTTACATGATCCGAGACTGGAGATACCTGCAGCTGGCAGCCTCTGCATTCCTTGTTCCAATTTATCTTCTCATTCCGTAGGTATTCAACGAAACATATTTCGTGCACATCGACATATATTAGCTGGAGCTGTAGGAATACGTAAAACAAATTGGGGCCTTCTCGGTCTTTGTCCAAACCTGTTCTTTTTAAAGGGTGTATCGAAACGGAAAATGTCACTTATCTTTTTCTTTGAAAAGAATGACTGATCTAAAAGTCAAGCACCTGTATGACCAATGTTCATCCAAAATGATTTTTACGCCAGTTGAGCTTTCACTATACTAGTTCGAACACATATTTCAGATTGGTGTTTTAAAAACGAAACATTTATCGGTATGTGCCGATTGTTAGGTACTAGAAGAACCCGTCGCGAAAACTTGTAGATTTCATAGCCAGGATCATTATGAAGTTTGATTTAAAGTGAAACGATCAAATGAAAACTAGGTTCCATCGCAGCCGTAACCCTGAAAATGCATATTAAAAGATAAGTTTAAGAAAGAAAATAATTTTCATGTGTGAAAGCGGAACCGATCTAAACAGTGTCGTGAAACTTCCACTCAGATAGGACATCTATTTCTAGATATCAGTAAATAAATTACTGTATTTGTGTTTCAAAGTTATCTTGAGGATAGCAGATATTACATCACTACCTCACGTTGACAAGAAATGCTTTGTTTCCTATTGTTTTCCTGACTGTTGTGTTGCTCTTGGAGTTCATGGTAATAGGACCTCCCCGTGGAAAATGCAAAGTTATCATGCAACTTGTGTAATCATATTACGACAATACGGGTTTGTTGAGGAGAAAATTGGCTGTATAAATTTGAATGAAAAACAAAATATGTCATTTAAGTGAGGTTACGATGTCGTATGTGCTTGTTTCAAGTTAACGTTTCGTTGAAAATGTAACAACTTTTGAATGCAAATTTTAACGAATTGCTCAGAATAAGTGCCTTTCTAACATATCAAATTTTGATGTAACCTTAGCCCCTTCTTCCAAAGGGTGGACCTAGAAATAGTATTAGTCATGACGTTGTTATGATACTATGTTAAGATGAAAAATTGAAGAACTGCATAAAGAAGTAGTAAATGATGTACAAACTAGTAGGCTACTACGGTCTTGACCAAGACTAGCTCAGAATCGGAACAGACTTCCATAAATTATGGAAAGCCAAGTGAAAGTGAGAAATGTTTGGGGTGCAACATCCCTAATTTTAGAAAGTGTTTTAATTATGAGTGTCATGGATGGTTCCAATCAATTTCGAACCACAAAATAACTAGATTAATTGTGATTGCATGATTACACTTGAATGCAGCTATTCACCATAGGTCGAAACAAGCAAAAGGAGACGAAACAAATGAAAGGATGGACACCAAAATGGCCGAAAAATCTCAATTATTTGATAACAGGAATTGTGTATACGGCAGACGAAACAGTCATTAACTACCAATAATCGATGCCTATCCTGATATCGAGGGTGCTCCTCAAAGTTGCTCTTTGCACGGAAATTTGCTCCAGAATTAGAGATGACAGAGGTCCAAAGGTGCATTTCCTATGATTATGTAGAGCAGGAGCTCTTTCAAGAGTTACGAACGTTGTAGATGATCTCTATTTTGGACCAAAGACTATGAAAAGTCAACTTTTCCTCAGTATCTTAATGGCCAAGTTCGAATGGTTACTGCATGGAAGAGGCAGTGTGTGAACAAGTCTTTCTTGCCCAAAGAGACCTCAAGTTATAGTGGGATGGTGTCTACAACATACCATTCACAACATTTTTTTTATTGTTTTAAAGGAATGTAAATAAATACAGCCTGTTGGAAAAAATATCGTTCTTTTAGTGAATCAAGCTAATAATTTCTATCCATGTTTAGACTACAGAATCTATTAGTAGTAGAAACCCAATTATTAGATTCGTTTGCGAAAAATTTGTAAAGTTTATTCATTGGATTTGAGGAGTTAAACTCCTCTGGATTTAACAAGGAAAAGGAGAAGAAAAAAGATTCACCAGAGGCCATTTTGAGCACTATTTGAAAAAAGTCAGTTTCTGATCTCTGACTCATCTTTCTTTTCTGTTGAACTAGACTTTACAAATGCTGACAGACTGCTAAAAACATTATCCAATTTCGATTTACTTTTTTATTTTGCAGAATTTTACCAGAATCAGCGAGATGGTTAATGGCTCGAAAGCGGTACGAGAAAGCGGAGAAAATCATTAAACGGATTGCGAAAGGGAATAAAACTACGGACAAGCTACCAGAGAACACACTGGAACATTTGATTAAGGAGGGGGAAGAGGTTAATGAACAAGTTGTTTTTTGCCAGCCTAAGTAGAACGGTAGGGAGATGGTTGACACAGCATGTACAATCTTAAAACAAGGGTTTCATACCACATCAAGTTTTGATATGTAGGAGGTTCTCCTTCTAAGCATTTTGGTGAAATTTGCATTCAAATTTCGATGTGTGGTTCTGACGAGCAAAAAAATCAACTACAAGCAGAATCTGCCAGTACTGGATGGGGTTGTTCCTGCTAATTTAGTTGAAACGTGATTGCTCGTTCAACTTTTATAGGACTCTCTTAACTTGTAAGCTCTCCTTAGTAAACAGCAACAGGTTGCTGTAAGGCTGTATACCACACAGTAGCTTACAACAACTTAGTGAAAGAGTAAGAGCAGTCGTCCCGGACTTACTTTGAAGCAACTGCTTACACTCTCATTTTTTTTTTCTTTCGACGAATCTTTCATTATATATTATGACATCAGTATGATATATTCCACATAAACAAAACAGTTACATCTAGTAAAGTTCGCAATTGAGAAGACAGAATATAGTCACATGATCCTCAAGAACCAATCATGAAACAGGAGAGTCTACGACTCACCTTTGATGTGACTGCACTTCCCCCTTTTTAAATTCAATAGCACGTCTAAGAAATAGTTCATCTACATCAATATGTGGTAGTATATTTTCGTTTTCAATTTCAGGAAAACTTCAATAGACGAACCTATTCGACCTTGGATCTTTTACGAACGCCAAGACTTCGAAGAGCAACGCTTATCTTATTTTTTATTTGGTAAGTTATGTGAGATACATAACAACATGAATTTCACAACTGAATGAAGTTGGAAACGGAAACTAGCGTGTACATATGATATCATTGCTACTGAGGGTGTGTGAAACTAGGGGTAAAGCAGTTTTGCTCCAAATTATGACATAATTGCAGCATATATTGTGCACAAAGGTTAACTTGTTTTCCCGAATGGATTAGTTAGTTAGCTAGTTAGTTAGTTAGAATTAGATGGAGTTTTACTTATCAGTTAACAACCCGAATGGGCGGGGGGGGGGGGGGCTGTCTCCTTTGACCGAAGAACGTCAATTTGTAACTGTAGGGGGCGAGACCCGGGAAATGGAAGTTGTAAAAAGCTTTGATTGCATAAAATACATGTACCTAATGACCATTAGCGGAGCTGGGGATTTCTTTCAGAGGTGACGAGAATGGCCTGTAGGAACGCTTTGAAGGACGTAGATACCACGAGCCTCAGCACGATCTGAGTCATGGCTTTACAAACTTTGACATTCAGTATTCAACAGCTGTCAGAAAGCTTCCTCATCATTTCTCCTTTCCGAGGAATTCTATTAAGCACATATTTACATTTTCTATCCCTTGCTTTCACAAACTAGTATAGATGCGGTCATTATAGTTCGCTTTTTTGTCTGGTCTAGATTCAAGATTATTGAAAAAAAAACACTTGCTGTATGTAAAATTTACTTAAGGTTAAGACGAAAAATATTATAAAGGAACAAATTTTTAAATGTAAATCATTGTAAGATATACATATTTGGCATCTGGAAATCAAAATACACAATCGAAAACCATCATTGATCCCTTGCCGTAGGCAGGCAAGGAACCTATCAATGCGATGGTGATGTCGTGTGCGCGTGTGCGTTTGTGTGTGTATGTGGTATCTAGATTTGTCATGCTGAGAAGAATCCTATTCTTTTGGTTGAGTTCAGAGGTCATTTGAAGTCATCAGGGGTCAAACCCGAAAAACTCATTTACACGATATCTCAAGACAGAAACAACACACAAATATTCATACTTGGGATACAGATTTGTTATGTTGAGAAGAGAAACCCATTGGTTTTGGCGGAGGTCAAAGGTTATTTGAGGTCACCAGGGGTCATAACCTGAAAAAATCGTAAACAAGGTATCTCAAGTTCGGAATAACCAACACTTTTCATATTTGTCCTATAGATTTGTCATATTGAGTGGGAGGTCAAATGTCATTGGAGGTCATTTGTGTTCACCAGAGGTCACACTGCAATACCGTGTATTTGGCTTCAATTTTCATTTCAGTTTGCCCCCTACAGAGTTTGAAGTTTGCTGGCAACAGTTTTGCTCATTTTTCCCTTGAAAAGTTTTTGTCTACCCTTCCTCTTCCAAAACCTTTTCCCCCTATTATGTAAGTTTCATCATTCGAATTTTTACGTTTGATTGAACAAATTCATTATTACTGAGCATCAAATAACAATTTTTTTCCCTGGGCGATTATTTCTTAAAAAGGAATGCCGATGTATGACATACTTCCTAATTTTGAATAATCTAACATTATGTGTCAGTCACGTTGGTTTTGAAAGTATAAAAATTTTCTGTAAAGCAAACGCAATATTTTCCCTTTGAATTGTGTATTACTTTTGACAATTTGTTCCTAGCTATATCGTAATTGTGGACATTTTCTAAAGTACTTAACATATACTTCAAGCAGCTCATTGAGTTGGTACATGAAATTCAACGTTTTTTTTCCAAACCTGATCAGTTTTCTTCACACAACTTCCACAATTCCCACCATCTTACCTACCAAATAACTATTTTATGAGTGAGTACTTTACGCTTCCATTCGGTTTTCAAAATTTCGTGACCAGACACTTTTTCGAATTATGCACATAACCCGTACACAGTTACAAGTGAGGGCAACACAAAATTCAAAATTTTAACTTTTTCCGTAAATATTGGATATGAAACGTGATTTATTATGCTAACTATATGCATTGTAATGTGGAGGTGACCATTTAACGCTATCTTTAAGTTATTAAAATCAACACAATGAGCCCCTTTAGGTAATAAATCCCACAGACATACGGTACTATAAAGATCTTTGCAATGAAATAAAACATAACCTAAAGCATATTTAAGAAGTCTCTGTTCCTATTACGGTACCTTCAAATAATATAGCTCATAGGTTAATATTTCACAGATTGGAAAGATGGTTGTTTTAAACAAAATTGAAATCCTCCCTCATTAAGCGTAAATAGTGCCTGTCTTGTTCTAAGTTCCTTCTGTTTTTGCCCTGGATCGTTCGGAACCGTTTGATATCAATCGATACCACAAGGTAACAGTCAGAATGACAAACATGAAAAACTTGAAGTACATCAAAAGATTACGGTGTTCTTATTACTGTTAGTTTATCATGAGAGTAGGTTAAATTTTTGTACGAATAGAGTCATTAGACCGTGACAGGTTTCAGTCTAAGGGAGAATATGGGGATTTCTGTCTCCTTTTGTCACGGTCACATCGATAACACAATTACAAACTAAGCTTAATGTTTTCTAGAAGTGTATAAAAGGACCTTTAATAATGGAACCTAGTGTTATTGTGCTTGGCTGCTCAGCATAAGTAATGGAGTTGGAAAAGCAAACCAGTGAGCCACAACTGGGAAAAAGGTCGTTGTCGGCCCTTCTCAAACCAATAGTCTTATGGGTCTTAGGCAGATATAAGTCATAGGTTCCAATGTAAAATCACGCGGTGATACTTGATTGAGGGAAAAATTCCGGGGCGAAAGCGGTAATTATCGCTCATTCGTTTTGGAACCATGCAGCAGATTAGTATATGTAGGTTTAAATAATCCTTATTTCAGAATATTTAATGTAAGACAAACTCCATTCTTCAAGGAATTTCACATAAAACGCACACAACTATTGGCGCGTAACCGAAAACTTCACGTGTGCTACGTCCTAATCCTTCGTTTGGATCTGTGAACAAAAAAAGGAGGCTTAACGGAAAATTTCCAATGCTAAAAGAATGATTGTGTAAGTACTTTAACGAGTATTCTCCTGCATAATTGACACGCTCCCCCCTCAGGGGCCGGATTTGATCTCTGGAAGTGGGGGGGGGGGGGAATTCGGGCAGACTGCCAAACGGCGCCGAAGGCGCCACGGGAGCGCGAAGCGCTCCCACCTAACGGCGTGGGGCCAGGGACTCGCCTAAGGGCCCCTGGTGGGGGTCCACCCCCGGAAGCTCCTGAGTATATACGAAATTGTAGGCATTAAAATGATGCATTTTATCTTCAACTTTAAATTACATAAGATGGGCACTTAACAAACACAAATATCACAATTTGACTTTCTTCAATTATATCCTTATTCCCTATGATTAAAGTCGGCCGGAATCGATAATGCAGAGGGTGCGGGGAGGGAGATTGGATGACTTAAAATTGATGTTCTTCAGGGTTTCCCTGCTTGGTACCCCAGATCTTCTTTTCAGACAGGAAGGGGGCTCTTCATGTGATGTAAATTCAGCCCTTGACAAAGATGGGGCGCACAAAGCGCGCCGAAAAATTTAACGTTTAAGACATCTCAGTAATGGAACTGAATGAAAATTAAAGAAAGGATGGGCCACTTTTAACCTTAGCTGAATAACGGAGGCCCCCTAAAGACATTTTAACTGAAGCACAAACATACTCTGGTTTTCTGTACAGTCTTTTCAGGTGACTTTCACAGAGCCGTTACCTGTAAAGGGGCGCGCTAATTTTTACTTCATCTCAATAGTAAAACTGAAATAAAATTAGACAAAGAGTGGTCCCTTTTCACTACAGCTGAATAAGGGTGACCCCTGAGGATATTTGTACCAAGCAAAAACGTACCGTTGGTTTCCTCTAGAGTCCTTTTCATGAGATTTTTATAGAGTCCTTATCTGTGATGGGACGCGCAGAACACGCCGAAAAATGGACTTTTGAGACATGTCAATAGAGAAATTAATGGAAATTAGAGAAAGGGTGGGTCCCTTTTACTTCAGCCGAAAAAGAGTGGAGCTCCAGATAAGGGTCAAATAAGATCATTGTCCTTTCAGAAAGCTTGGGGCCACTTGTTCATAGAAGGGGACCAGAAGACGAAGCCTCCCTGCCTCCCCCTTTCACTAGTTACGGTAGACCTTCAGCTGTGTAGGGCCCGGACACTGGAGATAAGTTTCAGTGACAATGGAAGAGGTGTTCTACAAGAAGTAACCCCGGATCCTGACATATTTAAAGCGGGGGCGCGCAAAGCGTGTCGAAAAAACCAGCGTTAAGACATTTATTGGAGGAATATTGTTTTTATTTAGTTTTCAATGCAGTATATGACCTGTTTTAACATTATGCAACTCGCGTAGCTCTGTCAATTCCAGTTTGTATTTTTGTAGCAAAAGCAACCAGACTAAGACGTAAAAAAACTAAGTTCTGGGAAAAAGTGTGTGTGTGTGTGTGGGGGGGGGGGAGCAAGTGCCCCCGTGCCCCCGTAATCCCGCCTATGGGTGGGTGGGTGGGTTGGTGGGTTCTTTGGGTGTTGGGGTGGAGCAAGTGTGTCGTTTGCTTTTGTGACAAACCTTTTTGTTCAGTGTTTTATTTGCGGATGGTTGATGGTTCGCGTTTGTGTTTTTGTCCAGCCGGTTTGAGTTGTGTATTTGTTACTACATGTTTGTTTCTATGTACAGTACGTAACGGAGGCCCCCTAAAGACATTTTAACTGAAGCACAAACATACTCTGGTTTTCTGTACAGTCTTTTCAGGTGACTTTCACAGAGCCGTTACCTGTAAAGGGGCGCGCTAATTTTCACTTCATCTCAATAGTGAAACTGAAATAAAATTAGACAAAGAGTGGTCCCTTTTTCACTACAGCTGAATAAGGGTGACCCCTGAGGATATTTGTACTAAGCAAAAACGTACCGTAGGTTTCCTTTAGAGTCCTTTTCTTGAGATTTTTATAGTCCCTATCTGTGATGGGACGCGCAGAACACGCCGAAAAATGGACTTTTGATAGGCCTACATCTCAATAGAGAAATTAATGGAAATTAGGGAAAGGGCGGGCCCCTTTTTACTTCAGCCGAAAAAGAGTGGAGCTCCAGATAAGGGTCAAATAAGATCATTGTCCTTTCAGAAAGCTTGGGGCCACTTGTTCATAGAAGGGGACCAGAAGACGAAGCCTCCCTGCCTCCCCCTTTCACTAGTTACGGTAGACCTTCAGCTGTGTAGGGCCCGGACACTGGAGATAAGTTTCAGTGACAATGGAAGAGGTGTTCTACAAGAAGTAACCCCGGATCCTGACATATTTAAAGCGGGGGCGCGCAAAGCGTGTCGAAAAAACCAGCGTTAAGACATTTATTGGAGGAATATTGTTTTTATTTAGTTTTCAATGCAGTATATGACCTGTTTAAACATTATACAACTCGCGTAGCTCTGTCAGTTCCAGTTTGTATTTTTGTAGCAAAAGCAACCAGACTAAGACGTAAAAAAACCAAGTTCTGGGAAAAAGTGTGTGTGTGGGGGGGGGGGGAGCAAGTGCCCCCGTGCCCCCGTTATCCCGCCTATGGGTGGGTTGGTGGGTTCTTTGGGTGTTGGGGTGGGGCAAGTGTGTCGTTTGCTTTTGTGACAAACCTTTTTGTTCAGTGTTTTATTTGCGGATGGTTGATGGTTCGCGTTTGTGTTTTTGTCCAGCCGGTTTGAGTTGTGTATTTGTTACTACATGTTTGTTTCTGTGTACAGTACGTTTTAATAATCAGGCTTCTATTCTATTTAGTATCTGTTCTTTTCAGTCAGTCTAGAATGGAGCCATACATGAAAGTACGGTTGATGAGATTTAAAGACATTCCAACACGAATGTATTATACAGTGTCAGTCAACTGGATAAAAAGTTCATAAGTTTATTTTTTTCAAGTATGGTTCAAGTTCAAAATTGGTTTTCCATTAGTCGCCTCTTACGACAGGCGGGAAATACAGTGGGCATATTCTACGATCCCCAGTCCACAGGGGGCGATATACATGAGAGAACAATAGAACAGTAATGTAAATGGTCTGAGGGCCATGAGGTTGGTCGAGTGTTGTCTTTCAGTGGACGTAATAGCTTCTTAGGGAAGCAGTTTAAAAGTTTGGTTTCGCCGACCGAACGGCCCTTTGCCAGAGGTTCGGGAGGACTTTAGAAAAAAATTACTGGCCAAGCAAGGCTCCTGATACGCTTTACAAAGGTATACAAACATATATGGTTCCGATATGGCCTGGATATAAAATCCATATATGGAACATATATATACCATACCTGTTCCATATATAGCCGTATCAAATTTTATATACACTCTAAAAAATGTTGTGTAGAATTTACACAACATTGTGTGACTAGTCCACCAATCAACAAATGTGTAGTACACATGGTGGTGTAAAAAATTTACACAACACTGGGCAGACATAACTTGGTATAACTAAAAGAATTTATGGCCTACACTCTAAAAAATGTTGTGTAGAATTTACACAACATTGTGTAAATTTTTTATTAAAATTTAGACCAGATATGGATCAAATACGAAATTCAATATCTGACCCATTCATGAATTGGCCATTTTTAAGGACCATTTCTGTTCCATATAAAATTTGAGCTCTGTTAATTTTCCGACCGACCGACTCAAAGGCTTTGCGCCTCCCTTTTCAAGTCTTTGTTCGGGCACGTGTTAGGCTACTAGAAACAGCTCTAGGTGGGTACCGAACACTGTTTGCCAGCATATAGCCTATATCATGCGGAGAGTGAACCTGGATAAATTACTTAAGGCCTTGATAGCTCTCGTTTATGATGCTACCATGAAATAGGAGAAACACATACACCTAGTATGTTAAATGAATTACAACTTGTAACCTCGGTTGTTACAAAGTTTAACTCTAAATTTTGATCAAATTGGTTTTATATTAAAGGCACGGACTTCCTATACATTGGCAGAGCATAGTGCACGGTTTATTGTCGCTACCGTACGTGGAAGAAGAAGCGCTCCAAGATGGCCGTCTGCAATGGTTTTGTGTGAAAATTTGAACTTGCTCAAGTATATCGCCATATTTTGCAAGAAAGTTGAATTTTTTTCGAAATATGGCAAGCTAAGGTCAAAATCACTTCACGTACCGTATTGAAGGTATACGATATTGTTTCCCATTCAAGTTTAACCTTTGTTAAAAATATTACAGAGTTGTTGTCAAATCAGAAGATTTATAGCTTCACGGCGGCCATCTTGGTGCACCCTTTTTGTTCCAGTCGGTGGAGACCATCTACGGATAGGACGTACGTGTTGCATGCTCTGTCCATGTATGTAAGTCCGAGATTAAAGGCCAGATAAAAAACCATAGATAAGTCTTGGATGAAAGTCAACAGTACTTTGTTTTGGAATCACCTCCTGACTTCCAGCTTGCCAATCTTCAACCAGTCATCCGAGGACTATTCATTCGGTCATACTACCGGCTTTCTATACGTATTCTGCGGAACTTTAGACCCGGCAGATAAATATCAACAGTACGTTATGAATCAATTCTGAAGAGAAACAATGATGTGAAATTTCCATGATGGAAAATAAACAAGTCCAACACCCTGAAAATTAAAGAGTATAACCCACTACAAAATATGTGTACAGAGGTATTACTGCTAGCAAGAGTAAATTAAATCGAAAGTGGAGAAAAAAAATTACTCCAACTTGGAACGATATCTTTCACCATGTGTCTAAAATCGTTATTGGCGTGAATTTTCACATCAGGCTTTGTGAATTTTCTGTCTATTCAGGATGAAATTGACTCTTATAAGAATTACTCTCGCAGCACACTCTTTAAGTTTTGGGACGGAATTTTCTTTTTTTTACTTTTAGAGTGTATGAGGAGGAATAGTAGCTTGCCAGTCGGTCGGTCGGTCGGTGAGTTGGTTAGTCCCAGGACAAAAAATAAAGAGCCGTTTTTCTGTACTCTGCCGTCTTCGGTCTTACACAGGACGAACAGTAAATGACCATGTGGTTGTTTGCAACTCCCTGCTCTCACCTCAGGCACGGATCCAAGGTTTTTTTTTTTTTACGGCCTCAGCCCTCCTTTTTTCGCCACATCAACAATAAAACATATGGGAAATTTGCTGTGCAACTCCCTCACCCCCCTTTTGTCTCATAGGTCAGCCCCTCCCCCTTTTTGGAATATCTGGATCCATGCCTATCCGGGAACATACTTCTGTACTTGGCATGCATCCAGCCAACCAAAACAATTAAAAATTCGTTACCCCATGATAAAAGGATTTTTTTTTATTTAATCAAGTCTACTTATAATGTTTCACAGTTGGGAAAATTACGCTTTCGTGATGACGTCAGAGTAATACATGGTACTTTTGTGTTTGTTTGTTCCTGTAGGCCTGTCAACTCACTCATTTACTTTGGATTATCACTGAATACAGCCAAGTTCGGTTCTAATCAATACATCACCTTTTTCATAGCTGGCTTTGTAGAAATTCCCAGTATTCTATTGTCGATACCTTCCATGCAGTCACCATTTGGCAGACGTTATACCATAAGTGCTGTGATGGCACTGGGCGGCGTGGCTTGCTTAGTCACAATCATAAGTAAGTGAACTGAATGAAACATGTTTCTTTTCAAAGACAGAGGTTCTTAACTTTTGGATGTCCAGTGACAGGCTTGCGCTGCTTTTTCTTATTTAGCCTATATGGTCATTTTCAGGTTAAAGGGTGCATCTTTGCATTTTAGACACCAACATATCAAAATAAATTGTCATAAACATTTCTATCCAAATCAAGGGTGGAAATGTCTAAAATATTGAACATAAAATATCCTGGAGCTTAAACTAAATGTTTAATAGTAAAACATTCTGTGGTTACCTCAAAAATATGAATATTTTAGCAAAGATGACTTTTAATTTAATTGTTCAATTGACAAACTGTACAGAGCATATACATTTTAATGGCCATTTGTCATTTGTCATCCTACTATAATTTGTAGACTGCAAACCATTTCAAGACAAAGTGATACAGTCTAAGATATATTTTAACATAAATTTCAAAATTTGAAGAAACACTTATGCTCTGAAACATTTTTCTGTTTCATCACCTATAGACGAATCCGATTAGCGCTTGTGTTTAGTGACTGTAGGCAGCCATTACTGGGGACCATCAGCCTTCAATTGTCTCCATTTATTGTCTACGTGAATTTTAAATCCTCGTATTCAGTAGAGTTGAAAAAATCAAGACACACTTTAGTTTACAATCATCCATGGAACAGGTAAGGAAGGAAATTAAAACATTAAAGGTGATGGACCCCAGTAATGACCGACCAAAATGAGACCATCACAATCTGTCCGGATTCGTCTATAGATAGCATACAAAATATAAAGTGCTGAACAATTTCCCTCACCCCAACTTCAATTCTTGTAGGGGTTTGCCAAAGTTCTCAATTGGCTCAGCCCTGTGATTGACAGCTAGTTCAAACAATTCAGAGTACCAAAGCTTACATTACACAGCATTAACTGCACTGGGAGTGTTTTGTTTATACATATTGAGCTTTTCTATACTCACCCAGAAGCAATAAACTGAGATTGTATCTGGATGAGCATGAATTTCAGACAATTGTGGGAGGGAGGTGCCGTTTGGGGGGGGGGGAAGAATAGTTAGGGCTGTTTACCAATAAAATTTCTGAACAAGTAGCTTTTGTTACTACAAAGTTGGAATGGTCAGGATGGTGTGAACTGAAGCCTCCGAAACAAAAGTGACCTTGTGTAAATCAGTCAATGAACTTGTCAGTAATTCCAAATGCACCCCAGTACTCTCAGTAGCTCGAAAACAAACGTAAAACGAATAAAATTATTAACCTGCCACTCTCTGTTATATCAAAATAACAAAAAGCCTAAATACTTGGAAAACTCGTTTTGGGGGCTTCAAAATTTGTTGACAAGAATATCTATTTCTTAGAGTTGACTAAATATCTAGTAAGATTTAATATCATGGTAGTCTCAACACCCTAAATAATGCTGGCAAAACAGAATTAAGATGACACAGAACCATTTAGACACTCAAAAATAGTAACTGAAATTTTATGCTGTTTCGGAAGCTTCGAATGAAAATGTGTAATGACCAACTTGGTGATGCATATCCCCACTTTTATATTTAGGTGACTAAGGGGTCCTTACGCCACGTTTTGAAAGAGTTCTTCCAGTCAGATTTGCACAGGCTGCCCAAACAGTTTGTTTCGGAGGCTTCAAAACAGTTAACGGAAACTCGTGCACGTATGTGATTCTTACATTAAATTGGTAAAAACCAATGGATCAGCTGAGTTTTTTTTTTCACAAATTTGAAGTAAAGTGGATCTGGTGTTACATCAAGAAAGAATGGAAAAATAAAAATAAAGAATGATTTATTGCCAATACCACAAAAGTGGTTAACAATTGTTAACGGAAATTGAAGTCTCCGAAACGGCAATATCAAACATTTGGTTCTTAAAGATAGAAGGATGGTCACAATTAAAAAATATGGTAGTTTTCATTGACCATGAGATTACACTCTTAGCATAACAAAAACAATCCATGAAGTGACTGAATGATTAAAACTGACGTGATAAAAGTCTTATTATAATTTTGAACACAAAAAGGTCATAAATGTGGTAAATATTAGCCTGTCAAAGATGAATGAAGTAACATCCAATATTTTCTATGCTATCCAAGGTATCTACTCAGATGAGATGACTTTACCGCATGTGGTGAAAAATCTTGGGGTTCTGCAGGTTCATTAAACACCACAGCTCAAATGGTCCAAAATTCAAAGTTAAATCCTTAACTGTGAAAATGAGCATTATGGGTAATTTTTGTGAGCAGGAGGGTGGGTGCGTTAGTAGAAGGGTAGAAGGGGTGAGTTGAGTAACACTGGGTTTCAGTTTGCACCTCAACCTACAACATCCTGGCTTTATCTACCGACTTCCATGGTCTTGGGGGCCTTGGTTTCCTTTTCCTACACCATACTTATGCGGAAAACCTGCATAACGGCATTAGGTTCCATGTTTTAGGGCAAGAACATTCGCTCCAAACTTACGTTTAAGCAACACCTAAGTATAACAATTTCCTATTTATTCCTCTTCAAAGTATTTTTCATAATATTTAAGGACTTGAATTATTGCACACGCAAGGTAAACCAAACAGTTACTCCAAGTAAATTTCACAGTTTAGGAGGAAAAATACTGTCACATGACCCTTAAGAACCAATTCCGAAACAACATAGTGTACTTCACTAATTCAAACTGCATTTCCCCTTTAAAGTATTTGGTATGTTTTACTCCAGCTGGGAGTCAATCCCGTACTTTCAGGGTCAGACTTTTCTGGTCAGGACGGATGCTAGCTTTACCACTAGATGAAACACATTATTGTGATCAACTCTCAACTGATTATTCCTTGAAATGTTAAATTACATTTTTTAATAAACGACTGTATGGACAAATTTAATGAGACGGTGGGTGAGTGGTAATGGGTGGGGTGCACATATGAATTAATTTAACACACTACCTCTTAGTCTTCCAACTCGTGAACGCCATCTATAATTTGTATTGTTAAATAGGTTTACATCAAGGAAAACGATTTGAATTTTTCAATTTTCAGGTCATTTTCCTTCATTTGAAATTAAGGGACATGACCATACTAATGACTATCGAAATATTCACGAAATTATGATCCAGTCAAACGACCAAACGAAACAAACACGAAAGATATATTGAAAATGTAGGCCTATGCGGCAAACGCAAGATAAGGTTGTATTAGCGCAGAGATGTGATGTCTAATGAACCATCTCTGGTTTCTGTACGACAGTGCAATGTGCACTAACTCGTTCACAAGAAGACATGAATAACATCTGTACCGTCATTACACCAAACTTAATTTATGGCAGATTTTTCTTGATCAGTACCAGCATTTTTTCATATCTTGAGTGCATAAGAGCCTTCTTTCCGCCGAGTTGGTATTTGTCGAATAACAGCTTTCTCTACTTTGCAGCATTGAAATAGGTCACTGCAGATCTCTGGTTCAAGTAACATGTAGCTTACTGTTGTGATTTCTCCCCGAAGGCATGAAGGCATGGAATCTATCATCTATGCGAAGGTGATATCATGTGGATATGTATGTGTGCATGTGACGCTGCTTGTAAACACGACATCTCAAGATAGGAATCACCAAACCTTTTCATACATTTTTCTGTAATAGATTTTTTTGATGAGGGAAAGAAAGCCTGTTGTTTTTGTGGGGATCAAAAATCATGTGAGGTTATTCCAGAGGACAAGAACTTACTCATTTTAAGCACCGTATTCTAACTTAGGAACGATAGGCCTAGGTTGGTTGGTTAGATAGTTGGATGAGATTTAACGACACACCAACACGAATGTGTCATATAGAGTCAGTCAACTCGATTAAAAGTTCAAAGTTTAAAGGGCAAGATAAGTCACCCCAAACGTACTTTGGTGCAACAGACAAACATTACAATTCCCTTCTTATTTCTCTTCAAAGAATCATTTATATATTTTAGGACTTCAGCATTGCACGTTCACGGTAAGCCTATAGCAGTGACTTTAACTTAGTAAATTTCACACTTAAGGACAAAAAATATTGTCACATGACTCTCAACCAATCATGAAACAGGACAGTCTACTACAGTACTTTTAGTTGGGGACTGCTCTTTACCTGTAAAATTATTTTCAAGTATGGTTCAAGTTCAAATTTGGTTTCTCTTTAGTCGCCTCTTGCGACATGCGGGAAATACCGTGGGCATATTCTACAACCCCCGCTTACAGGGGAAGGATGGGTTAGGATGTGTGTATTCTTTTATACTTTTATTTGATTTTGGATTTCTTGTGGTTAGAAGGTCAACCCCTGGTAGAGGTCAAATGTTTCACGAGGGCCGTGAAGGTGAAACAGCAAACCTCTGAAAATGTGTGCAAACGCTTAAGATGCTGGGTCTTTCTGGTTCTTTGCAAAAACAGGGGTCGATACCGAGTACCCATTTGAGCAATATTCAAGAATAATAGTGCACAATGGTAATTATACAATAGAACATACATTTTGTCATTTTTTGCAGCTTCTGATGTCTTTCTAACGGTCTCAGCAATGACAGGAAAGTTTTGCATTACCGCTTCATACATGTCCACTTATGTCTTTTCGGCAGAGATATTTCCGACAACAGTGAGGTAAGCCAAGGTCGAAAACTCAGTGACATACTGAAAGGTTTTCTGATATCAAGCCGAACTGTAACAATTCTTCATTCTGTCATACTAGGTTAAAAAGGTAAAAGCAGACGTCCAAACTTATTGTGAAACAAAAACCAGATCCCACATATCCTTCTTATTTCGTTCAGCCTTCCCAAATATCTCTCATATTTTAGGATACTAACATTACATATTATAATTTTATATAATATTATATTTTAAGTACACCAACTTTGATTTACGCTCATAAGCTTCATTATTAAGTTAGAGAAATGCGGCCACGTTACTCTCAACAGCCAAGAAAGCCAGTCATGAAACATAACAGACAACTAACTGCACTAATCTAAGTTGAGTTACTCGAATGCATTCTCCATAATCTTTGGCCTATCCTATCCTCCACTTTAAACCATTGAGCCGTACATGAGGCTGCAATATCATAGGCGACGGAAGATGTTTTTATCGGGGCCACAAGTTTCCTTCAGCCGACATAATGGTGACGCCGTAAGGTGTCCAGCTTTGCGCGAAGCACAAAACCCCAGCGGCGTGAGGTCCAGGGGGCCGCTTAAGGGCCCCTGGTGAGGTTCAGGGGGCAAAGCCCCGGTAGGGGCCCATGGGGGCTGGATACTTTTGTAGGGGATGGCTGGAGTTTAATAGCTAAGCGTAGCGCCACCATCAGTTGGCGCGGAGCGTACAAAGCAAATTTTGGATTTTAAAACCTCCCAGATGGCTGGAAATGGCATTTGCCAGGTTTATTTGTCTCTAATTCTGGTGAGAAAAAATTGTGATTTTTCTAATATTAAAACACACTTTTGAGATACTGATTAGCTCAGTTCATTACTCCACTGGACTATGTATCCTTGGATCGCAAATAAGGAATCCTGCTGAATGTTGCAACCAGCTGTTCCAGTGCACGTCTGAGAAAGGTATTTCCAGAGACGTAGGGGGGGGGGGGGGCATTTCAGTTTAGGGGCAGAAGAGGTTTGCCCGCAAAATGTAATTCTGCCCGTAAGACAGTCAAATCGGAGCGCCACCACTGGTTGGCCCGAAGCGTCCAGAAAATTTGAAAATTCGTACCTCTCAGACAGTCAAAAATGACATTGCCTAGGCTTGTAAAGGGGATCCAAGAAGTTGTTTTTTAAGTTTCAATTACAGATAAACGTACGTTCGTTCCAAACTAAAATTCAGCCAGAAAGACCAAGCGGAACGCCATCATTGGTTGGCGCGAAGCGTACAAAACATTTTTTAATATTCTACCCCTTAGACAGTTGAAAATGGCATTTCCCGGGCTTATATGGGGATCTAAGCAGTCGCTATTTTGAGTTTACTTTTGTAATAAATGATTACTGGAAACTTTAATTTTGCTGTGGAGCGGTCTAAGTGGAGCACCACCATAAGCTGGGGCGAAACGTACAGGAATCTTGAAAAATCTGACCTCTTCAGACAGTCAAAAGTGTCCTTTCCTACGCTTATTGGTGGTCTTAGAAGTCGCTAATTCGAGGTTCTGTTTGCAAAAAATGTTCACTTGAAACTAAAATGCTGCAAGGAAGACTATCTGCGCGGAGCTTCACCACTGGTTAGCGCGACATTTCCCAGGCTTATAGGGGGACCTAAGCAGTCGCTATTTGATCGGAAAATTACCAGATAAAATGTTTCTTTACCAATCGATGAAATGGTCCCCCATATTTTTGGGGGAAACTACAAACCGGAATTGAAAATATGCTTATGAATTTTACTCTATTTCGACTCTTAGCTAAGTTCAATATATATTGAAAAAATTGTGTGCCCGAACTTTAGACTATATGATTTTACTTTTGAAAAAATTAGGCCTATGGGGATCTTAGCAGTCGCTATTTTGATCAGAAGAATCAGATAGAATGTACCACCACCATTGGATGAAATAAAGTAGATGATTTTTCTTCTATTAGTAACACTTATTGACAGAATTGCCACGTTACAAGGTGTGTTGAAATGAATTTTCAAGCAGACTTACGGGAAGACATTCTCACCCTGAATCATTAAAGTGTCGAAAAACATCGTATTTGGCTCTAGAGCAGGATAGATGGCAAACTTTTGAGCACCGGAACACGTTCCTGTCTATCCGTTGAATCAATTTGGCAATCGAAAACGTCCCAGCATTTTTTTAATTCTTTGCCTGAATATTTGACTATTTCGGGCAAATTCTTGCAAGACTACAGTGTGAAGTTGGGATGATGAAAAACCCCTTTTTCACATTCTGCCCAAATGTGTCGCAGATCTTTTTTATTTCCATGGAAACTATACTTTAAATATAGCGTCCTCTGCTTTTCGGCAAAGATTTGAAGCTATTAAAATAATTTTCCATTTCGGGTATTGTGTTACACAAGATTTAAAAACGGTCTCAAGAATAATTGTTTCTTTTAAGCCACACGCTTCCCAAAGGTGTCGCGATTTTCTTTTATCTCTTAACCCTTCGTGACTATGTTACCCTTACTATGATACTTTTCCACTTTCGGGCAAATGCTTGGGCATTGTGTTGTGATTATCTGTGAAGTAACGGTCATAGCTTTTTGAGCTAAAAGGCCCAAATATTCTACCCACCACACTAAGTATGATTTTGCCACGATTTTGTGCATCCCTAGGAATTGAAAAAATCCCTACATGAGGTAGAAACATACCAGATGCTAGGAGCACACTTTAATCCACACTAAGGGAGACAATTTTAGCCACTTCAAATCTGTTAGTAAATTATCCATCCTGAAACCCGACGAGTAAAAAGTCAAGAGATTCCGAAGATATGAAGCTTGTCACAGTCTACCTGAATTTATTCCGAAATTCAGAGTGGGTCACAATTGCAGAATACCATGCAACTGTTTGATGGGCGAAAATAAACTCTCCTACAGATTATCGTTAATGTGGGGTCGAGGGGGCGAAGCCCCCGGAAGCTTTAAAACTTTTGCACTCTGGAAAGTAATATCTGAGATAAAGAATAGCCGAAATGTAAGAAAAGCAACTTAAATTTGTTAAATTACTTTTGGATTTTTTTTGCGACATTCACTAATGGGGGGGGGGGGGCATGCCCCTCCAAAATGTCATAAAAAATATTGGGGGGACAGGCCCCTACGCCCCCCCCCCGCTTCCGCCGCCTATGGATATTAACAGCAATCGATCATCGTCAACAGTTTGACAAGTAATTCGTTCATATAAAACTGAAACTGTTTTTGCCTTTATAAATGAAATCTGAATTAAATAACTTTGGGGAATTATTTGCATAGATTCTCTGTCACCTTACAGGAGCATAGGGGTTGGTTCGTGTTCAACAGCCGCAAGACTTGGAAGCATTCTTGCGCCTTTAATGTTAGTACTGTTCGAAGACGTCTGGGAACCGTTTCCGCTCCTTCTTTTTGGCATTCTGGCTTTAATTGCAGCCGGGCTGGTATTAATGCTTCCAGAGACTCGAGGAAAGGTGCTTACAGCAACTATAGAGGAAGGGGAAGACTTTTTACGGTAAGGGATATATTTCAACATTTAATAGTGGGGGTAGTTTTATGTTAAAGGGCCATCCTCTCACCCCAAACTACAGGGAGTAACAGAAACTCTCAATTGGCTTAGTTTTTTGATTGACCGCTATTTCAAACAATGCAGAGTACCAAAGCTTATATTACACAACAAGAACTGTACTGAGTGTTTTCTGAGAGTTTTGATTATACACATTGAACTTTTCTCCACTCATCCTGAAGCAATATAAACTGAGATTGTGGCTGGATGAGGGTGAATTTCAGACAATTGTGGGAGGGGCTTAAGTAAGAAGGTTAGGAGAATTGGTACTGTTCGGGTTGAGAGAATTGGACCTTTAAGTTGGTAATTTGACAAGCAGGTACCGTAGCGGGTGGCTCTAGTATCGTCTGAATTATTATCGAGTAACTTTATTATTGGTTAGAGATGAAAAAGTAGGGAATGACAGTTGAACCTGATTTGGGGTGATGTTAGGATGGAAGAAAGAAACTACTGGAAAAAAGAGTCCATAATATCCTATTCTGTGAGACAGTGGAAGGAAAGTTGCAATTTAATCTCGGTTTTCTATAAGTAAATACTATGGTATAAAACACTTGCACTGACCGAAAGTACAGTCAGTGCAAATTTTTTTTTTGAGTTTGAAAGTGCAAACAAGCTTAGATTGTTAGGTAACACACTTTTAATTGTAGGTTTTTCAACTCAACTTAAGGGAAGAAACGTTTTTTAATTCGAGAAATAATTGTGCCATATTTCTTTTCCATATAGAAACCCGAACGAAGAGAAACTGGAAAGTAATGGAGAAGTCGAGATTTAGTAATTGCTTCAAGATTTGAATTATTAATTTTACAAGCGATGGAACATGTCTCTTGCTTTGCACCAAAAACCAGCTGATGTGCACTGTTAAAGGGCAGGAGCAGTCATCTCAAATTGAAGTAGTGTAGTAGACTGTCCAGTTTCATGATTGGCTGTTGGGAGCCATGTGACAAAGTTTTTTCTCTTTAAATGAGAAATTTACCAGAAGTAACTGCTTGGTTTACCTTGAATATACAATAGTAAAGTCATTAAATGTAAAGATAGATACTTTGAAGAGAAATAAGATGAAATTGTGTTATTTAGCTTTTTCTTCAAAATAAGTTGGGGGGGGGGGGGACTGCTGTTTACCTTTAAGCAATTTCTTGACTGGTTGTTGTCATTGTATTGTATCAATTGTAATCTTTGTTGGGGTTATAGGGAGTAGGCTAGGGATTAACCATGTTCAACGTTAGCCAGTCAAGAAATTCTTGTTAAACAGTGCGCATCTGCTCCAACAATCCTGTGAAGAATATGCAAGAAGAATGCTTATCAAACGAGTTTTTATGGATACATTATAAAAGGAAGAGCGCCATCGACATCGTTTTCATGGATTGACTGAGTGGGCAGTAAAGGTACGATGTAAGTAAAGCTACAAAAATAAGCGCTTAACAATGATAAAGTTAATCAACTGATAAACATTTGTAAGTTACGGTAAAACTAGCACTTTGCGCTACACTAATTGAAAAAGATCATTACAAGTTTGCTGTAATTTATATGAGTGGAACGAACTTACCTTCTTGTCCACCCTGTACGGCAGTTGAAGAATAGTTCAAAGCTAGTTGATATATTGAAGAGGGACTTATCCTATCCATATCCTATGGTGGTAAAATTTGTATTCATTTCCCATAATCAGTTCTAGGAATATTGGCATGTGAATGTGACACAGTTTCTACATAGAATTAATTTGAGGCAAGCAGGCGTGATGTCACAGATTCACATTATTGGCCAATGCTTTGGTTTTCTTTGTAGTTTACCACCAATTTTATCTAGCTAAACTTTGATATATTGATACCATTGGTGCATCCTGAGCAATAAAATGTTAAAAACTTAATATATATCTTAGGGGGAAAATAACATTCCTATTCAATTCAAAGTCACACTAAGAGGATGACAAGTAAAGAAAACCAAAACATTGGCCACAAATGTGAGGCCATGATATCACACCTACTTTAGTTGCTTCAAGTTCACTTTTTACCCAAAATGTGTCAATTTCAATTGCTCATATTTTAAGAACCGAACATGGAAAATGAATTAAACTTTCACAAGAATGCATAAAATATTTTCTTCTTTAACATATTCGGTAAATGTGGGTCTGGACTATTCTGTATTCTTTAATATTTACAAGAGGCTTCTTCCATAAATATGGGGTCCAAGTTATGACATTTGGGTTAAAAATTGGATATTGCATTAGTAGGAAAGGCACAAGAAGCTATGTAACAACTTAAAGATAATATCACTCCTCAGAAAATACACTGAAATTAAAGCCTAATTGCATCACAGGAATAAAAATCTGTTGTAAGAAAATATCACAATTTAAGTGGGACACCAAAAACCATTGGCACCCACATTTATGGAATGACCCACGAATAATTACAACACTGAGAACATGGTTGACTAAACCGGTGGGAGATGGAGACAATCCTACAGTCAAACAAGTTACTGGATGGGGCCATATGGCTTCGAGTGGAGGATTTTTGCAAAGGGGTGACCTATACACAATTATTTTCAGTCAATATGACCTTGAAAGTTTCTAGTGGATGAAAACATATCAGGGGTTTGGCTACAACCACCAGCCACAGAAGGTGTTTGATATCTAAAGGACTTACTTTTAAACGCGTTCAAGGAATTTACATCAATTAATAGCAACAAAAATATGGTGCTGAATTTAGTCATTTGTGTAGGTCAGTGTGATAACTTTCATTTATACACGAAGAAAGTATTTCCTCTAACCTGTCCTATCCAGACCAAAACTGAGACAGAAATTACTTTACACGTTCAGTAGATCTCGCACCGGGTTACTTGAACAATTACGGAGAAATCTTACCGTTTTTAGTCGGCAGTCTCAATAACATTTGTGTTCCTCGATCAGTCGATGGCTGTTGTCGTAAAGCCGCATGTCTCGTTACTTTCCATGATTTCTTGTTGGTTTAATGATGCGTACCTTTTTGCTTGCTTTTTGAATTTCAAGTTTGTTTTATCTGCACTCTTACGTCATGTTAACTGTTCATCCATCGTCGTTATTGGTTTTGAAAAAATAGAGATTATGCACGTGACCTCAGCGCCTTTCAATTTGACATATGGATCGAATATCATAGCAGTACTTGTGTTACCAACACGCGCGCACTGCAGCTCCTTAAATCCTAAGCTTAGGAATTCTCCGGCCTGAATGGAAAATAGGGAGCTTAAGATTGCACGACGAGGACCTCATGTACAACGAAATTACGTCATTTGTATCTATGCCGTTTCGAGCGCAACGCGAAATAACGCTACACCGAGTTGTCAAATGGAAGTGGTAGCGCAGAAGGTGACGTCATTACGTTGTAGCTGGCGTCTGCGTCGTCAAATCTAAAGCTCAGTAATAGCAAGACGGGCAGGGCAGTGATTTACGTCGGTGCATAACCTCTATAGACAACAATTTCATTTGTCTTAAAACTTAACCATTTTTAGGAACTACGAAATGAAATTCTATATTTTAGGAATAATCAGTGGTAAACACCTCTGTTTGATATACCTTGGGCTTTATTTTATTTATTTCATTATTTTACATTTTTGTTTTCAAGTTTTAATTTTTGTATAAAAATGTTACATGACTTTAGCTTTACTTATATCTTGAATGTTTTAAGTCTGTGATAAGGAGGCTAACAAAACAGCTTTGACAAGTAGGAGGAATCTGTAGTGCATGGCGTCTGTAGTAATTGTGAGGTGGGAAGGGGCCAAACGGTTAATCCATCACACTATCGTAAACAGGGTTCTACGGAGCACCGGGATATTTTCACCTTAAAACTGGCCCATTGCAACTTGATGTCTCCTAGTGACTTTAGGTAGGTGGTGTGCTGGGAAACTGTTTGCTTTGTGATTGGTCAATTGAAATGGAGATTATCTAAGAAGTTTTCAATAGACCATTGGAAAGGATTGAGTATGCACCGACCTGGAGGGGATGTTTTGGGTTTAAGGAGAGCTAAGAAGCAACATGGTACGTATTTGAACATTTTGCAGCCTATTTAAATACGCACAACGACCAATAACTGCGCTCTTTTTCCTGGGGCAGGCAAGGTCAAACTACTTTCTAGTGATTTCCGATGACTAGCTCATTTTCCCCTGACTAATTCAAAAGGGGTGATGTCCTCCGTCCCCGTTCCCCGTTGCAGACGCTTCTCAGACGCGTTACTGCAAAGGACATACCACAAGACAGTATCTAGATCCTGTCTTCACACGTCAAAATATGGAGAATATTGTATTACATCTGCCATGCATTTAAACACCGTGAAACTGCGATATACTTTTTTGGTGATGAGTATGAGGCTTTGCTACTTGCAGAAAGAGGACACTGGATACAGACAACCAAGTCATTTTAGATAAACCTCATTTCTCACTGTCTCCTCCGCCGACACATATCACCCACAATTAGATGCTCAGGTCTTCTTCTGAGGTACGTTAATTATCTTTTTTACTGTATAAAACTATGTACAAGGTCGGACACATGCAAGTTTATTCTTTTTTGCAGTTCTTCGAAGAAAATAGGGTTGAAAAAAAATTGGTGCAGGCCTAATATGAAAAAGAATATAAATTTGTACAGTATTGGTGAAATGTATAAAGTAAATTCCTGAATGACTTTTGCGAAAATGATAAAAGTGGAACTCATGCAGAAAATGAGGCGATGTGTTTAAAGAAATTCAAAATAACATTGAGCCTTATCATGTAAATATTGTCTTATGAATTCGTAACATCTTATCTTACTTTGAAAATATAACCTCTAATTTTATAACGTGTATGTTCATAAGAAGGCTGTTTTAAAAGAAATGCTGAAACAATACATTCTATACTATATGGCATTCCATGCATTACGTTAGTGTAATAAGGTGCATTAAGAAAGGGCCGTAATATACACGAACCCGATTAGCGCTTGTTTTAAGTGATTGTGCGCAGCTATTAGTGGGGTCCATCAGCATTGAATCGCCTTTATATATCGTCTAAATGAGTTTCAAACCCGCATATTCAGTGAAATGGAAGAAATTAAGATACAATGTAGTGTACAACAATCCATGATACAGGTAAGAAAGAGAATCGAAAGATTAAAAGGTGATGGACCCCACTTATGGCCGACTGCAAGCAGACCATCACTTGCTGTCCGGATTCGTCATATATTTATATTATTAATTGTCTACTTACCGCACGTCAAATTCAATAAAATTTGTGGCTGCGGTAACCCATAGACAAATATGTACATCTTAAAGCATTATAAGAGAATTTAAGCTTTAGTAATTTTCAAAGGGCTTAATATATTAAGTTGGATAATTCTTTCCTTTCTAGCCGATGCTCCACACGGCGCGTTTTAATAGAGTTTGCATGCTAATTAAAGGCCCAGTTCTCTCACCCCAACAGTACCAATTCTCCTAAATTTCTGACTAAGGCCCCTCCCACAATTGTCTGAAATTCATGCTCATCCAGATCAGTGGCGTAGCTACTGGGGGGGGGGGGGGCAGGGGGGGCAAGTTGCCCCCCCGGAAAAATTTTTGGGGAAATTTGATGAATCTTCTCATTATTACAAAAATTTCTCAAAATTTTTGTTAGAATAAGAAATTGTGAGACATTTCTCATACATAATTCGTATTTTCATGCAACAAATTAACTCAGATTTCGTCAGTGTCGCATGAACCGGCCCAATTCGCGTTCCACAGAAATGTCCTCGTCGCGTAGCAGATTGAATGTTCTTTTGTGCTTGTATACGCACTGGGGTTATGATCAGTGCATTTCAGTGCACAGGAAGCTGTTATTCAGGTGATACTTTGGGAATTCATCAGTAAAAGGATGTGAAAACTGACAAGTCACTACCGTAGACCCCCGAGGTTGTTATGTTCTTCTACAAGCCAGCAGTAGCTGTACGATTTTACTGTGTGTACATAACGATGGATCGGGCTGAAACAATCCATGGCCAACGATAAACTTGAAGTTAATCTAGAATTAGAATTAACGGGATCCGTTGGCACGCTTAGATTTTGTTACTTAGCCTAATCCTTGGAGACTTACAAGCTAGTTCGGGAAAATAGCTTTCTGCTCACTTGGAGTGTTACAGTAAATGGACAATGAGTACCTTGTAGCCTTCTACACATAACAGACTGCTTTTCTCACAAAATATTCTGTGTAATAGATCCACTATTAGACCTCCTTAGTGGCGTGCGAAGGGGAGACCATTGGGCCATGCACCCCTCACAGATGCCATTTTTTCTTTGTTCTTAAAAATACGTAGTCTAACTTTATTAAAACAGATTTTACTTCAAAAGATAGCATATGTGGCACCAGATTGCTCATACGGACACCCAGTTTTTCAAATTTTTTCAAAGGGGAAGGATTGTCCCCGCAAGGTCTTTCAGTGATGCCAATTTTTTTATTCCTACAAATAGACCTAGGCAAATTCTGTCAAATTCCAATTTTTACTTAAAAAGGTAGACTCTGTTTCCCACTGGTGGCATCGATAAAAAAGACTACATGTTTAGATTCTCTTTACAAGCAAAAATACGCTATTTTGACCATCTGAGGGGTCTGATTTTTCGAAATTTTCTTTTCGCTCCGCGCCAACCAATGGTGGCTCTTCGCTCGGTCTTTTGGGCAAAATTACATATTTGGAGTAAAAGTAGCTCTTAACTCTCTGATCACTTTGCAGTTTGCGAACATATTTTGAAGTGAGCATTTTATTGCAAACGACAAAAGAAGAAAGCGACTGGCTAGATTCTTCGTATTTGCCTGGAAAATGCTATTTCCGGTCATCTAAGGGGTCTGATTTTTCCAAATTTTCTCTACGCTCCGCGCCAACCAATGGTGGCGCTCCGCGTAGATATTCATTATGACAAAATACCATTTTGTGGCCAAGAAAAACCACAAATAACCATCAATGCTCTTTTATTTGGACTTCTAAAAGTGTGCAAATTTAATGACAAGTTTTTACTTCGTAAGGTAGCATAAATGGCATAGGAGTGCATGTAAAGACACAAAAGTTTCATTTTTATCCTCATGAACCACCACGATTCAACTTTAACACTGTTCCCGTCAAAGTCGAAAATCTTGCACCATTTTGCATGTAGTCTCCTTGAAACGTCAAAAAATTTCCGGACACCCCTCTACTTAGACCATACTGCATGCCCCTCCCCCCTTCAGAGAAATCCTGCGTACGCCACTGCTTTAGTACATAAAAATAAACCAGATACAGTTTACCAAAATAATATACTTTGTTATTTCCGATTGCTCTCTGTTATACTTTAAGATTAAAATGCAGGTAATATTACAAAATGACATGGTAATGTTGTTATACTTGTAAGTTTGCATATTTTATATGAAATACATACACATTGACCGGGAAAAGTTTTGGGGAAATTTCATACCTTTGCCCCCCCCCCCCCCCCGGAAAAAATCCTAGCTACGCCACTGATCCAGATACGATCTCAGTTTATTGCTTCAAAGTGAGTAAAGAAAAACTCAGTTTATATATCAAAGCACTCTCACTACCGTTTGTGCTGTGTAGTATAAGCTTTGGTGCTCTGCGTTGTTTGAATTAGCTGTCAATCAAAGAGCTGAGCCAATTGAGAATTTTGGAACCCCCGCACCAAAATTGTAGTTTGGGGTGAGAGGATTGGCCCTTTAAAGGATTACAGTATATTTCGGTAACCTTACTAGTGTTCCCAAATCTTAATGCTAACTTGGTAGGGCCTACGTTCTCCTAATTACACCCACAACTAGGCCTATAGGTATTCATTCATAGGCCACTGTAATGGGAAGGGGATTTCATTCATTCATGCACCAAATTTTATGTCTCAAAACTTCATTTCTCAATTTGTTAAGTGAAATTCAATTACCTTCGTTGTCCTGTTTTCTTTATGCGGGTTCATTAGATATTATTATTGACTTGTGCAATACAACATCACAATGCAGCTTATTAACCTACACGCCATATGAAATAGTGCATGATACACCTTCAACCTTTCAAACGAAACAGTGAAACAGCTAAAGCTGTGAACGTCATATGAAATATTGACGCAGCTAAACCTACATGTCATATTTAAAGGCCTGATTCTCTCACCCCAAAAAGAACGAATTCTCCTAACCTTCTTACTTAAGCCCCTCCCACAATTGTCTGAGAGCCATCCTCATCCAGATACAATCTCAGTTTATTGATTCAAGGTGAGAATAGAAAAACCCAATTTATATAATCAAAACACTCTCAGTACCGTTCATGATGTGTAATATAAGCTTTGGTACTCTGCATTGTTTGAATTAGCTGTCAATCAAAGAGCTGATCCAATTGAGAATTTCGGTACCCCCGTACCAAAACTGTAGTTTGGGGTGATAGGTTTGGCCCTTTAAGAAACAGTATAATGCAACTAAACAAATCTAGACCTATACATTATATAAAAAGTGATATGTTATGAATATATTACAGTGAAAATAAATAACTTCAAACTTCGGACAGACGTCAAGTTTGTTAAGCGATCTGATGAGATCGGATGACCCATGATTAGGTAACGTTCTGTCAGTTGAACAGTTTAATGCACACTAGAATTCTTAAAGGATTTCATGATATTGTGTGTCTAACCTATTGGGTAGGGCGGTCATACGGGCGTTTGGTCAAAGGTCACGTTGATGGTGAAAACAAATCCGGTAGGATATGTCGGTTTATTTTGTTCCCACGGGCAGGACGAATCCCTACGGTAAGGTAAATCCCTACGTTTTTCGACAATTTTGAATTTGTTTTAAAATAAAGGTTACTAGGGTCAGTATTAAGGTTAGGGTCTTGTGAAAAGGGATAGATATATGACCTGTTCTAAGTTGATCTTCCTTGTCAAAATTGCCAAAAGGGTGGAAAAGCTGTCATTTTGGGATTAGGGGTGTGGCCTACTTGCAAGAAACCGATTTGTCGAAGAGACTAAGTTCAAATACTGATGTGACAAGTTTAAGAGGCGGGACTAGTGACATTAGAAATATGGGAACTTCAGAGAACGTGAAGTACCGGGAAGGCAGGAATGCGCACAAAGTAGGAGACAATTGTACATGGGACGAAGATAAGGTTATAGGAAACGTTAGAAGGTTTGAACTGGGAGAATGGACCACAAGAAGATGAAGAACAGGCAAAGTTCAGGCATAGAAAGATGCATGATGCGAATTTTCAAGAAAAAAAAAAACAGTATTTTGCAGTAACTACAACAGACCGGCGTTCCTTGGTATGGATGTCACCTCTTGACCATAGACATGCAACCCCTGATGCAACCGTGACTTCGTCTTGTGTTTACCTGGTTACTTTTTTCTCACACTGGTCTAATTATCTGTCCCTTGACTTGTGTCAGCCTCGGTATTGGTGAGTTTGTATCAGTAATGGTGGTGACCTGGTTCTAAGCTCTTACAGAAAATGGTGTAGAATTTGGGATCAAAATTCATCTTCACTTATTGATAGTTTCATCAAAGAATGTTATGTCCATGTAAAGCAATATAACATGTACACTGGTACATAGTGGTGGCTAAGTCCACATTATGTGATCTCACTGGGTTCACAAAACTAGGGTTTTGCCCCTTCATTTTATTCTTGTAATACAAATAAACTATATATATATTTCAGTGTGGGTATATGGTGTATTGCTGGTATATGATATAACCCTAAAACATAATACTCACGCTAGTCAAACTGGGTATGTCCACATAGGACTGGAACAAGATCATAGACAAGCATGTCTGCATGTGTGATCCTGTATTTTGTGGTGTTTGGTTGGTGTGGATGTACCAAGACAAGCACTTTGTAACAAAGTTGTTTTAAACTTTACTACTTGTTTAGTGTCGGTCTATCAGAAACGAATATTTCACTAAAGGTTGTGAATGTGGCAAGGGAAGGGGGAGCTCCGTCCCGTTCTTAACCTTTCATCGCAATGGATTTTTCGAATTTAGGAAGTTAGACAAAGGGAGCGGAACGCGCAGCAAATAATGGACTGGGCAGGAGCAGAAGAGAGTGCCCCCATCCTGTCGGTTTTCAGAGCCGTCGTCGACCGATTCAATAGGAACTTTACTTTACAAAAAAAGGAGTGGTTGCCATGGAGATTTCGAGCGCCCAGGTAACACGTAGGCCTACTTCGCAGACGTTGACTCTTTAAAGGACCAGTTCTCTCATCCCAAACAGTTCCAATTCTCCTAACCTTCTTACTTAAGCCCCTCCCACAATTGTCTGAAATTCATCCTCATCCAGAAACAATCTCAGTTTATTGCTTCTATAGGTGAATATAGAAAAACTCAATTTATATATAATCAAAACACTCTCAGTACAATTCATGCTGTGTAATATAAGCTTTGGTACTCTGCATTGTTTGAATTAGCTGTCAAATCAAAGAGCTGAGCCAATTGAGAATTTTGGTACCCTGGTTCCAAAATTGCAGTTTCGGGGTGAGAGGTTTGGCCCTTTAAGTCATTTGCATGCAAGCTTACATCATTTTGTTCATAGCCTATGGCATGCATGTTGATGACAAAACTAAAACAGACATGATAAAGTTAGTTAGCTAGATGGATGCATTGTTATGGTTCAATCAGGGAGTTGCAACTCCCTGGTTTAATACTAACCAATGGTTAAAGACGAATCCGAACAGCGCCGTGTATTAGATTTTCCACAACTAGGATCCAGCGACCTTAAATCGTCTTCATTTATTGTCCAAATGTAATTTTAAACCCTCTAATACAGTGATATTGAGAGAATCAAGAGGCATTTTAGTATACAACCATCCATATTGTTAAGGTAATAAAGGAAATTGGAAGATCAGGTGACAGACCCTAGTAAAGGCCGACTAAATTCAGACCATCACTTGTAGTCCGGATTCGTCTGTATTAAGTTGTGGCATATCAGACAAACAACAGTGCATATGTGGTAAACCATTTTAACGGGATATGCTAATGAAAGTGCGCACAGCTGTCTGAATTTTGTATCTCCTTTTTTGTGTTGTCTGTCTGAATCTGACACTTTGACCGCAACTAAGTCAGAAGTGTGTGTGCAAGCATAGATTCGTTAATTAGTTAATTAAAGCACACAAGTTATTCTACCGCCCTGTCCCACAGAATCAAAAACAAAAACAAAAAACACTTTTAATCGCTTTCACCGTGAAGACTTTCTTTAAAAGTACATTGGTCTAACGGTAGAGCATCCGCCTCCCGACGCGGAAAGCCCGAGTTCGATTCCCAGGCCGAGTCATATCAAAGATGCTCGGCATAAGCAATTGAGTAGGGAAATCAAGCCAGTGAGCCACAACTGGAAAAAGGCCGTGGCCGGTTCGACTTGAACCAATAGGTTGAAAACTGGACCGTACCACCGAATCGAAACGTTATGTCAGGACGGGAACGCTGGGATCGTCAAGTGGCAGAGTGATCTATTCCATCTGCTATGTACCAATGTGTTTCACAAGTACATGGATTCAAATCCCGCTCGATGTGCGTGGGATTTTTGTCCGGGTACTCTGGCTTTCCTCCTTCTTGGCACAGGTATACCCTTAAAATCTATTGTCCAGCTGACGAAGTCGGTTTCGAACCGGACTGAAGCACCTTCGGGTGAACCAGTTCACTAGGCGAATTTCTTGCTGGCGCTTGCGCTTTATTCTTCGTCAAGTTACTCTGCCGCCCTGAATGAAAAAACAAACAAACAAACAAACAACAACAAGCAAACAAAAACAGAAACACTTTTAATCGCATTCTCCGTGAAGGTTCTCTTTAAAAGTACATATGAGCGGAAAAGATGATAACATCGATTGATCTGAATCTGCTGAAAAGAACCTGTTACACCACATAAATTGGGTTTAGTGTCAGATCCTAACCAAGTTAGGAAAACTGACAAGAAAAGAAAAATTAAGAGTGAAGTTGAATTAATGCAAAACTAGTTAAAGATAAAAATGATACATGTCAATAAATTTGTAATAAGTGGAGACCCCTCCGGCAGACGGCCTGCTCATTATTAATAATAGTAGTCGGTTGTTACTCCTTTCTCTTAACAGGACAAGACCACGTGTTTGTTCTAACGGAAAGAGCATCAGCCTCTCAAACGGAAGGCCCGGGTTCGATTCCCAGGTCGAGTCATACCAAAGACTCTTAAAATGGAACCTACTGCCGTTGAGGGTAGTGCCCCGCATAAGCAATTGAGTGGGTAAAAGAAGCCAGTACGCTACAACCAGTGGAGAAAAGGTCGCCGACCGGCTCGACTTAAACAAACATGTTGAAAACTGGGCCGTAAAACTCCATCTAACTAACTTAACAGGGAAATAAAAGGGAAATAAATCTTTAGTACTGTAAGATGCTCCTTGTAACGCCTGGGAAGTGCCATTTCCTGTAATTTTGGAGCCATTTGGCCAAACATTTCGATGGCTATGCTACGCGTGAATGTCGGTGGCGCTTCGATCGAAGCCCCTTTGATGAAAATCAGAGGGTAAGACCAAGTGACCTCTCTGGAAATTTTCAGGACCTTTCGACGTTTCACCGGCGTCATTGCATTTTGGCGTCGTCGAGTTCTTCATTTAACCAGATTTATTTTGTTCAAAACAAACCTTAAATTGATCATCATAACTAAAGGCGGCAATCAGATTTTGTTTTAAAATTTCTTTACTACTGTAAATTTGCACCACGTTTGTAAAACTGACTTAAAACTAACAAAAATTTGTGATTTGCTATAGCGTAATGGAGGCTGTCAAGTCTTGATCTGTGTGAAATTTTTTTACGCGACAAATATTCAAAGATGTTCAACATTAATGCTTCTTCAGACCTGAAAGGCCTCTTCAATGTATCTATATTCTGGTAAGCAATTCAGAAGGGAAAAACAAGAGGCTGGAACAAAAGATTAATATTTTCTGCCAAACTCGGATTGCCGTTTTACACAAGGCCGCATATTGACAAGTCCCTCTGG
Source organism: Holothuria scabra (assembly GCA_037179385.1). Taxonomy (NCBI): domain Eukaryota; kingdom Metazoa; phylum Echinodermata; class Holothuroidea; order Aspidochirotida; family Holothuriidae; genus Holothuria; species Holothuria scabra. The sequence goes on from CM074193.1 coordinate 8,471,110, forward strand.
GGCTCAGTCCGACCAATTTGGTGATGCACTAGACACAAAACCTTCGACGGACCCACTACTACAGTAAACTTTAATGTTAAAAATCTTTTGCATTGAAGTCCTCCCTGAACTTAGTCTCACTACCCAGATGGACACAGCAAGACTCTTAAGTGTTCACTCTAAAAACAGTTGGGTAAACTTTTACCCATGGTTGGGTCCATATGCCACCACCTAAACTGTTGGGTAAAAAAATTCTCAACGTTGGTCACAAGGTATCCATGTTGGGTGAATTTTTCCGACGAAAAAGTTTATTGTGTAACCAACTTGGGTAGTTTTTTACCCAACAATTTAGGTGGTGCAGCATACGGACCCAACCATGGGTAAAAGTTTACCCAACTGTTTTTAGAGTGTTGGTCACATATATATTGGATATAAGGCACCATGATCTGACTTTAGAGAGTTTTTGTTAAAATCTACCTCACACTTGGTCAAAAATAAGCCCAAATTTACCAACCTGTGTAAAATTATGGTTTATATCACAGGACTACGAAAATCAAATTTATGTTGATTATTTTGTGACGTCACACCGTCAGGTAGTTTTCATTGGACTACGCGTACATTTTATTGATAAAGTTTGGGTTGTTTCCTACCAGACATGGAGAAAATTTGAATCAAAATTCACAACAAAAGTCGACATCTGTTCTATGCCGTTGTATCAATAAGCAATGTGTTTCTTTTGTCTTCAAAACCAGTAACCAGTGGCAGCGCTACGGGGAAATCCCCAGGTTTTGTCCTTGCCCCCCTCCCCCCCATTTTCCCCACTTCCCGCTATTAGGTTAGGTAGGAGTTGGGTAAACCACTCGGAGGGACGGGCGTTTCAGACTCGAATTTGCACTGTGCTCGTTAAGTTATTCCCCAACATTTCCCTTTGCCCTTAGTTTGTCCCCTTCCAGCTCATTTTGACATTCTGACGCCGACACTGTGAGTAACGTAGGATATATGCAGTTCAAAACTAATTCTGTCTTCAACTCTCCAACTTAAAGGGGGGGGGGGGAAGCCGTCTGTTCAGAATGAAATATTAAAGAAGATCTATATGTTGTTTCATTATTGGCTCTTGAGAGTCATAACACAACATTTATTCTCAATTGTGAGATTTAATGGGAGTAAATGCTTGGTTACCTTGAATATCGACAAAAGAAAAGCAGACACAAAACAAAACCAAAAATTACCGTAATATGGAATCCTTAAAATATGATGAAATGTCCTACTTGGAGTAGAAACGAGAAGGAAATAGCAAGATTTTGCTTTTGCTCCTTTGCTTTAAGGCAAGTCTGGGCCGAATACTCTTGCCTTTAAATGGAATATCTTCGACGACATGGTTGCGAGACGAAAAAAAAAAACTGAAATACTTGAATTCAGAAGGCTGAATATGAGCACCATTTTCATTGCCAGCATACATTATTTAGCAAGAAAGTTATGTTGGGCTGTACGGCTATCTATTTTCTCGAAGACTACAAGTGCTGGAGGCCAAGGGGCTAGTTTTATTTTCTCTTCGTTTTCTTTGTCTTTGCCGTGCATGCATCTCGTATCACGAGTTATAAAAAGCGCCATCGATTTTAGTTCTTTCAGGAAAATCATTTACGGTTTCAAACCCCTAATAATTTCTCCAATGACTGCCACAATTAATTGGCTAAATTCCCCTGTACACTTGCAGTAGTCAATGTTTTAATACCTCTCACATGAAAGTTGAGAAGATTTCCAATCATGGAATTACAAACCGTGACATGAGCGTTTGATTTTGATTTAGGACTTGAAGTTTTTAAAGGAACACTTACCCCTAGTTTTCATCAACGTAGCAGAAATGTCAATTAGTGATATAAATTATGAAAACACTCTAAATCACCTTCATTCTACCCCAGACTTTTTCAATATCTACTCTTTGACGTGTTTTCGTTGAGAACTATAGAGTTTCATTACCCACAGGGTGGTTTATCGTGACAAAATATTGTCCAAATCAGTGTCAAAAGTACAACTACTTTCTAAGGGTGTAATTCTGTTGCGGAAGAACATTGTCCAAATGGGGGAGCGAGACCTTGTGTTTTCCTCTTTTGAATAAAGGACTGGTCACACACTACAACGATTTTCAGTCCAAGTTCCTAAACTATAGGACAAAAAGTTCTGCCATCATTTACAACTTGTATTGGTTCAACAGTGCGATAATATATAAACATCAGGTTTTCGTTTGCGTGTCCGATAAAAACGTTCTTTCTATGTTTTCGATGGCGGCATCTTAGATCAAAAAATTAAAAATATTGGACCGTTATCCGATCCGAAAGTGTGAGCAGTGATTGGAAAAGAAGAAGGTCAACATGACCTTGTAAACAGAAAGACGTGAAACCTTACCGGTGATTGTCATGACGAACCTCTACAACTATTGTCGACAGGATTGCTTACCATTAGTCTGGAGTCAGGTACCAGGGTATTCTCATCTACAATGCCAAGACGGGTGCGGTACCCTTCTGCTTAGAAAATATCGAAACAGGAGTGGAGAACTACAGACTGCGCTCCCTGATGGAACTAGCCTCGAGCGATCAGGCCCGTCTTAAGGAAATTGCACTCACAATATGTTGTCACATGGTCAACATTGTTTTTCTCGAGATCTTTAGCTGGTCTCAAGCCTTACTCAGTCCGTTTCCTGACTTGACCAAAGAATAGACATCCCGTTACTGGACCAGATAATAGTGAGCTTTTGATTTCGCCACGACCGGCAGTCAACTGCAACGCAATGACGTCACTCGTTGGCCACGACATTTTGCCACTTGGTGTAGCGTTATTTCGAGTTGCGCTCGAATCGGCATAGACCAATATGACGTCAGTTCGTTGTATATAGATGGGGTCCGCCGCGTCGTGAAAGTTTGAGCTCCCTAATAAGAACGGGTCAACCCGTCACCAGATCAGATAATGAGAACGGTTACCTTGCCCTTTCAACAGACGCGTGTTACTCTTGCATCTGTACTGACTACACTCGTAATACCAAGAGCATTACGTTTAAGGCCTGATCCTCTCACTCCAAACAGTTATAATTCTCCTAACCTGCTTACTTTAGCCCCTCCCACAACTGTTTAAAATTCATCCTCATCCAGACACCCTAAGTTTATTGCTTTAGTGTGAGTATACAAGACCCCAATGTGTAATCAAAGCAACTCTCAGTGCACTACAGGCTGTGTTATATGAGCTATAGTACTTTGCATTGTTTGAACTGGCTGTCAATCAAAGAGCTGAGCCAATCGGGAATTTCTGTAAGCCACTACAAAAATTGTAGTTTGCGGTGACAGGATTGGCATTTTAAAAGAGAGGTTACCTGCTATGAAGCGTACAGTACCCGGTTTCGAATAGTTGTTAATCGACGTAGGCCTAGTTGACAGCTACAACATTCCTGCATATGATCTGTGCATGTTTAAAATGGCAGATTCGAAAAATATGAATTTTTCATTAAAGAGGGTTTACAAAGCAGAAAAATGTTCGAATTTTACAGTGTTGATCTATACTTTTGGTTACATTATTAACTGACTTTAAATTAACAAATTACAATGCCAATCGAAATATTTCCTTTAGGGACAGCTTTAACTGTATTTGACAGTGACAAATCACCTGATTTCCATATATAAGCAGTAAGAAACCAGTTACAACATTGATTTTGGCCTAAACAATTTGGTTAGAAACTGAGCTGTTAAAGCTCGTCTAACTAACCCGATTTTGGTCATCGATAAAGTCAACAGTACATATTCGGACGTCATTGCATGAAATAGCTTCAACATATATCTATCAAGTTGTTTTCGGATTGATACTGGAATGAAAAAGAATTCTTGTCCACAAACAATCGTTGCTACACGTGATAATGGTCTTCTTTTTTATACCCATCAGAAACAAAAACATGATTGCTTGAAACAGTAATCTGGTAAAAAAAAAAGTCGTAATAAACTTGTTTTGAAACACTGCAGCTTAATTTCACAATTTTAGGCTTCTTATTTTTCATCCAAATATCTTTCATGGTATTTCATGATTTACATATCCAAAACAAGCAATTAATACTAGTAAATTTTACAATTGAGGAGTGAACACATTGTCACGTGATTCTCAAAGGTCTTTAATGAAACAGTATAGCTTACTACACTATTTAAAGTTGAGTTGAATGCGTTTCCCGCATTTAGAATGATATAAAATGTGACGAGATTAAAGGACCATCTGTGTGTCCTCGTTTGGAGCCTATCGTCTTCTTTCCCTTGCATACACACATTAACACTCAGGATTTTGTACTTGAAACAGGAAAGCCTGTTTTGGATAGGTATAGGTTTGAGAACATTTCGTACGAATTATCCTTAGGGTAGTTCCTTAGAACTAAATTCAAGGTGTTGTCTCGTGACAGACACGATTTCTTGTAACAATTCCCTCTTTTTCTCATTGATTAGTGTAGTTAACTTGTAATAAAGAGCTTCACATTGCATGACAAGAACGTCAGCTACAACGCAATAACGTCAAATTCTGCGTTGCCCCAACCATAACACAACTCGGTGTCATTTTGCGTTAATTTTGAAAACGGCCAAGACGCAAATGACGTCACGTTGTTGCAGACGAAGTCCTGAACGTAATAAATTGGACTATCAGAGCAACTCCCTGCTCGGACATCTCCCTGATCATATCATGAAAGTACTACCCCGGGGGAAGTACTTCCATGAGCAGAGGGTAAATCAATTCCTTACTTGATGCTTTTCATTAAAGGTATATTTTCATCATCCCAAACAGTTCCAATTCTCCCAACCTACTTACTTCTAGCCCCTCCCACATTTATCTAAAACTGATCTTTATCCAGACACAATCCTAGTTTATTGCTTCATGGCTTGTCCCTGTGGCCATACAAGTCCATAATGTGTAATCAAGACACTCTCAGTGCCCATGCTGTGTAATTTAGCTATGGTGCATTGTTTTAATGTGATGCCAATCAAAGAGCTGTACCAATTGAGAGTTTTGATATATGCATACTGAAACTGCAGTTTAGGGTGACGAATGACTGCCTTTAAATTTGTAAGGACCTTGAATTAGTCTACAGGACCCCGTAAGAACGCAAAGTTTGTAAGAAATCGCATTATGATAACGTGGGATTGTTGGGGAGAAATCCGTTTGTCAGTTCAGAGAATACGGTAGCGAAAACTTACGGTTACTAATGAGAGTCTATTATGTCATACGTGTTTGTTTTGCGGTAGATGCGCACTGTTTAACAAGGTGTTTTTTGATTGGCTGTTGTCATTGTATTGTATCGATTGTATTCTTTGTTCGGGTTAGGAATTAAGTTAGGGTTAAGGGTTATCGTGAGCCAGCTGGGAAATTTCTTGTCAAATAGTGCGCACCCGCCTTGTTCTTTGTAGGAAATGTGACAACATCATCTGCTTATACTTCTTGAGAAACAAATAGCAGACTTCATAGAAAATTCTACCAGAGTGTTTAAACTAAGTACCGGTCGAATACATGAATAAGATCCATGTGTTAATTTAAATATTTATAAAAATTCTACACTTAAGATATTTTCGTTGTGTTCTGAATGTTGATAACATGCGTCCTTATGTACTGATGTTAAACTGATATTCTCATATCGTGGAACTTCCAACACGGACCATACTTATTTGTGACTGAAGGTGATGACATTGTGTCCTCATAATAAATGCATTATAGAACGCATATTATGATAAGTTGGTCCGTCAATGTGAGGCATTTTGTTACTAAGCAACCGATAAGAAGAAAACGACTTCACAATGGTTTTATACGCACTTCTGTATTAGCCAAAACGAAATTCGAATAAACAATTTTTCCAATAATTTGTTGAATATTTACAACGACAGTATTTATAAAAGTTTTTATAATAACATTTTGAACACCTTCAAGTAACATTCCTTTAGTTCGCAGTGGAAATATACACCAGCAACTCTTGCTCATTGGTCTCTAAGGATATTTCACTACAGTTGAAAAGTAATCGTTTAATTTTCTTCAATTGGCAAGCAATGAACCAAAGAATTTTGCCCCACCCCACCCCCAACGACAAAATTTTCACAGAAATTCATTTTGTTTTAAAGGCCCAATTTTCTCATCCCAAACAGTACCAGTTCTCCTAACCTTCTTAATAAAGCCCCTCCCACAATTGTCTAAAATTCACCCTCATCCAGACACAGTCTCATTTCATTGCTTCAGGGTGAATATAGAAAGCTCAATGTCTATAATCAAAACACTATCAGAATAGTTCGTGCTGTATAATTTTGAAGTTTTGATACTCTGCATGCATTGTTTGAATTATCAGTCAATCAAAAAGCTTAGCCAATTGAGAGTTTCTGTTACCCTATACTAGAAGTGTAGTTTGGGGTGGGGGAATTGTCCTTTTAAACAATGTGCAGTATCTGCCATTCTCTCAAGCCAAGCAAATGGGTTCCTGATTAAAGCGCCAGTCGGAGATTTTTTAACAACTTGAATTCCACTTTCAGACAGTTGCACGTTGGCCTAGATTTAACAAAAATGATCCGTGATCACAATTTACCGTTGTGATTGGTTAAAGTGTATAGTATAGCCTGACTGTCTAGTTTTGCATCTGTGTGAAATTTCGTTACCCGACTAGAATTAAGATATTTTCATTCAGCAGTCGTTAACATAAAATTTGTTTTTACTTCTTAACCCTGAAAGACCTCTTCAATGTTTCTTTATCCCGGTACTAACAACCAGTTCACAAGAAGAAATCAGTATCTGGAACAAAGGTTTAATGTTCTCTATCAAACTCTGATTGTCCTGTTAAGAATGTTTTTACCCTTACTCGGGTAAGTACGATGAATTGTCATATCCGTTCATCTCTTTATCCTTAACCTCGTCTTCAGTCGTTTCATCTGTTTGAGTTCCTTTCCCTCTAGACGTTTCCACCTCTTTAATGCTGCTGTCGACCTTTTCCGCCCTGTGGGAGTTAAGTAAGTTCAATATCATTACAACGTGACGTCAAAATAAGGACAAAATTGGCATCAAATCAGGGGCTTTCATTGTCAATGGCAACTCCCTGATATCAAACAAAGCAGAATTTTGTGTTGGAACGTCACATTTAAGATATATGTCCTTCAAGGGCTTATTGAGTTGGTCCATTATGACGAATGAATATTTGGGAGTGGTAATTGACACTTTAACATTTTCTTGCCATGCATCAAAATTTTAGTGTCATAAAGTACTTATCCTATGTCTATTTTTTAGTCTAAGTGCTATAGATAATGTATACAACATCATTATTTTATCACATCTGATCTATGCTGAATCAATTTGGTGTCATGAATGACTATCGAAATTTTTAAAGTATTCATCAACTTATTTATCAAGTATTTTTCATTGAAATTTCATGTGCTCTTCAAACGGTTAACGACGATAGTTAGCCAATTCAAAAAATGGCTAACGAGACAAACAATATTCAAAACACCCGTTGTATCCTGTGTTAAACGTCTCCAGCACAACTCGGACAGACAGAAGCCTTAAAAATCCCCATATTTTGCCAAAACTCACAACAAAAGTTTAAATATAACTTTTATTTTTTGAACTAATTTTCCTTCCATTGAATGTATTTTATGACTCCTTTTTGTAAATCTTACATTTATACTGGATTTAATAATTGACGCGAGACGTGATTTTCGCAAATCTGCCCATATGAGTGTAAACAAACGAAAGATTGAGGAGCGTTTTAAACACGCCACTGGTTTCGTTTAGAAAATGTCCGTTAAAAACGCTTTAAGAGCATTATGTTTTGGACTTTAGCTTTGATTCTAAAACAGATCAAAGAGCCAAACCAAAGCTCTGTGTGGAAGTCATATTTTTGTTAGGAAAAGTTGTTGAAATGTTTAATTCAGGCGATACTTTTTTACTTGTTATCATCTTTTCTAGTAGAACTTAAAAAAAAAATTCTTCAAACGATTTAAACACGTGTTTTGGAGAAAGACGAACCTCAGCTCCTTTTAATCATTACCTCGGAGCTAAAGACTTCCATGCTTAAACAAAATTTGCATCCATAAACAAGATATTTTTGCATTTTGGAACAAGCATTTCTTATACGTTCATTCTCATCTGATAGAAAATTAAGCTAAAGATCAATGATGTCTTTGTTTAACTCATTTATGATCTTATAATCACTGGTTCTCACTCAATAACAAAATTAGCAAAAGGAATCGTTTTCAAGGTAGTAATTTCTCCCGTTGAGCTGCAAAGATTTACACGGTCGCACTTTGAGTCGAAATCAAACACGATATATTATCTGATTATCATACCTAGCTCTATCAGAACGTGTGTATGCAAAGGGCTGCTAAGCTTGACACAAACATTAGCTAAGTCAGTTAAGTAAATGTAAACACAAACAAAATCATTAAACGGGGCTCTTGGTTAAAGTTTTCCGCAAACAATGTTTATTTTTGAGTAATTACTTCTCTTTTTGTGTTCCTTTTTGTTGTAAGGTATAGAAGGATAACTTAGCTTATACAATAAACTGTGTCATCAACCAGCGTCGCAACCGAGTCGTTATCCGATTCTGGCCCACTTTTGGGCCACATCTGAGTCCAGAAAATTTGGAGGCTCGAAACCCGAACCGAGTCCTAGTCCGGACAATGGCGTCGCAGTTGTATCATATTCATATTTACATCATATATATTTGTCATTTGTAATTACACTCCTGAATGAATGATCCATGCATCCGCCCCCCCCCCATCTCAAGTGCGTAGCTACAGGGGGTAGGGACAGTCCTGGCTCTGAAAAGTGAAAAATTCGGAAATGTGCCATTTGAGACACCGGTCAACTATGGTGTGAATTTCCCAACTCTTTTTACATGAAATTCCGAATTCTATAAAAAAGCTCCATATTTGTCGCAAAAAAATAGAAAGATCCCGGGCGATTGGCGCGCAACAAATTTCAAAATGGCCAAAATCAGTGGCGTCGCCAAGGGGGGGGGGGGGGTGGGGGGCAGGGGGCACGTGCCCCCCTGAAAAATCGTGTGCCCCCCCCCAACTGAGATTTGAGATTTTCAAAAAAAATATGTTTTCTGTAGTCAGAGTGTGACTATGATTTTTTTAGGATTCGACTCCTCTGTTGAAAAGAAAAGGCAGTAAATTTTCATGTTTTCCAAATGAAAATATCGCAAAAAACCTTGGAAAGGCCATTTCCGGCTGTCTGAGGGGTTACGTCTTTTCAAAATTTTCTTCACACTTCCGACTACGTCAATTGGAGGAGGAGCACAGCTCAGGTAACCATTGAAGGAGGATTAAGCTTACATTTTTCCTTCAGAGGATCACATCTAATTGCCCATCAACTGCCTTTCTTTCTCTTTATAGTCACGGTGCAGCTCACCTTCCTCAAATTGTCAGCCTGATACGCTCTTGAGAGTAGTTTCACTAACGTTTGTGTTGTTATCAAAAATAAAATCTTACTCGAAATTGCCCTGTAAGTAATTTTTTTAGGCCAGTGTAAAAACAACCCTTTTAAAAAACAACTTTAAAACCTTACAAACACGCTAAAGACCCAGGAGCTTCCAGGGCCTTCGCCCCCTGGACCCCCACTAAAACTCACATTGAAGTGCCCATCAACTTTTTTCTCTATAGATCATCTACCCCATTTTCAAAATGTCAGCCGGATCCGCTCTTGGTAGTTGAATCAGTGGTTTTTTACCGAAAGTCTTACTTGAAAGTTACCCTGGAGGTAACTTTTGCACCAGTGTTAAGTCAATAAAATTACCCTTAAATAACGTCTTTTATACCTCAAAAACACGTTAAAACCCAGGAGCTTCCGGGGGCTTCGCCCCCTGGACCCCCACCAAAATTCACATTGAAGTGCCCATCAACTTTTTTCTCTATAGATCATTTACCCCATTTTCAAAATGTCAGCCGGATAAGCTCTTGGTAGTTGAATCAGTGGTCTTTTACCGAGAGGCTTACTTGAAGTTACACTGGAGGTAATTTTTGGACCAGTGTTTAGTCAATAAAATTACCCTTAAATAACGTCTTTTATACCTCACAAACACGCTAAAATCCAGGAGCTTCCGGGGACTTCGACACCTGGACCCCCACCGGGGCTTTGCCCCTGGACCCCACCAGGGGCCCTAAGGCGGGCCCCTGGACCCCACCCGTTGAGCCTCGCGCTTCGCTCTCGGTGGCGCCTCCGGCGCCATGAGTGGAGTCTATATGCCCCCCATAAAATCGTTGTGCCCCCTCAGTGCCCTCCCAGAATGAAATGTCTGGTGACGCCACTGGCAAAAATCAAAGTGTTCTCTCATACTTGAGTAAACTTTTCCGGGCTGTGGAAATGAAAGTCGGGAGTTTTGCCATATGCATGTGACAGATGATCGTCAAGTGACACCAGCAACAGCAGTGATATTTTCATAAAATTTCTTATTTTCTCCAGTAGAGCTTTTGACTTTTAAAATGCCATCGGAGAGCCTCACCTCATAGGCCTTAGAAAATATTATGTAGAAAGAACGATCTTTGGTCGCCGTGTAGTTTCAGATTTTTCAAATGTTCTCCATTAATCCCTAAACGTTTTAAATTTTCTTAAAGAAAACCCAGAATCCGCAATTTTCCACCATACAAGCTCTGTATTTTCAAATATAAAATATTTGTTTAAAAATGGCAAAAAATTTCAGCGCACTTACGCGCGCCGCAAATCATACCTATAAACTACAGTACCATGTTACGCTTGAAGAAAAAAATCGGAAAATTTTACGTGCTTGCTCCCCTGAAAAAAATGTCTAGCTACGCCACTGTCCATTTCGTAATACTATACTATTAATATACAAAATAAGGTTACCGTACAAGTGATACTTACATTTCCAATTTATTTTCTATTTCTTCTATCGTGTTATGCAGCGGTTTACCACGTGTTTCGGGTAAAAGTAAAACCAGGAAGGACACCAGTAGCGCCAAAATGGCGAATACGATTAAATGCAGATCATCAAATATATCTCCTAAGATGAGCATAAGCGGTGCTAAGATACTACCAATTCTTGCTACGGTTGAACAAGACCCCATACCAATACTCCTGTGAGTGGTGAAAAAAAGGAAAAAGTTGCATACATTTAATTTTTTTTTTTTTCTTCAATCGCATTTTTTACAGATTTTGTTAAAACGAATCGAGAATCGACCCTGAAACTTCTTTTGAATTGTTTGGAAATCTAGACCTACAAGGATTTATGTCTTGTTTAATTGACACAACTATTTAGGAAAGCTTTTCGAAACATTTTGCTCCGATTTTGTAATTACAGCTTAAGAAAAAAGACCGTGCTTTATTACACAATAAATGCACGAATGAAGGTTAATGAAAGATATTCACGAGGGCCCAGCCCAAGTGTATTTGCCGATAGCATCGATCCCGAAGGTGCATTATTCCGTTTCAAAGCACAGGTCCAAACGAAACGTAGTAGCTTAAGCCCAACATGAGCGCGTTTATCATTTCATTGAATTTATTACCGGATAATCCACGGTCAATTGACCGTAATAGATGAGCGCGTTCATCATTTCCTTGAATTTATTACCGGATAATCCACGGTTAATTAACAGTAATGGACCAATTAAAGTTGATGTACTATTTTTTCTCACCTTACTGTGGTCGGGAACACCTCGCCGGAGTAGATGTATGCGATTGTATAAGATGCAGTTATGCAGAACTTACCGGTCATCGCCACCGCAGTGATAGCTGTATCGTTATCTGGGTAGGAATGATAAGCATCAAGAAAATTAAAATTAAAAAAAAAAAAAATCAATATGAAGCCACTACGTGGACCATGCACACTAGCTACAAGCACCCAGTACACTCTTCCCTTCTAAACGGAATCTTATGAAGCCCACTGCCCCTCTCTCTTCCCTCTTCTTCCTCTTTTCACTTTCTCTCTTTTTTCTTCTTCCCCCTTTACATCTCTTTTTTTTTGGGGGGGGGGGAGGCTGGCCTCCTCTTCGCCGTGACTACGGTTGATAGTTCAGAATTCTACTAACTTTAAAGATCATTGCTTAAATCAGATTCATGGGGCAATTAATCTCAGTAATATCTAAGACAGAAAGATACCTACCTAGAAAACTTGTTATCAAACAACATATTCCACCGACAGACAACAGAATAAATTCCGCGAAACGTCTTCCCAGGAAAGATTCGATAGCAGGTATCACTAAAAGATTGGCTGGAAATTCCACAGCTGCAGATATGAAAAATGTGACGTAAGCATTGCTCCCGAGATTAGCTGTATTCAAGGAGAGGCCAAAATAAATGAGACTGTTGGTAAACCTGTCAGAAAAGAAGAAAAGGATAATGAGTGAACGTGAAAGTTGAACCAGTTCTCACTCTTTGCTAAACACTGGAATGATGAGCATGGGAACCAGGGGGTCATGACCCTTTCCTTAAAGGAAAGTGCTAAATGACTTACATTCCAAAATGTTCCAGGGGACACTTTAGGGAATGATTATCTCGTGGGCATAAGTGTCCTTGCCCTCTCTTCATCTCTTCAGTAGCTACACCAATAGCTACGACAGAAATGAATGGAATTAGGTCAGCTACAGGTCATCTCTAAAACTTCATTACATAATTGCTGGTATTAACTGGACCAAGGTTTGACTAATCTAAATCCAAAACTGTATAGAATTCACGGTTTCCAACGATTGTTTTCACCTCCACAGCGAGCTAGTGGTAGTTACTCTGGTATTGGTCTGACATTACTTCAACGTCCTTCCCGGCAACACATGCAGATAATCAGCAACCTTAGAAGGTCGTGTCATGCATGTTATAGAGTTGTGAAAAAGGAAAGACAGCACAACGTTTGAAGAAAGTATACACAACCCCAGTTTTCTAGATCTGATGAAGCCATTCTCATAGCATGTACAAGCCAATAGGACCGGCCACCTGTAAAGTATGAAGTTTTCTTAAAGAGGGGCGCGCTCCTGCTTCCTTCCTTACAGTCCTTCTGTCAGTCATCCCTTTAGTCAAACCGCATAGCCATTACCCACACGAATCCGATCAGTGCTTGTGTATCTGTTGCAACTCCCTGGTATAATGATATAGGCGGCCATTAGTGGGGTTTTGATTTTGGTTTTGGTTTTGCCGAACGGCTCTTTGACAGAGGGTCGGGAGGACTTAAGAAAAAAGCCATTAGTGGGATTCATCAGCCTTATATCTTCTTCATCTATTGTCTTAATGAATTTCAAACCCTCGTATTCAGTGAAACTGAGGGAATCAACATAGTTAGTGTACAACCATTCAATATAGGCCAAGCTTAGCTTACAGGTTAGCATGAAAGTTAATAGACAAAAGGTAATGGACCACGGCAAGTAAAAGTGTACCTTAAGACAAAAAATTAAAAAGTATGAAAAATATGTTCCAACAGTCCAACTCTCATCTTCATAGGACATTCCTGAGCTGAAATAGAAAATGTTGAAGTTATTCACTATAATTAAAATAGTACATTTGCGCAATAATTTGTGACGTCATTCTTGTTCTACTAAAATTACTATCTTTGTATTTCTTTGTTTTTCCGAACGTTACTGCACCTTGAACCAAGGTGTGATAACACTCTTGCTTTTATGAGGTGATGTAATTAATTAAGCCCTAATTGTGCAACCTGCTATGCAAGCAAACAGGAAGTGTTCAAGGTCATAAAACTTGAACTTAATTAGAGTAACCATAAAATCAGGTGGTAAACCAATAGGGTTGCCAGGGATGCAAAGCTTCCCTTGAACGTCCAAAAATGGGAAGGGGGCACAAACACCAAAAGGAAAGAAGGGGCTGAAACAGAGGAAAGAACTTAAGGCGAAACTGGTGCAAAATCGGGAAACCTCTTGAGTCTTGCCCCCCCCCCCCACTCCCAGGCCTGGTTACGCACTGAATGAAATTACTCACCACAAAGCGTACAATAGAAGGGTCCTTCGTCTTAAAGTCTTGACGCGAAATAGATCAATAACTGTCGGGGTGTTAAGCTCACTTCTGCTGGCTTCCTGAAAAAAAAAAAAACAAAAGCAAAAATAGCTTGTTAATCTGGGAATATTCAGTACTTCTCGGAAACCCAATTTTAAGAACATAAGACGACGTAGAACCTTGTAATTTTTAAACAGGGAACAGTACACTTTGGAGGAAGATACTATAGATATCTCCATGGACATTAATTAAAGCATGCATGATAACAACAGGTTAATAGGAAACATAAGCACCTAAAGATTCTTTTATTTTTCCGATTTACTCCTTAATAAATTACCTGTTCTTTTTCCAAAATTTCAATGAGATTATCTGGAAGTTTATCAAGAGATTTGTTTCCTTTCGCTGTTTTCTTGAGGATTTTCTCTGTTTCTTCAAATCTATTTCTCGCCATCAACCATCGCGCTGATTCTGGCATAATGCTGTGTGTAGAAAGGAAATGGCTTTGCTCTTACTGTCTTACTCACGTGTCATGTATACGCGCGGGTGTATTAAAAACTGTATAAGACGCCAAAATGAAGACCGAAGACCTAAGATCTTAATAGGGTGTTCCATCTTCGGTCTTCCGTCTTCGTTTTTAACACATCCACACAGGAATATTTAAACCCAAGTCTCCAAACGAATACCCTGTACGGGAACGCCCCAAAACAGTCTGACGCTTAGAAAAGGCAAAGCGCAAATTAGCGCAAATTAAAACATCAACGTAAAACATACTCAGGCCGGAATAGAAACTTGCTCAAAGAGAATCAATTTCTTGACCAAAGTGTATTTCACTCGGCAGCCGGGTTATGGTAATTTAACCCGGAAAGAAAGAAAACGGCTTTCAAAAAAATCATCTATGATGTTAATTTAATAGCCGAACCTATTGTTGGTTGGGGTTTGGGCAATTTTGTATCGAATTTCTTTCAGAATGCAAAGACTTAAGTCTTCGGTCATAACGCATCCACAAAGCTATGTTCAAAACTAAGACCGAAAATGGAATGCCCGATTAAGGTCTTGGATCTTCAGTCTTCGTTTCTGGGTCTTAGTTTATAATAAACCCGTAGTAGATATTTTGCAAAACGTTCACGTTTACCAGTTTACTTTGGAATTTTTGGCAAAGGCCATTAAAATCAAGTATGTTTGAAAGGCTGTGAAATTCTGTTATGACACAAGGTTTCTATACCTACCGTCAGAATAGAGCATTCATAGCTTCAGAATAAATCACGTTAAAAACCAAAACATGTCAAAAAGTGGGAGGGACCCCCTCCCACATCCTCCCGCCCTCTCAGAACTTTCACTAAGCCCCGTAAAAAAATTCATAGCTACGCACTTGAGTGTCACTAAATACATGTTTAAAGTCAAATAAAAATAATCTTCTATTTGATCTCTAACTTAAAATCCTAGCTTAGTTATGAAGTTGGCTAAGGGTATCAGTACTTACCGACGCCGGGGAAGTATCCGTGATGACTTGGTTGGTCTTTGTGATATCAGAGATTCCTGTCGCTAGAGGAGTCACACTATCTGCCTGGTCCTTGTAAATAGTACATTACAGTACACTTTACGTTGTATTGTATCTTGCCACTGTGTAAATTTCTTTGCAGTTTGTATTATCAGCGAAAAAAGTTACACTTACGGTATAAGTAACAGGCACGGTAAAAGACACAATGAGATGAGTCTCTGTAAATTCCTCCAATCTCGAATACCAAGAGCGAACCCGGCAAGGATCATACTACCCACTGAAAACGCCAGAGGTGGAGCGATACCTGCGATGACCCTTTTGGACGGTCCAACAAGTTCAGTAACTGTAGGCAAATAAAACAAATCGGACGTAGCCTTTATTACACATATAAACCAATCCGAACAGTCAAGTAATGGTCTGATTTATTCGGACATGGGATCTATCAGCTTTAACCTCTCAAATTCTTTGCTTCACTGTATCATAGATGGTTGTACATTATAACACCTCTTGATTCCCCCAATTTGCAATTTTACCGAATATGATGTTTTAGAGTTGCACGTATACAGTAAAATTACGACGATTTAAGACCGTATCAACCTCAATAAAAGTCGACTTCCCCAGCTGCTCAGATTCGCCTATATTGCGTAAAGCTCTTCAAGAATGAAATAAGACTTTTGTCGGTTTTTAATTACTTATTCAATATATTTTTGTTGTGTCTAAAGGAAGGTAACAACTTGATCTAATTTTGCTTCACAGTCACTTTGAGAAAAGGAATCATCTCAAGTCAAAGATCTAAATCAGGGAGACGAGGGAATTCCTTTTCCTCCCACTCCGTGTTTCTCTCCCAGTTCAGTGGTGGAATATGTAAGTGTTCAGACTGGCCACTTTCAATTTTGATCTTGTTTCACAAATCAGAATCTTTCGCTCGGGACCTCCCGCAACCCCTGTGTGCCGAATGACTTAACAAATCAGGTTTTTATAGCCAGACGTGCTACCTTTGCCGGGGAGGGGGACATCTGTGTGGCAGTTTCGCCGATTTTAAGGAGGATGTCCATTCCTCCGCGGACAACTTAATTTTGCGATATTTTTTACTTTGAAAATATTAATGTTGGGAGTCAGTAATCATGGTACATTGCGGTAGTTTTCATTTTACATTCTGCTGTTAAATACCTTTTAATTGCAAAAAATGGAGTCACGCGTTCTCTCGCCCCTTGGACCATAGGGGCCTGCTATACATCAAGTTGTTGACTTCACCGTTGTTTAAGCGTATCAGTCAGTTTTTACTGGTCCGTTTCTGGGATCGCCAATTATATACAAATTCAATAATAGAAAACGGATTTACACTTACCAATAACATAACTCATTAGATATATAGATATGTTACTAACACCGACCAAAAAGCGAAATAAGCAGAAAAACCAGAAGGACGGTGCAAAGGATTGAATGAAACCAGCAGTAAAATCCACCAATATGGCTATAAAGAATGTCTTGTAACGACCAATTCTATGAAGAAAAGAGAAAGCTGAATCTTTTAAAGCGATTGCAAATGAACAAATCATACTGGGTGTCGAATTAGCTTTTAGATCTTCAACAATATTTGGTAAGTCGCTTAATCATTACAAAGACGCAGAGAAAAGAATTGGCGATAGATCCGTCTTTAACTTGCCAGGTAAAATTTTTGTTATGAACATTAGTTCTGACTGACAACAATCTCGTCTGTAAAAGCGTCTCAGCTTTGTTTGGATAATTTATAAAATATTTTTCATTAAATGTATTTGCTCTCCATTTCTACAACCTGTGCACTTTGCATATTTTTGTCCTTACAGAGGTCCTAAACAGGCCAAACTAGGGTTCCAACTTCAGCTTATGTAAAGCTGTCGTTAAATCGTAAGGTCCTCACCAACCCACAAAAACCCGCCTCTAGCTTACACCTGATAGTCTTTAATTAGGTAACTGTTCGTGAGCTTAAATGCGATACTTGTTGAGCTTCAACTGGATAGAGCCCTATGTTAATCACAAATGGCTAGTATTTTGGTGTTTATCTTTTTAGCATATGCTATTCTCACGTAGCTATTTACTATACCTTTTATGCAAATTGTGCAAAATGTATTGTCCTAGCTTTTAATTTTCTGAAAGGAGGATCATGTCTTTGATGCATATTCTGCGCTATCATGGCAGCATTTTTCATAACGAATCATCCCATGTCTTAAAACTTTGAATCTGCTCCTGTCGAACAATATTTGAGAGGGACGGGGGGGGGAATGCAAAAGATTTCTATTGGATCATGGTCCAAAAAGATGATTTCCCATAGCAGGATAAGGACGGACACTCTTCAAAACCATTTTAGATTTTGGCGACCAAAATTCAGTCTCGTTTATTGACTGCTCTCCATAATCATTTATTTATGATTGTGGAAAATTCAAAGTATGCCTACAAATTTACGAGCTCCTCTGACATGGACATTATGTGGAGAAGGACGATCTATAGATTATATGCAGACAAATTAGATCTCTAATAATCTTAAATAAGGTTTCCGTGCATGTAAACTTTATTACGGTGCAAATTCCAAAAAGTATGAGCATCCTCTTAACAACATGTCGGTATACTGTCTCTTTACTTGAAGGAGAAATGTAGTCACCTAAACCTGAAGTAATGTAGTAGACCGTCCTACATCAAGATTGGCTCTTTAGAGTCATGTAGCAAAATTTATCTCCTCAAATGTGAAATTTACAAGTAGTAACTGCTTGGTTCAACTTGAATATTGAAGAAATATTATGGACTAAAACTTTGATGAGAAATAAGAAGATAATTTTTACATTCAATTTTTGCTTCAGAATAGGCATACGTTTAAGCCGCTGTTATTGCATTTTCTTCTATTAAATACTAAATTGACCTGGTCACATGGTCTATCCACTGGCGAAACCAGTATTTTCTTGATGGGTTGGGTCTGAGGAAGAAATGCATGTTTTTGAGGGGTTGGTTGGATTTCTGAAACGACCTGTCCACTATCTAAGCGGAGTGGCACTATTGGCCGGCACGGTGTATACAGACATTGAACTTAAAAAATCGCCACCCCAGACAGCTGGAAACGACACTTCCCATGATTGTAAGCAGAATTTCGAGCTTTCATTTGCATTGACTCATTAAAGAATGAACAATTGCATAATGATAAAAAATTAAAAAATAAAATGTACTTGTACCTGCATTATTTCCCGTTAAAATGTTGGACACTCTTAAGGCATATTCATTATGTCGTCTGTCCGTGTTATCGGGCAATGGAAACATCCCAGAGTTTTTTAACTTTTGTCCGAATTGAATATTGAAAGTGTCGCACAGGACTTTGAAAAGAGACCCTCAAATGTGTCGTCAATTTTGTAACTTTTTTGATTTTTCATGAAAATTTCAGAGTTTATTCAATAGGATGCACTTCTTGATTAGTAATTAAAGACCGTTTCTGGATCTTGAAAGCTGCATTTAGAAAGTTTACAAGTTGAGAAATAGTATTAAAAAGTTCCGTTTCACAGACAAAAATTACTCTGATTATTACTGTATCTGTTATTACCGTGCATAACATGCCACAATCTGATGAAGCATATCATCATGTTCGTTACATGACACTTCTACACAATCACACATGATTGTGAGTAGGGAAAACAAGCCAGCGAACCAAATCTGAAAAAGGCCAAGGTCAGCTCGACTTTTTTAATTGTGTCTGCACGAGCAATGAAGGTACATTTTCAGCAAATAAGTCAACACAAATTCTAAAGATTTACTTTCCACCCCCGATATATTGACCAGGGCTGTTAGTCATAAAATTGAAACTGGACAATCCATACGGGAGTTGCGCCACTGAGTCCAGTGGCAGAGCTACAATATAGTCAGAGGGGGCGGTCGCCCCCCTTGACGGACTCAAATTTGCCTGTCAGCGCCCTTTTTACTGTATGGAAGCCTATGTATATACCTTCATAAAAGCGCCCCTGCAGCCTATTTTCGCGCCCTCTGACCAAATATTGTTGCCCTACAAACTTTGAAGCGCCCCTACAGGCCATTCTTGCCCCCTCTGACTGAATTCCCTTCCTTCGCCACTGACTGAGTCTACCGCCTTCGGTACGAATGACCTACTGCAAAAACAATACAGAATCAATCGTTTATTTTTATGTTAATTAGAAAATACAAAAGTACTTTACATATCAGCCAAGGATCCCGACAGGAAAGAACCGATCAAGTATCCGAGATAAAAGATTGATTGTGACGTGTCCGCTAGATACTGCTTCCCACAAGTTAAATCAAACTGCAGAAAGAAAGTGTAGAACAATTACCAAAAATAGAGGGCGTGGGTAGATACGTGCCGCTTTCTGTCTTTTCTATGTGCTTTTGGTGTATGGGGTGTCTGTATCGAGGGTGATGTTGCCGAGAAATGTTAGGTAACACTTATTAATACGATTAGGTTTCAGAATTACGGCTTAGGCTTAACCCTTAACCAAACCCGTAACCTTTAACCAAATATAGGGGTTGGGTTATAACCCGCGCCTAAACCATCACTATATCCCAACCTCAAAATTAAATTAACTGTCCGTTCCGCCTCACTTAATACTCTTTATTAGTTAGAGTGGTCTAACATTCTTCGGCACTGTTGCCGTTATTGGTCTCATGTCAAATGTCGGAAAAGTGCTACCGTATCGTGTCAAAAAAAAATCGTGTCGCTACGGTTTTCTTGAGAAAACACCATAGGAATGGCCGTCCCACGACGTCATACTGGCGGCTTAACATTGAACTCTGCAGCGCACGTAGCATACTCATCCTGGTACTCAACAGGTGCGCATATCTCCTGTGTGTATTTGCAGTTGCAATGATACGCACGTGCCTTTAACGTGATTTCATATACGTAAGGTCTAGATAAATCGTGCACCTGTTATATCTCTTAATCTATCATCCCGTTTTCATATTAAAAAATGTAGGAAAGCGAAAAAGAATCCACAGAGATTACCTTTGCAGGATAATGTGCCTTCACAATCGGCACATCGGTTTTCTCTGTTTCTAATTAAACTCCACTCAACTCGACGGTTGATTCAAACATTACGGAGACCGGGAAAGTACATGTGAATTTGTCTTTTTCGGGATTATTTCTCGGTTTTCTCATTATCTCTAGATAATGGCCGCGTAATGAATAACGAAATTATACATAATAACTAAATAATTACCTCACGATAACCATAAGATCTCGAAAAATCATGAAAAAATATTTTTACACCTCCCTTCCCGGACCACGTGATGGTGTGGTGATGGTGTGGTGATGGCGTGGTGATGGTGTGGTGATAATGTGGTGATGGTGTGGTGATGATGTGGTGATGGTGTGGTGATGATGTGGTGATGGTGTGGTGATGGTGGGGTGATAGTCATGGTGCAGTTTTAAAAGTAGCCATTCATCCTTAAGTACACTTTTACCAGTGGGCTTCAGAAATCCTCAACTGGCACAGCTCTTCGATTGACAACAAATTCAAAAACTTCAGTGCAGCTCATGTAACACAGCATGTACTGAGAGTGTTCTGACTACACATTAGCTAAGGTGTGGCGAAGGCTATGCCCTGAAACAAAGCAACAAACTGGGGTTATGTCTAGATGAGGATGATTTTTAGACAGATGTGAGAGGAAGGTGATGAAACTAGGTTAAAAAGATTGGAATATTGGAGGGTGAAAAACTGCCTTAAAAATAAATGTCAATAAATCGTACTTACTGAATTAACTATTGTACTTTTGTATTGGCTTTGATCATAGACCCATCCTTCGTCGCAATCTATTGTTGAGTTGGTGAAGTTGGAAGCCTCATAACCGTTATACCATTGAGACGGATAATCGGCGTCATATTTACGACACTGTGAATACACATATTCACCGTCTTCAATAGACCGCGGTATGGATGAATTACGGTGTTGATACATGCACTCTAGATATTGGTCAGTGTTGACGTCCCTCAGTTCGTAGCACTCGTCGACGCTTTGCGACCATTCTTCCACTTTGCACCAGTGATCGATATCTGCTGTCATAAATACCGCGATCATCGAATGCATTGCCTCTGGGAGAGCAGATAAGCAAATCAGGAGCATCAGTTTTATCTGGTATGGCCCCATCTCTCCTATCAAACCGAGAATGGCGTCGAAATTCATTCTGATTTTACAAGGAGACTGGAAGATAAGAAAAAAATCTCAGTCAAAGAATTGATGGCGCTAATTTTTTTTTAAAATACGAATGAAAATTTCAGCATACCTATCATACCTATTGCAATTTAATATCACACCAAATTATTAACGTTGTCTCAAAAACTTAGAAAGGAATTTCAGGGTAGACTAGATATAAAGTACGCGCTTTGTGCTCACCTTATTTAAATATAAGTTACTATCTCTTTAGCCGAATTATATCGCCTCCTTCCCCTAATATTCATAAAAACCACACTTTCGCACGAGACGGCGATGCTCATGACGGATGGGTCCATGTTTAAGTATACCTCCAGATGAGGTGTCAGGCCGCAAAACCAGTGACGCTGCCAGGGGTGGTGGTTGGGGCTACAGAAGATGTAATGCCGTCCGATTTGAACAACCAACCCCCGCAAAATTTGTTTGGATGAAGTTTATGCGACGTTGTACACGAGTGGGGAACCTTCCTTTGTAGTTACATACACAGGTGACGATCTTGGGTTTAAGGTTTGAGGGGGAGGGGAAACCATGACTTCAGATGATTCAGATGCAAAATGACGGTGTGTTATAATGTAAAAACATTGTTATAAACAAAAACATTAAATGTAAATTAATTTACACTAATTTTAGTAAACATTTTGATAACAACATAGTTCGCAAAAATAACATAGTTCCATAAAAAAATCAATTGCATTGATTCTTTGTATCGACATATACTCAATCCTTCCCCAACAAAATCAATCTGTGAACCATCTGAAGGGTCTTCTTCGCGGTTAGTCGTTAAAAGCTTTCAGTTTATCTGCTGTGTTTCTGCAAGAGTTGTCATCAGAACATATTGATAATAGGTATTTTGAAGTACATTCTGGGAGCACGAATCAAACGAAACATTTGTTTGCTTTACTATTATTTCTGTAAGAACATAATATTCAACCCCTTTTCGAAACACACCTTACTATTTATAGTTTAAGCAACTGTTGGTGCATGTCATATAAAAATAGAAAGTTCATCAAAAATCGATAGCTTGAGGGGACATGCGCTTCCATGTCCCCTTGCACTAAACTGCTGAGGTACGGTAACTACAAGAACATGGGGAAATAAAGTTTACATTAAAACTGCAATTGCTACATCCCGTACAGTCGCACAACCAGAATGCAATTGTCATGACAAAAATAAAAATAAGGAAATCGAGAAAGAGCACGATTTTTTGAAGTTTGTTATGATAAATAATTTAAATATGTATTTCATTCGTTCAAACGAAACATCAATGGACAACTTACCGCTTACAGACAGTGGATGAACAAGTTCCTTATTTAGGGGCTAACGATCTTGTCTAGAAAACTTCCTGTGTAAGTTACTTTCGCTTAAAAATGCTGAAAAGAAATAAATTGAAAACAGTTACAAATAGAAAAATGTCTGTCAAGCGTGCCAAACGTTTGTATTAGAAATCATTAATTCTATGAAAAAGTCGCAAAGCTGCATGCAGACTATACACCGAAACATTTTCAGTAATCTTAAGATGCGTTTGTCGAAGAGATTCGACATTCTTCTTCTCAAAAAGTGGGGAAGACATAAACAATCATCCTGCTTTTCATTCTTGAATGCCGTTATCGCACCTGTTATTTAGAACAATCAACACAAATCGGACCATGAGGATTGCTCATGCGCTTGAGAAACTATTGATTATAGCCACTAAGCTGCAAACTTGCAGTGTGCGCAGGTGGTTTGGTTAGGCTACTTTAAGGGGGGGAGGGGGGGCGATGAGCACTGTTTAACAAGAAATTTCCTAGTTGGCCAACAATAACCCTAATCCCTAACCTAATCTCTGACCCGAACGAAAAATACCTTCCAAACAATGCAATGGCTACAGCCAATCAAGAAACACCTTGATAAACAGTGCACATCTACCCACTTTGGACAAAGAATTTGGACAAATTTCGATGTGGTTTTCAAATTTTTTGTATAGAAAATACACCTTATCCTACCGTTTATGTAAATCTATTGCCTAAAGTGTGTTTGAAATGCGTTTGAGAATTTAAAAATTGTTCCACTTTAGGCACGCATTTTCAAGCAGTGCAAAAAGTTCAACTTAACTCTTTCATTCATTTTCTTTCACAAATCGAACAAAGGTTTTGTAAGTTTGCAATAAAACAGAAAATGTTTGCCCACTTCTCGAAGTTTTACTAGCCTTCTTTCCACTTTTCGCCATTTTTAACTCTCGCCTGATAACTATCATTATTAGTGCGATAAGTACGGTATTTTAAACTAGAAACATTCTCTAAATGAAGGACGGACAAGTCTCAGAGTTGCAAAACCATGGGGAAGTCTGTATATTTACTGGTAACACTTTAAGCGACATGTTTATTCTCCTTCAATCATTTTGCTTTATACCCTTTTTTCCGCATGTACAAATCTCTCATCCCAATTTGAATAAGTTTAGTTGGCTATACATTTCATGAATGGCACTTGAGAATTTGACCGCGTGTTTGGTTTAACGGTAAGAGCACCTGCCTTGTACACATTGCTTGAGTCCTTATGCGCGAGCCAGTGGGTTCGCCCATCAATAAAACAAAAAAAGAGAGCAACCGCCTCTCACGTGGAAGGCCCGGGCTCTGTTCCCAGATCTAGTCCATACCAAAGACTCAAAAAATGGAACGTTGTGCGTGATGGTCCGCATAAGCGAAACAAGCCAGTGAGTCACAACTGGAAATCAAAATTGAATTGTGAAACGTTTCCCGAAAGGATAATTAAAGGCATCTTCCGGAGACAAAATTCATTGACTTCAAGAGATGCAAAATTCTTTTTCTTTAGGGAGGCGAAAACTGCATCTTAATAGCATATAGTGTTCGGAAGATACAAATTTATAAAGTAATGCAATTTCTTCTTTTGATTTGGTACATCCTGGAAAATCTGTGATGTCATAGCGTCACATTAATTTGATATTGCATTCAATTTATTTGTTTTTTAATGTCACTTCCGGCATTATTAAGCAACATAATATTCTGAAGAGATGAAACTGTTGTGGCGGATATTGTTGAGGCCGAATGATTTGATAATAATTGGAGCTGTCTTCTTTTAATGCTATGCTGGAGTGTTTTAAACCCAATATTTCCCTTTAAACATTCCAAAAGTATCAAATTTCAAGGACAAAAAGGACTTAAACTTATGAAAAACAGAAGGGTTCAGAGACAAAGTGCCCACATTACACAAATTTTTGTGGCTTTGTTGAATAACAGGTGATTTTTTTTTAAAAAAAATAACCAATCTTTAAAATGAGATATCTTGAGTTAGGAAAAGAAATTGCTACAGGGTTTGAAGAACACGGTGTGGATTTCTGTTTTCAAAACCCTGGTGAAAAGCCACCAGAAGACCTTGAAATAATTGCTTGGGGAATGTCTTCCCACATGCATATGCCTTTCTTCTGTAAGCTTTTTCTCGGCTTCCATACGTTCTAAATCTCATTTGAAACTCGATAGATACCTATTACGCAATTCAATGCCCAATAAAGGTTAGAAACATTTCAAAGGAGGTAAAAATAATTTCTCCCATCAAAAGTTACTGTTCCTCAAAGTTAATTCTATGAAGTAAAAATCTAGTTAACATAAAATGTACATAAGGAATTAAACAGAATAAAAAGTGTTCGGTTTTGTTTTTTTCTTCAACTCCGAACCATAGGCGTATAGGCGTACAAGGCGGGGGGGGGGGGGGTAGGGGCAGGGGGCAGGGGGCAGAATGACCCCCCCCAAAATTTTTCTCAAGACCTAAAATTCGGGCAGGGATCTGGAAAAATTCGGGCACCCGTCTGAGTCTTAAAACCTGGTTTGTTTCTACTTACACAGAAAACTCCTAGGCGTGCCAGAATTCCTTCAAACACTTGGCCGAAAAATAATAAAAAAGCATCGTAGTCACGGTACTATTTTCAGAAAACTCTAAAAGATACCCAAATTCGCGACACATTCGGGCAACCTATGAAAAAACAATTTTTCGTCAGCCTCACTTCATATTCTTGCGCAACCTTTGCCCGAAATGACACAATATTCGGGCAAAAGTTGCAAAAAGGTTCTGGGACATTTTAATTGCCAGATTACAAGGGGAGAGAGGATGTATACAGTCCCCAAAATTTTACCCGAACAAATCAATCAAAAGCTATCTTGTGTCGCACCATATTACTAAATGACAATCACCAATAGTCACCAGAAGGCTGAAACGTACTTGGTCGAGAGGTATTTGGACAGCATATGAATGAGATGACGATTTTGCACTTTTCAAAATGATCCTCTTAAAATTGTGCTAAACTTTTAAACCTGCAGTGTTGTGGAACCGAAATTCGGGCAATGGTAAACAAATCAGCGTAGCTTGTTTACTCACTGATACGTATTTAGTGTGAACAAATCTGCAAGTAAGTCTGTCCACAAATTCATGTAAAAACATCTAGCAACGTGACAAGCCGGGTTTTTCTCAAACCGCGTTAGTAGAAAAATCATTTATGTATAGTCGGGAGTTCGGCCCGAGTCATATAGACAGTTGTATCAATTCAATGGAACTGGAATTCGGGCAAGAGTCGCAACCATGGGCGTCCGGAAGGGGAGGGGCAAGTGGGGCAATTGCCCCCCCCTCTTGAAAATCAAACTTGTGAAAAAGTTAATTAAAAATCGAAATAAAAAAAAATAAAAATAAATCATCAAAATATCTTCACTCACAGCGTCAGTTTCTACTCGTGAAATATGCGGACATTTGACCAGGAATAGCAAAAGAGAAGATGGTATGCTGAATAGTGAAATCGCAATTTGGGGACCATCATTCGTGATATCTATTGGAAATTTGTGATTGTAAAAACTATGCCACAATTGTACTAGTCGTCAGGTGTGTAGTGTGCATATGGGATCCGACTATTGATGGATGTGTTGGTCTTGGTTTGGTCCCGTGCTGATCTCAAGTGGCGACGTGCGGATGTAACTGGGATATACAAGGTGAATTGGGGGGGGGGGGGGGGTATGATTCATAATTGGGTAACGGATATAGGCCTATATAGGCTGTTTGACAGTTGTAAGTTTTATCGTGCATAGGCGTGCGAGGACATGACCGAGAGGCAGATTTCCCTTCAACAATATTTTACATTGAAAATTCTAAAAATCTAAACACTACAGACATGAAATTCCTGTTTCAGGGCTGGGTACATGCAGCTTATAGCACTCGTCAAGTGTCGTTTCCGGCCATCTGGAGGGTTTGTAAGGCCCAAAATTTTCTTGGACGCTCCGCGCCAACCGATGGTGGCGCTCCGTTTAGACAGTGTACACAATTGAATCATCCATGAATGACCTTGCCCCCCCCCCTTGTAAAAATTTCTGCGGACGCCCATGCATGGTCACAACAGAGTCACAGACATACGGTACTCATGTTTTTAATTTCGTTCTACAGTTTTCCCCGGAAAGATACAAGACCAGGTAATTTTTTATACACTCCCAAGTGCGGTATATCATTATATTATGTTTTTTCAGATCTCAAATGTTTTTAAGGACGAACCTCAGTTACCGATTGCTGGATCGGGGAAGAATATATGAAGAGTGCCTTGTCAACGCCTTTTTTTTATTTAATGGGTACGGTTTGTGGGGATCAAATGTGCCAAAACCGTTGATATGGACTTAGGTCGTTTGCTCACTAGGAAATAATTTGCGCCCTTGTTTGTTTAAATGCATATAAACAAGCTTCTACCTTGCTTGGGAATCGCGCGAAAATTGAGTTAATCGGTTTTTAAGGGCGAATTTGTTGCATTGCATCCCCACTCAGGTAATTTGGGCCTCTGAATCTTACCTAAACAGGCTGCTAAAACACACGGGATCCTTGTAAAGTTCGACGAAACTTATATTTAATAGGCAGCCGGAATGCGATGCAATGCCATCCTCCCTTGAAGTTGTGAAGCCTTGAGATTTTCGAGGGTTTCTGAGGTTTTTCAATTTTCAAAATTATATTGATGATAATCTCATGCTGCATGACGTAAAATTGTTTGTAGAACGCGCAAACAAACTCATTTTCCAATGATTATAGCTTAATGTAGTCATCCAATGGTAGTACCAAGTGGTACATTTCATCTGGGAGTTTTCTGACCTTTTTGAAGATTTGCTCATTTTTGGTGAAAATTTTATTGCAAACGAAAGTTCAAAATATCGATTCTGCTTATAAGCTTGGGAGAGGCCATTTCCGACTGTCTGCGTGTTGCGATATTTCAAAATTTTCCGTACGCTCCGGGCCAACTGGTGGTGGCGCTCCGCTTAGATAGTCTTTCGGGCAGAATTACACTTTTCGGGCAGAGAATCCTCTGCCTCCCAAACTGAAATGCTCCCGTACACCTATGCTCCGAACAATACTATTTTTGTAGACACAGAGCACAAAAATCCCCACGTTAAAAATGGTTTCGTCTGGCTTAGTCTTCAAAACCAGTTTTCGATTAATCAGGGTATTGGCTTCTGACATGGAACAATATGTAGTCGTGTAGAACTGGTGAACCAATTGGTTGAAATCTGGACAGTGAAACTCTATCTAACTAACAAACTATCTTGAGAATCATGTGACAATATTTGTCTTACTGGATTTTGAAATTTATGAGGAGTAACTCATCAGTGCGTTACCTTGGAAATGCAGCATTATATATATGTTCTTAAATATAACAAGAGATACATTGGAAGAGAAATAAGAAGAAATTAGTGAAAGAATGAGTTTCAGGGTGCTATTCTTGTTACTTTTTACATCTATAACGTCCCGTGAGGCTCTAAATGCGTGCATTGAAGAGTTCATGCATTGCCAATTATCGCCCGCGAATAACGGTTATTCCAGGACTTGTTGTCAAAGTTCAAAACTCAGCCAAATATTTTACACCTAAGCCACTAAACTTAAACAAACAATTTTCAGGAGGAGGACTCAAACCTACGTAGACTTTCACCCCTATCCACAAAAAACCAACAAAGATATATATATATATACAGATCACTTAATGTGTCTATTTTTCAACACATCATCACGAAACTGAGACGGCATCATAGGCGATAACAGTAGAGCAACAAGGATTTTCTTGATGGGGAGAGGGATGGGGGGGGGGGGGGAGGTAGCTGCACATTTTGGTAGGGTTGCTGGATTTCGGATGCGACCGGCCCACTATGCCAGCGGAGCGCCAGCATCAGTAAGTGCGATGCACACAGAAAATTTTGGAAAAATACGACCCCTAAGAAAGCCGCCTCGGAAATTGCAATTCCCAGGCCAATAAGTACAATCTTCACTCTTAAACTGTTGGACAAAGTTTTTGACCAACTTTTAACCAAGACTGGCGAAAG
Organism: Holothuria scabra; assembly: GCA_037179385.1. NCBI lineage: Eukaryota > Metazoa > Echinodermata > Holothuroidea > Aspidochirotida > Holothuriidae > Holothuria > Holothuria scabra. The sequence continues at coordinate 8,500,038 of CM074193.1, forward strand.
AAATGTCCGACCAACTCTTGGTCAAATCTAGGTTGGTTAGTTGCTTTACCTGTAGTTGGGCAATTTGTTTTAACCAATATGTAGTAATGTGAAAATTACCCAACTGGCCAGTGGGGCAAAATATTGCCAATTACTGGCAAAACTATATCAATGTCTCCTTACCCAGATGTTATGTTTTGTTTCATTGATTTTACCTATTATTGTAAAACGCACGCTTGAATATTTCAGAAAAAGTACATCTCCAAGTCTTAAAAGTTACGGGCATTGAATTTTTATATTACGTCTCCTAAAGGACGGGTGTTGATGGCTTTTAACATCCTAAACGGACACGGCCAGAACGGCGAAAGGATCATTTCATATGGCCCATCCACTAAAGGACGGACATTGCTTTTTCTAAAGTCCTCCTGACCCTCTGGCAAAGGGCCGTTCGGCCATACCAAACTTGAAACTGCTTCCCGAAGAAACCATACTTCCACTTAAGGACAACACTTGACCAACCTCAAGGCCTTCAGACCATATACATTATTGGTTTGTCATGCATGGCTCCATCATTCTAGACTGAATGAAAAGAACAGATTCTACACATGATCTTAGCCAAAAGGCTTTTTTCTAAAAGTCCCCTCGACTCTCTGGCGAAGAGCAAAGGTGCGAAAACTAAACATTTACTCCCGGATGAGGCCTTCATTGATAATGCTAGAAACTTTTAAGAGTACTAAAATATTAACTGGGAATCATGTTCTGCTATTATATAAATATTCAGGGACATCTGTTTGTTATTCTGAAAGATTAAAAATGCACGTTTCTTCATAATATTTAATGTTCTCGTTCTTTTTGCTGTGTTTGCTCAATTGAGAAGCATGATTTTCTAAAAGAATTCACCATCGGCAGCTTCAATTTATTTCAATTAGACCAGCATTAGATGATAAATACAAACTTCATTTGAGAAATTCAGAATGCTCCATTCGGATGGAAGGTATATAATTAACCTGGTGTTCCAATAAATTTCATAGCATTTTACATCGACTTTCCTCTTTTTGACTTAGGAAAATTACCACAGTGTAGGTGAACGTTCTGCAAAATATTTACTGTGAATGTAAATAATTAGAGATAGCAGTTATATTAAAAGTCATTAATTGGCGAGACGGTCAACCAACGTTGGGTAAAGAAATCCACATAATCATTTAACCAACGTTGGTCAATGAGGTTCTGGGTTATTTTGTCCAATATTGATCAAACTTTAAGCAACCTCTACATTGCCGAGAAAATTTCACCCACCTTTTTTAAGAGTGTACAGTTTTTAGTTTGGAGGTGCGGTTTGCAAAGCGTGTTCATCCATGGCCTTGTCCGTGTCACGCATCTATTTACGAATTGTACTACACAGAAACGGGGACTTAAAATTTTGATTTTGATATTTTATGCATTTGTTCACATTCAGTGCATGTGTAGCAACTCGACATTTGGGAACTAGAGGGTTATCATACTTCTAAATATGCCACCATCCACATTTCGTTTGTTCACTTTAGATTAAATATTTTGGTCACATGAGCATTTCAATTCTGCGAAAAAATGTAGCGTTTGACAATTGATTAAAAAAAAACGAAGAATAATTTCACGGTCATGCGAAGTCCTAATCTGAATAACAGGGAAGTCCTTTATTTAATTCAAGTCTTGGCTAGAGTAATCATACAATATGTCTATGTCTATGTCAGTATAGAGTCAACTGGATAAAAAAGGCAAATTAAATAGTCTACGGTTTTAATACGGTTCAAGTTTATGTTTGGTTTCAATACATCTCAAATAAGGGGCAAGTCCTTCCTTTTAGTCGCATCTAACGACACACCGGATATACCGCGGAGGCGCGGACATATTCTGCAACCCCCATTCCACTGGGAATTACAGTCTTCTTACTAATAACAACTTTCAAATGATGTCTTCGAGTAAATGTCCCTCAGGAGGACATAACATCGATTAACATTAACAGGTGAGAAAAAGACAACACTAGAGACACGAAAATGACGAAATGAGAAACACTTGCCTTTCTAAATGGGCTCTGGACTAAACGCAGGACACCACCACTGCTGTACGTTAAAGCACATACGCGTTACTAAAATCAAATTGGACAAATCGAGGAACACCTATACTATGCTTGTTGAAACGATTAATATGAAGACTGATCCTAAAAGGAATAACATTCAAAACGTTTTCTTGAGATCGAAAGAAAGGTATCGTCAAAGTATCTTACGGACCACAATGTATTCCAATCACTTTACCCATGGTAGTGTAAATAAAAGCCTCAATAACAGTATGGTTACTTTGCTACACTTCAATAATATTTGATCTCCAGAATCTGACACAAATTGGCAAGGCCTGCGGATAGTTACAAAACTTCATGTAAATGAACACAATGAAACTGCTAAAGTATAACTTAAGATTTTCTTCTCGGAGATATAATTAAGTCCTCTTCAAGTCAAGATCAAAGTTTGAAAAACGGAGGAGTTCTTGAAGCTTAGCTGTATTCTGGCAGGGACTTTGATATGTAGGAATTGATAACAGATTAATTGAGAGCCTAAAGTTGCCACAGTTTTCGGGGTTATAGTTCAACTTTTCTTGACTAAGATTCATCAATCATTTGACAATAGAAGTCATGATACGGTTTCCAGTGTATGTATACTGCACCATTCCATGTATACACCACCACATATACTAATAAAATAATAGTTCAAAGGTTTTACGTCCGTACCATAGCGTCGCAAAGCATGATTTTGAAAGCGGGTCCTATCAGTTTTCCGAAGAAGGAAGCTATTGCGGAAGTTAGGGGTAAAGCTCGTGTCGTAAAGCGACAATGTTATGTCTTGGGGGTCAAGGTCCCACCAGGGACTTTGTCAGGATATTTGAAAGGGGGCAAAGCATGAGCTGAGTGCTCTTTTCTTCTCGCCCCCCCCTTTTCCCTTCTATCTTCACAATATCTTGCGAATATAGGGGAGGGGTCCCCCTGCCATCCCCTGATGTCCCCGTGGGCCCACTTAAAGGGTAAAGCAGAGTCTCTAATTTATTTGAAACTACAGCTTAAAGGTCCAATTTTCTCATCCCAAATAGTATCAATTCTCCCAACCTTCTTAATTAAGCCCCTCCCACAATTGTCTGAAATTCACCCTCATTCAGACACAGTTTCATTTTATTGCTTCAGGGTGAGCATAGAAAGCTCAAGGTGCATTATCAAAACACTCTCAGAACAGTTCATGCTATGAAATATTAGCTTTGGGACTCTGCATTGCTTGAATTGCGGCAGTCAATCAAAAAGCTATCCTTAGACTGTCCCTCATGTTGTGCCCTAACCCCCACCCCCTCATTATACAATATCCTGGCTACACTTCTGACTGTGCTACACTATGCGACTTCTTGTCATGGCTGTAGTTTCAGACAGAACAAGTGACTCCTGTGAAATTGTTATGTTTGCTTGATGTGTTCTTTGTAGGTTATTCATTATGTCGATAAAACGGTGATACGCCCTCTTCTTGATTGACTGATCCTCACGGGCGTCGTTCCAGATGTCCGGCCATTGTGATCAGTTGCACCGTCGTTTCTACCTTATGCGACTGTAGTTAACTATGATGTGACAGAACATATTTCGTCATCATGGGACTGTCTCCCGACTTCTTGCAAATTCCACATACTTTGTTACCAGTGTCGGAGTTACAGGTGGGACCAAGTTGGCGACCCCCTCCCCCACTTTGGCTCTGTAAAAACGAAAAAAAAAAAAAAAATCCGGTCCTCTCCACAAGCTTCATACGTATAATTATTTGTTTTAAAAAAGTAAAACTTTAGGCAGTCTTCGCTGGCAGAAAAAAATTAATTCCTAATGCACTAGTGCTAAGTCATTACTAAACTTGGCAAACTTTTTCCAGCTCTTGAAATGATAAAACCGAAAATTTGCCTCATGTGACACCAGATTATCAAATGCCACCGGCCACTATAATGCTAATTTCGTAAATATTCTTTCATAAGATTCCAAATTTTCTCCATCACGAGCTCTTGATTTTTAAATATTTTATCTCAAAACGATTCAAAGTTTTATAATTTCGTTGGGGACCCATAATTCGTAGGCTGAGTGCTTTTGATAACAATATGCAGCAACAAATATCAGAATATCTTCAGACGCCATGCAATCTGAGATTTGCCAATAGGAAGTGCAGATTCTTTACCCTTCAGTAATCCCCAAACTTCAGATTTGCTTACAGAAAACCCAGAGCCCAAACTTTTTCAGCAGTACAAGCTCCATATTTTCAAATGTAGGCCTATGTTTAAAAGGAGAAAAACTTTCAGATCGCTTTGCGAACTGTAAATAACGTGCCCAACACAGTGGTGTTCACATTTCAGCATTTAGAAATTTGGGGTTTTGCCCCGGAAACAAGTCATATTACAATCTGGTTCTTTTGCAAAAGAGAGTTGTTTTATTTCTTCATCCGGACCCCGTGACCTCACCAGCGAGTTAAGTCTCTTAATCTCTTGAAAATGTTCGATATGATCAACCTTAACATTGCTTCATTCGCCTATCGTTTCATGCACAGCCCATTTACCAAGATCATTTTCAGAATTCTTCACCAAAAATTCTTCAGTCCACAACTACTTTACTCGTCACTCTCTTCTCCTGCATACTATTCTTACCCGTTCCCCATCCTCACATCCTCACAGTTGACCCTAAGCTACAAAGCTGTAAAACTGTGGAACTCATTACCTAATTCATTAACAGGCCAAGTATAAATTCTTTTCGTAGAGGTTTCACCTGGTACTACATAGCTTTGTACTAATTCTTTCAGAAGTCTGCAGCACCATTTTATATGCGAGGTTTTTTATAAGGATATAACTTCATAGTTGACTTATCATATTTTTCGAGTGCATTCATTACATGTTTTTGTCACTATGCGCTTTTTGTTTGTGGGAAGCCTTGGACTTTCGTGGGTGGGAGGGGGCACGGGTTGGTAAGGGTGGGGTTTGTGAGGGTTAGCTCTGGTCTTCTTATCTTAGTCATTAGCTTTCCTTTTAGTTTATTGAATTTTCCGTCCCTTTTCTCTCTATTTTTTCTCTTTTATTCCTTTTTTCTTTATGCTTATTTGTTTGCAACACAGCGGCTACTCTAGATAACACTTTTTGTTGTAATGGGGAGTAAACTCTCGGCAAGCCCCTCAGGGTTTTTAGTTTTACTTCCATCTACTTCAGTGTTATATGTGTACTCATTATTTTGTGTATCCATACATTTGGATGATGTAGAAAAACAAATGACGAAATGAAACAAAGGAAACGATATTGTACCCCACTGTTTGCGACGCGTCTAACTAATCCCGTCTCAAGAAGTTGCATGTATCGAGGTACATAGTGTCTTTATAGGGCAATAATTTGTGTGCATTCACTGGAGAAGATAACCCCAAGTTGGATTATACTCAACGAACGATAAGTTAGTTAGATGGGGTTTTACGGCCCAGTTTCCGATCAATTGGAAGATATGGGAAGAGAGAGAAGAGACTGCATCGAAACATTCTGAATCACAGTGCCCAATATAGGGGTCAAAAATATCTGGAAAGGCAGTGCCCATTCTGGCAGCCTGGACCATGCCCTGTCCACACTATGCGTTGCAAGTTACATTGCTGCGACTGAGTCTGTTCTATTGCGGTATATCAGTATATAGCGACTGACAACTAACTTGTGCTAGACCTGACTAGTTTTTAGAGCAATTTGAACACACTTATGCAACTAATCGGAAATCGAAGAAACTTTTCCAAAGAAAGTGCATCGTTTAATACAGTACTCTGTAACTTGGTGCGTCTAAGAGAAGGTTACGATTTCTATCAGGTGATTTTCACGTGTTTCATTCTTAAAGTTCCACAAAATCTTACAATGTTGTCATTTATTTTAATTTCGGTAACATTTGACCAAATAAATATTTTTTCGCGCATAAAAGTGGGTTCCGTGACTGCGATGACTCCCACACTTTACGCGACGACTAGGCTTATAAAAGAGTTGCGTCTCATCGAAACCCACGGTTTGGATGGGGCCTATACGTAGACAGCTAGATGGAGTAACAGTGTTACACACATACTTAAATTGTCCATGGTCACATTTTACTTTAAAATTTTCAAAAGCTTCCAGCTCATATTTAACTTCAGCTTTTCAATGAAAATGAAACCACCAATACCGGTGAAAATTTCTAAACAAAAAAAAAAAAACTTTTACAAGGAGGCGACCGAGTGCAGTCTTTATAGGACACTGCTGGAAATTCCATTTCTTCAATTTTGACGAACTTGGGCGGAGGTCAAAAACTAAACGTTACTCCAGGACGTTGTTCTGAGCCACAAAAATGTGCTACTTCCCAATTAAACACGTCTCTGAGACAATGGTGCCGCTAGAATGTCAAAATTGGGGAGGGGATAATAAGGGCAAAGGATAATGTTGGAGGGGAAAACTTTCAACCATAAAGCCTAAAGCGCCCGTTCCTAGGGTGGGTCCAGAGGGGAAAAAACCACAGAAGCTCTGAGGATTTAGCATATCAATGGATTGAAAAGTAAGTCCCGGGAGAGCTCACGGTAGCCGACATTTTATATTTTCTGTAAACGTAGGGCATAACTACTAAATGGCCGAACTAGGGGGGGGGGGGGGGCAAGTAAATTATAGGAGAATGTCCCGCTCTCCCGTAGCCCTACCCCTTGGACTCAGATTTCCATTTCGTGACCGATCTCTTAATCTTCATACGTCTACATCACCCATGTGTATGTCATGTTCCGTTATGCACATAGCAGCAAGTTTCATGGCAAGTAAAATGCTTTAAGGGGGAGGCGAGTTCTGACAGAAAAATTACTCTACTGCAGTAAGGACAGGTCTAAATCAGTGGGGGAGCGTGCAATTGGTCAGCATGGTGGTCGCTCCTCACGAACCAAAATGTCCTAACATTGCCCGTTGGCAAACTGCTTTGTCCCGCTTCGCTGCAAGACATTTTCTCTCCCTCTGAAAAATCCCTAACTCCGCCACTAGTAGGCCTATACGCCAATGAAATAATAAATATATGACCACAGATTTTCCATATGCAGGTTATTTCTAAGAGGAACAAATATGTATTTCTGTTGGGCTTTTGCTATAGGCTATACCTGGGTATCTTTGTATACTGACTTTGAATGGTAGGTTAGTAAATAACAAGTCTTTTTTATCAGTGTAACGATAAAACAGGTAAGCACGAGATCGTATCGGCTTCTTACTTCTCCATTAGTTGCTTATCAAAAGAGTAAACAAGTTTATACCGATCAACATCCCAGTTTGTTTACACTTGGATCCCCAAATTACCAGTTGGTTTAAGGAAAGCGTGTTACATGCATGCTGCATTGAGCTCTTGCTTGAATCATTTTATCTTTCTAAAGCTATAGAAAACGCTAAAACGGTTTCATTGTAACCTGAGACCTGTTTAAGTCTCTGATTAACTTCTATCAGAGCTAGTACAATCCGTGATCTAATCTGTTGAGGTCTTAGATAAATTTCTTTATTCAATATTTACATTCATATTTCACGTATACTCCATTGTATTCGGTGATCGATCAGTCATAACAGTACACAATACGTCAGAGTTGTAACAGATTCACTTGATATCGAGTCACTTTAAGGGGAAGTTTAAGCAAAAATTTAATTTTCACACAGCGAATGAGGACCAAAATCTACACAGTGTGGTGAAAGTCCCATTCAAATCGGATATGTAGCATATTTCTCGAGACATCAGTAAATGAATTGACTAGATTTGTGGTGCCAAGGTGATATTGAGGGCAGCAGAGGTTGTGTCACTTCCTTACATTGCTTGTCAATGCTTTGTTTCCGTTTGGTTTTTTTAGACTGTTGTGTGACCTTGACGTTTTTAGGAATACGACCTCGCTGTGGGAAAAGTAAAGTTTGTAAAGTCCTTATGCTACATATGCAATTACATTTTGATAATGTGGGATTGTTAAGGAGAAAATAAGCTATAAATTTTAAAGAAAAACAAAAGACTGCCCACTAATGTGTGGATATGATGGAATATGTGCTTGCTTTAAGTTCACTGGCAGTTGTAAATGTTACAACTTTACCGGCTCATATCTCAGTAAGAACGACACATTGGATTTCAATTCAAACTCCTACAAAATGTTTAGAATAAGTACCCCTCCAAAATATAAAAACTTGCTGTGACCGTTGACCCCTTTTAAAAGGGGGAAACCATTGTTTAACAGAGAACTGGAGATTAGCTTTTGTTCCATCACCCGTATTCCCTTCTTAAACTACGGTTATTGTTTACCAGAACATCGAAGAGGTCTTTTGGGCTAGGAGAAATTGTGATTTTGTGTCAGGCCTAATAACTGTTGAATGAAAAACTTGCAATACTTGTTTGGTGAAATAATTCCACCCAGATGAAAGAATGGACGTCCTCCGTAATCAATCACGTCTTCAGACCGTGACTTCGATCATTTTTGTTAGTTTTAGGTCATTTTACAAATGTAGTGCATAATTAAAGTTGTGAAAAAATTTAGAAACAAAATCTGATCGAGTCGCAATATATTACCTAGAGTTACAATGTGTCCGGTCCCGAATCATGTAGAATCTTTACTCAGATCGAGTCGTCGAGTCATAACCTTGAGTGTCCTCTCGTAAGAATGAAATTTGATCCAGTCACCGCGACTTATTTGATGTTAAGTTCAAACCAAGTCGCCCCGTGTCTATATTTTTAAGGTTGAATCATTTTAGAGTCTCAGGAATTTCCAAGTGTTTGATTGACTTTTCAAATAAAATTGCCCAAAATTGCCCCAATTTTCGCACACTTTTTTTTGAGGACAAAACGTTTGAAAAATCACGACTGGAAAGGCCTGCCTTACTTGAGGGTCAGTTCGACCTTTTTTGGCAAAGACTCGGAAAACTAGAGTCTGTAAGCTGTGAGACTCAACGGTTATGTCGAGGTCGAGGTCTTCGACGGAAATTTTATGACATGATGGCTTGAGTCAAGTTGAGTCGGTGGCGAGTCCCGTAAGTTTGGGAATCAAGCATGACTCAGTTCTTTGATATCGTGGCTTTAACCGGTTGCACTTCAATGACTTGAGTCCTCAACACTGGGATACGTAGTGTGTTCTGAACTGACCGCTGATATGTACTGAGAATGATTGTTGTGGCCAAAACTGTTGAAAAACTTGTACGGTACTGAAAATCAACAAACAAATGATACGCGGGTACTCAGTGGAGATGTAATTAGGGCAACTCTCATCGCATGTACAGCACAGAGCACCGTCCCACAAGTTTTTTTCCATTATATCCCCGTGTTCAGAAACAAGCCTATACACATGGGCGTCCGGAAGAGGGGGCAAGGGGGTGCTTGCCCCCCGGAACATCAAACTTGTGAAAAATTAAAAAATTGAAATGAAAAAATTAAAAATAAATCATCAAAACGTCTTCACTCACAACGTCAGTTTCTACTCGTGAAATATGCGGACATTTGACCAGGAATAGCAAAAGAGAAGATGGTATGCTGAATAGTGAAATCGTAATTTGGGGACCATCATTCGTGATATCTATTTGAAATTTGTAATTGTAAAAACTTTGCCAAAATTGTACTAGTTGTCAGGTATGTAGTGTGTATATGGCATCCGACTATTGATGAATGTGTCGGTCATTGGTTCGGTCCGTGCTGATCTCAAGTGGCGACACACGGATGTAACTAGGATATAAAAGGTAATAAGGGGGGGGGGGGTATGATTCATAATTGGATAACGGATATATGCCTCTATAAGCTGTTTGAAAGTTGTAAGTTTTATCGTGCATAGGCGTGCGAGGCCGTGACCGAGAGGCAGATTTCCCTTCAACAATTTTTTACACTGAAAATTCTAAAAATCTGAAAATTCAACAGACATGAAATTCCTGTTTCAGGGCTGGGTACATGCAGCTTATAACAATCGCCAAGTGTTTCCGGCAATCTGGAGGGTTTGTAAGGCCCAAAATTTTCTTGTACGCTCCGCGCCAACCGATGGTGGCGCTCCGCTTAGATAGTGTACACAATTCAATCATCCGGCCATGAATGACATTGCCCCCCTTGTAAAATTTCTGAGGGCGCCCATGCCTATACATTATTGTTTGACTGTTTGAGTACGTATATTCTGGCGGGTATTAGGTCCTTGTGTGTAGTACATGTACTCTTGCTACATCGGGCATTTGAGCTACTTCTTCATCTTTTGAATTTTATTTACAAGATTCGGTGACGTAGCTTGGCATTTTTCTGGGGGGGGGGGGGGACCAAAATTTTCCGACAATTTTTCCAGTGTTGTAACAAGTAACGACTCGAGACACCTCCTCTCAAAATGATAGTGACTCGCTAGAATTCAGGAGTAATTTCCCCATTCAAGTTGAAATAGTACAGTGACTCGAGTCGATGACTCGACTCGAGTCACTCGCAATTTTGAAAACTGGTGACTCGAGTCACTAATCTAGTGACTCGATTACAACACTGCATTTTTCTGGGACGCAATTTCCCTTTTGAGCAAATTTTTGAAAATATGGAGTCCGCATTGGAGAAAACTTTCGATTCTTGGTTTCCTTTTATAAGGAATTGTGAAAAGTTTGGGAATAACTGAAGAATCTGTATTTCTTATTTGCAAGTCTGAGATTGCACAGCAACCGAAATTACTGTTGCTCCACAATATTATTTGAGGCCTAAAAATTGAGACTCTCCGACATTTTGAGAGTCCAGAGCTCATGTTGGAGAAAATTTGAAATTTAATTGTAGAAACTTCATGAAAATAGCATTGCAGTTGCCGATATCACATGATGATCTGGTGATTTGGTCATTTCCAGAGTTTCGGAAAAGTTTACCAAACTGTTTTATGAGGGAAAACAACTGCAATAGTAAAGTCTGCAATATGATGCACACGAAGCGCGCAAAAAATTGCGTTTTTGGAACAAATAGTTACAAAAATGAAGCTTTTTATTAGAGAGAGAATCCAGAATTTCATGGAAGAAGAGCTGAGAAACCACACTGTAGGCTTACGTGGTGTAGAAAATGGCAAGTTTCCGAGTCTTTCACTTTTCACAACCAGGTGGCAATAGTCGGTCCCCTCCCCCTGTAGCTACGCCACTATTTATGGCTCGGTTTCCAATAAATTGGTTTAAATAGGGTCGGCCACAGCCCCTTTTCTTGTGGAGCACAGGCTCGTTTTCCTAACAAATTGTTCATACTGGACACCAAGCACATTGTCAGTGTGTGCAACTTTTTCGGTATGACGCGGTCAGGAGACGAACTCCAGACCTCTCGCTGACTGCTAGTCGGATGCTCTAACTACTTGACCGTGACTACTTGACCATATGATATTTTACTACCTAGCGAAAAACCTCCTTGAGATAACGATTTTTTTAAGACCCCATCTCACCCCAATCACTGGTTTCAAATTCTCCTAACCTATACATATAGGCCTACTTGAACCCCTCCCACAACTGTCTAAAACTCATCCTCATCCGGAAGCAATCTCAGTTTATTGCTTAAGGGTGATTTAGTTAGATGGAGTTTTACGGCCCGGTTTCGACCAATTGGTTCAAGTCGAGCCGGTCATGGCCTTTCCAGTTGTGACTCACTGGCTTGTTTTCCCTGTTCCATTGTTTGTGCGGAGCAGCACGCACAACGCCAACATTTTCAGAGTCTTTGGTATGACTCGAATTGAGAATAGAAACCCGGGCTTTCCGCGTGAGAGGCGGATGCTCTTATCGTTAGACCAAACCACGCAGTCTGCTTCAGGGTGAAAAGAGAGCAAACCCCCGGTGTGTGATCAAAACACTCTCAGTACAGCAGTGGCGTAGCTAGGGGCGGGGGTGCTTGGAGGGAGGCTGGAGCCCCCACTGAATCGCCCAGCCCCCCCCCCCCTCACTGACGACTTGGGCAATTAATTATATTCATGCTGGCCGATGATAATATTTAATCCGGGCAACCCGGCTACTATGACATAGATACACTTGCGATAGATCCACGCAGTTGCAGGGTATTCTGCCGGGTATTGTACCGTACTCTGGATTTCGTAATAAATTCTGATAGACAGTGACAAACTTCATATCTTCGGACTCTCTTGACTTTTTACTCATCGGGTTTCTGGATGGATAATTTTCTAGCAGATTTGGAGTGGCTGAAATTGGCTACCTTGGTATGTATTAAAGTGTGATCCTAGCATCTGGCCTGTTTCTATTTCCTGTAGGAATTTTTTTTTCTTCAATTCCTGGGGATGCACAAATTTGTTCCAAAATCTTACTTGGTGTGGTGGGTAGAATATTTGAGTCAAATATGGTTGGAAGGAATTTGCACTTTGCACGGCCATTGCTGCAAGTCATTGGCCAGTGCAACAACCAAACCCATGTTCAGAGCAGTCTCAAGGGTCGCAACCTTACACCTATTATCTCACAGGACCTCACTTAGCCCTTGGGTGGGGTGGACATACCTAATGGCGTATGAGACGGGGCAAGGAAGATTGCCCCAAATTTCCTTAAAACTCAAATTCGGGCAGGAATGTGGAAAAAATTCAGACAGCCCTTTAATTTAGAAAAAAAAATGGGTTGGGTTTCAGAAAATTCCTTATTTTGGCTGAAATCTTAATAAAGGATATGCAAGAAAAAAAGGAAACGTCATGTAGTCACAATAATATTTTCATGAAAAACCAAGTCAAGATTCCAAAAAATTTGCCCCAACGTATGGTGGTGCTCCACTTAGACCACTTCATAACCGCATTTAAGTTTCAAGTGGACACTTTGGCAAAAGGAATCTCAATCATCTATAGCCAGGGCCGTCGGAAGCGAGGGGAGGGGGTGGGGGGCTGCACCCCCCCAAATAATTTTGCCATATATATATATATATTTTTTTAATACAATGCAAACGTCAAAAAGTGAAAGACAAAAATTAAAAGTAATGAATATCACTCTAAAATTACATTATTATCCTACATTACTCCTATCAGTCATCCGTGAACCGGCGATAAACAAAACAGAAACCAGAATGCAAAAATGCATTGAGGTTTCGATGATACATATGTGCTCTTTTCAATAAAATGCTACATTTCTTGTAACAACTGGTGACCCAAAGTGACCTTTGACTCCACCTTTAAGTAACTGGTTTTTCTTTTAACCAAAACACTTCTATATTCAAAAAGCCAAATTTCATACTGTGCCTTGAGATATTCTGCTAACAAGGTTTTCAGAGTTTGATGCCAGGTGATACCAGATGACCACTGACCTCCACCAAAAACAACAGGTACAGTACTTTCAACTCACCATAACACATCCACATACTAATTAGGAAATCCATTCAAGTTGTTTCCTACCTTAAGATATCTCATTTTGACAAGGTTTTCAAAGTTTGACCGATCATGACCCAAGATGTCCTTTCACCTCCACAAAAAACCTTATACAGACCATCCTCTCACCATAACTCATCCACATACTAATTATGAAATCCATCCACGTTTCGTACCTTGAGCTATCCCAAACAAGGTTTTAAGTTTTACCCCTATGACCCCAAATAACCTTTGACCTCTACCAACATCAAGAGGGTTCTTCCTTACATAATAATGCATCAACATGTCAAGTTTGAAATCAATCCAAGCTTTCTACCTTGAGATATTGTGTTAAAAAGGTTTTCAGGGTTTGACCCCATTGGACCCCAAATGACCTTTGACCTCCACCAAAATTAATTGGGTTCTTCCTTACATCATAACACATCAACATATCAAGTTTGAAATGAATCCAAGTTTCCTACCTTGAGATATAGTGTAAATAAGAATTTTGGGTTTGACCCCATGTGACCCCAAATGACCTTTGACCTCCACGAAAATATATCGGGTTCTTTCTTACATCATAATGCATCAACATATCAAGTTTGAAATGAATCCAAGTTTGCTACCTTGTGTAGACAAGGATTTAGGGGTTTGACCCCATGTGACCCCAAATGACCTTTGACCTCCACGAAAATATATCGGGTTCTTTCTTACATCATAATGCATCAACATATCAAGTTTGAAATGAATCCAAGTTTGCTACCTTGTGTAGACAAGGATTTAGGGGTTTGACCCCATGTGACTCCAAATGACCTTTGACCTCCACCAAAATCAATAGGGTTCTTTCTTACATCATAACGCATCATCAAGTTCCCTACCATGAGATATCGTGTAAACAAGGATTTTGGGGTTTGACCCCCTGTGACCCCAGATGACTTTTGTCCTCCCCCAAAATAAATAGGGTTGTTCCTCTCAGTATGGGGTATCTGTGTACCAAGTTTGAGAACTGTCAGAGATATCAAAATAGAGATAACCAAAATCAATAGGGTTCTTCCTTACATCATAACACATTAACAAATCAAGTTTGAAATTAATCCAAGTTTCCTACCATGAGATATCGTGTAAACAAGGATTTCGGGGTTTGACCCCATGTGACCCCAAATAACCTTTGACCTCCACCAAAGTCAAAAGGGTTCTCCCTTACATCATAATGCATTAACATATCCAGTTTGAAATTAATCCAAGTTTCCTACCATGAGATATAGTGTAAACAAGGATTTTGGGGTTTGACCCCCTGTGACCCCAGATGACCTTTGTCCTCCACCAAAATAAATAGGGTTGTTCCTCTCAGTATGGGGTATCTGTGTACCAAGTTTGAGAACTGTCAGATCTTCCCTTCTCAAGATATCGTGTAAACAAGCAAAGTGTCACAAACACACACATACACACACACATACACACACACCTACACACATACATACACACGCACGCCATTATGAATGCATAGGTTTCTCTTTTCATCGAAACCAAAAATCAATTCGATGGATCAGGCAGCCATAGAACTTGGCAGTAGAAATGATCCAAACATTACTTCATCACTTCACCTACCCTGCCTCAGATCGAACAAATCCTAGGCGAACAATGCAGACAACATGTCAAATTTAAACCATAAATAAGTGAAACGGTATTTACATATGAACAAAGCATTTACTTTTATCAGATAATCCACTAATTTAATGACACGAGAACTGGCTGACAGAAGTTGCTGAATTTTGCAGTACTTTATCTTAAGTTCTGATTATTAGCATCATTAAGAGTTCCACATATAACTAATTCATCTGCCATCTAAAGCTCATACCGTATTCAATTAGGTCGAAATAAATATATATTAGTAATAAATAATAATAATCAATGGCGGATCTCTTTATCAATTTTATCAAAAGTTCTCAGTCTTAAAAATGTGGGAGATACTTTGTTTCCTAAATTTAGTAAATATTCTAAGCTGTAAAAATTGCATTTTATGGCCATTTCCAGCAATCTCGGAGGCAATGTGTTTAAAAATTTCCTCCATACGCAACGTGCCAACTCATGGTGGCATGTAGCGCATCTGTACTAAACCCATCTTTTTAACATGCACAAGTCAGCCCCCAATCCAAAATTCCTTCTGACGGCACTGCTCCATCAAAGTTGAGAAGTCTCGGGATTTTTGCCTGTAACTGAAGTTGCTCCAGTTTTAATAATTTTTTATTCATCATGATCTCATGTTGAAAGTTATACAGTAAAATAATTTTGAGAATATGTATACAGGCTCATTTTCCAATGATTAGCTTTAATACATTACCTTACCATTTCATAAACTGTTACAGTGGTACATTTTATTTGGTACTTTTTTGATCATTTTGCCATTTGCTCCTTTTTTTTTTTTGAAGTGAACATTTTATTACAACGAAAGGTCAAAATAACGACTGCTTAGATACTATTAACAAGCCCGGGAAATGTCATTTCCGGCTGTCTGAGGGGTTGCGATTTTTCAAAATTTTCTGTACGCTCCGCGCCAACCGATGGTAGCGCTCCGCTTAGATAGTCAACCTGAGTCAGCCCCCAATCGAAAATACCTTCCATCAGCACTGATAGCCGGAAGTTCAGGCAGTCAAACTGACAATTTCAACAGTTCGGTATATCTTGAATTTAGCCATGAGTCGCAATAGCGTAGAGAACATGAGCATGTTTTTGATTCTGTTTTATATTTTTCCTCCGAAGAGGCAAAAGACAATCTTTATTTAGTAACTTCCTGATCACTTTGCAAGTTGCTTATCACTACTATTATTACAACAGAATGCTGGAAATAACGAATGCTTAAATTCTACTAACAGGCTTGGAAAATACTACCATTTCTGGACATCTGAAGGGTCGTGAATTTTTTTAAATTTTCTGTACGCTTCGCGCCAACCAATGCTTGCGCTCCGCTTAGATAGTATTTCGTCACTATTTCGGGCAAATGAAATCATTAACTTTCTGATCACTTTGCAGTTTGTTGATTTAATTTGAAATGAAAATTTTATAGAGAAAGAAAACAAAATAAGAAATGCCTGAATTCTACTTGGAAGGTTGGCAAATGCCATTCCCGACCATCTGAGAGGTTTTTTTTAAAAAAGTTTGTAACGCTTCGCGCCAACTAATGGTGTAGCTCAGCGTACATAGATAGTCTTTGTATAAAACATTGTACGTTGGGAAATTGCCAGACTCTGGATGGAAGTGTTTTCATAATTTTATCCCAAATATAATCTTAACACAAAGACAGCACTGGATTAGCCTTAGTATGCCTTATACTAAATACCAAAAACTTGGTAGTTTTCCTGAAGAACATTCCCTGCCCCACCACAGCTACTGTAACAAAGAATAAAAAAAGAATAAAAAAAAACATCAAATATTTTACCAACATTTCCAATTAAAGGCATTGCTTGAAACATTAGATGATTTAATCTCAAGTTCACCATGTGGTGGGGAATATAGGAGATGGGGGACTGGGAGAAGACCCTAACATTTTTCAAAATAGTGCAACACCCTCCCTCTCCCAAAGGAAAAAATATCTGGTTACAGCAGTACAGCTTTACTACCTCATCAAAATTTTACCATGTTAAAAGTTGATGACCTACAAATTTCTTCTTATATGCCACTTGTCAATGTTGAGCAACCTAAAGGGCAAGAGCAGCCCCCCTCCCAAACTTACTTTGAAGCAACAGCTAAATATCACAACTTCTTTTTACTTCTCTTCAAAGTATCTTTCATAGTATTTTTGGACTTCAATATTGCACATTCAAGTTAAACAAAGAAGTAACTCCAAGTAAATTTCACATTTGAGGACAAAAAATATTGTCACATGACCCTCAAGGGCCAATCATGAAACAGGACAGTCTACAACACTACTTCAAGTTGGGGGACTGCTGTTTACCTTGAAGGATGAACATCCACTGAAAAACAATGCACCAACTAAAAAACAAAATAAATATTAAACCTAAGACCCATGAAAAATTCCACACATGCAAAATGACACCCAAAATAGGTAGTAAAGGATTGACCCACCAAAGTTGAGTGAGTTTAGTAGAATTAGGTACCATAAAAGTATTCATGTTTACTTAATAAACAATGGTCACTAAAAACAACACAAGTTATGCAAATATGTAGGCATTTCTCAGCAAAAAAAAAAAATTAAAAATAGCTTTTCCAACACCTTTTAGATAAAGTGCTTTATTTAAACTTGAAGTTGTGATTCAAACTTTAAGCAGTAAACAATTCTCTCCACAAGCAAACCAAAATATCTCTAAGTCTCTGGAAGAGAATATCTTGCAGGCAGAATCTTCATCCAAAAACTACACATTAATCATTATTGTATTGTACCTTTGCCTACTGTAACATTGAGCACATACTGTAATTTAAGCAGACCTCCCCTAACATAATTTACAACACTGTTCATGATTGTTATCTTGACAAACTGTGCAAACTGAACAAGGTACAGTACCAGCACCCTTGGCTGTCCTGCACTTTTGACCTCAGTCATACAACTCTGCTACAACAATGCAACTTGTCATAATTTCATTGTCAACAACAATGTTTAAAACTCTTAGTTGAAACATAAACATACTGTAAACTCAATTCTAAACATTACATGAGGGCTAAATACTTGCTAATGCAGGTGAGCAGAAGTATTACTGGTATTTCATAGTAAGGGCATAGCTGGAAGGTGGGGAGAGGGGGCTAGTAGAAATTCTCTGGTCAAAGGGTTGCTTTAAGAGTAATATGTGAGCAGTTGCGTGATGGTAGAGGGTAAAAAGGGGATAACAGGTAGAACCATTGCTATGGTATCCAATATCCGACTTTCCCCCTCCCTTTACAGTACCATTACGTACAACCCACAGAACCTACAGTACAATCAGGTATTCATGCAAAGGTTGACTTAATGACTTCTTCAATAGACTGATTAAGAAATACAATTTTGATGAACCAACAGAGTAACAAAAGCTAACAGTGAGCCTTTTCCCTAGTCACATGTGAAATGTCTCTTTACTCTTTACTACAAAATTGCAAAATTAACTTCTCAAATGCCCAACTGAAAAAGTACCATAGTTTACAGTACCATGGTAAACAGTTTGGTAAACCATGGTTTCTCGTGGTATCCTTTTTGCTGGGTGAGTATTTTGTTCAAAACAGGTCTTTCATGTTTTCCCCACAATTGTACCATGCATATCAAATCACTTATCTTGTATGTACAGTCTGTTTTCAGCGTGGTACAACACACTTTCGTTCCCAGCATGCATTGTACATCCATGTTCTCCAATTCCCACAACTTGTCTATTGTCATTCCAGTTTCATTAAGTCAGTTTAATACTTGTAAGCAGTTTCCATCTTTAAGTACTACTCATACTACATCAAGCATTTCTTGCCTTCTTCACTCTGTTTGGTAACTTGTATCCAGTACATATTTTCAATTCCAGGCTTCTCTTGACCAGTACAAACCTGAGTTGGTCATCAGCAGTTGTCTCATCTTTCCAAGACTTGGTAGCACATGCTGAACACTGTAACTTTCATTCCTAAAATAATCAGTATGCCTCCTACAATCCAATCTATTGTTTGCTGAATTCTGCAGTGAAACCAGTGGAAAAGTACTGCACAGTATGTCACCTCCTGTGGAAAAAGATGTTGTTCATAAATAATGAAACTCATAGTGAAAATATGAAATAATCTGTAATAATATTAGACATATTGTAATAATAGGAAATAATCTGTAATAATATGAGATATACTGTAATAATATGTTATATACTGTTATAACTTATGAAATAATCTGTCATAATATATAGACGTACATATATCTTGATGAATCTGGGCAGATTGTGATGGTCTTACAGTATTTTAGTCGGCCGTTAACGGGGTCCATCACCTTCAATCTTTAAATTTCCTTCCTTACCTGTTCCATGGATGGTTGTATACTGAAGTGTATCTTCATTTTCTCAACTTCACTGAATATGAGGATTTGAAATTCACGTAGACAATAAAAGAAGACAATTAAATGCTGATGGACCCCACTAATGGCTGCCTACAGTCACTAAAAACAATGACTAATCAGATTTGTCTATACCTTGATGGTCTCCATTCTTCTCAAGTTTTAATTTTCTAAATAGCACTTAATTAGCTTTCTCTCATTTCTACCTAAATTAAAGTTGTCTGTCAGAAATTCTACAAACCAGTGTGAAGTAGTTGTCTTGAAAATGATATATGATCATGCTCATAACAAGCTAGGAAAGATCATACAGTACTTCACCAATTTACAGTATATACCTTGGAACTAAGTTGGGAGCAAACACGGCTGTCCAGGTTTTGCAACATCCTATCAAATTAAGGAAGCACTGAGAAAGGTTAATTATTCTGTCTCATGATTTTTACTTTAGAAATGTAATATCACTCTTTCTCTGCCCTTTTTGACATGGTTTACTGGTACTTTACAAAGCTAAATTGACTGATTGCTTATAAGTAGTTGAATACTAGTACCACAGGTTCCCAATTAATCCCATCAATTGGTCGCTCTCAAACTTGTTCTTTGTTTTGGTGAGCAGTATAAAATGCCAATAGATGCAGGAGGACTTAATCTTGCCAGTGGTAACACCATTTCATCCATACTATGGACCTACAGTAGGCTAAGTGTATCCTGATGCAGTCCTTATTTACTTTCCCAAAGGCTGGAATGGGTGGAGGGTACCTCACTTTGTAGTTTGTGCCCCCTGCTTGACAGCTCAACCAAGCAAAGTGGACAACTAAATGAGTGGAACAACTACACAACCAGACTTTTCCACTTTGGGGAGGGAGAAGAGGGGGGGGGAGGGGGGAACTGAACAGGACAGAGTGCTCAAGCAGTTTGGCAAGCAGTAAAGATGCAATCCAAACAGGGAACCACCAATGGTTGGTATGTACTGCAGGTAGCATACAGAGGGAATTTTGACTACCAATACCTCTCAGATGGCTGGAAATAGCAATGCCCTGTTTCTATGGCCTTTTGGGCTTCAGCCATCTACTGTATTCTTCATTTTTAATGAAACAGATACGGAAATTTGCACTTCCACTATAATATTAAGAGGACTGCTGTGGGGGGTGGGGGGTGGGATTTAGAGAGTGTCAGGGGTGTAAAACTTATGAATTTATATAAAAATTGATAATTACAGTACCTTCAAGAATCTTACTGTAGTAGGGTTCCATTTTTTCACCATTAAAATTATGCTATGTCTCTTTCTATTTAGTTGCTTATTGTGCAATTTCATGGTGAGCTGCAGTATGGTTCACTGCTTTCGCTCATGTACAGTATAGTGCCTTAAATCTTTAAAGGCCTGGCACTCTCGCCTCAAACAGTTCAAATTCTCCGGACCTACAATTTAGTTACTTTAAAGCGCCTCTCACAACAGTCTTAATTCATCCTCATCCAGACACAGTTTATATTTATTGCTTTGGTGTGAAAATGTATACAAGACCCCAATGTGTAATCAAAACACTCTCATTACATGCTGTGTAATATGAGATTTTGTACTCTGCATTTTTCAACTTGCTGTCAATCAAAGAACTGTGCCAACTGCAAATTTCTGTGGGCTACAACAAAGACTGTACACGTAGTTTGGTGAAGTTTAGGGTGAGACGCTTATTAGCCCTTTAAGCTCCTGTGCATGATGTGAAGTATGATTGATTTATGATTCAACAAAAGTTGACACATTTTCTCATAATTTCATGGTTCTTTTCTTTTCATACTGTACTTTTGAAATGCCTTAAGAAATTTGTGCATTAACTGAATCAAAACAACAGCAATTCTTGCTTACAGTTTAAAAATTCCACTGTATGAGGACTTGAAAAATTTGGCTCATGCTTCACACTAAATATTTGTTTAAAACATATTTTGTCAATTCTTTAGGGAGGGAGAGAGGGAAAGGCAACTGAATGGGGGTGTCTGGCCCCCTATATGACATCTTTTGGATATCTACCAGAAATGGACAAATTCCTAAATTATAATTTGCCAGTTTGAACCCCCTCAGCAGCACTGCATGTGCATAACTTCAGTGCAAAAGCCTTTTTCGAGCAAGCGAATAATTCCCCAGAAAATCTACAAGTGGTTCTGCTAAAGTTTAAAATCGAGAATGTATACCTATAGATGAATCTGATAAGCGCTTGTGTTGTGTTGAGTTGCTGTAGGCAGCCATTAGTGGGATCCATCAGCCTTAAATCGTCTTCATATATTGTCTACACAAATTTCAAACCCTCATACTCCGTGAAATTTAGGGAATCAAGATACAATTTAACATACAACCATCCATGATACCGGTACAGTAAGCAAGGAAATCAAAAGATTAAAAGGTGATAGACCCCAGTTATGGCTGACTAAAATCAGACCATCACTTGCTGTCTGGATTTGTCTGTAGTGAGCAAGGCCGCTACAGTACACTCAAACAACACACTACCCTCACCTCCATTATGTGAAAGAGAAAGAGAAAATTATCAGCAACCCTTTTCACTTTGATTCTTTTTGAAGGCATCCTGCCTGTTGCTGCCTTTTTTTTTACACTTTTCAATTTTGCTAGACCAGCAATTTGATCTGGGTAACTTAATGAGAGTGTTTAAGGGTCACTAGCCGATCAATCACATTTAGCCTTAGGTCAAGTTTCATATACAATAGGAATGACATGACACATTTTGAATTTACAGTAGTTGTGTCTGTCTTGTATTTAAACGGTTATAAGGCATTTATAATTGATACCATGCCTGGTCATGCATTTTTCAATTTGAATTTTTTGAATTGAATCTTTCAGTTAGTTACTCATAAACAGTTTTAAGACATGAGGATTTTTTCAGTTTGAACATAACATAACATAACATAACATAACATAACATAACATAACATAACAT
The DNA here is from genome assembly GCA_037179385.1 of Holothuria scabra. Lineage (NCBI taxonomy): Eukaryota > Metazoa > Echinodermata > Holothuroidea > Aspidochirotida > Holothuriidae > Holothuria > Holothuria scabra. The sequence continues at coordinate 8,522,267 of CM074193.1, forward strand.
AACATAACATAACATAACATAACATAACATAACATAACATAACATAACATAACATAACATAACATAACATAACATAACATAACATAACATAACATAACCTAACATACTGTAACATAACATAACATAACATAACATAAACATAACATAACATAACATTACATAACATAACATAACAAGTTAAAGGGCAAAGGAGGTTAAAAACCCCATTAGATGCCCTAAAGAACAGACCAGAACCAAAACCAACTCCAAACAAAAACTAAACAAACCCACTACAATCAGATCCAACCACTGTCACGGTAATACATGTTTGTCGATGTTAATCTTGAAGCAATTGACTGAAGTGGAATTAACAACCCACTCAGGGAGACTGTTCCACTCATTGACAACCCTATGAGAGAAGCTGAACTTTCTGATGTCAAGTCTAGAGAAACATTTCACCAACTTCTCATATTCACGAACATGGGAATCAGCACAAACCTCTAACTAGTTACAGTTAGAGAGAGAATCATTGCCAGAAAGGAACTTGAAAACCTGCAGCATATCCCCCCTAACCCTTCTTAACTCGAGAGAAGTACAGTAAGTCCTAGACAATTGAGCCTATCATGATAAGGGAGATTACACACATTGTGAATAAGCTGTGTGGCCCTCCTCTGAACCTGCTCTACAGTAAAAGAAACTTGTCCTTTTCATAAAAAGGGTTCCATGCCTGCACAGCATAATCAAGATGTGGCCTAACTAACTGCTTATAAAGATTTAGCACAATATCTTTACAGAAATTACTGAAATTCCTCTTGGTCAAACCAAGCACCCTATTAGCCCTAGCAGCAGCTGCTGCACACTGCCTAAAAGGCTTCAGATCATTTGAAATGACAACACCCAAGTCTTTTTCAGAAGACACATTACCTAGAACACTACCAGCCATGGTATACTTATGACTCAAATTCTTGGATCCAAAGTGAAGAACTTTGCATTTATCAGCATTAAAAGACATTTGCCAAGTATGAGACCAAGTAACTAGCATACAGTGTATCTAAATCCCTTTGCAACACAGTTAGCATCCTTTCCATCATTAACATTCCTATAGAGCTTAGTGTCATCAGCAAACTTACTAATACAAGATGAGAGACAGCAATCAATATCATTTATAAAAACCAAAAAAAGAATTGGGCCCAGAACAGAACCTTGTGGTACTCCACTTGTGACATCTTTCCAAGAGGAGAAATTACCATTTACAACAACCCTCTGGGATCTACCAAAAAGCCAAGACTTGATCCAGTCAGCACAGCCCCTGGATGCCTAACTGATGCAATTTCACCATAAGTCTAGTAGGGGTGCACCGGATTCCAAATCCCGCCGGAATTCCGGCCGGATTTGGAGATTTTTCCAAATCCGGCATCCGGCCAGATTTTGTCTTGAATCCGGCCGGATTTGCCGGATTTAAAGGTAAGCTGTACAACACAACTTAATTTACTACAGGACTAATAAAATGTCAAAAATGCTTAAGACTAGGATGGGAGTGTGCTACAGTACTAACAATATTATTTAAAGATCTTCTGTAGCTATAGGGTGGTATCAGTAGATGCAAACTTTCTAATATGATGAAGGGCTTAGTCACCCCCATTCAGTACTTAATGTAAGTACAGAATAGTTACTCATAAAAGGTCCCAGTGATTTTAAGTATTGTGGGAAATAGAGTCAATGAATCAACCCACAGCTTATCAAATCCAGATAAACCTTCTCTGGTGCTCTTTTCCAAGTTGATGTACAGAAGTCAGTTGCTGGATTAATAGTGATTCTGGGCAATATAAAAACCATCAGAAAAGATGTCAGATGTCAAATTTTCTTGGCCAAAATGCAGTTGGAGTTGATGCCCGATACTCGTCTCCTATTTATGTAATTCTCCAGCTTGCCTGCAAGCACTTTCTGGCATTTATAAGTCATTTGGCACAAGGGTAGCACTCTCTAGAAGAAGAGGGGGGCATGGTAGCTCTTCCTCTCTCCTCTTGCGCGTCTTCAAGCGCGGACTTGTCTCAACACAGTGGAGCGATAGCTTCTAGGTGTACACGGTGTGTAGGTACTGAGGAACATGTGAATTACAAAAACTCAACTGGCAAGTTGCATTGAGAGAGGAAGAGCTATCACATTGCCCTCTAATTAAGAGGGTGCTACCCCGTTGCCATATGACTGATGCCAAATGGTGCTTGCAGGCAAGCTGGGGAATTTCACAAATAGGAGGTGATGAGGGGCAGCATTGACTTACAGGTCGACCAAGTAGGGTTTTATTCAGTAATACCAAATTAAAAAAAAATGTATCCTCTAGTGTCCAAAGTCGGTCTTGCCACGGTGATGAGAACCAAGCATTTTTTTGTTGGGGCCTTTTAGCTGTTTTACTAACTAATCTTCTAATCACATTAATATCCTTACTTGTCAACTAAGAGTACAAATGATGGTGGCAGTATAGAAAGTGTCAGTGATTCCTGGACTATTAAAATCAGCTTAGCAATTAACAAATAAAAAACTGATGAAATGTAATGCCGATGACTGATAGGTCTACAATACTTCTAGAAAATTTCACATTAATTACAGTAGCATAGTCCTACATCCTATGGTCCGTTGACACTTGGAAAACTTCCTGAGATGATTCCCACCTGATCCCTACACTGTTACCAGCATGATTACCAACACTTTTCATGTACAGTATAGCGTAGGTTTTACACTAAAATCTTCCAAACCAAAATTTAAAACATGCATTGAATCACCTTTAAGAATTGTTAAGTCTGTTTCCTTTTCAAATTGTGATTGAATCCTTTTCAATTTGGATATTGACTGCCAATGTTTTCATACTTTTGTCCCTTAATTTGCATGGTCAGACATTTATGAAATCATTTTCAACATATTGCATGTCTGTTGGGCTTTAAAAGTGTCAGCTAAATGTTCAAAATACATCTTGATTTTATCCCTCCCTGAACTGAACCCTTGGGCATCTCAATCAGGGTTGGTATGAAGTAACATTTTGTTAATTAGCCCAGCCATTCATGAAACATGCCATATCACCAAACCCAAATTAGACATGAACCCAACAGTTTATGTAAGGGAATACCGAAATTCTGCTCACAAATAAAACAGACATAACACAGCTCCTGACCACTTCTACATTTGCTGATGGTGGCTAATATGATACAGATATAGAGGTCAAAGGACCTGCATCCACTGAGACTCCTAAGGCATAACCCCTTTAGTAGGTTCCTGTTCTTTCATTTGACTAAATCCGGCAAATCCGGCCAGAATTTTGGTGTAAATCCGGCAAATCCAGTTCCGGCCGGATTTTAAAATTCGAAATCCAGTGCACCCCTAAAGTCTACCTAATGGGACCTAACCTTTGTCACGTACATCACATCACTGATTCGTCATGGATTTTAGATGATTCCCCCAACTGGTGTAGGGCCTACTGAGTTTGGTCAGCTTTGACTTACAAGTTACAGTAGGCTGCCCTTGCACCATGTTAGTTTCAGAAGAATCAAGTTAAGCATCTCTAGGCTCTGGTGTTAATGATAGCAAATGGATCCGTCTTCGAAGAGTTAAATGATTAGGGCCTGGACTTCAGGGCATCTTATGGGGCTTTGGCCCTCCTTTGCCCTTCAACCTGTTATGTTATTATGTTAAATGTAGTTACTACTTACTAGGTTAAGCATACAACCTCACTTGGATATTGATACTTTTCTCAGCTTCACTTGAACTTTGGCTGCCCCTGAAACATTGCCTGGTCACTGCCTCTGTTCCCATGGTGCTGCACCTCTCTTTTAATAGTGCGAGAAATGTCAATTTCGTTTGGTATGTGGATGTACCTCACATTCTGTCCTTTCACAAAGAAGTGGTCTAAATAGTGTCTGTCACCACTCGGGTCGGTGAAGCAAACATTTGACATGGTAACGTTCGTAAAACCATCAACATGTTCAATACGACCAAGTACAGTCCCTTCGTTCCGCAATTCTACCGTGGTAACCATTCCTGATATTCCCTGCAAAAGGCAAATCAAGGTGCTTCTTGACATGAATCTTTCTCTAGCTGACATATCCATGTTTTTGCTTGAGTAGAAAACGCTGTGATTTGAAGGACTGTCTGGTAAGATTGAAAATTTGACTGGAGAGAAAATGAATAACCTGCAACTGTAGCGACGTGTTCTGCATGCGGTCTGCAGCATCCACCGTACATGTACAGTGTATTATTTCACAGTTCACTAGTGAGCGAAGCATGTTGTGGTACCCCTTTCGCGAAAATTCAATAAATAACCACGTGATACGACAGGTGACCTGGAAAGCGACACCGACCATTCATGATCATTTCAGTCGACCATAAGTGAGGTTCATTACCTTTAATTCTTTCGATTTCCTTGCTTACCTCTATCATGAATAGTTTTATACTAATTTGTATCTTAAGTTCTCTAAGTTCACTAAATGTGATGATTTGAAATTCATGTAAACAATAAATAAAAACGGTTTTAGGCTGATGGACCCCACTAATGGCGGCCTACAGTCACAGTACAAAATTGATACACATAACACAGCAGTAGGACTAAGTTTGTTCTGCATTGGAACTGGGTTAACTGTTCTGAGCTTTTATGCTTAACGTAGCCCGACATCCAGTCTTCATCTGTAAGTCTAATACGACTAGGCTTCTCTTAGAGGTTTTGGAAGTTCTCAAGAGACCAGCACAGTAAACTGATTTGGTTGATTTTCGCGGGTTTTTCAAATTGTTTAGGGCCAAGGCTTAACGTTAGGCCTAACGTTCAGCGTAATGATTGTTACGCATTGTTATTGACTAGCTAGCCTATGCTATATAATTTGTGCATGACAAAGCCCAACGTGAGGCAAGTCTGGAAGTATACTATCAGTGTATCAGTGTACCGTCGAATGCGCACCTGTTCTGTCATTTCGTTGCGTTTGTGCCTTTTAGGAGTGTGCAAGTTATTTCCAAAGATTTCAAAACTTTTGAACATTATTTCAATGCAGATGCATATACTCGATGGGCCTGTGCACTCAACAGTCATCCCTTCATAACATTAGTTTTCAGTATTTTGTAAATTGGTGTGTAATCTGGGCTATCTTGGCCTAGGCCCTAAGTTAGTTCCAGTGTTTTAAATGTTGATGTGCTAAGTTTGTTAGGCTTTGCCATAGACCAAGTGATGACATAGCCTAGGCCACAGGTCGTCCTAGCGTTATATACTATATATAGTATATATATATATAAAGGAAAAGGTAAGACACACCGCCTACCACCAACACAGTGCTTCGCACAAAACTGTTTATGATTTCTCACCTTATACTACATTTACCCCTTCAGATCTCTCCAGAACTTTCCCATCATCTTCTTCTAAAGAAACACAACAAACTTTAAGTTGTCTTAAGCAAAAAACCTCACATCAAATGCAAAAATTCTTCTCCTCCGATTCAATGTTAACAACGGATTAGATCACTCTTCTCCAATTCATGACGTCACATTACGTAATGGGAATTGCCCTGTACGAATTTGGTTCTTCCATCGTTGAGCCAGTGCATGTAAATGCTGAGAACGCCTGTTGTATGCATGCTGCACGTGAAGTTGGCACGTATGCCGCATGCAAGTTTTTTTTTTCATAGCACAGCTAGGGGAATTCTACTGTACAGTACATACCTGTACGTGTTGCATGTACTTGCGGCAGGGCACACGTTTTGGTATGCTGGGTTTTCTGATCCGCACGTTTTCCATTTCTTGTTCAGGTTCCCCGTGCAGAAAGAAATTGCAGTTTGGTCGTGGACAGATTTGAAAGCAGTTCGAACTATCCAATGGGAGAACCGGATTCGTACAGGGCAATTCCCATTACGTAATGTGACGTCATGAATTGGAGAAGAGTGATCTAATCCGTTGTTAACATTGAATCGGAGGAGAAGATTTTTTGCATTTGATAGGAGGTTTTTTGCTTAAGACAACTTAAAGTTTGTTGTGTTTCTTTAGAAGAAGATGATGGGAAAGTTCTGGAGAGATCTGAAGGGGTAAATGTAGTATAAGGTGAGAAATCATAAAACAGTTTTGTGTGAAGCACTGTGTTGGTGTTAGGCGGTGTGTCTTACCTTTTCCTTTATATATATATATATATACTATATATAGTATATAACGCTAGGACGACCTGTGGCCTAGGCTAGGCCTAAAACATCCTGGCTTTTGTGCTACCAAACATCCCTGGGATATTATATATGGTATACCAAAACGTCCCACAGTAAAGAATTTGAATGTCCAATTGAAAATTGCAAGTCTTTAACGTAAGACCAGGGAGTTGCTAGAGAAGGAGACAGGCCCTACAACAAACAATTTTTTTCAGACAATATGCACTTGAAACGGATTACATTTTTTGAGGTGTCACTATTTGATTGACAGTTCCCTTTGTTTCTTTTGTTAAACCTCTTGTGACTAAGTCCTTTTAATGATGATCTCTTCCATTCTTTCCCATTAAATCCCTAAGCAAAGGCAATCTCTGTGTATACTTTGATTTGGAGGTTTGTTTCCACCAATGGCGAAGCTTACTGTACAATACTGTAAGAATTTCTATGGAATGACTGGAAACAAACGTTTAAACAATATGCTTCAATTGGGCCCTGTTCTTCATTGGATGGAAGCATTGTTCAAGTCTATATATTTCCCTCAGATTAAAGGGCCAAACCTCTCACCCCAAACTACAATTTTGGTACGGGGGTACCAAATTCTCAATTGGCTCAGCTCTTTGATTGACACCTAATTCAAACAATGCAGAGTACCAAAACTTATATTACACAGCATGAAGGGTACTGAGAGTGTTTTGATTGAGATTTTCTATACTCACCTTGAAGCAATAACTGAGATTTTATCTAGATGGGGATGAATTTAGACAAATGTGAGAGGGGCTTCAGTAAGAAGGTTAGGAGAATTGGTACTGTTTGGGGTGAGAGAACTGGGCCTTTAAAATCATTTTGTCATCATAGAAAACACATTTTTGAAACTAAGTTTTAGGAAAATTGCTGCTGTCTACAAATGACAGCAGTGTCTTTGATAACGTCGAATGACATAAATTTACAATATTGCACGACGACTGGCAACGAAATATTAATGAGTAGGATGTAAGAGATGCATCTCTTCATTGGAATTTCAATCACTTACAGTATCCTTGTTAATTGCTAAGGTGAATCTCTGTGCTTAGAAACTGAACCAAGAATCAAAAGACTCCATTGCTGTTGGATGAATACATGTACTGTATAGTGAAAATGTAGCAAAGGTTGGTTGCCCTATTTAGAATGCGCATCTAGATGTGAAACTATTAAAATGTAGCGCTTGGTAAAGTTTAATCGTTTCCTAGCAACTTTATGAAAACGATTGCATCGTAATACTCATACAACAACATGCAGAGTGAAAGGCACCGACCATGGTGGGAATTCGGAGCAAATCATGGGTCAATATGTTCGTGTGCATATGCGCCTGTGTAGAAACAGTTCTGTTTTTGTGCAAGAAAGGCACGATTCGGGCCCCATACAGAACAGCTATGAACATGTATAGACAATCCACAACAAATGGTCCCCACTACAAGCGCATCTTTACTACTGTATCAGCTAGTTGGTGAAGGTGCTATTGCAAATACTACGCCGTCACCGTGGAATGCACAATTCACAATGTAGTCTAGTCAGTGGCTACGCTCACTGCTATCGTAGCACTGGTGGCGGCAATGATGTACTCGCTAACAGGCCTTACCATGCACGTGATACGATGATTGTGAGCTTGCTGGTACAGTGTTGCTTACCGTGCCTCCAATGACGTCACCATCTTGAGACGCGCTCACATATGTTTTTTTGCTTTCGGATTTCAAAAGGGCTGAGTCTGGCCTTTAATTCACCAGTGTCATGATTTTGTCCCAAAAGTTCGTTGTATCTCTCTGAAAACGTTAAAAGCGTTACATGTACTTTAATTTGGAATTCACAATGTTGTATTTCGGTATTTATGGACATAATTTAATTGGGAAAACATTCACTTTTAATATGTCAAGGTGTACCCAAAGAATATTTACCGAGAAACTTACTCTGGCCATGTCATGCCCACTTTAAGGAAGTAGATTTGGCGATTTGGACGCGGATTACAACCTATTTGTCTTAATTGTTCCCTGTATTTTACTTAATTTGGGTTTGCCTTTTAGATTATGCGAGCGAATGCGAGTATTAATGAAAATCTGATAGCAATGTTTAGTCTTATTTCTCTTTTGCTCATTTGCATAAATTATCAGAATTGGTCTATAGCCAGGATCATTGTGATCATAAGCAGTATCCAGTTGTTTGAAATGTTGAGACAGTGTCTAGCACTTTTTCGTTGGCAACTACTTACACATAACAGCATAGTTCCAAATAATCCCTTTTGTTGGAGTCATGGTAGGTTTGAATGTGGTTGCCTAGGCATATAAGCAAAAGAATCCCATGCAGTTAAAGTTCAATAACCCCCAAATAAAGGATTTAGTGCACACTTTGGAATCAGTCTGATTGGAATAGCATAAATTAAAGATTGATGGATCTCCACCTAGTAACACCTCCCTGGTGAAACTTACTGCAGGAAATGTTTGTTGTGACAAGTGTAGTGGTCACAATGCACAGAACAATGATAAACAGGACTAAAAGGAGTAACTACATTAAAGGAGTTTGGTGAGTTGGTGTAACTTGAGGATGGGCTCTGTGGATTGTATTCCCCACAACACACCAGTTTCACTGATGTTTTCTCACTTAATTACAGAATTAGGTACTGAAAGCTCATCTACTGCAGCTATAATAATGATGATTTCTAGTGATGGTGAGAACATGTGCATGGGAGGGGGTAGTAATTGGGGCAACTATGCAATGGTAGAACCTTGATGTAGGCATATGATACTACACAACTAATCTACATGAATGAGCACAATGTTGTTGAAGTTGGACTTAAATTTTGGTAGATGGTCCACAGTAGTCATAATGGATGCATTATTCATTGTTAACTTGATACTAGCTGCACTACATGGGTGTCTGTCATTAAAGGTATACCACCTCTCCATCACAACCTTTCAACATCTGGACCTAGCCAACCATTTATCTTTCTTGGCAAATGTCTTTTAATGCTGATAAGTGCAAAGTCCTCCACTTTGGTTCTAAGAATCCCCACCATGATTATACTATGAATGGTACTAATTTGAACAAAGTGACTTCTGAGAAAGACCTTGGTGTAGTTATTACAGGAGATTTAAAGTCATCTAGGCAGTGTGCAGCTACTGCTGCAAGGGCAAATAGGGTGCTTGGGTTGATCAGGAGGAATTTTAAGAGTTTTAGTAAAGAAATTGTGCTAAATTTGTATAAGCAGCTGGTTCGACCCCATCTCGACTATGCTGCACAGGCCTGGAGTCCCTTCTTTGAAAAGGACAAATTGCTTTTAGAGCAAGTTCAGAAGAGAGCTACCCGACTCATACCTGAGGTTAAAAATCTACCTTATTCCCAAAGGCTTAAGCTGCTTGGGCTTACCACTTTAGAGCTGAGAAGGATTAGGGGGACATGCTCCAGGTATACAAATTTCTATCTGAAGGGAATCCTTTGTTAGCTTGCAGTTATTTAAAGGTCCAGAGTAATCCTCGGGTTAGAGGCCATTGCAAAAAGCTTGAAAAGTCTTTTGCTAGACTTGACATTAGGAAGTTCAGTTTCTCTCATAGGGTTGTTAGTGAGTGGAATAGCCTGCCTGAGTGGGTTGTTAACTCCACATCAGTGCACCGTTTTAAGGTTAATATTGACAAGTTTTTCCATGACTGTGGTAGAATCTAATCTTTCTGGGCTCTTTAGGTGTTGGTGGTTTGCTTTGTTTTGGGGGGTTTTTGGATTACAGGGCATCTTATGGGGCCTTTACAGCCCTCCTTTGCCCTTTAACCTGTTATGTTATGTTATGTTATTTATCTTTCTTATAGAAAGATAGATTTTTACTGTACCTGTCCTGGTATTAATAACAAAGAAACAACATTCATCCAGAGAAAATTATCTTTTAAAAATCTTTTTAAAGAGATTTTGCCACTAATAGGTTTTAGACACTTCCAAAACCTAGCTGTTTTTGACAGCCGTTTTTAACCATGGTTAAAACCATGGTTTAAACCACCATTGTCCAAAACCTGCAAACCCTGCCCAAACAGTTCCAGTTCTCCGAACTTTGAAATTCATCCTCACTCCAGACACAACCTCAGTTTGTTGCTTCAGGGTACTATAGACCTACAGTACTAGACCCCAATGTGTAATCAAAACACTCTCAGTACAGTCCAGGCTCTTTAATGTGAGTTTTAGCACTTTGCATTGTTTGAACTAGCAGTCAACCAAAGAGCTGAGCCAATTGAGAATTTCTGTAGGCCATAACAAAAACTGAAGTTTTTGGTGAGAGGATTACCCCATTAAAGAAGAAAGTTGGGAGAATTGGTACCATTTGGGATGAGTGGATCTGTTCAGGCCTTTAGCCCTTATAGATGTAATGTGTGGACTCATGGCATTAGATGGATACTTTTGCCTGAATGATAAACTTCCATTTTTCAAAGTGAATAACTTTTTTGAAAACAAACTACAAGTATATTGAAGTAAAGTGATGTTAGGTGAAATTTATTGATATCAATCTTTAAATAACAGTGGAAGCTAGCACCTCACCAAAAAATGAATATAAATATCTTAATGTAAGGCTTCACTTTTTTATTTTTAAACCATTAACTTTATTTAAAAAATAAAAGCAACAAAATTTTGGCCCGTCTTGAAGCTAGACCAGAACAATTTTGGAGACCATTAGGGTCAGAGATCAAAACTACAGGGTGTCGGGACCAAGACCGAGACCGGGAAAAACTGGTTTTTAGACCGGTCTTGAGTACTATGACACTGCTGTGGGATTGTCTTTGCTTCTGCACAGAACATTGTAGTTCTTTCCCTTGGCTTGAACCAAACATAGTCCTAGAACAGGACTCTAAGAATTGTTTATAGGATGTAACCTTTGAAGCCAACCCTGTCCTTCCATCATATCAAAACAAACTTGCCCATTCCATTTCCACAACAATGGCACTATACTGTATTTTAGTTTTTTTTGCACCTGGCAGGGTAAAGTTTTTAAAAGTACTTTCCTTAAACTGGCACTTAAAGCAAATCTGGTCATTACATAGTTTTTGCCCAGTTTATGATACTTCTTCAATGTTTCTTTGTAACTGGGAAAAGAGGTAAGACCAGTCACAAACTTGAAAAACTTAAATTTGAAAGTCATTTTTCAGATGTGGGGGAGGTTGAATATTGTGCTCCACTTTCAAAAGTTGTGGGTAGTATTCCACCATACATTAATATCAAATTTTACTAGCCAGTATCCAATACACCAAAATTTTTATTCCTTCAGTGTCTCGTAAATTTTTATTGAACAAGGCCAGAGAAAATTCAGATAAAATGTTACAGTCTTGGTTTTTCAGTAATTGCCAGTGAAATCAGGCTTATAAACTGACAATAACTAATACTGTGATTGGGTTCTGGGTTGATGAATTGAATACTGGTCATACTAGGTTGAATACTGTGCTGTTTGAGTCTGAGGTTCTAGTGCAGCCCTTTCATCAATACTAGGAAACAAATTTTAATTTCCACATGGAATAGATTGGGCAAAAAAAGTTATGCTACAGTAGTATTCTATTTTAGTTGCATCAGTGGTTACAGGAACAGTAAATCCTTAAGCAGTCCGGTACTGGGCGTTTTACCCAAATGGCTTTGTAGCACTGGCACTTCCATATTTTGAAGTCTTCTTTCCTAGGACAAATTGAAGATTTCCTTAAATTTTGTCACATTTTTTAAATCATTTTTCACTTTGTTGAAGGGATAACTGCCTCTAAATGTACAAAATTTCAGAGTAAGAAATTTTCATGTATAACATTTTGCATAGCTGTATCAATGAAAGCTGTCTAATTTCCTCAACAGAGTTGTGATGTGCAAACATTGTGATGGTATACTGTCAACTTAAAACAATTGTACTTATTTCAAGAGACGAGTAATCAGCTTTTTGGTTTTCTTCTAAAGGTCGCAGAGAAAGATGGAAGATGCAACCAGACACTTCTTACTGTCACAGTACTCTCAGTGTCTAGTGATGCTGCAAGATGTTTGGAGGAGAGAAGAAACAAAGAGGTCCATCCTACTTCAGACAATTGTTGATAACAATAGTTTGTTGTGCAGTGTACACCTGAAAGAACAAAATTTGGTGAGTATATTTCACTGAAGAAGAGGAAGATGAAAAATGTAACTGTACATTACTTAAAGGGCTAATCCTCTCTCCCCAAACTACAATTCTGATAGGGGGTCACTAAAATTCTCAATTGGCTCAGCTCTTTGATTGACAGCTAATTCAAACAAGAACACTACAGCATATATTACACAGCATGAACTGTACTGAGAGTGTTTTGATTATACACATTGAGCTTTTCTATACTCACCCTGAAGCAGTTAACTGAGATTGTGTCTGGATGAAAATGAATTCCAGACAAGGCTGTGGGAGGGGCTCGACTAAGATGGTTAGGAGAATTGGTACTGTTTGGAGTGAGAAAATTGGACCTTTAAGACCAATTTTAACTTTCTGAAGGGATATTGTGCAATACAGTATTTTGTCAAATATGTCCCTAGCTTGCTATGGCACAGTTGTTTAATGTAACACAGTCAGGTCCCAGTGGTCATACAGGGATTTGATACCATAACCTTGCATAGTATGACAACATACATGTCTTAGTATGATAATGTGTTGCCATGACCCAGCATGCTAGAGGACCATACATGATTTTGCACTGCTAGAGTAACATTACTGTGACATTGTACATTGTGACACCATATTCTGGCACACTGTGACATAATTACTGGCACTCGATGTTACCCATGAGGCTAGAATTCAATAGGGGGTTTTTGCCAACAGGCGACATAAGACATCTATATATTTCACCCGAGAAAACGGCCTTTTCCCGGGGAAGTTTGGCTAAACGACCCTATTGAATTCTAGCGGCATGAATGTATGTGCTGGCAAACTGTGTCACCATGACCCAGCGCTATATTGCACCATGTGCCACCTGGCATACATTGCTGAAATGACTTTCACTGTGCACACTGTGAACCCCATGTCCTATTAACACAGGATTTTAACATGACATGAGCTCCCTTGCTGTGTCACCATGACCCAGCACTATTTTGCACCATAGGGAACCTAGCATACTGCAATAATGAGACTTTCATCTTTTCATTCAAGGTGCAAGGTCAATACAGACAATGATAAAATCAATGCAGATTTGCTTCTGTTGCTCTTGCGAGCAGCTTGCTATCAATGATGAGACAATGAAAACCACTCAATTGATATAAAGCATTACATACCGTACACAACAGCTGTCAACTTGGATTTCATGACTGATATGTAATGTTAAAAGGCTGAGAAAATTTAATGTTTTCTTCCTGAAAGTATTTTGCATTGTGATGTTAATTGTTACCCTTTTAATTTATTTCTCAATTTGCTACTTCAATTAGTTCAAAGTTTGCTCTTTTTTCTGAAAAGGACAGCACCTCATCTGTTTGACAGACCAATGCATGTGTACAGTATGCCACTCGAATTGTGTACAGTATGCCACTCGAATTGCCAAAAGAAGAATTTTTGTAGACTACCACGTAAATTCTAGTTTGGAATGAGAATTGATAACCTTTAACAGGAACATGCAAGCACCCCAATATTTCATGAATGCAAGTATCCTATTTCGTGAGTGGTTGTTCTTAATCATGTTACAACATTTTTGTTTCCATATTAATAAAACCAGTTAGATGACTATATTATTGCATCCATTAATTATTTTTAATATTTTATAATTATCATTAAGTAAATTGCAAGTGAAACAAAAGGAAAGAGATTGAGCTGATGATTCAAAATAAATTTGGGACAACTGTTCATTTCCTTTAACATCTTGAGTACTGCAAATGTGTATGACTAAGTTGTGATGCACCTTTAATGTGGTGAAAATGACATGGAATCGTAATTAAAACAGATGCAGTTTATTATTTTGCTAAAGAACTGAAAGTTGTTTGCTAATATTCATGAAGTTTGTCAAATTATGAAAATTAGTATCTAGTGAATTAATAAAACATTTGTTTCATTTGTTCTCTCTTTAGATACAGAAGCATCAACCACATCTTAAAACATTTGACGAATTGTTGCAATCATTAAAAGGTATTTCTTTTTTATTTAAGGGTGTCTGTCATGATATTTTGTACCCAGAGGTTTTTATTTGATTCTGAAATTTGAAAAAAATAATCTTTTAACACTTAAGTTGTTTTATTTCAGGCAATTACTTTGGATTTTTAACATAAAGCTTTCCTTAATACTGTACAAACCACGTACAATAGCCATCATGCAAAGTAAGAATTTTTCCATTGAGTCATCACCATGCATTTCTAGTTTTTTTTTTTTTAAGCAAAATTCAAATTTTTACAAGAAGTAAAATCCAGGGAAGGCTTTGATTGACAGATATTTAAACAATGCAGGTGCTGCAGCTCATATTACACAGCATGCACTGGGAGTGTTTTGACAACAAATTGGTGATTGGGGTTTTGTTTTCCCTGACGCAATAAACTGAGATTGTGTCTGAATGAGGATGAGTTTGTGACTGTTGTGGGAGGGGCTTAAGTAAGTAGTTTAGGAGAATTGGGTACTGATTAGGGTGAGAGAACTGGGCCTTAAAAACAAACTAGCAGACGACGTACACACAACTGTTTGGGACTAGAGGATTAGGCCTTTATCATTTTAAATAAGGAATATGGAGGATGAAGTGAGAAGTGGTATGCTTGAACCAGTGAGCTGGAAGAGATGGAGATTGTTCGCTTAAGTCTGTCAGACAATGTGCACTTGAAAGGATATATCCTTTTCAAGGGACGGAATTTGATTGACAGGTCACTTTGTTTCTGTTGTTTGACGTTTGTTGACTCTCCCCACCCTTCTTAATGCCAATCCCCTTCTTTCAAAGCCTTGTAATCCTGTAACAAAGGCCATTGTCAAGATACTGCTTTGATCTTTATGTGCTTATCCCAAACATGTGAACCGTTTTCACTGCCTTGATCGAAACAACTGTTCAGACACTTTTAGGCTGCACAATTCCATCTCTATTCTAATTTATTCATTAGCAAAGAAGTGTACCTGTTTAAAATTCAACATGAGTCTAAATATCCTTGTTGATATTTCAATCAGTTCTGGTTGGTTCCTGAAATAGGGGCAAAGATATTTTCGCTTAAGAAGTAATATACAAAAACATTGTACCCTTTTAGAACACTACACCTGGCTGCACCTTGTTGAAATATTTTTTATCTCTTTGATGGCTGGCAATGTGATGCTAAGGAGGGAGATAACCCACAGGATCTCTCTCAGCTTTGGCAGAGAACCAAAATCATTGTCCCTACTGTCTAATCTCTATTAGTTCAGAGGAATTTCGGGAATCAGTTATACGAGGCTTATAAGTGACAGCTAAGTGCCAAGTACAAAAGAAGATCAGAGTGAGCAATCTCCATCTCTTTAAGCTCTCTGCTTGAACACTGAAAGTCTGAAAGCTACAGTATCATGAGTGTGAAAGCTAAACATATTTAAGTGATGAATAAGTTAAAGATTTGAAGTACAGATTCACTCAAATCATGTGATTTCTTTTTAGGAGTGTGTCATTCAAAGAAAACGGTGCTTGTGGGGAGTATAATAAAATACAATCAGCTCATAACTCACCTACATCAAAGTTCTGGTGCTCAGAAAGAGGTTGAGGCAGTGTTAGTTGAGCGTGTGATTGGAGAGTACCTTCAAACAGGTGACTGGTAGTCTTTTTTCAAACTTTCCATGTATTAAACTAGTAGGGTTCTGTGTAAGTGTTTTTGTGGACTATCAAGGAGAATGGACACCGTGTGTGTCTGCTTATAAGTTAATGTGTCTGGTCAGGCTGGTGCCTTCCATTTCTTAGGTATAGAAATTTTGCTTTTACATCTTTGAATTTTGATTTTTCTGAACTTAAGTTATGCAACTTTGGCAATTATTTCTGTCAGAGGTCAGTAAAAAAAGCTTAACATAAATTATTCATTTTTGTGCATTAGATGTCAGGATACCTTTAATTTGTTGGACTTGTCTCCACCTATGTGTATGTAGAGTCTGCATTAACTTTTTGGATCCTATGTTCAAAAGTTTGGAAATATTAAAGGTGCCAGTCACATGTACTGTAGAACCATGACAATCATGATTTAAATTCACAAGACACAACTAGATTTTTATGAATACTGTCATCGTGGATATTCCATGTAATGGTGTATGAAAGTGTTTTTTCTACGATTTCAAAAGATTAGTGTATTCAGGGAGTTGTCAGAGCCCTGATGTATTTTGGTACATTCTTACAGTACATAGTTGTTGCATAATGCATATACTTCTAGATGTTAATATGTTACGTTGACCTTGTTGTCAAGTTCATAATATCTGGTTTCTTTTTCTGGCTACATACAGTGGAGCAGAGTCTTGATGAGTTTGACGTACCGGTCTTACTGCTGAAGTGTCTGCTATCGGTATCCCAGATACTTGCTGGAAAGTTGGTCTCTGATTGGTCAATACCTGATGAAAAGACAAAACACTCAAAGGTGGGGAAAAAAAAAAACTTTAAATTCATTGACAATCTTCCAATTGGAATTCTGTATGGGTTCCTTGATTTGAGGATTTTTTTTTCAAGTTTTGAGATGTTGTCACACCAGCAAGTGGTTGAAATATCTTTAAAGCAACAGAATGTGCCTTGACCTGTGATCAATGTTTTTGAAAGCATTCTCTCTGAGTTGGGGGTAGAAAAATGTTTTTTTTTTCATGTAAAAAAGTGATGGTTGCTAAGTGTTGCTGAGTGAAGTGTTTCATCTTTGTGGCATACAATGTGGGTAACCCTCTCTTGTCAGTACCAATATTAAAGGCATGTTAAAATCTTTCTAAAATTTTCTGTAAGTATGCTATACCTTGACAGATACCAACATTGAAATCTTTGGAATGTAAAAGAAATCTTAGTGTCAAATCTATTTTTATAAAATCATGTGAAAAGAGGTTTGTTTATGCCATAAATATTTTACATGTTTCAAGTGGAATTGCAAAAAAGAAATGCGATCATTTTCTATCATCAGACTGGAAAATTTTCTGTAAACAGCACTTCTGAACTTTTGATGGTGTATCCTTTAAAATTGATAACAAGTGGCAATATTTATTTTTTTTTTATGTAATTCATGCCTGTGTCATGAAATGTTTACACAAAAGACAAATTTTGAGATTTAAACCATCTTTCAGAATACATGGCAAGCAGTCATGCAGATACCGACAGGCAGCAAGAAACTCAAGGTGTCTAGTACAGTAGCAGGTAAGAAACTTCAAGATACTCCTCGGCATTTGTTGGAAGTATGTAAACTTTGTGTAGGGTGCGGAATATAAAACACTCGTTTTCAGTTTTCAGTTTATGTCCTCGTTTTCAGTTTATGTCCTTGTTTGTGAAGTCTGAAAAAGTAGTGTACAAAAGTTTGTCACTTATCCTATCTGTTTATGCTTACTTCGTTGTAGGGCTGAAAAAATGATACTTTCCCTGCAAGCAAATCAAACTTCCCAGCAAGCAAACCAAAATTTCCCAAATACCTCACAAATTTACATACAAAAGTAGTCAAATTTCCCTCCAAATACCCAAATTTCCCTGCAGTGAGCTTCCCAAATTGCTGGTTTTTTCCAGCCATGCTTCATTTTACTTCCATGACAATGTTAGTGAATATTAAAATTCTATGCAGAATAACTTTTTCATTTACCTTTCATATGTTAATGTTTATAATAAATTTAGGCTCATAGAGTGTCAATCATTTACAAACTCAAGGCACTTTAAGTACTGTATTAAGAAAGTACATAAAGAATGAACAGTGAAAGGTCCAGTGTACAATATTTGTATTCTGAAGTATTGTTGTAAGTAATTGTGATCTATTGAAATATAAAGGAAGGTTGTTTATTTAGTTGATCCATCAAAAAGTGGATGTAAAGACTTTTACAACCTATGCATCTGGATGTAATTCCAGGCAGATCAGTGTTTACATTGCAGCAAGCAAGCCTCCATCACTATTTTTGATTCCTTGCGTCAGCTGAAGGAATCTATGTGATGGTGATGTTGTGTGTGTGTGTGTGTGGTTGTGTATGTGACGCTTTTGCTTGTAAACACGATATCTCAAGAAGGGTAAGTGTGACTGATCTCATATTTGAGTGTGTGGGTTTTTGGTGGAGGTCAAAGGTCATTTGGGGTCACGAGAGGTCAAATGGTCAAAACCTTTTAAACAGTTTCAAGAAAGTTGCAAGCGACTTTGCTAATTTTTGGGTGTGTGGGTTGGTTGTATTAATTAGATGTTCTGTATCGATTTTGGTGGAGGTCAAAGGTCATTTGGGGTCATGAGAGGTCAAGAAATCAAAACCTAGTAGTCACGGTATCCAAGAAAAATGCATGTGACTAAGCCCATCTTTATCATGTGGGTTGGCCATATTGAGATGGTGATCCCAGATGATTTTCATGAAGGTCAAAGATCATTTGGTGTCATCAGTGTCAAAGACTGACAAACTTGCTTGCATAGTATTACAAGAAAGGTAGCTTGCAGGGTCCTCATACTTGACATGTAGATAATGCATGGTGAATAAATAATCCCTATAGTTTTTGGTGTACGTCAAATGTCACTTTGGTTCACAAGGGGTCAAAGTCTCAATATCATATTTCCACAAATTTCCCATGGTTGGAGTCTTGGATACTGCAAAATTTCACACATGTGGATGTGATATCATGAGCAGAACCCCAGTTCTTGTAGGAAGCTTTGATGCCTTGCATGTATACTCTGTGGGTACATTACGGATAACTGTCACTTTGAGAAACATTACGGAGCACTGTCAATTTGAAAAAAAAGATTGGCTTTAATTTCAGTGGCAAAGGTTTTTGATTCCTTGCCGTAGGCAGGCAAGGAATCTATGCGATGGTGATGTCATGTGTATGTGTGTGTGTGCGTGTGTGCGTATGTGACGCTTTGGCTTGTAAACACGATATCTCAAGAAGGGTAACTCCGAGGGATCTCATACTTGGCATGTGGATTGGCCATATTGGGTAGATGATCCCTATTGTTTTTGGTGGACGTCAAAGGTCATTCGGGGTCACGAGAGGTCAAAAGGTCAAAACCTTGTAAACACGATATCTCGAGAACGGTACATGTGACTCTACTCATATTTGGTGTGTGGGTTGTTCATATTAAGAAGATGATCCGTATTGATTTTCTTGGAGGTCAAAGGTCATTTGGGGTCAGGAGAGGTCAATAGGTAAGTTGCTTAGAAATTGCTTGTAAACACGGTATCTCAAGAAGGGTAAGTGTGACTTATCTCATATTTGGTGTGTGCATTGGCCATATTGAGTAGATGATCCCTATTGTTTTTGGTGGAGATCAAAGGTCATTTGGGGTCATGAGAGGTCAAAAGGTCAAAACTTTGTAAACACGATATCTTGAGAACAGAACATGTGACTACGCTCATATTTAGTGTGTTGGTTGGTCATATTGAGTAGATGATCCCTATTGATTTTCTTGGAGGTCAAAGGTCATTTGGGGTCAGGAGAGGTCAATAGGTAAATTCCTTAGAAATTGCTTGTAAACACAGTATCTCGAAAAGGGTAAGTGTGACTAATCTCATATTTGGTATGTGCATTTGCCATATTGAGTAGATGATTCCTATTGTTTTTGGTGGAGATCAAAGGTCATTTGGGGTCACAAGAGGTCAAAAGGTCAAAACTTCGTAAACATGATATCTCGAGAACGGTTCATGTGACTATGCTCATATTTAGTGTGTTGGTTGGTCATATTGAGTAGATGATCTCTATTGATTTTCTTGGAGGTCAAAGGTCATTTGGGGTCAGGAGAGGTCAAAAGGTCAAAACTTCATTAACATGATATCTCAAGAATGGTACATGTGACTATACTCATATTTGGTGTGTGGGTTGGTCATATTGAGTAGATGATCCCTATTGTTTTTGGTGGAGGTCAAAGGTCATTTGGGGTCACGAGAGGTCAATAGGTAAATTCCTTAGAAATTGCTGGTAAACACGGTATCTCAAGAAGAGTAAGTGTGACTAATCTCATTTTTGGTGTGTGCATTGGCCATATTGAGTAGATGATCCCTATTGTTTTTGATAGAGATCAAAGGTCAGTTGGGGTCACGAGAGGTCAAAAGGACAAAACTTCGTAAACACGATATCTCAGGAACGGTACATGTGACTTTGCTCATATTTGGCGAGTGTGTTGGCCTTATTGAGTAGATGACCCCTATTGTTTTAGGTGGAGGTCAAAGGTCATTTGGGGTCATGAGAGGTCAAAAGGTCAAAACTTTGTAAACACGATATCTCAAGAATGGTACATGTGACTGTGCTCATATTTAGTATGTGGATTGGTCATATTGAGTAGATGATCCCTATTGATTTTCTGAAAGGTCAAAGTTAATTTGGAGTCAGCATGTTCAAAGCCTGACAAGCTTTCCTGCACAGACTTTCAAGAAAGGTCACTTGTAGGGTCCTGTTACTTGTCCTGTAGATGGCACATAGTGAATACATGGTCCCAGAAGTTTTTGGTGGAGGTCAAATGTCATTTGGGTTTGCAAGGGGGATCTCAATGTAGGAAGATTGGATGCCTTGCATGTGTACTTTGTGGGCACATTATGGAGCCCTGCTAATTTAAAAACATTGCAAAGCAATGTCAATGTGAAAAAAGGCCTTACATTTCAGTGGCAAGGAATCACTAAGCCTTTTGGCTTTCTGGTTGATGGAAGTCATACCTTTTAGTGGTCCTCACAACTCTCAGGCAAGCTGCCAAAGGACAAATCCAAAAGTTACTCTCCAACATTGTTACTGTATGTCTCCACTAAAAAATTGGAGCCTGGTATGACTTGCCCTATACCATTCATGTCTCAATCCATTGTCCCCCCCCCCCCCACCATCCTCACAACTGGAATGAAGGCTGTTCACACTGCTAGATAAAACAAGAGGGCTATAAACTGGTGCATGAAATGTGATCTAACTTCATACATCGATTGTACAACATGGGTCTGCTACACATAAGTGATAGAGTTTGTTGATAAATCAAGGTTTCATTTCCATATTTTCATAGCAGTCTGCATCAAATGGACCCGACATGAGATATAAATATTCACGTATCTCTAAATAATGTTATTCTTGGGGTTGATAAGGAAATGGTAAATATTTACGTCGTCTTTGCCTTATCTTCATTTAATCAGGTGATGAGCTGTCCTTCACTGATATGTATGATATCATAAAATGTCTGGAAGCCTGTCAGAAGGGTGCATGGTTACAAGCACTCAAAGTAATCAAACACAGAAAAAAGACTTGGAGAGGACTATTGTCTGATGAGATGAAATATGTCAAAGGTATGTTGGTAGGTAAATAGATAGAGAGACAAACAGACAGACAAGGAGACATAAAAGTAAATAGATAGATTACAGATGGAGATACAGGCAGAGAGACAAACAGACAGAGGGACAGATGGAGAGACATACAGAGAGACAGGCAGAGAGACAGAGAGACATACAGAGAGACAGAGAGATAGACAAACAGAGAGACTGACAGAGTGAGACAGAGAGACAGACAGACAGTAAGCCATGAGACAAACAGAGAAGAGACAGACTGATAGATTGACAGACTGATTTCTCTTAACAGTATTAAGCACAAATATGGGTAAACCCAGCTCCTATATATAAACAAATAAAACATTTATAAAACATAAAAGTATAATAAAAATTAGTTTAATATTGCACCATGATTATCATGAATGATTGGCATTAGGTAAAGAGATGGCCTTTGGCATAAACATGTTGGCAAATCTATCTACAGTATCAAGTGTATCTATCTGTCTGTAAATATTATCCAAGAATAAAGAAAGCTTGTCTGTTATCACAAATTTCTATTTGTATTTGTTTAACATTTTATTTCATGATGTTACTAATTTATCAAAATTTGAAATGGTTCTTAAAAGACAATGGTCGTGTTTTCACTTTAAGGTGTACTTGGTTACATTTCAACAGATCTCCTGTCGTCTTGGTGCCCTTACCCTTTGCAGTTCCAAAGGTCTCCCCATTTCTTCTTGACATAACCAAGTTAAAAGTCACAGACATTTTAGGTTTAAAACTACAACATATTTTTAAATCTTGAAGAATGCCTGTAGGACTTTGGTTCATGCTTTGGGTAGTAAAAATGTTGTCTTTGGGAGTGAAAAATGTCAAATAACTCATTATGAAAGGACCCTTTTTTTTCACATTTTTGTTTCCTCAAATTTGAAAGTTCTTGTTTTCTCAGCGTACTGTCTTTACCAGCTCTCATCATATGAGAAGGTCAAGAAATGTTTGCAAAAGCTCCTACACAGTTCAGATTTAAGTTCATCCTTAAAGGTCAGAGGTCATCATCTTTTGGGTTGCTGTTTAGCAGAGCAGGTGTGTGAGTCATTTAAGTTACATTTCCATTATCACAATCTCATAAACTCTGTGTGGATATCTGTGACCAAACCTTGAATTTTGAGGCACGTGAGTTCAATTGCACACCATCATTCGCCTCAAATCAAAGTTGGAGTGTAAATATTTTGCACACCTAGAGAAAGATGGGAACTCATATAAATCGATTATACTGGTATGACACAGCCCATTTACCATACTCTTTCATTTTCTTATTCCTTATTTTTCCTTATTATTCCTTATTTTCTTATTTTCTTTCATTTACATGTAAACGACAAAGTGCCAAATTTAAGATAGCTCCATTTGAAAGGAATCTGAAATTGTGTTACTTCACAAACCCATAGAGCGAAGTGGTTTTCATTATCTGGTTTTCACGTCAAAGTCATTTATTTAAAGGGAAAATGCAGTCACCCCAATCTAAATTAGCATAGTGACTACCCTGTTTCATGAATAATTCATGAGAATCATGTGACAATATTTTTTTAAATTGAAAAAAAATGGGTTTATCCATAATGTAAGTCTTGATCAGAGAAATCATTTTAAATACACTTGATTAAAGTTTTAATATATGTGACATTATACTTCCATCAAGTTCGATGTATTTTTTTCTCCATTATAAAAGATTTTGTGTTTCCAGCAAAATTCCATTTGCAGGTTCAATGAAGATTTCAGGTCCTGTATGGTTTTATTATACCTTTTGTATAAATCTTTTCTATTAAGTGCTGAAATAGAATTGCATGAATTTTTTCAAATTCTGTAAATTTGATTTTATTGCTACAGGGGAAGTACAACTTGGCTGTCCAAGAGCTCCGTGCAGCCCTTAGTTTGGGTTTCGGTGAATCTCTCCACTTCTGCATTTACAATCTGTCATTGTTGTATCGTAAGATGAAAGCCACCGATGCTGAGCTGGGTATCTTTAATCTTTTAACATCGGTGAGTTTGTTTAAGAATAGCTCCCTCAATCATTATGTGTACCACTACGAAATTATACATTGGGTCAATACACTCAGTATGAGAAAATTTGACTCATTGGAAATTTCAGTTTTGTGGAACGGTACACAAGAGTGGGACACCTCCCTTTTTTCATTTTCTCCCATAAACATCAGTGCAGCAAATTGACAAGCCATTGTGTCAAAATGGCGTCATAGCAGCTTAGCGTAAACACTGATGTGTACAATTGTACACAATAATTAATATTAAGAACTGTATGCAAGTAAATTAGCCAACTGCATTCAGACACAGTGTGGGCAGTTGTACCTACATTATTAATATTTACAGCTATCCCTACATTGCACCCCCATGTTATGCAGTTGGCGTCTGCAATCCAAAATGGTTTGCCCACACAGACTGAAGCACATTTCCAGAGAGGTTGTCCCGTTGATTGAATGCCTGAAAATACTAAAGGCATAAGCTGATTTCAGGATTGTGTGTATGAAATAAGCAAGATGCTATAATTGGTAGAATGATTGCTGTAATGTAGGAAACATATTTTTCACAAAATTAGTGTGGACTATTTTACACACATTTAGTCACCTAACTAAATGCATACAAATTTACTGTATGAACCAAGAAATTCATAAAATAGTGAATTAGGGAAAGCTGCAGAAAGTTGAAAACATGTATAGTCCGTTGTGGGCACCAGAAACAACAGAAATAAAAACAGAGCACATTTTTAACATACAATCATCGCAAGAAATAAGTGTTTTGTCTTTACCAAGACACAATGTGTGCAGTAGTACACTGACAAGAGTCAATTTAGTCATCACTGAGGCATAATGTGTGCAATTGTAAAAAATACCCTCATCTGCATATTTGGTGCTGAAAATTTTTAAAAAGTGCATTATTTCAAATAATTTCTCAACACAATTACAAGAAAAAACTAAAATATTTTTGACCCATGAAATGTATGTGTTAGAGGATAGAGTGCAAGATGAATGATTGGCTGAGGCATTGTACTTTCAAAGAATAGTCCAGAAAAAAATTTATGTTTGATATGTTAAAGAGCAGCATATTCTAAGCATTCTGTTAAAAGTTTCACTTATTTTTATTTCCCATGTGTGGTTCTCAAGATATTAGAAGTTAAAGTCGACACATTTTCTATGAAAAGTGAACTTGAAGACATTTAATTTACAAACTCTGAAAGAAAAATCAATATGCTTGCAGGGATGGAATTCATATTGATGGATCTTCACTCTGCCAAAAATATTCATCAAATGTTTGAAAGTTTAAAAATCTTACCTCCTTTATGTAGTCTTCACAGCATTCATATTTTCAGACGATTACATTGTGTGCTGGTATTAGTGTACCAGAATTGTGCTTGGGGAATTACGGTTAGTTTTGTTCCCTATTATATGAGATAATACAACAGTACATCCTCTTTTTTGGTGATCACGAATGACACAACTTGGAAGGACAGCCTTCAGCATTTTTTTTTTAAATACTGATGATGACATACATTGTCTGGTGTAATAGGTGAAACATTACAATGCTGAAAGCAGTGAGCTGCCTGCACATGCCCTTGTTGTATATGCAAGAGATTGCATTGATACATCACTTTTATCAAATAGAACGTAGCTTTTTGTAAAGTAAATATTTCTTTTACATGCCTGTGGTAAATCTGTGAAATATCAGGCCATAGAATGTTGACTTCATTTTCTCTTTCCAGGTCTGGAATGTTGTTTCAAATTTCAAACATTTTATATACATTTTTTTAATGCAGAAATAAAGAAAAGATGTGGAACTTACAAAATTAATCCTCGAGTTATTGCAATATTGTTGTTTAAATTTGTGCTGCCTCATTGACCAGTGGAAATGATTAGCCTTGATTACCTTTAAGGTATTATTGAAGTGAACTGTTTACTGTGATATGTACCCTTCACTTGATTTGCTTATTGATTCTGTTATTTTCGTTGTCTATAAGGTGTCTCCTGTGGACCAAAATACATGTCAAGGAGCTTGTCTTGCATTCACACCAGAAATTGCCCCGGGAGTACAGACTTCCAGTTCAGAACTTCAGTCTGTATGCCTGTACCATCTTGCCAATAGGTGCTTTGAGTTGAAGAGGTAGTAATGCAGACAGTTTATAGTATACATATATCATATCTGCTAAATGTTCGAGACATTGTACATAGACCATTCACCATCTGTCTATTCCATGTGTTGTTCTTCAGCCTGGAGCCATACAACCAGTTTGAGCTCTCACCTTGCATCACATTTCCATGTTCCAATCTGTCAGGTTACTCTTTTTTTAAATCTTTGGTATCACATGACTGTGAGAGAATTGACCTTGGCTCTTCTAGCTGAAAGGCAGATACTCTAAGCACTAGGCCAAACAGTTGACAGTGAGATCTTCAGCCCTTGAAAACAAGATATTGGCTACAACAAAACAAAATGGTTGAAGTAAAAAGGATTGACTTTGGCAGAGGTACACTTTACCTCAGCATTACCATTATTAGGTAACTGTTTAATGCAAATGCCTGTAAAAGTCATGCAGCTAGTTCATACAGCATTACAGGAAATGCTCATTAGACAGAATTTAGAAAAACTCAAAGCACAACTGATCCTCTTAACTTTGTGTAAGTCAACTTCCTGGTTGACATCAACCTCATCTTGACTCCTAAAACCTTGTATTGTTGAAAATCACCCATTCATGACACAATTAAAAGCTGTGCTAGGCAACAGGAGGCCCTCCCCCAACAAATCAGTAACGTGGCCTGGTCCTTCTTATCGGAGTTGCCATTGGCAGATCAGGTAAGACTAGGTAATGGGGAATTCCTGTCATGAGCATACAGAAAGTTTTAAATGAAAGTTGTTTACAAACTTGGTACCACTAAACATTAACATACTCTCCTTCAGAGGCTGAAACTTATACAGCCGCTTAGGAAACTTGTCGCACTTTATTACTCATCAAAATGATAAAACAGCTGGTTCTTAAATCTAAAGGCACCGACTGCATGGTCAAGTGGTTAGAGCATCCGACTTGCAGTCGGTAGGTCAGGAGTTCAAGTCCTGGCCAGGTCATACTAAACACTTTAAAATGGAACCTACTGCCATTGCCCTTGGGGCTTGGCATAAACAATGGAGTAGGGAAAACAGGCCAGTGAGCCACAACTGGAAAAAAGACTGTGGTTGGCTTAACTTGAACCAGTGGGTTGGAAAATGGGCCATAAAACTCTAACTAACCAACTAAATCTAAAGGCAACTCTCTACCATGTCACATTTATGTGTGTGCAGTGATCATTTCTTGACAGCAGGTGGTGCATTATGTAAATTCCAAAAAAACCAATTGTAGTGACTTTTCAATCAGGATTTTCTATGAAAATTTGAACAATTGCAACTAGTTTTGTTTGTAAAGAAATGATACTGAGTGCATTTTGTATTACAAAATAACAGTTATTTAGTCAATATATTGTTTTTCAGCTGTTGTTGATTTCTTTCATTTTTCCTTTTTGACAGTTTACAGTTACATTGCCATCTGTCCTAAAATAGTCATCTCCAATTTTGAAAGATATTGTGGGTTAAAAAATTGTTTCATTCATGCTCTTGTTGTCACAAGTTGTTTTATACATTGTTTTATACATTGGTTGTTGTATAAAGGTTGTTTTATACATACAGAGTGTGTATTTTTTGTTTTTAGGTATGAAGATGCAAGTGAGAAGTATCTAGATGTTATCAGCATTCTTGAAGAATCACCAGTTTTACAATTTGTAAGTCCTTCATTCCTCCTTGTGGTGTTAAAATTTTCCTTCTTAACTGTCCATGAAGCATTTATTTCCTTAAAATCAATCAACTGTCAACCCAGTAGTAGAAGTCTGCAAAAATTCTCAGTTGGCACAGTTCTTTGATTGACAGTTTGTTCAAAAAATGCAGAGTACTGTAGCTCATATTGTGCAACAATTACTGTACTGTTTTCTGATTACCCATTGGGGTCTTGTATACTCACCCAGAAGCAAAAAAAAATTGAGAATGTGTCTGGATGAGGAGAAGTTTTAGACAGTTGTGAGAGGACTTCAGTGGCAAGGTTAGGATCGGATTGGAACTTTGTGACATGGAAATGGCAAAGTATCACACATCTGCCTGGATTCTTCATTGATCCACAAAATGGTAATAATGATGCAAGATGTTCACAAGGAAATAAGTTGAAAGTGTATTATACAAAAAGAAAATGAAATGAACATATGTCATCTGTGTGAGTCGTCCATGACTCAAAATATACTTCCCACAGTGGCAAAAAAGGTGAAACTCTAAATGAATCATCTCGCCCTGCTTAGCAGTACTAATTTTCCCTCCCATAATGGTAAGACTATGAAAAACACTGCAACAAATTCATCTCTCTCCCAAAGTTCTCGGGAGCAAAGTGTCCGACTTAGGTTGTTTACATTTGCTTATTCAGATGCACCTTTTGCCCCTTAACACATAAAAAAGTTCACCATGTCAGAAAAAATAGCCTTAGAACAATCTCGTCAGGAACTGTTCTCAGTACTAATTATATGCCCATTTAAGCATTTGAAAATGACCATCAAGGTTGACATTTGATATCACTTTATCTCAGAATTTGACTCCCTTTTTGCCAGCACTTATTTCAGGATTTGTTGTAAGTTGTTATTTGAACCCAAAGTTGTTGGGCTTCTGTTGTACCAGAATGGTAATCAAATCTGCTGCTCATTGAAGCATATAATTGGAGTAATGAACCAGTGGTCGGGTACTATAATTGGGAACCGCAGTTTTTCCCTAAAAACTGTGATAGACACGACGGATCTCCTTAAAGGCTAATATCCCGTAATGCATAGCTCAAGAGCAGCTTAAATTACTGATTGACTTTTTACCCTGTACTACTTGCAACAACCGTTACTAAGTTTCCTTCAAAAAAATACAAGCAAACCTCATAACTCAAATAGTTATGACAGGTAACACAGGTAATAGTGCTGACTGGTAACACCAACCATACGGCAAAGAGCTCATCTTATTGTCGCTGAGAACCACCAGTCGAGGAGAACTTAATTACCAGAAGTTTACACTTCCCTTTAGAACTGTCATACTTAGCCCCTCCTGGCAATTTTTGCCCTGGACTGACAGACCTTTTGGGATCTAGGTGTGGTCGTCTTCGAAGTCTGTTGACTGTTGATTCTACTCTGAACATTTTCTACCTACTACTACCCTGCACAAACTATTACATAACTCACATACCTAGCACATTCTAATTGAAAATGTCCGGAATAACTACTTGTCCTACGGCTCAATGAGCCTGCCATTGACAATGGACCTGCACACCACCTTTCACAGTTGACAGGATAAAACCACTACACCCAAGAAAGAGATTCTTATTAAGTGACCTGACAAACTGTTTGGGGTGAGGGGATTAGGCTTTAAATCTAAAGATTATTGACCTTCACTAAATTGTGATTATTCTGAAGCCCAGATATGAGGTATCTTTGTTTGGCAAATAGGTTCTTATTAACGGTGCATTAAAATTATCATCACTAATTCCTTGGATACTTCCCTTTTTGTTGTGTGGGTATGTGTGCACCTACCAACAATGCCTTAGAGGATACAAACAGGCTTGTAACTGGCTTAGTTACCGGAAAATTCGGACACTGCAATTTCACTGTCATGTGATATCCGAGAGCCTGCCCTTGCTTTTGGCATTCACATGCTGTATGACCTAACCCTTTACCGTTGTTTGGGTCCTTTTGGACCCATGCGGAGAGCTCGGCTGTCACCCATCTTTACTGGTTCACGTGGAGCTCGAAACTGCGAGTAGCTACCCGAAAATTCGGCCACAACAATGAGAGAGACAATAGTTTAAGGTCACAAGGTCAATGGCCTACGGAAGCTGATGCGGGGCGTGCTACGTCCGCTTTTCCGCCCACTCCCGAGCCGCGCAAATATGCCCCGATCGGAGCACAACGGTAAAGGGTTAATCTAAAATATATCTGCACCACTCGGTCGGCTATGCACACACGCAGAGACAGTGGCATATATCAGCTTTGCAGTAAACACACTCCACAGGCTTATTTTAACCCTTTACCGTTGTTTGGGTCCTTTTGGACCCATGCGGGGAGCTCGGCTGTCACCCATCTTTACTGGCTCGAAACTGCGAGTAGCTACCCGAAAATTTGGCCACAACAACGAGAGAGACAATAGTTTAAGGTCACGGGGTCAATGGCCTACGGAAGCTGATGCGGGGCGTGCTACGTCCGCTTTTCCGCCCACTCCCGAGGTGCGCAAATATGCCCCGATCGGAGCACAACGGTAAAGGGTTAACTGACTAAAGGGGAATTCCAATGATTTCCTTACAGGGAACTGTTCTCTGAACTCCATCTAACCTAACCTCTGTACCATGTAAGGTTTTATGAGCATGTGCTGTGTGTGTGTGTGTGTGTGTGTGTGTGTGTTTTGGTCCCCAAAGAAAATCATGCTGACTACAAGTCTGTCATATGGGAAGAAACCTTCATATATTTGTTTCATGATGATCTGAAATTCTGTTTATGATACCTGTTTCAGCTCTCTCCTTCTATAAATAGTGTTTGTACTTAGAATACATCATCCTTCATACATCTCTACCCAGGCATGTTTGCACATTGTATATCTTCTGCACATTCAGTAAATTAGACTGGCACATGTTTCGCTTCAATTGTCTGCTATATCTCTGTGTAAATTGCTTTAGCATGTCATATATTTACTGTTTGGTTTCTCTCGTCCCCTAGGGTAACAACTTCCCCCTCCCCATCCAGCCTAAACCAGTCATGGAGATTTATCTTGAGGCAGCCATCAGTCTCCTACGAATGGATAAATTTGAAGATGCAGAGACAATATGTGATATTATCATAAGCAGGTTAAAAGGTTACAAGGTCAAAGGTCAACATGAACCAGGCCCACATTCCAAATGCACAAAGAATTTTCAAAATCCAACAACAGCTGTCAATCATGTGGTACAAAGCTCCCAAAATCAAAGTCCAAGCACATCTTACGAATGGAGAGATGATGAAAATGAAACAAGGCTATCCAATCAGAAAAAGCGTTACTTGAAAAGTTGTCATGGCAACTCAGATATGTATGTGACTCTTGCATCTGCCTTTTTGGTAAAGGGGGAATGTTTGCTCAAAATGAAAATCATTAATAGTAGTTTGGAGAGCATAGAGGGAGCCCTCTCTGTTCTTCATGAATATTCAGCAGCCAATATAATAGAAGATGATACAGATAATGGAAATGAACCAGTGGCAAAGAGAAGAAAAATAGAAAGTGGTAAGTACATTCAACTTTTAAAATACAAATATTATTTTTTTCTTTTCTTCTGAAACTTTTAACAATAAGCTTGTATGCAAGGAGTTATGTAAAATTACTACTTCAAGGATTTTCTGGTAAGTGCACAAATAGTGTTAACAAAATAATTCAATGTAATTTGAAACAAAAATAGAAATTTTGCATACAAATAATAATTATTAAATGTTGATGCAAACAAAGAAAGATATATTAAAGGTGCAGTAACTTTCAGAAAAAAGAAAGAAACACAAAGATTGTAATTTGAGTAGTACAATAATGACATCACAAATTACTGTTCCATTTTAAATTGAGTGTAAAAACTTCAACATTTAATATCTCAGCTCCAGGATTGTCCTATGGAGATGGGAGTTGGACTGTTTGAATTCATTCTTCATGCTTTTTTTTTTAAATTTTAGACTTGAGAAACCCTTCAAATAGTTATTATTACAGCCATGCATAAATGCCATTTTAGACTTTATATTGGTTTTATACAGTTTTACTCCATTTTACTTGGGTTTAATATATCCCCTATTTTTGGCCACTGTTTAAGGTAATTTTTGCTGCTGTGTTTAATCCTTTACCATTTCACTTTATTTCTTATTTTTTTTTCTTGTTTCATGTTGGAAGCATTCTAACTTCCAGGGTAGATTTATATTAACTAATATTCTTACCTGTCTTCTGTTCTAAGATGAATGTAATCTGTTTGTTTCATTTTAGGTGAGACTGACAAGAAGTCATGTGACCCTATTCACAACAAAGTCAGACATCTAAAAGCAAGGGCTTACAATAACAAGGCTATCATTCTGATTGGTCAAAACAAATTGAAAGATGCACTTCCTGTGTTACTCTCTAGTTTGGAATGTCTTCCAGGTAAATCTGGAAAATTGTTTCAAATCAGGTTGTGATTTGTAGGATTCCTTGTGATTTGAGAATTTTGTTCACATGAATAGTCAGCAAGCAAGCCAGCCGACCAGCTAGCCAGATAGACAGGCAACTCTCAATTATCAGTTCACAGCTGTGAAGATTAAAGCAATCCTGTGGTAGCACACAAACAATACATCTGAGCTGACAAGAGTTGCAATGAGTCACTCAAGTCAAGAACTTTCAAAAGAAAAATGACTTGAGGATTTGTATAATGATTTTCCACATAGAAATAGTGTAGTTACTCCTGACACTGACTCCATTTGAGTCATATTAAAAGTGGCAAGTGACTTGACTGCAAAATTGGGTGACTCTTTACAACTTCAGGTGATGGTTATGTGCAATATTGTGACAGATCAGGTTGAACTGAGAAACTATCTCATTCTATGAGGAGGGTGCTACCTGGTATAGTCTGTTCACTGGTCATAAATTTTTAAATGAAACATGAGTTGTATATGTCACTTGTAAATGGGCTCAATCTAAGAATCAGATTCTGGATGACATAAAGCCAAAATCCAAAGTAAGCTTTTACTGATTATACACTATGGGTTGTGTTCCTTTCTCTCAGCTGTTAGACTCTTACATCAAATGTGAAACTGTGAAAGCCAGGCATATCCTGAGTGCAGCCAAAGTGGATTGATGTATCACATAACTCTCACACACAGTTTGATCTTCACACATGTACTTGATAAAATATTACATAATCATCATCAGATTTATTTTCAAGTAGAAGTAATCCAACATCCTTTTACCAAAAATATTATTGAGTTCTCATTTTCAGTGTGTATTGATTTCAAAAAAGGTTGTTCTTTGGAAATGGCACAAAGTTCTTCCAAAACCAGAAAGGTCAGAGTCCCCCACCCCTATCGAACATCTGATTTAAGGTGCTTTTCTGTTGCTTCTGTCTTAAAGAATTTGGAACTTCTTCTGAAAAAGTTGAAAATTGACTTCAAGCCATTCAACAGAATAGTTATTAAAACCCTTTACCTATAGCAACATGTACAAAAATCTCCCTGAGGCTCCTGTAAGTGTCTGGAAACTTGAAAATCTTCTTTTGCAAAGTGAAATGTGACACCAGAAAAACAACTTGCAGTAATGAGTATCAGAGAAATAATTTGCTGCAATGAGTTTATAAACTCTAGACAATTCTGTAAATACACTGGGGTACTGTGATTACTAGTTTGGTAAAATACAATTTAAACCTAACCTAATGTAAGTCAGACAACCAAGTCATGCTTTACTATGCAATCTTTGACTGAAACTTTTGCTTTTATTTCAGAGAACACAGATGCAAGGATCAACCACTGCCTTCTGCTTTTCAAATTAGGACGTAAGAAGGAAGCGTATGCAGAATGGAGATCATTACAACAGAATAAGCTTTGAAAGTGTTCCAAAGCTTTGAAGCTTGAGGAGCACTCCTTGCTTGCCTCTGAGAGACATGCCCGTCATTATCTACAGTTATTCAAACTTTTTAAAAAATGTCTGATACCAGAGGTGTCCATTGCTCAAATGTTACTAAGGTGCTGTCAAGTGTGCCTAATGAGTTACACCTACTGCGCATGATCAGTGACCTGTAGTATGTCAAAATGAAATGGTTTGACATCACATACATGATCTCTTTTCATAGACAGTTGCCATCTTTGGAACAGACTTAATCCAATTTGTCTGCCTACCATGTCTTGTGACTTAAAGATTAGTCTTGCTCTAGTGGTTTGGTATTTGGCATTGTGGAAAAAGAAAATGTAATATATTTTCAAAAGTTACAAAAGTCAGGTCAAATTCAACTAACAGAATCAAAGACTGTGATATTGTTCTTCCCTTCCTTTTTTTCATTTTGTCTAAAATGTTGGGTTTCGTCCTTAAACTAGAAAGCCAAAAGGTTTAGTGATTCCTTACCAAATGATATATTGTAATGAACATGGATGCCCACATGACAAGCATGAGATCCCTCACAAATATTGAGGTATACTAATAAGGTTGCAACCTTTTGAGATCATGTGACCCAAAATGACCTTTCACCCTCACTTGAAACAATAGGGAGCAACTGCCTGAAAGGACCATCAACATGCTAAATATGAGCAATTTACAAGCTGAGTATGAGATCCCTTCACAGTTCAATATCCACATAAAAATGTCATGTCTACAAGGTTTTCCCCTTTTGTGACCCCAAACTTTGACCTCCAAAACAAGAGAAATCTCCTTTACAGTTATAATGCTGGTAAACAATGTTGTCTAATAACTTGATAAAGAGGTATTTGTAATTTTAATCAAAATTTCGGGTATTGAGGACAGCTCTCTATATAATGATGTCTCTATGATCCAAAATGGTAATTGCATTGAGGTTAGTGTTAGAACAAGCCCTCATCCTAACAGTCATCCATGCCTTGGAACATAGAGACATCTCAACAGAGAGGTGCTACATTGGCTATCAGTGGTTGTATTTGTGGTGTATTTGTTTTTTGGTGTAATGCCCTTCCCAATGACTATGATGTCCTTGAAAATTAACAAAAAAGGGCACCCTATTAATCCAAAAATTAACAAGATTTGTAAATTGCCAATAAATTGTCTGCTTGTAGGAACACCATAACAGAGTATAAGTCAAGTGTCCTTTGTTTGATACACAGTAGATACTATTATGCTTGCCTTAATTACCAGAACTACAGTACTTTGTGAAAAATAAGCCTTACTGAGAGGGCTAAATAAGTGTCAGACACTATATCTAGACAGGTAGGAAAGGGTTAAGTCCATTGAGCTGTGTGATTTAATGAGAAAATTCTGGAGTGTGTTTCCACTAGAGAATGACCAGGCGATCAGGTTTGGTTCAGACCCCGCGCAGGCGATCAATTTGCAAGTGGGAACCCTCTCCTTCCTGGATCAGATCCCGAGAGCTTGATCCCCCTTTGAGGAGGATCAGACCACGTGCAGGCCATCTAGAAAACACGTGGGAACATAACGGGATCAAGGTGACCCGAGATCAATGACGTACTTCTGCAGTGAAGGGCCTCACGCCACACAAACGCGTGTAAACAAATCTGACCTGCACACATAATTTCAATGAAACAACTTACTTGAACCGGAGGAGGGGATCAGATCTCGCGCAGGCGATCAAATGGGAACACTCATGCCGTTGGTCACAAAATTTCCCAGTTGATTGAGCTTGGGGCCATCAACATGGGGGGATCAAGTGGGAACACGACCCTGGACACTGTGGCAGTCAACTGTGATAAATTAGGTAACATAACAGTGACCAGCAATTTTTGATTCCTTGCCGTAGGCAAAAGGAATCTATGCGATGGTGATGTCGTGTGTGTGTGTGTGTGTATGTGTGTGTGTGTGTATGTGTGTGTGTATGTGACGCTTTGCTTGTAAACACGATATCTCAAGATAGGTAACTGTGACGGGTCTCATACTTGGTGTGTGGGTTGGCCATATTGAGTAGATGATCCCTATTGTTTTTCGTGGAGGTCAAAGGTCATTTGAGGTCACTAGAGGTCAAACTGTGAAAACCTTGTAAACACGGTATCTCAAGCAGAGTAAGCTTGACTGATCTCATACTTGGTGTGTGGGTTGGCCATATTGAGTAGATGATCCCTATTGTTTTTGGTGGAGGTCAAAGGTCATTTGGGGTCAGGAGAGGTCAAAAGGTCAAAACCTTGTAAACACGATATCTCAAGAACTTTACATGTGACTTTGCTCATATTTGGTATGTGGGTCGGTTGAATTGAGTAGATGAGCCCTATCGATTTTTGTTGAGGTCAAAGGTCATTTGAGGTCAAAAGATGTCAAAAGGTCAAAACCTTGAAAACATGATATCTGAAGAACATTGCATGTGACTATGCACATATATGGCGCGTGGGTTGGTTGTGTGAAGTAGATGATCCCTATCGATTTTTGGGGAGGTCAAAGGTCATTTGGGGTCATGACAGGTCAAAAGGTCAATACCTTGTAAACACTGCATCTCAAAAATACATGTAACTAAGCTCACCTTTAGTGTGTGGGTTGGCTGTATTTAAATGATGATCCCAATTGATTTTTGTGAGGGTCAAAGGTCATTTGGGGTCAGCAGTATCAAAGTCTGAAAAGCTTGTTTGCATTGTATTACAAGAAAGGTAATTTTTGTAGGGTCCTCATACTTGGCATGTAGATGATGTATAGTGAATAAATGATCCCTATAGTTTTTGGTGGAGGTCAAATGTCACTTTGGTTCACAAGTGGTCAAAGTCTCAATATCATATTTACACAATTTCCCATGGTTGGAGTCTTGCTTACTGCAAAATTTCACACACAGTATGTGGATGTGATGTGATCTGAACCGTAGTTCTACTGTAGGTGGTCAAAGGTCACCCGGAATCTCAAAGTAGGAAGCTTGGATGCCTTGCATGTATTCTTTGTGGGTACATTACGGAGCACTGTCAATTTGAAAAACATTACGGAGCACTAGCTGTCGATTTGAAAAACATGTCAAAGCACTGTCAATTTGAAAAAAAAAGGTAGGCTCAAATTTCAGTGGCAAGGAATCGCAAAGCCTTTTGGCTTTCTGGTTAAAGACTCTGGTGGGTCAGTTACAATTTGATTCATTCAATTAGACAATCTCAGTTCAAGCATGCTCAAGGGTATTTGATCCAAATGATCAGTTATGTAGTTCTTTTTATCAAACTAATTACCCGTGGTGTATTTAATTATTTAGTTCCCACTTACATGTCCCTATGGGGACAGTGGCACAAGTTTGTAACTTTTAATGATCTTTGATACTAAATTTAATGTTATCTTCATGTTTTCCTTAGGGTTATGGAACAGACAATGCCTGCATGCTCTAAAAGAAATTTTGTGCATCATACAGAGCACTTGATCTGTTCAAAGTTTACACTTATGAATTTCCCCACTGAACAATTCCTCTGCTTTGTGGGCATGGAAGCCTTCTCTAATATGTTCAGACTATGGCCCCAAAAGACCCTCATACAGCCTTTATTTAACTCACATGTTTCAGACAATGCTAGAAACTTCCACTTTACAGTAGGAAATTTCATGAAAATCTATAGGCCTAGATACTTGTGGCAAAATCAGCATACCCATGACAAAGGTGAAGTAATTAGCATGTCAGCCAGATGAACAGATTTTTCCTTTTTAACTTTTTTATATTTTGTTCTACCCACTTACTTTTATATGTATTAAAATTTAATACCGACACTAAATGTAATAGGGCAAAACGTCAAACCAAAATCAACATAAATACTAAAAAATGTGCACTGTTATACACTTTAGATCTTCTTAATACCTTGAGTTTGCTTCAGTACATATTTTCAAATTACCCAACTTGATCATTTACATAATGAAATGGATTCCAAAAGCTTACCTATGCATCTTACATTACCCATGCCATTCAAAACTCTTTAACCCTATCCACTAATGAATATTAACTCTAACAGTTACCCTTTTTGAGATGTAGTATTTGCAAGATTTAACCTCTGATGTCCCTAAATGACCTTTGACCTCCAATAAAATAATAGGGATCCTCTACTCAATATGGTCAGTCCACATGGTAAGTATGAGATACCTCACAGTTGCCGTACTTGAAATAAAGTGTTTTCAAGGTTTTGATGTTTTGACCTCTGGTGACCCTGGATGACCTTTGACCTTCACCAAAAACAATAGGGATCTTCTACTCAATGTGGGCAATCAACATGCCAAGATTGAGATCTCTCAGAGTTACCCTTCTTGAGATACCGTGTTTAAAAGCGAGCATCACACACACACACATACACACACACAACATCACCATGGCATAGATTCCTTGCTTGCCTTTGCCAAGGAATCAAAAACGCAATTGACAGTAGCCTGTACTGGCCATCTTGCTAATGTTGAATGGTGGTGACGATATAGAAAAATCCGAATACTGGGCTGTTTTTGTCAGGCATAACAGGGGTCCATCAGTTTTAATCTTTCAAATTCTTTGCTTCACTCTTTCATGGATGATTGTACATTAAAATACTCCCAACTTCCTCAATTTCAACGAATACGAGGGTTAGTATTGTATATCGACAATAAAATAAAGACCATTAAAGGCTGAAGGGCCTCTGATGGCTGCTTTCATTTACTGCTCAGATTTGTCAATTGGTAAGTGTTCCTTTTTCCCATGTGTATAAGAAATCCATAGACTGATTCACTCAAGATATCCCAAATAGTTCCAAGATTTCCGAAAAAGTTGACTTAGAGCCTCTCCTTCAAACTGTCCTTAGCTCTTATCACGATCATGCCAAAAATTTCTCAGTAATAAATGAAGTGCCATGCTTCGTTTGTGCTACTTCATTTGATCCAGGGTTGTACTGTTTTAATCTGGTTATTTAAAATAGATATTTCAATTCTTGCCAGTCTTTTTAAATCAAAATATTGTTGAGTATGAATCAACAAGGTTAAAAAACTCTGGACCTGTCCATTAGACTAGGATAATGCAATGCAATGTTGTGGCTGGATCAGTGGTGTAGCCAAGATAGTGGTTTGGGGGCTAGACCCCTCCCCCCTCCCACGACCCAACCTTGCAATGCTAAAAAAACACCTAAAATAGCGGTTTTCTCTCCCTATCGTTAGACATTCCCTGATGTCGTGACCCCAAACCCACGACACAATCCTGGCTACATGCCTGGGCTAGATCACGGTCATCCTATTTACATGGACAGACCATGCTGCATGAGTAGATCATGGCTACCGTATGTGTGAGTTTAGGCGTAGCAAGATGGCTCTCTGCTTTGGTTGCTCAAGTATTTCAAATCAACAGATTTTGCAAGAAAGTTCAAATATTTTTCCAAATAATGCAAGATAAGGTTAAAATCACTGCACTTATTGCAGAAATATGATATTGTCTGCCCTTAAAGTTTAAAGTTTGTTTGAAATATAACACAGTTGTCGTCAAATCATGTAAATTGCAGCTTTTTGGAAGCTATCCTGGTGCACCTTTTTGCCCCAGGCGGTGGCTACAATCCACACAAAGGACGCACAAATTAAATCTCTGTCCATGTATATATATAGGAAATCCGTGACTCCTGTACAGTTCTTGCCTTGTGCTTGCCCACTGATCATGCATTATCCAGTGCGAATGCACAGTTGATGTTGTGAACCTTTAACTATATGGTCAAGTGGTTGCAGTCGGGAGTTCAAGTCCTGGCCGGGTCATACTGAAGACTTTAAAAACGCAACCTACTGCCGTTGTGCTTGGTGCTCAGCATAAGCAATGGAGTAGGGAAAACAAGCCAATGAGCCGCAACTGGAAAAAGGCTGTGGCCGGCTTGACTTGAATCAATGGGTTGGAAACTGGGCCGTAAAACTAACCTAACCTAACCTAACCTAATTTCCGACACCTCTGTTGTTATGTTCAGATCTAGGTGTTGAATCGAAGGATTGTAAATTGCTACTTTTAAAATGCCTTCATAAATAAAAAGGGGGTAAAGAATAAACATCTGATGTTGTATGGTATCTTTGTACTTGAAAATATCAATAAGAACAGACAAGTTACTTAAATAGCATCAGCAATAATCAAGTACATTGTTTACATTCACCCATTGTATGTTATTTTATAACTCGTACAATGTTACCGTATCGTCTGTAACGATGCATTATATGAGTTTGCTGACATTTGTTTCAATATTTATTGAATTTAATCTTGCTTTTAAAGTAGTGTGTTTGTAAGCTATGTTTCATTTGAATGTTGTTTAATAGCCACTAGTCTGTTAGTACTGCATCTTACGTATAACTGCATTTGCAACAAAGGCCGTCATCGGTTTTATCATAGCTGGAGGAACAAGTTGTCTCTTCAGTAATGGAGGTGAGTGTACTTTTATCACCTGGCAAATCTGCCATTCAGCCAAACAGGGGGGGGGGGGGGGGAGGGGGGACAGGAAGCTCGCCCTCTTCCAAATTTTGCAGTTCAGGGTCTTGAACTTAAGAATAAAAAGAAATATTACTCCAAGAAACTATCGTAACTAATAAACAACTTCCAAGATTAATCACTTCAGTTTCAGTTTATTCTCTTTGCATCCTCAATGTCTTAATACACAACAATATTTACAAAACAAATATGAAAAGCATAACTGACTAGAAATGAGAATGAAAAAGAAAAAACTAAAAAACTGCCAAGTTCCAAAATATCTCACCGTTTTGCATCTCCAATGTTTGGAAAAGGCAAAAATTTCTCGGGGCAGAGGTTATGATCCTCTCTTGATCTTTTTCCGACTCTGGCAAAACCCTTGCACTGGCAGACTGGTGTTTCTCAAAAAAAAGAGGTAAATAAATGAATAAATTTGAAAGTCTAGCTATGAACCTGCATTGGAAGTCCAAGGTTTGCTAAGGACATATTTTGTGTGAAATTGAATTGTTGCAAAATTGTGCAGATGCGTTAGTTAGATGGAGTGTTTAACTGCCCCATTTCTGACCAATTGGTTTAAGATGGGCCGGTACTTTTCCAGTTGTGACTCACTGGCATGTTTTCCCAAACGTAATATAATCTTAAAACATGTACTTATGCAGGGGAACTCCCCCCCCCCGGAAAATCAAACTTATGAAAATATTAGTAAAAAAAATAAAATAAAAAAAAAAAATCATCAAAATACCTTCACTCACAGCGTCAGTTTTTACTCGTGAAACAGTAATTGAATCCTCCGAGGGTCGTTTCCGAACTTGTCAAAGTAATTGGTGGGTGTACCAATAGAGGCTATGTATGTCATAGGTGTACCCTATTATGTATCATGAGAAATATGCGGACATTTGACCAGGAATAACAAAAGAAGATGGTATGCTGAATAGTGAAATCGTTATTTGGGGACCATCATTCGTGTATCTTTTGGAAATTTGTAGTTGTAAAAACTATGTCAAAATTGTACTAGTTGTCAGGTATGTAGTGTGCATATGGCATGCGACTATTGATGAACGCGTTGGTCTTTTTTTTTTTTTTTTGTCCCGTGCTGATCTCAAGTGGCAACGCGCGGATGTAACAGGGATATACAAGGTGAATATGGGGGGGGGGGGGGGGGGTGGTATGGTTCATAATTAGGTAGCAGACATAGGCCTGTATAGGCTGTTTGACAGTTGTAAGTTAAATCGTGCGTAGGCGTGCGAGGCCGTGACCGAGAGGCAGATTTCCTTTCAACAATTTTTTACATTGAAAGTTTTAAAAATCTAGAAATGGCAGACATGAAATTCCTATTTCAGGGCTGGGTACATGCAGCTTAGAACACTCGCCAAGTGTCGTTTCCGGCCATCTGGAGGGTTTGTAAAGCCCAAAATTTTCTTGAACGCTCCGCGTCAACTGATGGTGGCGCTCCGCTTAGATAGTGTACAAAATTCAATCATCCATAACTGACCTTGCCCCGCCCCCCTTGTAAAAATTTCTGCGGACGCTCATGGCGACAACAATAGTGGCGCTCCGCTTAGATAATCTTTATGGCAGAATAACGTTTCGTGGCCAAGAAAAGCCGTAAATTAAAATGCTCCCGTTCGCCTGTACCGATGGATGCTTTTTTATTTTGACTCCTGAAGGAAACTTTAATGACAAGTTTTGCTTTGAAAGGTAGAGTAAGTGGCATAAAATTGCATGTAAAGGCACAAAAGTTTCAGTGTTATCCTCATGAAGCACCACAATTCAACTTTTAACTCCGTTCCTGTCAGAGTCGAAAATCTCAGTTGCACCATTTTGCATCTAGGCTCCTTGAAAATGTCACAAATTTTCAAAGGGAAGAGGGATACCCCCTCTACTTAGACCCGTCCCCTAGGCCGGTGATCACTCAGCATACTGCATGCTCCCCACCCCACCCCACTAATTTGCATTTAAATTAATTGCCTGGCGCAGGAGTG
The DNA here is from genome assembly GCA_037179385.1 of Holothuria scabra. Taxonomy (NCBI): domain Eukaryota; kingdom Metazoa; phylum Echinodermata; class Holothuroidea; order Aspidochirotida; family Holothuriidae; genus Holothuria; species Holothuria scabra. Next base: position 8,563,859 of record CM074193.1, read on the forward strand.
TCCGTGAGCACGGATACCAGCCCGTGGTCGCGGAGGTATCCTTACGCCGGTGGGGGGGGGGGTCTCGCACTATCACCCTGCCCGCCCGTGTAAATAGTTGTTGGTGTGTAAATAGTTGTTGGTGTGTATATGGTTTTTGTTTGTTAATGTTTTGTAATTGTGTTTGTTGTTAGTTCCGGAATTTGTTTGGAACTTTTTTTCCGACCGTGTCCGTTTCCAAGCACGTAAAAAGCGCAAATTTGCATTTAAATCTGATGTGTGGTTCTCAAGATAGGAGCAGGTAAAGTTGTCACATTTTCAACAAAAAGGGGACTTGAATCAAACTCATATGACATCATTTCCCCGCACAAATGGACAGTCTTTTGTTTTTTTCTTTTTTTCTTTTGTTTTTCATTTAAACTTAACAACCACTTTACTCCTCAACAATCCTATATCATCAGAATGTGGTTGGATAAGTAGCATGAGAACTTTACAAACTTTGCACTCTCTATAAGGAGGCCCCAACTCTTTTAACTTCAAGTTCAACACAACAGTCTGAAAACAGTATAGGAAAGAAAACATTCCTTGTTAATGTGAGAAAGTGATACAACCGTTGCTGTGATACAACCGTTGTTGAAACAAAAATCTATCCACTTCATTTGCTGATATCCGGATACCTGATATCCGATTTGATTAGAAGTTTCACCTCAAAATGTAGACGGGGTTCCCCTTTCACATATGAAATTTGCTTAAACTTCCTTTTTATGTCAGAGAAAATACCAGACCCGTCGGTTCCCTCGACCCCTTTTTCATTTAAGCACTTTTTCGTATGATTTATAGCCTTACTTCTTTTTCATAATTCAAGGTGTAGTTTGTGTTTGCTCCCCCCTTGTTCAACTCATAGCGAACAATGATTTTCTAAAAAAAAACAAACGGTATATCCACAAATACAGCAGCTTATAGATCTTCCTTCGTTTGGTTTATCCAAAATATCAGCCGAGTGTATGGTGTGGAAAAATACGTTCAAGTTGGATTATATTCTTCAGCAAATATTCATGTCTTCCGTGTTCCATTGCTTTACACGTACATGTAGCCACCCTCACCTTATATTAATAATTCCCAAAAGATGGGGGTGTCAGGTGGCTATCTTCCGTCAATCTTATTTCTAAGTAGATCAGTCACAGGTTTGGTGTAAATCCATGAAGTAAAGAATTGTTGAATATGGAAAAACCCCGGCTTCTTTCTTCATTTTTCTGTGATATATCGATATTTATCAAAAGATAATCGGTATGCATGCTGGGAAAAACGTAACTTGCCCTGACTTAATGAGCCAATAAACGCGAGATAAGAAAAATATTCAATCTGCAAAACATACCGGCAGAATTGGTCCAACGCTCCTAATCTTCTTTGGCGGGGATTACGTTCAAGTTCCCGTCATTATGATATGTATCAACTGTTTCGACTGTATAAATTTAAGGCAAATTTCAATTGACTTTAAAATGACGAGCATTCCCACTTGTTCTGTGGCCCCCTGTTGGTTGAGGGTTGTTGTTGAACGTACTCACAGGTTTTCCCGTCTGTCATAAGGTGACTAAAGGGAAGGGTTTGCTTCGTATTTAAATTGTCACTTGAAACTGGATTTGAACACTATTTGAAACCGGTGAGTTGACACAATGTAGCACGTTCGTGTTTTCAGGCTCAGCTAAACAAGCAACAGGCACGTGTTTTGTCAATGTTTATATTAAAGACGAAATTGAAAATCATCGACTAGAATAAAAAAAAAAATAGACTGAAAATTTCTCAGTTTTGAAGAAGTCAGACCTAAAAATGGAGTGATCGATATGAGGCCCATAAATATAAGCCAACGTAAAGACATGATGCCTAATCCTAAGGTCAAGGATAACTAAGTCTACCATTGTTAGAAATGAATGACACAAGAATGATCAGTTCTGAAGTCGGATTAATGAAAATACAAACACCTCGGCTTGTCGGCGTCGTTACTAGACACTGCTTGGTCTGCCATTCATGATCCAGTGAGCTGTATAAGCTTCCAACAAGTTTCATTTTGATCTTGGGATACCATGTGTCTCTTGTACAAATATGATACGTCACGCTTTTGATAACGAAATGAAACAAATGCATTTCTCCCCTTAGTCTTATTACTTTAATCCCATTATACTACGTTACAGCTGGTTACACGAATATTATTCATTTATCAACCAAAGAAAAAACCCTCGCTACACATTTCAAGATGTGATCATACTACTAAATTGAATTTGATGGTGACCTCATATGATACAAAGACCTCCTAGCAAGTAAGAGAATGTACTGATGAATATGTAACAAGATGTCAGACTTCAAATTCAAAATGTACCATGAAGTCACAAAGGCGTAGTCAAAGCAGAGTGGTGGCGGACTTATCCCCCGTTATCTTAATTCTAAAATTGTTTTTTTTTTTCTTCTTCTTCTTTTGTAATAGAACAAAAAAGTGTGACTTCAAATGATACTAACTATCTAGTCCACCATATTTCATCAGAGAGCCCTTCAATATTCAAACATTTCTGAAACGGAGAGACCCCCAACCTTCCTTTCTTTCCCCAGATCCCGGCGGCCAGCGATCACCGTGACGTTGGCCACCCCAATCCAAAATCCTTGCTACGTCAGTGGAAGGTCAATATGCATGCATTTCGTATTGACTTTTTGTATTTGTTGTAACCACGTAGACCTTACCTCTCAGCTTCCGCAAATCTTTATCGATCAAGAGGCATTGAGCTAGTTCTTTGGCGCTTAGCAACAGGAGCCTGAACTACAGGCTGTCCTGGCAACGGTACACAAATATTCAAACCGGCCGAGTTGAAGCTTATAAAGAGCATTCGTTGTAGCAACGGTCATAAGTCTTCTTTACGTCCTACCATCAAGTAGTTCAAGAAAGGCGTTCCTGCAACTTCTCAATTCAAAAGTTATTTTCTAAAGCTCAAGAAAACTAAATCAAAATGGTAAGTACTGCATTTTCCTCTGTTTTACAACGAGCTTTGGGACTTTGGAATGAACAAAATTGATGGGCACTACCGCCAAAGTAAATGAGGAGTATAACTTGTACTAAGTCGATTCCATCATGTTCTTACCTATTTGGGCTAGAATGATCTTAAACTGCATTCAGGATTCTTATCCCTCTTTTAAAGATATTGCTAATTTTACATTGTAAGATATAGCCAGGTAAACATAGTTATAGGCGTAAGTGCCAGAATAAGGGTATAATAGTGTACCCCTCAAATGTTACGAAGTACCCTGATTAGCAATTTCTCGAAAACTTAAATTCGTCCATTTGGTATTGATTAGGTACTCTGGTAAAGACCGCACAGTCCTGCCACTAGGAAACATTTCATATTAGCCAACTAAATGTACGAAAACTAATCTGAAAAGCTAAACAAAAATAAAACTGGATCAGTTCAGTTTCAGTTAGGCCTACGGTCTACACTTTTTAATGGATGAGTGCATAGCAAAAATTTTAATAAGTAAAGTCAACAAACTAGCCCGGTTCATGACCCAAACGAGGCACTTAGCTAGAATGGATGATCGTAAAAGGGAAAATGTAAAAATTTTGCTTAGTCCGCAACAACATGAATGTTCTATGGTCCTCTTGGCATCGGGCTCTAAGGCAGCCTAGGTGTAAGCCACGACCGAGCTAATTGCTCCCTAAATTCCGTATAATGTTGAAAAGTTAGGTCTATATTGTTTCTTGAGATATTCTCAAGTCTTTGATTATTCCTAAATACAATTGATATTGCATTTTGTGGCAATTTACTACACTTTTTGAACACTTGTAGTTTGGTATAGTGTATACAATGATACCGTACACTTCAAAAGGGAACATAAATGGGTTTCTTCCTTGAAAATAGGGGACATTATTTTGCCACAACGCTTTGAATTTAAGAATCCCCCCCCCCTCAACTTTCTTTCATTTGATGACCTATATTCGTGACAACATGATACAGTAGTTTTAATAGTTGTAAACCTAGGTTCATATTTGTTCATTGGGAAATTACCTATGTTGTCCAAGCATTAGACATATTGTCCTTTAAAGGTATGGTAAGTATAAACCCACTCTCAAAGCTAAGTCTTCCCCTTTAAACTTTTTTTAACCACCTTTCAAAGACCTTAAAACAATATATTACTTTAGCCCTTTAAATAAGATTATTTACTTTGCCTTAAAGGGGTAAAGCAATCACACCAAACGTTTAAAACAGCACCAGCTAGATCTCACAAATTTCTTACTATGTAGCAAGTACGCGGGTATTCATCAATTCATTTCAGGACTTAATAATTGCATATTGAAGCCTAACCAATGTGTTGCTCCCCAGGCTAAATTTCATACTAATTCAGTGAGAAAATATTGTCACATGACCTCCAGAGCCAATGAAAGATGTTAGACTACTAAACAAATTCAGATTGGGTAATTGAAGTGACTGCCTTTCCTCTTAAAATGTATACACACGGCAGCTATTACCCTGCCATATACAAACGGCAGCTATTCCCCTCCCCACAATAGTCTGTATGCAAGCAATTGGCTATCTCAATATTTGACAAACTTCGTTTATTTCAACAGCGTGAATGTATCTCAATCCACGTTGGACAAGCCGGTGTCCAGATTGGCAATGCATGCTGGGAACTTTACTGCCTGGAGCATGGTATTCAGCCTGATGGTCAGATGCCCAGTGATAAGACCATTGGTGGTGGTGATGACTCCTTCAACACCTTCTTCAGTGAAACTGGAGCTGGCAAACACGTCCCAAGAGCCGTCTTTGTAGACTTGGAACCAACTGTAGTCGGTGAGTATTAAACCTTTTTATTTGCATTTGCTTTCATCTTCAGATTAACCCTCGTGAATAATTTAATTGGAATTCGTACTTTATAGAAAAACTTTAAATTGCCACAAGAAAACACAAGAATTTCTTTCAAATTGCTTGTTTTTATATTCCAGTGGGTGCTTGGGCTTGGAGCTTCGTGTAATTCTAAATTATTAGAAGAATGGGGATATGTAAGCTTCGACCTATCGCAACCCCAAATCAAATAATATAAAATAAATAAATAAATAAATAAAAAACGCGAGCAGGCCTTTTCAAAGTCCTCCCTCTCTGCCAAAGAGCCGTTTGTCGAAACCAAACATATTCTCCCTAAGGAGTTCTGCTTCCCAATAAGATACGCTCACTAAAGGACAAAACAATGACCAACCTCGAGGCCCTCAGACCATTTACATCATTGGTCTGTTATGTATGGCGAACAAAGTGTGCCCTTTAATAACTTTTTCATGTGCCCATTATGTTTTCTTTAGCAAAAATCACCAGAATATTTAAAACATGGAAAAACAAATTGTGTTGTGATATGAACGATATTTTACCTGTTATCTGTTAATGCCGTTCCAAATAAATGCAATGAAGACACATGAAAGGTGCACTGCACCTAAAAGGTCAACCTTCATAATTACACGATAATACATATTAAATATTCAACCCTATGATAAATTATGTATAATTATTGTAGGTCAAAAGTCAAGAAGACCTAAGTGAAACAATTGAACGTAAAATTTCTTCCCTCAGTGAATTTGATGTTGGAGGCCCACCCGTGGGTGTCCACCCCGGGACTTTTAAAGGGGCCTTACATTTAAGTCAGCGATTTGTCTCGTCGTCTTTGAAACGGTCAAAGCGAAATGCAGGCGGCCAAAATTGAGAGAGGTGGTTTATAGACGGAAAATAAAAAAAGCGACAGTATAAAATGACTGGTAGTCAACAGCTTTTTTTTTCAGACAAGATAAACTTAAAGATGTGCTTAAGTTACAAATAATAAACTGTTTTTCTAGTGGTTGGATCAACTGGCAGAAAAAATGTTAAAAAATGTAATGCTGTCATCCAGAAAGGATACAAAAAAGCAGAATGAAGCTTGTTATCTGTTTTTGATGGAATTATGCATGCAAAGTTCCTTAAGCAAGGATTAAATCCAAGGCCTCAATTATTTTATTTCTCTAATGTGAAACAAGACTTGTTTTCATTATTTGTCAATTAATCCACCGTCCTCTCATTATAGGTCAACCATTTAAATCATTACATTGTCAATCTTATTGGCAATATTTTCCATCCCATTTAAACCTTTATTTTTTCCTTTTTCTTCAACAGATGAGGTCCGAACTGGCACCTATCGTCAGCTCTTCCATCCCGAACAGTTGGTCACTGGCAAGGAAGATGCCGCCAACAACTATGCCAGAGGTCATTACACCGTCGGCAAAGAAATCATCGATCTTGTCTTGGACAGAACACGCAAGCTTGCTGACCAATGTACCGGTCTCCAAGGGTTCCTCATCTTTCACAGCTTTGGTGGAGGCACCGGGTCTGGTTTCTCCTCCCTGCTCATGGAACGTCTCTCTGTTGATTATGGTAAGAAGTCCAAGTTGGAATTTGCCATCTACCCAGCACCCCAGATTTCTACCGCTGTGGTTGAGCCATACAACTCCATCTTGACCACACATACCACCCTGGAGCACTCTGACTGTGCCTTCATGGTTGACAATGAGGCTATCTATGACATTTGCCGTCGTAACCTTGACATTGAGAGGCCAACCTACACCAACCTGAATCGTCTGATTGGTCAGATTGTATCCTCCATCACTGCCTCCCTGAGATTTGATGGTGCCCTCAATGTGGATCTGACCGAGTTCCAGACCAACTTGGTACCCTACCCACGTATCCATTTCCCTCTGGCTACATACGCCCCTGTCATCTCAGCAGAGAAAGCCTACCATGAACAGCTGACTGTTGCTGAGATCACCAATGCCTGCTTTGAGCCAGCCAACCAGATGGTGAAGTGTGATCCTCGTCATGGCAAGTACATGTCATGCTGTCTGCTGTACCGTGGTGATGTTGTACCCAAAGACGTCAATGCTGCCATTGCCACAATCAAGACCAAGCGTACAATTCAGTTTGTTGACTGGTGTCCAACTGGCTTCAAGGTGGGTATCAACTACCAACCACCAACTGTGGTACCAGGTGGTGACCTCGCCAAGGTCCAGCGTGCTGTCTGTATGTTGAGCAACACCACTGCCATTGCTGAGGCATGGGCTCGTCTTGATCATAAGTTTGATCTGATGTACGCTAAGAGAGCTTTTGTTCACTGGTATGTCGGTGAGGGTATGGAGGAAGGTGAGTTCTCTGAGGCTCGTGAAGATCTTGCTGCCCTGGAGAAGGATTATGAAGAAGTTGGTGTCGATTCCGTAGACGCTGAAGGTGAAGAGGAAGGGGAGGGTGATGAGTATTAGAAAAGTTTTTTAAATGCCGATTTCATCTTCACCCAACCAGTTTTTATAAAAGAATGTAAAGAAATGAACATACCTATTTAAAAAAGATCTCATATGCATTTCTGTTGTGTCAATTACTGACAAATATGGCATCTTTATTTACTTCAATTACCTTCAAAACATTCCTACGTGCAAGAGCTGAAAACAGAAATATATCCAAAACTGCACAACCATGTTTTTGCTTCTTTATTCAATATCGTTTGCGTCATTTCGATTGACAAGTATTAAGGAAGTGTGGATGGCGTTATTCTCGGTTATAGTATATAATTTTATTACATATTATATATAATTGAGTGAAATGTTGTTGCAGATAAACTAAAATCTAGTAATCTTCCATGAAACCTAGTCACAATGCACCCGGCTTTAGGATCACTTTACCATAACAGCTGCAGACAAACCGAAAAGATTTGGAAGTTATATTAATTTTTTTTATAAGAATGTAAGGAATCAGGATATGCTATTTCTTAGAAAAAATAAAAATTATCTTTATCTTAAAAAATGAAAGTTTATAGAAAAAGGATTTGAATTTACCCTCTATTCATTGAAACATCGGGTGGGCTGAAATCATAGTTTGTATGATCAACATTCGGGTGTACTATGCAGAAAGTAATTCTATTCGTCCGATGCCATGAACCTGGAAAGCCCCTTCCGGGACTGCCAACTGAGTGTTGTTCTGCCAGATTATTTCCACGGAAGGGTTTCTAAGCAGTGACGATATCGGGGGAAAGGGAAATTACCCCTGTCAGAGTCTCTGTCCCTTAGATGCCGCCAATCTTGAAGCAAGTACACCTGGCCTGAGACGTAATTTTTCACTCAGTGATGTGATTGAACCTTAGAGCTTTCGGGGACTTCTTTGCCTGGCCCCCAAAAGACTTTTCCCAATGGAGTTCACATGAATTCCAACGCATCGCGATACCTTCCCCCCTGGACACCAACAGGGGTCGTAGAGCGCTTCATGCTCGAATTAACCCTACGGCTTTTTTGCCACCCAACATTTTCCTTCGCCCTAATTCGCCCCTGCATACTTCTGAAATCCTGGGCCGCAGTTGGGTCTTAGACATACGTCTGTCTCCCCACACGGTTGTTGTTTGTTGATAGTACAATTAGTATGATTTGAAGGTTCGTACCCAGAAATGGCGAGAAACAAGCGTGGTGCAGACTGACAAGGTTGTTTCAGTTAGCTTAGACATCAAGGCTGTAAGACAGTGGTATTTTGTCTTCGATGAGCCTTTAGAGGAGCGGTTGTGTCTAGGGACGCCTCACGCTGGCTTCGGGCATGCCAGTAGTGACGGCTCTACGAAGGGGAAAAGGGGGAAAGGGGAGGCATTTGGCCCCCAATTTTATCCTTACCCCCACTTGCCCCGCCCCCCGCCAGTTAGGTCAGTTAGGAGTTCGATTAAAAAAAAATTAACATACCTTTCCCAGAAGTAGGCTAAAACCCCAGAGCTTCCGGGGCTTCTCCCCTTGGACCCCACCTCCAGGAAGGGAGGGGGGGGTTGTGTTAGGTTTAGCGCAGCGCGCGAAAATGTTTGTCCCCCCACCTTATTATTTTACACTGGTTGCCCCCTCCCCCATTTGTGACATTCTGGCACCGCTACTGCCTGCCAGTGTGTCTGTCTGCCCTCAATCCCACCCCAAGCACCACCTGTGTGAAGAACAATTCATACTAACCAAAACCTGGACATAGAATAGAACGAGATTCGCAGTCTTTAGTTTTTAAAATATAATGTTAAAAACTATAGGCAGATAAGCATAAAAAGCGAGGTGGCCTAGGGAATGCTACTACACTTCTTCGATCAATAAGGTGGTTATATGGCCGGGGTAAATTCGGGAGGGACTCGACAGACGCATGCATCCACTATTGGCCATCAGGCGTGACTAAAAAGTTTAGGCAAAATGCGTCAAATATAGCACAATTTCGCTTCTCTCTCTCTCGCGCGCTTCAAGGGTAAAAATTTTTCACAAGGGGAGGTACCTTTCAAATTTTGACACCAGATCAGCGATCAATTAAGCCGTGAGTACTCTCTATTAAAACTTCTTGGATACGCCTTTCATGTTGATTTTATTTATGACACAAGGAGGGCATATTTGGACATTGTGGAAGAAGTCAACAGTCGCAGATTGTAAAGAGTGGCGCTACACACATACTAAAGTCATAGCCGTATATACAGCTCTGATTAAAGCCAAAGGTGGGAGGACAATTATTGCAAAGTAATCACAAAGTGACAATATCTTAATAATAAAGACCATCTGAAATATGGCCATGTACTAAGCTTTCCCAAGTTCTCTCGTTTGCTTCAAATTGCCGCAAAATGCAAGCCGAAAACTTTGCACTCGACAGTATTGGCCAAACCGTCACCCTCGCCGGGGCCTTAGGTGAGGTAAAAGGCATGGGGGCTTTCGCCCCTTCCCCACTTGAACTTCAGGGCTATTTTTAGGTTACATTGGTTGATTTTGTCGGTACATCCGTCCAGGCTGACTGTGGAAAAATACTCCGATATGTATACTACATGTGTAACAATCTTCTAATTAAAAAATACAAGAAATACAAAATAAATCTCCCCTTTCATCTTCAGTTCCGCTTTACTTAAAGAGTACAAGAATTGACTGGTAGGCCTTTTAAGGAATTTTTAAGTTTGTAATATTTCAATGACGTGAACAAAGTTCGGCAGAGCATTAAAATTGTCGATCTTATAAGAAAAGAATTTTTTAATTCCCTAATTTTTAAAACGCTTTGAACAGTTGCCACGATGACGTCATCGTGGCAGATTCAGTGATCAACACATGTACGGTATCTCAGTGCACAAGTACACCCTAACTGAGGAAAACATCATTTTAAAACCTATTTTCTTTCAGATATGTTGATCGAATAAAGGTGTAGGGCCGACAGTTTGGACATTGGAATTTTATATGGCTTTGATTCCAAAGAAACACCTGTTCTCTTTTTGTTACTGTGCAGAAGATTCATAAGACAGATTCAGCATCATGCAAAAATCGAAATACTGTCTCCAGTATAGTTGAAGCGGGGAGTTGCTAGCAACTCCCTGGTGGAAGGGACTTAAGCACTAAGACAGGCTTACACCTTTTGGCATGACATCAAAGCCGAATGGTGCAACGTTTTGGCGCCCATTATATAACAAGCACCGAGAGCATTCTGTTGACAGTTGTGAATTTGTGTGCATTGGTAGATCCAGACATATAAGCAATGTAATAGGGTTCGCATCTGCACATGAACTCGAGGCTCAAGGGAGTTTTGAAGGCTAGGAATAACTGAGTTGGGAAAATTAAAATTGCTGGAGTAAGGTGGGAAACATTTTGCCATAGTACCCAAATTTTATGACTTTCATTTACACGAACTAAGCACTTTTTTCATTTTTCTTTAACACAACCCCATTTTTCGGAGCACTCCGCGCTTACAAGCTTCGCGTTTGGTATCCTTTATGCAATTTGTCGTTTTTGATGGACTTCTGGTTACAGGGTTCCTAACGGAAGCCTGGTCTCTTTATTTGAAGAAACCCTTTCAGTACTCTTTGCCTAGTCCTTTAACCAGACTCAGCACGTCAAGTACATTTCTTTTTTCTTTTTACAAACGTCTTCACTCTGACTGCTCAGAACCTCCTTCTAAGCCCGAAGTGCCATTTTCGGGTGTCTGAGGGTCTGATTATTCAAAAAAAAAAAGATTGTTCGCTCCGCGCAACCAGTGGTGGTGCTCCGCTTAGTCTTTATTGCAGAATTTTAGTTTCAAGTGCAAACGTTAACTTAAACTCCTTAGATCGCCCCCCCCCCCAATAAGCATGGGAAATCTTCCGCCCTTAAAACTGAAAAGGTCCCGTATGCCTATATATTTGACAGAACTAAGATACGAAGAATGCATGTCCTATCGTACGAATTGGATGCTGAAAGAAATTTTCTCTTGCAACGACGGATTAATCTTCTTAGGGGTAGGCGGGCAACAACGTTTGACTCTTGTCCTTATTTCATGGTGCGCTGAATTGATAACTGAAGGGGGAAGGAAGCCGACAGTGCTTCCCCTTGTCCCCTTACCAGCCAACATGCCCAGTTGGGCCCCAAATGGGCTCTTGCTAGGCTACTTGCTGGGTACTAGCTGGGAACCATTCGTGTTTTCAGATATTCCCACGAGAGACTCAATTGGACTAGTCTGTGCCAGCTGAAGCCCAGCTTGAGCCTGCAGGGTTTCAGCTTTTGAAGCTGGGATATTTTTATTTACCTGCGAAAATATCGTTAAGAGAAGTCATTTGAGATTATATTTTTGGAATCTTTTACCAAATAGAAAGGAGTAATTTGATATGACATGAGGTGAGATGAAATATCACTGTTGCCACAATGGGGTCAACTGAATCTCAGAATGACATTAAAAAGTCTGGATAAAAGGAACGGAAAATTTGAGCTATGATGGCAAAACATCTTCACGGACATGGCGTTGGAACGAATGACTGCTTATCAACTTTCTTGCGATGGGTAGCTTGTACCCGTAGAGGACGAAGCTAGTATCTAAATCATTGCTGAATATAGTCGGGTACATTACCTTAGAAAAGAATCGTATAAAATGAAACACCATCAATTTGATTTCTTTTGTTTTTGTAGATTACTCATGTCTAGGTGTTTAAATGTTGGCAATGATTCCTGAATATAAACGTAAACATGCTGATGTGTGGGTGATGTACAATGTTGAGGAGACTGATTGTCGTTTTCAGTAACCTTATGGTGACGTCAGCGTATAGGGGAAGTTGCCATGCTACCTTGTCAGACGGAGATTCCTTATGGTGGCGTAAATTTACCATTTCGATGGAAATGATAAAATATGAATTAACCCCTTAACTATCTGTACCCAATTGATTGAGTTTGCTCCAAATGAATGCAAAGTCCATGAAATAAGCTACCTAAAGTGTCCTCGTTTGCTAACTAAAAACACAATATGCAGTGAGCCGAAAACTTTGCTCTCGACAACCATCGGACATACCATCACCATCACCCTTTCTTTGATCTAAACTGGCCATACTCAGACCAGCATCAGTGTGTCACATTCAAATAGGTTAAAAAACTGATCATAGTGATATATTCGTCTTGCAACATTGGGGAATCGGAATGAAGGCAAGGTATGATTTTTGCAGGTTCATGGCAATTGACGCAGAAACCTCGTCGAAGGACATGGGTCACTCAAGACGTTTTCGTGTTTAGAATTGGCTTAAATGCGATTAGAAAAAGTAACAGGGAAAATAAAAAACTTCCCTGGCCTAACCAAATATAAGAAGGGTTTATGGTCACACCAAGTTTTAATACGTTTGTGGGGGAAATAATTTAAGCATTTCAGTAAAATTTGCTTTGAAATCCAATGTCTACTTCTCAAGATATGAGCAGGTAAAGTTGTCACATTTTGAACAAAAACTGAACTTGAAGCAAGCACATATGACATCATCATATTCCCACATAAATGGACATTCTTATTTTTTTCTTCAAAATTTACGGCCAATTTTCTCCTCAACAATCCAATATTATCAGAATATGCTTGCATAATAATATGAGAATTTTGTCAACTTTGCATTTCTCACAGAGAGGTCCGTATTCCTATAAATTCAAGATCAACACAGCAGTCTAAAAACCAAAGGGAAACAATTCCTTGTCGATGTGAGGAAGTAATATAACCCCTGCTGCCCAAGTTGGGGACACAAATCTAGTGACATCAGTTACTGGTATCTCAAGAAATCTGGTTTCAATTTGAATCGAAGTTACACCACACGGTGTAGATTTGGTTCCTCTTTCACATAAAAATGGAAATTCAATTTTCCTTAAACTGTCCCTTTAACAATGTTCGGTTGTCTCTTATCCTCTTCAGCACTGAATATTTTAAGTTCCTCACAACTTTATCATCACTAGTTCAAATCAATATCTTTCCTCAGAGTCAGTCCCGGTGATGTGTTTAGGGAGCATCGGAAGCGCTTGCAATTGCCTCGGAATCATATTTTGATCAAAGGTATAAATTAACTAGGTAATGCCCTATTTGTAGGGAATGAGGTGAGGTTAGATCACGCGAAAAATATATTCAAACGGTATTTTCTGTATTTTGCACCCCGAAAAAAATCCTTAATGATGGCGCTCTGGTTAGATAATTATATCCTATCATAGACAGACAGCAGCATTACCCCTCAATCATCATTAGATCCTGACGTCCTCCGATCCTTCATGACCCGGGAGATTATATTTCCCCTTCCAAGCACAGTTAAGAAACAAGCACTTGATACTTCAACCTTCTTGACCGGTGTCGAAAAAGCCACAAACAGACCTGTAAAGAAGACTTTAACGTTGTGTCAATCTGTTAACTGTTCTGTAAAATGTATACTTTACACCCTCATTGCGGGAATATTTCTTCGTGAATGCTACCGAAAAGTTGACTCACTGCAACTTAGCTCTTACATTAGTAGCTTGATAACATGAAAAAAATCAGGAGGCAAATTGGTAGGAATTTTAGTAGGTTAGGCATTAAAACCCGTAACCAAGAAAAAACCGTCAAGCTTTGTCATTTGAAACCTTTAAAGGCGGAGTTTGCTATTGATGGGAAACATCTCTACATTAATTTGATTCCTGAAAAAAACCACTAATTTACTGCAACTTTGATTTCACTTTTCCACCTTTTAACCTGTGGTGAGTTCTGTTAAAATAATTCAGTCTACTTCATCTAGATCGCTCCCCTTACCAAGCTTTATAGGCTAATTGCCTCTAACCCAGCCAACTTGGTAAAATTCTTTTGCGCATGACCCCCAGGGATAAGAATACAGCTCATCCCAAGTTTATGTTCCTTTGGAAATCTTTTTGCATACTGGACCAGTATCAGTCACAGTCACTATATGAAGTGGCGTAGCCAGGATAGAATTTTTTGGGGGAGCCTAGGTAACAAGTGGGGGGGGGGGGCTGGTACCTCCGAGGGTCAGGCGCGGCAAGACTATCTAAGCAGAGCACCACCATCGGTTGACGCGGAGCGTACAAGGAAATTTTGGGTTTTACAAACCCTCCAGATGGCTGGAAACGGCACTTCCCACGTGTTTTAAGCTGGATGGACCCAGCCTTGAATTACAAATCTCATGTCTGCCACTTCTCAAATAATGAGAATAAAAATCGGTGTATGAAAAATGGTAATATATACACTTTTTAGGGACCCCAAAACTGGGTATTTCTGATCTGTGGCCTGGATGATGAGACTAAAGGGAACCGGTATCTCCCTTTTCCTTTGGAAAATTGTAAACTTCAGGAGAACGTTGATCGCAAATGCGGCAACTTTGAATGGATTTCAGCTTTAATAGGAAAACCAAAAGTAGTTGTGTACCCCTCTGAGAAACTTTCTTTGCGTTAGATAACCTAGATGTAAAATGTTGCTATATGTTTGGCAAAACTTTGAACTGATTATAAGCCTACGTTTTAGGATTTTCCTTTTTGGGGAGCATGAAAACTTTCAAAATACTCGCTTTTAGTTCTGGTAGAGATTTTACAACTGACATACATACTGTCAAAGAAACAAAGTTTTCCTGTTTTCAGTGGTGTCTAGATGCAAAATGGTGCAGTATTTGTTCAGTCATCGGTACATTACCTAGTCAAAATTAAAATACTACGAGTAAATCTCTCAAAATATTTAAACCGCAAAGCAAAAGTATGATGAAATCCGGCCTTGTGGACCTTTTACAAACCCGACCGGATGCCAGTGTCAACTATTAAAGAGAGGACTTGTCGAAAAAATCATTCTACAGTGGCACTTGTCATGGGCAGGAGTGAGGCACGACATAGGCCTACTTGTTAAGGATGGAAGGGAAGAATTATTCGAAGGCAGTATCTTACCCTCACGGCTTATTTTGTGTATGATAAAGTATAGGAATGGTCGTGTAAGAATGGTCTCCAGTGTATGATTACCTTATTTTTAGGAAATCAACCACCCATCCCAAAGGCAGAAAAGGTCTTAACCTAACAAAGCCACACTGGAGTTTGTCGTCGAGACGTTCGTTTCATCTTCGAAGTGAAATGTAATAAACGACAGTGCAGATTATATACGGTATCTAATTTAGTGAAAGTAGGCATTTTGAAGTTATTCCTTGATTTCTTACGTGCGCACAAAATGTGTTTGACACACATTCATGCATGTTTTCTTAATTGTTGCACATTTTATTTATTTACTGGATTTGTTTTTGAAGGAAGTACTTCAAAGTTTATTTCCGATCAATATTTTATTTTTTCTCAATTACTTTATCATGACGCAAAAAATGTGGGAGGCGGGGGCCTGAAGAAAACCTGGGAGGGGGGCTATTCTCCCAGCCTCCCCCCCCCCCCCCGTGGCTACGCCACTGACTATCTGCCCGAGAACACTTATCTAAGGTAAATGTCACAATACGAGCTAAAGGTTACATCCTACAACTCCACCCCACGGACTTATAAAAGCTCTCCAACCGCAGCAGTGCTGCGTGTAGTACTTTCTTCTGTGTTAGCTGGTTACATTATTAGTCAGAGTTTTGCTGCCCAGTTTCCAACCAATTGGTTCAATTCGAGCCACGGCCCTTTTCCAGTTGTGGCACTGCATGGCTTTTCTTCTGTGCAGGGGATTATTAATCCGGTTCTCTGTAGTCCGGAGCAGAAACATTGAAAAGTATTAAAGTTAGTCACTCGTCACTCAAACTACAATTTTATCCTGGTTTTACCAAAATTCTCAAAGAGCACATATTTTGGTTGGCATTGAATGAAACGAAAGTGCAAAGTTATTAATGTTACAAAGTATGTACTGAAACAATGAACTGGAATTGTGTCAAGATAAGAATGAAGACAGTCGTGGGAGCCTGCTGGAAGTTAGCAGGTTGGGAGAATGTTTGAGGATGTGAAAACATGTCTTATATGGTTTTCGGTGTTTGTGTGAACAAGAAAATGCATGCAAAACTAACCCCGTCTTTCTGAACTGTATTTTAGACAAGAAAGCCAGCCAAAAGAGCTGCTCAATCCCGATAAATATTGATTCTCCGAGGAACAACAACTGGAATTTTTCATCATCCACAGGAGACGCTAGGTCAAAAGCGTTACCGTGACGATGTTTCCTTTCAATAAACCAGCAGATTTCTATATTAAAATGGTATTATATTTTTTTATACTTGGAAATACTCTGTTGGAAGGTGACATGGTAATTCTATGTCACCTATCTTATTGAATCGTCGAGAGACCTTCGTCATTCAAAGTTTGTTCCCCCTTCAGAGTTCAACAAGTACAACTATCTTGTCCTATTGAACAGTAGGTTACAATTAGTTGCTTATGGACGGCATATGTCTCCAGGTTAAATGGACGTTGCTATCAGTATCGCTCTACTCATAATATTTATTTAGCGTATCATAAGATAGCAGCACAGTTTTTAACAACTACGGAACTTGAGTAAATGGACAACAGCAACAAGAGTTATCCGTCAATTCGCCCATTACTAATACTAGCCATCGAATGAATTCGATGTGGAGCTTCGAGCGATTTCAACAGATGTAAGTACGTACAGAGTTAGTATTGATGGATAGTATTCTCCTAGAAAGTAACACCAACGGCTTGTTTTTATTATGCTAATTGTTTAAAAACTGCAAATAAGGTCTTAGTCATTAGTTTGTCCACATTAATGTACTAATTGTCAAATGTTTACGTTCCTTCAGTATGCTGGTGAAACGTTAACCCCCAAGGTTGCTACCGTTTTAGCTACAGGCACAAGTTTTGAATGTTGTTGCAATGTATATAGACTTGAGCTTCTACCATTTAGTAGTATCCGGATTAGTCCTCGTTAAAGGCAGTCATTCGTCACCCTAAACTACAGTTTCAATATACATACATCAAAACTCTCAATTGGTTCAGCTCTTTGACTGGCATCACATTCAAACAATGCATCATAGCTAAATTACACAGCATGGGCGCTGAGAGTGTCTTGATTACACATTATGGACTTGTATGGCCACTGGTACAAGCCATGAAGCAATAAACTAGGATTGTGTCTGGATAAAGATGAGTTTTAGATAAATATAGGAGGGGCTAGAAGTAAGTAGGCTGGGAGAATTGGAACTGTTTGGGATGATGAAAATGTGCCTTTAATTGTGTGTGTGTGTGGGGGGGGGGGGGGGTTGGGGGTGTCCGTGTGTGTGTGTGTGTGTCTGTTTATGCATTACTATTATTGTGATGTTTGTTACACTACCCCTCTGAATCGTTTCTTTGAACACCCCTAACCCGAATATGTAAATCTGAAAGTCTAGTTTTTTCCATCATGTCAGCCCATTTGTTCCTTCTTGTTTACATGACCCCTGCATGACTAAAACTGATAACAAATACCACTGACATGTGCAGAAGGTCTGAGGTGGAAGGAGGAGATTGTAAAATCCTTCTGCTGACATGGGAGAGAGTCTGGAAAGTCCCCCTCATCTCTTCAAAAAGTAAAATTTTTCAGGGGAGGGAATGTTGCTTTTTAAAGGGGGCTAAGATCCACAGTGTTGTCTTTTAATGACCATGTTCGAAGATGTACTTTTAAAATAGAGAAAGTACAATGTGTATTTCAGTGTACGTTGTACACAAAATGGTGCTATATTTGACGAAACTATTTTGAATCACTTCATTTGAATTTGCTACTAGGTCAATGCGCCCCCCCTTTGACTGTTGCTCTGTCAGGCTCTGTTAAACTCAGTGTTTTCAGTGATATCCCCCGACCACTGAGGTGCTATTAGAGCACTTCCTTAGAACACCTCTAATTATACCTCTCTGTCCGGCCCGACTGACTGCCCCCTACTGCTTTCAGGATTTAATACCATAACCCCTCGCCTTCTTCCACCCATTGCGCACGCTACTGAGTTATGTTAATAGATAAATTAATGCTTGAATTATTATGGTTCTAGGCAGTTCAAGAATACAAAACAAATATTGAAAACCTGGTTAAGGTAGTTAGGTTGAGAGAGGTTGGCTCTATTATCCGTTGTGGCTTGTTTCGGAAATGAGGTTAATCCAAGAGGGATGGATGACCTGTCGCCTAAGCGATACCCTCCGTAGCGACTCTGTGACTGCCGTCTCCTCGCGCTGCCACCCCTCAGAAGCGATGAGACGAACGAAAAAGCTTTGCTTGCTCCCCTGGGTAGCATTTCGTCCTCAGAGATAAGATGAATGATCATGTTAATGTCAAATCATTGTTATGCGTTACTTTTATATACAAGTTTGTTTATTTGATAGAGTCCCATAGAAATGTATCAAATATAGACATAAAATAAACAAGTTTTAGGCTGGCAACGGCGCTTGTAGCACAGCCGGCAAGCGCGCTGGTCTTGATGCTACATCTCTGGGTCGAGGGTTTGGTTTCAAGTACTAACATATACTGTAGGCCTATTGCTTAGTTTCTTCCGTCCACAACACAAATCATTTAATTCTTTCCACAGCATTTTCATATACCGCGCTCTCCGAGTGAAACAGGTTTTTCCTTTTCGAAAGTTATAGACCAATTCATTCTTCGTTAAATTTTGTACTTAACTTTTCTCCCGGTAGTCAGTTCAATACGAATATTGTTTTCCAGAGGTTAGAGTCCGGAGAGCTGTTTTCAATAGAATATGGTTTGTGTTTTGCGTAACAAAATATGTCATATGGAAGTCTGGATGTCTTCACATTTTCGAGTCTAAACTTCATTCAACCCAAGCTTTGATCTCGGGAGTAACCAAGCAAATCGAAAATCGTGTTTAGGCAAACAAACAGAGATACAGTGATTCTAAATTTAAAAAGGTTTGGATAACTGGTAAATCCTTTGTTTCAATCAACGATGGGTAAACTTTCCTTTCGTTTGTATTACACTGGTTAAATTTTGCTCTTTGTTTTTATATTCAATATTGAAATGTGAAATGTACAGTTGAAATTACGTAACTCCTTGCCATGTTTCGATAAAATGATAAAATGATCATTGTTAGTTAGTACCGTGATGTTTTTGTAAATTAAAATTATTGTATAATGATGTGTTTAGTTATAAAAATCACTGTAAATACTTGTAAATATTATATTCATTTCTCAAAACTCTGTAAATGTTTGTTTGTATATATGTACTTGAAGGCAGAAATAAAACGTTCCTTCAAAAAATGGTTTATCCTTTAAATAAAGTTTGGAATTTGTGGATCGTTTGCTCTGAAATTTTTAAGTTTCAGCCCTTCTTTTAAGTTGTGAAGTTTATGTCACTTCCTGGTACGGAAACCCAGTTTTTACGTAGTTTTGATTTCTGTACATAGGAAGAAGCCTATTTGACGGTCTCTGGCAGATTAATTATTTTTTCATCCTTATGACGTATATCTTTCAGATCATATTCATTGAGGAGCAATGAAGTTCGATGATATTCTTGGTTTAATTGGTGACTTTGGTCGCTACCAGATTCTGATCCTAAGCCTGGTGTGTCTTACAGCCACGCCTCAAGCTATGATCTCTCTGTCATCCGTTTTTATCCTGGGAGATATGGATCACTGGTGTTCCGTTGAAGAATGGTCTGATGAAGTCAGTGATTGCAAAGATCTCCTATCGATCGGTGAGCAAGAATACCGCGATTGTATTTACCGGTATCGAGAATCATCGATTCCCAAATCTTCAGAGACAGGTGAAATTGTATACTCCGAATGTAAGAAGTACAACGCGGACTACCCTGTTAAGTGGTCGTCGGATTACTACGCCAGCAACTACACCTCAGAAACTATTTCATGTGACGAAGGATGGGTATACGACCAAAGCCAATACAAAGCAACAGTTGGAAGTGACGTGAGTATGCAAGAAACTGCTAACTGCTAACATTTACAGTTGCAGACCATTCATATAAGACTTAACAATCGAAAATTTTCTTTGACGAATAAAGTCCCCAAGGTACCATACGGAGGGGACATATTTTGACGGGGAGGGATTGAGTGAGGGACACAATGCTCAAGGTGTCACCGTTAGACCTGTGTAACAAAATCCATGCCGGTCGGGGGAATCACAGGTTCCCCACCTTCGAAATCCTGCACACGCCACTGGTGTACACTGAACACGTATCAGGACACATGTGCTCCGACATGTTACCGACACAGCTGGACACCAATGTTTTGCCCCTGTGTACAATGAACACATGTCGCGGACACATGTTGCCGCTTGTATCTTGTGTAGCAGCTAGCAACATTTTCGGACACAAGGTGTTTGGACCACATGTTGCGACACATGTGTCCTAAAATGTGTTCAGTGTATTCAGGGCTTAGCCAGAGAAAGAGCTATTTTGCATCCAAGTTGGTTAATTGAAAAAAAAATCACCCAATCGAAGTATTCTCCGGTCTGTCAGTGTTAGTGGGAGCTTTTCTCAGATGGTGTCATTAACTGTTTCCCCGAAATGCGACCCTCAGCCCTGATCAATAATTTGAAAGAAAACCACTGTAAATACTGAAATATGGCATTATCATTTAGGCAATGTTTTTCTCATATATTTAGACATGATTGTAAAAAGAATCTTGAGGATTACGAGGAGCAGTTTACACTAAATCAGTTTATGGTGACAATATTTTCCCTTTAAATCGATTGATTGTTTGTCGGTACTCTTCTTGAATCAACTGTGGCAGCGGTTTTGCTCATATCTGTATGTTTTTAAGTAATTGCTATAAAGCGAGGACACAATTGAAAGAGTTAAAACAATCATCCAGCTTGCCTATAGTTTTCAATTTGTATCTTTTGTAACAATTCTTTGTACAACAGTTTGATCTTGTCTGCGATAAGAAGTTCTATGGCGATACAGCCCAGTCTATCTTCTTCGTAGGTTATTTGGTTGGATCTATCGTGTTTGGTTCCTTGGCAGATTTGTGAGTGTGAAACATTTAATCGTTTCAGATATTTTTTGACGTTATACATTCGTCACCCAGATAGTTCCAATTCTTTAACCTTGCCAGGCACAACTGCAGTTTATTGTTTTATGGCACTTCATTGTGAAAGTGTCCTGCAACCAACCAATCACCCCCCCCCCACACACACACATAAAAGGAAAAAAATAGAATTAGTACACTTTCATTGTATAGGGCCTACAGTGTAATATGACCCACTCTGCATTGTTTAATTTGATGTTATAAAAAACTGTACTTATTGAGAATTTTGGAATCCCCGGGAAAAACAATTTGGGGTGACGACTTGTCATACCATCGGAATTTCTTACATGTTGGATCCTCCCTCCCCCCCCCCCCACCTTTCTGGGAAGAAATGCCCGAATAATACGCACAGAGACAAGGTACTTCGTGAGGGTGAAATCAATTTGTGCAATAAAATATATTTAGGGCTCAGATGTAAAAATGTATTTACGCAGGTGTAATTGTTGCATTCTTGGGGACGAAAGTTTTTCTATGGATAAGGCCCTTGTAACCCCTTCCCGACAACGGGCTGGTATATGATCTTACTGATTCTTTCGATTTATTCTAGGAAGGGGAAGGAAAATGGATTTAACATTTAATTGCTTAGTATTATTAGGCATTTTATTTCTTCATTTTAAAACATAATGAACCAATTGAAAAGCTGATAATATTTTCTTCACATTTACTATGACCCTTTAAATCAGGAAAAAATCGTTCTTAATTTTAGAGGAGGTATGTTTCATCTTAAAGTTGTCTCATGTGCGATCATTCTTGTTCTCAGTTACGCTGAGAAATATGATTTGCATACGTTGTATGAAGGCCTGCATACGTACTTCTGTAGGCCTGCAAAGTTAACCTCTTACTGCGTTTTTACTGTTGTCCGTCCGGATTTTGTGAATATATATTTATACGCGGTACCACCCCAGCAACACCCGTAAGTGTAAATAGTTCGTTGATTCAAGTCTGGATTTGTGAAATGTGTAATGAATATCTAGCATTCTAAAATAAAAAAAATAACTCGCTTTCTTTTAATGAAGAATTGGACGTTACTACACGTTTTTCTTGGCGTGTGGTATAAATTCGGTTATCAGTTTTGCGACGGCTTTTACCGCAAATTACTGGATGTTCATCCTTCTCCGGTTCTTAAATGGTGCATCTAACATCGCGATGTATATAATGGCGTTTATAATAGGTGAGACAATAAGTTTTTTAATTTTTTATTTCTCTTACAAACACAACATTTTCAACAAGAAAAAAAAAGGAAGAAATGGACATTTCCAAATTACAAAGTGAATATTATATCAAAATGAAAAAAGGGAGAAGAAAAGGAAACAGGGCGTATAATTAGACCTGCAAATCATGTCATTTCAGTACACGAAACCATGGAGACCAAAATTTCTCTCACTCATTACTCTTCATATTACGCACGAAAATATCCTTTTGGATTAAGAAGCAATCTTTCAAAAATATGAGCAATCGAAATTGATTTGGGCAAGGTTTTCTGTTGTTTACATTTCCAATTAAAATATTTCAAATTCAATTCCCGACCGAAGTTAAGCCCTAAAGGTACTGTAAAAATGTTTAGAGTAAACCCTTGGATACCACCATTACTTAAAGAAATATGTAAATTTTGCCAAAGTTTACTTGAGTGAGAACAACCAAAGTATAAATGTTCAATTGTGTGCACGTGGCGGAGGTCACATTTGTCGCATGTTTAAACTTTTATCATATACAAAAATTTGTTTGTTGGAATTATTATGTGTACTATGCTATACTGAAACCATCTTAACCTACTGTCTTGAGATAACGAAAGGGAGCAGCACAGTAAAGAGGCCAGTCTTCTTTGTTGATTCCAACTATTTGAAACCGCCTGTTATAAGTTTGTGATCATTTCTTACCCCACATTAACCTACCCAGCAGGAATTTTTATTGACAATTATTTGATATTTTCATAATCTAATAATAAATATGGATATAATGAATCGCAATTACGCGTTTTTACGGTAGGACTACCTTTGCCATTGTAAAACGTACAGGCAATGTTTCAAAACATACTCAAATTGAGGTTTTTATTTTAGGTGTTTTTTGCACTGCAAGGTTGAGTCATGCGAGGGGTTCTGACCCCCCACCTCCGGGGCTACGTCACTGCTTATATGTATTACCGAAGGTATTGGATTGCAGCAACGTTACTTACTACCTTGAATCACTCTTTACTCGAAAAAACCAATCTGAATGTGTAAAGGGAAGTGTACATCATATCACTTAGTGATTCCTTACGTTGGAGAGAATTCTCATTTTTTTTATTTTAGCGACAGAGTTCGTTGGACCATCGAAACGCGTCTTTGCTGGGATTCTTATCTGTGTGACCTATGCGTTTGGTTACATGATGTTGGCGTTACTTGGGTTCCTTTTACGTGATTGGCGGCATCTTCAAATAACATTATCTGCTCTATTCCTGCCATGTCTACTTCTAATGCCGTAAGTTCATTTGCTCATGGATTATAATAACCGTAACGATCTAAATGTGACGTCATTGAATGTCTCCTAAGGTATTAACCTTCCTTTCATTGCACATTTAGATTGTACATGTTGTCTTTAGCAACTTATAGTGACTGTTCAAAATACTTAATTATAAACGATCTATTTTGCACAGTTGTTTTGAACGTATACTCGGCTGTGTTGAATGAACCCCCCCTCCCCCATTCCCATGGTGCTGTTTTCGTGCTCTGGCTGCAGTGTCGGTGCCAAAACGTCGAAATGAGGGTGGGGCAAACTAAGTGCAAAGGAAAATATCGGGGCAAAGTTTAGGGTGCATAACGAAAAGACCCCAAAGCTCCCCTTCCTGCAAGTGGAGGTCTATGGGAAGCTCTAAGTTTTAAGCATAGGGCTACTATACCTTTGGACGAAACATAAGTTTCTGCAGAGGTATGTTATCCATTTAACCCAAATCCTAACTGGTCTAACTTGGGGGGGGGGGGGAGTGGGGGAGAGCATGGACAAATCTTAGGGGAAAAATGCCCTCCCTTCCCGTAGCGCCGTCACTGTCTGAGTGGAAGTTGCCCTTTTCAACTCTTCCCCAAACCCTTGAAATACGACAAGTATTGATTAAGCAGAAAATTTGTGTCCACTGTCCGACGTCAAACGCACCACTCCTTAACGCCAAGAAAATAATAGAGACGTTACATTGATGAATTTACGTTAACAGACGTTACTGTGCTGCATGGTACTATGCAGTTAGTTTGTTGGAGTTGTACGGCCCAGTCTCGGTGCATGCAACCAATTGGTTCAAGTTGAGCCGGCCACGGCCTTTTTTCCACTTGTGGTTCACTGGTACTATGCAATAGATGCACAACTAACTGCGTATAGATATGAGTTGTTTAACAGTACATGTATTTGTCAAAGTCACCAATTTTAATAAAACATATCCCTCTTAAAAAATTTGCAACTGCGCCTGTGACGTAACAGTTCACATTGTATTTTGTGCAATATTCTAGCACAGTGTACAAACGCTCGAATAGGTAGGTATCGCCGTCAGCCGGAATACTGGTGGCAGTATTTAGTTAGTTAAATGGAATTCTACAGCCAGTTTCTCAGAACCAATTGGTTCAAGTCAAGTCGTCCCTGTCTCCTTTCCCAGTTTTGGCTCACTAGCTTGTAAGCAAAGAAGTTTATTAGTGTATTTAATATTGAAAATATAATTGGGCAAAAACTAGCTTTTCTATCCATTTACCCCATTTTGCATCCAAATCCTTTCAACTGCAATTTTTGACCAAGGGTACACCCTAAACCCTCTTTATAAAACTCGGACTACACATTCAAGTACAATTTCATTCAAATGTGGCTGTTAGTCCTCCATGTCTCTGTTACAGGAACTTGAACATTATTCAGCAACACTATAGCGGCTTTCATTCCGCTACCGTTGCATTTGTTCCCAGATGGTAGGAAAACACGAATAATCAACAGGAATCATATTTAACGCATGGCTGCGGGAAGCTGTACGTCATTTTTTCCTCGTCGGTTATGGCGCGACGAGATTCGTCCTCCGTAGATGGCTCCGTTGAATAAACGTGCAACGTGATAAATTGAAGTGACATGTGCTCAGCGCACATCCTGTGTGGAAAAGCCTGGAGAAAGTGTGCGCAAAACGTATTGGAAATATTGAAGGGAAGCGGTGCCCGGTATTGGTATTCAATGCAGCTAGCCTACTCGCTTTGTAATTCACATAAAGGTGTAACATCATACACAGTACATTTAATCTTGCCATGTTTTCTGTGGTGTGAACGGAATGTTCTATTTTTTCATTAGTATAAAAATATTCCAATAAGAACAATTTTCTTTCTATTTCGTTAGGATACTACCTGAATCAGCTCGTTGGTTAATTTCCAAAAAGAGATACAACAAAGCAACAAAACTAATCACAAACGTCGCTGAACGGAATAAAACCAAAGATAAACTTCCGCCAAATCTTGAGGATGTACTCGCTAAAGCAGACGAGGTTTGTCAACTGCTATAATTATCATCTATTCTTTGTGTTCAAAATTGGTTGCTTGTGATTTCTTCTCCGTTCTGCATCTTCAGCTTTCCTATATCAGGATGTATTTTAGGCAACTATTTATTCATTAAGAGATTTTAGGACTATAATCCCGCAAGTTTTAAAGATTCTTCTCAGAACCTCACTCCCATCAGGCGTAGATCCAGATAGTCCGGAGCCCTAATGCTCTTGGCCAACAAAAGTTTTGAAACGCACATTTTTAACATGCGCGTCAAGAGGGCGGTTATCCTTACAGGTCAGGTGTGTCTTTTCATCCAACCTATGAACTATAGCGTGCACACAACCTCAAAAGTGTCTAAAAATCTTAAATTTTAAGTTTAAATCAAGTTACCGTGTATTCATGATATCAAAGTTCCACAGGTGTATGGCGCCATCACTTGATCGTCTTTGGTTACCTACACCAAGTGGACAAAATTCCACCTTGAAGGCTTGACAACAAAGACCTATAGGGTCTCGGGTCATCGAGTGACAGTTGGTCTTTTCCAGCTGTTGTGAAACAATGTGATTCGCATGTACATGGGCTCAGATTCCGTTTGGCTGATCTGAGGGTGATCTGACTTTTCTGTCACTTGGCATGGTACTTGCCATCGAAGTCGTTTTCCCAGCCGACTACAAAGTCGGTTGCGCGTCGCAGTGATGCACCCTCGGATGACAGGGTTGGGTGCAGTTAACTATAGCCGACTTTGAACTGCAGGGCTGTTGTGACTCTAACCCCCAGTGAAAATTAAGGGAACGAAGGCATCCTTAGTAGGGGCCCCATACTTTGGAAAAATATTTGACGATTTACAGATTTTTACACAGTAAAATTTTGACGGTAGCCACCATACCCGTTCCCCCTGAACCCCCCCCCCCTGGCCTCTATCCCCTTTCCCTTCCCCAAAAATTCGAGGAGAGATTGACGCTACTGCTATTGCATGAGAAACTTGACACTGTATGCTAATAATAAGTATCTTCATGGGGTAGAGCCCTTCAAAAACCCGCAAACCCTTAAGTGAAAACCACGAACGGGCATATGGGACGGGGTCTTTGTCCCACGTTGACGAACAATGATTTTGAGGCTAAAAAATATTGCTTATTAGAGCAAAATTCAAATCACGATTATTTACCTATTCTGTCAATTGCCTGTTGCGATACAGTGTTGGTTTGTATGACTGACGGTATCACGCAAAGGCGCCCAGACAAACCAACAGATTAGTCGGTTTGAAAGGGGAGGAGAAAGCTGAATGGGATTGAGAAAAAAATATCAAAAATTTAACTGGAATGTACCTCCCCAGGGGATGATTTCATCAAGTAGGTAACATTAGCATCATAGAAATGAGTACAATATGACGTGTATCATATTTATGCAAATTTACGGTGAAAGCATCATGGAGGAAATCCTGATTTTTGAGAGATTGTATCTGACTGTTTGATTCTTTTTCATTTCCATATAATGGTCATTCTGCAGATTACTACTCATAAATTCATATCAGAATCGGTTTTGACCTTTCATTTTCTTGCTTTCCCCCAGACTTCTAACAAAACAATCACCGGGATTGATTTATTTCGGACACCTAACCTGAGACTTCATACGCTCAACATGATGTTTAATTGGTACAGTATGTCTTTATGCTTCTCTGTTGTTACAAAAGGTGACGATAAATCTTCTTCATGCTGGGATTTATTTATCTTGTCGAAAGTTTTGCAGCATGAAAAGAAATGCAATACGGTCATGGCACTATATTTGGAGTTGTATAAAAAAAATAGGTGATTAATTACATTCGTGTAAGGTATCAGGTTGCATACCTACAAATTTGTAACTTTTAGCTGTATCTGATTTATTTTAAAATTTTCCACTGATTGGAGCAGGGAGCTGAACAAAATAAGTCATTGTAAAAGTTGCAGGGAACATAGTTCAACAAAAATAATTTCTTTTACTACTTGTTCCATCAAAATTCCCTAATGTATAAGTTTATTCATCACATGCCTAACATTGGAGAAACAATCCCACAAACATTTCAGACACAATTTGGACTTAGTTCAAAGTGATGCACACTTTTTGTCGTAGTATGTGACGTATAGCGGAGAGTAAATAAATAAAAACTACTGATTATGCAAAATTAAGACATGTCCGGGTATTTTAAGCATTAATTATTAAGTATTATGGGAATCATATCATTCTGGCATTCAAAACCACTCTATAAATTATAAAGTATCAGATAAAAAGGAGAATGCACACCTTTTACAAACTGTGGCGTCGTCAAGGGAGCAGTGCCTCCTAGAAAACTTATGCCCCTGTGTGCCCCTGACTGAGATATGACTTCTATAGTCAGGGTGTGACTATAAGATTTAATTTAAATTTATTTCATCTTTGGAATGAGAAAGGGCAGTAATTTTCATTTTCTTGAAATAAAAAAAAAAACAGCCAAAACCATCGTAAATGTCGTTTTCGGCTGTCTGAGGGTTGCATTTTTTCAAATTTTCTGTACCCTCCATCTGAAACTAGCTTTCAGCTCAGGTAACCTTTCATTCAGGATTACATCTTTCCTTCAAAGAATCACATCAAACTGAGCATCAACTGCTCTCTCTCTATAGTTCAGCTGCCCCTCTTCCTTTTTCAAAATATCAACCCGATCCAATTTTGTGGTAGATTCATTAGTTTCGTTGCCAATTACCTCTTACTTTGAGTAACCTTGGAAGTAATTTTTAGACCAGTGTAAAGTAAAGAGAATTACTCTCATATTTCGACTTTAATACCTCACAAATACCCTAAAAATCAAACGCTTCTAGTAGCTTCGCCCCCTGGCCTTCCCCCGGGGTTTTCCCTTCGACCCCTCCAGGGGCTTTAATGGGTCCCTGGGCCCCATCCGACAGAGCCTTGTGCTCCGCGCTTCGTGACGGATCCGGCGCCATGTGTGGTGTCTGGCAGTGCTTCTCTGCAACATCTTTGTGCCCCAGTTCCCCTTGAATAAATAAGGATGGCGAAGCCATTGCTAATAAAAGCTCTCACAGCTTGAAAATCACAAATGTTAGCAGTTTAGTGTCTCATAAACTTGGAAATGATTATGAAAGGCATACTCGTCAGTTCTATCAAAGAGATAATTTGATCCTTTTGAGAGTTTTTTGATTGATCCAGATCGAGAAAAGAGTATAAATGTTATGAGTAGGTCAAAAGATGAATAGTTTGTGGCGAAGTACCATAAGTCGAGGTTAGAATACAATATCATAAGTTTCGTTGTACATGCGCACGTGTGACAAGGGTCGCCACACAGAGAATCTACTGCAATACTATTCAACCACTTGATTTTTTTCTTTTTCGTGCAGGGTTGTTAATACATTGGTTTACTTAGGTTTGTCCCTAAGTTCGACGGACTTTGGCAGCAATGCTTACGTGTCATTTTTCATCTCTGGACTGGTCGAAGTTCCCGCCTACCTGATATGCATTCCATTAATAAACTCTTTTTTAGGGAGGAGGTGGTCTACCAGTATATTGGAGGTCATTGGTGGGG
This sequence comes from Holothuria scabra, assembly GCA_037179385.1. Lineage (NCBI taxonomy): Eukaryota > Metazoa > Echinodermata > Holothuroidea > Aspidochirotida > Holothuriidae > Holothuria > Holothuria scabra. Next base: position 8,593,097 of record CM074193.1, read on the forward strand.
TGGCTTGTCTAATAACTATTGTTACACGTAAGTATATATAATAAGCAATAATGGAACCTCAATATTTTTGCAAGAAGGGTCTTGGAATGTCATCCTTTCACACGATATACGCTAGGCACCATCAATATCTGCTTTTTATCCAGGCGCGTAGTCAAGGGGGGGGGGTTGGGTTGATCCCATGACCATCAAATTTGAAACACAATGAAAGAAAAAGTAGTCACTGCAAACTATTCGGTTGAGGTGCAGGTTTTACACCATTTACCATGTGGAGACCTAAGAAACCCGATTTTTTATATCCAAAGTGGAGGTAACAACCATCCCCTTAACCCTCCTCCTCTATTTTTTTCTTAAGTCCTCCCAATCCTCTGGCAAAGGAAACCCAAACTTTCACTTTTCGGCTTCCCGAAGAGGCTATTACCGTACGTACTCCTCCATGTCACTCTCGAAAATCCCTTCACCCATACGATAAAATCCTGGCTAACCTCCTACTCTCAGCCTACATAGAAACTATAACACGATAGTATTTTCGCAGGTAGATTGATTGTCGCCCTACAAACATTATGCATTATCTTCACTGGCAATTGTGACGACCTTATTGGTAAAAAGTAGGACCACGTGACCCCAGGAGACCAATGATACGTCAGTGCTTTACTTGAGTTTGACATTCTAAGGGTTACAAAGACTTAGACAACTAATTTTGATAATATTTTGTCATTTTCCTCATTACAAAGGAATGGGAATCCAAAGTTATGAGTAGTCTTTGACCATTTCGTTGGCACCAGTCTTGGTTACGAGAGTTTATGAATACTCATTTCAACACAGACCAAGTCACCCACAAGTGGTTTTCATTTCCCCGTATAACTCATATCTGATGATGTGGACATTGTAGTGCTGCCTTCTAAGCTCAACGGCATACATATATCAGTATATGCCGCTAAGTAATTGACGGAATTTTCTCTGTAGGCAACTTGTTGGTTCTTTAGTTTTAGGACTTCAGGTGAATATACTTCTTCGGGCAAAGTCGGGTTGCATAAATGACATTTCCTTTGTTCCTGCCCCAATGACTACGGACCTGCATGTCCCCTAGCCATAGGAGACATTTTGCCATTTCTACAATCTTGGACGAAACTGTTGGGACACATTTTCATTGTCGTTAATCTCAGTTAGTATGCCTACATGAAACTCCTGCTCCCCCTCCCAATGTTTCCCGAAAGAGTGGCTCTGTGCCGTTCAAGACATCTGTTGTCAACATTGGCATGAAGCGGGGAGTACCGGCGAGGCTTTTACATTAGATTGTAGAAAATTTGAAAAGAACATCTACATTTAAAGAAGCAGTATTTTTTTTCTTTGCAACTCACTTGTAACCTAAATGAATTATTCTCCATTGTTAGGGGCTTCAATAAAAGCCGGGGGTGGGGGATTTGGAAGGTCCGGGGCATTTGAATTTTTTCCTGTTTATTTTTCTATTTTGTCGAACGGTGAAGCAATTGTTAAGCTAACCTTCTCAATAAATTTTCATACTGATTTCACTTTAAAATGAAAGAAAATATTTGTTTCTGTTTTGAAGGACAAAGACTAATTGAAGATGTTACAAGGTATATGATACCTATACGAATTCAATAAGGTCTCTTTGCTTTTGGATATTGATTGATGTGCACATGTCCAACCTATGAATTTATTCCCGGGTATTTTTTCTCCTTCACTTTCACAGCTGAAGGTACGTGGAGAACTACGGTCGCTATGATAGGAAAGTTCTGTATTTCAGCTTCATTTGCAATTATTTATATTTACTCAGCAGAAATCTTTCCCACTGTAGCCAGGTCAGTTGCTTTGCGATCATGTTACTTCTATTGTGTATAGCTCCGATTACTCCAAGAAGCGATATAATTTTTAATGAGAAGTCATTTTTGCATTCAGATAATTAACATGTAATTTTAATGTAGTCGGTAATCTTCATCTGAATGTTCATTATGGAATACGTTACTAACCTAGTAACCAGGGAGTTGTCACTTTAATGATAGATCACTGGAATGACACTGCAGTAAATAGAATTGTAACTAATTTTTGCTAAAATCATTACAGTATCAAAGTCGTTTTGTTAATCGTTTTTGGTGTGAACGGGGCTTATGAGTGCACTACAGAAAATGCACGATATGATAATTCCTATCATGGAGGATTTGAAGAACATGCCACCTGTCACCATTTGGCTGTGAGAAAAAATGAAATTTACCGTTATGTTAACAAAATATGTGAACGTCCATATCATCATTTAAGAATATTCCATAACAAATAAAAAATATTGTTAAGAGTTGTTAGTGCAAATATTGAAAGGAATAAAGTAACAAGGTTTCACATATTCCAAATTACATAATTATTTATTTGATTAGATTTATAAGAATGCATTATGTACTTAAAACATTTAGACATCTTAATTTCGTCTTACATTTACCATTAAGACTCTTGTGATGTAGAGGGGCATACAATGGAAGAATTAGACATTCTCATAAACTCGAGCTTAAACGCCGACTTTAACACTCTCCGTCATGTACATTTTTTGAATTGTTGGTTTCTTTGTGCAACATAAAATGACTTCATCCAGACATACACCCCATAAACATGGTGCAATAGATTTATAACTAACCTGAAGAGGTGTAACGAGGGCAATGAAGAGATAAGAGGACTAGTACAAGTGTTTTGGCGGAACTAAACGTTTCTTGCAGTTTTGTTGGAAGCAGTTATCTTTCCTAATTAACGCACGGTGGTTTGAGCGCCATATGGAACCTGTATGGTAGATTAAACGCATTCTTCCTTCAACATAGCTTTTTAATTGATAACTCAGTCCATTGTTTTTAATTGGTTACTTTTTAAATTCCTTGACCGGGGTCGAAAATGGCAAGTTTTTCCTTGTCGCTAGAACAGAGATTTAATATTATCTGGTGCATGTTTTGCGTGAGTGTGATGTATTACTGCATGTGCCATGCCTTTAAACACTTGCAGTATCTCAAGAAGCTAGTGTTACAATACATTTAGGAATCTCTTACCTGAGATGTAGATATCCCAAACATCGACTATAAAGATGATTTAATCAGTGTTTGTGTGAAGGTTACAGATCAAAAGCCATTTTTATTGCTTGACAACACATTATCCTAGAGAGCATGAAACATTGGCGTAGGGAGAGACCGGGGTAGGACAGGAGAGAAGGGGGGAGAGGGGTAGGCCAGGAGGAGGGTTGATCCTCTTGATATGCCAACATGTGTGAATCCTTTAATATTGATACATAAATTTAAGAACAGTAAAATGAAACTGCATCAAGTGGAGCTACAGTTCTTATTTCTAAAATTGAACTCGTAAGACAAGGGATCAAGACATTATCCCGTTGGCTATTTTTTTAAATAGTCACCACTCATCGCCATGACTATTCCGATGTACTTTTGCGCTATACCTGTATACCGTACTTTACTTTTCTAATCATTTTTTCTTTAATGACAGGAGTGCTGGAGTAGGTCTATGTTCCACATGTGGTAGGATAGGGAGCATTCTTGGTCCAGTACTTCTTGCACTAGATGAAGTTTGGGAATCTTTACCAATTTTGATATTCGGTTTGGTTTCAATTATTGCCGGAATTTTGGTTCTATTTTTACCGGAGACACGTGGAAAAGCTCTACCAGAAACGCTGGAAGAATGTTCTCGAGAAGGAAGGTAAATGTGCAAATATACCACTCGGAGTGGAAAAGTGGGGGGGGGGGGGGTTTAGTTTTGGGGGAAGGTTGTACAGGATTTATACGAACCTAATCAACGGGTACCTTCTACTTTTCTGGGGAGAAAAGGGTTGTCGCCCCTGGACCCATTCCTTAGCAGATGGGCCGGGACCACCGCTTCAAATCGGATTCTATAAAACAGCATTGTAATGGAACAAAAAGTACTTCAAATAATGCTAAATGTTTCACCGGATTGCATCCGAGGGTAATTAATCATGTATAAATTAACTCAAAGGGAAGCAGAAATCCTGGACGGTAACCTCTCCCCTTAGTCCCCTTCCAACCTGAAACGATGTTTCAAACTGAAACTATTAATAAGCAAGCCCTGTACTTGGCCACCCCAAACACAAAAATTATGCCTACGCCAGTGGATCCACTTGGCTACGGATTCGCATCATTCTGTGTAAAGAGAGTGCAAATCCAATCGATTACTTTCATTTTGTTACAATGTTAACAATAGGTCACTTTGTGATGTTAAATGTATATGGGATACTAATCGAACATTAATACTTATCGATTTTTACTTTTATAAATATCAAGGAAAATGAAGAGTTCATTCAACAGCGAAATAAATGTTGATGAGAAGACTAAATCTACTTTTGCGGAATCGGGAACTCAAACAGATGATCATACCAAGATAGAAGGATATGACAATAAGGCATTTAATCAAACTCAGATGTGAATTGGATAGTTGCAACAATGATGGCAATGAAGACATAAACGCCAGTAACAACTCTTTGCCCAAACTGACTGAAAAGGAAGTTTTTGCCAGTACATCTACTCTTTAGAAAAAAACGAGAAATCGCGTCGAGAAGTATTTTCACATTATTGACAGCTTTTGGTTCTATTCTTTGTCAGCGAATGTGATAAGTTTGTTGAGGTGTAATTTTAGCCGTTCAGTACCTGAAACATTTTTGAGACAATGTGCACTTGCTTAAAATACTTTGTTTTAAGAGAAACTATGCACTTTTATTAATGTAGTGAATGTCATCAACAAACGCTCAAAGCATTTATTAAAAGTTTGTAAATTTACTTTTGTTTTGTCAAGACTACCATCGGATGGTCTCGTATACGGGAAGGTGAAGCTTGATTGTAGTTTCAATGTGAAATTTAAAGGTTTTAAAATCGTTTAAGAAAAATGTGAAAAATGTGTCAAATATTTATACGTCATTCTTTCGTAAAGTTGTTTCATGATTGAAATAAACACTAACCAAAAGAAAGCAGGGTTCGTATTAGAATTTGTAGCGCATGTTCTTCAGGTAAAAGTAGGATCCATGTCTATAGCCTCTCTACCTGTCTACCAAGTTGAAATGCAGATTCAGTACCGAGGAGGTTTGTGCAAGTTGAAAAGAAAGGGTGCACAGAACCTCTCGATTCCGCTATAAGGACCGCCATTTTGAAAGGCAGTCATTCGTAACCCCAAACTGAAAATTCACCCTACCAGTAGTCTACACTGAAAAATTCTTAATGAGCACAGCTTTTTTTGATTGTCATCAAATTACAATAATGGGACAGGGGGTAATTGCCCCTCCAATGAAAATATTGAAGGAGTAAATGTCGTTTTCCCTCAATAATTCAAGCAGGAGAAACAAAATATGACATTGTGGTCCACAGATGACTTTAAGGCTGATAGAAAAGGTCAACTTGAGGCAATTTTAGAGTAATAATACTGCATTTATAATGCGCAATCTTTCTATGATTTGTCTTTATGCATTTCAATGTACATGTGCTGATGTAAATTTATTTGTGTGCGTGTAGGTGTGCGTTCGCGTTCGTGTGAACGGATTGCTTATAGACGAGTCTGGTCACGGACAGACGGACACGATCTGAAGTGCTGTTATTGGAGAATATCCCCCACCTTCTGCAAACCAGATCTGCGCTCCTGCTTAACCATATCATTATTTCAAACCCTTCAGTAACACTAGCAATATTTGCTAAACAAAAGATTTCCGTTTCGTCAGAAAATTTTGAGGTGGGTCAACATGAATTTGATTGAAGCACCTCTTCAATTGAAATATGTACCATATGACTATCTAACTAACTACATTCTTGTCTAATTGTAGTTCACGAAGGCTTCCCACCAAACGGCTAGGTACCAATATTCAATCCTAGATCGCTGATATAGATGCTAAGCTACCTTGTACATGATATTCCAGTTATAAATTTTACTCTACAGTAACATAGTAATAATCTTTTCATCCCCTCCTCCTCTTTCTCCTCTCTTTCCTCCCTCGCGACCCCTTCCTCCCCCCTTCTCCTTCCTCGACTCGTTTGCAGTTCTAAATGACACAAACATAGCAAGAAGAGAACCATAAAGTCAAAGGTTTGTATTATTTTTCTGGAGTTAATTTGACATAATCAGTTTCTGCTCACAGTATATCCCAATGTGATATACCTTCGCATTGGCAAAGTTCTACAATCAATTAAACGTATAAAAAATGGTCGCAAAACGATCCCATCAGATCCAAGTTCCATATACTGATAACTGATATTTAGTCCAGTCCGTTGTGAGTGACATGTTTTGAATATTTGACTTGGTTTGACCTCGTCTTCTCGGGGAAATGCGTAAATGGTAAAATAGATAGGCCTGTATTCATGGGGACCATTGTTGTTCATCCCTTAATTTAAAAAATCCCTAAACCTGCATGTTTAAATTCCTGTATTTTTTTACCCAGTTCAATCCATGTGCTCCGATTTTCGGATAATCCCCCTTTCTCGAAAATTCCATTGATACGGAACAAGAAAACTTGCCACACAGGAAAACTTTACTTTTATAAGGTACGGTAAGATGTCACCGGACAAATCGTCGTTGTTGGAATTGTCCAAGATGGGAGTCCTCGAAGGGAAGGTGGATAATACACTTGGCTGTAGAAAATGTGAATGCGTTCAAAGCGACTAAAGAATTCGAAATTTCAAAGGTGCGAAGGAAGGGGCAAAGTCTCCGGGACCTTGGGGGTTTTACTTAAACTATGAACATTAGAATAATATTTAACTTATTTTAAATGACAATGAATGCGCAAATCGTGTGTTTTAATGGGCTTTTCGGACAAACAGAGGATGGCTTTTCAATTGTCAATGCTCTTGGAGGGAGAAAGGGGTTGTATATGAGGTTTTGAATGGGGCAATGAAACACTAATTTCACTAAAACTCTTCCACAAGAATTAGCGTAAGACAAGAAAATTACAATTTTTGCGGTTAAAAGAGCTGTAAAATGCAACAATTGCAATTTGTCGTGAATAACTATTTCAATTATTTCTTTGTATTCAGAGCTGGCAAGCTATCTCCTACTGTGTTTGCAATCGGTGACTCTGCAACCTAACCGTCTTATCTGCGCCACTGAAGGGAAAAGGGAACGGTCCCCACATCGGATCACCGATGGGGACTGTAGGAGGGGGGGGGGTGGATAGTCTGAGTACCAACTGACCATGGGTTTCTCCTAAAGGGAAAATAATGTTTCCGACGAGATGGAGAGAACGATGGTTGGTCTATACTAGATAATTCACTTGAAGTTTTGAGTTTTGAGGGCGGGTTTTCGAAATGAAACCAGAACTTTGAAATACCGTTTTAGGAAACGGTAACATTTGGGGAGCTCGGGCAGATCCTAGATTTTTCACAAGAAAAAAAAAAGAGAGAAAAAAGAAACGTGTTCTGTAAAAGTGAGGAACAATTAAATTCTGTACTATAGCTATTGTGCAGGCTTTCAGCCTCACGGCCTATGTTTGGTTTTCAGGTTATGGCTTCTTTTCTATTCAGCCAGTCTAGAGCAGGAACACTCAGTGTTTGCCCTTTGGAGGGCGTACTCGTCCATTTGGGACGTTAAGCTCCTTAAGGGAGGAGAACTCCTCCTGGAGTAATCGTTTGGTTTTCGCCCTTTGGCTCTTCGCCAGAGAGTCGAGAGGACTTTTAGAAAAAAGACAATTAAATTCTGTACTTCGACGATATATTGTTCATAATAAAGACTCATTAGATTAGTATAAAGCTCCATGCCAACAGGGGGTGATGTGAGTTACATAATTTTTTCTGGCTTTCCCTGCGGCTACAAACTATAAACCACAGCAGATGCATTCACAGAAGCTCCCGTATACTCATAGTTTAATCGTCGTATTGTCGTGGAGTGTACTTTTATTTTTTAAAATTTAAGGGCAAAATTTGTGCCGGTTGAGTTTAAAAATAAGTAGAAATTTTTGTATGAAGCTTTCAAGCTTATCGTCCCCGTCATATGACAATAACAGGACAACAGACTCTTAAATTCTTTGAACTGTTTATCAAAACAACGCAGAGCAAACATCTTGCAGATGAACGAGGGAGAAGTAAGTCAAATCAAATTAAAGTAAAAAGAGTATTTACCCTTTTCAGTGTGTATTGCTTCTAAACTGGATTCCAACCCTCTTAATCTTTCTTTTTACTTGCACCAGAGTCGACATGGAAACTTCTTGATGTTTAGTCTTTTTTAAAATGCTTTTAAAAATCAACCATCATGGACTAAAAAGGAAAATAGGTCATTATCAAATATTTAGTCTCAACAGTAAACACGTGACCAGCAATAGCGTCACTTCCTTTAAACATTATTTGCCGGAAAAGCTATGCAATTTGCATCATGTGGACTTTTAAAAGTTTGGGTGATCATATATTAGTGTTGAGCAACAAATCGCCTAAAAATTTCTGTCTGAGGGAAGCTTATTTTTTTTTGAAAAAGCAGGCTACCATAGGCCTTCTAACTTTTTTTGAATGATGTAACATTCTGTGTCAGCTAATATTGACTATCCGGTCATAGAGAAAACTTTATAAATGGGACCTACCAACGTGCTTGGTGCTCAGCGCATGATACGCAATGGAGTAGGGAAAACAAGCCACTGAGCCATAATTGGAATAGGGTCGTGGGCTGGGCTCGTGGCAGACCCGGCTTAAAACAATTGATTAGATTCCGACCGGCGAAACCTCATCAAACTCCATGATTCTCGTCGCCACAACCGCAATTTTGTATTTTTTCGGGGGGCTATTTTGCACTAATAACAATACCAATGATGACCATGCCAGGTAAAAAAAATCATGCAGGTCAGTTGTGTTTGTTTTGAAGGAAAATATTTCTGATTACTTTGCTAGTTTAAAACTACAATAGAGGAAGGTGAAATGCAAAGGAAGTTCCTAATCCGTAGTATATGCGATTTTTGTCCTTCAAAATCACATCTGCACGGAAAAACAATAGCCATGAGTCATTTAAACTCCCATAACTTAGTGGTAAGCCGTTACGTCCGTCCAAAGCGTTGAACACATGTGGGAAAGCAAAAATCAAAGCCCACACATTTTTGCACAGAGTTGAATTGTCACGGTGGCAGAAAACAGTCAAAATATGAACGTTCGTATATTCATAGGTGTACGAGGCGGGGTGCAAGGGGACACTTGCCCCGGGCCCAATTCGGGCAAAACAGTTGGTCCATTCGGGCAAAACATGATAAAAGGTGCCATTATTCGGGCAAAATTTGGTCTTGTCCCCCTACCCCGACAAAAATTATCTCTGTACGCCTATGCCTATATTATTACCATAGCTACGGTATACGCCTTTGCATGCACTTCTGGGAATGTCTGTATCTACGTTTTTCAACTTCGTCGCTTTTAACGTGGTGAGGGGTGACTGGTAAACTCAAAGTACCCCGTATAATCTCATACACTAAGAGGACTCGAGGGTATCAACCAAGGTGACGATCTAGATGTGGGGCTAGTTTAGCAAGATTTTGGAGATAATAATAAATTTTGTTTTTTGCGTTATTTGGAAAATGTGTCCAAGATTATTTCAGGACCACGGTCTGGAAAACCCTTCCTGTAAAGATATGAAATAAGCTTACTAGGTAAAGTTAATTAGGTACAAGTTTAACTTGTATTCTTTTTAACGGTGACCTTGCACACAGATGATGCGTTTTAAAATGAGCTGCTCTTTGCAGCGTTATCACTTTCGTGAAGACTGGAGTGGAAACCCGGTAGTGAGTCCTCAATAAGCCAGTTCGGTAATTCGTTTTGGTGGTTTTGCACCTGCGCACATCGTCCAAATCGTCGCTTTCACGAACCAATCCTACAACACGTATTCCAAAATTTAAAGTTACATGAAAATTTGGTGAAATCATCCTTTCTGAATCCATCCATACAAAGGGAGAGATCTCAAGTGCTGTTTTGTACAGAAGATTGTGTCTACATTGTCTCTTTGGTGTTAAAATTTGCATTTTAATCTGCCGTAAAGTAGCACTGATACCCATATTTTCGTTCGAGTTCGCGCTTACGTAGTGTTGAATACAGGTACTGGCGAAAACAAGTGAACGCTGTACGCTACGTGCTAAGTTAGGGTTGTATAGGCTATTCCATGCTGTACCCCACAATTCTATGCGGCAACGAATTACCGAACCCGCTTATACACCTGTTAGTGTTACTTAGTATGCTACTTTCCCTGGTAGAGGATGAGGTGTATGTATGTGGGGGTGGGGGTTAACTGCAAATTTGCTGATTTGTGTCATAGCTAGTATTTGAAGATGTGAGTGTAATTAATCATAAAATTAGTTTGCTTGGATTCAAGGGCGACTGTTTGTTATCAATAGGAGATTACTTCATTTAGAAAATTCTGTGTGAAAAATTAGAAATCAATAGGCGGTTTTTCAACCACTGTTGGACATGTCTTCCTCTTACCGGGATCCGACCACCCATGCTTGGATTTGAGAATGATTTCATATTTTCCCTTAAGCCAGTATTCAAAAATTTAGATAATGTAGAATACGCTTGATAGTGTGAATAGGGTAAAGGATCCGATACACCGCTGTCCCCTGGAATAAGGCTAACCATTTCAAGTTTTGAGAATTTTATCGCCAAAGATTGTAGTACTTTTACTATCAGTAAGAAAACAATCATGTATTCCGATTGGTGACGCGTCCTACTGGGTGGTTTGTCCTTTGGTGGACGTACCAGGGAGTTGTCATCTCACAATTAACTCTCTGGACGTACATATCTTCCTTGGGAAGCAGTTTCATACTTGCTTTTACCGAACGGCTCTTTGGCAGAGTCGGGACGCCAGTAGAAAAAGGATCTGGCAGTCTGTTTTGAAGAGAAATTAACTCACTCATGTTTTTCATGCTCACTCTGCAATAATTGTTTCATTTGGTCCAAAAGAGCGAGTTCGTGGAACCTTCCCACTTCAGGAATGGGTGTGAATTGGAATCGACAGTCCTTGAACATGAATCACTGAGTTTATTGACCATCCTACAAATCTGTCACTTGAATATTCCATTTTTAAAAAGGGAGCCTTAAAACAGGTCGTTAGAAAAGAGTATCGCAAACTCTAATTTAGTCAATAGTAATTAATTTTTATTACTTTTAATGTTTTTTAAACATTAATAAATAAAAATTTGAAGGAAAGATGAGAAAACAGAGCTGCATGTGTAACTCTAACGAACCATAAACTGTGGTGAAACCTCATTTTGCATTGTATCCTTCTGGGCGTTATAATTCCCCGTATTGCCGTAGTATGCCTTTAAAGGATTGATAAACAGTGGCTTTGGCTTTAGCAAAACACATCCCCCAATTCAGGTAACCCACTTTGAAATTAATGCACTTCCGTTGTTGTTGTTAGTCGGATAAATTGTTATATTGTCCTCGGTATATGCTATATGTGGGTGATAGCCCCATGCACGTCCGTAGCCTGTGTCGTTTATTTTCGGTGGGGGAGGGAGAGGCGTAAATGTGTTAAAATTAGTTGAAAATGGCCACAAAATGGGACACAAAAAAATTCAAGAGGTGTCGCCCGCTCAGTGAGCGTTTCAAGTCACACATTGGCTATATATTGTGAGCTGCTTTTTTGACAGAGCTGTAATCGAGTCCGGACGCGGACTCGTGTTTTCAGAATTTGAAGGACTCGGACAGAGGGATAGATTTTCCCCATTGAGAAAGTACAAGACTCGGGTACGATTTTAGGCTCAAGTCATCGAAAATTGAAATTTGCCGGACTTGTGACCAGCTTGGACCCTCCTGACTCGACTATAGGGCTGTTCTTTGAAAGTGCAACAGGGTTTAGCACGGTGTTTCGACCACTCGGATAGAAATGAGATCCCAAGTAAACGCATTCAAATGGAATCAAAAGCTGTAGGACTCAGCAAGGACAGAACTTTTATTACTGATTTATTACTGATAATGCATTATGCGTGCGAAGTGCTGACCTGAGCCAATCTAATTGTGTGAATAGCACATGTGCCATTACAGTGTGTGAGTTCATGCTGTATTTTTAGCTTTTTTATTTTCTTACAAGTTGGCTTTTCAATACAGGAATAAACAAAAATAAGGAGCTTGTTTTGAAGAAAATTGGAATTTTTTAGAAAAAATGTGGCTTTTCAGCGGTTTGTAAGGACCATAAACAAATGGTAGAACCTCCCCTATTATAGGCAAAATCGAAAGCGTTATGTGGGTGCGGTAACTGAAATTCGTTTGGACTGAAGCTTTTTAATATAGGCCTACCACGGACTTCCTATACATGGACAGAGAATACTGCATGGTACATTGTCGCTACCGTATGTGTGAGAAAAAGCGCACCAAGATGGTCGTCTGCAACAGTTTTGTGTGAAAGCTTGGACTTGCTCAAGTATATTCCCATATTTTGCAAGAAAGTCGAAATATTTTTGAAACATGGCACGGTAAGGTTAAAATCACTTCACGTATTTCAGGGATATGATATTTTTACCCCATTCAAGTTTAACTTTTGCTTAAAATATTACAGAGTCGTCGTCAAATCAGACGATTTATAGGTTCACGGCGGCCATCTTGGTGCGCCTTTTTTTGTCCCATTCGGTGGCGACCATCTACGGATAGACGTAGGTATCACATGCTCTGTCCATGTATAGACGAATCCGATTAGCGCTTGTTTTTAGGGACTGTAGGCCGCCATTAGTGGGGTCCATCAGCCTAAAATCGTCATTATTCATTATTTACATGAATTTCAAACCCTCCTATGTGGTGAAGTTGGAGAATTTAGGATACAAATTAGTGTACAACCATCCATGATAGAGGTTATGGCCGACTGAAATCAGACCATCTCTTGCTGTCCGGATAGGAAGTCCGTGAGGCCTACATACTAAGGCTCTCAGAAGAAGCTGGAAATTTACCCGAAAACGTTTTACCTTTTTGACAAAGATTTGAAAATTAAGAGCTTATATTGAAGAAAGTTTGGATTTTAATGAAAAAATTTGACTCTTGGTGAGGTGAAATTTGGGATTTTAATTAACTGATCTGCTTTTCAAGAGCAAATTAAGTAGAATGTAGGGGTGATTTAAGGTGGTTTGGGTTTTTATTGTACGGATTATCCACCATCATTGAAAAATATACTGAGACTGTTTTGCCATTTTTAACGTATATTTGTAATTCTGAAGCTCATACTGAAGAAAATATGCCAGTAATATGATAGATTTGGAGTTTTTATTGAAGAATCTCACCTTCTAATAACAAATATGAAGTATGTTGTCTAGACGACTTGTTGTTTGTTGGGGTTACTGAATATCATCATGCAGATAACAGGCGCTCAGACGATCTTCGGAAATTTCCCGAAAATGTTTGGCTTCCTCCTTTTAAGTTTATAACATATATTTGAAAATCTGGAGCTTATGTAGTGAAGGAATTTAGGGCAGAAAATGTGATTTTTTTCTGTGGAAGAGAACTTAAAAATTGAAGTCTTAATTGAACACCAATCTATCCAAGTTCATATGGACAAAATCAAGGCTGAAGTTCACTCTAAAATCAAAAAGTGAACTTAGTCACTCTTTGATAGAGTGAAAAGTGTAAATTCACTCCATTAGAGTGATAATTCACTCCAAGAAGAGTGAGATTCACTCCAAAAAGAGTGAAGTTCACTAGAGAAAGAGGGAAAATTCACTCTTCCACGAGTGCCTGCATGCAATGATCACTCTTTTTTAAGAGCGATCACTGTGGGCACTCCATCAAAAGTGAAAATTCGCTCGTTTTAAGGGAAGTTAACTCTTTTTGGAGTCAATTTGGAGTGAATTTCAATCTTCTTGGAGTGAATTATTACTCTAATGGAGTGAATTCGCACTTATCACTCCTTCAAGGAGCGACTAAGTTCACTCTTTTGGTTTTAGAGTGTTGGTTCAGGTTTTATATTTTGTCGTCCGAGGAAAATTGGTTTACTTTCTTTTCAGAATGTTTGAAAACCTGGTGCCTTTATTGAAACATTTTTAGATTTTTATAAGGAAAATTGAGAATTTTGAGTTTCTTCGAAGAAAATCTTGTTATAAGCAAAATCAAGAAGATCGTCTGGGTGGGGAGGCTAAAGTTTATTTGACTTCAGTATCATTTGGATGAAGGTTACCCGACGAAATTGAATTTTCTCCCCGAGGGTAGGGGGGGGGGCATGCTCAGCCCCGTAAGCGTTCCCCTCAGCTCTGGCAAATGGAAGGTCCAACATTTTTTTTTATTGATTTCGATTTAGAGTCCTCTAGATGGCGCCCGGGGTAGTTCCCCCTTGCCCCCCTTAGCTACTCCACTGCGCATTATGGGAAACGGATGATCTTAATCAAATTATAAGAAATGGAAATTGAAATTGAATTAAAAATATAAATTGTTGCAAAATTACATAACCACTGCTTGCCTCTTGGTGAAAATCTCATTTCCTCATCAAGGTATGCGCCACACTGCCCCACACATACGATATAAAATTTGGTATCTTTAAGTTTACTCGTGCTAAGGAGCTTTTAACCATAGATTGGGCGGCCCGTTTGTCTCACTTGGGTCCTGCTGAGGCATGGAGTGTTTTCCGGGATGTTGTTTCTGACACAACAAAGTTGTGTATCCCACTTAAGAAAGCTGTGGTTAAAAATAGGCCAATTTGGATTTCTAGAGAAGTTCTTAGAGCAACTAGGAAAAAACGTAAGTGTTGGCGTCGCTATAGGGCCAGTAAAAGTCCAGAAAACTTAGCAGCTTACAAGAAGCAGGAATTCTTAGTTAAAAATTTGGTAAATGGAACTAAAACTAGGTTTGAAAAGCAGTTGGCCAAGGAGGTTAAGATAAACCCCAAAACTTTTCATGCCTATGTGAGGTCTAATCAGAAGCTTAAGGAGGGTGTGGGGCCTCTCAAAGGTGATGATAATACTTTGGTTAGTAACCATCAGGATATGGCTAATTTGTTAAATGACTATTTTGTATCTGTTTTTACCGAGGAATCATCTTTGTTGGGGACATGTAATGGTTCTGATGTCTCTTCTTCAATCAGTTATGTCATTTTCTCAGAGGAACAAGTTTGTAAAAAGTTAAAGAGTTTGAAAGCTAGTAAGGCCCCTGGGCCAGATGGGGTCCACCCAGCCATTTTACGTGAATGCTCTGAGATTTTGTCAGTTCCTCTTTCCATCATTTTTCAGAAGTGTTTGGATTCGAGTTTTGTTCCTACTGACTGGCGGGTAGCAAATGTTACTCCAATTTTTAAGAAGGGGGATCGAAGTAATCCTTGCAATTACAGGCCTGTCAGTTTAACCAGTGTTGTGTGCAAAGTTATGGAATCTTTGATTAAGGATAGTTTACTTAAGTATCTTTTAGATAATGAGTTACTTAATCTGTCACAGCATGGTTTCCTGCCAAGCAGACCTTGTGTTACTAACTTACTGAGCTTTCTTGAAGATGTCTCTTCATCTCTTGATTCTGGGTATGGCGTTGATGTCATTTACCTTGACTTTTCAAAGGCTTTTGATAAAGTTCCATTAGGTAGGCTAATGGTTAAACTGCATAGGTTAGGGGTTCAGGGCAATTGTGCTGATTGGATAAATTCGTGGCTTCATGGTAGATCTCAGAGAGTTGCTGTCAATGGTAACTTCTCCTCTTGGAAAGAAGTCACAAGTGGAGTACCACAGGGTTCTGTCCTTGGCCCACTTCTTTTCTTAATTTTCATCAATGATATTGATAGTTCTCTTACATCTCGTATAAGAAAGTTTGCAGATGATACTAAGCTTTATAGGAAAATTAGCATTTTGGATGATGCTTTACTGCTGCAGAAAGATCTGGATAGGTTATTTTCTTGGTCTCAGACCTGGCAAATGTCTTTTAATGCAGATAAGTGTAAGGTCCTTCATTTTGGTCCCAAAAGTTTTAGCTATGATTATAACATGAATGGTTGTGTTTTAAGTAATGTCACCTCTGAGAAAGATCTGGGTGTTGTAATTACTGGGGACTTAAAGTCATCAAAGCAGTGTGCAGCCACTGCTGTAAAGGCTAATAGAGTGCTTGGATTGATCAAGAGGAATTTCATCAATTTTAGTAAGGATATTGTACTTAATTTGTATAAGCAGTTGGTAAGACCCCATCTTGACTATGCAGCTCAGGCTTGGAGTCCCTTCTATGAAAAGGACAGGTTTGTTTTAGAGCAGGTTCAGAGGAGAGCCACTCGCCTCATTCCTGAGGTGAGAAATTTGCCCTATCATGCTAGGCTTAAACATCTTGGGCTTACCACCTTGGAGCTGAGAAGGATTAGGGGAGACATGCTCCAGGTTTTCAAGTTCCTTTGTGAAAGAAATCCCCTTCTGACTTGTAGTTATTTAAGGGTTCAAGGTAATTCTCGGGTGCGTGGGCATTGTAAAAAGCTTGAAAAGCCTTTTGCAAGGCTTGACATTAGGAAGTTTAGTTTCTCCCATAGAGTTGTCAACGAGTGGAATTGTCTACCAGATTGGGTAGTTAACTCCCCCTCAGTTCACTGCTTTAAGGTTAACATTGACAGGTTTTTCCATGGCTGTGGTAGAATCTGATTGTTTGGGGCTGTAGTCAAGCTTTGGTGGTTTGACTTTTGATTAGGGCTTGGTCTTGAGGGCATCTTATGGGGCCTTGGCCCTCCTTTGCCCTTCAACCTGTTATGTTATGTTATGTTAAGTATTATATTGGAACAATTGTTCGAATATAATAATTCGATTTTAATGTATCCTTGTCTTACATGAATTTCAAAAACCAAAAATTAATAATGAGAAATGGGTAAACATAATTTACTTTGCTTAATTTTGTCGGTGTTGAACTTGAAACTGGAAAGAAAATTTACGGAATATACAGGTCTTAATAACAGTCCTGTTCAACTATTTAAGTTATTTCTTGACATGATCTCTCTGTCCAATTCTTATAACTTGTTTATTTTTGTGGTGTAGTTAGAGCAGTAGACTCCTCGGGTCGGATCAACCTGTCAACGTTCAAAACTCGAATAAGTCCGTAGTAGCACAAATTGTTTTCATCTGCTCTATTGTAAGAAATTGCTAGCTTTGAATTAAAGGAGGGTTTACTTTACCTCCTGCTGACTATGAAAATTTATTTTACCAAGAGCCTTACTAGTTAGGGAATGCAGGTTGCTGTATGATTAATAATTTTATATTACGCCTTCGATTTGAATTTTCAAAGTTCGAAAGCTTTTGCGGACCCCTAATTTTTCTAACGAACCCTGTTTTTCCTCGGACCCCCAAGGACCCCTTTCCCTTTGCGACCCCAAACAAGCTTCACGGACCCCCTGAGGGTCCGCGGACCCCACATTGGAATCCCTGTTCTTCAGTAGGCCTACCTATGTACAAATCAAGTTCATTCAATAATTCCATGTCTTGCAATCAGCCTTGTAGCGTAAATCTTAATTCGAAAGTGGGGCTTGACCACTTTCACCACGAATTTACTGTATAGAATGTGTTTCCTGAATACGGGAGACGTGTTTTCCTCTTAGCTTCCAGGATTGACACCCTACGGACCCGTACTTACGATAAAAGTATTTATCTAGTGGCTTTATTCACAGCTTAAATCGACGTTAGATATTCCTATGCGACATATTCCTGAGTGCCTACACTATTTGTACTTTGCCAATTGCACCGCACGGCGGTTCATTCACGTACGTACGTATGGTACCGTTACCGTTATATGCTGTGTAGTCTGTATGCTTTACAGCTACACAATACACTTCTGATTCCGATTCGACGCGTGCGTTTTGTATGCGATAGCACTGTGTGTATATATGCGACTAAATTATATATAGTACTTACTAGACTAACTGATGTACTGGTACCGTAGCGTATTTTCCACACAAGCAGACAACATCAGCCAGCAACAAATTTTAAAAGTATTTCTTGCATCTTTGAATGCAAAATTTATAGATATTCATCGAAATGGACAACCACAGTTCTGAAGATGGGTCGAAAATGATCACACTTTTCATAAAGGTTTGTATGCCACGAATTGGATGTTGAGGCGTTCTCTGATTCAGCGAAGGCTAGCCTAATGTTAAAAATATCATTTACGAATAACGTTAGCTATCTAGGCCTAGGCCTAGGCTACTGGCGTACTGATATGCCTCGGCCTATTGAAGTTACGGGCGGGCCCCAACTGTTATATAGGCCTAGGCCTAGTGGTAGGGCCAGATTTCGAACACCATGAATTTAAATAGCCTTTATTTCAATCATTCATTTATCAGTTATATGATAGTATTTTCTAACAGTAACAGTATTTTCTAGTATTTTACGAAAACACAATCAAGAAAAAATTGTGGCTCCACATGGTACGGTCAAAATCAAACTGAAAATTATTTTGCATCTCAGTGAATAAATAAGTATTTTAATGAGGTTTTTGAAATTAATGTTAGAACCTGTTCAAACTTAAACCAACCATTACACCACTAGGCAAATTGTTGCCCATAGAGAAGGCTTTAGCCAAACCCTGGTCTAGCATGTTACACATAATGTTTCTCCAAAATGGTTGTGGAACCAATCTCATCAACCTAGCCTAGACTCTTGTCTATAGGCCTAGATGAATCCAATCAGTCCCTGTGTTTAATGACTGTAGGCAGCCATTAATGGTGTCCATCAGCCTTACATTGCTTTCATTTATTGTCCGCATGAATTTCAATCCCTCATAATCAAATTCAGTGCAATTGAAGGAATCAATATAGGCCTATACACTTTAGTGTACAACCATCCATGATACAGGTAAGCAAGGAAATTGAAAGATTAGGCTTAGACCTAGGCAAACTGAGGAGACCCCAGTTATGGTCAACTGAACACAGACCATCACATGCTGTCCAGATTCCTCTATAACACAGATTCGCTTAAACAGTATGTTGAAAAACTGAATTTACACTACTCTAATTGGTGGAAATTTTGCCTACCCTTCACAGTTAGGCCTGTACACATAAGATATTTTCCTACTATGGGGCTAATACTTTACCAAATAAGCTTTGAAAAAAAAAAAAAATCAAAAGGAAAAAAAAACCCACCATAATGCAATTTTTGTAGGCCTATCACTTTGAAGCATCGTTGTAGCCAGGGTGCATTCCATGTTAAGCCCACGCCAAAGGTATGCCAAGGTTTTCGTGATCGTATGCCTGGATTTTCTGTGCACATACAATGCTACCTAGCATCGTATAGTATACATGTGCATGATCATCGTAAATTGGAAATGCACATACAAGTATATATAGGCTATATATGGTACACACACAGTAAGTTTCTTTGTAAATTCATGTATGTTTGTATGTATCTAGACAAATAAATGAAATGAAGTTGCAATCCGTATGGGATTGTACATACTTATGTGTACATGTATGTACGTAATGCATACATCATTCATTGGCAATACAAGTACTGTATAGCACAGTATACTGTACGTTTATCATACGACGGAAATTAACAGGCCCGCAAGGAGTACAGCTTGCCCACTGCTACAGCGAGAAGGAGTTGGTGCTCACACTGAAGATCTTCATGTTGGAGTGCATGAAATGCAGACAGGCTGGTGTGACAGTGAAAATAGGCATGTTTCATGTGCACAGAATCTTTCTCTAAATTATTGTGGAACTACCCTCAGGCAAACACACAGAGTCAAGAAAATATTAGGTCTAGAAACTGAATTAAGGCTACACCACCCAAATAAGTGTCAAAATTTTGCCCAGCCTATTCATTAAAGTCAGTATACCTGAGACATTTTTTCCTTTAAGCTTCAAAACAAAAAAGGGGAAAAACTACGTTCCTGAAGTTTGATACTTTTCAGGAGTTCATATTTTTAGTGCACAACAGCCCTGCCTTTAGCCTAATGTTAGCCCACATTTCTAATTATGATGATGCTAACACCTCAAAGTCTTACAGTCAGGGTTGTTGATTTTTTTTTTTTTTTAAAAATCATGATTTCAATCGGTGTGATTTAAATCAAACAACCCTGCTGTACTACCTGTTGATGGTGTGGGCCTGAACTGCTTCCCCACCAGATTTGAAAAACATTCAATATGAACCAAAGGTGTGCAAACTTTAAGTTGCGTGTTGGAAAAATTTGGAAGCTGGGAGACCTACTTTCCTTTCCTAGGAAATTTGGGGATCTGGAAGAAAACTTTGACAATTTGAAGGAAATTTCCATTTTCTGTATCAGATATTATAGGGAGAATTGGGAAATTTCCTTCCCTACCTGGGAAAACATTTTACTCCCTTCTTGGGAAATAAACATTTTTCCAGCTTTGGCTTCATTTTCCCAAACAAGTGTTTAACATATATGTAAAACAATGTTCCTATACTGGTGTGGAGGTAAACTGCACAGGCCCATAGAGTTGTCATCTTCATTGACATTATCTGGAAATCCTCTCATCCACCAAGGTTATGCTTGGAAAGGACTTACAAAAAAAAAAAATTGTGCAAGTCCTGTGAACATACTTATTCCCAATTCCCAATGCTTTATCGTTCCTAAAAGGTAGCTACCTATGTATACTTGTACCCTAAGAGGCCTTCATTTTACAGATTAAAATTTTGTCACTGCATTGACTGTTTGTGCAAGTCAAGAAATTAATGTCTAAATTTGTGAAATGTAGGACCACTGTTTGACAGTGGACAGTGGATAGCTGCAATGTTTTCAAAGTGTTGTACTGTCCATGACTTCATGGACATTACCTAAGGGGCCTTTCTCATTTTCAAGGGACAGTTCTTTCGTTCAATGTTTCTTGATTCTCAGCGAGTGGTTTGCTCTACAATTGAGCTCATTATGTGGAGTGAGTCATGTAGACGGGCACGAGACTTCATGGTCACTTTTGTTTATGATATGGCTAAAAATGAGTTGGTTTTATTTTGGCATTTTTCTGTTATTGTTTTGTAAAAGAATGCTCGAGTAAGTCAGATTTGTATACAGTATACTTGCTCATCACAGCCACCGCATTGTACCTGTAGTATATCGTGTACATGTACTTTGCTAAACGCTTTTAAGCTAAAGAGCATCGTAGTATTGTGGCACACTTTCTGCAAAAAAGAAGCAGACAAAAGTTTGAACTACCACTACCACAACAATACTGCAGAAGATAAATTGTGATAAATGCATGACTTCATGAGCACAGTGGAATGGGGTATAAGCATTTCCAAATGCAAGAACACTGGCAGTGACTTTCTCCCAGTAAATTTTGAAATGTAAAGCAGCCACTTTGCTGAATGTTCTCGATGGAGAAGTACGTAAAATGTGTGACTGTGTTTCAAAGTTATTTCCCGAGAAATGTTTATTATGAAAAAATGCGACTCGTAAGTGTACAGTATGAAGAATGCATACTCTCTCTGATTGGTTCATTATTAAAAAAAAGTCATTGATATTTTGGCCCATTTTGGTTGAAAGTTGGACAAAGTTTTGTAATTTGTTGAACTGCTACAAAATCTAAGCTTGTACTGCATTAGCTGTAAAAAAGGCAAGTAATACACATACGACATAACCTTAGACTAAGGCCTAGGCTAGCCTATTAATGTGTTAGGTATAAGAAAGTTGCATGTTTAATTTTTCAATTTATTCATTGGTCCTGATCTGTGTGGTATTTTTAACACATTTTAAACATGGAAGCCAAAGGAAACAAATCACAGACCGAATAGAGAGCTTGTGCTTATCGTGAGGCCTACTTAAATGAATTTAAACATATAAAAAAGTCAATGAAAGGTGACAGGTACATTTTCTGTGTGATCTGTGGTCAAGACATTGTGATAGCTCATGGAGGTAGGCACGGCATAGTTAAGCATTTGAGTAATAATAAGCGCATATGAAATGAGAAAGCTGAGACTTCAGTGACTAGCTTACACAAAATTTATAAGTTCTTTCAGAAAGAGGACCATGGGGTAATTAATGTGGGGGCTTTGTTCTCACATTTTCTGGTAGAACATAATATTTCAATCACAGTTGCAGAATGCATTGGACCACTATTCAGGAAAATGTTCACAGATTTGGTGATAGCAAAACAATACACCTGTTCAAGGACAAAAACAGTTCATGTAGTTAGATGTTTAGTTAATGACATTGACTTACATCAAAAATTAGATGGCAGCCCTTTAGTATTGCTACTGATTGAAGTACAGATATGGACAGTGTGAAATTGTACCCAGTTCTTATCAAAACTTTTGATGATGCCTCCCTCCGGTGAAGTGGTCTGTCAGTCTGTTGTTAGCCGTCAGAGAATGCACAGAAAATCTACCAGAGAGAGAACATTTCCATGATCCTGAATAGTGAATTGATGGCAAGAAACATGCAATGGGATAAGTAGTTAGTTTTGCAAATTATAGTGCCAGTGTTATGGTTGAGAGAAAAACATTTCTTAATTAATATTTGATGTACCCTTGATGATACAACAACTAAGTGTGACTAGTATCAAAGATGTCTTACCTTACAACTGAACTCTTCACAACACTGAATTATGCACTATGAAAGTTTGAAACTATTTTAATGTGCTTATTCAAACAAAACTTGGTATTCTTCTGTATTCTGCCCATTCTTCTACATGTACTTTATGAAATTTTTGCAAATGCTAACATTGAAAAGTGTTATTTAGAGCTCAAAACACTTTTTTTCCTGCTTAAAACTGCTAAAACCCATGAGCTTCCGAAGCCTCTTGGACCCCCAGTAAAATTTAAACAAAAAAATTAACAGTGCAGAAGTCACTAATTTACTATGCATGCATGTATATACATTCATTGCCCCTCAAAAAGATTTAGTAACATATTGTCAGTGAGGTAAACAATTTTTGTTTGTGGGTTTGCAGTCATATCCATGGATAAGTGGATCACTCAGTAGTTAAGGTGACACTCAGCTTTCACTGGCATTATTCCTGTGTGGATGCAACAAGTTCATAACATGACTTCAATATTTCTCATACACTCATAAAGATTCAGTCACTGGCCTGGGAAGGTGCTCCTAGTTGGGCAATATTGATATTTGGAGGGAAATTTTACTGGTTTTGCTTGTAAAAACTGTGGTTCAAGTCTTATGCATACCATGGAATGAACTTTTCTTCATCCCTGCCATTTATTTGAAGTAGGTATGGACATAATGTATGGCATACCTCTCTGTGCACTAACAGGTTTCATGTGATATCAGCTTCTATGCACAAGTTGAACTGCTAGATGGAGTCTTAAAATTGGGAGATAATTGCACGCCTGTGTGTTTTGAGATAAGGGACCATGTAAGTACTAGAGGGAGCCTATGCTGGCCAATTTCAAATGTACAGTCTCCTTCAGAATTTAAGTCCTTTGTAAGTATTTACTTTGCAGTCTATTTAAGCAAGATCCCACAAACACTGCAAAGGTTGATCTCAAAAAGCTTTGAACTTTGGACTGGAATCCAGACTTAAGATATTTGGCCTGAATGCCTCTCAATGGTCCATAAGAGATAATAGTACCCAGTGAGTAACTTTATGTTTAGTTGGCCTTTAATTTTTCATCAGGTATATACCTATTGTTCCATTTAGTAAAAGCCTGTATTGTGCAGTGGTAAACTGTGTTTTTTACCTCTGTTGAAAATATAGGCTATAAACTAACCCGAAGGAATTCATATTGGCAAATGAAGTTTCACAATCACATACATGTACTGTCTACAGTAGTAAAAAAGAATCACCAAAAGCCTCATTAGTACTCATGTGCATTTAACTCTGTAAATGAATACTTTTCTCAGTGATGTGTCTTAAAGGGCTATTAAGTTAGCTGCAATATTTTCCTTTATTGAATATTCCTGCATTGTTCATAGTACACACAAATTATAATTCCTTAGGCCTACATCCATTCTCTCAGGAAGAGTATGAAGTTAAATGGTTCCAAACTTTTAATACATAGTCATAGTAAGAAACAATCTGTATGATTATAGAGGGGTAGTTTGACCCCTGGACTCCTTGCTCAAAGGCAGATAGCCAAAAGATTGCAAAAGGAAAGCAATTTCACTAAAACATCAACATATTTCATATGTTTCTTTGGTTTTCTTGTACCTTTGTTGGTTGTGTTTGTTCAACAGTGCACTAAACCATTAAAGTATCTTGCAATGTTCACAAATCATCCCCAGGTAAGGTTGTGGCCAGTATGTTTAATCAGATTGTGGAGGGTTAAGTAACAGTATGAGTTCAAAATATGAGATGAAGGATTGACAAATCTAAGGGTGCGTGGGATGATCTTATCACCTCTCTAATCTAACCAATATATCAGCAGACTTGCTTTCACTTTATCATTTGACTGTGTATATTGCAGTTCTATACCAACTGCCAAACCTGTATAATGCACTCCATATGTTAACTAGTGGTTAGGGTGGAGACACTTACGAAAACTTTACAGAACTAGTTAAAAAAAGAAGTACTGAAGAACAGTAACTAATTTGGTAGCCTTAAAAATGATTTAGAACATACAATAAAGCCAATTTTCAAAATAGCAACATTAGGGAAAGTGTCAAAGTGTCTCTTCTTTTTGAAAATCATGTCAGGTAATATACTGTGACAGGAACTGCAGAGATGGGGGGAGGGGGATGCTAGGGGACTTTATCTCACCACCTTTTCTACCATAGGCATTTTGGACACCCTTATGTTACTATTATATTGTTGAATATATTGGGCTGCTTTAGCCCCCTGCCACTTCAAAATTTGCTCTGCGTCCCAGGGTTAGAATTTTTGGGTAAATAAAACCAAGGGTGGGGTAAAACATCTTTGTTTACCTCACTTGGTATGGTACTATACTGTAGTTTGCTTAGGCTCAAGACAGAATATCAAATACTAGCACATTAAAAGAGTAATAATATATTATATGGTGTACCATATAAACCGGCCACTTTTTATTGGCAGAAGTGAGAAGTGCTGGATTTCCTATTCTAGAAATTGTTGAAGTCTGTTGAAAGGAAAACTAGTGTAACATAAAAAATAAATGTTGAAGATAGTCATAATAATAATAATACATTGAACTTATATAGTGCCAAATCAGGAACAAAAGTGTAACTGCTCTAGGGGCTTGACAAGAAACAATTTCAAACAACTTATTAAGTACATTCAAAGGAGTCTTGAGGGTGCTCTTCCATGCAGAAAGGTCAGTGTTCTAAATAAGTCCAAAGGTCCTCCTTTTACTTCAGGGCTTCTCAAAATTTTTGTAGTAAGTGGAACACCCAAAAACTAATTTTTGTGCATTTGGGACAGGGGTAAAGACAGTGTACAATTTTTTTTTTTAAATGTGCAACCCTAAAGAATGTAGGTTCTGTTGTACTCCTTCATCAGGGTAGTACCTCTAATGCTTAGTTGGCTAGCCATCTAAGTCTTGATGCTATGGACCCTCACTGTAGCTTCAACTGTAAGTGAAGTCTAGACAGGTGCATAGTTTGTGTTGTGTTTTATTCCTGTAATGCAGATTGCAAAGTGAAACATTTTTGTGGTATACATATTGTTACTGTAGCATTGCATGTGAAGTACCCATATGAAAAGCTTCCATAATATCATGTTTTGACCTTTGCCCTTTTTCCAAACTTTGAACCTCCCAAGCTAGGTCTACTATTGTGCAGCAGTCCCTTTGAAAATGTGTTGTCTGATTTTATTCCATGGGATTAGCTAGCACATGACTATAATTTCAAAACATTTTTCTAGCAAGGAAAATAAACTTGGTACCAGGCTTCTAAGTTTCAAACACTTACAATTCTTTTGAGTTTTTTCTTAACATAAAATCTTGAAATGAGATCTGTGCTCAACAGTTAGTTGTATGTATGTTTCAAAAGGTTTAATCCTTACCCTTTATTTATATTTTTTTTATTGCAGTGCAGAAGATGCATTACTTGACGACACACTGATTAGTTCATACATTATTTTTGTATTTTTAAGAGTTAGACATTCCCTTGTGTCTAAAATTTTTGAAGTTCCTTTTTAGTTCTATGATGCTGCTCAGTTTTGTTTTAGATGAGTTGAAGTTTAATCATTTGTATTGATGAAAAGAAAGATACACTTATTTATAGGGGTTGTTGCTAAAACTGATTGATGATGAAAATAAATGGCATTGTTTAACCAGTTAAATTAAACACAGTCTTAAACCAAGACTTACTATCACACTGTTTTATAAATTTCCCCTAGTTGTGTATATCTGATACAGCAGAACCATCGAATGGCACAGTGCCATTGCCATTTACTCTGGAAACTACAGTAGACTAGAGTGTAGGGAGTCTAGGGACCTTTATGTGCCCAGGGAGTAATTTATCCACTATCCCATTGCAATTTGCTACACAAACAGGCCAAGTTCCTACACAAATGAAAAATGGTGTGGCAATTTTTTGTGTGCATAACCCTTGCATTCTCATAAACAATGTGTGAAAGACATCAAAAATCTTCAAAACTGCTGTGCAAAATTTGAATGCTAAATTCTTCCCTGTACACCAGCTCTACCCTGCATTTTTGCAAGACATACTGTAGTTCACTGACACATCCACCAATGAAATGTGAACCAAGTTATCAACATTTTGAAAGCAAACATCTTTAGTGAAAGCTGTTACATATTTTCTGTGCAAACTGTAGGGATAATTCCTTGTTTATGAACTATAAGCTTCCTAAACATGATCACAAAACAGCATGGAACCTTGCCTAAATTAATAAAATAGTGTAAAAAAAAACATTTATTGCCACAGTGCATTTTCATGGCTAAAAATTGTTGATCATTAACTCCTACAAATTATTGTCTTATTTTGTATTTTATTGAACAAACATGACGCCTATCAATTGCTTAGTCATAGAGTCTTCAGTTATTGTCATTGGCATGACATAACAGGCCAAGGGGCTTGGTTAGAGGGGGAAGATTTCCTCCAAATGTCAGGAGCATGAATGACCTGGTCAAATAATTTTTCTCAGTATGTCAGAATATTTAAGTTGTGGCAGAGTTCAGGCGGTGGGCAAGAGTCTTAGCTCCCTCTGAATGATACAGTTGGGTGAGGCTGTGATCCTAAGGACATCCTCATTCCCCATTGCAATAGGATCCTCATTTAAGGTTTGTCAGAAACAGAAAGCAACAACTTTTAATGAAAAGTGGCTAGTCTGACTGACAGTGGTTCAAATTATGTTTGCATCTGCTTAAAGGTCTCTTTGAATTGAAATTTACTGTATCATTTTGTGAGGAGTATAAAGGAAATCACATATTAACATTTGCTTATCAAGTAGTCTTTTAATTTATGTATAGCTTCCTTCATTGGTTGTCATTGAACTAACTCCATTTAAAGTGTCTGGTCATGTAGATTTTAAGAAAGGATTCAATAATTAATAACTCTTCATGAATTCATCTTCTTTATACATTAGATGTGCAAAATCTCAGAGTTTGATATTTTATAGGTACCATTTTGTGTGTACAAGTTCAACAGTGTGGCAAAAAAGGTGAAAAATCACAAACCAACTCAATAAGCCCCCCCTACTTTTAACATTAAGACACTGTTTTTGGACGCAGGCAGCAGGAATACTGTACTACTGCCCTTAGCTAGCGGCAGTATGAATATACCAAAAATTTGATGAGCTTGCAATAGTTTAGCCATATCTTGTATGCTAGGTTGCCCTTGTTTCATTGTTCTTCAGGCATGAGATACTTCCACTTTTTAGAGGAAATTTCCTCTCTTTTTTCTTCATTCCTCTTTTTGCATCAAGTACCCCAAAAGTTTCTTTCATTAATGTATCATAAATTTTAGCTATTAAACTTACAAACAGCCCTCAGAGTTCTATCCAATCAGAAGTCCATATTAAAATGATATCAATGCCCTTAGGGCCCCTTAAGCTCTCCCCTGGACCCCAGCCCTTGTGTCTGCTTCTCAATTTCCTCATTTTTTTGAAGTCTCAGGCTCATCCCTGGTTCTTTAATACATAATAGTAATAATGACAATAATACATCGAACTTACAGTTTATAGCCCCAAATTAGGAACAAAAGTGTATCTGCCGTAGGCGCTTGACAAATTTTCAAACAACAAATTAAGTACATTCAAAGGAACAAGCAAAGAATGTAGAAAGAATAGGGCAGAACCAAATATGATCAGGTAACTGGTGCCACAAGTAGGGAGCAGCATATATACAAAGCATCGATATCCATATGATTTCAGTTGTGGATTAGGAATGGCCAGGAAAGTCTTCATAGAGGAAAAAGACCACAAGTATGAACATTAGGAGGCAGAAGCTGAAGGATATACTGTAAACAGGCTGTTTTAGAATGCTGAGCATGAAAAATAAGCAGCAGTGTTTTAGATTTGATTCTCTCACTAATAGAAAGCCTTGAGTTTTAGATTCTACAGGTGTGTTACAAATCACACTCCTCAGAAAATTTAGGAGAGTGGTAGGTGAGCTGTTTTACTAAACTTTTAACAGATTTATATGAGCTCCAAACCTTTAGGTAGGTGTGCAAAATATCACACTCCTCACAGTGCTTTGAGGTGAGTGATGGTGTGCAATTACACTCACATACCACAAAATTTAAGGCCTTCAGTGGAGTTCCTTTAAAAGAGGGATTGTGTGACACCATCTACTTTTCTTTTGACAATATGTGTTGCTGAGTTTTGAATTTATTGAAGTTTTTTTTTTATGGATAAATCATGGACTCACAGAGCTGTGGATATAATCTTGCTCAAATTGTGGATAAATCAAATAGCATTAACATTTTGCTTAGTTCCAGTAATGTGGTCTTACGTATTTTCTGGCTTGGAAATCAGGGGGAATGATCTGAAATGCTCATTTATAATGTTATCATGTATGCTGTTTCCTTTTAGGGTGGAGTTGCTAATACAGTGGGAGACTGCCCATTATGTCAACGAGTTTACATGGTACTCAAGTTGAAGGATCTGAATTTCAGAGTGATGGCAGTTAACACTAATGCCCCTCCAACAGAATATAAAGAAATAGCAGGTAAGAATATTGGATACCAAATTCCAAATATTACGGTGAAGGTAAACACCAGTCATCAGCATTCATGTTTTTGGTGGTGGTTAGAATTCTGGGTACAGTTCTCATATTGATTGTGTAATGAGCATCATCAGTACATGCCATCAACATATTTGGTCCGTACAATTAGGAGTTGCTGATCTCTCTTCCGTGTAGACTTATTCTTGCTCATGCCACTCGTTGACATGGAGCATGCAGGAACGTATGCATGGGTGCAAGTTTTAGGGCTTGCAGCATCTTGCCATTGTACACGTGAAATGAGAATGTACATCTCATTTGGAGGAAAATGTAAGTGCACCTCATCAACTCTGATGTCAAGCAGATATGGCAGGTGATGCCTCCAGACTTCATAATACTGGATTCAAGCTTTTGTTCTCATCTCTGGTTCCAGTCTATGAAGCACACTTTCTGTTGTCATATAACTAACATGAGTACTCCTTTTAAAATCATACACCAGCCCTCCTTTCTTCTTATTTCCACCATGAAACCTTATTTTGGCAAGTCAACATTGTGATGGATAGAGAGAAAAGGCGAAGGATGCCACCTCATTCTTTTACCTGCCACCAGTGTTTGGTTGTAATACCTCAAGGGTACTACACACCTTGAATTTTGAGGTGTGGGAGAGTTATCACACACCATCAGTCACCTCAAATCACTGTGAGAAGTGTGATTTTTGCACACCTAATTAAAGAACTGGGATTACAGTAAATATATTAGTGAAATTAAATAGTAAACTCCTTAATTCCCTGGGGAGTGTAATTTGTAGCATACCTGGAAAATGTAAAACTGAAGTCCTGACAGGGCTCGATTTTCATGGTTGTCCGATTGTCCAGGACAACTAAAAATTCCATAGGGACAACCAAAAGTTTAAGTTGGTTGTCTGATGGACAACCATTTTTCTCTGACAATGAATTATAAAGCAGCTATTTTTTATTTATTTTTTGTCTAATTAAAGAAGTATACTGCTGACTGATCAACTCTTCCAACTTTTTCCATCATACAATACAATATTTCAGACTTCAAGTGTTTTTGTCTCTCAAAAATCTCAATTTTTTTTAAGTCTCTCAAAATCACTTTTTTTTTTACTCTTCAAGACCATTAATACCTAAACACAATAACTGTTTTGGAATTGTGCAAAAAATTTTTTCAGACAACCAAATTTTCTTATGGACAACTGAAAATACCGAAATTGTTGCCCGAAGGATGACCATAACTTTTTTCTGAAAATCAAGGCCTGCCTGACCTGGTACTGGATTTTCCACCAAGACGCTTTGGGAATGTCATATTTTTAGGTACCTGTACAGTTAGTACAATCCCTCCAAAAGGACATCTCTGGACAAAAATTCAATGGTTAGACCTGGTGATAGCACAACTAGGGAACCTCTTTGAAATGAACTTGATATGATAGCAGGGTAGCCATAGTAATTATTTTGCAAGCTATACCTTAGGGTGATCATATTCATAAATTAGAAGGCTCATCAAATATTGCTTATGCTACAATCAGTCTTCCTCAACAATTGTTTCAAGATTCATTCAAGTATCTACTGTGTCCTTGCTCAACCCTTCAAGGGAAATATTTGTACTAAATTGATTTTGAAATTTAGCTTGTTGTAGCAGGTTGAGCATATGAAGATTTTGTATTCTTTGTACTGTAGTTTTTTTTTTGTAGAACTTCAATCTTACATTCCAGAGATATTATGCTGTCTTGAAGACAGCTCATCAGAGGTGTACTTTAACCCCCTTAGGGAACAAGTGCATTCTATTTCCCCAGCTGTATGATCACATTGTCCAATCCTCTTCTGATGTATTAGCTGGTACTTGTAGTCACACATGCAGTAGCACAACAGTAACCCTCCTGGAAGAACAGTACAATGCCAACTTCATACAACTTCCTGTGTACAGCAGTTACAAATCACTGATGTACAGCACTTTACATACTATTTACTGCACACTTGGTCCATATGGTTGCATCTTGGAATTGTAGTGATGGTACTTAATAGCAAAGCATCTAGGAATGATGATTTGTTGTCAGTATATTGTCAATATATACTCTTCCAATAGCAATTACAAGGGATGCTTTGGTACATGTTTGACTCTTTGTCCAGGGAAATAATTCTACTCACTTCCTGGGAAAAAAAAAACATTTTTCCAGCCCTGGGTATTGTATGGTTGTGCCTTTGCAAAAAATTAATCCAAACAGTAATGTTGTTAAAAATTTATGTTGTTATATTTATATATTTGTGGCTGGCAAAAATGTAAGTTGCAAATGTGCTGTGTTATGGGTAGTAGGCCTTTAGGTCTGCATGTTTATAAATTCTTCTACAGTAAAGGGCTATCCTTTTCACTTCAAAATACATTTTTTTCAATAGAAATTCTCAATTGGCACAGTTTTTTGATTGACAGCAAAATAAAAAAGTGCAGAGTAGTGTAGCTCATATAACATGGCATGACTACTGAAAGTGTTTTGACCACAAATTGGGGTCTAGTTTAGACACCCTGAAGCAGTAAACTGATTTTGTCTAGATTTACGATGCGTTTTAGACAGTTGAAACGGGGGCTTGAGGAAGTAAGGTAGGAGAATTGGAACTGTTTGAGGTGAGAGGATAGGGGCTTAAAACCAATGCTTATTTTTTATCTTGGATAGAAATTTGGTGAGGCCTTGAATTTTGAGGCATGCAGGTGCAAGATGGCACACCAACATTCACCTCAAATCACTGTGAGGAGTGTGATTTTTTGTACACCTAGATGAAAATTTGTAGCTCATACAAATTTTAGTAAGTTCAATAAAACTGCACACCTACCACACTCCTTTGTTTTCTGAGGGGAGTGATTTGTACAGTAGCACACCCACCAAATCTAACACCCTAGGCCTGCTGGTCCCCATAGCTACTGTAGTGACTGTTAAATTGCATTACTACCAGGTGAGTAAAATTTATTGTTTATAGAATGTACAGTACAGAATAGTGAGTGTTTTATTAAAAATTATTTCCAACTGGTAGCAGCAGTATGTAGGTTTTCTTAAACTGGCGGTCTGCAAGCACAATCTGATCTACTTTCATTTTAAAAGTACAATTAATTACATATTACTAGTCAGATAGGCCTACTGTGTAATGTTTTATTTGAACGAAGGTGATTGATAGTTTCAAATTAATAAATTTGAAAAATGGATTTTACCGACCAACACACAAAATATACATGCTGTGCAAATCTTTCTGGACTTTGCTTGCACAGGAAAACCAGTGGGTACTTGAAATTGTCAGCTATATTGGATCAGCTTGGTGAAATGATATTATTAATGATGTTTGCCCTAAAACTTCAGACAAACTGTGAAATTGATACCAAAAGTGGTTTTGTGGAGCCTATTGCTCTTGGTGCAAATCTGTTTTCTTCCCATGCAAGTAACAAACTTGTATGTACACAATAAATCACTGGCATAAAAATTATTATGAATGTGTTTGTTGAACTAGAGCTGAATTCTTTATTTAAAGTGTGTTCTGCCTGTGTAGTTGTACTCTACATGTATGGCACAGTAGGTCATTAATGAAAATCCCTTGATGATACAGTGTAATTTGGGCAGACAGGACAATTGTAATCACTTTGTTTGGGCATGTTTTTTCATGTAAGTTGATATCTCAAAATGTCATCAGAAAAATCCAATTTGTTTCCTCAAACTATAGCTGTGATTATGTGTCAGTGTTTGTTGTAAAAGTTGAAAGCTGAGAAGATCAAGGCTTTCATGAAAATTGGAGAAGCAGAAGACTTGAGAACTAATGATATTTCAGTACACTTTTGAGTAATTGTTATTTTTAAGACTTGGTGGTAACATCTGAAATTACTCTTGTGCATAAAAAGTGGCTTGCAATTGCAATCAAGAGAGAAAATCAACTTCATGTACAGTACAGTGTATTCTGGAGAGTGTTAGTGCTTCTGGGTAGTGCAAGTCTGACAGTCAGGTACAATGAGAAAGTACTCTCTTGTGTTGTATGGTAAATATTCTCTTACTATCAACCTGTAGGCTTGGCAGAATGGTTTTTCAGCTCAGTGAGATTGCAAGCAGTGAGTACACCAAGCAAATAGCACACGTTACTGTATAATGTAGTCAAAACAACATTTTTTGCATTAAATAAGGGGTTATGGTCATATCAAGCTTTGATATGTTAGAGAGGTAGGCTACTAGTTAATTCTAAGCATTTTGGTGAAATTTGCATTGAAATCAGATGTGGGGTTCTCAAGATATGAGCAAGTAAAGTTGTCACATTTTCAACAAACAGTGAATTTGGGGCAAGCACATATGACATCATATCCCCACATTAATAAACAGTCTTTTGATTTTCTTTAAACTTTACAACCCTTTTTCTCCTCAACAGTCCCATTTTATTAAAATGTGATTGAAGAGGCTTGAGAACTTTTCAGACTTTGCAATTATCATGGGGAGGGTCAATTCCTGTAAATGCCAAGCTCAACACAGCTGTCAGAAAAAACAAAGGGAAACAAAGCATTCCTTGTCAATATGAGGAAATGATATAACCTCTGCTGCCCTCAGTCTCACTTTGAAACACAAATCTGGTAACTTCATTTGCTGATATATCGAGAAATGTGTGTCTGATTTTGATGGAAATTTCACCACACTGATTACTTTCACATGTGAAAATCAATTTTTTGCTTCATTGCCACTTTGTTGATCTTGTGTAATTCTAGCTCAGGTATTTCATAGCCACTTGTATGGATTCAGCTATGGTGAGCTGTGCTGGGCAGCTGTGCCCAGTAGATAATCCCAACAGGCACTCTAGGCTTCAGGCTTCCTTGAATGGCAGTACACGCACCACAAGGGGTGTGTGATGTTGTTTGGGGTTGCGTTCAAAGTATTGTTAAAAAATGAAAATAGCAATTTAAACAAGCGCAATAAAAAGATAATGAAATTATCTACAACCGCCTTTGTCCCAGATTTCTTTCAAGATTACCAGTTTTTCTCTAAATTCCATTTCGTCTACAAGGTACCAGATTTTCTCTAAATTCCATTTCAGCTACAAGGTACAGGGTGTAAGTGCAAATTGCTTTTTTTTTTTTGTATTTTCTTGAATCTGCTCCAAATTCCCCCATCCGAGATGTTTACGAAGGATCTGTTAACCAACACTATTCACAAAAGAAATAGAAAAGTTGTGGACTAATTTGGTTGGTAAATAGGATAAAATGATGCACCGTTTTGCATCTGGACCCCTTATTCCCTTCCCCCAGGATGATGATCACTGACTCATTGAATCAACACAATTTTGCCATGTGGCTCTTCTGGAAAACTAGTTGAGGAAGCCTGCCTTAGACGTTTCTGCACCTACTGCTTGTAATGTGATCTCAATCCAAACTTGAGATCCATTGGGCCCTTAGGATTGTTAAATTGCAATCACAACCCTACTACAACAGAGAGAACATGCAACATGTTACCATTTTTTTTATCAATTATAGTATCAATTTTTGTAATCATAAATGAATTGACGCCATATTATTTCAACAAATGTACCCAAGAAATCATCCACTTAGCAAAATATTTGGGGGAGGGGGGGGGGGGAAATTCTTCACTCCCTCTACTGTAATTTCATTATGGGAATAAATCCTCTCCACCGAAATTTCTGCCACTCATCTGTACATGGCACTATGTAAATCCTGTGGGAAATGTTTACAGTACACTCAAGCAGTATTCTTTAAATTTGTGTTAGTAACTGTAGTATACCTTGCTTTACAGTAGGCTGCACAGTGCAGAGCTACAAACAAGTAGTGAGAGCTGAATAATGCTCACTGAGGGCTTTAAAGGACTTGTCTACAATAGAATGAACTGTGAACTATGACTTTTTCCGTTGTTATTTTAAAACCACATACTGTAATCATTACATATTTGTAGTTTATAACCCGTTGGAAGATTAGCAGATAGCATGCAGTTTTTGGACACATACAGCATTGCTACCATTGCTATCACACTGTAGACTGTGTGAGTTGCAGTCCTGACCGTAAAGATAATCAACTGCATAAGATATATAGGCCTGTGTCATTGAAATAGCTGAAGAGTTTTCATTTTAGCTACATGTCATTACCATGTTGTATGTTAAAACTAACTTAGAAGATTTGAAAGCAGTCAAGCCTCGCTGTAAGCATTAATGAGGCTTGTGACGTCATCCTCTAAAATGGAAACTCCGGCCACAAGAGAAAATCATGAGTTTCGCAGAATAGGTACCTAACATGCTGGGGGAACTTCAAGCTTCTGAATAATGCATAAAAAGGCGTTCCTTGTTGTTGTATCCTTGGTCATTTGAAATCCTAAAGTCTTTTCTTTACTAAAAATATTGTGAGGTATTGTTTCTTTCGCAATTTCACAGAGAAATTTTCCATCAAAAACAGGTCAACTTTTGGTGGGTTTTTTTGACTTGCCTCAAATTTTGTGAATACCTGACCGTATTCAGGATCATTGGGGTGTTAAACTTCCAAAATCGAGTGTTTGAGACATAAAGCTAACTACTGATACCTATTACACTACAAGCAAAACAACAAAATAGTCCCAATGAACGTTTTTGCAAGTTGGAATTTTGCTCTTTTTGGCCACGTAGAGCATCGCACAAGGCGGTAACATTATGGTTAACATATGGTAAACTATTGTCATTGTCTTTTGATTCTAGGCTGCTAACTAGGATACTATTTTAGTCATTATGCCAAGTAATAAAATGAATTTTAATACGACTAACATATCGTAGGCCCTTTTAAGGTTTTAAACCACTAACAAATAACATTAAATTTTACAGACAGGCCTAGCCTATACTAGGCCTTGGCCTATGCATGCTAAACTGCACACTATGGATGTATAGTAAATGTATGAATGTGTACTGATGATCTGTGATCATCATACAGATACTACTTTAAAAGTGCTTGCTTGCTGTATGAGTGAGTTTCCATTCCAGAAAAAAGCTTGTAAAAAATTTTAAGAGGCCTGTAGCACATAACTATTGTGTCATATGCACCTTGTGAGTTGAATCGGAGCAATGTATAGTACTGTACCAACGATGAAGATGAAGAACCAAAATAAGCAAATTAGTGTTACACTTACAGGTATTGCAGGCTATATGAAACAATTGATATAGCCATTTATTTACACAAACACTTTACCAGCCTGTCGGTTCTTTCATATGGTTTTACAAGACAAAGTCAAGAATTTTCAAAAGGGAAATGACTTGAGGAATATACTTAGAGTATATGGAATGCGCACCTATAGCTCCATCAGTTTCAGGATTTTTTTGTTTATTTTTTTACCTCGGCCATTGTTCTCAGTTTTCTTACTTACCGTATTTTTGTACTGTTATACTGAATCATATTTCTACACAAATGAATAAATTGTACCTTAGTTCTCAGCCTGTTCCTGTTGAAATGTAATTGCTAGTTATAGCACACCAGTACTACTTAGTTACTAGTGCTCTAGGCCTATTTGGGGGTTAAGGTCAAGATTAGAGCTTACATTGCTATACCCTTTTCTTGTATAATGGCACAAATGAGATTCTGAGTCAGGACAATTTTTCTCTACACAAGCAAAATGCCAATTTACTGACTTAGGAATTTTGGTTGTGCACTTGTGTCCTGTATCATCAGCTGTTAATTCTGATGGATGAAATCTCATATGTTCTTCTGAGACTGCCTTCTCATTTGAAGTATAAACTGTTGTCATTTTACACCACTAACTGAGCAGAGGAGAGATGTTCTCAGTTTTCTTACTTACCGTATTTTTGTACTGTTATACTGAATCATATTTCTACACAAATGAATAAATTGTACCTTAGTTCTCAGCCTGTTCCTGTTGAAATGTAATTGCTAGTTATAGCACACCAGTACTACTTAGTTACTAGTGCTCTAGGCCTATTTGGGGGTTAAGGTCAAGATTAGAGCTTGCATTGCTATACCCTTTTCTTGTATAATGGCACAAATGAGATTCTGAGTCAGGACAATTTTTCTCTACACAAGCAAAATGCCAATTTACTGACTTAGGAATTTTGGTGGTGCACTTGTGTCCTGTATCATCAGCTGTTAATTCAGATGGATGAAATCTCATATGTTCTTCTGAGACTGCCTTCTTATTTGAAGTATAAACTGTTGTCATTTTACACCACTAACTGAGCAGAGGAGAGATGAATAATGCAGCAATTGCCCCATAGTAATGGCATATTACAAAGTTTTTGTCACTAACTTGAATTAACTTGATGGCCTGTTGTTACCTAGGACTCTCAGTTGATATGCTTCCAGTTGTGCATGGGGGTGGGGGTTGTGTACTGAGTTCCCAGTTCCCTAAAAAAACTTAAGACCCACCCAGTTCCACATGCTGTTCACAACTTATATTACTAAACAAAGTGTATCTGATCTTCATTTCTTCGACCTCACCACCTAAGGATAAGGACTGACTGTGTAGGGTTAATTACCCCAGAGTTGACTAACAAGCCTACTGTAACAAGAGAGCTATACATTCCAATATCCCTCCATTTTACCTCTTTATTGTCTAGTTTAATGCCACAATTTTTCTGTCATGTTATTGTTTGCAATAATGTATGAGTCTAGTACAACAACTGTGATTTACTGATTGTATAATATGGTAACGTGCAAAGTGTATTGCCATATATGTCAAAAGGTTACCATGAGTCGGTCAATTAATAGGTGTTGTACATCGTGCCGTACGTTGTATTACACTGTGGTGATCAACTCAAGGTACTAACGTACTTAAGATACAATCACTATAACCCTTGCATCGGTAGCCACTTAATCGTTACAAGGTTTTCAAAAATTGACTCTCAGTGTAATTTTCCTGCTATAAATATGTAAATCAAACGTAAAGGAAGACTCGACGAGGTTAACATGATTAATACTTATGTGGAGGATATTTTCTTGCTCGGTGTAGTTCCATTTTCGCGCAACTAATGCAAACACCTCAGTACGGGAAATTGGACTTTTTACGTACGTTGCAAGGCAGTGTCAATACCTGCTCTAAACTTTGCGAATACCTGACCGTATTCAGAAATATTTCATGGTAATGTTAGATTTTTTAGGTGGATAAGGAAATTTCTGATGTACCCTCTTTCTGGCATACCGTGCCAAAAAACTCGTTTTCGAGAAAAAAACAGATTTTCCGAACAGAATGAAAACTGTTTTTACGAGTTCAAAAAATCATCTCCAATTCATTGCTTTGTGTATTAAATACTTCAAAAATGTTGCGAAACAATCGGAAAATGTGTTCTCTATTAATTTTAGTGATGATTTTGTAAGATTATGTGTTTTTCATGTCGAAATTTGGATTTGAAAACAGTTAGTTTTTGCTAATTATATATGCAAAGGCTGTGACGTCATGCATACTCAAATTAGAAAAGAAGCGACTTTTGGTGGCTGTGAGGACTGGCTGAAAGTCATAATCTTACAATAGTTACGTTTTGTAATTTTTCCGTGGGGAAATATATAAAATGTATGATTATTTTAGATCTTTGTAGCAGTTGTGAATTGTGGACTTCTTACTGGACAATGCACAAGGCAGGGGGATGAACTTTGGCTGAGCAGAAAGACATCTTTATACATGTATGTGTAATCAGCACTAAGGGGTGTTTGACCTTGTGACCTAGCTGGAAGTGCAAAATTTCTACAGTCCAGCACATGGTGTCAAAAGTATTTATTGTAGTTTCAACCTGAACTTGTTTACAGGA
Source organism: Holothuria scabra (assembly GCA_037179385.1). Lineage (NCBI taxonomy): Eukaryota > Metazoa > Echinodermata > Holothuroidea > Aspidochirotida > Holothuriidae > Holothuria > Holothuria scabra. The sequence continues at coordinate 8,631,725 of CM074193.1, forward strand.
AGTGATACTGTACTTTATAGTGCTGCAAGTTTGCACCCATGCACTTAATGGATGGCCTTGCAAAAATTTAAGTGCTATTAAACACTTTTTGACTAAACAATTTACAGATATTCCAGAAAATCCTTCAGTATGTGCTCTGTAAGAGTGGTCAGAACTGAAGGTTGTTTAGTAGGGTATCTACTGAAGGCTAGAACACTGTGCCATAGCTTTGTAATGTAGTTGGCGCCTTTCACTGTATTAAACTGAGTATTTAACTCCCTCCCTCAGTGGACATGGCTGATATTGTGTGAAATGAAGTACATGTTTCTAAGCCATATACTTCTGGCAGTTTATCTTAGGATGGTTGTAGAGTATTGATACTGAATCGTATGTTTACAGTATGGTGGAAAAGTATGCAGTATTTGTGTTGTGAGATAAAATTTTGATTTATGTGCCTCAGTGATATTCTGCCCTAATGCACCCTTGAAGCTATACTATTTCTGTAGGCAATGTTTATTGTGAATGTATGCAGTATACATGAGCAGACTGTGATCAGAACAGCTGCTTACACTAAGGGTAAAATGCCCTTAAAAGAAAGGTTTAAGGTCACAACAGGTTTTGGTATGTTACAGGGGTGCTTATTCTGAGCATTTCGGTGAAATTTGCATTGAAATCCTATGTGTGGGTACTCAAAATATGAGCACCTAACGTTTTCACATTTTCAACAAAAAGTAAACTTAAAGCAAGCACATACTGTATGACATCAGTCATATCCCCACATTTGTGCACAGTCTTTTGTTTTTCTTTAAACTTAAGAGTCCGTTTTTCAAACTCACTTTGGAACACAAATCTACTGACTTCAAGTACTGATAGGCCGAGAAATACATGTCCGATTTGAATGGAACTTTCACTACACTGTGTAGATTTGGTTTCTCCTTCACATATGAAAATTAAATGTTTTATTAAACGTCCCCTTTAAAGGGCAGAAGTAGTGTTCCAAACTTATTTTGAAACAAAAGTCACTTCTTTCTGGTCAACAGCTCCCAATTTCTCATTTCATACCTTTCTTCATATTCCAAAACTTAAATATCATACAGTATTGTATAGCCATGAGATACACCTCATAGATTTCACAGTTTAAGGAGAAAAATATTGTCACGTGATTCTCAGTGCAGTAGTATATTACTAGACTACTACAATATGGGTAGGGAATGCTTTCTTTTTAAGTACATTATGGAAACCATTGGAGCTAATTAAACTAATTTCATTGTTTCTTGAGCATTCCCAAAATTTCTCATAATTTGGGTTTTGAATATTATAATGTGATTGTGGAGTGTTGCATTGATTAGGCTCTTAAAATCAGTATAAATTGTTTGTTAGTTAATGAAAACAACAACAGTCTCCAATAGTGTGTAGTGACATTTTGTAAGAACTAGCTCCTTCATTGCATACCATCAATATACCCAGAGCAGTCTTTGACATGAAGGTGACAAAATGAATGGAAGATGTGGTGCTAAAATCAAAAAAAAATTTTATGGCTTTCTCCTTAAAAATGTCACAAACCCATATTTATTTATTCATGAGAAATTGACACATTTCAGGATTTCCAGAGTTCAGGAAATTGAAAGTCTTGGGCAAAATCTTGTTAGTCTGCTTTGCTTAACTTTTAGTTTGGATCCAAGTGTTGTTAGATTTTTCAGGTTAGTTTTGTACCTCTCTCTTGAAAATAAATATGCAACCAATTGACCAAACATGTACTGAATTCATTTATTTTATTACATGCCCTGCAAAGTACCGCAAATAGCATTTATCATGTGCAAAACTGTACAACTTTGCTTGTATAGTGGCCAGTCCTTAAAAAAGTGAAAAAGAATATGAAGGAATTTGTTTAAAATACTTGCAAATCCTGTGGCAAACTTGATCTTATTTGGAAGCCATGGATTTTGCATAGTGATTTCCCCAACTGGAAGTACACTTATGTACACCTACAGCAACCCAAGATTTTTTAAGGAAGTTGAAAAATTTCTTGGTGTGGGCTTGTTTCATATGCAAAAGACCTACTGTAACTTGAATTAGACAAGTGCAAGGAAAGTAAGAAATTGGTAAAAATTTTTCCCTCCAGTCATAGAGTAGCAGTGTTTTCAGTTGACAAGTAGAATTCTAACATGTTTACTGTAACTGCATGGTGTCTGCCCCTAGTGTACTTTTCTGAATGGTGTACACATTCTGAGAACCAAATTCAGTGACACACATCATGATATCATGTGCTGTTGGTATAGTGTTCATTCTGCATGGCTGGCCACATAGTGTGAAAGGAACTATTAGAGGAAATTGAATCCCAAATTTAAGTTCAACTATGTACTAAAAAGTACTCTTCCCCTGTGTGAGGTAGTTGACCTGTTTTCATTGATCTCAAGTTAATGTAATGTTGTTAGTGTGCAGTTTCATTAATTAATCCATTTGATGTTCTCAATCTTTTTTTTTTTTTTTTTTGTTTTTTTTTGTTTTTTTTTGTTTTTTGTTTTTTGTTTTGTTGTTGTTGTTGTTATTGTTGTTTTTTTTTTTTTTTTTTGGGGGGGGGGGGGGGGGGGGGGGACTTTTGCAAATGATTTTACCATTGGTGTGTCATTTAATCATGTAATCATTAAAGGAAATTAGGAGAAAGTTGAATGTTTCTCTTCATTGTTGATTCACAAGTCAATAGTGTCCTTGTTTAAACTTCCACACACTCACTGTACAGTATCAGTACACATGTTGAAGTACTGCTTAAGTTACATGGTTAGTCACTCCATGCATCAGGTTACATTTTAGCATCAAACAACAAAATCTATGCATTCTTTTGAATTTTTGTGGTGGCCAAAGGTTATATGAGGTCAAACTACAGTATGACGACCTTGTTGACCCATGTCATTTCAAGGTACAGTAGGTACTTGGATAGATTTGAGTATGTATGCATGTGTTATGATGAGAAGGTAATTTCTATGGATTTTGGAGAGGTTTAAGGTCATCTGAGGTCATCCAGGACCATAAACCTAAAAAATTTGTTTACATGATACCTCAAGTTGAGAAGCTTGGAAAAACTTTTAAATACTTGATATGTGTATGCATTATGGTCAGAAAATAGAGCCTATGGTTTTTGGGTGGAGGCCAAAGGTCATCTTCAGCAGGATCAAACTCATGAAGTTGGTCATCTGGGGGTTACCATAGGTCACAAAGCAAAAGTTTGCAAGGATCCCAAAAATTGACTTCTGTTGCCAGTATACTGTAGGTTAAAGCACACAATTTCGCATGATTCCCTTATGAACACAGAACTATTTTCCATTTGCCCAGTCAGTGATCAGATCATGACTGATATGTATGGGAATCCATGGCATGATTTGAGCAGGTCTTTTTATTTTGTCATCCAAACCTCAATGCACTTTTACATTCTGGTTAAATATAAATTTGCATAGATCTATTCTTCCTAAATGACTGTCCTTGTACAGTACAAATGCATTAGATTTTGACCACTGGTGACCTCAGATGATCTTTGCCCTGCACCATATCAGTAGGGTATGGAATATCACTTACTCTTTCTTCAGGTACAGAATTACGTTAAATGTTTAGAATTTATGTTAGGAGATCATGCATGTATATTTTCCCCATATCAAAACCAAAGGGAAAGTTTGATGAAATACAGTACAGCCAAGTAAAACTGGAAAGTATAACATTGACATTTATGACCATGTAAAAATGAACATAAGGTTATGACTGAAAATGTACTTGCAGTGAATATACTGTTCATGCAAACTGAAAAGAATCTGTCACAGCTAATGTAGTTGTATTAAAGGGAATGGTTCTGAAATTTCCATTCCATGTGTGGTTCTGCACGCTACTGGGCAGTAAGATTGAAACTTCTGCGGTGAAAGTCTTTCCCCAAAATATCGGCCCAAACAAAGAATATATTGCATCTAATTTTAGATGCATACTTTATAAGTTACTCATGTACTATCTGGCATTCATGCTTGTTTTCATAATGAAGCAAAAATGTTTCACTTTGTGAGCGAGTGAGTGTACTTCCGTAGCCGTAAAATTGAAAGCCTAGTCTTAAATGGTCAGAAACTAACAATAATTAGTAACTGAACAGAAAGTAAACTTGGACTAGCACACTGTCACCACCAGTATGATTAGCATGTATAGGTTAATTGGTTGGACAGGATTTAATTACTTACCAACAGGCATGTGTTTTATATAGTGTCATGAAGTTTAAAGACAGTGCCAGTCCTCCCGTTTAGTTGCCTCTTATGACAGGCAGGGAATATGTTCTATAACCCCTGGCCCACCGGGGTTTGTTATGCATAGGACACATGCATGATTTCAGGTTCAGTATTTCTGTCCTTGGTCATGATGTAACTTTGAGCAATTAAGGGCAACATGTCTCTCCAAAGTTTAGAGGATTTGGCCAAATTCATTCCATCTTCACTCAACCCTCTCAACCCTTTCACAGCCAGTGTCCATTACTACGCAACAGCATCCTTTTTAGCCAAGAGGTTTAAAACTATGTAGCAATTTTACATAATAGTGCATATTTGGCTCCGAAGGGAAAATTTTCAGGATACATAATATAAGTAAGTGGCTGTAAAAAGGTTATGTGGAAAGGGTGTTCAGGAATATAATGTGCCATAAGGTACATGCAGTAGCTTGCTTCAGTACTGTATATACAGTACTGTAGGTATTGGGCTACAAAGTATACTACAACCTGCTACCTGTATTATGTCCTTACAACATCCTGTACTGATCCCCAAACTTATTGGGCATGGTATTTTCAGAATGTTTTCAACTATCAGTTGCATTATGGGATAGAATTTTGGTATACAAGTACTGCATGCCTTGATTTAGTGCACAGAAAAATGCCATTGAACAAGAGTGTCAAGTACCAAAATTACATGTAACAATATTTGAGATCGGTCCTTGGAAAATTGTCTGCTGCTATATGTATACCTTGATCAATATCAATTTGACTATGATGTTGTTAAAAATACTTTTGTGACATAATTTGTGACTGAATCACATTTCTTTCATTAGTTTGTGGATTTGCTTTTGCCTTGTATTTCAGTATCAGTTGTCATCATGTATAATAGTACAATTTAAGGAAGCTGAAGGGCTGCATTCCCACTGTGAGGTCACATCCTCAGGTCAAGATGAGGGGGCGGTTTGACCCCAATGACAGCAGGGAGTAAAAGTTTGGTGCTTCACAGATTGTTTTTACAAAGGGATATCTTTCTAAAAAAAAAAAGTAAAAAATGGATGTACTGTACACTTGCATTAATTTATTGTGTTGTTGTGAAATATGTAAAATGTGTTCATCAAGGTTTTGTCAAGCAGGAAATATTTATTCAGTATAACATTAGCTAAAGTCTAGATATGTACAACTTTATCTCAGTTTAAGTATGTGTGCCCTTATTCATTATTGAGTATTGACTCTTATGTTCATGTTACAATATGACTGACCTTTTCATATTTGGTATAAACCAGGTCTATCTTGTTGAAAAGAAGAACCATATTATTTTGGGTGGAAGTCAAAGGTCATTTGAGGTCACCAAGAGTAAAACTGCCAAAACCTGGAAAATGGCTTGGAAACACAATATCTCAAGATAGGAAGATGCAAAACTTTTTGTGCTCATATTTGGTGTATAGATTTGCCATGTGGACAGGGGGAACCTCTCTTTTTGGGGTGGAGGTCACAGGTGATGTGACTTCCTAGATTAGTTACACTTACAGAACCAAACGATCATATAACTCCAGTCCTCCTTAGCCTTCACTGGCTTCCTGTTGCTGATCGGATTAAATACAAAGTCCTCTTGCTGACATTTAAATGTTTACACAATTCTGCACCTGTTTACCTACAAGATCTCGTCCAAAATTACACTCCTACCCGCTGCCTTCGCTCCAGTTCTAAACTGCTACTCTCCTCTCCTCCAGTTTGTACTAATTATTACGGTTGCCGTTCTTTCCAATACTCTGCTGCTTGTCTCTGGAATGACCTCCCTGTTACAGTTAAAGAAGCAAGAACACTCGCAAATTTTAAGACCTTACTTAAATCTTACCTTTTCTCCTGTCTATGACTTTCATCTTTTCTTTTCTCAGCGCAAAGGGACTTCAGTGTGTTTTGCGCTTTATAAGAACTGTGTATTATTATTATTATTATTCCTTAGCACTTAAGCTGCAGAACCTCAAGAGTGAGTTTGTAAAAATGGTATCTGAAAAAAAGAATTGACCCACAATTCATATTTCGTGTACAGATTTGTCATATGTTGAGAAACTTAGACCTACAATATTGTTTTTGTGTTCCTTTGCCCCTGATGCATAGTACAGTATGTCCATCCTCCCTCCTCCCATCTCAAAAGATACATTAGACCAACAAAATGAAAGCTGTTAAAACTAGCTGGAATTTGCATTTTACAATAGTGTCACCCCAAAACTGCAGACATTCTGAAGTCGTGACTAAACAGTGGAAATGGAAACTTCCTCATGATTTTTGTCATGTTGCTTTAGTAACCATTAAACTTTTAAAAAGATAAGTATCTAGTAAATTCTGATGGATTTTTTTATCAGGGCTGGGAGCAAAATTCATTTCCAGTCTGTTCAATGTGTTTCAAGGGCATGCCACTATGGTTTCTACATTCATGTATACTTAATAGTACTTGGATGTTGGATTTGAATTAATATAATGGCAATATTGTAAAGTGTACTGTGCTATTCATTATTGTACTATGATGTTTGATAAACTTTTGAACAGGATTGAAAAATGATTACAAAATGGAAGATAAGTTTATACTGCATGTGCTTGTAGAAAGAGTACTGAAATGAGTGGATTATTAATGTTGGTACATTTCAGTCATGGTTTAGGTAAACTGTTTTACAGACATATACAGTAAGATATGGATGAATCTATCATCCTTTGTCATTGAACAATGAATTTTAAACAGACCTGGATTCAATAAACAAGGTGATCATCTTGTCATATTTGACTAAAACTTTATCATGCGAAATTTTTAATCTTCATAGTAATAGCTTCAAATATTAAAAGGTTTGCTACATCCTGTATTGTCCATTGTAAGACTACATGTATATTGGACTATTTGTAATGTTGCATAATAATCTTCTTCATGGGTTTCATTTTACTATCTGAAAGTAAGTCAAGTAACAAAAAACTGTTTTGAACAGTAAAAAAAAAAATAAAAAAAATGCAGCTTTATGTATGAGTGTGCTAATCATGCTGTATCTTGCATATATAGTTAAATGATTTATTCACTTTTTTGTTTTCAGGAACAAAAAAACCACCCATCTTGGTAGACGGTGAAATTATCCACAACGATGTTGCACAGATTGTAGAATACCTTGACGCTTCTTATAACCAGGTTCCTCTCCAGCCTAAGGATAAAAACGCACACTCAGTTGGACTCGATTTATTTCTTGCCTTGTCAAAGTAAGTTAAAGTTTTATGTCTTGTAGTTTTATTATTTAATGTGGAAAGAAATCATTGCAATATCTGAGAGCATTATAGTATTTGGGTTATATATTCTTACTTTGTTGAACCTGCATATTCTTAGCAGCCATGTTGAAGTGAGCTAATTTTGGCAGCACATAAACACTTTGAGGCCCATAATCCTCTAATGTGCTAGACCAGTTGCCTTATATTGGCTCAATACATGATTTGATCATTCAACCATTGTAGTAATGAATCCAATTTTTGCCTAAATCCGCATACCTCTCCCAAAGGGAATTTTCTTCGAAGAGATCGATAAATTAGGAATTTGGAACATTAGTGAAAGCAGGACTAGAAAGTAAGTTGATTAGTTAGAGTTTTACAACCCAGTTTCCAACCGATTGGTTGAAGTTGAGCTGGCCACAGCCTTTTTTCCAGTTGTGGCTCACTGACTTGTCTTCCCAACTCCATTGCTTATGCGGAGCATCACGCACAATGGCAGTAGCTTCCTTTTTAAAGTTTTCGGTACGACCCGGCCAGGACCCATACTCCCAGCCTCTCGACTGCAAGTTGAATGCTCTAACCACTTGACCATGCAGTCAGTCAAGCAGGACCTGAAGGGTTAATCAGAATGGCAGTCATGTAGCACATGCTGAGCAGTGATGTTACATCACTGTTCTTTTGCTGGGCATTTTTTAAAAACAATCAAGATTTCTGGTAGCTACTAGAAGTTTAAAGTTGTGGGTGACACCAGGAAAGAGGTGTGCGAAGGTGTGCAAGCTGGTATTGGTAACCCTTTAAGGTCTAGAAGTAAAACTTTTGCTGGACCAGTGACCTTGTTTTCACTTGGTGAACTTGGGCCTCAAATGTTTAAAGGTAATTTAAAACTCTGGTTGAGGAGCTGTGTGCATTGCCATATAAAGGGCCTTCTAAATTGTGACAGTAACATTCCTATGCTGACCTGTTCAAAGCAGTAAAATGAAAGTGAGCTTTAGTTGATATGTGAATAACACTGTACTTTTAGTAGCTGTGCATTATGTCATGTTTTAAGAGAGTATAGTGGCCTGTTGGTTATGGTATTACACTTGTGATCCAAGCATAGCCATTTTGAATTCTGCTTGGGTCATTACATTGTATCGTTTAGCAAATGCATTAAATATCATTGGCTTACCTTCACCCAGATTATGTGTGCAATGGTTACCTGTGAGGTAAATGGTCATCAGGCATGCCATATTAGAGATGCTGCCAGCCTGAAACACAGGAGGGATGTGTCAGAAATGATTTGTCATTAAGCAGGGATGATATTGTGCAGTGCCTATGAATAGAATGATATTATTTATGTTGCATCTTTTGTCTTTACCTTACAGATACTTAAAAAATAAAGACCCAACTAAGGACGATAGGCTCAAGCAGATTCTGATGAAAAAGCTCCATGATATTAATGATGCCCTAGAGATCAATGGAGGACCCTTTCTTGATGGGGAAAAAATGACCCTCCCTGACTGCAACCTCCTGCCAAAACTTTACCATACTGCAGTTTGTGGGAAAGTTATCAAAGAGAAGGTAAGATGATAAATAATTGGATGCCAATTTTTGAAGAAATCAAACTTTTGACCAATAAGTTTTTGATGTTAGGCAACACTTAACATTCAAAATGCAGTACACCCTTTTGATCTGAGCTGTTCTTATTCAACATATAACAATGATAGGAGCTTTTAATCAAGGAAGGAAGAACTGAAAAGGAAGTTTTGATGCTAAACTGTAGGGTTAGTGAAAGAAAATAGCCTTTCATTATTCTAATTTAGGAAACTGAATTTCTTTTGCTATGAAAATGGAAGTTAATTAATCATTGCTAAAATAGAGAACATTTTGTGCTGCGGAATGTTGTTGTTACTCGCTATAAGTCATATCAAGTGTAATACTGTTCTAACCAGCCACAACTGGAAAAAAGGCCGTGGCCAGCTCTATCTGAACCAATAAGTTGGAAACTTGTGCCATAAAACTCCATCTAACTATTAAACCAACCAGCCACCTCAATCAACTTCCATTTGACAGGAATGCATTGAGAAGGGGATAACTTGGATTTTGACCCAGGGCTTGATACTCACAGTTTCCTTCATACCTATCCCCCTAAGCAAAAACAAGCTTCCTCCATTTCTACAAAAAATAGCATGACAATAGTGGCAGTGCAGTCCTCTAGAGCTGTTTCCCAGGTAATGGAACTGATTATTAAATGAAATCAACCACAATATTGTAAGGCAAAAACAGAAGAAAAAAAACAGTAGAAGTAGAAATTGATTAACCAGGCATCTTGTTTCCCTACCTGCCTTATGGCACTGCTGGGCACCCATAACCTGGCCTTATCAACCAATCATCATCCACCTTGTTCCCACAATACATTTGCTCAATCTAGTCAATGCACTGTCAGTTGAGCCGGTCTTGTGAGTAACCATTCAAACCATTCTTTAACCCTCAATACAGTCCTAAGAGTTGTAAGGGGCTGCATGCATCTGATCCCACTTCAATTTCACTGCTGTCTGTAATTCTAATCTGAAAGTCCCACCTGTGATCCAATTCTGGCAATCAAGTCCACAAGATTTTGCAAATGATTGTTATTGGCTGTCAACAGAAGTTACTAACAGCAGGGTAACTATGTATGATAGAAGGGCAAGTCCTCTGAAAATATCCTCCTGATATCTCCCAAAAGGAAGGAAAGAAATAAAAAAAAAAACTTGATTGTAGTTGAGGTAGTTTACTGTAATCTTCCTGAATTGAGAAATTTTGACTAGCTTTTCTATATGGTGGGGAAGAAAGGTTATGTGAGCTGCAGGAGCCAGAGAAGGGTTGCTGTAGGGCTGTGACTATGAAGCAAAACTAGGGCATTTTAATTGTTGCAATTAAATGCATTCATTTGAAAGTCCATATTCAATTACCTCTTACTGATCGATCATTCCTCATGAGATAAGTTTGTGGTTATCTGAGGCAAGACTACAACCTTGGTAACTTAGGAAGGATGAGGTGGGGGCTAGGCAGAACAAAGACTGCCAATTTATGGGCCACTAGTATTTTTGTAGCAGCATGGAAAATCATTTCAAAGGGACTACAAACTACATAGAAATGCCACAGTTCCATCATTAACGTCTGGGAGGGCCGACATGGGAGAGGGGGAGTGGGGCTAGTTTGGTGTCTAGTCAGGCGTATACATGCTCTTGATAAAAAAAACAAACAAGGCCAACCCATGACTTCTCCTGTTTTTATTTTGGCAGAAGATGCAAAATGTCCCATACTGAGCATCATCTAATCAAGGCAGTGATTCTGTCCTGTGCAAAAAGGCAACATTGGTTGATTAGGAAACAGCATATCAGCTCTAGATTTCAGAATGTTTGGGGAAATTTTTCCCTTCCAAAATTTCTTGAGGGGGACTTTTGTTCAAAAGAAGGGATATCATATTGAGTGAAGTTTCTCTCCAATATAAACTGAAAGTTCCTATTTGCAATTGTAAAACTTGCAACCTGACATGCTGAGAAGTGCTCTGGAATGGCTTAATGCTACTGACTAATTGCTTTTTCCAATTAAGCTATGACCAGATGTTTGACAAGATTTTTCATGCCATGGTGTCAGAGCTCAAAACAGTAGGAATGTTTCTTTTCTTTACAATGGCTGTTAACTTTAGACTATTTCTGGAGTCGTAACTTGGTACACACTATGCATGGGTCAAATAGCAAGAACTGCAACCACTGCATATTGTTTGCATGGCAGCTAGAATATGCATGTGTATCAAGTCCCCACTTTTACAAAAGATCCTACAATTTGTATATTTACCACAATTTGTGGTGTTAATCATTTTTGTGTCAATGTGAAAAATGTTTGCAAATGCTCTTCAAGTTAACATTTTAAAAATTCCCTGAGTGGTCCCTACATTTTGTGGAAATTTTGTTAACTGCGCACGAAAGGGTGCAGATGTCAAAGCTTCCACTCCAATTAAAACAGTAATAATTGTTCATTTCTTTCTACAGGCATTTGAAATCCCAGAGAATTTGGAAAACATTCATCGGTACTTAGATGCTTTTAAGTCTTCAGATGTCTTCGATGAAACAAAAGTGGAAGAAGAAGAAATTGAATACGGCTGGAGAGAGCATAGAATGCTGTAGGATGCATTTATTGTAATAAAAATTGAAGAATAACTCCAAAACAGGTGGCTATGGTCGCCTTGGAAACGAAGATGTAACATCCAAACTGTATGCCTCTCTTATCTAACATACAAACTCTCTTTTGTGTTTATCTTTTTTTTTTTAAGAAAAGGAAGTTGTATTCTTTATGATTCCCTCTTTCGGTGTATCTCAGTCAAACCAAGTTTAACAGTGACATATGTACAAACTGTGCAATGGGTTTGCAGATTTTGATTATGCAGGTCTAATTTCAGATCAGAGCATTTGCTTGTTGAACTGAGAGTTAGCAAGGTCATGATGATATACAGGAAACAAATTGTCACTTAGATGGAGTAAGGCTGTCAACTCTTACCCATGATAGACTGGTGTCATGGAGATCTTTTAAAAATAATTGCATATGACACAAACACTATCTAACATGTAGAAGATGTTATTGTTGTCAAATTGGCAATTAATAGTAAATGAAGCAGTTGTGGCAAGGATGCGTGAAGTCTTGATTGCTAAACGAATGTTTGGACTGCCAATATGTTAGTAAGAAACTTTTCAAATTTAGGACTCTTTGCCTACCATTCATATTATAGAACTCATCAGCTAATCATTAAAGAATTCAGCATCATTTTTTTCTGTGACATATCTTTTAATTAAGCAGTGAGGCATGCAGTGAATTTGCTGCAAAGATCTGACAGAGGCAAGAATTAAGAATTGAAGTTAAGCTTGTGAGAGTCGCTTTGGGGTAAGTTTATAGAGCATAACAGCAGTTTGGGTGTTTAGCTTGGGGAATCATACATCTCAGTTGTAGCTGCTGCCACCAGTTTTGTCTTTTTTTTTTTTCAAATGACCTGACTGCTTAGATTTTGAAAGGAGACTTTCTGTTTATGATTATCAAGTAGCAATTTCATATGTTTGACTTTCATAATTTCATTCAAATTAGAATAGAATAGTTCTTTACTGGAATGAAAGGCAGGATGATTATGCGGGAAAGGCTTGTGATAAGCAGATGAGAGGAGCAGGAATGGCTTTTAAGAAGTCCATGCTGAAAGCAAACACATTGACCCCTTTTTGGATTTGTGCATTTTCTCTGCTTTTCACTTCTTAACATATCAAATAGTTTCATAATGTTACTCACAGTTTCAATTGAAGTTCAAGGAATTTTAAAGACCCAAATAGAACATCTGTCTTGAGGAAAATATAAAAGCCAAATGTTGGACAGAGGGATGCCAAAAGATATGCTTAGTAAAATTTGGTTAAAAGAAACTGCATGAATGACATAAATCTATGTGCTTCCAAATTAAAATTTGTGCTATAGATGTAAAATGTTAAAACCATCGAATTGTTTATTTAGAAAGCTGTTGGTAATGAATGATGTAAGTGTGTGGTTTGTTGATGCATTAGCAAGGTAAAGTCTCTTTACAGATTCTTTAATGAGCACCGAATTCCCTTATGTGTTACATGTTTCACTGGTTGTGGTGTTTTCTTCCATCCCCAGCTTGATGCAAACTGCAACTCTGAAAAAGTCACAAATTTTCTAGCAAACCACAACTTCATAATTGTCACAAATTTTTGTTATTGGCTGGTTTTGCACCCATCTTTAGCGAAAAGGAATCTTTTGCAGAAAACCTGGTCTTCTTTAAAACTCTGTTAGAGCAATTTACATAAATCTTCATTGAGGTATTAAACTCTAAAGTAACGAAAAATTTTTGTGTCTGTTTGTATGCCACTCTGGTGCCATTACCTTAAATGGCTTACATCTGTACAGTGATCACAATAATTGTTATTATGTATGTGGATTGTTCAGTTTTGCTGCAGTTTTCAACAATTTGCTGTGTTATGAATGGCTACTGTTCTTGACAGTGATATAAAGTGTTGGATTTGAATTACAAGCAATGACTTATTTTGACAAGGGGCATGGACTTGTGGGGGCCCTGACTAAATGGGAATCTTTGCACAATGTGAGTGTCTGTAGTTGGAGTGCAACCTTGAAAAGTTGTAGCATGAGGTATTGCAGATGATCTCATGTATATGGACCATCAGAGGTCGGGAATTATAGGCTGTGGAAGGAACATACAGGAAAATCTTGTTGTAAAGTTGGCTCTATTAGCGGGACTTTTGAAATGATCTGATTGGCGATCATATCCCTTTTCTTCCATTGGATTCATCAGAATTCTGATTGCAGATTGTAAAATTGATATTTTTATTTTCATCTCATTGAAAATGATAGGTGTGCTTTGAGAAAAACAGTTTTACCCCTGGAGAATGACAGTAGAAACAAATATCTGTAGTAATGATAAAATATCTCTAATTTAAGGAAGCTATTATTTTCAGTATCTCAGCTGGTATTTAACCTACATTGGCTGTTGTACTCTATGTACCAGTTTGGGTGATTGTATGTTTATTAAGCTATGGGTCTGAGTGCTTTTAATAATAATCCATTTATCTGGGCAGTTTGGGAAATTTTAATGTCTCCCCTTTTTCTGTTTGTTTTGTTTTTGTTTTTGTCTTTTTTGATTTGTTATGACAACTTCCAATACCATTGTTCTTCAGGCGTTTGCTACGTTAACTAGCAACCTGCGAAACATCAAAAAGATATCACTTTTTTATGTTTGATTTTGAATTTGATTTCCGAAGTTATAAAATAATGATTTCAGGTCTTCAATAAAAATATGCCAAGATGGCCATCAAATGTAGAGGTAGTTAAGTAATACAGGTATTCATATTTAGCACTGATCTTTTATCTGAAATTACACATAATTAAAACTTTAGTGCTGAATTTTTTTTAAAGAAAATTTAGTCAATTGACATTACTTTTAATTTGTACATTCAGTTAATAACTTTTTGTTCTTTCGGAAACATTTACTCGTACAGTTGTCATATTTTCTCATTTATTTAGCAAACATGTAAACAAATAAGAATGTAAAATACCAGAACTTATAATGATTAGACAAAACTTCTTGTATGTGCTGTATCTTACCAAGTTTATTTATTGTTAAAGTCAATTCAAATTGACAAAACCATCATCTCATTGCAAAAAGTTGCATCTTTCATTTGCTTTGTGAATATTCCACCCAACTTCCCCTGAGTAACTAAGTAAAGGGTAAAACTGGAAGGCACAGTAGACTGGGGCTGGAGAAGGAGGGCTGTGCTGTTGATAAATCCATCCTCTCAATGCAACAAGTTTATTCTGCATGTGTGTGATGAATATTCTACTGAACTGCCCATTCCCTAAGTGATGAATTTTAAAGGATGCACAGGCAGGAGGATAGAGTGGATGGGGGGTGGGTGGCAGGGGTATGAAGACGAATGATCTGGAAAAGATTAAAAAGGAATCCAACAAAATTAGGATGTCTGTAGGTGACTGTTCAAGGTTCATTTTCATATGCAGGATACTCTAGTTATTTTAAAGTTTATGGTTAATTTACTCGAGGAGCAAAATGAAAAATATGTTTGTCCTGTGTCAATAGGTGCCTGTACAGTGTCCTGAGGAGAGAGTGATGCCATGCGTGTAGCTATACTGTGGTTTTACTGTACCATTTATGGATAGCCTGTCCCTCACCCAAAGTTTTGAACCCACCAACACAGTACCGACAAATTTGATTTTTGTAAAAGGTTAGTTAATTCACCTTGTCTGTTTGGGAAGGTCATAAATGTATCCATTGGGTCTGGCAAGAATTGTAGACTTTCAGTTACATTACGCTAGCTGATAATGTTTGGGAAAACTCTCAAGTGGGATGAATTAAGAGTATTTACTCTAGCTTTAATGAGGTAGATAACCCTTTCACTTTCAAAAGCCAGCTTTAAATGACAGAGTGGAGAGGTGGAGATGTAAAGGAAAGTAATACATTACAGCTACACAACAAAGAAACAGTTAATATCAAGTATGACACTGTTAAAATAAAAACCACTTTTCTTGTATGTTATGAATGCTCATATATATATTTCTTATTCCTTGCTTTGCAGAGTTTGGAAGTGTTAAATGTATTCATATTTCTGTGGGTGTTTTGTTCTGAAAGGAAATGCTGCATACAAGAAGCAGAAAAGAGTTTGAGAAACCAAAGGTTTCCAAAGCATCTTTTACTTCAAATTAGTGAATCTTGTGATGTTATTTGTGTTTAGATTCCATAAAACTTGTCTGGATTTTTTTGAAAGACTATAACATTTTATGACTGGAGAAAAACTTGTTCAGTTTTAAGGTGTGGGGGGGGGGGGGAAGGAAGGGCAGGGTAGGAAAGGTAGGGTTTAAAATTAAGAGGATAAATGTTGTGGCAAAAGTCATGGTAAACTACTTGAGTATTTTCATCTGTTTCTGCTTCCCTCTCTGGGAACTATAATGTGGTATCATTTAAGTCTGGAATATTGTGAATAATAACAGCTGTAAATTTATTGCCAAGTATTTTCAAATTAAATTCTTCTTCCCTGTGTGAAGACTACTCTGGTCATGAACTTTCATGTTTTAGAATGGAACTACTGTTGTTGCTGGTAGTATTTAGTTCAACTATTCTTTACAAAGGCACAGGATATAGAAACCTCTTTGGTGCATGTGTGCTTATGGAGAGGAGGGCAATTAGCTCTGGACTGCAATAAATAAGCACTTTTCCAAGAGAGCAATTTCAAAGCATGGTGGGATAAAATTATTGGCGTACATCATTTTTGCTACAGTTAAATTCTATCCCACAAACCTTTGTAATTGTTATTTGGAAAACTTGGAAGTTATGTATTTGCAAGATCATGAAGTTAGTATGCTATCAGCATGTAAGGACTGTAGCCACACAGCTTTCCGACCCAAACCTAGCCTAATGTGCCTATACTTTCAAAGGTAATTAATGTTACATCCGTACACTTCCTTCTGCTCTCTGTGATATATCCAGCTTCATTTTTTTCGTAGTTAAACTATGTGGTTTCAGACTGACTGGAAAAATGTGTAATCTGTCTTACATTTATGTATACAGCTTGTCAGATAAAATACATGTCTGTGTAACCTTCATTGGCTGGTTGAGTGTGTTTTGTCTGTATTAAGTGTCTCTGCTTGGTTTGAAGTAGTAAACTTGGTTTAATTTGGCATGAAAAAAGGTATCCTGCTGTAATAAGCCCTTTTAACAAGTATATAAATAGTAAAATCTCTTCTGGATTAGTTTAGGTTAAATGGTATTTTATGGCTCAGCTGAGTTCAAAAATGAAATATGTTCTCAGTTAGGTTTCCAGCATTCAATGGTGGTGATTTGTTTTCAACATTAGGGATGGATATCAACACATTTTCAAAAGACTATATGAAAAAGTGAAATTGAATCAATTTCTGAAATATTGGTGGGGGCAGGAGGGTAGCTGGAGGGACATTCCCCTCCTCCAGGACCCCCCCCCTCCATGGCAGCATCCTCATCCAGATGTGGGATGCAGCATTGAGTATCACTTTATTAGCTTAAAAAACTATTAATAAACCATTATCACACATCCTACCACACACTTTCAAGGAAAGAAAGGGGGAGGGGGGATGGAAAATTTGAAAGCAACATCCCATCCTCTTTAAGAGGTTCATGCATCACTATATTTACATTGATGATATTACAGGCTCACCAAGATTGAGTAGAGTTAGTCCTCTGTATTAAACATTGATTGTGAAAAGAGCAACATAGAGGTTGGTATTTGTTACATTAAAATTCTGGTTTTCACACCTCTATTCATCTGTCTAGCTCAGATGATACAGAGCCACTAGGGTAAAGTGAGAGTGCCTGTGCAACAATACTGCTAAATATATTAATTTGCAACACCTCAAGGTAGTTTTAAAAAACCAGAAAACCCCCAACATACTACTAACAAGCAATTTACAGTTTCCACATAAGAATAGGTGATGAATTATTTCAGATAAATTGAGACTGAAGGAAAGATCTGTCAAGAAGTCAAATTTATCATGAAAATACATGAAAATATCCCTCCAGTTGCCAACATTTCCTTCCAAATACCCAAATTGCACAGGAAGGAACAGCCTGCTTTCCAACCAATGGTACCCCATTCCCTTATTCCTTCAACCTTCTAAAAACAGTTGTCACTGAAGGGTTAGTTTAAAGATAGGCATTATGACTCAGTTTCTAACCAATTGTTAACGTCATGACATTTTTCCTCATGCTGTTCTGGCTCACTGGATTGCTTCCCCTACTCCATTGCTCATGTTGAGCACCAAAACAAACAACAAAAGGAAAGCTACTTTTGATTCAAGTATTTCACTTTTTCTTATTTTCATAAATCTCTAGCAATTTAAGGTTGAGAATCTTCTAGTCTATTCAAAGTTCCCTGTACTTGATATCAATTCAACCAGGTAATATCCATTCTGTGATTTGATAATATCCCCAATCCCTCTGGGATTAGTGTGGAATATTTTCCTTGGTCAATTCATTGGCAGTTTCTCCCCATAAAATTCCTTACCATATCAATTACCCCTCGGGCAACTACTACCACAGCATCATTGTGGGCTGTTCAGTGGAGTGGGGGGGTGTCTCTCTGCCTTCTCCTCTTGCTCTTGCAAGTACAAAATAATCCTGTCAGGGGTTGGGGGCAGGAGGCACTGCTTCCCCTGAGATCTTTAACCCTTTACCGTTGTTTGGGTCCTTTTGGACCCATGCGGAGAGCTTGGCTGTCACCCATCTTTACTGTTTCACTCGGAGCTTGAAACTGCCAGTAGCTACCCGAAAATTCGGCCACAACAACGAGAGAGACAATAGTTTTAAGGTCACAGGGTCAATGGCCTACGGAAGCCGATGCGGGGCAGGCTACGTCCTCTTTTCCGCCCACCCCAGAGGCGCGCAAATATGCCCCGATCGGAGCACAACGGTAAAGGGTTAATCTAAAATATCTGCACCACTCGGCTAAAGGGTTACGTGCACACACGCAGAGATAGTGGCATCAGCTTTGCAGTAAACATACTCCACAGGCTTATTTTAACCCTTTACTGTTGTTTGGGTCCTTTTGGACCCTTGTGGACAGCTCGGCTGTCGCCCATCTTTACTGTTTCACGTGGAGCTTGAAACTGCGAGCAGCTACCTGAAAATTCGGCCACAACAACGAGAGAGACAATAGTTTAAGGTCACGGGGTCAATGGCCTCCGGAAGCCGATGCGGGGCAGGCTACGTCCGCTTTTCCGCCCACTCCCGAGGCGCGCAAATATGCCCCGATCAGAGCACAACGGTAAAGGGTTAAGTCATAAATACACCACCTACTAACTGATGGTGATTCTCTGCATAGGTTGTGCTTGAACTGAGTCTATCTAGGGCTTTTGCCCATGCTACCCCGGTGACTGCTTTTTACCATCAAGACTATTATTGCCGATACAATGGCAGAGATCTCTTTCAAGAGTTTTCCCATGCTATACTCCCACGCAAAGTGTTATTTTAGTCTTTCTGCTGTGTTTATTGTCAGAATAAGTCTCAAAATATTGGAGGAAACATGTCTGAGTTTCTCTATTAAAACAACCTGTGTTCATGTAAACTGTGGTTATCGTAGCAGCATGTAATAACTTTTGTTTTTTCTGTAAGGAGATCTTTTGAGTCAGAAAGTTAATTACAAATATTTTGACAGGAGTATTACATCAATAAATCCTGAAAAAAGGACAAAGTTTTTTTTTTTTGTTTGAGAAAAACAATTCATTGCATGCAAGGGGCTCTATTTTTCTCATCTTTTTTAAGTTAGAATTTAATTAAAGGCTGTATCAAAGACTTCTAAATTGATAGTGCACTCAAAGTCTTAATTGAGAAATTCCAGTCTACTGTAATGAATCCAAGTGAAAATGTCTTTTCTAGCACTGTTGTTCACATGTACAAATAAAATCAGCAGGAAGTGATAAATAAAGATATAAGACTGTTTTCCATTTTATTTGTACAGAACAGTATCTTTCTAGTTCTTGATTCAGGGCTTAAATATATATTTTCAGTCTGCTTCAGATTTGAGTGAATAAAAAAACAACAATACAACATGGCTGCAGCTATATAGAAGGTGACAACCTCCCTGAAATGTTATTTTAGTGCTCGTAACTAACAGTAAGTAATACTGGTACTTTTGGTACCTTTCACAAACTTCCAGGCCTCCCAGTTGCAGTAGTTACAACTAAGCTTGGAAGGAAATTCTTACCTTTGTCATATTTCCCAGTTTTATCTTTGAGTACAGCCAGCCACAAGTATAGTCATTCATATCAACAATTATATGACATACTATAGACAAATCCCGACAGTCAAGTGATGGTCTGATTTTAGTCAGACGTAACTGGGGTCCATTACCTTTAAAATCTGTCAATTTTGTGGCTTACCTGTATCATGGATGGTTTTACTCTGCATTGTATCTTGATTCCCTCAATTTCACTGAATAAGAGGGTTTGAAATTCATGCAGACAATAAATGAAGACGATTTAAGGCTGCTGGACCCCAGTAATGACTGCCTACAGTCATTTAACACCAGGGATGATCGGAGACATCTACAGTTGTAATGATGAGTAAAGGTCTATCTTTAAACTTTGTAAGCTACAACCTTCAATACAATAATTTGACAGCATCTATTTTTTATGAATTGCCAAAATTCCTTCAACAATTTTGCTCAAGTCTGCTTTATCTCTGATATGGAACAATGAAATAGATTTAAAATGAATTTATCTTAATCCTGAAAGTTTGGTGAAATGAGAATTCCAACAGATATACAATACATTCACCAGACTGGCAGCATTACAAGACAGGTGTCAGTCAGTTAGTTAGATGAGATTTTATGGCTCAGTTACCAATTGGTTTAGGTTGGGCTGGCCACAATATTTTTCTCCATTGTGACTCACTGACTCTTTTTCCCTACTCCATTGCTTATGCTGAGCATTAAGCACAGTGGCAGTAGGTTTCATTTTAAAGTCTTTGGTATGACAGGGGCAGGACTAAAACTACAGACCTCTCTGCTGCACTTCAGATGTTCTAACCACTTGCCTAAGCAGTGCGTTGCATTAAGCAGCCAAGTAGAATAACGCCAAAGACTGCCATTTGCTTAAAGTATAGTTGATGTCCCTAATTTCATGTACCTGGGAACAAGAGTGCAATATATTTACTCCAAACCACAATGACAATGTGAAAGCCTAACTATGCAATGGCCAAGCTAAACTAGCAAACATTTCTTCAAAATGAACCCATTCAAGTTTGGGCCTCTCATAAAATTGGGGCACACCCTTTTTTCTGCAATATTATGAGGGATCTAGTGTAAGAAAAGGGTCATTGGGATTAGTTGTAGGAGATTTTATGGTTGTTCCTAAGCAATTGGTTTAAAGTTGGGTTGGACACTGCCTTTTATCCAGTCTTGGCACACTGGCATGTTTACCCTACTCCATTGCCTATGCTGAGCACCAAGCACAGTGACAGTTCCATTTTTAAAGCCTTTGGTACGATCTGGCCATGAGTCAAACTCCAGACCTCCTGGTGCAAGTCAAATGGTCTAACCACTTGACCATGCAGTCAGTCTCATGACAGTTGTCAGAGATGAAGTTAGCCAAAACAAATTAAGTTACATGTTTGTGCTTGTTTAGCTAAATACATTGGCCTTATTACAAAACTATGCAATCACTAACACCTTGAATGTGAGAAATGTGGAAAATAAAGAACATGCATTCTTCCTTTAAATACACATTAGTATTCACAGTGCAGGGCAAGGTATGATGTTTTATTGCTGACATCGATATGAACAAATTTACAGCCCACTCCCTTGGTCAGGTCACCAATAAGTATCAGACTTCACAGGTATTACCTATAGATAATGAATATCACTCTTTTCCTGAGGAATTTCTAATTTCCAAAGAGACATTTACTGGCCAATAGATATCTAAAACACCCATGAATGAGTTTGGATGCATGGAAAACTGTTCTGCTATCATGATCTCCAAATTCTGAAGACAAGCACTTTCTTCCTGTCAACCCGGCACACCTCTCATGAGCATCATAGATGTTTGCAGACAAACAACAATCACTGATCCACCTAGATGAATATTCAGCTAGTAACATCATCACATTGCTTGGAATTGGACCAAGAGAGAAACCATAATGATTATATTCATTTATCTTTCTCTTTGAAGTACGAGGCTGAAAGAGAAAGAAAAGGAACACGGTACTTAAAATGACAATGAAATATCACAGCATAGTAATTACCTTGGAGGTTGATTAGTATTTTACAACAGTGAAACTGACATAAACAGTCACATATAATTTGGGTGAACTCATTTAGGTGACCTTTACTATACTACATATGAAGGGCAAGTATGCCACATTCTGGTGTACAGGAGTGTTTATTCTTAAGGAAGTGAAGTTGTATGTGTTTTTAAGTAAGCACTTCCCAAGGAGCCAATAAATCAAGCCTACACTTGAAATGTTTTCAAGATTGGAACAACTGTTTGCAACAGGGGCTTAGGAAGCTGTTTTCGGTGGCTGGCGTTGGAGACTGGTTGGTAGCTAGGTGTGGGATGGGGTTGAAAGTAGTTCTGGTTTGCTGCCCTTATGAAAGGTGTGCAAGCATCCCATTTGCTTAACATTTGAATATCTGGGGTCCTTAAGGGCAATTTGGTACATTGTATCAATTTTAAGGAAACTAACAGCAAATACTTGCATTTTTACAGAAGAAAAAATTCTGGGGTTTATGCCTTAAAATTGTTGTGGTATAATTACACTTCTGCTTTTCTATGTCTGGGGGTTTAAAGGGAGGGACTATATGATCTATTTCAGTTACTCTATACAGAGCTGGATAAAATGTATAGTTCCTGGGATGGAAGGCTAATTTTCCTAACCTGCTTTAGAATTTTCTTGTACAACATATGTAAATTTCCCTTTGGTTCCCAAAATTTCCCTCTAGATATCAAAATTTCCTGGGAAGGAGCCTCCTAGCTTTCCAACTTGTCATGTATACCCTTGTACTTTTTATGTACTGACTGATCAAAACCATCCACAGTATGTCTTATGTGCTCTAAGTCCTCTCTTCGTTATTCCTTTGCCAAGTGATACTCTAGAAAACTATTTCCTTACATAAATATCGATGATTTGGATGAACTTTTGCTATTGCATCTTGGTCTGTAAGGTCTTACTTGATAAAGGGTAAAAGTCACACAGCCAAACAAACTTGAAAGGAATGTTATTTTTAGAACTAATGGATGTATACAAGACTTAAGTTGGTTCTACATATTTTATGTCATTCTAAAAAGGAAGTTGTACTAGTAATGCTTGCTATGACGTGGTTACAAAAATATTAAACTGTTTGAAAACTTACCCAACTTTTCCACAGCTTCTACACATACACTAGGATACATGTTATCATTGTATGTTCCCACAATAATGAGACTGTGAGTTTTCACTAGCACCACACCTATTGTCTCCTGGAAAGAAAAGGGGAAAAAAGGGGATAAGAATGACACACCAAAAGTCATTTCCTGAAAATTTCTCTCTTTGAACTATGTGATCTTGTTGCCCCTAAAAAGCAGGGCTGCATTCATGATACAACAACAACAGCAAAGATGTGAACTCAGCATCTATTTCCCTGAATAGCATTTTCTGGGATATTTTAAGTCACATTCAATTTTTTCTTTCAACGGGAAATTTTTCAAATTTTAGTGTTGTATAACTTTGAAGCTATGTAGTCAATGTGACTTGTTTTATGCCCTTTAAGAATTGTCCCCTAAAAAATTTACTTTGAATTCTCACACACCAGAGGAGGTCAGGAGGTTGGGAGTCATACCAAAGACTTTAACCCTTTACCGTCGTGCTCCAAACGGGGCATATTTGCGCGCCTCAGGAGTGGGCGGAAAAGCGGCACGCCCCGCATCACCTTCCGTAGGCTATTGACCAGTGATCTTAAAGCATCGTCTCTCTCGTTGTTGTGGCTGAATTTTCGGGTAGCTACTCATAGTTTTGAGCTCCGCGTGAAACAGTAAAGATGGGTGACAGCTGCACTCTCCGTATGGGTCCAAAAGGACCCAAACAATGGTAAAGGATTGAAAATGCACCATTGTGCAGGTGCTCAGCATTAGCAATGGTGTAGTAGCAAGCCAGCGAGTTACAATTTAAAAAAAGGTTGTGACCAGCCCAAAGAAAACCAATTGGCTAGAAACTTAGCCATAAAACAACTAACTAACTCATACACAAGAACTAGCTGTTAACAACCTTTTCCTTCCTCATGCTTGTTTTTACAGGAATGTTATATTTAAACACAAGAAATAGCTGTAAATGTTTGTTTTTGGAAATATCTGTCTCTTTTGGGCTATTGTCAAGAAAACCAAGCCAGAGGGTGTTTTTGCAACCACTCTATCCCTAGCTGTAAATTATTGGATCTTGCTTACAGCTTGCAATTTTTTGTCTCTCAGAATATTGGTCAATTTGTTAACTAACATACATCATTTGTACTTTGCAAAAGTGCTTCATTACAGTCAGGTGTTTCCCACCTATGAATACAAAAAGAAAAAAAACACTTCAGCCTCTGTTTAATTTCAGTGTTTTTGAAAAAAAAATTGTTTGCAAATTAATATTTCCTGTAGGGAAATTATGACTATTTACATTTTGTAGAATATTTGCTATCCTAATTGTCAAAACACTTGAAATGATGATTTCCACACATGTAAAGGAATAACAGAATACATGGTTTTGATAAACTACAATTTTCTTTGGGTGATGCCAAATATTGGCATTAAAAGTACAAGGTTTTGAACATCCAGATCAAATTGGAGAGTACAGACTGCTCTAAATGACACATTAAAATGCCACTTTTCAAGTACCATAAATGATTTTGCTGGTAGAAAGAAGAAACTGAAGGATAACAGTCTGATAAAGCAACCACCACACTACAAGAGTTATTCAATATTGCAGCAGGTTTAAAATGTGGTCAGGGTACTGAAAGAAAACAAGGAATTCTTCATTCAGATCCACGATTGTCAAATAATGACTACCTGAATGTGTGTCAGAAACATACCAGCACTTCAGTGAAGGTCTTTGCTACATAGAGACAAATCTTCAGACAACTGATTAATTGCCTCAATTTGTCTTCTGTGACTTGTATTCCACACGAGCTGTTAAATGAGTGTTCTGTTGGTTTTACTATGGCAACCATTTTAAGTCCATCCATGTATTACAAGTTTGCCAGATGAGAAGGTTGCCATGGCAGGAAGTTGCCACTGCAGGGTTATTTCACTGTAGTGAAACTGGTCAACAAATTTCAGCAAGTTTAAACCACTGCATAAAAATAACAATTAATTTCACATGATATTTTACATTACAGAGACTTCCATTTCAAATCTTATGGCCAATTTCCAACCACACTTGCATGCAAATTATGAAAAAGAAGGAATTCAAATACAGTCCTTAAAAGTATGTGACATATTTGACAGTCAAACAAGATATAATTCAGCTGACTCTTACACCCCTCAAATCCTGACTGTCTACACAGAAACTTAACTTCACTTTAAAATATGTGTGAGTAAAAAAAGTTAACAGGTTAATACTTTGTTAAAACATTTATGTAGGTATGAAGGTTGCATGAAGCACTCACATATTTAGCATAGATGGAACTAGTGTCAGCTCGGACACATTGGTACTTTCTGTCATTGAAATAAAGGCCTTCTTCCCTTGTTCGTGGAGGGTCTCGAAATGCTGTCACAAATCTCTCCATTTGATCATTTGTTAACTGTAAAAGGATAGAGAGATTAAGTTGTTTAATAACTAACTAAATATTATTACAAACTGGTGGGACATGTTACTGATGAAAATTGTTCCTTAAAATCAACAAAAATGTTAAGATGACATTTTGCTGCCTATCTGCCAAATTTCAAAATATCCTGAATTTTTTGTAATTCCAACATTTTGCAACTTTCAAGATGTGCTTTTTTTAAGCAGCTGACTATTCCCTTAAACATGGAACTTTTGGTTTCATCAAGCAATAACCTTCTGCCAATTTGGTGACATACTGTAATCTGGAATTGCCTTTTATGAGTGTGATAGTGGTCAAACCTGCTTGGTAGGTACACAATAAGTAAATTCAGTATGCATAATTAATGACAATGGTCAAAGTCAAACCATTGGTACTCTTACATTTCTAGTGTACTATGTAATTATCAGAATGTGGAAAGTTCTATCTGCAAAATAAAAACTGAGAGAGATGAGATTTGCAACTTAACAAGACGTTATAATTTGAGGTACAGTTTAAAATTCAAACAGTTAATCAACCTATCCATATTATAAATGGAGAACTTTAGAATCTTATACATACAAACATACAAAGGCCTTAATACATACACACACATAAACTTCCAAATAGCTCAATTTCCATATGATCAATGAATTCAAGAAAATTATTGCCAACAAAAAATACAGCCAATTACACCTTTTAGGCAAGCTGTCAGCCATTTTTTGAAAAGTGCAACAGATTATAATTTCTTATGTGAGAGGGAAGAGAGTTCCACAGGACCCATAGAAAAGGTATCCTCACCTACTCTCTTCTTGGAAAGAGATATGCAGAGTAGGGTCCCAGGGTAGGGTAGGGTAACAGGACCAGATAAAGGTAAGGTGAGGTGAATTTCACTTACACAGAACATTAACAACTTAAGTTATTCTGATATTTAACCTGCACAGTCTTGCACATAAATTAATCTTAAAAAAGGTCTTTTCTTTTCATCTTGAATCAGTCTGAAAACATCAACTCATGAAGACTGAATTTGCCTTAACCCATTGACTTTAACAAGTTAAATGACTTCATATAGTCAGTGCTTATTTACTGTAACTGTACAATATACCAGACCACACCTGAGGACTTACTGAAAAACCAGCTGAGCTGGCACGAAGAGAAATGTCTTTCCTGCGAATGATGGCGCCATTCTCAACATGACTGGTTGCAATCAAAGCTTCATGGAGGAGATTTTGCATCTGATTCATCTTTACTTTCTCCTGTAAAAGAGGAAGAAATTAATTATCAGATTAGGGTGGGGTAGATGAGAAGGCCAGTAGTAGGAGCTACTTCATTTGTATGCAACTTTTCTCTGCTATCCTTGCACGTGCGTGCAAGACTAATCAAACACATTAACATCAAAATGAAAGTTGCTTTTAAGACAGACACACACACAGACAGACACATACATACAAACACAGACATAGACTGCCATCACCCCTAGTACATTTTGGCTAGGGGAAGAGCAAAACTATCTGGAACCAGTAATCTTTCAGATTGCCATCAAATAACAAAGACACAGAGTAGCTTGTACTACACAGCATGCACCTTGGAGTTAGTTTGATGGCCGGAGTTCTATTGCCCAGTTTCTAACCAATTGGTTCAAGTGAGCCGGCCTTTTTTTCATGCACCTACAAAGGTGTTCTTATTACAAATCAGTGCTTCCATTAGAGGGGAAAAGGGGTTGATTTTCCTCCCTCTCCAGAGGACGGTGGGTAACATCCCCCTTTTCATTTCTATAAACATTAGACTAGAGCAGCTATGCTGCAGAATCTCAATACTAATGCATGATCAACAGTAAATCATGAAGCAGTAGAATGATTTGTGGTTAAGTTTTTCATGATACAACAGAAAAGAGCACACATCCTTTTGGTGATCAGGTACAGTATCATACATAAAAATGAAAAATGACACAAACTTTCCATATAACGTTGTCTACGGTACAGTGGTTACAGAGCTATTGCATAATAATTGTGGTGCACTGTTGTCATTCAAATATTAGTAGCAGAGATTGATGATATCCTGCATAGTTTTATGCTAAAAATTGGAAAGGTTATCTTTTAAACAAAAAAAAAACAAAAAAACAATAATGATACTTTAATACTAAAAAATAATCTTTGTAAAGCATACTATGTTTGAACTTACACAAATTAATTGCTTTTAAAAGCTTGCAAATTGCACCTTACAGAATCCTTAAAGCAAGCTTTTGTCCCCCCTAAACCCACTTATAACTTTAGCTCCTGACATCATCAGATTGGACAAGTTCGGGTTTAGCAGTGATAAATCCTCCCCCCCCCCCTTTTGTGTTTCAGGCATAATCCCTGCATAAAGTGTTTTGAATGCTTACAACAAATATGAATGTAGGACATCTCAACACAATGATGAAGGGGGAAGGGAGGGAGGGGGAGATTCAAGACAGTTTGAGAGCAGTTATAAACAGTTTGGGAAAATTGATTCTTTCTCCGGTGAGGAGATTTGCTTCAGTTTAATGTGAGTCGATACTGGGAAGGGTTATGTGCAGGTATCTCACTGGTAATACAAGTTTTGTGGTGCAGGTAGGTTGAGTTATGTTGTGTTAACCCTTTACCGTTGTGCTCCGATCGGGGCATATTTGCGCGCCTCGGAAGTGGGCGGAAAAGCGGACGTAGCCCGCCCCGCATCGGCTTCCGTAGGCCATTGACCCTGTGACCTTAAACTATTGTCTCTTTCGTTGTTGTGGCCGAATTTTTGGGTAGCTACTCGCAGTTTCGAGCTCCACGTGAAACAGTAAAGATGGGTGACAGCCGAGCTCTCCGCATGGGTCCAAAAGGACCCAAACAATGGTAAAGGGTTAACTACTACAAATTCAGCTTCTGGCCCAGTCATGGTAAAGAATTGGAATAGTCTCCCTAGTCACAAAGTCACAAATATCTTCAGTGTACCTACTTTAGTTCTATTGGGTTTGGGGCCCATACTGATACATGCATGATGAACTACGTAATTGTCCTGTGGATCATGTAACTCGAAAAGAGATATTATCTGATGTATCACTTCCAATGTATTCTCTTGCTAAAAACTGTGGGGGTGGAACCAAACATATTAGTCCTAAAGGAGTTCTACTCTCTGAAGGAGCTCAGCCAATGAGGAAAAACAAAATGCAAACTTAACTGACCAACCAAAACACATGTACTGCACAAACTGAAGACTTCATGTCCAACATTCCTCTACATTTTCAGTTCTCTGAACTCTCTGGTGAAGAGTCAAGGAGCAAAACAAAGCAAATACTCTTTGAGGAAGGAGTAATTGTAGGCTCCTGAAGAAGTTTTATTACTGAAAGGGTTATTTTTTGATCTGCCTCAATTATTGGGGGACAAAACAATATGTTTGCCCCTCCCAGTGTTTTGATTGGTGAGGCCAAGGCTGAATGCCAGTTTGGCAAAACCAAACGTATCCAAGTCCTTCCAAGGAGTTCTGTTTCCGAAGGCAGCCTTTTTCTAAAAGTCCCCTCGACTCTCTGGCGAAGAGCCAAGGGGCGAAAACCAAACATTTACTCCCTTAAGGAGCTAAACGTCCCTAATGGACAAGTACACTCTCCAAAGGGCAAACTCGCTGGCAAAGAGCCATTCAGCGAAACGAAACTATGAAACTGTTTCCCAAGGCAGCCTATATAGGGAGCCTCAAAGGGCAAAGAAATGAACTGACCACCCTCTCAGCTGTCAGACCTTTTATATCACTGGTCTGAAATGCCTTGCTCCATTCTAGACTGACTGAATAGAACACATACTGTACTGTACATGACACAAAACCCTGGCACAGGCTAAACCCAGACGCATGCAACCACACCTCCTGGTGAAACTACAACATCTCTCACCTGAGCAGGCCGATGTACCACTTCTGGGTCTATGTGATTGATAATGAGTTTGACCAACTCCTCAATCCTATCCACTCTGTCAACATCTGTAATAACAATTGTTCCACTCATAGGCAACAACAAACTTTATAATCCAGGCAAATTGTATTTTCTTCCAGCTTTTATAGATAATGACAAAAATCAAGCTTAACAGCTGCCTGTTTGTAGTGCCCTGGAGAAAATCTTGCACAGTTATTCAATCATAATAGACAGATTACTGTACACACAAAGCTGCCATGCACTGAAAGACAGCTACAAATTCCTCACAGACTTGCAAATGGCATCTTCAACAATAGGCTTAGCTTGGATGGTTGACATAGCAACCACCAACACTTTTGTAAGACAGGTCCATAGGGCAATTATTGCTTCTGTGTGGTGTGCAGACAAGCTGGGCTATCAATAGAAACCATTGGATTCAGGTGCATTGCACTATAGATGTACAATGAAGAGGGATTAACTTTTATTCGACTCCAGTCATGGAATGCCGGGCCACATATTAACTGTAGGTGGTGATTGGGAGAGAATATTAGGTAATATCTTCAAAGCCAGTGAGTCCAAGAGCCTGCCTTAGTGCTCCTAGAGGGACCAGGGGGTGAATGAAATCCTGTGAGATTTGCGATTTTCTTACTTTTAATGCCTTAAAACTGACCTACTGTAATATGATGCTAATTAAATTTTATAAAATACTCTTCATATTTAAAATAATTGAAAGGCTCAAGCAAAACTCTTGCTTCTGTGCTGGTGGTAGGGGGGTGGGGGTGGATGTGTACCCATCTCCCTGCAGCCCCTTGCCTATGCCTCTGGTCATGCAAGAGCATTTTTTCTCTTCAAATGTGAAATTTAATAATAATAATAATAATAATATGGATTTATAGGGAGCACAAATCCACCTCAAAAGGTGCTCAAGGCGCGTTACAATGAAACCATAACATTACAAAAAATATACAAACATAAATAAACATACTCTTTACCAATGGCAATCAATGAATATAGATCACAGCTTGGTTTGCACTGAAAATGTAAAATATAAGTCTGATATGATGAAAGATACTTTGAAGAGAAATAGGAAGAAAATTGTGATCCATAGCTGTTGCTTCAAAATAAGTTCAGGAAGATTGCTATAGACCTTTAAAGGCCCAGTTCTATCATCCCAAACAGTGCAAGTTCTCCTAACCTTCTTACTTAAAGGCCCAATTTTCTCATCCCAAATAGTACCAATTCTCCCAACTTTCTTAATTAAGCCCCTCCCACAATTGTCTGAAATTCACCCTCATTAAGACACAGTCTCATTTTATTGCTTCAGGGTGAGTATAGAAAGCTCAAGGTGTATTATCAAAACACTCTCAGAACAGTTCATGCTGTGAAATATAAGCTTTAGTAGTTCTCTGCACTGTTTGAATTAGCTCTCAATCAAAGAGCTTAACCAATTGAGAATTTTGGTACACACATACCAAAATTGTAGTTTGGTGCGAGAGGTTTGGCCCTTTAAGTACAGTTCCATGGTGTTGTTATATTGCACTATGAGAAGCACAGAGCTCAAGTAGCTCTGTCCAGCCCATTCTATATTTAACAACCTATATTTTACATTTGACAGGACTTCACCTGACCATGTTCTGTACTGCATGAGCAAAAGCAGTTGGCACATGGAAATGTTTACAGCAAAAGTGCTTTTTAGAGAAATTTCAATAAAAATAATAAACTATGGCAGACCTGTCAACATGTGTCTTCAACTTGGGGGAATTTCATTTTTCAAAGCCCCAAAACAGGGAGATTACTGTAGCAGAAAAACTGGGAGATACAGTATCTAATTTGTAACTAAAATGACACAACTACCAAAGTTAAGGTAAAGCCTACTTAGACCTGAGTAAAGCTGGACAATTCAGAATACGGGGAGAGAATCATCCACTTGCAAGCTTTGCCCATTGCAGGGCAAGTTGTTTGAGTTTGTATATTTTCCACGTATGTTGCTACTCGAGGTGTATCAAGCATACATCCGTGTTTAGCCGTTAGGCCCATTGGGAAATAACAAAGCTCCATATGGTCTATATTGTCCACCATAAGGACGGTAAAGCACTAAGTGCTGTGCAACAGTTGTGCTTGCATGTAAACACATAAGGCTAGGCTTGGTACTAACTGCATTGGCCATATTCAGAACGCCACACACAAAATGGAACTCTAAAAAGCCAGGAGAATAGCACATAAAACCGGTAGGCTGGGAGATTTAAAGACCAGAAGTCTCTCAGTTAAGTTGACAGGTCTGCTATGGTCAGAACATGTTGATTATTCATTTACATTATACTGTAATTAGTGTTGAATATCTGATAACTTAGGCTATGTATCGTCCATTTTGCTATTGAAGTACCTTTTTAAAAATTGTATGTGAACTAAGTTACAAAAAAGACTTTGATGTTTGCTGAAAGGGTGCAGACCTTACAAAGTAATATGCGTAATGATATTATTGTAAACCTAGACACAATCAATTTTAAACCTATTAACTCTTGTTAGAAGGAGGATAAAATCTTCTTGCTTCATTTCCATAAAAAAAGAAAAAATAAGAATAACTCAGTTTCTTATTTAAGAAAATGACATTTTTGCAGCAATGCAATAAACAAGCAATTATCCAGCTAGATGGAGAACAGTCTTATAAAAAAAAAGAAGCTGTTTCCAACCAGTTCCAACAAAACTAGTTTTCCTATTGCCTTCATTCTCTTTGTTGAACACCACCCTTTCTAATCTCTTATAATCTCATTGACACCTGTTGGTGATGAGCACAACTTTTGAAGGATGCGCGGGGACTAACATCCTGTTAAGAAACTCAATCAACTATAAATGCAGTTCTCCATCACAAGACAATAGCTGGGCAAACATCTTGATCAGACCAGACAAGATCATCTAAGAGTTACCTTGTGCTTGATTTGGCCCAACAGGTATGAAGCTTAAAGGTCCAAACCTCTCACTCCAAACTACAATTTTGGTACAGGGGTACCAAAATTCTCAATTGGCTCAGCTCTTTGATTGACAGCTAAGTTAAACAATGCAGAGCACCAAAGCTTATATTACACAGCATGAATGGTACTGAGAGTGTTTTGATTATATAAATTGAATTTTTCTTGACTTACCTTGAAGCAATTAATAAACTGAGATTGAATCTGGATGAGCATGAATTTCAGATTTTTGTGGGAGGGGCTGAAGTAAGAAGGTTAGGAGAATTGGGTACTGATCAGGGTGAGAGAACTGGGCCTTAAAAACAAACTAGCAGACTACGTACACACAATATTGCATTATGGGAAAAAAGGGCAAGCAATGGGCTATATGACCCTCTTTTCTTTTGCAAAAATCTTTCACCATTTTTCAGAAAAAAAGATAACTAAGTTAACATCAATTTATCAGATTATCAATGATAAAAATTTTGACTTCTGCATAATTAGACCATGGCACAGAGCTAGCTACAAGGTTTGATAAAAGTGTAACCTCAGTCCCTAAAATGGTGATGTTGCAAAGGATTATTTAACTACAACTAACAATGGCTAGTGAGACAATATCTCAATACATGTTATACATTGCGATAATAACAAGGAAAATTTATATGAGAGACAAATACTCACTTGAACGTTGACGTCACAGTCTGGCTTCCTATTACATGGACAGAGCACATGGCATGGCACAGTATATTGTCCCTACCTTGCATGTAAGAAAAGGCAGATGGCTGTCTGCTGTGGTCTTGTGTTAGAGTTTGGACTTGCTCAAGTAAATCCACAGATTTTTGCAAGAAAGTTGAAATATTTTCAAAATAGTGCAAGGTAAGGTTCAAATCACTAGATGTACTGCAGGAATATGATATTGTTTCCCATT
Source organism: Holothuria scabra (assembly GCA_037179385.1). NCBI lineage: Eukaryota > Metazoa > Echinodermata > Holothuroidea > Aspidochirotida > Holothuriidae > Holothuria > Holothuria scabra. The sequence goes on from CM074193.1 coordinate 8,664,774, forward strand.
CAAGTTTTAACTTTTGCTCAAAATATTACAGCCTCAAATCATACAAACTATAGCATGACAGCAGCCATCTTGCTGAGCTTTTTTTGTCCCAGTCGGTGGGGTCAATCTGCGGATAGGACGTACATGTTACATGCTCTGTCCATGTATATAGGAAATCTGTGGTTGACGTACACAAACATACACACACAGACAAACTTAACATGATTGTGTTTAATGTAACACTTAATTCACTGTTTCTACTTCAATAAATTGTGTCTTAGTTTATAGGCCTATCTTTTGTCTTGGTGTGATACCATGTTGATATCTACTTACTGGAAGACTTGAGGCTAAAATCAAAGCTTTTTTTGACTTCTGAAAGTAATCCATGGAAGGTTCATTAACTTGAGATGGAGGTTCATCCATTCCTTACAATAATGAATCACTCCAAGATGAGACAATAAAGATCATAAATCTTGTGATAATGTTAGCAAATCACAGTAGTTCTCATGCCCTACTGTACATGCAATAGATGGTGTCAACAGTACTGTCTGATTCACTGCAAAGGTTTTGGTTACCTTTCATCTTCCTGTTTTTATCTATGTCTTTGATGCAAAACATGTGAGTGAATTGAACAATGAAACTGTTTTACTTCTCTGAACTATTTGAAAGGTGGTTCATATATTCAGCCATTACATTCTAGATCTTGATTTCCATGGAAACACTAAATAAACTTACTCCCCCCTTTTTGTACCTTGCCCTGAAGTTCACCCCTGAAGGGGGGAAAAAAGGTACAAGGACACCAACGAAATGAGTAAACAAAGTTTGAAAGTTTCAACTTTCATGAATGGAATCGCTTATTTGGTATAAATGCCTGGTACTTTCTGCAAACAATGAGTTAACAATACCTTTCAACTAACAGGAATTTTACGTTGACCACTAGTCTGCACCTACTGACCAATCAGAGAGAAGGAAGAGATATTTTTGCAGTTTTCATTCAGTGAGCAGAATTATCTTCAGTCATCACTTGGCCAATATGTGTCTGCTTAAAGGGGAAACGCAGTCACCTGAACTTAAACTGGTATCTAGCAGATTGTCCTGTTTTATAATTGGCTCTTGTGAATCACAGGACAATATGTTTCCCCCCTCAATTGTGAATTTACTTTGAGTAAGGCTTGGTTTCCTTAAAAATACATTAAAAAAGTCCTGAAATATAATTAAAGATATTGTGATGGATCTTAATATGTGAGATTTAGGCTACAGTATATCCTTAGAATCTCCATATGAAAAGAAATGAGAAGTAAACAGTGAGATTTAATCTTTGTTTCAAAATAAGTTTGGGGTGACTGCAGATTGTCCTGAAAGCTGTAAAACAGCAATTTTTTGACAGGACTTACAACAGACACTGGCAGACAGGATGACCTAATTTGATAAATTTGTAAAAATATTTACAACTATGTTTCCATGGTCTGCCACTAGCCTAGCTTTATGGGCCAATACAAGTGGCAAACAAGGAAACAAGTCAAACACCTCCAAATATTTTCTTTAACGGTTGTATCAACCTCTAGAACCATAAAAAATAAGTTCTCCACAGACCAAGTAGGTTTTGTTTGGACAGAGATTTATTTTCAGCTTGTTTAATGCAAAGTAAAAAGCAACTCCCACATTCTTGCCATTTATACCATATCAGCAGATTTTTTAAAGTCCTTTAATTATGCTACTTTAGTACAATTTAAAAATGCTTTCATCATACACTTTACACCCTGAATCTGCAGTATATTTACAATTCTCTAAAGAGACTCCAATAAATATTTGCAATACTGGACACCGGACAAAAACAACCAATGTCGAGGTCAGGTCACCATAGATGTGGACTACTTGGTGGTAAAACACAGTAAACAGATGCAGGAGAGCAAAAATTTGGAAAAAGTTTATAAATATGCAAAAGACAGAAATGTTTGCAGATTCTATTTGTAAGATCATAATCAGAGTGCTGAAGGCTTAGCGATTCCTTGCCAAAAGGAAAATTGGGAAAAATTTGCTTCTTGAACTCTGTTTTAAAACCCAGGATGATAGCCTTATCTTGAAAATTCTTCTAGATGTTTGCATATTTTAAAGACTTCACTCAGTGAAGTTCAGTCTGTATATTTTCTGAAAGTAATCCAAATTGTTGGATGCAATTGATGTGTATGTAGGCATGTATGATTACAAAATTTTCTGTACAAGTATATGGTCTTTAAAATAAAGTTAAGGCCTAACTCCAATGGATTTAATAAGAGGAGTATGTAATCTGTTGACATAAGACAATTCCTAAAGCCTGGAACTGGTATAGTTGCACTTCTTTGGACAGATTCAATTTCATCAATGTCCATCTAATAAAAAGGAAATCAGACTGGGGTACCATACTACTCTATTATGAGACACACCATTGCTTTTTATAACATAAGAACAGAAGAAGCATCCAAATACCTGAGAGTTCTCCAATTATGTACCTAATACGCTGTGAGCTTTGTCACTATACCACAAATATGAGGATGAAAGGTTAATTCATTGTCAACAAGTATGTACACCAAGATCCTTTTGACTAGGACTTACCTCAAGATTGTGCCTAGCACCAGCATAACTCATCACAGAATAAGTGAATCTCAAAGACTTTTTATCCATCCTAAGAACCTGGCACTTATCAGGGTGAAAACAAATTATCAATAGCAATCTGCAATAACACACAATCACTCACTGAACTAAGTTCCTAGAGCTTTGTGTCAGCTGCAAAGATTTTGATATGACATCCAGTAACATCTGGCAAATCATTAAAGGGGAAGCTTAAGCAAAGATTTTATTTTCATATGTGATAGAGGAACAAAATCCACACAGCGTGGTGAAAGTTCCATTCAAATCAGACATATTTCTTGAGATATCACTTATCAGCAAATGAAGTCAGTAGATTTGTGTTCAAAAGAGAGTTTGAGGGCAGCAGAGCTTAAATATCACTTCCTCACACTGACAAGGAATGCTTTGCTTCCCTTTTGGTTTGTCAGACGCTTGTGTTGACCTTGAAGTTAATAAGTGCATGACCTCCCTGTGAGGGGATGCAAAGTTTGTAAAATTGTCATGCCACTTATGCAATCACATTTTAATAATATGGGATTGTTGAGGAGAAAATCCAGTATAATGTTTAAAGAAAAACAAAAGACTGCCCATTAATTTGGGGATGTGATGTCATATGTGCTTGCTTCAAGTTCAGGTTTAAGGTGGAGTTGGAAAAGTCTATGAGAGCCCACTTTCTGCTGAAATCTTGTCCTAGTTGCACTCACTGGATTTCTGCTGATGATGTATATCACAAATTCACATGACATGGAGTAAATTTCAGCTGGATTCCTGGTCAGTAGTCCTGATCGAAGTGGAAATTGTTGAGCCTACAAGTAGGACTAGGAATCCTGGATGATAAGTCGAACTGGGAACTGTTGGAATGGGGTATTCTAGTATAGTTGTAACATTGGATTTGAGTAGGACAACTGATTGTATGCCTATGGGCCCTAAGTAAGTAGTCTAGTCTATATACACATTTTAAAGGTAGTGTGACAAGTCAGCAAAAGGCCCTGAGTTTACTTGGTAGATAAGGAGCAAGGTCTCCTCAGGAAGAATCCGTTGGAATTATGTCAATATCTTTTACCGTTCTCAAGATATGCCTCTTCAAAGTTTGAATGTTTCTGAAGCAACTTGTTGGTTATGCAAAAAAAGTGATGTTGAGTGTTGCCTACTGTTCACATTTCTTTTGTTAACCCTAAATTAATTATCAGATAGTTTATGGTTTGGTGATTGAAACTGTTGATTTTCAAGGACACGATTTCAACTTTCAAAATAAATCCTTCAGGAAACAATAATGTTACAACTGCCCTTAAAATGAAGATTACAAAAACAAAGGGTAACATTAGCCATATATGGTATTGGTTCAGTAGTGGCCGACTGGATTGAGAATTGGCTTGATAATAGGTTACAAAGAGTTGTACTCAATGGACATATGTCTGATTGGCTTCCAGTGACCAGTGGTGTGCCACAGGGCTTGGTGTTAGGTCCGACGCTTTTCATAATTTATATTAATGATCTGGATGTCAACTTGAATAATTCAGTACTGAAGTTTGCTGATGACACTAAGGTCTTTTCTGACGTCCATTCAATGGCTAAAGTGGTTGGGATGCAAGAGGACTTGGACAAGTTGTACAATTGGTCTTGTGATTGGCAAATGCTTTTTAATGCACAGAAGTGCAAGTGTCTTCATTTTGGTCATTCAAATGCTCAAGCTAATTATTTTGTTGGTGGTGTTCAAGTTGAAACCATTGAATATGAGAAAGATTTAGGTGTGCTAATTGATAATTCTTTGAATCCAAGTAGACAGTGTGCCAAAGCGGTAAATTCTGCTAATAAGGTACTTGGTATTATTAACAGAACTTATGATTGTAAAAGTAGTAGTAATATACTTAAATTGTACAAATCTCTAGTCAGACCTCATCTTGAGTACTGTTGTCAGGCATGGCGTCCTTATCTCCAAAAAGATGTAGATAATATTGAGAAAAGACAACGTCGTGCGACAAAAATGATTCCAAAATTATCTAAACTCAGTTATGATCTCAGGCTTGAGAGATCTGGTCTAGTTTCACTAGAAATTCGTAGATTAAGAGCTGACTTGACTGAAGTTTTAAAAATGGTGAAAGGTCTAGAAAATGTTGATCAGTCAGTCTTTTTTAATCTGTCTGAAGACAGTAGAACTAGAGGCCACCAGCTCAAATTCCAGAAGCGTCACTGCAGATTAGATATCAGAAAGTATTTTTTTACACTGTAAAAAATGCCTACAGACAGTTGTAGGAAAACAGAACAAAAAATAAAGAAATACAAAGAGGAAACGGAAAAAGTACTGTCAATTCTTGGTAACAAATTGACAGTACTTTTTCCGTTTTCTCTATGTATATCTTTATATTTTTGTTCTGTAAATCTACAGAAATTTTTTACAGTGTAGTCAACGTATTATTAATGAGTGGAACAACCTACCACAGGAGGCTATTACTGCTACAACAGTCAATGGATTTAAAAGTGTTATTGATCCCATTTTGCGGAAGAGACGGGGGCTTTACATAAGCCAGAAACGGTTGTCCGCCCCAGTTTTTACGACCCCATCGGCAAAATAATGCCAGTGGGCTCCGGTGAATTACGGTGAGTTATATGGTATGTCCCTCCCATGATATCACAAGATTTACATATCGAGTTCATATTTAACATAACATAACAGGTTCAAGGGCAAAGGAGGGCTGTAAAGGCCCCATAAGATGCCCTGTAATCCAAAAACCCCCCAAAACAAAGCAAACCACCAACACCTAAAGAGCCCAGAAAGATTAGATTCTACCACAGTCATGGAAAAACTTGTCAATATTAACCTTAAAACGGTGCACTGATGTGGAGTTAACAACCCACTCAGGCAGGCTATTCCACTCACTAACAACCCTATGAGAGAAACTGAACTTCCTAATGTCAAGTCTAGCAAAAGACTTTTCAAGCTTTTTGCAATGGCCTCTAACCCGAGGATTACTCTGGACCTTTAAATAACTGCAAGCTAACAAAGGATTCCCAAAGGATTTATGCATGATTAAGTGCAAATCAGAAATAAAATCAGGATTTATGCATGATTAAGTGCAAATCAGAAATAAACCTGTAAATAACTGCAAGCTAACAAAGGATTCCCAAAGGATTTATGCATGATTAAGTGCAAATCAGAAATAAAATCAGGATTTATGCATGATTAAGTGCAAATCAGAAATAAACCTGTAAAATGGCCAATTTTCAACCAATTTTGAAGGGAATTGCGTCAATTTTCTTGCGGGTTTTGAATGCTCTTCACATCAAATACCTGACTTTGTTAATTCGGTATCACACTCACCCTCTCATCCCAAACTACACTTCTAGTATAGGGTAACTGAAACTCACAATTGGTTCAGCTTTTTGATTGACTGCTAATTCAAACAATGAAGAGTATCAAAACTTATATTACACAGAACGAACTGTTCTGATAGTGTTTTGATTATACACATTGAGCTTTCTATATTCACCCTGAAGCAACAAAATGAGATTGTGTTTGGATGAGGGTGAATTTCAGACAATTGTGGGAGGGGCTTAATTAAGAAGGTTAGGAGAATTAGTACTGTTTGGGATGAGAAAATTGGACCTTTAAGTTAATTTTGGCTAGGTCTCGCTTACTGAAGTGTTGTTGCAGCCCTGCACTAAGCCTTATATTACTTTTACCTTAACTGACAAATGCAAGGATGAGGCCTAACGCTACGCTACTTCTAGACTTTATCACTTTAACAGGACGTTGCTACTGTACGTCCACTTTCCTCCACACAAGAGAAGTACACGGTCCTGTTCAAGGATTAAGTCTAAGACAATCATGAATTTGCAAAATGGACTAACTTCAAGTTTTTCACAGAATTTGGATTTTCCTCTTATGACAGCTTCTTCGATGGCCTAAGCAACTTCCCTCATCAGTCTAGGCCTAGGCCTAAATCCTTAATAGTTCAACTAGCCTTGCTCTCGCCCACCTGCACTGCACTGTACATGGATGGCCAGGCTCAGGCTAGGCTGCATGCAAAAAGTTGTTTATCAGCTGGAGGTCACAGGTCACTAGTTCTGATTAGGAACGTTCCATTCTGAAGACTTCTTGTAGTGGTAAGATATCCAAAAGAGTTGAAAGAAATTTGAGCCCCTCTAGACTTTTTTGATAGAATTTTATTTTTAGAAGCAAAATTTAACTGTTAGTGAACAGTTTTGATCCTGTTTTTAATACATTCGCTTTCCCCAGAGCGAAAACACTTTGCAAATATGGGCCATGAATCTGTTGCTATGGAAAGGCGGAAGACATCTGTAAACAACAGACAAGATCGAGAAGTCAAAACTTGAGTTTGTTTATGCACGCATTGTGAATGTGTACTAGTACTACTACTGTACTGTATGATCATGTGCTGCTGTGCGGTGAAGATGCACTGACGAGGCATTTTTATATCAGGTCCCCAAATGATGCAGTTTTCGAAAGCAACAAGTTTTAGTTCGCAGAAGAAAAATGATAAATTGTAAGAATACTACAGGAGAGAATAAACTGAGAATTCACTCTCCTGCTGCCCGGGATGATATTGTAAAAGAGGCTCATGACCACCATCGACCACCACGACCGGTACGTATCATAAGTTAGGCTGCATTAGTACGTACAGCCTAGGGGAAGCTTACATTGCTTAAAGCAACTAAACCTAGCCTCAGGCTACAGCAGACTAAGCAACGCTTGAGATAAAAGATAACTTTGCACGTAGGAGAAACAAAAGAATTGATAAGTAAAATATTTATAGCTTTAGTATAGCCTTGCATATTATTGACACAATTGCACAATCTTGGTTTCTTAGAGAGTCAGTTCCATCCGTTGTCCGTCTTTTGTTGTTGTCATGAACGCAACTCAGGAATGGCCCATAGGCCTAGACTTAACTTGCACACTTGATGCCCATATTCATGTCTCCACTTATTGAATTGGAATACTGTTGATTTTGTAACATGTAGGCCTATAGTTAGGCTGGGCTAAGTAAACTTGTTAAGTTTTCAAGTATATGGATGGTTGGAATTTTGTGCATGCAATTTTAAAAATTATAAATATTCTAGAAATGAAGATGATGCTGAATTTTTAATGTCTTAACTTGAAACCTGTTGAAATTTCAATCAGATATCCGTAAAAATTTGCTTTTAATTCATGATATGATGTTGACTGGAATAACTGTTCTTGTTAGTTGCAAAACTGCCAAATTTCGTGCATTAGTTGAAGATCGCAAGCAACCAAAGGGATAGTTCAAAATATATTATAACTTCCGATACCATAATGATTCCCATAATCGACCACTGAGATAGCTAGCACTCTCCTGCTAACAACATCCAAGATAAATGGAGCAAAAGGTGTGATTTTTCCCCAACCCCAATTCAAGAATCAACTGTTGGCTACAGTGAGGATGAAATGCAACTAATTTGGGTAAAGATAAAAAAGTACCAACATGTTTTGGCTTCATTGTGAACAAAAACAATGCATTTTGGCTTGGTAAATCGTGCCACAGCTTAGGCTGGTGCTTTGCTACAGTGAGAGGGATGAATTTTCACAGGTCCACAAAATTTGGCAGTGCCCGAAATCTGGTGTGTGCCATTAGCCTTCACTGAAATTCTTTCCCTCAAACAAAAAAGGCTATTAAAGCAACTGTTAGTATTCTTCAGAAAAACTCCTCAAAATTACTGAACTCATTTGTACTGAACTCTTTATTTTTTTTAGTACCATTGCCATAGGCTATACCACATGTATTAGGTTCTAGGAATGGATGAAGTCTGAGTTTTTTGGGGGGATGGGAAGAGGCTAGAAGATGCTGACGAAGGTGGTTAATTTTAAATCTTTGGTATCATTTCCATTAGAGACTATGGCAGGATTCATTTCTTGGCCTTTAAAGTGCACATGTACAGTTTTGCACAGGATGATTGAGTAGCCATATGGTACCTTTATCAGTGTTTCTGACAAGGGGGGACTTTTCCCCCTCTCCAGAAGAATTTGGGTAAAATCCCCTTCTCATTTCCACAAAAATTAGAATATTGTCAACATCTTTGTTTCTTAATTAAAAAAGAAGACACTTTTGAGGCAATGACTTACCACAAATAATTGGCCCTTAAAACCCTTCAAATTGCACCTCAAATACAGGGGTCTTAAAGCAAGCTTTTGTCCTCCAAGATCTACTTATACCTTAAGCCTGAGGCAGCATCACTTTAGACTTGGAGTTTAGCAGGAATTAATCCCAGGCTCTTTCTTTTGTGGTTCTGGTGAGATCCCTGTTTATTGGCTCATATTAGCCCCTTGCATGTAGGCTACCCATATATGCCCCTTATAAACCCAAACTTTCAACTTTTCAAATGATGCAATGTCGTTGGCTCTTCTTGTGCATAGGATTTTGAAGAGATGTAGCTATTGCTGGAGTTTATGATTAAGGCTGAATTGTTGAATAGTGTCTGAGCCATTTTCTTTGTACTCTTTGTTGGAGCATTTTGAACATAATTTTTCCCTTTCCAAGTCACACACTTTGTTATTTATTTGCTTTTGTTTGTAAGTTTTGTGTTGTGATATATATATAAAACAAATAAAATGAAACCAATTTCCTTTCATTTCTTTAGCTTTCAAGAAAGTATGAGGAGAGAAAATTAAGGATTAAGGAAGAATTGAAAACTGAAACAAGACCATGGTCCACCCCACCCAATCTTCAGTCATTTGCAACATTATCTGCTAGTAGCAGTAGGTCATCCTTTGACCAGACATCCAAAATTCAAAACTGGTTGAGTGAGAAGGCTGTCAGAAATGTACAGGTTAGTGAATAATTTACCTGTAATAAGTGCAAAGTTACTTAAATTTTAGAATTGGAGTGCAGATAGGGCAAGGCCTTAAGAGGCTGAAATGTGGATTGTTTAAAAGGTTTGTGTCTTTCCCTAAATATAAATTAGTTTATATGTATTTATGGATGATACATTTGATTCCTAGATAAAAATGCTGACTGCACCTCAGTGGATGAAAATTCAATAGCATTACTTTGATCTCTCTGTCACTAATGACTGTAACAGAGTGTACCTAGACCAGGAATTGTCACCAATCTCCAGGAAGCCTACAGGCAATATAACCTTGAGTACCTTCAGCTCTGTACCGACTACTGAGTACTGCTTTCTCTGGGAGGTACCATGGTGTTGTTCCTCTTTGCACTGGGAGAGAGGCTATGAGTGAACTAGTGAACTTTGTTGGAAGAATTCTTATACTGTGGGGGTACATATCTACATGAGATTCACTTTTCAAATCAATGAATTTAGTTCAAGTTTGCTAAATTTTAAGTCAGAGGAATATTTTTCATACCATTGGTTTCAGTTATAAGAACTATCACCTGTCCATCAAACCAAAGGCAAACAATTGACGATTGGATTACAAACATTTATGTGAATGAACAAATGGTGACACTTTTCAGTTGGGAAATTATGCAAACATATTGTTGAATACTCCCTAATCAATACCTTCCATTAGCACATTGGTGTTATCCAAGCAAGCTTCTCAATCACATCTTTCCATTGTGCTGATAGATCATGATGATTTTAGAGTCAATTACTGTTTGTTTCCTGTTCTGTTTACATTCAAAGTCTTCCTTTTCAAAGACATATGTAATTTGTTTCAGATCTTTCAGTGTGAACTATCAATAATGCATATATACCTGTAATTGTAGTTGTTAAAAAAATTGTCACTAGGGAGTGATAGGATTATCAGTCAGATGATCTTTCCCCTGGGAAAGTGGGGGGGGGGGGGGAGGCAACGATTCAGATCATGGATTGAAGAGGAATTTGTGGCTTGGCTTGCAGTTCATAACATGCATATTGAATAAATATTAAGTAAACAAAATGTAAATTTTTTTGTTGCTATAGCTTTATTGGAAGAGCAAAATGAATGTTTTGCTTTTCAAGGTGTTTCATTACATGAACACCACTACAGGCCATACATTTCCCTTTGTTAGAACCATTGACTGGTTAAAATATAGTAACTTTATTGTCTTCTATGGTGGTTCTGCCTACTAAGAAGCAATGAAACACCTTGAATTCAATATAAGCCCAAGAAACATACCTGAATGCAACTTTCTTTCTCATGGTGCAATGTTTGGCTCGAGGCAAATATGAAATGACATTGTTGTGCTGGAATAAAGTGCTCATATCATGTGGATCATAAACATTTAAAGTTTGCAAAGCACAACTAAATGAGATGGAAAAAAAAAGAAAAAAAGCACAACTAAGACTCTTTTTTACTCTACCTTGAATCTTTTGTGTTTTACATTTATGCTAATTCATCCTCTCTTTGTTTACATTTTTCAGGAAAAAGCTGACCCTGAGGCAAAAGCAACAAAACACATGTACATGTCTGTTCTTGACACAGAAAACACCTTTGTTAGGGTAAGTCACTTTTGCTATACTGTAGCATATTAATTGTTTCCTTGTTAGAAAATAACCTTATTCAACTGAAATCATTTGTTTTACCAAACCCTCAATATCTGTCATCTGGAATTTCAAAAGAATTCAGTATCCTGATTTCATAAACAGTAATTTACTGTGCTTTTTTTGTGAGAAATACTTTGTGGAGCACATTTCCTTAGGTTGTGTATATACATTTGGTACTGTAGCTAGGTCACCATCATTGTGGAGGAAATACAAAGAAAAACATGTTTTCATTTGTTTTCACAGGATGTTGACAACTTCTTACTCAAAAAAGCTTTCTTGGACCTGAGGAAGAAAGAAATGCTCCATAAAAAGTGGAGTGAAAGAATTTCTGAACCAATTGAAGCTAAGATCTTTCAGGAAATGAAGAAAAATTACCCACAGGTTGACAAACATAAGAGGAAACTGTATGAGCAATATTTAAAGCATGGAAACAAAAAAGTAAGTTTAGTTTTCATGGAAATATTGCTTTGATTATCATAGCCAGTGGTGTCATAAGAACAATATGCCCATGTGCGTGTGCATGTGTGTGTGTGTGGGGGGGGTGGAGGTCATATGAAAGGTTTGTTTACCAGACCTCTGGTGGTAATGGTGAGACACTTTGTAAGTCTCATTAGATTTTTCTTCATTGTGCTTGAATTTCATGCATGGAATAGACAACATGCTGTTCCTTAAGTACAGTATTTGTTGCGCATGAATGGAGTGTCAATATCATACCAGCCCCAACTTTGAGGATTGTTTGAAGAGCATTTTGTTGTTACGAAAAGTCCTAGCAATAGATTTGAAAAGAAAAACTGAAGCATTGGGAGATATGACTGGCTAGGAATTATTTTATTCTTGAAAGAAAGAGAGAGATTTGATGCCAATGTGTTTGACAATTTCTTGAAATGCTGTTTCACTGAATGTGATGAAATAAGCAAATTTAATTCAAGCTTTCATATCTCTTTTTGTAGCATTTGAAGCACTGTTGTCTGATCAAAGTAATAAAAAAATTGATATTATTTCATTATGGTATTTTGCTGTTTGGACTTTTTGTTGGTTTTATTGGACAAACAAGAGTCTGATTTATATTTTTTTTTTACAGGGATTTGTATTTCTAGACACATTTGACACTTCAGAGTATAACCCACTCCAACTTGTTACTCCAAGACCAGCACCCATACATATACGAATGAGAACGCATTCTGATCCTCTGCTAATGCAACAAAGAGTTCGGGATGACGAAGACCAAACCATTGTACGCTGTGTCACAGGTAGAGGCATTCTCTTTGTTGTACCAATATTCCACAAATTCACTTTTGATAAGTGCAACTCTAATTGCAAAGTCTGGTTGAGTTTGTGTGTTTAGAGTAAAAACATTCATGCAATGTCAGGAATTTATCATTCATGTTTGAATTCAACTATGGACATAAATGTAGTAAAAAATGCAGTAGGGATTTTTCCACCTCATCTAAAGCTTGTGTCAAAAAAATTCACTTAAAAATTTATGGAAAATGAGAGGAAATAATTAGAAAATGTTAAATATAGGACTGAAATGATGTCATATATGATGACCACAGCATTTAATGTGAAAATTACGAAAAGTGGTACTGAGTCTATGATAACAGCGTGGTGCTCTGTTTATTTATTTGACCTTGGATTAAAAATCCAGAAATTGCAGTATCAGGATGTGCAATGAAAGTAGGATCCATTTAATGTTCTCCATAATGCTATATATATTAAATTTCCCACAATGCAGTGGTGCTCACCCTAAATTTTAACAAGTTTATCACTACCTGCTTGAGCTCTTAGTCTCACTGCTTTACATTGACAGGCCTCTGTACAATTTGCAGTGGCTGTACAAGTGTCATGCAGGAAACAGGAAGTGTTTCATAACAAAATTTTAATTTCTATTTTCATTTAATTTCAGGAAAGACTCTGGATGCCGGAGAATTAGAAAGCCATCGCTTGCCACCCTTGCCTCTTGTGCCACTTGGCCGCCACGGTACAGAATGTAACACATGGCTTGCCATGCCTCTGCATGATATAGAGAGTCCAGTCAGACATATGAGCAGGTATGTTATTTTGAATCCACATGATGTAACATAAACTAAAAGCATTTATCACTTGACTTTATCTTCAGGACCATGGAATGAATAATTTTTGATTATGTTATAAAACTTGTTTTGAGCTGCTATTGTGACAATTTGGCCAAATTGAAGTAGTTTATCTGACCAGTTTTAATATTCATGGTATATTTTATTCTTTTTTGTATGTATTTGTACAGTATGTGTTTTGCAGTATTTTTTTAAGACATTTACAAATTAGTTCCAGATAAATTAGGCTCACAAATAGTCCAAAAAAATAACAAAGTGAAAATTGAAAAAAAAGTGCAGATATTTCAAATTAGTCTGTTCATTGGCTGACACTGTTATTCCTTTAGTGCAAATCAAATTTATTGTAATTGTTGATAGGCCATATATGGCTTTTCATAACCAACACTGTTCCATAATCATATTACACTGTGAACCTTTCACATTGTCCAGATACATAAGATCAAAATATTACTGCATTGAGACATTAAGTTCTATTTTTTCTTCTGTTTGCTAGGCGTCGGATGCATGGCACTTTTAACAATGAAGAATTTGACTTCACTGATTTAACATCAATCTCACGAGATCCTTCCATTGTTGAACAAGAGATGAATATTCAGAAGAGAAGACATTTTAATACTCCTACCTTCCAGCAACAGACATTGGTAGTGGGGCTATCCCCTACTACCTCTCAACAAAGTTTAGCATCACCAGTCTCTTAGGGCCACTGAGCAATAACCATTGTGTGTGTTTATGTTTATGATGTTACATGTCCAAATGAAATATGAAATTGTAAATATTCAGAAATTTGTGCCTTTGATTTTTAAATGTTTTCATCAGAAAAGGTTAACTTAATTCTGTCATTGATAGGCCTTTTTACAAATAAAATGTAGCTGATCAGATTTTCCCATTGGAAAATAAATGTGTATGGATTGTTTAAGATTAACCAACAGTTTTGAAAAGTCCACATAAGGCTGCATTTAAAGATTTCCAGAGGATTCACCTTGAAGCATAATTTAATTGTTCAGTAGTATTTACAGTTCTTTACACCAAGAGAAGGAATATGAACTTTTGGTTTATCAACACAGTAAGAATTCCCCTGTAATTCAACAAGTTTCAAAACATTCATGCTTCAGGCTAGACTGCAGGCCTAACAACTGGCATTTCTTTCTTCTAGCTTGATATTCTCATCCTATCTGAGTCTTGCAAAATCAGGGTCCTAAGTGATATTTTTTAAAAGGGAACTTGTGCTACACTAATGAAACACAGGGATGCAAAATTGATCCCAGAATGAAAACAATAGACACTGCAGATGTCAGTGTTATTTTTCTAAATTCTTTGAAAAATAATTGGTTCATATGTATTGATTTCTAATAATGTCTTTATTGACAGGTGAAAGATTATGAAAATGAACATACTTAAGTGGGCAAAGTTAGCTGGATTGTGCAATTGTTCCCTAGAAAAAACACTTGGTTGTTCTGAAAGTTACAGTCAGATCTACAACAGTTTTTATTCTACTAAATTTATCATAATACTACTGTATGCCACATTAAATTGGGGATTGAATTGGTCTTCATTGGAATATACTACATTTAATGGTTTTGTGTTGTGTTCTTTTTAATTAAAAGTATGCTATGGTAACAAAATCTGTTAAAAGTACACAAACAATAACCTTATTATGTACCTGTATGGTGCATTGCTTACATACCATTGCTGTCTTTGTGTCTCACATGGTACTTCCGGGTGAACTGACGCAAACATCATATTTTATTGAGTCAGTGTTGAGTCAATAATTGCATTGAAACTTCCCTAGAATTGGTGATGTTATGCTACCTGACCTTTTTATTCAATGTTTATTGTGGTGCAGGGTATAATGAGAATTATGGACCAAATACAGTGTGACCTTCTCAGTTGTATGGTATCACAAAAATTATAAATGCTGTAGACAAGTGTGGTGCTACAAACTATAGACATCCTAGTTCACCATTTCTGGTGGATCCTATTTATATGGTGCATTCCACTTATTCATACTATCAGCCAAACTGTGATAGCCTTCATTATTGACTATGATGACCATTGTAAGGTCTGTTTATGAATACCTCTAGAATAATACCTCAAATGTCAAAAAAATGAGTTCATTATTACAGGTCTTCCAATTTCTCTTTGGGATGAAAGCACACTTAATTTACATTATTATTTCTTGAAAGATTAATTTTCATTGGATCAAACATGATATCATGTGTTATAATTTCACCAGTCATTGTGTCATTCTGCATGGTCTGCCCTGCTTCTTCATAAAAGTTGCTTTATGCAAGAACAGCAGACCTTTTCCAAATTGCAACTACAAAGCATTGTGGGACAGGGGTTTAGTATGCCCCATTTATGACCACAGTAAAATACCACTGACAAAAATGATGAATACCTCCTAGTTTCAATCCCATAAACCTTTGTAAGTGCTACTTGAAATATGCACATTGAAGTTGAGAGGGGATAAATATTTAAAACATTTTTCAAGGTTTATGTTTCATTCTCTAACACGAAGAATAGTAAATACACCGGATTTCACACACTGCCAAATTTGGCGCACAGGTGAAAATTCTTCCCTTTCACTGTACAGCACCAGCCTAAGCTGTGGAACAATTTACCTAACCAAATGCATTGTTTTTATTCACACACTGAAGCCAAAACAGGTTGGTACATTTTTATCTTTACCAAAATTAGTTGCATTTAATCCTCACTGTAGCCAACGGTTTGTTCAAGTTGAATCAAAGTCAGGGAAAATCACACATTTTCCTCCATTTATCTTGGCTGTTGTTAGTGGGAGTGTGCTAGCTATCTCAGTGGTCAATTACGGGAATCCTTACCATAAGGGAAGTCATAATATATTTTGCATTATCCCTTTGGTTGCTTGCGATCTCCACCTAATGCGTGAAATTTGGCAGTTTTACAGCTAACAACAGTTGTTCCAGTGAACTTGATATCACAGATTTAAGGAAAGACTGAAGAAATCTGACTGAAATTTCAACAGATTCAATTTAGGACATTATGGATTGAGCATACGTAGCCTTAAGGGGCCTTTCCGGCATCTTCAGTTCTAGAAGATTTCATATTTTTAAGTTGCATGAATTCATTTGTACCTATAGTCATGCAAGTCTTTGAAGATTTGCTATTTAAATGTAATAATTAGTGACAACAATAGACGTGGGTGGTACTTTATTTTGGCACACTGGTATTTCAGGTGTCTTCATACTTCCAAGTCTATTATAACATATGCAAACTCTCCATTTTCAAAAAATTAATGATCACTTTTAAATTTATGTTAATAGAGTTTATGTGATGGAGAAATTGCAATAAAGATTTTTGCAGATGTCATCAAAGGAGTACATGATTTCTTTTAAGAGTGTTTTGTCATAAAGTGGTTTACATGACAGATTTTTAAGGTTCCTATGTCAATGTACTGTGTCTTACAATAAAACTACAACTTGCTCAAAAAGTATAAACATTCCTTAATTCCATAAACATTCCTTAAAAGATTCATAAAGCCTTCAATTTTCCTCAGCATTGAGCAGCCATTGAATTCAATTAACTTCAATTGGTCAGAGGTATTGACTGTAAGTGAAAGAATATAAAGTTCATGTCAAGCTGTGTCAAAGTTTTGTTAATGGCAGCCAAAATGCTACTATGTAATTTGTAAACAGTAGATCAGCTATACAGTGTTGGTGTGTTGCAAGATAATGTTACAGTGATTATCACAAATGATAGCATGAGGGTTTTGCTGGTGTTAAAAAGTCTTCATAGGTTGAGTCCAGTAGTTCACTACTAATCTTCTAAGAGAATATTTATGTTATGAGTTAACTGAAAGAAAAATTAACCAAACACTAAAATATAACACATACTAATGCATATCGTTCACTATACTTTATTGAACTGATACATCAACGCCATGTAGTGCAAAAAAGTTGCTTCCATTTTCAAAGATTCTCGCTATATTGTCACTGAAAGTGTTCTGTTTTTATGTTACACATTTACAGTTTTACAACTACTTACTATTATATATTTGCACTTTGAGTGAAAGTAATATAAAAAAGTCTTAAAAGAGTTACAGTTATAAAACCATTTTTAGCTAAGATATGATAAATTCACTCTATATCATTTTATTTATGAAGTTTATTTACTACCTTCTCCCTGTGGCTGTCGAGTATAAGGAAATGATTGTCAGAGAGGGAACTGAAACATTTTTGCTAGGAAAGGAGGAAGTATTAAAACTTTTTCCCTGTTCTTTATAATTAGAAGAGATCTTCTCTTCAACCTGGATCTGAAAGAAGTTGAACATCATGTGGCACCTGTATATTCCTGAGTCCACCTATCACACATAACTTCATGATAATATCATCACTTTTCAGTTAAAAGTTATTATCAAAGGGAAAATGTGCAGCGAGCTTTTAAGGCTGAGATTCATGATAATCTGACCAACATCATGTAACAAAGTAAAAGGATATAATTTAAGACTGTCAACTAGTCCCAGAATTTGAACCCAAATGATTGCAATTTCTGAAATTAGAGCTACTCCCCACAACCCCCGTAACGATAGATCCCCACTACTGGAAAAAGTCACAATATCTAGGGTAACAATAATCTGGGAAGAAGTTACACAAGAACCATACATCATACTAAATTGCTTCAGTTTTGCTTGGGTAGATGTGCACTGTTTAACAAGGTATTTCTTGAATAGGTGTCGCTATTGTATTCGTTTGAGTTAAGGATAAGGTTAGGGATTAGGGCTATGGTTAGCCAGTTAGGAAATTTTTTGATAAACAGTGCCACCACCCCTTCTGCTTGCCTCATTTGTGGAACACCCCCTTCTCATAGTGTGCAGCCCCCTTGCTATAAAGGCTCTTCACAGGATGTTTTAATACCATCCAGCAGTCATGTTAGAGTACATGTAACAACACAGTTGACCACACTTGATACGCTTGCTCAATGAATATGCACACACCGTCGGTGGCGTAGCCACAGGGGGGTTTGGGGGGTTAGAACCTCCCCCATGACCCAACCATGCAATGCAAAAAACACCTAAAATAGCAGTTTTTTCTCTCTATCCTTAGACTTTTCCCTCATGTTGTGCCCCCGACTTCCCATAACACTAACACAATCCTGGCTACGCACCTGCACACCCTATATGCCATAGTGCACACTGTGCAGTGTGGTCAGTGCAAAACCATGTATACTTAGCATGATTGTCCTCCAGCATAGTGCACTAGCCAGTGTTTACACTACTAAGGTGGCAGATTGTGCGATTCCCACTTTCAATTCAAAAGTTCCCCCAAAAAATATTTGTCTGAGGGAAATGACTACATATGTACCATCTTACATCCACCCCAAAAGACTTGTGGAGGGGATGAATTCTGCTCATTTTTCAGGCCTAGTGTAATCACTGGCATTTGTGATGTAATTGCAAAGCCTCTTTTGATGTGCAAACCCAAATGACTGTTAAATCCCTAAATTAATCGAACACTGCATTTTGATTACCAAGACTATACAAGTACCAACTTTTCCTTTAGCCCTAAGTAATTACAAGTATTGATCAATTGTAGACAGGGTTCTACAACATCAATCTCCTTAAACAGATTCACTCTCAAGTTATAACACATTTCTTTTAAAATTAAACAATGTTGAAGCAACCAGTAAAAAAGCTTGTTGTATAAGTGAATGAGACCAATTATACTCCAAATTCACAAAAAAGGAGGGCAAATTTCCAATAAAATTTCCTAGTGCACTACCTTACTGTCAAACATCAGTCCTGGTATTCCCTATTGCAAATCTCAAAATATGTAGCTGGCTATGTGCTAGACTGCACAACTGGTGTAGGTATGCATACTGACACAGGACCATAGCCTGCAGGCATAAAAGCAATCCCCCCCCCCAAATTTCCAAATCACAAATACAGCATATGCTAAGTGATGCTGCCGCTTTGCATACACAGAGTATGAACTCCTCCCTACCCCCCCCCCAAATTTCCAAATCATAAATACAGCATATGCTAAGTGATGCTGCCGTTTTGCATACACAGAGTATGAACCCCTCCCTACCCCCCCAAATTTCCAAATCACAAATACAGCATATGCTAAGTGATGCTGCCGCTTTGCATACACAGAGTATGAACCCCTCCCTACCCCTCCCCCCCAAATTTCCAAATCACAAATACAGCATATGCTAAGTGATGCTGCCGCTTTGCATACACAGAGTATGAACCTCTCCCTAGGGTTTTGTCCAGGCATGTTAAACATCCTAGAACTATGAGCAACTAAAACAGGCTGACAATAGTGTGTTGATTCTAAATACCTTTCTCAAATGGTAGATCTTTGAGTAACCATACGTTCATATACCATCACAAATGAACTAATAAAACAGTGAAGTATTTCAAAAATGGGAAAACAAAATGCTTATCACAAACGTCAACATGTCTACTCTTATTGAACAAGAATGTGTGCACTACTAGCTTGGTGATTCCTTAAAACAAATGCCGCACTGAGAATAGGTTGCTCCTACTATTAAAGTTGGTCATAGGTATGTCACTGGCACAACCGATGTACACAGTATGTTACACTGTTAGAAACAACACTATCAATTGAAACTCACCACAATTAAAAGATTTAAATGGGAGCAGGATTTCTGTCTGGAGGATAGAATTATCCCTATTAGTGGCATATTAAACCTGAAAAGATCAGGAGAGTAACATTGACTTCCTAGCTAAGGAAAATAAATTTCTAAATATATGGAGAAGGATACAATCTACTTGAAAAAATCTTGTGATTTGTGAAAGCACACCACCAGCATCAAGGTGTTGATAGAACTCTTCACACCTTTCTACGCAATCACACATTTGTCTAAAAAGATATTTACACAAATGTCTGAATATTTTGGGTTTGGTTAGACAGAGTTCTACAGCTCAGTTTCTAACCAACTGGTTTCATTCACGCTGGCCAGAGCCTTTTTTCCAGATGCAGTTCACTGGCTTGTTTTCCCCACTGCACTGCTTATGCCGAGAACCAAGCACAATGGTAGGTTTCATTCTCAAACTCTTTGGTATGACCCCAGCCAGGAGCCAAACTCCAGAGCAGCTGACTGCAAGAGGGATGCTATAACCACTTAACCATGCAGTCAGTTGAATATTTCCTAGGAAGATGGAACATGAGGATCAAAGTATGAGCATTGTAATACATGTTGGACACTGTACCAATTTGTTGGAAGAAAATATACTTGGAGAACAGTGTTGGTTGTGAAGACAGGGCTTTATAATTTAAATTAATTCCCTTTATAGATAGTTATCCCATCATATCACAGCTAGTGGTTAGCAACCACCATTTCATAGGGCAAGCCTATATGCCACGGTTACCCCAAAAGATGAAACATTCCATGCATACAGCTCCACTGACATCAAGTGAGAACTATCTATACATCAAAGCATGAGACTGACAAATATAATTCTTTGGTACAAACTCTTACATACAGCTGGTTTGAGAGATGAATCCAAGGGTTGAATTATGTAGGAGGAAAACATAACATCAAAATTAAACATATTGACTGCAAAGTCTGATAATGTGAAGAACTTTAAAAGTGAAAACTATATAGTAGCCTTTCTTCTAGTGCCAGTTGTACATCCAAATATAATATCAAGGAATGTCAATAATAGTGTAACACAATGTCAAACTTGACACAATGTCACAATGCATGATGGGACGGTTTACACAGTAAGATGAAGATACACAAAAATAATTAGGGCAAGACAAAAGAACATTAAGGTAATTGTTTTCAAGGTGACTAACAAATCAAAAAGACATGAAAATAAAAGAGAAAAGACACTTTAGAGGTAAGCTGACCACTTCAGTCTGTTACTGACTCTTTCAGTTGGAGTACAAATGAATGTTAAGTTAGGATGTCATATCATTTGTATGCAGATATTCAGGTCTTGAAACATAATGTCATTGTAATTTCCTGTTGCTATACTGCCAAGCATATATCATTCTGTCCTAATGCTCTATCAGTCTTACTCTAAAATGGAACTGAGACCAATCTTTAGCAATGAAAGACATCTAAGGAATTCTGAAAATGTTTTAAGACATTCTCTATAAGAAAGAACCAAGTTTCCAGAAATACTTAAGAGTGTGGTGGTTCTAAAGTTTTGGGTTTTGGAATTAAAAGGGCACATTGAGTTGATATTGATAACATAATGAAAGTGTTCAAAGGTCACTTCTACACCACAATGCTTCTTTAGCATAATAAGTTAAGTTTTATGGCCAATAGTTACAGAAAAGGTTAAAATTTTGAATATCATGCAAAACCATGGTGTCCTGAATTGTGACAGTTTTGTGCATAATTTGAAAGTCTGTAGTCACAAATTTTTGAAAACTCAATTGAACCATCAAGTACTCACTCATAAAACTTACTTGTATTAAAGATATGGGCTGAGAGCCAGGTAGTTTATGGTCACCATCCTGACAGAGCAGTATAAGTGGGGACTCACTGTCCCAACTCCCCTTTTGAAAAATCTTTGCAGATTGGAGAGTGCGAACAAAAAACGAGGAATTATCACTCAATTCCAAAGAAATGTAAGAATTTTATTCAGTCAGGGTAAGAAATTTGTACCAGATGGTGATGTTGATATTGATGGAGCACCGGGTAAAGATTTTGAGAGCCGGGTGCACCACCAGGTGCCGTCCGGCATGCTGACAACCCTGGATATGGGGATTGTCTAAGTTTGATCATTTGTCACTGGTATTTGAAGAAAACCTGACAGGTTTGTAAGAATTTTATTGAATTTCATGAACCAATGAAATGAGATGCTTTCAAAGTTGTTGGCATAGTAAGTGTCAAAGTTAAGAAGGTACACTGGACTATTAATACCAAACATATGCCAATCTTTAAAGTAATTAAGGAATGCTATTAAAATATCCTATACAGATCAGCAGCTTCCGTGGAAGAGGTTTAATGGATTTTCAACCCACTGGGGAGACAGCAGAGCAGAATAATACAACTTCTACTTATAAAATGTTAGCAAGACACATTTAAGTACATAAATATAACCAAATAAAACTATCTTTCAAAGTTCCAAATAGAGTATTTCAAATATGTTCTGTTCTTACAGAGAATGCCTTTACATGTGGCATTTTGAAAAGAGCCTATAGACGTTTCACTTCATCAGTGCTGTCAATAAGTTGTACTGACACTAATATAATAAAACTACATAGATCATAAAACATCCTACCATGTGAAAAATAAAATTAATACAATTGATTTTAATGAAAATAGGAAAAAACTGTTTAGATAATTTATTGATAGGAATGTTTTGGGTGTGCCTAGATTACTCACTTCAAGGTATTAACACAAAGATTTGTTCAAGGTTTAAATGATACCACACATCAAGGTGTAAAGATAATACTCTACTGCCCTCCATCATTCAGTAACAAAGGAAAGATTCATATGTTTCTTAATAGCAAAGACTGCCGCCACAAAGATATAAGGATATGGTGAAAGTAGACATATGAATTTAAATTGCCATTTAAATAAATGGCAATTTAAGCTTTTGTTGTAAAGATCAAGAGAGATTTTTGCATTTTTGTTTGTAAGAACCAAAGGCCAAGATGACAAATATTTTGTTACAAGGAGCTCAAAATGTCATCAACATTTCCCTAAAATGTGCAAAATGTGAGCATGATGCATTATTCATTGATTTGAGCAATCATTGATGATCTATATTTAAAGCTCTGGTAATGCAGAGTATCTAAAAGGTGTAAATCATTTCAACAACTACATATGCGCCCACTTTCCTTGATTTTCCAATCCTTAAATATTACACTCCTTTGCATATATTAGTTGCCTTATACTCTTGAAATATTTCAGCTACATACTAAATACTACATGGACCAGTTCTCCATTTTAAATATCCACAGAGAAACCAGTCAACCCCCCCTCTCATGCACACATCTCAATAAAAAGTGTTCCTGCAGGATTTCTCCTTCTGACAGGTTCACAAGAGTATTATTGCACACAGCCCCTTTGTACACGATCTATCCTCAACATCACCTGTAGTTCCATATCCTTGAATTTTCTCGGTCTGCAGATGACGAGCGCACTCTTAAACCTGGCCTCCCTGGACTGTTTGTGCCATAAAGCTTGGAGCTCATTGGTCGATGACCTCTGAAACCTGATCCCTGCAAGAAGATAAAGCACAGCAATGATAAGATTCTGCTCTTAAATAACCTCTCCAAAGCTTTGGTAAGGAATTGCAATGAGTGACTTTTCAATCATACATCAAAAAAAGTTAATAATAAATAAATAAAAAAAAAAAATAAACAAATAGAAAGAAAAGGAACACAAGACAAAAGGTATGCACTTGATGTTATGTGAGCACCAGGGTTGTCACCATGGGCAGTGCCGGGCAGCACTACTTAGCTCTGAAAATCTCCATCCGGTACTCGCCATCAATTTCAGCATCACCACCCGGCACAAACTTTTATCCTAACCGAATAAATTCTTAAATTTCTTTAAAATTGAATGATAATTCCTTTTTTCTTGTAACCACTCTCAGATCTGCAATAATTTGTCAAATTTGAGTGGGACACTCCCTACCCCACAATTTAACCAGCTCTCAAAATGGACTGGTGGTGATAACCCTGGTGAGTACATAAAATGCATGAAGCACTGTTTGTTGGTAACCCCCTTTTTGTACCAGAATTCTACTGACAAATGAAGCATCACAACTTAATATTCACACATTGCAACTTAAAAATTATGAGCTTAAGAACATGCTTTTTATCTGAGGGACAATCAGAAATTAACTGAGAACATTAACCTTTGTAAGAACACCTTGATTTTTCTTTGTGAACTGATTGCTTACTAGAATAGAGAGACAATAAAAAAATCTTTCAAGGTAGAATAAACCTTAATTTGGTGTTAATTGCTGTCACTGAATGAGAATTTCATAATATTTTTCTTGTAAAAAAACATTCCACACAGAAGCAAGGCTAGGCATGAAGATCTATTTGGTAACCAATCACAACATTTGACAATAATGGCAGATCATGTTATTTAAGTTTTAATCCAATGCACACGTTTGGTACAGTTTTAAAGTTGTGATTTTTTTATTTTTTAAATCAAACAAACTAGAATTAAAAACAGTATGAAGTATAAGGTTCTCAGCCCCACACAGAATGAAGTCTAAGGCTCTGAGCCCACATCCTGGAAACTGGGCTGAAAAACTCTACCTAACCTGAGCCCACATCCTATTTACCCATCACAAGTCATTACTTGCAACCCAGGGAAATTGTTGTCAGTACTTATCTGGACAATGACCACACATGACCCCTAAATAGTCAAATTTCACATGTAGAAAGAACTCCTTCATCTTCCCACAGTTATCATTATCACCATTTACAGAATTCATCTGTGTAGCAACTACTTATTGAAATAGTGTTAAATAGTGATTTAATTTATTCTATTCCAAACCATATGTCAGTTTTCCCTGAAATGTTTCTTAAAGGCTGTAGTGAAACAAAAATTTAACCTTTTCTTTTACATTTTTTCCTCCCACCTTTCCACTTTTGCAACCTGCATTAAATGCTTTTGTTTTGTTTCCTTACAAAAAGTTTAAGAAATAGCTCCCAAATAAAACAAAAAGAAAAAAAAAAAAACTTCACAATTTGGTATGATTAGGGCAGAGTCATTTATGTAACTGGCAGTTATTGCCAAGTCACTTATGTATTTCCTGTGCCCAACTGCCCAAACTGCCTGGTTTGATAAACGACTCTCCCCTTAATTTCATCTAATATGACAGTTCTCTTTAGCAGGCATAAATACTTTAAATGAGCAAGAATGTAGGATAGATAGACAATGGCAATCATTTATGACAGAGTGAATGAATAGTGTAACTAATGACTAACATGGTTCTATACTATGAACAAGCATAACAAGCATGAAACGGCTGCAGAAATTCTCCAATAGGTCATGCAACATTCTGAGAGCCACGCTAAAATGTTGCAAGCAGTGGGAAATGACATTACAGGTATATATACAGCAGGACTGTTACATAAATCTTACTTTCTCAGTTAACAGTTAGAATTTCCATTCACGGCCATTCTTATGAAGCATAAGAGAAGTTGAAAGTAAGAAATGGAAAATAGTTAGTTTACAAATCAAGCTCAAAGAAACAATTCATTGGTTAAAATAAGTAAGTTATTACTAACATATAAAAATTGTTCTTACACTGAACTCCTGTAAACTGTTCTGGTGAGGCACTCTGTTAACAAGATACTTTCAATGTATGAGTTAATTAGTTAAATGGAGTTTTATGGCACAGTTTCCGACCTATTGGTTCAAGTTGAGCTGGCCTCAGCCTTTTTTCCAGTTGTGGCTCACTGTCTTGTTTTTCCTACTCCATTGCTTATGCAGAGCATCAAGGACAACAGCAGCAGGTTCCATTTTTAGAATCTTAGAATCTCTGGTATGACTTGACTTATGTATGAGAAAAGTTGACTTATGTATGAGAAAAGTGCCTTCTTGTTTTGCCACTTAAATAGAGATGGATCATCAAGATTAAAAGAAAGTACAATTCCAAAAATGAACAGAAAAGGGTATCAGTGCTATCCAATCAATTCTTTTGGTAAAAGTCATGAAACAAGTTTTAAAATGCTTCACTTAATTTCCCATGTGAATGTTTTACAATTATATTATTTCAGTAGTAAAGAATGGTCCGAGACAACTCTGACAATACCAGAAAGAGAAAAAACCATCAACAAAATTTTTGATACCTTCTAATGTGTTAAGCAATACAGAAATCAAAGAAACTCACATATGCTGGTGGCTTTGGCGTCATAGCTGGATAATTGGTAGCGATATCAGATGTAACTATATTGAATGATAAAGATGAAAAGAGCTTAGTTCAATTATCAGCAGGAAATCACCCTAATTTCACATGTCTCTAATTAGAAAGGTATGGGATTGATTGATACTGCTCACCTTCCCCCAGCCTAACCCACCCCACCAAAAAAAATTTTAAAACAAAGTGAATCTCTATATTTCCCAAATCTGATGAAGTTAATTTAATATGTTCTTCTCAAAACATATTGTCTTGGGATTGACCAAAAAATAATGTGTTGGAATTGACCATTCTGAAGTGAGTCTTTTCTTTTGCAAGTAGTTATGATCTGGAATGTCTGAAATGTATTTCTTTCCCCATTGTTACTAATTAACAGTTAGATAAAGAGAGAAAAAAAATAGAAAACAACAACTACCAAAACACGAACTCCCAGAACCAAATCGCACAAAGAATGATGACAATGACAACAGTTTATTTCCAGTACATATATGCAATACATCACACAGGTTCACCAGAACAAAATAAGTGCCAGAAAGGGAGGAAAAGGAAGTGAAAAACTTATAAGAGTTTTCCTCCAGGTAATATAACCTACATATTAAAGATAATTAATGCTACAACTTAGGTTCTAAGTAAGACAGAAAAAGTTAGTACACAGGAGACAATTATGCAAGTTCAAAATATTATGAGTAATAAGCAGTGGTAAGTAAAATTTGTTTGTATTTTTATTCAAAAGATCTGAGGGTTTTAGAGTTTTGCATAGTTGCATCAATGGAATTCGAAAGATTCACACCAGAGTACGAGACACACATCTGAATGTCTTTGCAAGAAAGGTGGAACAATGGATAACATATGTTTATTCATCTGAAGGTGTATAGTACAAAACATCTACTTAAAGTATTGAATTTTTTATGGCAGCTGGGGCTATTTTCTTTGTCTTGAATGACAATAGGCTGTGAAGCTGGACAGCTTCAACCAATGCGTGTGCCTAATAGCATGCAGTAATTAACTCTTTTGCTACGTAAGGTGATCCATCCTGTCATACTGAGCTATACATTACATTCCATACACACAGAGCTTCCCTGAAACTTGCACCATACTTAAAAATAAATTTAAACTTGGAATTTTGTATCAAATTGACTGACATTATATAACACAATCGTGTTGATGTGTCGTTAAATCTCATCTAACTAACTAACTAACCCTGAATACCAAGTTTTTATATTAAGGCCACTATATTTGCATTTGCTATAGCCCAAGAGGGTGCACATATGTAAAAGTATCTCCTTCCCAACCTTATCCCATGTCCACAACACAATTACACACCATGGGTTTATAGGAGCTTTTCCAGGGTGCAGCAGTGCAGTGGTTTCACAGCAAAACCATGCAGAGCGAAGGAGTTATATGTGGGCGCTTCCTTTCGGCAGTTTACATGTAATAAACTCCTTGTGTAAATATTAATTGTTTAACATGAATAGATTGTAGAGAAAAGATAGGGAAACTTGGGATTTTAGGCTTCTTCACTGAAGTACATTTTGACTGTTCCATTGTGAAATGACTGTTCCTGCCTTAGACCCTACACTCCAGACCTATCATGTAAATGACACTACACATAACACTGACTTACTTCTCAGTTTTTCATTCAGTCTGTCCAGTGACTCCAGTATCCTCTGTTCCTCAAGAGACAATGCACTGAGCACTGAGAAAAGAAAAATGTCAAAAGATTAGTATCATCTCGAGAGAGTGTGCACTGAGCACTGAGAAAAGAATCAAAAGTCAAAAGATTAGTACCATCTCGAGAGAGTGTGCACCGAGCACTGAGAAAAGGATCAAAAGTCAAAAGATTACTATCATCTCGAGAGAGTGTGCACTGAGCACTGAGAAAAGAATCAAAAGTCAAAAGATTAGTATCATCTCTGACTTATCCCTTAACAGCAAGAGAGTGTGGTTCATACTTCAAGTATTAATATGAGCCAGCAGTACATGTCTAAGACAAAGCATATTAATGTAGTATTTTAAACAAATACTGTTAAATAGTAAATGATGACACTGGCAATTAAATACTAGAGATCCCACTGCTTTCAGTTCAAAACAAACTAGTTCCAAAGCCAACAAAATACTACATTTTAAGAGAAATACACATCTTCTGTTGAGTCTTCTATCTGAAAAGTAGGATGTATTTTTAAAGGGAGAATGTAACTGTGACTCATATGTAAAGTTAGAGAGAGCTGGGGCTACAGTGGTGGGAAATGCCAATAAACAGGACTTGCTGTGTAAAAATTTTTTTTTTTCTACCAACAAGCATCTTCGAAAGATAAGAAGAGAGAGTAAATCCCCTTAATTGTTCAAAATTTTCTGTAAATGCGCATGGCAGAAAACACAAGTGGGACTATTCACAAGTCCTCAACTAGAACTTGCCATAAACCATTTAAAATCAGGGTCAGCGATAATTTTGCCGTAAATGAAAACCATATTGCTACAAAAGTACAGGTTTCACTTATTCATCCTTCATTTTATCTGCTTGGATACTGACAGGGATCAGTCCATGAATATATTAGGGCTGGCAATCTGAGATAAGTGAGCAAAACATTTAATCACATCTTTTGGCGATTTTATCAGCAATTAATCGCATTTGCGTATGTATAACCAACCTATAAAGTAACGTGTAGATATCCCTAATCGACTATGTATACATATATGATAGTGTGTGAATCCGAAGTATCTCGCAATCGCCCACCATAATTGTGTTGGCGTTAATACAATGCACAGGTCTGCCTAGAAGCAGACTTCATTTTAACTTTTTTTTCTTTAATTAGTGACAAAACATTTTTGTGAAAAGTTATTTTTATAAAATTGCTCCCACTGAAGGTTGATTCAGATAGAAGTTGTGGTTTTAGTTGTATCGTTACATCAGCACTGTAACTAGAAGAAGTTTCTTAACAAAGTAAAGGCTAGGCCACAGTACAGTAAAAGTAGCCCCACACCCATGCAGACAGCCCTCATATCAGCTCCGATAAATTTAATTTTGACACATACCCATTTGGTTCATTTCCCCCAAAAGACTGTGGCTTGAAGCCACAACCACAACTATGCCTATCGGCCTAGCCCCCTAAGTTTAAAAATTTAATGTTAGAGTCATCAATAAAATGATCAAATCTAGGTCTCATAGTTTTCACCTGTCATCCATCATATAAGTTATAGTATGTGTAAATTGTCACATGCACAGCAAATACTTTAACTGGGACCCACTGCTACATTCACAGTATAATGCACATACTGCCTTCAGCTGGCTGCTCTGTGTGTACTGTTAAAAGAGCATCCAGAGAATGGGTGTGCTTCAATTGGCAATAAAATGACCCCCTCCCTCAATAATGTCATTATAAGCTGGAATTCTCCAAACTTTTGAAAAAGCAGCTTCATTCATAAATGCAAGTAACCAACCAGTAAGCACAATTCTTCAAAAAGATGTTTGATTTCAGCTTAAAGCAGCTGCATAAAGACTTACATCTGACTGTTACCGTGTACAGCTGCTGCTACATACTTTCTTGGTTTTGATAAACAGTGATCGGAACTTCTTTGAAATTTTTTTCAATTCATGACTTACAAACACTTATACATGATACAAAGACAGGAATAATATGGTTAGAAAGCTGAACTTGTTAATTCTTGAAAAATGTTAATTTTAAGTGGAAATTTTTGGAGATGTACGCCAGTAGTGAACTGACAAGTGGCTGTTGGAATTGAACTATTATGGCGAAGTGCACAGTGGCGCACTAGATACGTAAAAGACACTACAGTGTATGCATACGTTCAGTGCTTTCAAATTTAAATGTAAATTTGCTTTGTCAAATGCAGCTAAAATTGTGAAGAATGTTGTTACATCCTTTACTTACTCAAGTCATTGACCCCGCAGCATGAGATGCGATTAATTGCATGTAACATTTTACTAAACATTACTTGGCTGGCGATGAATCAGTGATTAATCTAAACTGACAGACCTAGAATATATATGGGGGGAACTGGTAATAAATTTCAACACCTTAAGATGCTGACAAGATCAACAGCATCTTTCTTTTTCATCCCCTTCCTCCTCTCACACTATACTGTAAAAAGATATTTAAGAACATATTTACTGTCTACTGTTCTATTCACTGTGAGCAGAATTGCAGTACATTAGAAAATGGTTTTAAGGAACCTATTTTACCCTTTTGATGTTTTAACTGTTCCCAAAATTTTTCTCGGGTATATCAGTCAACAAACAGGAATCTAGCTACATGTTCATGTTGAGGTGAGGGATACTTAGTTTAATATTCTGTGACTAACAATTCTAGTTTAATATTCTGTGACTAACAATTCTTACTTTTGCTCTCATGAAGGTGATTACTAGGACTTTGCTGATCTAGTGCAGCTTCTATTTCTGCCTCTGAATAGTTTTGCTGAGCCAAGAGTTCTGCCTGCTGGAAAGTCATTAAGCTTCCTTCAACTGGAAAAAATATAGTAGAAAATCCTTCCTTCAAAACCAAATAACAAAATAAGTTTTATTTAATCATTTACCATTTTTAATATAAAGGCTATCAATATGTTACAATGAAGTTAGACAGTTGTGTAAAGTCCCTCAAGTACTGTTAAAATGTTTCTGACTGTAACATTCTACAATTGGTGACATCAAGCTATTATTAGTTCAAGGTTTCCACACTTTGGAAATACTGAAATTCAAGACTATTTGCAGCCTTTTTGAAAGCTAACTGATATGAAAATATATAGAACTGGAAAATGAACAAATTGGTAAAAATGGCCCAAACTTTTACATGTTTACCTGGGATCAATGCATTTCAAACATGACTGCAAATACTGAAAGTATAAGGTTTCAATGTGGAAGACTATACATGCCAATTTTTCCACACCAAGCTTTTCCCCTACTTTGGAGGACATGTAATACTTATGGGGTACTAATTATATATTTGCCAATAATTGTCAGATAACATATATCTTCAGACTGCAGGCATTCTTACCTGGATCAATGTAGGAATGTTGATTGATGGCAGCAGATCTGTTAGGACCTTCATGACTGGTCACTGGTGCAGGTGTATTGAAGTTCCCTCTCTTTCTGTTGTCATTATTAACCAATTTTTTACCTTGCTGTCGTTGTTGAAGAAGCGATGATCTCCTACTCAAATTTGTTCCAGAGTCACTGCTGGTCCTCCAACGGGGTACGGTGTGGAACTTTTTCAATTTAGCTTGTTCCACCCCTTGTGCTCTGTTTGGTTGCATTACCCTGAAATTTGCAGTCAGTTTCTGACTGGATTCAGATAAACTTTGATCTGAAGCAGCTCTTCTCATTCCCAAAGGTGTTCTTTCTGCTGCTGTCTTTGGCTCAGGACTAGCTTCTCTGGAATGCAAACAAGTCCTCACCTTATCCCATAACTGATTTATTTCCTCATCAGTAGGAGTTTTATTTAAAGTCATACCATTGACTCTCTTTGGAGTCACTTTACATGATTCACTAGGTTTACCTGTAGGAGGTTTGCCCACAGGGGTGGAATAGGTCCGTCCAGCATAGGACTTTTGTTCCATTCCAGACTGCCCCTCTGTCCCAGGTCTATTACTTGGACTTGCAAACTTGGTCCTAAATGGAGACCTTTGTTGCAAAACTGGGCCTTTACTTGAGGGCTGGTCCATGCCTGATGAGGCTGCCAGTTTCTGTTGAACAATACGAGCATTAACTATTGGTTTCTGTTTCTCAGCTGGAGTTGGTTTTGATTCTACTGCCATCTCAGTTTTTTCAGTTGTTTGGTCATCTTCCTCTGAGTAATTAAGATCTGTCCATCGAACAAATTTTTTTGAAGGCACCCGCTTCATGTGAGTTGTGCTAGCAATATCTATACTATCCCTCAACTCATTCTTACCCCATTTATGATTAGGACTGTTTTCATTCGAAAAATTTCCTGAATACTTTGAAATTTTCTTTAAAATGCTTTTTGGAGTCATTTCATCATAAAGTTGTACTCTCTGTTCCTGGTGTTCTGCCTCATTACCAGGATGAACACCACCATCTTGAAGAGTTAAATTGTATAAATTTGCATTTTTGACTGCCTGTGAAGTATGCTGAGAAGTTTCTTTTGATATCACTTCCTTCTTCTTAACACCAGGTTGCTTTCTGCTGGATGGTGTTAGCATGTATACAGGGGTTGCAGACGTTTTGGTAGAAAACCCTCTTGCCTTAATGTTATTTGTGGTAATTTTAGGTGTTGTGGTATCCTGTGTTTTACTTGCTGTAGGCTTTGGAGGCCTAGTACTATTATTCCAGGCATAAACAGAACTGCTTCCTGTTGTATCCCCTTGAATGTTCTCATCTGAAGTCCTGGAGGATCCATTAAATAGATTATGAGAATGTTCAACATTAGATGCAGCTGGAACATATGAAGGCTGTGAGGGCATGTCAGAATAAACAGTGCTTGCCATGGTATGTTCCCCGCTCATAACTGAACCATTATAATTTTTGGACAAATACAAGATATTGTTTGTAGCAAGAGTGCTATAACTTTGTTCAGAACTTTGAAAAGACAATGGACTATTGTTACTTTCATATTTACTATCATCCTGAACCCTGCTGAGGTCACGATTGGAGTTTTCTGTTAAATTCCCATGATGCAAAACTGTATGAGGTTCACTAACCACAGTGTTCTTGGTAATCCTTTCATCTGACTTCTGATTGCCTGCAAAGCTGACTTTCTTTGATGGTTGTTGGTCTTCTTCTTCCAGACTATCTACACTTGAGACACTGCTACTGCAGTCAACATCCACACCTTTAGAAACAGATTCCTGGAGTAATGCCTGATTAAATTCCTTAAGCGATTTCTTTTGTTGTTCTATAAATTCCCTCTGCTGCTCTGCAAGTTCCCTTTGTATGTCTGTGGGATGACGGTCAGGTTGGTAAGATACTGATGCCTCTGCAGTACTGTCCTTGTTTTGTACCTGGATAAGGGTCGCTGGTGCTGCATACCCATGGTACTTCTGGTGATATGACTGATCAGCACCCTGATTTATAACATTTGCATTTTTGTCAGCAAACGGCATACCCTGGTCTTGCTGTTTATCTGCGTAGTAATCATGTTGCTGTTCCACCTGATTTGAATGTGCTGATTGTAGGGGATATTGTGATGATGGTTCATCCTGGTGGCCTACCATCCTCAAAACATCCTCCATGGCAGGAGAAGGTTGATCTGCAAAATAACCATAAATTCTTTGAAAAGTAACACAACATCAATGGTAAACCGTGATCCTTAAACTTTGTTCTTTTCCCATCACCATCCAACGCCTTACATCCAACAAAATAACCATAAATTCTGCAGCTATAAAAAATACTTTCTAATGTCTGAAACACAACTACATTTAAAACAATGACCTTTCACAGTATGGGAAAGGCTGAGATCATCAAGAACCTCACTTTATTTGACAGAAATTTTACAACACATTAGATGATGAGAGTCGGGCTACTGTAGCTCTAAAAAATAGATGAAGTACAGATTCAGAATCAATGTCAGTGTTTGTAATTGTGCAAAGTTTGTCTTCTTGTTCTCCTTTCTTTCTTCTTTTTTCTTGTAGTTGAAGATGATTCCTTCAATGTAAAAATCACTTCAAGACAGGGCA
Source organism: Holothuria scabra (assembly GCA_037179385.1). Lineage (NCBI taxonomy): Eukaryota > Metazoa > Echinodermata > Holothuroidea > Aspidochirotida > Holothuriidae > Holothuria > Holothuria scabra. The sequence continues at coordinate 8,698,410 of CM074193.1, forward strand.
CAGTGAGGGTTCAACAGACAACTTTGGAAAATCACCTAGATAAACTGGATTACATGACAAATTTTTCTTACTTGAATTTTGCAATACTATGAACTTCCACCAAGTTGCCCTTTCCAAAAGAATTTTAACACATGGAAATAATCAACATAATATTCACAGACTTTCAAAAATTTCCATTCATGTGGAAGAATATGAATCAATTTGCAAAATTATGGAAGAGTACAATCACTGGCACCAACTTATATAATGAGGCTTACCAGGTATCAGTTCCTGTGAGAGGTTTGTTTAAAAGATAACATGAATATATATAATTCTGCTCTTAGCATGGCCTTGTAGCTTATTGCAAAACCAACAGCATATGCATATTAAATGGAAAAACAGGTGCAAATGACACATACATACAGCTCATTAGCATTTTTTACAATGGGGTGGATTTGGAAAATGAACTGTTGCTTGTAGCTTCTTTTGTAGCAGGAGAATGATGAAACATTTTGCTGAGCATAATGCCAAATGAACACATTATTGGTAAGCAGGTGATGTCCATGCGACCTTGACATGTATATCATGATTTCTCAGTTAGGACCATTCTGAGCATTAAATAGTAAGATATTTTGAGCATGAATAGATCAAAGAATTCTTGTTTCAAGGGACTAAATGCTAACAAAGAGAAGCAAATACAGTCCTCACAAGTGCATAGTTACACAATGGCAATTTCCAACAAAATTACCTGACACTTTATTAACCCTGTATCCTCTGGCCATTGGTATGCCATCTTGTAGTTTAGGTCCTGTATAAACTCCATCTGAAGGAAACAATGACAAGGACATGCTAATCACTGATTTCCATTCATTTTACAACTTTCCACAATTCTTATCAAAATATATTACCTCACTTTTAACAGTAGTTATTTCCTCATCATTCATTCCAACCATGCATTTCATGAAGCAGGCTTGGACCAGGTACAAGTCCAATCTATGACTTGGTTCCAGGCAGAGATATAACAGTTCACTCAACTTAGTAGTCCAATCATTTATTCATGAATCAAGTCATTATTCATTACAACTCTGGTTGCGGGAAAGGCTGGTCTTCTGTATTTTTGCTTAGTTTGGCCATGCAAATTAATGTGTGGTGTTCGGTACCGTAACCATGTATCCTCCAGACAAAACAATTACCACTTTACAGTTTGCCACATGCACATGCAAATGCATGTAATGGATCATTATTTTGTGCACAAATCAATGAGAATGCCCACTAACTTAATAGAATCCTTACTAACATTGTGCATGCATCTAATGAAGTTGAGGGAATTGACGGGACATTTTTGTATGAAAATAAGAAAAGTCATGACCCTCTTAGTTTGAAGTAAACCAGGCCCTACATGCAGGGCATCAACAACTAGAAATCACCTGGTGCCCCCATGATGTTACAGCTTGCTTCAAGCAAACCAAACAGTTCAACAGCCAACTCATACTTTTCTAAACCTTTCATGAGTTTGAAAAGTACAAAAAAATACAATGTCATGTCATGCCTTGTTCTTCTTGGCTATTCACAAAAATAGCTTTGAATTGAAGTGTTTTCAACTCCAATAGCCAGTCTACAGGACACACACGATGCATGAACCAGCCTTTACTCAATATCAACACAATTACGTCATGTAAGATATACTTACTCGAGTGAGGGATATTAAATGCCTTTGGGCAAGTAAACATAGACCTTGATTTAGCTTGATGATGAGTGATGTAACATTTAATTACCATGGTAACTGCACTCATCAAGTTTTGTAAAGAAATAAGGCAAAACAGGTTATGACAGGAAATGAATGCTATTTTTAATTGTTTTGTGAAGCAACTAATTCAAATCTATGGGTTTCCTGACAAATGCACAAATATTTCCTTTCCTTTAAATATCAATCTTGCACTGGAGTCCCCGCAAACTTATTTTGAAGCAACGGATAACTATCTCAATTTTCTTATTTCTCTTCAAAGTATCTTTAATCATATTTTTAGACTTCAATATTGCATGTTCAGGGTAAACCAAGCAGTAAATTTTACTTTGAAGAGAAAAACATTACCACATGACTCACAGCCAACTATTAAAATTGAATAGTCTACTACCCTACACCAAGTTGGGGTGACTGCTCTTGCCCTTTAAGAGATTTTTGACAATGAAGGTTATTTCTTTTGATACATATGTAACAGATTTCATTTCATGTGACAAACTGACAAATCTTACTGTCTTAAACCTTACTGTCTTCCTAAATTATGTCACCAAAATATTGAACCCAATGGAAAGAGGGAAGCATAGTTGGAAATGAGGCTTGGGTGACTCCAACATTTTTGGATTCAGGTACCTGAATCAATATGAATCATCACTCTGATAGGAATCTTATCTCCAACATTGATGTCCTTAATGACACAGGAGCAAATATCTCTGCAACTGTAGACAGGCAATAACACACGGGAGAGCTACGCATGTTGGTTTCTCATTCTCAATGCCTGGGATGATAAACCAACAATGTTAGGGAATTTACAGAAGCTCAAAAACTTGTCATATTACAAAGTGAAATATCAAAAGAGCCATGTGCTTTAAACTCTCCAATCAAACTGGTGCCTTTTTGTTGTAAGCAGGAGCTTTGTTTGAGGGTGTTCACCCTCAAGGCCTGACCATCAGCTTGGGAAAGAGGTGTTGAGAGCTTTTGAAGTACCCTCATAGGCAATCTGGTGCTACATTTAGCATCCTTTGAAGTCATGTTTTCTTTTTTCATAATTAGAGTGGAGGTAGGGGACACAGGCTATGCAAATGTTAAATGACAAGAAAGGAAAAGTCTTAAATATGACTTTCTGCCTATTTCTGACAGTACTGGAAGTTCTCCAAGAGTCACAAATCCAAGGTAAGTCTTCAAAAGCTAGCTGCGAGGCTTAAGCCACAGAGCAGTCAAGGAGTTATTGGGCTCCCTTTATCCCAGATTGCCCCATGTATGTTTGAATGCTAGAATTTTACTGCAATCACCTATTTTGACTCCCTCAGCCCACCCACCATTAATGATGAAATCTTCCCTAGCTGGCAACCAATCCAGTGATGGGAAACAAAACTTGCTGCAATGTCTGTTAAGCTTACCTTGTTGACTGTTTGTTTTCTTTGGAGATGCTCTACTCAACCGTTGGTATCTCTGGGTAGCTTCCTGCTGTCTCTTCCTTCTCTCCTCTAACACTTCATGTCTCCTCTTAGCTTCTTTCTGAGCTTCAAGTTTCTTTTTAAGTTCTAAAGCTCTGACAATCAAAAAGAGATTCATTGGTTTTTTATTTTAGAGAGACACTTGTAAAAATTTATTATATAAATAAATGTTAACTTCCTCCTTTGGTAAATTAGGCTCTATATTGCCTACAGCTATTTAAACTCTTCCCTTTCTTGAATTGTCCCTTTCTTGATACACTGTTGGAATTCTTCACCTGTGGTAAGTTTTGGTAACTGATACAATGGTCCATGCTAATGTAGTTATTTAGATGTAGTTTCATGGCCCAATTTCCAACCTATATTGGTTCAAGTCAAGCCGGCCATCACCCTTTTTCCATTTGTGACTCACTGGCTTGTTTACTCTACTCCATTACTTATGCGGAGCATCACGCACAAAGGCAGTAGGTTCGGTTTTTAGTCTTTGGCATGCCTCGACTTGGGAATCGAACCTGGGCCTTCTGCGTGAGAGGTGGATGCTATATATTGTTAGACCAAACATGCTCATGTGACATTTAACAGTAGTTCTCATTTCAATTTACAAGAGTGGGAAAAACAAAGGGAATCTTAAACTTAAATTAATCAACCACTACAAATGGAAGAAACCCTCAAAGTTAGAGAGCAGTAATTATGTGTTTCATTACAACCTTCAAAATTGCATGAAGAGCACATTTTGTCTTCAAAGACAGTTCCAATTCTTTAAGTAAGTCACTTAAATTTCCCCACAAACCACACATACTGCAGAACACTATCATCATGAAATGTGAGCTACTATGCATCTTTTAAAGAGTCAAACTTTGCTGTCAATCAAAGAGCTGTCACCTACAATGAATTTTGATAGTCCTGAAGCAAAAAAGCATAAATTGGGGTGATTAGCATCCAAATTTAAGAAGTTTTATACTGTAAATATGAGCATCCAATTCAATGTGATTTAACATCATTTCAGTTACTTTAAAACACCACAGAACTGACAGCAAATAAAATAAATTAATGAGGAGCTTTCAAAAGTCAACTGATGCAACAATATTCTGGAGAACAGACATACACTTGGGACACTACTGTAGACTGTTTACCAAAGCAAAGTTGTCCCTGGTATAGTGCTCTCAAGAACACAGAGCCCATCTACTGAATTTGATCTTTTGACCTTTCATGCAAGCTTCCTACAGTAATATGTTGCTATGACAATGACTCACTTCCGTCGTCTATTGGTTTCTGCTGACAGTTTTCTTACTCTTTCCCTTGATGCCTGCTGGGAGATGAACATCTCATCCTCTTCATCTTTCTTGTCTTGCATCTGATACCTGCTACTGAATATCTTTGTCAAGGAAGAATGGACAGTGTTAACATACAATGCTGTGCTACCATCCAATGATTAATTGACACCAACATCCCTAATGCAACTTTCAAATGAGTAGCTTGGGGAGGTATACCAGAGGGTGCCCCCCTCCCCCACCCCCCCTGCCACACACACACACACACACACACACACATACACTTTGAAAAAAAACCATAGTAAATTACTCAATCCTTCCAATGTAACATTCTCAATGAATCATTTGGAAGGAGGTACATACCAGGGGGAAAAAAATTAATTTCAAAGGGCCCAGGAGAAAAATTGTGCAATATGCAACCCAACTTGACCTTGCAATGAGTTGGTGAAAGATGCAACTTTCAGTGACTGACTTCTTTTCTTATGAGTCAAGTTAGTTTCATTATAAGGAACAATTGCATATAACTTTTGGTTCATTTTGTTACAAGACGACATCAGCTCACCAGTCATCAGATTGAATCCATCGATGAGCGAGTGAAATGTTCTAGAAAGTGCTAGCTTCGGTGCTGTCTCTCTAGCATATTCAACGGGTGACCCCAGAGAACATTCGCACAATTACGAGAATGTACGATCACCTACTGGAAAGTACTGTATGATGTAATGGCCTAATAATAGCCCACTATGGCAACTGTCGGCTACTGTAGATTTCTCAGAAACCAAAAACATTCATACTATAGGCAATTGCTGGCTGTTTGGAGAACTATCTGTCTCGCTTGTGTTTATGAGTTACTGTGCCCAGAACTTTTGCTGTTTGTTTTGTATGAGATCAAACGAGACGTTTCCATAAGACTAAATTCCGGACTTTGCTGGAAGAACTACCAGGCATATAAAAGGTCATGCAAGAACTGTGACAGAGAGGAGAACAGAAGATACACAGATAATACAAAGACCACATGCTTGCTTTGCCATTTAATGCTGTAATTGTGTCGCCATTTACGGATCACTATAGTCTTCATCCTGCCTTCGCGGAACCAAGTCCTACGCTGTGCTGCTGTACAATCGACGCTAACAACACTACCCCTTGGACAAAGAGTGATACCTTAATCCGTAAAAGATTGTAAGTAGATTTAAGATTAATTATTGTAAATTTAAGGAAGTAAGAGGTGAATAATAATTAAGTTGTTGATTTTAATCTCGCCCTTCTGTGGTCTTTCGCTGTTATTGGTTTGAATTGCGACCAAGCCGTAACAATTTATTTGTTTTATCACAACAGTAAATGAACATGATTGATAACAGATATGTACAATGAGTGATGGTTGCATAACAAGTGTTGTGAATGGAAGTGCTCATCAAATTTTGTATGCAACCTCTCCATGCACTATGTGACAGGTTACAACAAATGCAGGCTGGCATAATCATCTGGTACCATGTAAATGCAAAATTGTTGAATTAAAATAATCACAGATGCAAAAAAGACATACCCTTCTTCACTTTGCTTTTCTTACCACTAGAGTATGCATGCAGTATATTATCTTTTGGGCCCTTTTGCAGTAGTACCAGTTCATATTTTGTGCTTCTTAGGTACAAGGATGCACTTTATTATACAAGTACTGATAGCCTGGACTCCATTCCTGCTAAACCTTTGTGCCTCCTTGTATTCTGCCACCAACTGATCATACCTTTATATCTTCCATGTTTCACTCCAAATTCTATGATTTAAGATGGATGGTGATAAAAAAGGGTCACATTTATTGGGACTGTTTCCAAAGCAGGTTCAAACTTCAACAAGTATTACCTCTTCTTCAACATTTATTACTACAGTAAAAAATGCAGTGTATTCAAACCGCAACCATCATGAAAGCCCCTTTGTGGGATCTATTCAGATTTTATAGCAGTGATAACTTGTGAAGTACAGTACTGTCTGAAAAGGTCCTGACAGAGCTACTGTGATTCTGAGTGTGAAAAATGCCTTTCCTGTCCTGAGGGTGGCAAAGAAGCTAACCAACTGAAGCTTAAACATATCAATATTTGGCAGATACAAATATTATACTGTTCTGTGTGCCAAAAGTGAGCAATTTGAGAAGACCCAGGTCAAATTAGATGCTATTTGTACACACATCAGTCTTCAGTCTCAAAGCATCTTGATCAAATTATTGTAGATGAGATAGAAACAATGTAACCATCCACCACTTTTAGTCTACAAAGACTAAACTAGGCAAAGGTGAACTGCTGATATGTTAATGTAGTAACAATGTACATACAAGAAAATGAATGATTGGGAACATGCTGCCTACGTAAGAAGCGACAATCCATAGAGTTAAAGATCTCGTCTCTTCTGGGTTACATAAGATTGATGAATAATTTCATCTGAATACTGAACCAGAAAAAATATGCTGCTATACTTTTTCTTTCGACACACAAGAAAAGCTCTAACCTTTTGTGGTTGTCATAAAAAGGCATTTCACACATCTGTGTGTAATATGATCTTAATACTGCATAATTTTCAATCCTGTCTGCCGAAGCTTCAAGACCTGCTGTATGATTCAATGAACATAAAATGTTATTCTCAAAATTGCTCCACTGTGTGGCAGATTTTAATGTTGTTAAGAGTCATGGCTACTCTTTGCAATGGAGCTGAAAACAGAAACCAAGGTTTCTGTGATTCCTGGTTTATCGATGGCATTTCAATACATGTAAGCAAAATTAAGAAGAATTCAAAAGGGCATTGTATCATTATCATTAAGAATTGAGTACTTAATAAATTATGTAGATTCCCCCTTTCCAAGAGGTTAATCTTGTTATATGGACTGTCTGGAGGATATGATTTCTGTACAAGAGACCGGACCTCAAAAGGAAGTGCTGACTAAGTAAGCTGAATCCAGTTGAAGATTCTAACAGTTCAACTAGTTGATCAAACAGCACTGAGTTGACAGACAACAAAGTGCATGCTGATCTCTTGGCAGTACTGTTCAGCTATAAATATTCACATCAGATGAGAGTAATCTTCCCTTATTTTTTGCTCTCTGAAGCTGATTTTGTTGCCATCTGCTTCTTGACTTCAAGGTATGGAAAAAACAAATGAAAACATGTCGTTTACAGAAGGGTTACCCTAACAGTATCAGTACATCTAGGATTGTAGTGCCTACGGCTGACAGCATATTTTGAATGCCACACTTGTGCATTAAATCAAGTTGGGCAACAGATTTGCACTGGGTTGAATTCTTGTTCTTTAAGTGGCCTTATTTATATTGGGAAAAGCCTGTGAAACACTAGTCCTTGAGCAGAACTAGTGTTTGAATGGGTACCAAGCAAAAGCCCAATTGGCACTGTGGTTCCTTGCCGGATATTATAAGAATTGTACGGCCAGTAGAAAGCTTATAAATTGACCTCCAAAGTAGAGCTAAGCAAAAGCTCATATCCAATGTTTGTAATATCTTCACAAGGAGTATTTTAGTACTAATATTCTATGAAATCAAATATTAATTTTCTGAGGTCTTACTAAAATTCAACTTGCATAATACTTGGTGATCCTTCAAAACCGTTTCCTCATTTCAACATGTATTTAGTGTATGCTTGTAATCAAACTTGATATTATCACCAATTGACAATATGCAATGTGGTCAGAAAGAGGAAAAACATCCCTTGTACTTCTCTCATAATATATTTTCTACCTGCTCTCAAGTAAAACAGGGTTTATTCAGCAATTAAGCAGAAAAGAAGTGATTCATGGGGTGTGATAATAGAATGAGGATTAGGTTATCTCACTGAGCACAAAAAGAGACATATGATCCATACTGTACATTGCTTCCACTGGCAGAGAGACCAGTTAAAAGCAGTGTGACATGTGCTCTTTGAAATCTCCAAATTTCAGTTATTGCCCTCTTCTAACTTCAAATGATCCAAAATCTTTATACAACCTGAAGAAAGCATTGCTGAAAAAATAAACCAAACTTCTAAGGTATTTGGGTGAGTAAGCTGATTTAATGCAAAACCAGGTGAAGGAAAAAGACCATAGAACCTACTACCATTATCTTGCTTACAAGATTTTCTAAAGAATATTTTCAGTGGTTGACCTCCAGTGGTGTCATAATCCCAATCTATGAGTGGGTCTAGAAAAGTGGACAAGAAAGGACTAGTTATGAGCACATTTGGACACATGTATAACTTTTGCAATGCCCAAGTCTAATGACAAGAAATTCACAATGCTGAAAGAACTTTGCCCACTCCCCTTTACTTGTGCATTTAGGCCAGCTGTGGTTATTAATTTTCAATTTTTTTTTAACAAAAACTTCGCAGAGTACTTCCCACATTAGCAAGGTACTTGCTTTCTTTCCACATTTTGTGCAATCTTGGAGCGATGGCTACTTATCAACAAATACTTATGTGTATTAACTGCGATGAGAACAGGGCTGTGTTTCTTACATGGCCTAGGCTCATTCCTCTCACAACACAGCCCTCGTGTAGCTAACATTCACATGTACCCACTAGCCAGGAGGCACAAAATATGAAATGACTGATCTGGTTTGATATAGGACTGTCAGTTTCCATTTAATTTCCTAAATGTTTAAACGGTCAAAATAAACATTCATTTACCGTTTAAACGATGTCCAAATATAGCCGGCTTTGATTTCCTTAGAATTAAATGTAAACACGATAATATACTTACAATACTGCCTTTGAGACTATAATTTTGGCATGCCACCCTCTATAAATTCACAAAACAACCAGGACACAGGTTGCAAGTCATTGGGTAACTACCTACTGGATTTGCAGTAGAGAAATAAACAGGGAACACTGTGGCTTCACCACTACCACGGGTAGCTAAGCGCTGCGGCGCAGGCTCGTTTACTCAGCAATGAGTAGCCTGCATACCTGGCTGAGCGAATCTAACGTTAGGTCTAAACTTGGGCAAGGTTACAGATCGATATCACGCCATCAAAATCATAGGTTACATGAACAGGTGTATTGTTACCTAAAGTTTGGCATTGTAATTGGAGGCTTTAAGAATTAGATTAAACGAAGACTGACAGCAGATTCAATGCGGCAGATTTGATTTTTAGGCCTAGGCTAATAATATCAACAACTTACTGTAGTTGGGCGTAACGTTAGGTCTAACACAGAGCGTTCGCCGATCGGTTGTTTAAATGTTAAACGTGACAGACTGGCCTAGTTTGATACTCCTACAACTTTACGTACCTTTGAATTAACAACAAACCACTATGGCGGAATGGTGCTAAAACCAATGGCAGAAAGGCACTTTCTAAAAATCTACGAAACTAGAGGAATTGTTGTCATTGCAACTACCGGAACATTTTCAGAAGTCCAGATCAGACAACCAGTAAAGGCACAGGTCTAGAGACATAGTTCATTGAATAGATTGGTAGTGTGGAGAAGGCATAAGAAAGTAAGATCTTTGAACAGAATTATTGTAGGCTGTTGGGAATAAAGCTTCATCCTTTTCTATGTATGAATGGTGACCGAGTTATGTCTTTAGACAAAGCAAAGATACCAATTTAATCACATGTCCGCACATGTGTACATGTAGCTATAGGAGATTACAATCATTGGACTCAGTACAGAGTAGGCTAAGTGTTCACTGACAGTGACTACTGTTTCAATCTGTAATCGGGTAAAGTGATTTTGAATATTTCATTCAACCGTGAAGCACCAATCAATAATGCTTCCAACAAATTTCTAAATCCCATTCAGCCCTGTTCCTGCAGTCTTGTAAGTTCCAACCTATCCTACCTTCCACAGAATATTGTGCTCATCCCCCCATAGAAAAGGTACCTCTCTGCCATGGTGGAATGGCACTTTTTCTATGGCGGAATGAGCACATTTTCTATGGCAGATTGGTAAGGACCCCGTTTGTGAAAGTCATCTGCGCAAGGGCTGTGTTGTGAGGAGAATGAGCCTACCTTGGCCGTGTAATGAACACAAAGCCCTGGGCTATGTTCTCTCCCTAATGTATCCACGTACGATGTAAGTTCTGGCACCAAACCCATTTAGAGCCCACAGTTCTGTTCAAATACTCAGTGTGACACACACTATTTTAGGCCTTACTGTAGACCTTTAAACTAGGCTAGGCTACTAATTACTAAAAATGTAGGCCTGGGCCTAGTTGCTTGGCTTGGCTACGTTTTTTACTTTCAGCACTTAGCCTAGGCCTAGGGCCTAGGCTGGGCCTAACGTATACTAACACCAACGTTAGCCCAATACAATATTAGTACTGTACTACTGTGTGACACTGTACACTAACACAGTGTCAGTGCAATTCAACGTAAAAGGATACGAATAACTTCGTCCAGCAGGCATCTCTGATGCAAAGTGTCAGATTTTTCGGAAGAGTGAGTAAATATGATTGATCTACGACATTTCTTGAAGAGATTCTGAAACACTGACATCCAGTTATGTCGTACGAGATAAAATTAAGTTTTCGAAGTCGTGGTTGCTATTCGATCTCCATGCAAGCTGTTTCTACCAACTATGTTATGCAAATAAGTGTAGTTGTGAGCACGCCCTCAATCAGAGCAATCGGTTGCCCACCACTGGCTTGTTGGCAGATTAAACCAGGGAGCTGACATACTGATGGTCGTCAGGTACGTAGCCGGCATCTTATTTCCAGAGCGATTGGGTATCTACTCAAAGGGTAAGCTTTCCTTACAGAAAAGATTCAACTTTCTCTTTCAGTTTAATACCCCTTTGTCTGAGAAAATCTTTTGGACATGGGCCTGGTCGAAAGTTTATGATCACGTATTTGCGGAGTGGGGAAGGGGAAAAGGGTAGCCCATCCCCATTGAGCATGTGTTGGGATATTTTTGAAAGTGTTTCTAATGAAATCATTAGCATTGATCTTATTCATACGCAGTAAAGAGGCCAGGGAAGTGCACTTTCCACCAATCTGAAGGGCGTACTCTGGACCACTAAAATTACAGCTATTCCGTCAACAGTCACGGTTACAGTCGCGTCACACTCTGTTTCAGTCCAGTGACGTTGCTGGAGCAAGCCAGGGGTTTGGAGCGGGGTGAAAACTACCCAGAGATAGTATTTGAATGGCAAAATTTACCGCTTTAAAGAATTAAGTGTGGTGATGGCGAAAGGCATTCAAGTTCAGCATGCAGTCAGACGTAATGTCTGAAAGCACGTCGAAAAGAGATTTCTTGAAATGGGGACAAGAGCTAGCCTCCTCTACTGAGGATACTTTCCGTAGTGTTTTACTTATAGACTTATAATCGCTTAAAACTTAAAAACTGACATTATCTAGAAATTCAGGTTTTCCCAATTTTAAAGTGACTAAAAAGCCCCGTGAGCCCTCGATCGGTACGTCAACTTACCTCTGCATCCATGATTATCGATCCATCCGTCACGTCTGTTTGAGAAGTTCAACTTAAAAGAAGCCTTGTGATGTGTGGTCTGTAAAATAACCACCCAGTGAACTTGAATGCATTATTTAAATACCCAAAAGTTCATAAATACCACTAGAGATTCTAGTGACGTTTCCACCAGATCCCAAAACGGGACTTTGAATACAAGAATTCAAGAAGGAACACTACGAACTGGACAGGCTCGCTAAAGCTGTTTTGTCTCGAAAATTTAATTTAACCTCACACTCTTAACTATGCGAGTGCAACTGTACTGGGTGTGTTGTCAAGGGCAAATTGGCGTTTTCAAAAGACAAACGGCACATTAATGAATTTCGCACTGAGGAAGGCCTATTACATTCATGTACCACGCGAACGTCACCCCATCTGCACCCACGCGCATTTCACTATATTGTTATCAAACTCGTTACACCAACAAGATCATTTCAATATTCCCACTGTGTTTATGTAGTTTCTTTCGTTTTTTTTTCCATTTACCCTTGGTATCATGGTATCAGCCCACGGCGTTGCCATATTCTTTCCCTCTTCCAAAACGTACGCCATGTTGAAATTTAAAACATTATTGCTTGACCTTTTTTTGGTTGAGTTTGACATTTTTTCGGTGAATTTAGTATCAATTAGGCAGTGGAATATTCTGATTGGTTACCAGAGAAGATGACATCAATAACACTGACTCCCTGTTAATTAATAAAGTGACTACGCTAATGTTCCCCCATGCACGACACATCCTATGCAAATCAACTAAAATACGGTGCCGTAAAGGCATATTTTCATCATCCCAAACAGTTCCAATTCTCCCAACCTACTTACTTGTAGTCCCTCCCACATTTATGTAAAACTCATCTTTATCCAGACACAATCATAGTTTACTGCTTCATGGCTTGTCCCAGTGGCCATACAAGTCCATAATGTGTAATCAACACACTCTCAGTGCCCATGCTGTTTAATTTAGCCAGTGGCGGAGGAAGCATAAAAATTTTAGGCGGGGGGGGGGGGGGACAATCAGTGAACAAGATGGGATGGTTGGACTCGTGAAACGAACCCTATGTGCGTATAGGGCACATCACGAGCGCGAAGCGCGAAGTCCCACTGGCGTGGGTCCAGGCCCCGCCTTAGGGCACTGGAAGCTCTGAGATTCTACAAGCTCTCTCGTGCAATCTAAGCCGTTTTTGGAACATTTTACGGCGAATTCAATGAACAAAAATGTGCGAAATATTTGCGTTCACAGAAAGCCTATAGGCTATTTCCTGACCGACGCAGAATTTAACGTAGGCCTTCGTATAGGCTAGGCCAAATAATGTCCTAGCCTAACCTGATTGTCACAGAACGAGTTATAACGCAACGACATAAGCCTAAGCATGTGACATCAATTACGCAACATTACATTGGATGAACAAATGTAAATAGCCTACTGTAAGTGAATGACTCACCTATGATGAGTGCATAGGCGTACGGGAGCATTTTCAGTTGGGGGGACAGAGGATTCTCTGCCCGAAAAATGTTATTCTGCCAGAAAGACTATCTAAGCGGAGCGCCACCATCAGTTGGCGCGGAGCGTAGAGAAAATTTTGGAAAATCGCAACCCCTCAGACAGCCGGAAATGGCCTTTCCCAGGCTTATAAGCAGAATCAAAGCCGTCGATATTTTGAACTTTCGTTTGCAATAAAATTTTCAGCAAAGATGAGCAAATCTACAAAAAGGTCAGAAAACTCCCAGATGAAATGTGCCACTAACCATTGGATGACTACATTCAGCTATAATCATTGGAAAATGAGTTTGCTTACGCGTTCTACAAACTATTTTACGTCATGCAGCATGAGATTATCATCAATATAATTTTGAAAATTGAAAAACTTCAGAAACCCTCGAAAATCCCAAGGCTTCATAATATAATGATATACCGCACCTGGGAATGGATAAAACATTACCTGGTCTTGTATCTTTCCGTGGAAAACTGGAGAACGGAATTAAAAACATGAGTACCGTATGTCTGTGACTCTGTTGCGACTCTTGCCCGAATTCCAGTTCCATTGAATTGATACAACTGTCTATATAACTCGACTCGAACTCCCGACTGTATACAAATGATTTTTCTACTAACGCCGTTTGAGAAAAACCCGGCTTGCCACGTTGCAAGATATTTTTACATGAATTTGTGGGCAGACTTACTTGCAGATTTGTTCACACTAAATTCGTATGAGTGAGCAAACAAGCTACGCTGATTTGTTTACCATCGCCCGAAATTCGGTTCCACAGCACTTCAGGTTAAAAAGTTTCGCACAATTTTAAGAGGATCATTTTGAAAAAAGGAAAATCGTCATCTCATTCATATGCTGCCCAAATACCTCTCGACCAAGTACGTTTCATCCTTCTGGTGACTATTGGTGATTGTCATTTAGTGATATGGTGCGTCAAAAGCTAGCTTTTGATTGATTTGTTCGAGCAAAATTTTGGGGACTGTATACATCCTCTCTCCCCTTGTAATCTGGCAATTAAAAATATGCCAGAACTTTTTTGCAACTTTTGCCCGAATATTGTGTCATTTCGGGCAAAGGTTTGCGGAAGAATATGAAGTGAGGCTGACGAAAAATTGTTTTTTCATAAGTTGTCCGAATGTGTCGCAAATTTTGGTATCTTTTAGAGTTTTCCTGAAAATTGTACCGTGACTATGATGCTTTTTTATTATTTTTTCGGCCAAGTGTTTGAAGGAATTCGGGCACGCCTAGGAGTTTTCTGTGTAAGTAGAAACAAACCAGGTTTTAAAACTCAAATGGCTGCCCGAATTTTTCCAGATCCCTGCCCGACTTTTAGGTCTTGAGAATTTTTCTTTTTTTTTGGGGGGGGGGGGCAGTCTTCCCCCTGCTCCCCTCCCTTCGTACGCCTATGGATGAGTGAATACTGGTCAACTGTTCGTTCACGTGATGGCAATGGCAAAGCTTCACTTCTCGCGGAGGGAAAATACTAGTACAGTAAAGGTTCGGTTTCACTGAACAAGTGATATACTACATACTGGTTTGCGGACCGGACGAGGTTGCCAGATTCTTGTAATGATTTGTAGCCAAAAACTAGGTTACAGGCATAGAGCATTGTGGCAGGGGACCGTGACAAGAATCAGCCAAACAATGGCAGAACATAGGCTAAATCAATTTCGGCTGCTCTGTTCGGTGGTGGGTTAACTATAGTCTCAACTTTGAGTTGGTTCAAGGCTCCCAAGTTTCTTTTACTTCTTCTCTGATTTTTTTCGGGGACGTCCCCCCGCTAAGAATTTTAGGGGGGGGGGTCCCCTCGCTAAGAAATTTACGGGGGACGTGTCCCCCCCCCCCCCGCTTCCGCCGCCAGTGAATTAAGCTATGATGCATTGTTTGAATATGATGCCAATCAAAGAGCTGTACCAATTGAGAGTTTTGATATATGCATACTGAAACTGTAGATTAGGGTGACGAATGACTGCCTTTAAGTTACTCCCCGATCATTGTTTTCGTTTGATTTCTTGCCCAACTATACGTAGTATGAAAAGGGGCAGTTATCAGTGATGAAACGAAGGTAGACCTCCGTGGCACCCATGTGCATGAATCTCTTCTTTGCAACAAGCTGTCGGCCTGCGTGAGAAAGGGTCTAGGAGGGGCCGACCGATCAGAGGAAACGTTTAGATGCTAATTAGTTCAGGTAATTGGTGCAGTCTTTGGGAAATCATTGAACTGATTGTAAATTCTCATTATTGAGTGACTTTTCTGTGATTATTTTATAAAGGGTGAGTGGGTGACTGCAAAAGTCAGGTGATCCATCCAACCCAATTTAAAAATGTTTTTGTATGAATCATGAGGATAGAAGATGCAAATATCTGGCAAAGCTCTGAAATGAGATGCACACCGTTTCATTCTTACGCTCTAAAAATGTGTGTAGGGATTGTAGGGATAAAACGCTTTTCCAAACACATTTTTGCAACTTTAACGCTGTAAAAATGTATATGGAAATGAAACGTTGTTCTAAATACATGAGCAAATTGCAAAATAATCAGAAAGACATATGGCAATAGGCGATCCCCTTTTTATTAGATCGTTTTGACTTTGCCACAAAAAATGTTGTGGTACATTTTTTCTTGAAATTTTCTCATTATTTTTCAATTTGCTCATGTGCTATTGAAGTGAACATATTTACCAACAATAGCTCAGAATTTGGGTGATTAATTTGATTCTCCTGAATTTGATTCTGTTTTAAAACTATTTCAGACTGTCTGAGGGGTAGCAAGTTTCCCTATTTTTCGCACGCCCGCGCCACTGATGGTGACGCTTCGTTTGTATAGTCTTTCAGTCAGAAGAAAACATTTTCTTCCCCAGTAAATAAAACACAAACTTTTCAAACTGTCATACCAGCCAGAAGCTGAAACCGCTAATTGAAGGTTTCAGCTTCTGGCTGTCATGACAATTTGCCAAAAAGGGTGATTGGACTCCTCATAAACACTGGGGGAGGGGTGAGGAACTGATCCCTAAGCACGTGGTGGTTGTCGGGCATAGGTGTCTTCTTACCCTGAAAAGAAATCCCAGATTCGCACTGGGAAGAGGGATAATTTACAGGGGATTTACTTAATGCAAAATTGGTTGTAATGCATGAGATGCATAATTGTTTTAAATCACCCCGCCCTACTCTTACTTAATATATACACTTGGGCTTCAATGCAAGTATCTTTCTTACCCACGAGTAAAAGTCTGAAATTTAAATGAAATGTAAGTGGCACGCATACATTTGTTCAAAACGAGCAGGCCTAAATCTTGTTGTTTCAGCTATAAGTTTACTGAAATAAAACGAGTTTTGTTCCATCTAAATTGTATGAAAAAAACCCCTCAAATTCACATCACCGAGAATGAGAGCGTGTTGAAATGAAATCTATTCCAATCTTTGGGATACCAGTAGTTCTGCTTTAACAGCTTGTTTCAAGTTGAAAGGAGTTTTTTGTTTGCCAATGGGACCTTTTATATTGGTTGATCTCCACACTTGTGAGTACTCAGTCCAGGTGTGTTGAGATGGATGGTTTGTCAATCAAACAAGTTTTCTGCTTCCTGGCGTTCTCTTTTACAGTCGTAAAATTATTTGAAAGTAAAGTTGATCAAAAAATAATGTTATCAAAAAAGATTGATCATTTAATAAGAAGTCATTTTTTGCAAAAGGTATTTGAAAATGCAATATAAGCTTTAAACCAATTAATATTCTTCTTCATCTGAGCTTTCTGCACATGCATCAACCGAGTCAATTCCAACTTCTTCATAATCCTTCTCCAAAGCTGCCATATCTTCCCTAGCCTCTGTAAATTCACCTTCCTCCATACCCTCACCGACATACCAGTGAACAAAGGCTCTCTTGGCATACATCAGATCAAACTTATGATCAAGACGAGCCCACGCCTCAGCAATGGCAGTGGTGTTGCTCAACATACAGACAGCACGCTGGACCTTGGCGAGGTCACCACCTGGTACCACAGTTGGTGGTTGGTAGTTGATGCCCACCTTGAAGCCAGTTGGACACCAGTCGACAAACTGAATATTTCTTCTGGTTTTAATGGTAGCAACTGCCTCATTCACATCTTTGGGTACCACATCACCACGGTACAACAGACAACATGACATGTACTTGCCATGACGAGGATCACACTTCACCATCTGGTTGGAAGGCTCAAAACAGGCATTGGTGATCTCAGCAACAGTCAGCTGTTCATGATAGGCTTTTTCTGCTGAAATTATGGGTGAATAAGTAGCCAGAGGGAAATGTATTCGCGGATAGGGCACCAGATTGGTCTGGAACTCTGTCAGATCCACATTAAGGGCACCATCAAATCTGAGGGAAGCTGTGATGGAAGAAACTACTTGAGCAATGAGTCTATTCAGATTCTCATAACTTGGACGGTCGATGTCAAGATTTCTTCGACACAGGTCGTAAATAGCTTCATTGTCCACCATAAAAGAGCAGTCAGTGTGCTCCAGGGTCGTGTGGGTGGTGAGGATGGCGTTGTAAGGCTCCACGACGGCAGTCGAGACTTGTGGGGCTGGATATATAGAAAACTCAAGCTTTGATTTCTTTCCATAATCGACTGATAGACGTTCCATCAGGAGAGCGTTGAAGCCAGAACCAGTGCCACCACCGAAACTGTGAAACACGAGGAAGCCTTGTAGACCAACGCATTGCTCCGACTGTAGAGAGAAATAAGTATAAAAATTTATTTTAGATTTCTGAAAAGATAATCGCTTTCATTTTTCGCCGCCATTGTTTCCTTTTTTTCCGTCTACACGATCCACGATATTTTTCCGTAAATATCGTCGTAGAATAAACAGATGGTGTGTCACTTGCATATTGAAAATGACACATAGAGCTTTATGCTATAACCACATTCATCCATGAATGTTGGGTTTTGCTCAAATCTGTTTACGATGCCAAAGCCGGTTTGTCCTTGAGTGTCGTGGTACAAATGCACGATTCTCGTACTATACTGAAAAAAATATGCTAATGTACAGTCTCCTTGTTTCTTTTTGTAAAAAACGGCTTTCTTCTATTCATACGCTTTACCGATGACAAAAATATAATCTTATTACTGCATGACGTCAGATGTTCTCTAAGATGATATTAGACTCACTAATTTTCGGATGCGATCAAGGACTTGATCGATGATTTCTCTCCCGACAGTGTAATGCCCTCTGGCGTAGTTATTTGCTGCATCTTCCGTTCCAGTAATCATTTGTTCCGGGTGAAACAGTTGTCGGTATCCACCGAGTCTTATCACATCTGACGATGAGAGGAAATATGCCCTGCACAGTTGATAGAATACTGCATTTGTACAACTACATTTATATGTGGAGCAATATTTGGTAGATCATTCCGGAGGCTGGAAGAGTAACTATCATACCAGCTATTACACTAGCATCATGAGGGCACATTCTCAAAAACAATGTAATGAAGGGAGGCAGGACATTCCAAAGGGATACTTGTTTTCGGAGGCCACGAAGATTTAATTTCTACAGGTTAAACTTGGGAACTACAAACAAGTGTTAGCTATGAGTTCTAAGTGCAACTGCAGCAAGAATTTCCAAGTGCAACTCCACAGTATAAACGAAAGAGCCCTTGGGTTTAGGGCTTAGGGCTAAGGATACGGATACATACATGCGTGTGTATAGCTATGCATAGGTATGCCACTTCCGGGTACGGAAACCCAATTAGTACCGCACTTACTTTACCAGCAGTGACAAGGCTATAATAATTTTGGTCAGAGGGGGCAAAAATGGTCTGCAGGTGCCCTTTAAAGCAAACAGTTGCAAACCTTAAAGGGCCCCGGGAGGTAATTTGGTCAGCCGGGGAACGGAGCTAACCAAATGGACGCTTCCCCACTGTTAAAGTAAGAGACCGGGTAATTTATTTTGGCTGTGCTATTCTGAAGTGGGAATGGGCCGGGTCATCCACTCATTTAGCTACACAGGTATTCAATAGAGTGGAGAGGAGACCAAAGAAGGCAATGTTGTGCAATGTGGTATCTACAGCGCATGCGCATAGCACAAATTTAATGGCATATAAATCTCGTAAGACTTAGCCATATGAATTTCTATCTTGGTATTCCGGTTTGTATTCGTAAATCTCACCACGTTGTCGATACTTTGAAACAGTATGAAATTAAATTGGATAGTGAATTCACAAATGAAGCGCAGCCATGATGGCCTTACGTGTAAGATCCTTTCCTACTCTCAGAAATATTCGAGTTACAACCAAAACAGCCGAAAAGGCTTAATGTTTTTGAATATTTTTTCCGCTTGTAGTTTGCTAATAAATTAAAATGTATCGTTAAATTATCAGCTCTTTGTTGGAAGAAAGAAGGCAACTTTTTGTACCAAGAGCTAACCGTTGGCAGCCCTTTACGAAGGCACTGTTTGAACCGTGCCCCTAGAGTTTGCTTAGGTTACGTCCTTTGTGATAAATTTAGTGTCTTGTTGCCTTGATTATGATCACCTACCAACGACAGTTGGCTCCAAGTCCACGAATACGGCTCTTGGCACATGCTTGCCTTTCCCCGTTTCACTGAAAAAGGTATTGTAAGCATCACATTCTTTATCTGGACTCTTATCGCCAATCATGGTACCATCTGATCTAATCCCATGCTCCAAACAGTAAAGTTCCCAACAAGATTGGCCCATTTGGACTCCTGCTTGGCCCACATGGATTGAAATACACTCACGCTGTGGATGAAAGAAGGATGACGCATTCCATCATCAAAAGACAACTTGGGAAATGATCACAGGCAATGCATCTTGGGATGGGTCAAAGGTTAGCTGGAGAGTTTAAGGTCACATCAAGTCTTGATACTTTAGAAAGGTTCACATTTTTGGCATTTCCATGAAATTTGCATTGAAATCAGGATGTGTGGTTCTCAACTAGATATGAGCAGGTAAAGTTGACACATTTTCATGAAAGTGAACTTGAAGCAAGCACATGTGAAATCATATCCTCACATTAATGTACAGTCTTTTGTTTTTCTTTAACATTTACGACCAATTTTCTCCTCGGCAATCCCGTGTTATCAAAATGTGATTGCATAAGTAAAATGGGAACTATACAATCTTCGCATTCTCCAGAGGGAGCTCCCATTCCTGTTAATCTAAGACTCCAGAATGAATAATCCTAGGATCTCTGGTTCCACCCCGCCTGGATCTACATGTTGTGTTCTCAGGAAAGAAGTTCATCCATTGTCTCCCCCACCCAGGAGATGTGTAGATATCGTGCGTATTACTAATGTTGTGACAGGTCCTTCCCGTTTACTGGGGAACCGTCGTCCAGGACCTTCATCGTTGTGTATGTATGAGGTAACCGATTGCTAAGATATTGTAGCAATAAATACATATGCAAATATTATCTGTCTATCTGACTATACTATTCATGTCCCCAAACGAGCAACTTAGTGGTAGTCTTAACAACCAGTGACTTAACAGCTTAAAGGGAGTGAAAACGCACACGTGATAAAGATAGAAAAGCAACTTCTGGGTGCACTGAGGCGGTTTTTTCATGTCGGCGCTATTCAAACAAACAAACAAGTAGTATAGAGATACCCCGAACACCCCCCAGGGGGGCGATAGGCCCTTAAAGAAGGAGCCTAAAATGGGGCCGATGTTCTTTCGGTGATGGGGGCCTATGTGGGCTACCCGATAAGGAGGGTGCCATTTGGAAATCAATTATTGCGCAATAATACGATTGTGTTGCATGAGAATACATGAATTTCAGGTTTTTTTTTTTTTACTTTTTCTTTTTATTGTTTACTAAAGCGAACAGGTCGTAACATGTTGTAATATCGTCATCGTTTCGTATAGGACTATATATAGAAAGGTTTAGATCGGCTATATTCGGCATTAGTCTATATAGTCACATTGGGTGAAATTGGTAAAATCGCACGAGAACTTGGAAGGAATTTTGTAAATGATCAGTTAAACCCTCACCCGTCCCCTTACATGAAAACCCTTAACCGTGTGGGAAATGAAAATGATGAGAGGTTCGAAACTTCGCTAAATGATATAGCATTGCATGTTACGTATTTGTCAGAAAATGAGCCCAACGATATCGCGAACAAGGAGAGGATAAACATACGATTGAAAAACTCGCAGAGTCTGCTGGAGAATACGTTGAAGACCGTTGCACTCAGTGGATCGAGCAACGGGGAGGTTGGGAAAGTAAAAGACCATAAGTCTGCATTTATGAGGGGGGATCTAATCGGTGTTTTAATCGATTCATGCATTGTTTGGTTTTAACAGGATAACTTTTGTGAAACATTTACGAAAAAATCACACAACAGCAGAGTAATTGCGATCAAGCTGATGGTGATAGCCTTGGTGATCCTGACTCTTACTTACAAATGGATGCCCTTGCTTTGAAAGACGAACAAGCATGTAGGCTATGGTATAAGAAGGCCCAATAAAAATAAAAACAAGAACTAACTGTGCATGAGATGTTTAAAAGAAAAATGGAGCTACGAACATCTTGATAGGAGCAATGCTCACATTGCTCTTAAACGTGCTAAAGAGCGCAAGGCAATGTCTGTCCATACACTTCACAGACGGTTGAGCCAATCCCATTGGTTTGTCATATGACATCATCAACATGTTCCAAACGCACTCAGTGTTCCTGGACCGGTGACGGGTACGATGTTGCAAGAGTTTCTCTTTATTGTAATAGTAATATTGGAAAAGTGAACTATGACACCATGAGCTAAATAACGACACAAAAATTCGTTTGCATATATTTTTCGATTTTGCTTGGTTTATTTAACTTTCAGAACGTCAACTTTTTTAATTATCATTCATAATCCTGCACCAAAAATTTCCAGCGACCCATTATTCTAGGCTGTATTAAAATATGGATGTAGAATCACATCCTCTGTAAGGTGCGTTTTAAAATGTTTCCAATCGCTTTATTTCGGTCAGTGCTGCCAATGTTTCCGTGGTGCCAGGATCATAGCCACTGTAGCCACGGCCCTCATCTTCTCCAACGTCACTATCGGTCTCTGTCTCATCGGGTTCCTCTTGGCTGCTGTTGACTTCCTCAGTGTCACTGTCGGTGTTATCCGTGTCTTCTCTGTCACTCCCAGTATCCCCTTCCATGGGTTCAGAGGTACTCTCGTTAGTGTCACTCTCGGAGAGACTATCATAGTAACTCTCCTTGGAGCGCTTAGCGTCGCTAGCTTGTTTACCACCGCCGTCACGAACAAAAGAGTTCTCGTCTGGATTTCTTGTATGGCGGTCGTGGACCCTCTCTACATGGCGACGGAGATTAAAGCTCCGGGTAAACGTGGACGGGCAAACAGGACAGCGATGCGACGTCCTGAAAGGGGTTACGTACTTTGCCGTAGTTTGTTTTAAAGTGAGAAACTAGCGGGTCATGGAGCAAGTTTAATATCTTTTTATCCCGACAGCCAGGAGCATCGCACCGCTCACATTTAGTTAGTGGGGTGTAGCTAGGTAACATGAAGTAGTCAACTCTGTAAATTTTTGGAAACGTAGCAATTTTGTGTATATTTCACCTGTTTGTGTGTGTATCCCTGTGGAACTAGCCTGCTGGTTTTTCTTGTCGGGATATGCTCCATTTTTCTTTTAAACATCTCATGCACAGTTAGTTCTTGTTTTTATTTTTATTGGGCCTTCTTATACCATAGCCTACATCCTCACCTATGCTTGTTCGTCTTTCAAAGCAAGGGCATCCATTTGTAAGTAAGAGTCAGGATCACCAAGGCTATCACCATCAGCTTGATCGCAATTACTCTGCTGTTGTGTGATTTTTTCGTTTTTTTTGTTTCACAAAAGTTATCCTGTTAAAACCAAACAATGCATGAATCGATTAAAACACCGATTAGATCCCCCCTCATAAATGCAGACTTATGGTCTTTTACTTACCCAACCTCCCCGTTGCTCGATCCACTGAGTGCAACGGTCTTCAACGTATTCTCCAGCAGACTCTGCGAGTTTTTCAATCGTATGTTTATCCTCTCCTTGTTCGCGATATCGTTGGGCTCATTTTCTGACAAATACGTAACATGCTTTGCTATATCATTTAGCGAAGTTTCGAACCTCTCATCAATTTCATTTCCCACACGGTTAAGGGTTTTCATGTAAGGGGACGGGTGAGGGTTTAACTGATCATTTACAAAATTCCTTCCAAGTTCTCGTGCGATTTTACCAATTTCACCCAATGTGACTATATAGACTAATGCCGAATACAGCCGATCAAAACCTTTCTATATATAGTCCTATACGAAACGATGACGATATTACAACATGTTACGACCTGTTCGCTTTAGTAAACAATAAAAAGAAAAAGTAAAAAAAAAAAAAAAAAACCTGAAATTCATGTATTCTCATGCAACACAATCGTATTATTGCGCAATAATTGATTTCCAAATGGCACCCTCCTTATCGGGTAGCCCACATAGGCTCCCATCACCGAAAGAACATCGGCCCCATTTTAGGCTCCTTCTTTGGGGGCCTATCGGCCCCCCGGGGGGGGGTGTCCGGGGTATCTCTATACTACTCAAACAAAAACATGAACTATAAAAAATAAATAAATAAAAGGAAAAAGTGACTTTAAATACTTGAATTCAGTGAGAGCGGTGAGAGAACTCCACAGCCCAATTTTACAGCTTGGCGTTTAGTGATGTAAAATGAAAAAGTTGTGGAAAGGCTATAAAAATCAGTGATTTAACGGGGTCGGAAAGGCGCGTTCAATGAAATAAATGGTTAACTATCTATACTAGAAACAGAAAAACACGAAATTGAGACGAAAAGATTCTTCGGAAAAGATTGGAAATGATTATCAATGACACGGATATGGTTCAGACCCCAAAGCCGGTCTTGGACGACGTAGCAAATGTGCAGATCATGTTAAAGGAAGGGTACGACTGCAAGGTCGTGCCACAAGATCGGCCGTCGAGTGTGGAGATATATCTGCCTATATTACTGTACAACTTAAGTTTTTGGTCTTATTCAACCAAACAATAATTGTAACTGGGGGCTAGAGTTTGGTACGATTGACATTTGTAAATGGCATTTACCAAGGACCAAGGACGCATACCCATTCAGTATCCCATGATGCTTTGTAACTTACATTTAAAAAGGAGTACATTAGCGAGTTAGTTTGTCGTTTTCAATTGACGAAAGTTCACCTAAAAGTTTTCAACTTAAAACGAAAATAAAAGTTTACGTACCATTTTCTTTTTCCAGAAGAGAAAGAGGGAGACGAACTTCTAAAACAAAAGCAACTTGCCGAGTCTTTTACCGTTACGAGGTGGGCAAAGAACTTAACGACCGCTCGCATGCAGATATCGTTTTAAACGACGTATTTACCTAACCCATAATGAGATACTTCCTGTAGGTTTAAATCTTGCATCCTAAAGAAGAGATGTTTTGGTTAATGGGAAAGGAAATTAAAGTGGAGATTGAACTTCCCTAACAGTGAAATTACACAGTCAAGTTTCTTCTGAAGGCAACATTATTTCTTCAGAAGAAGATACCATGGCAACCAATCTCTTTACTGAAAGATAGAAAACCTCAGTCTTAACCAGATTTGTCGTGGCATTATACTGTCGTAAGTCACTAGCACTCTGAATCCTTTATCCCCTCTGGGGCCCACTTTAGTGTGGAAAATGCAGTCATTAGAACTTGAATTAGCGCGGTAGTCTCAGTATTTTATTTCTTAAAATTCTTTTGAATCACGTGACAATATTTTGAACTCGTAACTATTTGGCCTACCTTGAATATGCAATACTGAAGTCCGGAAATATCATAACAGACAATTGGAAGAGAAATAAGAAACTAGTCAGATTCAACTATTGTTTCAAAATTATTGTCTCCTGTTTTCACCATTTCAGGCTTCTAAACTGTTGCCCCAAGCAGTCAAAGCACAATCATCGATTGAGAGCCCCATGCATGGAAAAGACATGGCTTGAATTAATGTTCCCATTCCCTTTTTCGCCTTAGAGGAAGAAGTCCAACTCCAAGGGATTTTTTTCTTTTTATATGCAAAGGAGAGAATTAAATGTTCGGTGGTTCCCTACTTAGTAACGGTTGAAGGATTTCGGAGATGGGGGCACGTCCTGTGAGTCCAGCAACTACTCCGTCTGTTCACCGATTATCCGACTGTTTCCGATGAAATGGCTGCAAATCTGAGAGATTTGCTTTCTAAATAAACGATAAAGGGTCCCTCTGACAAGAAGTCAGTAGAAACAGATGGAAGGTAAAACGACTCAGGGAGGTGTCCTAACACCTCCCTGGTTAGATTGACTCTTAGCTGCATGACTGACTCTCATGGCAAATCCCGCCATTGTGAAAAGGCTTCTATACTGATGACGTTCTGCCGTCTAGAGCCAAGAACAGAGACCAGTTGGCTTATAAAAAACCGCTAAATGTCATTTTGAGAGCGTCTCACATTCCTCCAAAAAAGTGGAATTAAAAACTTGTTTAAACCATTCATATATTTACATGGGTGCTATTCCTGAAAAGAAAAACATTTCACCGACTAGGTAAAGGTAGACGGTGAACCGCCTACCCCCCTCCTCCATTTCACTGAAATCGAAGGTAAGGACTTGTAACGTGTTGAGTAAAGTACGGTACTCTTGAGCATCTCAAAGGGGGCGGAAGATGGTTTCTATCTTGGGGCGGGGCACAAGTCTTCGGCAATCGACATACTGGTGACGCCTAAAACCCCATCGATGTGGGATCCAGGTGTCCGCTCACGGCCCCTGGTGGGCTCCAGGGCAAAATCCTGCGGTAGGGGCCTGGGGCGAAGCCCACGGAAGCTCAGCGATTTTAGTGGGTCCAAAAAAGGTCGAAAATTAAAGTCAAATTAGGGATTCTAAACTATGAATTCAATTCAGGAGTGGGGCGAGGTGAGGGACGAAAATGGAATCGAGAAGTACTATAGCATTCGATAAAGGAGAAACATACTTAACAGTTATTTTATGGGGCATAGCCAAAATGTTGAAGCTACTCAAAATTGAACATGTGATTGATAACTTGAGTCAGGGCATTTTTAAGAGATCCAAAGTGTTTGGGGGCATTTTATCAACAGGGAGTTCTATTTAAAATCCCGAGGCAATATGCGTGGGGTCCAGGGGCCGTGCTACGGACCCCTGGAGGCTCTGACACTTTAGGCTTTTTTAGGGGACTTAATGGAAGCAAAAAAGTACCTTTGTACAGGTGTTACTAATAATCCTAAAAAAACATTATTACTGGGAAAAATGTGTGTCACTGCGGCCAATAAGGGGACCGGGGACATGCCCCTTGCTCAGTATGTTTAAAAGGACATGGTTTAAGAAAAAGAAAGACAATTTGAAAAAGAAAGATAGCCTGCAAAAAGTTTTGTTTTAACTGTTTGAAGGGCGAAAATGAACTCTCCTACAGGTTATCGTTAAATGTAGGGGTTTCCAGGGGGGGAATCCCCCGGAAGCTTTGCAACTTTTGCACTCTGAAAAGTACCAAAGTCTTCGATTTGAGCCAGCCAGGAGTCGAATTTCATCAGACCACGAAGGTGTGGAAATATTTAAGTTACTATACAATCTTTCCATGGATCCTCCAGATTTTCTTTTTTCAAGTCCTTTTTTAGGCTTAAATGGGACTTAAAGGAAATTATTTATTACTAACAGCCTCACAATTACAACCCACTTTCATACAAAAAAAGTAACACAAATTTCCAAAAAACATGAAAAGACAAAAATCTCAGGTGTTTCTACGTTCTTTACATAAAGTACTGGTCTATGAAAGATACACTTTGGTTAATTCATACAAAGGATGAACACACACAAAGAATTCCATACTGAGTCTGACATAGTCTTTCAGAAAGTTAACATACAAGTACCTCTTAAAGTCAAAAAATAAAAGTTTCCCTTACGGAGAAGTTTAGGACATACTCCAGATTTCCAGACATTGTACAGCTTTCAATGATAAAAAATCAGATTTTCACTTTTTTCCATACACAATTTTGACTGAAGAATGCTTGAAATGCTGTCTTTTCCTGATTGTGACTTTCATTTTATCGTGACATACACAGCGATCCTAAAACGTTAGCTATTGCTGAACAATCATTATAAAATCTTTTAATTACCAATCCATTACAAATCCATGATATTGGGTGTAAAATCAACATCCTTACAAAAATTTCCATAACTTGCTGGGCATGAAAGGTTAGCATAAATTACCTGACTTTTCTAGGTCGCAGGAAACCTGAACACAAGAAATGTTGAAAACTAGTTAGAGAAATTGTTGTGAGAAAGGCTAAGAATAGTTTTTGTATGAGTTGAAGCAAGCAGTTGTGAAAGTGCAAGAAGATATGCTAACTCGTCTAATCACAAGAAAACAACATAATACTCCCCCCACCTGCATCAATCAATGGCTACCACCCTAGTACAGTAGTCTTTTGAAAGGGTGGGCCCCTCGCGTCTCTTCCACTCAAAATGGCAGCCTTGGTACTCTTGGTTTGTAACCAAGTTTTTCTGGTATGTAAGGTATAGTTTTCATAGCAAAGATTCATTTTTAAACTCATACTGCTTAGTATTTTTACTCTTTGTATCGTTTTCAGTTTGAAACATATGAGGTCATCCACATTGGCAAATTTTCTTGCTGGCATTACCATCGACAATTCTGTAGACAAAATTCCAGAACTGGCAACAATCTACTTATCTGGTATACTGGTACTTTCCTTCCATAAATTTCAAGGAGTTTGTTAATTCTTAAAACTTTATGAAAGCATACTAGAGCTCTCAGCTTGCAGATGATGTAAAAGTATGACATAAACAACTATTTCAGCAAAATACGTGACATACTTAAAAAAATTCTCTTGGATTGAAAAGTCACGCACATGCAATCGTCCTACTTAAATAATTGACTATTTTGACACTAAATTTCTTACCTACGAGGGCACCCTCTCGAAGTGTAAAATGGGGTTTCTACATCAATACATTACTATATAACAATGTAAGTATTGCACAAACATCAAATAGTTGCACTATCTTTTGAGTTGCACCATAAAGTGAACAATGTTGAATACTTAGTGGCAAGGTACTGTATATTCAATAATACAGAAGTACTTTCTTTTTTTATTGAATCTGAATATTTTTGAAGATTAATGGGCATAGTTCTACTCCAAACACACTCGAACTTTCAAAAAAGTTTCACTGAAAGCCTTAGCTGGCCTTCATCAACCAACTGGCAACTAATAAAAGCACTACACAGAAAAATTCTTCTACTTATCAAACTAATTACTTTGTCACTCTCAACTGGTAAAAGTGTCTTTCAAACTGTTAGCAAAAACAAATTAACAATACCTGAACTTCAATACTGACCAAATTAAGTTAGACCCTCTGGGCAAGTGGTTACAAGTCTTCCATAAATTTCCTGTGAGAGTTCCCGCATTGTGTCCTCAATTCAAATTTGTAGGGTTTTAATCACTTCGACAGTAATTACAAACGTCTGGACTCTCGATTCTCACCAAAATCTTTGAGAAAAATTTCTAACAAATAATGTGGTAAAAATCCTACTATTCATACCAAACCTGAAACCTGACCTAAAGAACTGCAGGAGTTTGACAATGTCTATTGTGCCTGTGTTACTTGAGTTAAAGGAACACAAAACATTCAATTTTGCTTTGAAGGAAATTTCACACAACTCATGTGAATAAACACACATTTTGCATTAACATGTAAGAGTGGGTTATTTAGATGGAATTTAATGACACACCAACACGAATGTGTTCCAGTGTCACCTAGAAAAGAAAAAGGTACATTGTTGGGGTAAATAACCTTATTAGGGTATTGCATGAGTCAATTCCCACCCAAATGTATTGCAAATGTCAAAAATTAGAGTGGGAAAAGAGGAATAACTTGTGTGACATCTTTTTAACAGGCTATTTCATGAAAAAAAAAAAAAATGCCTTTTTCTTTATTGCATGGGAGTTTTGTTCCTGTAGAGTACCGTGAATAGCTGAAAAATGTATGTTATCAAAGTACACCATAAAATTGTGAGTTGTTTGACAAAGCTGAGAATCCCAGTTCTCTCTAAATTTTAACTAAAATTAAAATGCAAAAAGACTGACCTTGTTTACACAAAAAACAATGTTTCCAACTTTCCATTCAAATCTACCTACATGGCAACCGATATGAAGTGAAACTAAAACACCATATTGATCTAATATAGTTACGAGTTTGATTAAAATCAGTTAGATGGAATTTTATGACCCACTTTCTAACGAACTGGTTAGATTGACTAACATCAGATATCTTGGATACATGCATCTTCAGCTTATAATATCCAGCACAGATCATGTTAACTTACTTTCCATTCTCAAGTAAATGCACAGCTCAAAAAAGGATTCAAAACACAAACTCATCTCTGCAGTGGATTTTTTAGAACAATAACAATTGTCACAACCATCATAGCAGGCTACATTTAATGGTTAGTTTTTGCATGGCCCTTTAGTTTTGGTCTCATTTAACAAAACTGCATGAAAAGATAAAATGATGCATTTGAAGGACTCAACAATGCTGCTGCTTCTCATTTAATTTGAGTTTTCAAGTAAAGATTCTAAAAAATTGTTGGGAGGGGTTGGTCACCCCCTAAATGCCTCTGCCTAGATGGGATATGAGCAAAACTGATTTTCTTGGTGGCATCTTGAATTTCTAAATGGCTACCACCGCAAAATGACCTAGTTTTGCTTTGGTTATTCTAAATTGCTTTCTTGATCATGAAATAATGGGTATAGAGGTTCACATGCATAATAAAACTTGGCATAATGGATATCACAAATCATGCACAGCAGGTGTGTAACCAACATAAGACAGCTTCTCAGTATGTACTGCAATGGACAACTGGACAGCATTATAGAGAGTAGGCAGGCAGAAAAGCTGGTGCAAGACCTCTATGAACAGCAAAACTGACTCTATATACCTTAGATACCCAGACAGAGTGTCATCACTTACTACAAACAGTTCCCCAATGGTGGCCATTTGAAAAAGGCAAAAATGAGGGATCCATCCCAATATTTCAGATGGTTAACTTAACTGGAGTTTTCAAGAGAAGAAGTTTCTACAGCGATGCATAACAGCTGAGTAACTGGTACAAAGTGAAGTAAATGTAGACAAAAAAATAATTTGCTAGACTAGACGAGGACCTGATTTTTTTTTTTTATGAAGTACTCAGAGCCGAGGAAGGGTGTGACTAATACTCCTCATCATCTTCATCTTCTCCTTCCTCACCAAGGGAATCCATACCAACTTCTTCATAATCCTTCTCCAGGGCAGCAAGATCTTCACGAGCCTCAGAGAACTCACCTTCCTCCATACCCTCACCGACATACCAGTGAACAAAGGCCCTCTTGGCATACATCAGATCAAACTTATGATCAAGACGAGCCCAGGCCTCAGCAATGGCAGTGGTGTTGCTCAACATACAGACAGCACGTTGGACCTTGGCAAGGTCACCACCTGGTACCACAGTTGGTGGTTGGTAGTTGATACCCACCTTGAAGCCAGTTGGACACCAGTCAACAAACTGGATGGAACGCTTAGTTTTGATGGTAGCAATGGCAGCATTGACATCTTTGGGTACCACATCCCCACGAAACAACAGACAGCAAGCCATGTACTTGCCATGGCGAGGATCACACTTCACCATCTGGTTGGCTGGCTCAAAGCAGGCATTGGTGATCTCAGCAACAGTCAGCTGTTCATGGTAGGCTTTCTCTGCTGAGATGACAGGAGCATAGGTGGCCAGAGGGAAATGGATTCTTGGATAGGGTACCAAGTTGGTCTGGAACTCAGTCAGATCCACATTAAGGGCACCATCAAATCTCAGAGAGGCAGTGATGGAGGATACAATCTGACCAATCAGACGATTGAGGTTGGTGTAGGTTGGTCTCTCAATGTCCATATTACGGCGACAAATGTCATAGATAGCCTCATTGTCAACCATGAAAGCACAGTCTGAGTGCTCCAAAGTAGTATGAGTAGTCAAGATGGAATTGTAAGGCTCCACAACTGCTGTGGCAATCTGAGGAGCTGGATAAACAGCAAACTCTAGCTTTGACTTCTTTCCGTAGTCAACAGAAAGACGTTCCATGAGCAGGGAGGAGAAGCCTGACCCAGTGCCTCCACCAAAGCTGTGGAAGATCAGGAAGCCTTGCAGACCGGTACACTGGTCAGCCAATTTCCTCAGCTTATCAAGCACAGTGTCAATTAACTCTTTTCCAACAGTGTAATGGCCCCTAGCATAATTGTTGGCAGCATCTTCTTTACCAGTAATGAGTTGCTCAGGATGAAATAGTTGACGATATGTACCAGTCCTTACTTCATCTGAAAAAGATAAACCAATGGAAATGGTCAGGGATTCTGCCAGAAACACAAAAAAGAGTGGAAGGAATTTATTACTGCTAAACCCCAACTGTAAATTGATGCTGTCGTAGGCGAAAGCTACAAGAGGGTTAAGGGACAAAAGTCCCCTCCAAGGTGCAATTTGAAGGGTTTCAAAGGCAATTTGTTTACAAGTTCAAACACTGCTGAAAGAGTGTCCTGTTTTTAGAAAAGATAAAGATATTGACAATTTTTTATTTTCATATGGAAATGAAAAGGGAAGATTTTACCCACCTTCTTTTACATACTTTTGAAAGGAGGGGGTGGGAGACATCGGATGAGGGTGGGAAAAATCCTCCCTTCCCCCCCCCCAAACACTGAAGACGGTCTAGCAAAATTTAAGAATGCTCATGGAGCATGGGAGCAAGATACTACCTACTCCTAACAAGGAATACACCATTTTGATTTCCAGCAAAAGACTATTATATTTTTAAAACAAATACAAGTATTTGCAAACAACAAATATTTGCAATACTGGTAAGCCCTGGAAACAGAACTTATTCTAGCACAATCACTGATGAGGTTGGGGCCTATTCTTTCTCACCTTGACAGGGATTAATTTAGCATTCAAATTTTGTGTAGCAGTTTTGAAGCTTTTCTAAGTCTCTCACACTTTGTTTGTGAAAATGCAAGTGTTATGCACACAAAAAATTGCTACACAATACTTCATTTGTGTAGCAACTTGGCTGTTTGTGTAGCAAATTGCGATGCGATACTGGATTAATTGTTCCCTGCTTGAGCAACCACCCTGCATGGTGCAGACAATATGCTGTGACTTCATGTGCCATGACATCATTAAGTCCCAACACCTCATCACATTTCAAAATTATTCTTTTGAAAACATAACACTGAACTCTAACAGGTAAATGTAATACTACATCCTTGTGTTATTAGAAGTTATGTAAGTTAATGAGAGTGACAGTATGAATATTATCATCAACTAAAAGATTAAGTGATCTATTAATATTTTTTTTCTATCTTCCTAGCATGTGATGGTATACTCATGATATTGATGTTTGGGTTTCATAAAAAGATTTAGAAAGTTTTAGATTCTTCAAACTGAAATCCAGGAATAACTATTTTCTCATAATATTCTGAGAAATTAAACAGACACATCACTTTCAACTAAATCAGGAATCCTTTACACTGCAATTTCAAACAAGTCTTACCTACAACAGTAGGCTCCAAATCTGCAAAAATGGCTCTAGGGACGTGCTTGCCAGCTCCAGTCTCACTGAAAAAGGTATTGAAGGAGTCATCCCCTCCCCCAAGGGTCTTATCACTGGGCATCTGACCATCAGGCTGGATACCATGTTCAAGACAGTAGAGTTCCCAGCATGCATTGCCCATTTGGACACCTGCCTGGCCAACATGGATTGATATACATTCACGCTGAAAAAGAAAGAGGCAACATTAAAATTGGCATGGTACAAGGAGAGAGAGATACAAGTTCACAATGCAAATTACAATATTCAAGTTTTATTATCTAGACTATCCTCATTTCATCACATTCTTACCTGGGAATATGCAGTCCCACCAGGGGCACAGTCAACTACAAAATGTTATGTCTGGTACATTGAGCTTTGAAAGAAACCAACCCTGGCAATTTTTAAGAACATGGGGGTAATTTTGGATTTTGTATATTTAATCAAAGCCCACAGCATTCGTAATGAAAGAAAACCATTCAAGAAATAGAGCTCCACTTTCAATGGTGTATGCCAAAACAGGCAACTAGAGCAGCTATGCTGCAGAATCTCAATACTTTGTGGATGTTAAGTTTCCATATTGTTGCTGATGATATTTGATGTAAATGCAGTCCTCCTTTTGGGGCTTTGCATTTAAAAGATCACCCATCTACTGTTAATATCCTGATGCATTTCATGCTCAAAAAAAGAGCTCCACTTTCAATGGTGTATGCCAAAACAGGCAACTAGAGCAGCAATGCTGCAGAATCTCAATACTTTGTGGATGTTAAGGAGACAAAGTTTCCATATTGTTGTTGATGATATTTGATGTAATTGCAGTCCTCCTTTTGGGGCACTGGATTTTAAAGATCACCCATCTACTGTTAATATCCTAATGCATTTCATGCTCAAAAATGATCAAATTCTTAGAGAACAGTTTTTGCAATAAAACTGTAACACTAAGTGAGGTACACAATATTGTGCACCATACTGAGACTTAGTAAGGCAGAAATAATTAACCAGATATGCAGATCAGTGACATCTTCTAATAAATACAACAGTCCAATGACAGCTGTTTTCCTCCTGCATTTAGGGCTGTGACGGTTAATCGGTTAACCGGTTAACTGACCGACTCGTCGGTTACTCGTGCGTCATTCCTCTTCATAGATTAACCGTTTTTGTATTGCCAATAACTCAGTCGCCGCGGGGTGGCTTTGTTGGTAAACTGTTACACAAACATCGCGCAACAAACAGTGTCTGTTTCTCACAAATTATCGCTCGAACAATAACTGTAAAAAGAGATTTAAAATCGGCCGTTCGATTGAACGGATTAATTCTGCGGCAGCTCCCCGAATTAAGTACATTATGATAAGTGACAAGTGGCGCACCCATTGTTACTTTCGTTGGCAGAACTTCGTGTGCTCGTCTTCTAATCCCTTCAATAGCAACACCCAAGCACAACTTTAGAAATTAGCGGCATGTTTGAGAGATTAGCGAAAGCGAAAAGAAAGCCACAAGACAAGCAGGGAGCTGTGACAAAAGTTACCAAGCCCTGTATTTCTACAGCAATAAAACCTCAGCGAGACCATGATTAGGGCACAAAAGTTTATTTGAATAAGTCTTCCCACTGTAGCTAATTGAAATATTTTACCATGCTACACTTCCGTAAATTTCATTATTTTTCATTATAGCAGTAGCAGTATTTGGAAAAAATTGTAACCTGTAAAAATACGATCGTAAGCACCAGATAATTCCCGCCATTTTGTTGTTTGCCCAATATCATATAAAATGGAACATTCCATGTTGACTTTTATGAATAAGCATACGCAGTTCGTTGAACCGACTGGGTTGTAGTTGCGATAATGTACTGTACTGTCAAGTCAACCCTACGATGCACGTAAAAATAGCGATCTAATTTTTAGCGGTCTTGGACAGCAAAAAATGGACTCGATTAACGTTATCTTATGGTTTCTTTCCGATATAAATATCCCCGTAATTTTGCCACTTCTTGTCCAAACCTTACCGTCTTGTTTCAAAATAATCAGCAAATGAAATGCACTTAAGTCAGACCCCCGAAAAATCCAAGTACGCAGAGATTTGTGCTGCCGTTTCTTGGTGAATTTAGCACGGGGCTTGGCCGGCTGCACAGGCGGGCTATGTAAGCCTGTGAAGTGCGATCGTCATAACGCAAACTCAATGGGGAAATTCGTTCGGAGGTCTGGTATTTTCACACACTAAATCCCATAGGCGATGGCGCGAGTTGTGATTGGCTGGCTCAGAATCAACGTATTTGAACCAGTCACGATGCAGAGGCAATTCAGATTTTGCAATAGATCGTGTGCATATGATGTCATTGAGCAAAACATGGTCCCTTGTTAAGTGGTAGAAACGGATACGCACGCAAGTCTACTGCATGCATGGGACCACGTGCGTAATTGTTTACGTTCGTAACGACGTCATGTGATAACATTCCATAAGTCCTACTGTAAATAACTTTACGGTAGGAATGCTGGGAATTCCTTAATTTATGCAGGAAAATAGGGCTTGGTTGTGCTGTTTGCGGCTGGTGGGCTGTTTACAGTGCAATTGTACAGATCGCTACTATGACACACACGTGAGCGGTGTACATGTATTGAACACTGCATCGCAAGCAAGCTGCATCAAAACAGCGGTGTGGGAGAGTTTCGTGAAATAACTGACAATATAACATAGGGTCAGGCGGGAATACAACAGTTGGTGGAATGTTAACAAGTGCACGTGGTCTGAAGAAAGCTTCAGTAAATGCGGGATGGGTTTTTACTGTAGAAAGATGATATAAACTCAGCGCAAAATACCAACATTTTTGCCACATACTTACATGGGCGAACATGACTTACGGCGCCATTTTAGACTTGCACTTTCCTGTACAAAAGTGATGGCGCTCTTTGGAAATGTTGACTTTTTGTTGTTGTGTGAACATTACGTCATTTTCGGTTAAACGGTTAACCACCGGTTAATAAAATCGGTTAAACGGATAGTGAATTAACCGAAAATGCACAGCCCTACCTGCAGTCCACACTATTTTCTCTCAAATCCCTCTCCCTAATGCTATTTTCACAGTCTCATTCAAATATTTTGGTATTTCACAACTCCTGAAGGAGTGAGAACTATTTCTCTGCTGATATCTTGAGTGTCTGCATTGTTACACTGTGTGACAAGTGTGTAGAAAAAACACCCATCAATACAGATACAATTACAGATCCTCAAATACACTGCAATCAACTCTTGAGGGGTTAACTTTTTCATCACAACTTAGAGAGTAGAGACACACTGATCATGCCTCCTAGACACATTTTGTGCACTTACAATGTAACTTCATAAATTGTAAATAAACTTGTAGCCTAGAGCCAAGACACAAAACAAAGACAATCAAATTTTTCTGTTGCTTGTATTAGGGCTGTGAACATTTAGCAAAATTTAACTAAACCTTTAACCTCAAAAATTTGCGATCGTTTAGTGGTTAATCACGATTACCTCATCACGAAAAAAAAAAATCATTTCAGTATGTAGTGACTGATACCAATTTACTAAATGAAATGCAGAAATAATTACAGTTGTTATCTTTCATGGAAAAATCAAATTATTCTGAAACTTTGAACCTACATGGTTCAAATATGCCCACAATGTTCCATATTTAACAAAATCCAGGGATCATCAGGGCATACAAGTGGATAGAAAATTGTCAAAAAAAGTTTTGCGATTAATCGCTTGTAGCTTTGTACTAAACGTTTATTCCACATGCGATCGCTTAGCGACTAAATCACTACACGTTCACAGCCCTAACTTGTATCCAACTCTCTAGGAGCTTATTCCTCTCAAGATAACTTCTTGGGAAATATCTGTTTACAGAGCCTTTGTTTATGGTCAGACTAAGCAATATTATCTTACAGTTACTTCATGCTTGATTTAGCAGAGGTGTGACACCAAGCCTCTAACATCTGAAAGTTTAATTACAAAATGTAAACATTCTCAGTCTGTAGGTATCTGTGGTGTGCCTAGCAACCAAAGTGCTGTGTGCAAAGAAAAATGAAGTTTCCATGACAACTGAAGAGTTAAACCATAAAATTTTTAACCAGAATGCAAAACTGCATTGAGGTTTCGATGATACACAAACGTTCCGTTTCAAATAATCCCATCATGTACCATTATCTTCTCATTCAAGTGTTATACTAACATGTTCAAAAAATAATTTTGTTTTCCCACATGACCTTTGTCCCCCCACCAAAAATAGGGATCATCTTCTTACCATAAGCATTCACAAACCACACGTGAAATCTATTTAAGTCTCCCACTTTAAGATGTGTTAACACCTATTAAACAAGGTTGTCATTCACATTTTGACCACCAGTGACCCTACAAAACCTTTAACCTCTACACATTGCAATTTCAAAAGGCTTCGAGCTGACTTCAAGAAATGAAAAATAGGAATCATGCAAACCTTCTTTAAAAGTGGACCCCCCTCATGCTAGGGCAACCCTAAAAAACCATGGTACAATTAAGAAATGACATAATGATGGTTTTGATGGTTTTGTATAATTACCTGCAAAAAGTCTTGAGAGTTCACAACACTGTAAACTAAGGACCCTCTCCCCATCCTTTCCAGCTGAAAGGTTTAATAATACTTTTAAGACTTTGATGAGGGTAAGATTTCAGTGCAAAGGTTCGAACCAACCCCATAAATACTGCAGAGTCGAGACATTATTTTTCAATGACACTTCGTAACACTAATATATATGGGAGGACTTTTGAACAGCTTCTCATAACACTAATATATATGGGAGAATTCGTAAGTTTTCCCCTGCTGCAGATACCACCCTGCTACCAAAATATGCTGCTGCATGCTTTATATCATGTTCTAGAACAAATAAAATATTGGTAGGAAAGCTAAATTTCCCACTAGGCTAGCCTAAGGATATTACACAGAAACATACATGTGTAGAATAGGGTCCAAATGTACAGTACATATATGCTATACATTAGGCAATGGCAAAAGTGCCAAGACATTAGTCATGATGAAGAAAATAACATCGCAGGGAAAAACTTAACACCTAAAGCTCACAAAAGTACTGCAGATTGTTGTATAAGGGTTTTTTACCAATGCCTTTTAAATATTTTTGATGTTCTTGGCCAAGTGGATTTTTGTTGATCCTCTTCAGTACTCGATTCTGCTTTGTGAAATATGTAGCATCGGCTAGGCCTAACTTATTCCTACGTTAAGCCTAGGCAGAAAGTACTAGCCCACTTGCTCATTTGAACCATACAATTTTGGCCTAAACTTTTCAGTTTAGGGAGCTAGACACTGAGATTTCAACAAAGATCCTTAACATGTGAAAAGAGCAATTTTTGGAGGATATTCGTAATTGCGGAATCGAGGGTGAAAATGGTAATTATTCCACCTAAATCAAGATACTTGGCATCTCTGTAGGGACCATCTCCCAACTTTAACCCATTCACATTCCAAATATGAAATCTATCCAAGTTCCCTACCTTGTGATATTGTTGTCCCCCCGGAGACCCCAGATGACCTTTGACCTTTACCAAAACCAATAGGGACCATCCTCTGACTATAATGCATCCACAAACCAAATATGAAATCTATTCAAGTTTCCTCCCTTGAGATATTGTGTTGACAAGATTTTCAGACTTTGACCCCCAGTGACCCCAGATGACCTTTGACTGCCACCAAAAACAATATGAATCATCTTCTGACAATAACACATCCA
This sequence comes from Holothuria scabra, assembly GCA_037179385.1. NCBI lineage: Eukaryota > Metazoa > Echinodermata > Holothuroidea > Aspidochirotida > Holothuriidae > Holothuria > Holothuria scabra. The sequence goes on from CM074193.1 coordinate 8,737,145, forward strand.
CAAATCAAATATGAAATCTATCCAAGTTCCCCATCTTGAAATATCGTGCTAACAAGATTTTCACACTTTGACCCCCGGTGACCCCAGATGACCTTTGACCTTCAACAAAACCAATAAGGACCATCCTCTGACTGTAATGCATCACCAAACCAAATATGAAATCTATCCCAAGTTTCCTCCCTTGAGATATTGTGTTGACAAGGTTTTCAGACTTTGACCCCCGGTGACCCCAGATGACCTTTAACCTCCACCAAAAACAATAGGGACCATCTCCTGACCATAATGCATCCACATACCAAATATGAAATCTATCCAAGTTTCCTATCTTGAGATATTGTGCTAACAAGATTTTCAGACTTTGACCCCTGGTGACCCCAGATGACCTTTGACCTCCGTCAAAAACTATAGGGACCATCTTCTGACCATAACACACCCACATACCAAATATGAAATCTATCCATGTTCCCTATCTTGAAATATCGTGCTAATAAGATTTTCACACTTTGACCCCTGGTGACCCTAGATGACCTTTGACCTCCACCAAAAACAATAGGGACCATCTTCTGACCAAAACACATCCACACACTAAATATGAAATCTATCCAAGTTTCCTCCCTTCAGATATTGTGTTGACAAGATTTTCAGACTTTGACCCCCAGTGACCCCAGATTACCTTTGACCTCCACCGAAAACAATATGAATCATCTTCTGACCATAACACATCCACATACCAAATATGAAATCTATCCAAGTTCCCTTTCTTGAGATATCGTGCTAATAAGATTTTCAGACTTTGACCCCTGGTGACCCCAGATGACCTTTGACCTCCACAAAAAACTATAGGGACCATCTTCTGACCAAAACACATCCACAAACCAAATATGAAATCTATCCAAGTTTCCTATCTTGAGATATTGTGCTAACAAGATTTTCAGACTTTGACCCCCGGTGACCCCAGATGACCTTTGACCTCCGTCAAAAACAATAGGGACCATCTTCTGACCAAAATGCATCCACAAACCAAATATGAAATCTATCCAAGTTTCCTATCTTGAGATATTGTGTTGACAAGATTTTCAGATTTTGACCCCCAGTGACCTCAGATGACCTTTGACCTCCACCGAAAACGATATGAACAATCTTCTGACCATAACGCATCCACATACCAAATATGAAATCTATCCAAGTTCCCTATCTTGAGATATTGTGCTAACAAGATTTTCAGACTTTGACCCCCGGTGACCCCAGATGACCTTTGACCTCCATCAAAAACAATAGGGACCATGTTCTGACCATAACGCATCCACATACCAAATATGAAATCTATACAAGTTTCCCATCTTGAGATATCGTGCTAACAAAGTTTTCAGAAATTGACCCCTGCTGACCCCAGATGACCTTTGACCTCCACCAAAAACAATAGGGACCATCTCCTGACCATAATGCATCCACATACCAAATATGAAATCTATCCAAGTTTCCTATCTTGAGATATTGTGCTAACAAGATTTTCAGACTTTGACCCCTGGTGACCCCAGATGACCTTTGACCTCCGTCAAAAACTATAGGGACCATCTTCTGACCATAACACACCCACATACCAAATATGAAATCTATCCAAGTTTCCTATCTTGAGATATCGTGCTAACAAAGTTTTCAGAAATTGACCCCTGCTGACCCCAGATGACCTTTGACCTCCACCAAAAACAATAGGGAACATCTCCTGACCATAATGCATCCACATACCAAATATGAAATCTATCCAAGTTTCCTATCTTGAGATATTGTGCTAACAAGATTTTCAGACTTTGACCCCTGGTGACCCCAGATGACCTTTGACCTCCGTCAAAAACTATAGGGACCATCTTCTGACCATAACACACCCACATACCAAATATGAAATCTATCCAAGTTTCCTATCTTGAGATATCGTGCTAACAAAGTTTTCAGAAAATAGGGTTCTTCCTCTGAATATGGGGCATCCATGTATCAAGTTTGAAAATTGTCAGACATTTCTATCTTGAGATATCGTGCTAACAAGCAAAGTGTCACAAACACACACACACACACACATACACACACACACATACACACATACATACACACGGCCCGCGACGTTCAAGCTTCAAAATCAAGGAGGCAGCGACGTTCAAAAAACGGCCGCGATGTTCAAAATTGCTGCCAGCTAGCCTCCATATCTTTTCTTCTTTCTGTAAACGGTTGCTTTTGTTGTTAATACAATAAACGACAAAATCATTGACTTATTTGTAAAACTGCAACTAAATTTTTTAACTTCCATGCACTAGGCCCTACCATGCACATACCACTGCATGCGAGTCGGAGCTCTGTATGTATAGCCCATAGGACCTACTACTGAACACGAAACGACACAGTATTATTAACTAGCCTGCACTTGCCCTCGTAGGCTCGTATCAGGAAACTGTTGTGCTCACTCCGGAGCGCAGTAGCTATATGGCACAACACGACTTGCACGACCAGAACACAAACGCCCGTTTTGCAGGTAAGAGGCGGGGCTAATGTCTCAGATTTGGGAAATTATCAATCAAATGAACGAACTATGTCATTGTATCTTTACGATGAAATCCCACATAATTCCTGTTACTTCGTCTTAAAACTTTCGCCACAATTCCGAAAATCGGAAAATGAAGTTGTGCGAACGCACACTGCAGTCTTAACCCCCAGTAAACACTCCATTTCTGAACTGTTTTGCCCGACTATAACAAAAGTTTGGGAAATTTGATCGTAGCACAAATGCAATGGGAGTATTAGAATCCTATGCCAAGACGGTTGGTTTCTACACGTTATTCCTACACAGTAAAACTGCATTGACGATGCCGCGAGTATGATTGGCTGATTAAAAGCATTAATGAACCAATCATGATGTTTCTTACGTAGAGATAACTTAAAATATGTGCAATGGACCTTATGTGTATGATGTCATAGAACCCTTGTTTTCCCAACATGTCTTCATAAAAAGATCGGAACGCACACAATCTGTGATTGCATGCAGCCACGTGCTCCATTGCTTTTATAAATTCTGGCAATCACTCGATCATTACCACCGATTATTTGCAAACTGAAAATGGGGCTAAAATATACTTATAATCTTGCCCTTAGTTTCGTAAAATTCATCCTTTAACTTCCCGCTAAACGGGATGCATTGATGATCACGAACGTAAAATTTTATCCCTGCCATGGAAGTGATCGTTTGAGATTTTCCGCTATAACCCTGTAGTATTACATGGAATTAGATTTAGGATTGCATTCAATGTGTTTTCCTTGCTCTCTCGCAGAAAGCGCCGCGTAAGTTGCTGTACAAACTGTTCTGCACAAAACACATGCATTGTACAGACTATCGAGCTGCAGCGTTTCGCCTTTTTTCAAATCCCCAAGCTTAGCATACAAGTCTGTGCACGTTTTGTACACGTAGCTCTTAGAATCTTGTGCAAGTTCGTTGATTACTATCTTGCATAAATTAGGTCATTTCAAGCATTCCTTCCGTAATGTTATTTACAGTAGGACTTATGCAATGTTGTCATGCCACGTCATTGCAAACAAAAACAGTGATGCACGTGGTCTCATGCAGCAAAATTCTTGGCCCACGCATGCAGTATATTTTCGTGCGTGTCCGTTTTTTTCGGCCAAACAAGGCGTCATGTTATGCTTGGTGACGTCATTTGCATATGATCCATTTCAAAATTTAAATTGGTCCCTGCTTCGTGATTGGTTCAATTGATGTGATTCTAGCCAGCCAATCACAACTCGCGCCTTCACCTATGTGATTTAGTGTGTGAAAATACTCGGTCTCGGGACAAGTTTTCCCGTTGAGTTTGTGTTACGACGATCGCACTTCCCATGCTTATATAGCCGGCTAGCGAAGCAGGGCCAGCCCCGTGCCAAATTCACCATGAAACGGCATCACAAATCTCTGCGTACATGGATTTTTCGGGGGTCTGACTTACGTGCATTTCAGTTGCAGATTCTTTTCAAACAAGACGTAAGTTTTGGACAAGATCTGCTTAAAATATACGGGGATATTTATATCCGAAAGGAACCATAAGGTACGCTAATCGGGTGCAAGTGTTTTGCTTCCCAGAACTGCTAAGATTATCATGAATGATTGCTCTACATGGGCTTCGTTGAAGCAGGAGAGTGGCTACAGAACAATAACGCAACTACAACCCAGTAAAAGAATGCAAATGTTTCGACATGATTGGGGGATGAAAAATAGAATGAGCATGATGTTGGCCTTAGAACTAAATTATTAAAGGGCATGTGACATCGACTGCAAACAAATCTTCTGTATTCAAAGGGTTGATTTGTATCCCCACTTTTGAAGTGAAAATATTACGCCTACAAAAATGATATCCCGTTAGTGAAACGAAGGGAAATTTTCCCAATATTTTCCATCCTGAACTTGTAATATTGCAAGCCGGCCCAATTATATCAATTTTGGTGAGCAACGGGCGCGAAATAACGGCAAACCGGGGTAAAAATCATCCGGTGCCAGCGCTTAATAAAAGCCATGCCGATGAACCAAAACTTTTGAAGCAGAAATTAAGTGATATAAAGCCAACGTGACCGCTATCAGTAGATCAAAATTTGTACCAATGTGAGTTTCCGTGCTAATATTTTTGCGTCGACTTACAGAAATCGTGTTGACTAATTTGCCTTAAAAGTGTCACCATTTTGCGTCTAGCGACTTGCATAAGTCACAAAATTTCCAAAAGGGGAGGGGGTCACACCTTCCCCCAGGCCGGCGATCCACCTATGGACGCATCAGATGCGCGACGTTCAATTCTAAACCCAGGGAAAACCCTTAAGTTGTACTTTATTAAATAATTTTTTGGGGTATAATGATCGGGGGGGTTGAATACTGGACCCCAAAATTGAATACTAGTGACAGGGGATTGAATACTGGGTAGGCCTACGCAAATCCAAACTTTTATGGTGAGCTATTTCTGAAAGAAAAGACTAACGTTAAATCAAATATTTTTTTATGGTTACATGTTAGCCATCATAATACCCTGTATCTAACAAAAACCTTTTGAGCCATATGATTTCATTTTACCTGGGAGGAAAAATTTCAAAAAATTCCTTAAAGGGTTGAATACTGGTTCCTAGCCTAGGCCTATAAATAGGGTTGTCGCATGCACACAGAATTTTTCTCCAAAATTCTCGCGGAACTACTCACACCCAAACACGAAGTCGCTAAAACAGTGTGTTTAAAAACTGAATTTACGACACTCAAAATTGTTAAAAATTTTGCCTACACTGTAAAATAAGTACATCAAAGACATATTTCTACTGTAATATTTCACCAAATAAGCTTTAAAAAAAAAAGAAGAAAAAATATGTTACAGTTTCTAACGATACCTTTGAAGCATCGTTGCAACGGTGACAGTCAAAAGTGTGTTTTGGTTACTCGTAAAATGCCACACACAGCCATCTTTGACTTGATCGTGCATTGGGGCTGAACCTTTGACCCCTACAAACCATATATCGTTAGAAAGAAGAAAAGGAACTCTACATTATAATGAAGGGAAGCGATCGCCAAAAATAATATTTCTTTACCATTTTTGGGCTTAAAACATTGGTGACATGATTACAATGGGTTCCAGAAAAATCAGCAATTGCTTCCAGCTATCAATTTGTAGCGTTTTTTATGATCTTTCCATTTCCGAAGAAAAAAAAATGATTTTTTGCTCAGACCCGATGCACACTCGATTTAAATGAAACAGCCCATTGATCCCTGCCTACATCTTTTGTACTGAGCTGACATTGATATGTTTATGTATGAGCCCATTGTTCAGCTTAGCAACAAGGGATTTCCCGCCAATATGCTTACATACAGTACTGCAATGTATATACCTGTACGTGCAATGCCGAAGTACGGTTAGTAAATTACGTACTTGTGTACGTCTGCGTAAGCACGTGTACGGATTGCTATAGCATAGACTGTGTGTAAGCAGGCTATGTGCCACTTGTTAATGCATGTTACGTACACAGAACACAAGCTATCACGCGTGATCACTGAGTGTCTTGCCCAGTAATGTTGCATATTCACGCCAGCACATCTGATGTGCGTAACACAGTGATGAATAATCAAAGCATCTGAGTGAGCAGTTACGATGTTTTTTGACCAACTTTTGCAGGCAGATCGTAACACTGAAGCATGCGGCGATTTGGAGAAATCGTAAGGATTATGGAGACATAAAATTGGCTATATTTTGAAAAGTACCGGTCGGATTTTGATAAAATTTGGCATGGTTGCATAGAAAGGGGTACTTAACAATGTGAATCAGTCAAATACTTGAAGTTTGATATTTTTCGTGTAGTCGTATTTTTAGTGCGACAACCCTAGGCCTAACGTTAGGCTACTAGCCTAACGTTAGGCCTATAAAGTGTCAAAGCCCTCTTTCAAGTTTGAGAGTAATTTACAATTATGTCATTTCCGGTCAATGATTCTAAATTAGTACCCTGGCTTGGCCTACACGACCTGTTTCTGTGACTCGTTAGCCCAGCGATTAGGCCCTTGACCAAAAATTTGACATAGTTAGACATAGGGTCAAACAATAGGCTATGGCTAGGCGTAGAGGCCTAACGTTAGGCCTAACATTCGCGTAAGGTTTGTATACAGTTAGGCATAGCCTAGGCTACGTTACACGATTTACTTCACTTCCACATCAGAGCGATGTTATAAAAATACATCATACCATTCAGTCTTAAACTACACTGCGCCATTTACTTACCATTTTGATAGTTAAATATTCTTCCTTTTGAAAAATAATGTGTCAAGGGCAATTCTTGAGTATTTATTGCAATATTTTATGCAATTTTTAGCAGGACTTTGGGCAGAGCTTGTGATGGAGCTCGAGTCGTGCAAAACTATGCATCAAGTATGCAATTATTGCACGCATATATGTACGTACGTTGTCATCAGATCATGTCAATATCACATGCATTCGCGCCTCGCCGACAACGGATATCTGCAGTACGAATTTCTAGGGAGTGTACCACAGAAGTAAATGCCTAGAACTGGCTTCGCGGTTACTTGACAATGACCCAGTAGGGGAGGATTGGACAATTTACGCACTGCATGCGGACCACGTCTTGTCTCGCGAAAATCATTTTTCTCTCGTGTAAATAAATTTGTTCCCTTGAATGGCTCCCAGATATATTTCTGCGTATCTTTTGACAAAAAATAAATATCTTATTTTTCCAGTTTCTCACAAGATGCCTTTCTTTTTTTTACCTAGTGACTGTGCTGACAGCCTTTGTTGCTAGCTGAGGTACGGTGCAGAGCAAACCTTCAACTTGCCTCGCATTACAGACATAAGGCCAGTTCTAGGTTTTTTAATTCTGTTGTATATACATATGCATGATATATGGCCGTGCATAATTGCTTTTATTATACATTTCCAGATATGAAAGGTGCTCTGCAATTGGTGATTAGATTTCGAACTGTGACTAAGTAAACCAGTTTAATCCAATGACAATAGTCGTAACAAAAATTTCCAGCTGGATCCGACAACTGCCACATGTTCGAAGATTGTGTCATTGGAAAATGGACATTCATATTTTTCATTTCAGGTTTACCGAAAGGGTGTAAAGCATGGTTGTCAATATGATTTTCAAAGGGGGAGGTCGGGGTACGAGGTGGGTATCTAGCCAATTTTTTCTCTTGTCCAGGTTAGGTGTCTAAGGAGGGAGCCCATATGCAAAATGGTGGTAAACTTGCTTCAATATTTGGACTTCTGGAATACAGGGAAATTCCAAAGCTTTCAAAAGATGGCCTTGATTAATGTGTAATTACTTCAACAGACTTGGGACAATCTGAAATGAAGCATGCCGGGCGTACCGTATAAGTAATCACAATCACGTGAAAACGAAAGTTGTGATAGTTTGCGAAGGGTTTACATAAAAGTTCTGACCAGGAGTGTAGCTAGGAAATTTTCATGGGGGCCTTTATGAGGGATACTTTTGTGGTGGGGGGGGGGGGGGGGTTTACTATCTAAAAGGCGTCACCATCGGTTGGTGCGGAGCGTACAAAGAAAATTTGGGTTTTAACACCTTCCGCATGGCTGGAAATTGGCATTTGCCAGGTTTAAATGTCTTTAAATCTGGTGAGCAAAATTTGTGATTTTTCAGATTAAAAAACACCTTTGAGATACTGATTAGCTCAGTTCATTACTCCACTGGACTATGCATCCTAGGATTGCAAATCCGAAATCCTGCTGTATGTTGCAAGCAGCTTTTTCAGTGCACACCTGAGTAGGGCATATCCCATGATAGGCGTAGGGGCTCGAGTATTTCAGTTTGGCCCCAGTAAGACAGTCAAAGCGTAGCGCCACCACTGGCTGGCGCGGAACGTCCAGAACATTTGAAAACTCGTACCTCTCAGACAGTCGAAAATGAAATGGTCCCGAATGTTTTCTTGGAAAACTATAAAACGAAATTGAAAACATGCTAATGAATTTTAGGATGCTCTATTGCGACTCTTGGCTAAATTCAATATATTGATAAAACTGTGTGACTGCTCGAACTTCCGACTAGGCCTATAAATGATTTTGCTTTGAAATGTAACATCACAAGGTGTGTTAAAAATGAATTTTCAAGCAGACTTATGGGAAGACATTCTCACACTGCGTCATTAAAGTATCGAATAACAAATTACCCGATTTTCATAACCATTGCCTGTATTTGGCGCTAGAGCAGGACAGATGGCAAACTTTTGGGCACTGCACCTAACCCTCCCATCTGTCCGTTGAATTAATTTGGCAATTGAAAACGTCCCAGCATTTAACCTTTGCCCGAATATTTGACCATTTCGGGCAATTTTTGCAAGACTAAAGTGTGAAGTGGGGATGATGAAAACCATTCTTCCACATTCTACCCAAATGTGTCGAAGATCTTTGTTATTTTCCATGAAAATATTACTTTAAAAATAGCGTTTTCTGTTTTTCGGCAAATATTTGAAGCTATTAAAATGATTGGCCATTTCGGGTATTGTGTTACACAGGGTTTAAAAAACAGGCTCAAGAACGATTGTTTCTTTTAAGCCACAGGCTTCCCAAATGTGTCGCAATTTTTTATCTGTTTGATTTTTCGTAAATATGTTACCCTTACTATGATACTTTTCCATTTTTGGGCAAATGCTTGAAAGAATTGACTTGGATATTCGACAATTTCGGGCATCACGTTGACTGTTGTCATTATCTGTGAAGTAAAAGTCACGAAAAATAGCTTTTTGCACGGCCCGAAGGTGTAGCGATATTTAGGAATTTAGACTTGGTTTTTCATGAAAATTTTATTGCAACCATATGACATTTTTTTCTTGTTTAAAATTTCGGCCACATTCAGGGACCGCGGAGACGGGGGGTGGGGGGGGGGGGGGGTGGCTAGGGGGGCTTAAGCCCACGCACTTTTTTGTTGTGGGCATTTAGGGCCGCCTTAAACTGCATTTATTTTATTGTACATATTGGGCCGCTTCGATGATTAGCCCTCGCACTTCAAAATTGGCTCCGCGGCCTCTGACATTTAGGATTTTTTGAGAGACTTTCCCTTTTTTATAAAGTTTTTTATTTTGCTCATATAAAAGACAGATTCTTCAAAACATACCAACTTTTTATGGCCTTTACAAAAGCCAAATTTCTTTCAAAACTTTATTTTTTCCTTCAAAATAAACTCCAGACTTTTAAGTATTTGTGAAAAAGCCAAAAATTTCGGCGCGCTGTACGCGCGCCTCAAATTCTGCCAAGTCACGTTCCACCAGGACTAACTCATTACTTTTGTCTGGGCCTTGAAATGATGGATCCTGTCGGGGGATCCCTGTAGGGCAAATCCTGGCCCCGCCCCCTGTCTGGGTAGTGGTATATATCTCATCCTCCACTTTTACAATTTAATCATATTGATGCGAACATTTTACAGTGCAAAAACTTACAACATCTGCTTGATTCTACTAACAGGTCTGCATGGAAATACAAATAATCCTCTGTTCCTGCTGCGTCGCCACTTTTTGAAATTTTGTTTTCTTCGAAATTCGGCCCACGCCACCACATGGTGGCGATTGGCCAAATACAAGTAGACCCATGGTTGTTTACATAAGAGCAAAACAACACTAGCTAAATCTCACAAATTTTCTCCCTTGGTCCTGAGTTTGTAAATGGGAGTGGTCTTATTTGTCAAGCCCACTTCTTTCACAGACGTCATAAGACCCGCCCCTTTTGCTGGCAAAATCTGGTGAAGTACGCATTTTAGTTAAGCTATGTTTCTGGACAAAACTCACTAGTTGAAACACCCCCTTCATAACCGCTCCCCAGCAAAATGTTGGGGATAATAACTGAATAAGGTCAATTCTGGACGCAGCATTTTTTTGTTGGACATAACGTCGTAAGGAAGTCGTGGGGCTGCACTTGTGAAAGGACTAAGAAAACAGGTTTCCTGGATCGCGCCCGTTATTACACATAACATAATGGCGGAAGGTGTTCCAATACTTTTGTCCAAGATTGCAGCTGAGCAGCAGCTGTCTAACCACGTGTGACTTTTGCACTGAAACACTGTAGATTTTGCCCGGTAGTGGGTGGTGCTATCCAATTGTGACATCACGTGGAAGCACTTCATACTCACATATTATTTCCTTCTTCTTCTGATCGTATTGCTTGATAATTTTTACCAACCTATGATATCCTTTCAACACCGAATAGAGACGACACAAAGTCATGAGATAGCCTAATCCTTTTGGTCGATTTCTTGAAGATCACGGGCCACGCAACGGTATACCGGGACATTCAATGGCAGCTCTCCAGTATGTGTCTGTAGACTCTAGAGCAATATTTCACTTAAACCGCCCTTCAGAAAACGGTTATGATGAAACCATATAAAAAGTTAGGTAACTACGTGCGACAGAGTGGAACGACCAAGACAGTATGAAACAAAATTATAGTTATTGGCAGTAATAGTTTTACTTTAGTTTCATTTGAAGAGTTATCCAGGGTAGAGAGATGCATTCCTCCAATTTTTAATTCACAGAAACCAGGGTAGGATCCAGATATCTCGAAATGGGGAGAGGCGGGGATGATTAGATGCGACTCTCTCTCCGAAACACTATGTAAGTGGATCGTCTTCATCTTTAGTGCGAAGCAGTGGCGTGCCACGGGGATGATTTTGAGGGTCAAACAGGCTCATTGAGTTGAGTCATGAAATTCAACAAATTTTTCCAAACCTGTAAAGTTTTCTTCAAATATCAGTTTTCAAAAATTCGTAACCAGACACTTTTTCAAGTTATGCATACAACCGTTACAAGTCAAGACACCACAAAATTTTAACTTTTCCCGTGAGTATTGGACATGAAACATGACTCATTACGCTAACTATGAGCACTGAAATGTGGTAGGGACCCTTTAAAACTTTCATACAGTTATTGATATCAACTCAATGAGCCTCTTTAAACCCCCGGCAACCTTGAACAAAAGTAGCTGCAGAAAGCGCATGATCATTATAAATTTTATTACATTTGAGGCACAAACATTACACCATTTTGCATGCGGAGACATAAAATAGCAATTTTTCTCCCTCCCCTTGGGCCTTTCCCGTAAGTCGTGCTCCAAACCTTTTCCCGTGACACAGAACTAGCTACGCTACTGGTGCAAAGTGTACAAAAAAACATTGAAAATACCGCGTATCGTATCTCAGACAGTCAAAATTGTATTCTTGAAGCTTGTAAGTAGAATTACTTTATCCAAAGTCTTCCCCACTCCTTGGCGAAGAGCCGTTGGGCGAACCCGAACAATATTCCCGAAGGAGTCCTCCTTCCCAAGGGGGCAACGCCCACTAGAGGACAAAAATAACCGTGACCAACCTCCGGCCCTCAGACCATTTACATCATTGGTCTGTCACGCATGGCTCCGTTCTAGACAGGATGAAAAAAAACTTGCAAGTTTAAATTAAGATGGCCTAATGTTATTTTGAACTTTTGCGGGTTTCAATAAGGGTAGGTCTGAGAAATACTGCGTTATATACTCTTCTTTAATCCCTAGATTAACCTTTTCCCTCATATTTGCTATTGATCTTTGCCTTTGATCCGCGCCTCAAATATTACATATCCATTTATGTTATACTTTGAACTTTGAATACAAAGGTTGCACCCGTCTGGCACTCTGGTCACGGATGTCTCTCTTCTGTGATCGACAACGTATGCTCTTCTGCACGTTCCGAGGTCCACGCACTGGCGATATCACTTGGCATCAGTAAAAGTTCGAGAAACAGAAAGAACTTGACTAGGAAGAAATCCAGGAAGAAAATCGACAAGTAGACTGCTTTCACTGACGTCACGAGCACCGCCCCTTTTGACGGACAAATTCTATTCATGTGTTATAGTGAGTTGAGAAGCAACTAGAAACCACGTAACATGTGACTGTTACATTAAAATGTTGATCGGGCATGGTTTAGCAATTGTGACGTCACGTGAATGCACTCTATACTGGTTTTTTCCTTATAGAGCTTATGCACCTACGTCACTGCGTTGCGCATCTCTCTGTTTTTCCATCAAGGCATCTATTTTTCAAACAATTGTTAATAGGTGCTGTGGTGCGCGCGTTTCGGTAACACATCGACAGCCTTTGATCTTTCCATCCAGTGAAACGCACTGATGTCAAGTGCATAATCTCTACAGAAGAAATGAATTATACACATGGTGGTTATCAAAAAATCACGGAAGCAATATTTTAGGAATTCACATGGTTTAATCTTTCAAACATTAAGTTTATTTTAACACTGGTGCAAATGTAAAAGCGATTTACAATAGTAGCATGCACGTTGTCCAGGATTAAAATATACTGTCGAATTTGTTGCTGGTAACAAGGTTGTAGTTAATTTGCATGTTGATATGAATGGAAATGTTTAGTATTAAGTACTGGGTATGAAATCAAACATAAAAATGTGAAGAATATTTTGAAAATATTGGTGTAAAAGTTTCATCGATCATCAAATTACTAAATAAACAAAAATAATACATCTTAAACAGAAAAGTAAATAATACATCTTGACTAATGATACAATACTGTGTCTTAGTTTGAGGAATCGACATTTAAAAATCTGCATAAATTTTAAGTATTCGGCCGTCAAAAGTAATAACAACGGTATAAACTCATAACATAAGCAAAAGAAATGAATGACGAATGAATTATTCGGAAAAAATACTCTTCAGTAATTTCATTGGATGAATACAAAGTTTCTTGGAGCCCATTTTTGCGCAAACGCACAGAAAAGCAGACTTTCAATATTTGCCAATTGTTTACAGTCTTTCAGACATGCTTTTAGTTACTTTTCTCTGCATAGGCGTACTAGGCGGGGTACAGGGGGCACTCGCCCTCTCAATTCGGGCAAAACCAGTTGGTCTATTCGGGCAAAACATTGGCGAAACATGATTAACGGTGACATTATTCGGGCAAAAATGCTCTTGCCCCCTCATAGAAATACACACCCGTACGCCTATGTTTCTCTGCACAGAACGTATGTTGGGACGAGATTTTAATGGACGCAAAAGGCGTAAAACTTTCTCACTAGTATCCCATAAATCACTATACAAGCTGAATTTTTAAATTCACTGCATGCATAGAGGTCTGCAAGGAATAGGGTTACCTACACCGTTAGTTTGACTAATGGAAGGGGCTGTACGTAAATGTAGGTGAGCGTACAATGGTGCAGAACAAAATGTTTCTGTGACACAAAGTCGTTATATTCTTTTACGTCACTACTAATACTAAATAGTCTAAAACATTGACGTCTACTGAGTAAAAGTTACTTTTATTGGCATAAAATTGACAGACACAAATCTACGCAACTATATTACTAAGTACTACGCTTTGGTGCAAAAAATTAACAAGACAATCTTCTATAAATACTGTGCTCTTGAGAAAATGGAAGTTATAAATTATGAGCACCTACGAAATATTCTCAGGGACTGGCTTCCCTGACATTCAATATATTGCACCAATTTTCAGTGAAAACATGACCACTAAATTATTCATTTTCGCAAAGGGGATTTTTTCAATTGGGGAGGTTTGACGTCATACACGGGGGAACCCTCTACACACTAATATTCATCACCATCTTCTTCTCCACCTTCTCCGTCGTGTGAATCAACTCCAACTTCTTCATAATCCTTCTCCAGGGCAGCAAGATCTTCACGAGCCTCAGAGAACTCACCTTCCTCCATACCCTCACCGACATACCAGTGAACAAAAGCTCTCTTGGCGTACATCAGATCAAACTTATGATCAAGACGAGCCCACGCCTCAGCAATGGCAGTGGTGTTGCTCAACATACAGACAGCACGCTGGACCTTGGCAAGATCACCACCTGGTACCACAGTTGGTGGTTGGTAGTTGATACCCACCTTGAAGCCAGTTGGACACCAGTCGACAAACTGGATGGCACGCTTGGTCTTGATGGTAGCAACTGCTGCATTGACATCTTTGGGTACCACATCACCACGGTACAGCAGACAGCAAGCCATGTACTTGCCATGACGAGGATCACACTTCACCATCTGGTTGGCTGGCTCAAAACAGGCATTGGTGATCTCAGCAACAGTCAACTGTTCGTGGTAGGCTTTCTCTGCTGAGATGACAGGTGCATAGGTGGCCAGAGGGAAATGAATTCGTGGGTAGGGTACCAGGTTGGTCTGGAACTCGGTCAGATCCACATTAAGGGCACCATCAAATCTCAGGGAGGCAGTGATGGAGGATACAATCTGACCAATCAAACGATTCAGGTTGGTGTAGGTTGGTCTCTCGATGTCCAAGTTACGACGGCAAATGTCATAGATAGCCTCATTGTCAACCATGAAGGCACAGTCTGAGTGTTCCAGGGTGGTATGTGTGGTCAGGATGGAGTTATATGGCTCAACAACAGCAGTAGAAACTTGTGGGGCTGGGTAGATGGCAAATTCCAACTTGGACTTCTTACCGTAATCAACAGAGAGACGTTCCATGAGCAGAGACGAGAAACCAGATCCAGTCCCTCCACCAAAGCTGTGGAAGATGAGGAAACCTTGCAGTCCAGTACACTGGTCAGCCAATTTCCTAAGTCTGTCCAAGACCATGTCTATCAAACCTTTACCGACCGTGTAATGACCACGAGCGTAGTTATTGGCGGCATCCTCCTTGCCAGTAATCAACTGCTCAGGATGGAAGAGTTGACGGTAGGTTCCTGTCCTGACCTCATCTGACAAATGAAAAGATTTAAACAGGAAAGATGCGGTTAGTTAAGTACATGTTTTGAAAATCATTTATAACATTATATGCATACTGAGTTACAATATTACACTTTCTTGATGTGATAAAATGTGAAAATATCACTACTTTTCACTGAAATAGCCGGAGGTAACAAAGTGCAGCCTCACAGTCATTCTCTGAGACCAGTGAGCAAACAAAGTAGTCCACTGAAGGAGGCGAAAGTTTTCAAGGTTCGAGTTTTTATGTCGAGGAGCCACATAGCCACATGTTTAAACATGTAATCGTTCAATCAGTCAAGGGCAAACTTCAATTTCTCTATAAGAGGGCGAAATTACTTAAGGAGATGAAACCCCGATCGGTTCCCTCCTGGCCACGGGCCTGTGGTCGATTTGGTGTGAAAGGCTGATCTCCTCGTTCTAACAGAAAATAGTTTTTTTTTGGAGAACATATAATTTACGGACAAAAAAAACTGAATTTTGGGATAAATTGCAGTGCCTCGAGTACTCTAGCCTGTTTCCAGGACCGACAGGAACTATTAGACCACCCCCCTCGTTTAAAAATTAAAAATAATAATAAGCGAGTTCCGTAATTATAGAATTGTGGGGTACAGTGGGTTTATACAAACTAGGGAGCTCCCTGCACAAACCGAGTTTAACTCATTTATGGCGTTTGCTTCATTGCGTGCAGCACCTGCACACAAATCTTAAACGGCTTATAATCTCACCCAAAACTCCATTTTATGTTACAGTGCACAGAAATTCTCAATTGGCCCATCGCTTTGATTGACAGCTAGTTCGAAAAATACAGAGTACCAAAGCTCATATTACACAGCTTGTACTGTAATAAGAGTGTTTTGATTACACATTGGGGTCTTGTATAATCACCCGAACCAATAAACTGAGATTGTCTCTAATTGAGGATGATTTGTAGACGGTTGTGGGAGGTGCTTAAGTAAGTAGGATAGGAGAGTTGGAACTGATTTGGGGTGAGAGGGTAAGCCTTTGAGTGTTCAGCGAATCCGAACGGAAAAGGGGATCTTAGCCCTACTTTACGGAAGATTTGATGCTAATGTTAACACAAAAAAGCTATTTAGACAAAGTCCTCTGCACACAAAACCACACTTAAGATTCCTCCGTATGTTATGAGTGGATTGGTTAAGAAATAAACTTAAAAATAAACTTTAATGTTACTCAAATTTTGAAATACCGGTTGTAGGTGAGGGATTGTTTTTCATTCGGATGATTTGTAGGTAATGCACATGTGCAAAGCCCCTAAAACAAATTACTGAATTTGTTATTGCATTGATTCTCGTCTGTTGAGGAAATTTTTCGCTCCCTGGAAACTATCTCTTCCCCTCTCTGTTCAATAACAAACCTGGCTATGGACCTAACCTTCTCCCTTAACTTGGGTATTGTCCATTACTTCTAACGTTGTGTTATTCTGATTCGCGACGAAATAATCACGTTTATTCGTGTTAACATTTGTTTTAAGTCACACCTGTAAATGACCTGATGTGGCGGATAACCAGGACCTCATTATATTCACGAGAGGCGAGAGACACAGGGTACTGGAAAAACGCAAGGGTCAATGTCCTTTCTAATTAGAGCATTAATGTACGTTTTAGCACTAAAGGTAGCATTAAAGGTGTAATCTTCTTACCTCAAGCAGTTATACTTCTTCTTACCGATTTTCTCAAACCACTCCCACAATTGTCTAAAACTCATTCTCATCCAGCTTATTGCTTTAGGGTGAGTAGTCAAGACCGCAATGTGTAATCAAAACACTATCTATATATCAGTACAGTAGCCTATATGCTGTATAATGTGAGCGACATAACTTTTTTTAACTTGCCGTCAATCAAAGACTTGTGCCAAACTGAGAATTTCTGTAGACTACAACAAATATTGTAGTTTGGGGTAAGAGTAAAAAATGTTGTAAAACAGTCGTATACTGATTTTGTCGTCCGGTGACTGAATATAATGACCTTTGGCCTTCACCAAAGAGCAGCTACAGCAGATTGCTTTGTTACAAAGAGTGACACTTTTGCATGTAAAAGTCGTATGAATACCTTCGGCGGCGCCAGAATGTCCAAATTGGAGGAGAAAGAAAACTAAGGGTAAAGGATAATCTGGAGGCAACAGCTTTCGGACGCAGTGTGGTCCGAGCCCAAAGTGTCCATTCCTGTGGATGGGAGTGGGGCAGGGGCGAAGCCCGGGAAGCTCTGAAATTTTAGCATATCTCTGGATGAAAAATTTTAGTCGCTGCAAAGGTATACTGTTTACTTTTATTATTTATTTCCCCGTTAATCCAACTCCTTACTGATCTATCTGAGATGGGGAAGGTGAAAGGCATGGACCAAATCTGGGAGGGGGATGTCCCTGTTGTCCCCCGTAGCGCCGCCACTGTTCGTGACACACTGTTTAGATGTTTAGAAGGTTTCATTGGTCACACCCAAGTGAGATATAAAATATTAATGATGTATGATCAGGCATCTAAATTATTGATGATGCCTCGTTGAGATTTGTCTTGTTTACAAGAAAAATTTCCCTATTATGAGATCACGTTAAGGTAACAATCAGCTTTTCTCCTGTCGCAGGTACGTCGAATCATATGCACCCAATCATCATGAAATTCAACAATGAAGTCTTACCTACGACAGTTGGCTCCAAGTCTACAAAGACAGCTCTTGGGACATGTTTGCCAGCTCCAGTCTCACTGAAGAAGGTGTTGAAGGAGTCATCACCACCACCCATTGTTTTATCGCTGGGCATCTGACCATCAGGCTGAATACCATGCTCCAGACAGTAGAGCTCCCAGCATGCATTGCCCATCTGGACTCCGGCCTGCCCAACGTGTACTGATATGCACTCACGCTATGGGAAAAGGGATATTTTTCAATACATAATTAACAACTCTTTTCAAACCAAGGTCAAAACAATAGGACCAAAATAAAGAAGAACAAAGCATTGGTCGTCAATGTGAATGGATCCATGACATAACATCTGCTTGCTTTCAGGTTCACTTTCATCAGAAAATCTGTCAAATTCAATTGCTGAATTCAAAATGTGTAATGTTTCCGAGAGCAGGACTCATTTGAGGTTGTATTGTGTGCAGTGCCCATCCCTTTATCTTTGCAAATCTTCTCCATGCACTATGTATTCATGAACCCTTCTTATGCAGATAGTCACCTTAAAAGCAAAGGAGTAAACTTATTCACTCTCTAATTGAGTGAAAAGTGTTAATTGACTCCTTTAGAGTAACATGTTAATTCGCTCCACGAAGAGTGATAATTCACTCCAAAAAGCGCGAAATTCACTCCAAGGGGATTAAAAATTCACTAACCAATGAATGCATGCACTGATCACTCTTTTTAAAAAGTAAAATACTAACAAATTTACAATTCGGAATTGCAACAAATGCTGCATAAATTTTCTTCGAGATATCCTTGAACAGGTTACGTTTGCAACATTCCAACACCCATAGAAGCAAATGAGTGAACTCATTTACTCTCAAATAGGGTGAAAATGGGAACTCATTCCATTAGAGCAGGCTTCCTCAATTAAATTTTCTGAAGCACCACATTACTAAATGTTACTGATAAAGCGCCTTGATCGCCGTCTTGGGAGAGGGGTATAAGGGGAGGGGTTGTGCCCCTCCCGTTTTGAAAATTTTTTGCATTTCAGAAGGGACTTACATGTAAAATGGTGCAAAACTTGTTCAATTTTCCCGGCCAAAATTTTTCACAAACTTAACATTTTTTGTCGATTCACCGTTACCGGTGAATCGACATATCACTGGCTCAATCAATGTAAACAGTAACGGCGAGTTTACTTTCTTGTGAGAACAAATAGGACGTTATTATATCCTTGTCGCTTTGTGACGTCAGTCTGTGAGAAGTATTAGATTTATTTTTGAGACGAAACAATTCTTGTCAAATAAGTTATGAAAAGTTAATTTTTTCCACATTCTCCCAGTAACTTTTTGCGCCACTCCAAAGCACGTCGCGCGCCACAAGTGGCGTGCCGCTGTTTGAGGAAGCCTGCATGTTCATTTACTCTGCGAAAAGTGAAATTCACTCCATAAGAACGCAGTACACTTTTGATGGAGTGGCGGCACCGGAAGGGGGGGGGGGGTGGGAGGGGGTGGGTATTCCCCCAGTTAGGACCTTTGTTCAACAGTTGCCCCATTCAGTTCCCAAATTACAGTGTCCTGACATGAGTTTTAAAGGAAAATTGATTAAAAAATAATCCTCTAAACAATTCCCAAAGTTTTTAAAAGTAAAAAAGTTTTTATATAACTTTCTGTCATTGAAACGTTTTAGTGTAGCGCAAACTTGTGTAGTAGCGATATCCATATACACTACCAACTGGCCTCCTAAGTCTCAGACCAACTCAACTGTGCCACACTCTTTGCTGTTATCACGCATTGACCAGTTGACACTTGATTTAGTTGTTTGCTTTCGCTTTACCTGCCTTCTGAACCGTACCTGTTAAAGCGATTTTAGTCACCAGCACTCACTCAGTCACTGTCGGTACAATTTTACTAAAACATTAAGCCTACGTGCAAAATTTCGCTCCAGTGACACTTGGCACAGTTACAGTATAACTTGTGTACTATATATACATTTATGGCGACAACAGGATAGTATTATTCATTTAATTCATTGTGTTAGATGATGGAGTATGAACCAGAATGTACCAAGTATCATGAGGATTACTTGTTGACTCAGAGATAAAACCATAAAACCCTGGAGCTTCTGTGGCCTTGCCCCCTGGACCCTCATCGGAGCTTTGCCCTGGACCCCACTAGGGGCCCTAAGGCGGGCCCTTTTGAAATCGTAGTGTCACTTATTCATGTTGACTTATTGAGAGCATCCCGAGAGTTTAGGTAAGCTGTTTCCTAGGTAACATTACCATATGGGACTCTTATGGGTCAGATTTCTTAGCCCAAATAGAGCCTATATGTTTTTGCACCCGGAACAAATAAGAGACCCACATTGGCTAGCCCACATGACTATATGTGATAGTTCTGGGTCCCATCATAAACGACTGATATGTGGGGAAAATACGGGCCAGGTCTGTATTACCCCTCATGCATTTGGGCTACTCATATAGGGCCCTTATTAGTTTTGGATGCAAAAATAAATGGACACCATATGTGTTTATCCATATGGGACCCGTATAAGTTTCTACCTGGGTTGTTAAGCTCTCTCAGCTGGGCATTAACGGTCCTAACTATATGATGCATGGGGCGAGGGAGGGTGCGTAGTCAGACCAGGGAACGGTTCAGTATTTAACAGATCTCTGGTCAGACAAGGTACTGGACTACGGGCCTGGAAGTAAACGTCAATGATTGTAGGTTCTATCATATTTTTTTTTAAGGAAAAAGAGTTAAAGATGCATATTCTATCTTTGGCAAATTCAGTGTCAGTTTATTACTTCCATCTTGCATAGTATATTACATAACATCAACATGTATATAGCCTACATAAACAGATATTTATAATTATTGTAACAATGTTTGAAATAAAAACAGGGGTAACATGAAAGCAAGCGGGTGGTGGAACCAGAAGTAAGTTTTGAAGAAACTCTTCTGGACTGGTCCCAACAATAATTAAATAAAATAATATCTTATAAAATTACCAATATTCAAGAAAAAAACAAAAGAAAAAAAAAGAGAAAGAAAGCCAAATTACATTTAATTGTGGGCTGTGAGGAGTGCGGAATTTAGACGACGCTTAAAGGTATTTAGAGTGGGGGAATCTCACATTATATTAATAAGGGAATTCCAAAAAAGTACACCAGAGCTTCTGATTTGAGAATGAGCAAGCATTGTCCTAGTATAGGGTTGAGTAAAATTATCCTTTGTTCTATAGTGGGATATGAATGAAAGGTACTGCTGGTTGTAAAAAAAAGAGTTAAAAACCTCTGGAAGAAATTTTTCTTGTGTTGGTAGAGGAAAATTCCAATCTGGTAATTAAATAAATCACTTAATTTAAGGAGTTTACAAAGAAGAAATACTGGATTGGAGTGGGAGCAGGAAGGTGAATTTGTAATTAAGCGAGGTACATGTTTTTGAAGAGTACAAAGCTGACTTAGAAAATGTCAGAATGTATTAATACATGGGTTAATAAAACTGTTGAATGTGTCAGGGCTAGGTGCTTAAAAGTTCGAAACCTTGACATTACGCAGTCATTTTGAATGTACAATTACATCAATATATATGGCTGTGGTAGATACCGTAGACAGATCATTTTGTTCCCAATCATTTGATACCAAGGGGAAGGCTGTAGGATGTAAGGGGGTTGTTTTATGAATTCTACAAAATGGTAATATTTTTGGGGGTATGGATCGACCCCCCGTGCTGTATAGAGTTAATTTTTGTAACTGTTTCCTTTTTACCTTACCCGTTTCATACGCCACCACAGCAAGGAAATTAATTTTGCTTTGGATATAACTTTGCACTTGAAAGTGCAAAATACTACGTAGCTGTATTTTAAAAGTTATATAGAATTCTACTTGAGATGAGGACAGGGGCGCAAATCCCGGGGGGGGGGGGCAAGGGGGGCCTTCGCCCCTTCAAGTGAAAAAGTGGGGGCCAGATCGTAATTTGGCCCCCCCCCCCCAAAAAAAAATGAGAAGACTAAAAATACGGTTACCTTTTTTCGGTTTTTTCGTTTCAAAACAGTTTTTCTGAAGCTTCGGAAATAGTAGAACACAAGAGCTTCCGGGGGCTTCGCCCCCTGGACCCCCACATGGGCTTTACCCCTGGATCCCACCAGGGGCCCTTTGGGGCTTCGCGCTCGCGGTGCCCGCCACTTGTACACAGTTTAATACTCATGGGCACATCATAAGCATTTTCGCCCTCCACTCTCAAACAGAGATTTGCGCCCCTGGATGAGGAGCTACTCTCAGGCGCGGATCCAGACATTCAAAATAAGAGAGACTTAAGAGAAAACACTGACAGGCGTGTGAGGGAGTTGCACTGCTATTGTCCCGTATGTTTTTGTTGTTGATGTGGCGAAAAGGGGAGGGCTGAAGCCGTAAAAGCCCACCCCCTTGGATCCGCGCCTGACTCTCCTACAGTCCTAGTGACAAACACGTTTAATACAGTTTGTTCTAAACAAATATGAAGTTCTACATTATTTTTTCATATCAAATAATTATCAACTATTTATTTTAGAAACCCTCAGTGTTTTTCATCTCTGCACAACTTTAGACAAACTCCCACGCTGGTGTTAATTTGTTGGAACATTGTAAAAAAGGGATAATGGAATATAATGTGAAATAGACTACCCCGTGTTTTGATAACTGTCACGGTATTATCTGCTAACTCTTGCCCGAACCGCAAAAGACAAATCACACAGTTAAAGGGAAATATTGCGTTTAAAATGCTCCAACATAGCTTTAGCGATTTTTGAACCATTCAGTTTCAACAATAAACCCCGGTAATAGCTTCATCTCCCCATTTACATTATGAAGAGTTATGGAAGTTGCATCTTCTGCAATGTTAAAAGTTCGGGTGAACTAATTATTCTTGAGCAACAAACAACTGAATTTCTATCTGAGGGAAACTTGAAAAGAAGGCTCCTATATTGCCTTATTTGTAATTATCTATCCCTCTTAGCCAACAAATGTTGGTTTTAAAAGGATGAAATTTCCTTGTAAAACAAACGTAATATATCCCTTTAAGTAATGGTGAGAAAATTGGTCCAATTGCTGGGGTCCATCAGCCCCAATTTTAGTCATCATTTCAGTTCCATTTTAGTAATTTATATTCCAGATGGCTCAAAGCAGCTCCATACTCCATAACGAGTAGATTGAGTCCAAATTTTAAATTGAATTCAGCAATTACTGGTACAGTTAGACGAAAGAAATGAGAAGATGGAGCCCTCAAAATGGCCGACAAATCTAAGGATCACTTGGTAACCGGATTCGTGTATGTCTGTCACGGTAATCGTCAAAACACCGTCCGCACTAAACTATTTTTTGCATTTCTTCTCCAATCACTCCTTCCTTCTTTATATTATCATTTAACATGTATTTTAACTGAATGCTTCATTTTAAACTAAGACATTTTAAAATAGTATTCCATTTTAAGGGCATTATAACTGAGTTTATCCTTTAACAGGCATTTAAACTGGGTTTATGAACTTATATTACAAGCTTTTTTCTATGATGTTACCGCCATTTTAATCTGAGAGTTGCGATTAAAACCTTATAATTTGTCATAGTTCAATAATTACAAAATATTCACAATTTGAAAGCATAACAAGGTGGTGAACTGACAATATGGTATAAAAAACGCCACAGAGTGTGAAAGAATCATAAGCGCATTGCTCATCCTCAAAGAGGTAAAATAATTGTATCTTCTGTTTTTACAATCACTCAATCGACCAGTTTTTTAACCAATTTTGTCTATAATGACTTTCACTAAAATGCAAATTGCAAATTAAAAACGGAGCAAGATTATTCCTGAATGAGACTGAAATATACCAGCCATCAACCGTACAGGCGACATCGCAATACAAAAAAGTGCTCACGGAAAACTGCTGCTGTAGCTACGTATAATGAGATAACAGGGCGTTGTCCCATTCTCTAAACAACTTCGTGCTTTATTTCACGTGATAGAATACCTCAATATTTGTAAAAAATACGTACAATCAAGTAACAAACTTACCATTTTGTCTACACTTTTTCTTGGTTTCAAAGGAAGGTAGAAAGAAGAAAATTTCGGCTGAAATAGGAGAGATTTTCCTGTCGCTACAACGAAGGCGAGGTACAGAAAAATAATGACATGAAATTAAATTCGCGCTCATCTCTATAATGTCATTTTTGTACTTCTCTGTCATTGGATAAATTTTCTCTGTCACCAGATAGGTGCTAACGCGATCAACCAATCACATTCGGCGTAAAAGATGGTTGTTGTAAATGGAGGATGACTCATATCTACTTGAATATTCGGTAACCTCACCACAAAGCAAGAACAGGTTGATGAGTCATCAATTCTGCAATTGGCTTGGGATGCATGGTACGTGCATTTATGTAATACAAGTCCGACGGGAAGTGCCTATAGTTGTGAAAGGAATACGGAATAGGTATAGCAACCGCAATCAGACGGAGGCGAACAAACTAATTGGAATTGCCGACTAATACATGGATAGACGGCCAGACAACAGTAATATTGTCAGATCTTCCCTCTCTTGCTTGGAGTCTGTATTAACTTATTCCATGGAAGTACTGATGACTGAAGAACGTGAAGTCTATAGGGGAAGTTTTGTTCCACGAGTAACTCCAACCAGGAGCTGTCATTAGTATAATGTACATTGATTAGTAAATGTCAATATGAAGTTGCAACTAAAACCTATACAGCAAAGGTAAACCTGTCATCAGCGGCGTCGCTTAGGAGGGTGGGGGTGGGGGGGGGGGGAGGGGAATGCCCCGCGTGCCCCATCTGAAATTTGGTATTTAATTTAGTATTTTCAAAAAAAGGTAGGCCTTCCCTTGAAGATTTTTTAAGATTTGATTCTGCTGTTAACACGGAAAGACAGAAATTTCCACGTCCTTCAAAATTAATGAAAATATCTCAAAATCACCTGGGAAACCGGCTGTCTGATGGGATGCGTCTTTTCAACATATTCTGCACACTTCAGTCTACGCCAGTTGACAGTGACGTACCAGCTCAGGTAACCGATCACCTGCAGGATTACATCCCTGAGAGAATCACATTTAATCGCCGACGGTCCATCAACTGCTTTGTCTTTTTCTGTCTGGTTCAGCTCCCCTCCTTTAAAATGTGCTCATCAACTTCTTTCCCTATAGTTCATCTCCCCTTTTTTCACAATACCAGCGGGATGGGCTCTTGGTAGTAGCTTCACTAGTATTTTTTTTTCTATCAAAAGGCTTAATTAAAGTTACCATGAAGGTTACCCTGAAGGGAATTTTTTATACCATGGTCAATGTAATTACCCTTTAATAACGACTTACCTCCCGAACACCCTGAAACCCATAGGCTTTATTCTGGGGTAAACTCCGTCCCTGGGTCCCAACCAGGCTTTTCCCTGGACCCCACCTGAGGGACCCTAAGGCGGGTCCCTGGATCCCTCAGGATAAGGTCAACGCTTCGTGCTGGGAAGCTCTACCAGCGCCATGAGTGGAGCCTAGCATGAAGTGATCCCCTGCAAATTGCTGTTCCCCCAGTTCCCCCTATAGAAAAGAAAAGTCTGGCTACACCACTGCTTACCACGTTTCATATTAACCTCAGAAGTAGACTGTCATAATACTTAGTTTGCCTGGTCCCCTGGCAATTATTATTCCATCACTAACACGTGACCAACCCATGCCCCTTAGACCAGTGGCGTAGCCACAGGGGTGGTTTGGGGGTCGACCCCCCCCCCCATTCCAACCTTGCAGAGGAATAGGTACACCTAAAATAGCGGTTTTCTCTCTCTCCCTTTAGACGTTTTCTTCATTTTGTGCCCCACCCCATCCCCCCTCCTGACACAATCGTGGCTACGCTACTGCCTTAGACCATTGACATCATTGGTCCGTCATGGATGGCCCTATTCTTGACTGGATGAAAAGAACAGACACTACCCGTGACCTTAGCCAAAAGGCCGAGAGGCGACACCAGTGACAAATCACTTGGTTAATATAGAGTGAAGTGTGTAGTCAAAATGTGCCTAGGAGATTCCGTAAGGTTTCATTCTTCTCTGTAGAAGAAAAGGCAGCAATTTTCGTTTCCTTCAAATGAAAATCCCGCTCAAAACAATTTGGAATGAAACTTCATTTCCGCTTATCTGAAGGGTTACTTTTTTTCAAAATTTTCCATACGCTTCAGTATGCGCCACTGATTTAAAGGCCCTGTTCTCTCACCCCAGACAGTACCAACTCTCCTAACCAAGCCCCTCCCACAATTGTCTGATATTCATCCTCATCCAGACACAATCTCAGTTTATTGCTTCAGGGTGAGTATAGACAAACTCTGTATGCTAATCAAAACACTCTCAGTACCGTACATGCTTTGTAATATTAGCTTTGGCACCTCTGCATTGCTTGAATTAGCTGTCAATCAAAGAGCTGAGCCAATTGAGAATTTCGGTACCCGGGTTCCAAAACTGTAGTTTGGGGTGAGAGGTTTGACCCTTTAAGGTGCTCAGCTTAGGTAAGCTTTGGGGAAGGACTACATATTCCACTGGGAGAACTACGTTCAACTGCCCATCAACTGCTTTCTCTTTAATTCAGCTCCCCGTCGTTCTTTCTATGTCAGCAGCTTTTATCAGTTTATTGGAGAGAATTTGGAATTTCAAGAGAGAATAGTTGGGAAAACCAAACTGAATGATGTCACAAATGGCAAAATTCCAAATTTTTCACTTTTTAGAGCCTGGGAACCCCTGCCCCCCCCCCCCCCCGACACCTACCCACTGTAGCTACGCCACTTGTTCGAGTCGTCATGATCCAATTTATTCTCAGGCTGGTGTGCAAATCGAGTTTCAAGTTGCAGACAAAGAAAATGGTAAATGGCACACAGTATAGGGTAGCCATTTTCAGTTTTACATCAGGGTTCTAGCCAGGAAAAATTTCAAACCGGGTGGGAGTTAATCGACATTGCATTTCATTCTCACATGAATGTTGGCCATAACTCAAGATCTAAATGACATTGTCTTTGGTCAGTTGCCTGATTTTTGGTTATTTCCAATATCAGTACAATATTCATTTAATTGAATGTTTTTGTGTTTGATACTATGCAGTGTGGCCTATGGTTAAAGAGTGTATATAATAAAATTCAAGCTGGGCAGTGATTCAAACTGGATGGTGAAATTTCAAACTGGTTGCTGACTTAAAAAAGTAAATTCAAACTGGGTGCAGCACCCAGTTTGAATGGCCTGGCTAGAACCCTGTTACTGGGGTCACCGGGGGTCAAAGTGTGAAAATCTTGTTAAAGTCATATTTCACTATTTGTCTATCTATCTATGGTTTTTTATATAGAGGTCAAAAGGTCTCTGGAATAACAAAACTATTTTTTTAACATGCTAGTTTATCATTTGAGTGAGAAGATATTGGAGCATGATAGCAAATTTGAAACCGTACATTCATGTATCATCGAAACCTCAATGCATTTTTGCATTCTGGTTCAAACATTTGTCTACAAACGGCACCAGTTCCGAAAACTTTCAATTTCATCGGCGCAGGCTTAAAGGGGCTCATTGAGTTGATATCAGTATTTTAATGAGAGTTTTTAAGGGTCAACACCACATAACAATGCTTATAATAAGCATAATAACTCAAGTTTCATATGCAATTGTTACAGGAAAAGTTAAAATTTTGAATTTTGTAGTGCCATGACTTGTAACGGTTTTGTTCACAATTTGAACCAGAATGCAAAAATGCATTGAGGTTTCGATGAAACATACATGCTCTTTTCATTAAAATGCTTCATTTCTTGTAACAACTGGTGACCCAAAATAACCTTTGTCTCCACCTGTAGGTGACTGGTTTTTCTTTTAACCAAAACATTTCTCTATTCAAAAAGTCAAATTTCATACTGTGCCTTAAGATATTCTGCAAACAAGGTTTGCAGAGTTTGATACCAGGTGATACCAGATGACCATTGACCTCCACCAAAAACAACAGGTACAGTACAGTACTTTCAACTCACCATAACACATCCACATACTAATAAGGAAATCTATGCAAGTTTCCTACCTTGAGATATCCCATTTTGACAAGTTTTTCTGAGTTTGATCCCTATGACCCCAAATGACCTTTGACCTCCACAAAAACCTTATACAGACCATCTTCCTCACCATAATTACGCATTTACATACTAATTTTGAAATCAATCCAAGCTTCCTACCTTGAGATATAGTGTGAACAAGAAGTTCGGAGTTTGACCCCATGTGACCCCAAATGACCTTTGACCTCCACCAAAATTTATTGGGTTATTTCTTACATCATAATGCATCAACATATCAAGTTTGAAATGAATCAAAGTTTCCTACCTTGAGATATAATGTAAACAAGGATTTCAGGTTTTGACCCCATGTGACCCCAAATGACCTTTGACCTCCACAAAAATACATCGGGTTCTTTCTCACATCATAACGCATCAACATATCAAGTATGAAATTAATCCAAGTTTTCTACCATGAGATATCATGTAAACAAGGATTTCAGGGTTTGACCCCATGTGACCCCAAACGACCTTTGACCTCCACCAAAATCAAAAGGGTTCTTCCTTACATCATAACGCATCAACATATCAAGTATGAAATTGATCCAAGTTTCCTACCATGAGATATCATGTAAACAAAGATTTCATGTTTTGACCCCATGTGACCCCAAATGACCTTTGACCTCCACCAAAATCAAAAGGGTTCTTCCTTACATCATAACGCATCAACATATCAAGTATGAAATTGATCCAAGTTTCCAACCATGAGATATCATGTAAACAAAGATTTCATGTTTTGACCCCATGTGACCCCAAATGACCTTTGACCTCCACCAAAATCAATAGGGTTCTTCCTTACATCATAACGCATCAACATATCAAGTTTGAAATTAATCCAAGTTTTCTACCATGAGATATTGTGTAAACAAGGATTTCACGGTTTGACCCCAAATGACCTTTGACCTCCACCAAAATCAATAGGGTTCTTCCTTACATCATAACGCATCAACATATCAAGTTTGAAATTAGTTCAAGTTTTCTACCATGAGATATCGTGTAAACAAGGATTTCGGGGTTTGACCCCACGTGACCCCAAATGACCTTTGACCTCCACCAAATTCGATAGGGTTCTTCCTTACATCATAACGCATCAATATATCAAGTTTGAAATTAATCCAAGTTTCCTGTCTTGAGATATTGTGTAAACAAGGACTTTGGTTTTTGACCCCCTGTGACCCCAGATGACCTTTGACCTCCAACAAAATAAATAGGGTTCTTCCTCTCAGTATGGGGTATCTGTGTACCAAGTTTGAGAACTGTCAGATCTGTCCTTCTCAAGATATCGTGTAAACAAGCAAAGTGTCACAAACACACACACATACACACACACATACACCCATACACACACACACACGCCATCATGAATGCATAGGTTTCTCTTTTCATCGAAACCAAAAAGTGTCTGGTCACCGTAAATTTTTCAAAACCTAATTGAACCATTAAATACTCTCTCATAAAACAGTTACTTGTATGTAGGATATAGGGATTGTCTAAGTTTGACCATTTGCCATTGCTATGTGAAGAAAATGCAACAGTTTTGGAAAAATTTGTTGAATTTCATGAACCAACTCAGTGAGCCGACATGACCCCTCCTCTTTTATACCACAATGTATTAAATTCCATAATCTTAATTTCAAACGTTAATTCTTGCCTTCTTGGTTCCTGTTGTCTTATACTTTTACTTCTCATATTTTACGTCTTATGCTTTCTCTTAGTTCTTCTCTTTTACTGTTTAAGTGTTGTTTGCATGTATATATTTTTGTAATTCCACTGTCTTTTATTGTTTGTTCTATTTTATGCAAGCATTCAGTTACCCTTGTGGGGTTTAATAAAGTTGATCTTATCTTATCTTTAAGATGACGTGTAACAGCAATGATCTTTTGGGGACTTTCTTTAAAATTTAGCTAGTTTGACAACATTTTTTGAAGAGTTTTGTACATGCCTAGGGGTTCACTGTGTACTAAGAATTTACTCTCTTTTAATTGCAAGTGTGTTTGTTACTGCAAACAAAAGCTCATGATAACAAATTCTTAGATTCTACATACAGTTCTAAGGTCGAGTTTAAATCAAATTTCCTTAGCTCGGCGCCAACTGATGGTGGGGCTGTACTGAGTTAGTCGACCTATCGCGTTCGAAATCCAAGCACCCCCACAAATTTATGCAGCCCTGCTTTAGTCTCCTTTCAAGAAAATCCCTCAAAACTATACTAGGCCTTAATATTGTACGAGATGTCTCTGTATCTCTGTATTTTGGCCAAATTCCCTTATAGTCGTTCCTGTCGGTTCCCTGGCCACAATATACCCGCCGTCATTAAAACGACTGTGATTTCGCCCGAGTGAGGTCGTCCTTAAAGGTGATTTCATAGTGATCATTGGGAAATATCAACAGTTTCATGCTAGTTAGGGCAATTTTTAGTTCTCTGGACTTCACCCAGTTCAGGTTCATACACTATGCCAATTCCGCTCAAGTGAAATGCATTTCATTTTAGTGGAATTCAGTTCCACTTAAGTAAAAGTGCGAGGTAAATGTTAAAACGGCTTGCGATACTCCCGTCAATCAGCAAATAAGGCCCTCTCTGGAACACCTGGTGCAACTTCTGAAACAACCTAGTCCATTCAAGCTTCAGATGCCTTGATTTGCTGAAATCTGTCACGTAGAGTACAATGGCAAAGCATACTAGGAGGAGAAAGGTTAGGATTACCTCAACCCCCAATACAATCCTAGGATGTTCTTGGGATAAGAGCTACTCCAGTAGCCACAACTTGTTCAGGGAGTTGTTCCTCGGAATAACACCTATTTGCTTTGAAGAAAGAATCCCAACTGCCTTCTTGAACTAGAAAACATCAGAAAATCTTCCATGTCTCAGTTTGGGGGTGATGTGCACAGTTTAACAGAAAATTTCCTTACTGGCTAACGATAGCTCTAATCCCTAACCGGAACAAAGAATACAATCGATACAATACAATGGCAACAGCCAATCAAGAAACACCTTGTTAAACAGTTCACATCAGCCATCAGTTTGACTCACAAATTGACATACAAAAACAAAAGTATCAATGGTTTGTCAGATTCCTGTATTTCAAAAGGTATTGATGGGACATGATGAGGAAGCACTTGAAGTCAGATATATTATAGTACTGTTTGAAATTCAATATACAATGTCACTTAAGTGAAAGAGATAACATTATTGTTGAGAAAAATATTTCTGATTTACATCAGATCTAGATGAAATCAATAAAACAAGATTATCAGCCTCTCATTCCATTTAGAGTTGTACAGAACTGGCAAGAATATTGACTATAGAAAAACTTGGCTCATTCAATCCATTTTAAACAGAAAGCTACGCTGAGAAAGTATCTGGGGGAAGACACTGTCCTCTTAATCATCCAAATTTGATAATACTGTAGTCCATTTTAAAATGACATATCCAAAAAGTTCATACTAGTATGAAAACGATATGAAGGCACTGTGAGTAAAAAAGAATTGTTGGAACACGATTCATTCTTTATTTTAATATTTGCACAAACAGGCACCTATTAAAGTGAAAATCCTTCAAGTTAAATACTGTACTTGTACAAAAACATGCCAGTTAAGAAGGCTGGCAAGGTTACTTTTCTTACAAATTACACAGCTTTTCCTTTTTGAGACAAGACTAACAGCATTTGGTCCTACAAAAGGTTTATGACCTCTTCTTCGTAGCACATGAGAAATGTTCAGGAATGCATACATAACCTCAAGCGCACTATGACATTCCAATCAAACAGGATCAAAGGGCACCAAAAGCCTAGGAAAGTCATAAATGACATTGCACAGGAATATTTGAAGAGCAAGCAGTGCTAACAAATTATCAGACACAAGAGCAAAGTCCACTATTATGGAACATAACTATGGCTGAGCAGTTTGTAGAAGGCATTTAATGTCAGAGACTCGTCAGTGGTCATGTTGGAAATCCAATCTCAGTCAAGGACTGGATAAGACACAATAACTACAGCATGCAATGACTACAGTCATGCAGAGGGCTTTAAACCTACATTATCTGACAAAATACTAACAACCTAATATTCCTCTTCATCTTCACCTTCCATTTCTTCTTGAGAGTCCATTCCAACCTCTTCATAGTCCTTCTCCAGGGCAGCAAGATCTTCACGCGCCTCAGAGAACTCGCCTTCCTCCATACCCTCACCGACATACCAGTGAACAAAGGCTCTCTTGGCATACATCAGATCAAACTTATGATCAAGACGAGCCCACGCCTCAGCAATGGCAGTGGTGTTGCTCAACATACAGACAGCACGCTGGACCTTGGCAAGATCACCACCTGGTACCACAGTTGGTGGTTGGTAGTTGATGCCCACTTTGAAGCCAGTTGGACACCAGTCGACAAACTGAATGGTACGTTTAGTTTTGATGGTAGCAACTGCTGCATTGACATCTTTGGGTACCACATCACCACGGTACAGCAGACAGCAAGCCATGTACTTGCCGTGACGAGGATCACACTTCACCATTTGGTTGGCTGGCTCAAAGCAGGCATTGGTGATCTCCGCAACAGTCAGCTGTTCATGGTAGGCTTTCTCTGCTGAGATGACAGGAGCATAGGTGGCCAAGGGAAAATGGATACGTGGGTAGGGTACCAGGTTGGTCTGGAACTCGGTCAGATCCACATTAAGGGCACCATCAAATCTCAGGGAAGCAGTGATGGAGGATACAATCTGACCAATCAGACGATTCAGGTTGGTGTAGGTTGGCCTCTCAATGTCGAGGTTACGACGACAAATGTCATAGATAGCCTCATTGTCAACCATGAAGGCACAGTCTGAGTGCTCCAGGGTAGTGTGGGTGGTCAAGATGGAATTGTATGGCTCAACAACAGCAGTGGAAACTTGTGGGGCTGGGTAGATGGCAAATTCCAACTTGGATTTTTTACCGTAATCGACAGAAAGACGCTCCATAAGAAGAGAGGAGAAACCAGATCCAGTCCCTCCACCAAAGCTGTGAAAGATGAGGAAACCTTGAAGACCAGTACATTGGTCTGCCAGCTTTCTTGTTTTGTCTAATACAGTGTCAATGTGTTCTTTACCAACAGTGTAATGGCCCCTGGCATAATTGTTGGCTGCATCTTCTTTACCAGATATCAGCTGTTCTGGGTGAAATAATTGACGGTATGTGCCAGTTCTAATTTCATCTGTGGAGAAGAAAAGAGTAAAAATATTGTATTAAAAGAAGGGTTAAAGGTCACAAACAGGATTTGGTATGTTAGAGGGGTACTCATTCCATGCATTCTGGTGAAATTTGCATTGAAATCGAATGTGTGGTTCTCAAGATAAGGGCAGGCAAAGTTGTCACATTTTCAACAAATAGTGAACTTGAAGGAAGCACATATGACATCACATTCCCACATTAGTGCACAGTATTTTGTTTTTCTTTAAACTTCAGACTTGATTTTTTTCCTCAACCATCACACAATATTAAAATGTGATTGAGTAAGTGGCATGAGAACTTTACAAACTTTGCATCCCCCACAGGGAGGTCCTATTCCTATTAACTTCAAGGTCAACAAAACAGGCTGATAAGACAAAGTGAAACAAAGCATTCCTTGTCAATGTGAGGAAGAGATAAAAGCTCTGCTGCCCTCAAACTCACTTTTGAACACAAATCTACTGACTTCATTTTCCAATACCTCGAGAAACATATGTCTGATTTGAATGAAACTTTCACCACACTGTGTAGATATGGTTCCTCTATCACATATGAAAATTAAATTTTTGCTTAAGATCTCCCCTCTAACATCAAAAGTGTGCTGTAATTTCTTCTGATGATCAATCTTACTTTCTCAAATCACTGGTGGCAGAACAATAAATTGAATTCCAATAGGTACATGGCATTGTGGGAACCAAATGAAATAAGCCAAATGAGCTAGGCACATGATGTGACATATCCTGCTATTTACTGATATCACCATCCAGCCTTAATCTTTGCATGGTCAGCCAAACGTCAAAGAAATTGAGGGGAAAAAGTTCGGAAGTTCAGATGCTCCTTCCTAGCAAATCTGAACATCAGGAAGGGAATTTTGGCAATTGGAAATTTCCATCTTCTGTAAATGAGGATATATAGAATATTGTGGGATATTTTGCTCCCTTCCTGAGAGAATGGGACATACTATAATTTGCTACCTTCCTGGGAAACAAACGTTTTTTCCAGCCCTGTTGAATTCTTCATTTTCCACTTGGAAGTGGGCAAATTACAATAAATATTTCGTACTCAATAGCTCAAACCCACATGCTGCAGATCAGCAGATGAATTAACAGATTCTTTAGAAATGTGAGCTGCCTGTATGAAGCAGCAACTGCCAGAATTTAGCTTAACTGTCTTACATTAACAAATCTAACATTTAATACCAAAATAAGGAGCCTATTTTTAAATTATTTTTATATTCAGCACAAAAGCACCCAA
Organism: Holothuria scabra; assembly: GCA_037179385.1. Taxonomy (NCBI): domain Eukaryota; kingdom Metazoa; phylum Echinodermata; class Holothuroidea; order Aspidochirotida; family Holothuriidae; genus Holothuria; species Holothuria scabra. The sequence goes on from CM074193.1 coordinate 8,771,590, forward strand.
CCACAGTCCTGTCTGCACTACTACAGTTATTACTTTTACCCAAAGAAGTGTAGATTCCAAACTCCTATCTCTGCATTGATAAATACACGGACTCCTCACAGAGGCTCAAATGATCAAATGAAAGGGCAGAAGGTTGACTTGACATGGGCACAATTCAATTTGGTGATCTGCGCGCATGCTTATGACTGCCTGTGACTGTGACACTGTGACGGATGTCGTCTGCTTGCATTTTAAAAAGGAGTTCTATATATGCACAACATAATTCAATATAAGAAGAAAGAAAAAATACAGAGCACGATACTTCCATTTTTTCCCCTGGAAATTATTGCCACATTTCAATTAATGTAGTATCTTCTCAAGCAAGAATTATTGTGGTAATAATAATTTTCCATTTATCTCCCAACAATAGATACAAACAGCTCACAGAGCTGATTGTAATATCAAATTCTCTGTGTGCACTATCTGCATTTTCATTACTGACATATGATAGAATCATTTTTTTTCTTGTCAATTTTCAGTCCCCCACTCTAAAAAGCAGTATGGCAATGTAACGCTTATGTCACGAAGAGTGCAACTATCTTCAATTGTTCATGGGGATTTCATTAGTTGTACACTAATGGTACTGCTCTTTACGCACAGTCAATTATGCCTAGTCTGGATAGTTATGTCATGTGACACTTGAGAAAAGCTGCACTAAGTCTGGTATTCTCACCAAAGACAGAGCAGGCCTTGAATTTTCAGGCCTGTGAGTGCGATCACACACCCATCACTTGGCTCAAATCACTGAGGAGTGTGATTTTTTGCACACCCTATAGTTGAAGAATATTTATGAGAGTTCTTATTAATTAGGGAATAAAGTCAATGGTGCCCATGTCTCTACATCAGATTCGAACAGGCTATGACGTCACGCATATGGGCTGAGAGACCCTCGGCTTCGCCTCGGGTCTCTGCCTATATGCGTGACGTCATAGCCTGTTCGAATATGATGTAGAGACATGGGCACCATGACTTTATTCCCATTCATAAATACTTTAATTTCGAGAAGTTTAGAAGGGAAAAAGCTTTCTTTTTTACAAATTTTCCACTGATCATCAAGTATTCTCCTTAACTGACTTAAGTTTCATGAAGTGCTCGTTCAGGTGTACGTAATTACCATGACTTTGACATTGAGTAGTGTAGCGAAAAGCTGTATTGCTGCAATGCAGTAGCTAGCTACACGCTACCTTCGTCGCTTGTACGTACGTACACAGTCATGAATCATACTAGCCACTCATACAGAAATAGGCTTAGGCCTACTTTTGTGATGTCTATTTGACGAATAAGTTATATTTTGGAAGTCTTGAACGAGGTCATATTTGGAACGATTTATCTCTTGGATTTGGGACTATAATCGAGTTCAACTAAAAATATATACTAGCTTGAGGATCTGTGGTTTGGATTATATTGTTCACTGTGACGTTTGAGTTTGACTTTGACACACTAACGTCCTGCTATATGTTGCTGAAAACAGACTAAACAACTAACGTTAGGCTAACAACGTTAGACCTAGCCTTTCAAATTAGCGTTACGTTGTTTTCGAAATGAGACTAAGTCAGTAACCCAGCTTGACCTTTTTGTGTGGAATTTTATGGAACCAGACATATTTGCCTTTACTAACGGTGACTGTGGCAATTCCTAAAGTTTTTATTGCAGAGAGAATCTATCACAATCTTGCTGACGTTTGTCGATGCAGTAGGCAGGCTACTCGGGCCGGCTAAGGCTCTTCTTAATATTATCACATCTGCATTTCCTTTGGTGATTCTGGTGCTAAATTTCCTTACATAGCTAATTGTGCACAGAATACTTGACCAAGCCTTATGTATGGAATATGTGAGATGAGCTGTAAGGTTAGTGAGTAACGTTATACTCGTTCACTCATTTCAAAACTATTTTTTTTTCATCGCCCCAGATAGGCTAGAGGTTTCGAGTCTAACTGAGGTAGGCCTAGGCCTAGGAAGTCATGTAGTCCTACTTATATGTTTTTCTCATCAACAGTGTACATATCAATATTTACACGATCGGGGTCTAAGCCTAGGCCCTAGCCTATGTGGACTTTGAAACACTAACAAGACCTTCACTTAATATGCTCTGAATTAAAGGTCTAAAATCTGATTAGGACATAATTTATTCGTTTCAATGTACACACAACATTGCGGTCAACCAAATATATTTACGTTTTAAGTTGGACAGTTATGGGGTAAATTACAGTCGTAGGCCCTATGCCTTAATTGCTTAAAACGTCAGGCACCATAGTTGGGCTAGTATGTGTGCTATGTATGTGACCTAAAACTATGTATATAGTCAAGCCTATGTACATCTACCGTGTTGGCAAAGCTGTGTTTATAGTCATGTTGATCAAAAAGTTTCTCTCCATACACCCTATGTCTCTACACTGGATTTGAACATGGGTAACTGACCAATCACAAGCCAGAATTCTCAAAAAGTATTTATGAATGTACAATAAAACAGCACATCTACAACACGTACTCCTTTATTTCCTGAGTGTGATTTGTAGCACACCTGTAAAATCTAAAACTGACAGAACTGCACTGTGTGTGCCTCTGGTTGAATTTACCCAAGTTCTAGAGAATATGAGTCTATTAGACACACGCATGTTCAGGGCTTCCACTCAAGATTCATATCTCTTCAGTGTAGGACTCAATTTAAGGCCAAGTACTGTACATGCACTAACAAACATGCCAGGAAGTAGGCTATACAGTGAGATGGTTGCCTCAAACAGGCCTTGAGTTTTAGAATTTTCAGGTGTACTTTAAATCACACTCCTCAAGAAATTCAGGAGTGTGTAAAGGTGTTCTGTCTTAATAAACTTAAATACATTTGTATGGGCTAACATTCTTTATTTAGGTGTGCCTAAAGTCACACCCTAACAGTGATTTGAGGTGAGTGAATGTGCAATTGCACTCGCACGCCTCAAAATTCACCGCCTGCTCAAACATAGAAGAATGCATGGGGGAAATCCCTACTTTTTTAAGATATTGAATTTTCGTCCCACCACCCTGACACGTACCAAAATGCTAGCAAGGTTCTGGGTTTATTTCTTCATTAACTCAGCTTACCTACAACAGAGGGCTCTAAATCTACAAAAACAGCTCTTGGGACATGCTTGCCAGCTCCAGTCTCACTGAAGAAGGTATTGAAGGAGTCATCCCCTCCTCCAAGGGTCTTATCACTAGGCATCTGACCATCAGGCTGGATACCATGTTCAAGACAGTAGAGTTCCCAGCATGCATTGCCCATCTGGACACCTGCCTGGCCAACATGGATTGATATACATTCACGCTGGAAGAGAGAAGACAAAAACATGAGTGAAAAGTAGAGAAGGTTTGTTGTAGGTTTCTTTGAAAACTAAATCTCCTTATTATGCCCTTAATGGGTTAGCAGAGTGGGAATATAAACTATGACAAAGGGGAGCAAATTGAGCAATGTTGCTGTGTAGCTCATGTTAGTGTTGACTTTTGTTTTTCTTTTCCTCTCCCTTCAGGATACTAGGTGGGGTTTTTAGTGCTATAGTGTACAGCAGTGTCAGACAGTTAGCGAAATTAGTGCAAAGCTTTCAAGAGCAATCTTAGTGAAGTATATACCAACTACAGTGTATTGATTTAGCGATTTAGTGTATGAACTTTGAACTTTCTCATTCCAATTACTGAGTCAGCTCCCTGAACCTATTTTATCCTGCTATAGTGAATCAACCAAGGACTTAACAGGTAAGCTTTCTTTAGAGGCTTTTAACATGGTAGCAGAGCCTGGTTGCTAAATCCCATCCTACATATACAGAGTCATGGCAAGTTACAAAACCCCACCAGTATTTAGTGAAGCGAAGCCGTACACCAGATGGATCGAAGAGGTTAAAGCCTGGCAGGTAGTGACAGACTTAAAGAAAGAGAAACATGGCTTGGCCATAGCCTTAACCCTTCCTGAGGTGGGAGCCAAATCTATAAGGGATAAGGTCTTCAGTGAAGTGGATATAGAGGAACTTAAGAAAGATACAGGTGTTGAAACCCTCATAAAGTTTATGGACAATGTTTTCAAGAAGGATGAATTATCTGCTGCCTATGAGGCTTACACTAAATTTGATCGTTACAGAAGGAAAACAGAGACGACCATGGAGGAATATGTTGTGGAATTCGAGAAGCTGTATAACAAAACCAAAAAGTATAAGATGGAGCTCCCTCAACCAGTCCTGGCCTTCAAACTTTTGGAGAGTGCTCAATTAGAGCATAAAGAAAGGCAACTAGTACTCACAGCTGTGAATTACAAGGAACCAGACAGCATGTTTTCTCAAATGCAGATTTCTCTTAAGAAGTTCTTTGGAGAACAGTCGATGTCATCAATGGAAACCAAAGATGGACTGGCCATCAAGGCTGAACCAACATTTATTGGTTCTGACGAAACTGCATTTGTCACTGGAAGAGGAGGTTTCAGAGGTTATGGTCGTGGAAGGTACAGTAATTCTCAGTATGATCGTATAAGAATTTTAACAGAGGTCGTGGCAACAGAGGAGGAAGACAAAATTCTCAGAGTATAACCAAGCGACTGAATCCGCTTGGACCTGATGGTTACCCTTTGAAATGTAGCAGTTGCGAATCAATCCGACATCTTCTGAAAGACTGCCCAGATTCATATGAGAACCTGCAAAGGAGTGTATTGCAAACTGGTAGTAAAGACGAGGAAGCTGTGTTGTTCACTGGGAACAAACAGTCAGAGACAGAAGTTTTATTGACAGAGGCTTTGGGTTCTGCTGTCTTGGATAGTGCGTGTAGCTCAACGGTTGCTGGAGAAGCCTGGATGGCTCATTATATTGATATGCTTGAAGAGGAAAAGAAGGCTCATGTAATTAGGAGCAAAAGTGACACAGTTTTCAAGTTTGGGGGTGGAAAGCGCTTGAAGTCTAAGGAGAAAGTTACCATACCATGTGATATTGCTGGTGTGAAATGCCAAGTGACTACTGATGTGGTGGAAAGTGATATTCCCCTGCTTTTGGGAAATCCGGCAATGAAGAAGGCAAAAGTGAAACTTGACTTAGAAAATGACTGCGCAACCATTTTTGGGAAGACAGTTGACCTTCAGTGTACCTCTTCTGGTCACTACTGCATCCCTATTGTTGAAACAACAATTCCTGTCAGTGACACAGTAGAGGCCTTGGTGTCAGAAGAAGAGAGTTATAGAGAAAACGAAAGAGAATTGAGAAGCTGCACAAGCAATTTGCCCATCCAACTGCACAGAAGCTGAAATACCTGCTGAAAGATGCCAATATTTCTGATCAGGAAACAATGGATTTAGTGGAAGAAATTGTATCAAAGTGTGATGTTTGTAAGAGATACAAGAAAACACCTCCAAGGCCTGTAGTTGGATTGCCTCTGGCTAGAGAATTCAATGAAGTTGTGACCTTGGATCTCAAAGAATGGAAAAGTGGCGCATATTTTTTACACATTATTGATGTTGCTACACGTTTTAGCATGGCTGGTGTTATCTACAGAAAAACCCCTAAGGTGATCATTGATACAGTGATGAAGTTGTGGATTGGCAGTGGTTTGGGAGCACCAAAAAAATTTCTTTCTGATAATGGTGGAGAATTTTCCAATGAGGATTTCAGAGATATGGCTGAAAACCTTAACATTGAGGTATGGAACACAGCGGGTAGGAGTCCCTGGCAAAATGGTCTGTGTGAGAGAAACCATGCAGTTGTTGATAATTGTGTTCAGAAGATTTTGGAGGATTACCCCAACATGGATATCGAGCTAGCTCTAGTATGGGCAGTGAATGCAAAATTCATTGCAGATGGTGTATGGATATAGCCCTTACCAGCTTGTGTTTGGTAGGAATCCAAACCTGCCATCAGTGCTCTCTGACCAAGCTCCAGCCCTTCATGGAACCACAGTGAGTGAAATATTTGCTAAACATTTGAACGCCTTACATGCAAGTCGAAAAGCGTTTGTTCAAGCTGAAGCATCAGAGAAGATAAAGGAGAGCCCTTCGACACAAGATTAGAAGTTCTGATGATTTTTTCAGCCTGGTGACAAGGTGTATTACAAGCGTGATGAGAGTAACAAATGGAGAGGTCCGGGCAAAGTTCTTGGGCAAGATGGTAAAGTGGTTTTTGTCCGTCATGGTAGTGTGTATGTGAGAGTGCATCCCTGTCGACTGCTAAGAGGTTGATGCAGAGTTTGATAAACCACCTATGAGGGACCCCAAACTTCAAATTCTTGGGAAGAGGGGTCATGATAGTTCCCAAACAAGTGGCAAGGCAGATGGCTTTCCTGAACCACAGGAAGAGGAAGATGATTATAGTGATAATCCTCAGGCAGTGACTGATGACATAGAAGAAGGAGAATCCAACCAAGATCATAACCAGTCTGACCAAAGAACAGAAATACGATCTGCCCAGACATTGCCCAAAGTGAAACAGAACATCACTTACTTACCAACTGGTGGAAGCTCATGGATTGAATGCGAAGTTGTACAAAGGTCTGGAAAGGCCACTGGAAAATACCGTAATTGGTTTTATGTAAAGGAGAAAAGTGATTCTTCACTTAAAGAGCTGGATTTTGGAAATGATGTGCAAGATTGGAAGATTGTGGAAAATAATTCAGATGAAAGGGATGAATCTGGTGCCAGTGAAGAGGCCAATGCTGTCTTTATTCCCTTACACAGACATGATGAGCCAGAAGTTAGACTTGCCAAAGATGAAGAACTTGCTAATTGGAAGAAGTTTCAAGTATATGAAGAGATTGTAGATTGTGGCCAGCAAACTATATCTACCAGATGGGTGATAACAGAGAAGTCAGCTGATGGTAAGAGAACTGTCAAAGCCAGACTTGTGGCTCGTGGGTTTGAAGAACAGAATTGTGTTCAACCTGTGTCTTCTACAGTTCCTAAAGAGACAATGAAGGTTTTTCTGGCTCTGGCATCTACTCTCTCCTGGAAATGTCACTCAATAGATATTAAAGCTGCATTTTTGCAAGGAAATGAGATCAACCGTGAGATGTTTCTGAGGCCACCTAAAGAGGCTGATGTTACTGGCAAAGTGTGGAAATTAAAAAAGTGTGTGTATGGTTTGAATGATGCCTCAAGAAATTGGTATTTCAGTGTCAGGGATGAACTCCTTAAACATGGATGCTCACGCTCAGAAGTAGACCTGGCATTATTTTTCTGGCACAATGAAGGAAACTGAAAGGCATTTTCATTTTGCATGTTGATGATTTCCTGTGGGCTGGTACAGACAACTTCCAAAGAATGGTGGTAGACAGGGTAAGATCAGCTTTCAAAATTGGGAAAGAGGCAGAAGGTGCTTTCAGATATATTGGACTTGAAATTGCTCAAGGAAAAGATGGCATCATGCTCACACAGGATAATTACGTAGATTCCCTTTCAGAGATCCCTGTTCCAGCAAAAAGAGTGGCTCAAAAGGAGTTTTTACTCAAACAAAGTGAAGTGACAGAGTTGAGAGGAGCCATTGGTCAAGTGCAGTGGGCATCTAACCAAACAAGACCTGATGCCAGTTATGATGCCTTGGAGCTTAGTACTGCAACCAGAGAACCTAGAGTAAAAGATTTTGCTCCAAGCCAATAAGGTGATCAAGAAGTTAAAATCAAAAAGGAGTAACATCCTCTTTCCTAACCTGGGGAAAATAGAGCAGTTGAGTTTGACAGTATTTTGTGATGCCTCCTATGCAAATTTAACTGATGGAGTTTCCAGTGCCGGTGGTCACATTGTGTTTTTGACTGGTGAGGACAACAAGTCTTGTCCCCTTACTTGGCGATCTGGAAAAATTCGAAGAGTGGTACGGAGTACTTTAGCGGCAGAAGCTCTCTATGGCTGATAGCCTTGACTCAGCATATTGCCTTGGATATCTTCTGTCAGAAATGGTTTTTAACAAGCCTAAGGAAAATAGAGTGCCTATCAGAGTGTGTACTGATAACAAATCCCTATTTGAGAACATTCACTCTACCAAAGCAGTTAGTGAAAAGCGTCTTAGAGTGGAGATAGGAAGCATCAAGGAGATGCTCCATAAGGAGAACTTTCTAGTGTCAAGTGGATTGAGAGTGGTGCCCAAATTTCAAATTGCCTCACAAAACATGGGGCATCTTGTAAGGAACTAATGGATGTCCTACAAATGGGGAGCTTACAGAACTATGGTGTTTCCCATCAGTATCCTACCAGAAGTTAAAGTTGTTTCCAGAAAAAGAAAAAAGGGGGAGATTTGTTAGTGTTGACTTTTGTTTTTCTTTTCCTCTCCCTTCAGGATACTAGGTGGGGTTTTTAGTGCTATAGTGTACAGCAGTGTCAGACAGTTAGCGAAATTAGTGCAAAGCTTTCAAGAGCAATCTTAGTGAAGTATATACCAACTACAGTGTATTGATTTAGCGATTTAGTGTATGAACTTTGAACTTTCTCATTCCAATTACTGAGTCAGCTCCCTGAACCTATTTTATCCTGCTATAGTGAATCAACCAAGGACTTAACAGGTAAGCTTTCTTTAGAGGCTTTTAACAGCTCACACAAATTCTCTTGTTGATCAAAAACAGGAATTCATAACTGACCAAAGTTTAACATTTATTCATCTGCTCCCAAAAATGCTCCTTAACTTATTCCGTACTGGAAGTTGAGAATAGAGAGCTTAATTTTTAAAACAATTCTAAACCCAACTGAAAAATCACAACTTTACAAGATTGTTAAAATAAAGGCAGGTGACCACTGACCAGTTAACACTACAACTGACTGTTTAATGACAGATTCACAGCAAGCAAGTACAACCATAAAGGCTACAGTATGTATACACAGTGCTGTACAGTAAACTGGCATGGTCTAAAATTAGTGGGCACACATGGTTCCAATTACCCTCATTAGTAGTCTCATTGTGCCGACAAAAAACCTGTAATAAGAGCATAAGAAATGATAAGATAGTGGGACAGTGTTTTTGTACAAGGGCAACTTTCCATGGAATCCTTTTTTTCTGTTAATACACAATGAGATAATGAATTTCTCTATTGACTCAAATGCATGAGAGAAAAATAACAGAGGAAAACCAAAATCCCATTGAAGCATCGTCAACTTGAAATCAAATGTGTAATTCCATTGGTTGATTTAGGCTATGCATACACCCAGGGCTGGAAAAATGGTTATTTCCCACAATCCTCTTTATATTCTCATACACAGGAAAGGGACAAATTTCCTCCAAACGGCAAAACTACTGTAATTTCCCAGAATGCAAAAATTTAGGATTTGATGATGCAATATTAGTTCTTTCCAACTGATGCCATGAATTTCCATACATTTATCAGACAATAGTCTAATGCTACTAATACTGTATGCCATCTTAATATGTTAGAAGAATAGTTCTGTGTTCATATTCCATGTTTCAGGTATATTATTGGGAAAATTGCTCTACTGTAACCTTGCCAACAGTAGAACACTGACAGTTTGGGGAATCCTTGGGAAATTATACCTTTTTTCACATGGACCAAAGACAGGGTTCTCACTAACCCGAGCTCCCGGGTCCCTGACGCGTGAGTTTGACTCGAGACGCTTGAAACAAAGTCCTGTGTGTCCCAGGGACGCACAGGATTTGCTTACTGCAAAATGCATACATGTAAAATTTTGGCAAGGAGGCATAGAGGGTCTTGTATTGAAAAGTTCACATGAACCCATTGCCTTAAAATGTTCATTGTCGATGTAACTTCACAAAATCCATGTAGCAGGGCTGGAATTAATCGAAGGCCACGAAGGCCATGACCTTTGTATCTTCAGCAATGGCCTTGATGCCCTATAAAATTTAATGACCATCGAGGGCATTTGGCCTCTTTGCCCTTCCTGTGAGATTACGTAGTGGTCAATATAAAATCACTTGTTTGGCCTTGGTGCTCTCTCAGTTTGCATGAGATGCCCTTAAAACTGATAGGAAAATGGCCTTGCCCTGCTGGAACCTTAATTCCAGCCCTCGAGTAGGAAATCTGCATACCGAAGTTTCTTTTAGTGCAGTTTTTATTCGACTCGACCAGAAAACTTACTCTGACTAGACCGATATTAGTAATGCTGCCCAATTGTGCGATATCGCGGGTGCCACGTACCTGGTTTGTACTAGATCATCTGCCGCGCTGTTGTCCAGATTAGTCAGAGTATTAAACACCACTTGTCAATGCCAGACCAGTTTCATGCAGCCGAGTGTTGAAAATATTACGGCAGAACATTTGAATGGAAATTGTGGAATGTCACTGACTATTCGCCAGGAGTGATTTATGCCACATGCAGGGAACTTTAAAAATATGGGACCCTCAGAAATTTGATGGGACTCTTGGAAATAAAAGTGGAGGGTTCAGTGACTCTTGGGTTTGGGGGCTTAATGAGAACACTGCAAAGATGACTTTCAACTGTCATAGGCCTCATATTAATTTGATTGACTAGGCCTGGAACATGGTTTCCCAACCTTAAATAGGCTAGCAACCCAAATTCAGTTCCCAAAGCACCAATTGTGGGGTCAAATTAGTTTTAAGTATTGAATACAAAAGTAAACACATTCTGTAATATTGCTTGACCAAAACTGACGATACTTCCAGACATGAAACATAGCTCAAGCAGTATTGTGCAATACCATATTTTCATGTCAAATGTTGCTGATTGAATTTTTTCATGAATTTGAATGTTGATAACTTTTCATAGGAAAGAGTACATATAAGGCCCAAATTTGATAAATGAGATCTCTGGAGGCAATATAAATATTATCTGATTTCAGATTAGCAGTACTTTGCTAATTTTTGGATAAGGGGCCTTCAAAAATGCAATTTTTCACTTCCAGAACTTTTTCAAAATTCTGGGACCACCTGGGTCCACTACCAATCATGGTCCAAAGGGTTATGGGCCCTAATGTTATACCTCATCAGGGAATTATTTAGCATTCAAAACTTGCGTAGCAATTTAAGGTTTTTGAGATCTTTCTCCCATTTGCAAGGGTTATGCACACAAAAAATTGCTACACAATTTTTCATTTGTGTACAGTAGCAACTTGGCCTGTTTGTGTAGCAAATTGCGATGCGATACTGGATAATTATTCCCTGCTCATTAATATTTGGTCACTTCACTATAAGCAAGAGTAAGTATTACAACATGGATATAAACAAAGATTTGGCAGAGGTCTAAACTTGGCCTAGGGAAAATTTTCAGAAAAATTACAGGATGAAAATGGCCCCTGTGGCCTATTTAAAGGATGTACTGAGGGCCCTCCAGCACTATATTACAAAATATGAACATTTCATCATAGATATTTCTGCTTGCATGAATAACAAGAGATCATGTGCACAGCCACAACAAATTTTAGTCTTTCTAGCAGTCTACTTTTTGAGAAATTAACACCTTAAGTTGGGTATCCAGACACATTCTTTGGCACATTAGTCCAACCCCAATGTAAAACATGTAACACAAATTTTAATTCACAGGCAACTTATGCTAATCGTATATAAAGACACACAACAAATCAATAGGGAGAGTGAAAAGTCCTCCCCTTAAACCCTATGCCCATGGAGCAGGTAGAAGGCTGCCTCCCAAATTTTTACACAATCTGAATTTCGAGCAGAGGTTTAAAAAATCTAGCAGACATTTAACTCTTTTAAAACAAAGTGGCATGCATGAAATATAAAAAAGCATCATGGCTACTACTAAATTTTCATGAAATAATCCAAAACAAAATGAAACTTGGCCACACATTATGAGACCCTACATAAAACAATTCTGTTTCACTTCAGACTTTGGACATGATTTTGCCTAGGTACGTTTATGGTAGAATATCTTTTGGCAAAAGCTGCAAAACATTGCGCAATGAGTCTGACCTGGGAGTTGTTACAAATGCCTGTTTACAGTTAACACATGCAGACAGGAAAGTACCCAGGTGTATCAAGAACCCAAAGTTTTGGCCAGAAAAAATTGGCATTTAAATTTTCTGGTAGGACAAGCCTAAAGCATGAGAGGCTAAAGATGTGTTTCTATCTTGGGTGGAGAATTTTCTTCCAAAATTACCTGTTAGAGATATCCTGTGCTTCTTTTTTTTTTTATTTTATTTGGTCAGGGAAACTAGACAAGGTGAAACGGAATACTATGTACAACTTCATCGAAGCTGGTGGCTTAAAAGTTAAGTCGCGTCAAAACTTTCATTTCTGCTTTGAAATTCAGTTGGGTGAACAGGTAAAAAGATGAGGGGAACGGCTGTGGAAAATCTTTTTTGACCATTATTGCAATGATTAGGGTGGTCAGTTTTTACTTGATTGCAACTTCCGTGGTTTATATTATTAAAAATATTTGCCAAGCTTGGGGTAAAATGACCTTTTGTAGTCCTAGTGATCACTTTGGTTCTCAATTTCTTTGGAATAATAGTTTTATTAAAGTGAACAACAGGACCGTCAGGACGATGTTTTTCGAAAAGCTCTTGAACTCGGGAGTTTCAGTACTGTAGGTATGTTATGGTTAGTTTCTTTGATAATAACAGGCCTTTGACTCTGGAAGAGTTCTGTGACAAATTTGGTATAACAAGATTTCCTTTTACTATTTACTTTGGCTTAATTTCTGCAGTCCCTACTGAATGGAAGGCCAACTTATTTCAGGAGGATGGTGGGATACTGAGGTTGTTACCGAAAAAGATGTTACTTCTAAACTAGCTTACTCAAAAATCATTTCAAATATTGTTTTATCCCCAAATTCGTTAGAGAAGTGGAAAGTTGAATGTAATTTATCAAAGGATGACTGTAAGGTGATTTTCAAAATCCCTTCGTTAACACTTTCTGAAGCTAACAATCTATTTTCAGTTCCATTTTCTTCACAGAATTTGAAGTACCAATAGGCTCCTCAGTTCAATGAATAAGCTCGACAAGCCTTTGTGTACTTTTTGCAATATTCACGTTAAAACCTCATACTGTAACATTTATTTTGGGATTGTTCTTTCACTTCTTCGTTTCTTCTAGACATTGGACAGTACCTATTTGGGCAACAATTTATTCTCTCTAAAAGAGATTTCTTTTTCGGGTACAAAATACAAATTGTTAAGTGATCATCCTATAAATTATTTTATCCTCCATTGTAAATATTACCTTTTAAGTTGCTGGTTGCAAAAATTAAGGCCAAATCTCTTTCAGTTTTACAACAAGTTAAAATTTGTTCTGAAAGTGAAGAGTTATATCTGTTTTAAGGTTTCACGGTATACCGGTATTTCCGTAAGTACCGGTACGTACCGGTACCGGTACGGTACGGTACCACCAACCTAAAGGTACCGAAGTATCGTGGAGACTCGGTACTCAACTGTAAGGTGAAAATCCTTTCTCAAAATTATAGCATTTAAATTAGAAAGATACTAAAATGTAACAAACGTCCATTTGATAAATGCCCCATGTCTCTAAACATTATAATATAAACAGGGAATAGTCACTTGATAATCATTTCGCACCATTTCAGTCACAAATCCCCCCTAAGAATTTTGGAAATTTCCGTTTAACGTTACTTTCGCAGAACTAGTACCTTCCACACTAACAGGGCCCTTGCTTTCTTTTGACATTCTGCGCAACCCCCGAACGATCGCTGCTCATCAGCAAATGCTTTCACATGGTGTATTGCGAATAGATACCATGCGTTGATTGATAAAATTCACTTTGATTACGATAGCACACAACATTATACGAGTGCGAAATTCGTTGTAAGCAGACAAAGAATCATAGCATTGCAAGCTCTGACATGAACGTTGCATCGACGATTTCTGATTTTAACACAGTGATTCAGTGGGACCGTTCCATAACGTCTACTGTCTATGTCTGTGGGAGAAAAACTTTCGTACGAACGCAACGAACGTTCTTTCAGAAATTACTGTAACACGGTGAAGCAATGGGACTGAACACACAGTAAATCCCGCTTAAATCATTGGCTCGCGTGTTCAGTTCAACTGATCAACTCACTTGCTTCGTTGTATTGCTCTACGTAATGAAGAACAGTATAGTGTTATTGTACAACGGATTGCTGCGCGATGCATTCGTAAATTCAATCTTGAAGCACTTTGATTTAGTTTTGATAGCGATAACTCGGCGGGAAGAAAGCTTGATGATTCAATCTTTTATGGAAATATTTTTGTAAAGTTCTACTTAATAACTTTTGGTTATACTTTAGGAGGGGTTTGTTATTATTTGCAGAAATTATTTTTGCAATCTTCATTACAATCCTGAGTGCTCTTGTCATCTTGTGGGGTCTAGCTCCGGTGCGGACGTGCGGCGCTGATTTATTGTGTGTCCCGAAATTATCGGACGCTAAATTTGCAGAGAGGTTATTTCCTTTTTGTTTACCGATTTGTTTAGTGTGGGGTGACTAAATGTTATAAAAAATACTGAAACGGGAGGCAGGGATTATCAGAAGACTTCACTTATGTCAATGCATGGTATTTTTACGGATACTTTGCATGTGATAAAAATCCTACTTTTTTACTCTTCTGGTACCGGTACTACGGTAATACCGGTACCATTTGTGGCGGTACCGACGGTACCAATTATCAGTGGTACCGTGAAACCCTAATCTGTTTAAAAATATGTACACCTCGAAAACGTATTGACAAGTATCAAGCAATATGCAATTGCCTTTCTTACGGTTTTTCTGTAGAACATTAACTTTCTGAGAAGTCGCGAATTTATAGATTTTTCAAAATTTGCTGATGTCAATATTTCACAACAAGCTGAGGCCCCGCTAAAAAAATTTTTCTCAAAATTTTCTGTACCCTCCGTGCCAACTAATGGTGGCAATCCGCCTGGATAGTTGTTTTGCCTGTCTGTAATATAAACGCCTCATTTTAATTTTTTGCACTCCTGCTAAAAATGACTGTGAAGGCCTTGCTTATACCAGCCTGGGAAATGCCATTTCAGGCTATATGAGGGGTCCTAACTTTTCAAAATTTTCTGTGGGCTTGGCACCAACCAATGGTGGCGCCCTGCTTGAAAAACTGTCATTTCCCTAGTCTTCATTTTATCCCCTGAAACTAAAGATCTGAAATGCTTCACGTTAATTTGTTCTACCATTGTTGACCATGCTGGTGTAGTAGGCCTTGCTTGTACCTGGGAAATGTCGTTTCGGCTAAATGAGGGGTTGTGACTTAAATTCAAAATTTACTGTGCCCTATGCTAACCAATGGAGACGCTCTGCTTAAAGAGTCGTCAGCCTCATCCTCTTAGACTTATTCCACAACGCATTCATGCTCTCCAAATCTGGCCTGGTGGCTCCATTCAGTTGATAAAACACCCCGCTGGTTGGAATTTGGAACAAAGACACCCCCCTAAACATGAGACCCTACCAACGGCCCTGATGGCAAGTATCAGTGTTTTTGGCAGAGATGGGTAAAGGGAGGATTTGTCCCCCCCCCCCCCCTTCCGATGTCTGAACTTAAATAAATTGCCTTTTCAACCTCTGAATTTTTTAAAAAGAGGACACTTTTCAGCAATGTTTGAACTTAAATAAATTGCCTGTTAAACCCTTAAAATTGCACCTTACAGGTAGGGCTGTGAACGTGTAGCAAAATAACTAAACGTTTAACCTCAAAAATATGCGATCGTTTAGCGATTAATCGCGATTACCTTATCACAAAAAAATTATTTCAGTATGCAGGGATTGATACTGAATGTAATGCAGAAATAATAATAGTTGTTATCTTGCATGGTAAAATCAAATTATTCTGAAACTTTGAAGCCTACAAGGTTCAAACATACCCAGAATGTTCCATTTAACAAAAAACTGGGGTCATCACAGTGTAGAGATGTCAAAAACAGGTTTTGCGATTAATCTTTTGAGGCTTTGTACTAAACGTTTATTCCACATGCGATCGTTTAGCGATTAATCGCTATACGTTCACAGCCCTACTTACAGGGCCTTGAAGTTGAAGCAAGCTTTTTTCCTCCTGAACCCACTTGCAACTTTATCCTAGGAGAGCTCCAATTTGAACTTGGGGTTTAGTGGTAATAAATCCCCCCCCCCCTTTTTTTTGTATTTCTGGCAGAATCCATCAGTAAGGAAATTATAGGGGCATTTATAAACCTGCGACTGTGATGAGTTGAGGAACTGCACGTGGTGCTCATCTGTGCACACACAGTGTCATAATTTCGTGAGGCATAAGGCCAAGGACTGGTCAAAAGACATTAAGTTTCTTTTCTTTTAACTCAAGATATATCTCACTTAAAAAATTGGTATGTTTTTTAAAAATACATCTGCTTTTATATAAAGCTGTAGAAATTTATGTAATGTGGGCACATTGCCTCAGATTCATTTTGTTTTTCCTTATAGCATGGTGGTATCATGAGTTGGTCTCTCAATGGAAATTTCCCCACAAATGTATTTAAACAAAGGCTACAACAGCTCCACTGTGAAGAAATGTAAAAATATTGCCCATTTTCTGATACAAAAGGGAGTGAAATTTAAAGTCATAAGTCCAACCAATGTATACTCAGTGCAACGACAAATGGGCACCTAAGAGCTCTGTCATTCAAAATTTTTACATGTTGCCTGCGCACTCGACCGTCACCCCATCATACCCTTATTGGCTAAGTGTAAGCTGGTCCCACTGTGAAGAAATAATCCATTGCTTTTATGTGACAGTGAGCGAACAGCTGACTATGCCGTGGTGTTATTTGGGGATGGGTATTCTATAATTGTGCTGCATTTGAAATAATTTAAATACTGTACATAGGATAAGAGCTAGGCTGGACATGTTTCCTCTTAAAATGGGGCTAAATTTTTCTTTTTGACAGATTTTAAGCTGTAACAAGTCATTTTCTTGAGTAGAATTTGTTCGTTTAATAGCCAAAAGTCCCTGCTGGTGCTTATACTATAGGCCTAGGCCTTGACAGTGATGGTGACGGACTCAAGGTAACCTATACTGATGGACCGAATAAAGATAGAGTACAGTCACTATAATTAAAACATCCTGTTTGCTCTTGAAATTTGATACTTTTGGAATGTTTGAATCTCTTGATCTCTAGCATTACCCTTCACCATACGTAGAGCTGTAACCAACAATGTTGCTTACTATTGGCATGCCAGTCAAAACTAGGCTACAATCTTCGACAAAAATACATGGGTCAAACCCCGCTCCCTGTATTAATGTTGAAGTTTCGGGACGTCTTGAGCTGCCGCAACATTGAATGGGGGAATGGGGGACGGTAATCTGTTCATTGCTTGTTTTGTCCCATCATTTTTGTAGAGGATTGTAGGCTGAAAAAAGTGTGCAATGTCAATTGTGCCACAATGACAATGCATCACAAATTACCCATGACACACCAAATCTCAAGAAAAAAATTCCTTCATATTCAGAGTGCTATATGCTAATGACTTGAGAAGTTTTCACCTCCTAAGGAAGGCAATTTTTCTGCCTTTTTTGAAGTAGGCTAATTGTCTCCTAACTACGTGCACCTTTCACACAATACATAAGCAGCACCTATTCTTGTCACTGTACCAATGGCGGTAATTTGTTGACCACGTCGTTGTATTAACAACCATAACAGTAACGCTGCTAGAATAGTAATTTGTACAACGTTAGTGTAGTACAAAATAGGCCACACAATGCTTCACAGCTGCTGTCCTAACGTGTGTTTTAACCCATTTTTCTAACGTTGGAGTGCAAGCATTACAACCACGGGGAACGACAATGTGCAGAACAAAATTCTTACCATTTTGATGATCGATGATTCACAAATTTGAGAAAAAGAAATACAGATATGGGAGTAAAATTCCCGGCGACTTCAATGATGGAGAAGTTCAGAAATTTTCCAAATGGTATATCATTGTGGAAAAACGTGTTCAGTATTTATGTCTCTCTCTACAGATCGCTGATTGGTCCATCCGATCTTTCTTTGTAAGGGCGCGGTTGTTTGGCTGTCCATAGGTGTATTACTTACAATATGTCCCCGATATCTATCCCCTATGCGTATGAAGTTGAAGAGCGGTGGTTAAACGTGTTTTGTTGTTGTCAAAGCAGTGATAGCAGGTTAATTTCGAAATAATATTGTCTCCAAGATGACGAAATGGAAAACTCTATTGATCCAAGGTCCCCCTTTGAGAAATGTGTGCGACCATTGAACTGTCACAGTTGCACTCTTTTATCTGACCAATAAAGGGACCGCATTGAAATGTGGCGGGTAGCTTTAATAACTGGCGGTCAACCAAGGGAGCTTCAGCCTTTGTGATAGGGAAAAAGGAAGAACTGCGGAGGTCAGTCAGTTTCACAAAAGCCAATATTAAAATTTTGATGAAACTTTAGGTGTGTCAGTGAATTGAGGTTGTGTGTGTACAGGTTGGGGGGGGGGAGGGGGGTCTGGGAGTTGCAAAGGATGGAGGAAAGTAGACTATAGAGAAATACTCTACCCCTACCCAAGTGCATATTGACACACAAACCAGAAAAAAAAATTTACACAGGTCATGATTATCTCACTCCCAAAGCCATTTCTCCCCTTCAAAGACCTGGGTAATAGTGTTTAAATGTCTGGATATTTTTCCCCATCAGGTTTTACCTGATTTTGCTTTGAATATTGCATATGTTTGCATTTTGACAACCTTAAAGTTTTAAAAACTCAGGGACATACTTCTCCCCTTAAGTGGTGGACTCTTTCCCAGACAGGCAATCTTGATCCCTTTTTACAAAATAAATATCATTACCCTACCTCTAACAATCTTTAATAAAATGTCTCATTCTTGATTAACTGAGAACTTGCTGTAAAAATGTGCAAACCTTTATTACTTGAATAGATCTGATTTTCAAGGGAAGGAGATAGGAAATTGTTCAATTTTGTGGTAGCACAGTTACTGGGGTGAGGACTGTAATATTTTGAAATCACTGTGCAACCTTTGGAAGGGGACAAATAGGCTATGCAAAGAACAAACTAGAGTATGCTGCAAAAAATATTAATGACTTTGTGGTGGCTGCCCTGACAATGCCTTGTGATCCCTCCATAATTTACCTTACCCATGCCCATTTACTTCGGGGAAGGTGGATGAAAACCACAAAATCTTGTGTAGCCTGTCACTGTACTGTTCTTGTCAGTCACATTCTTGTTGAATGTTAAGGCTAACTCCTATACTTGCCACAAATATTATGCTGTGCCTCACATAATTCAGACAGACTCCTCAGTTATTCTGGTGTTTCTTATGGGAAGAAAGCTGATCAGAAGTATTTGATATGACGTCCACCATTTGCCAAGACATTTGGAGGCAGAATGTCTGTCACTAAAGCTTGTGTACATATGTACATCCCATGAGGGAAATGGATGACTAAGACATTTCAAACCCCTGATATCAAATGTTTCTTGTAACTAAATTAAATCCCTGATGAAAACAATGCAAAGTACAATGTTTCAAAATAATTTAAGCCAGGAAGCATTTTTTTACAATTCTAACTTTTATTTCTTCTTTGGAGTCTTGGAAAAGTGTTGCATATGTGATATATATGTGAAAAGAACAGGCACCTGAATGGACGGATATACTTTTACAAATTTCAAACTTAATTAGAATGTAAGTACTGCTTGCTTAAAGCACCAAAAGAAACAAGCCTTGAGAATTTGAGATTGCAAACAATGATTAGCCTGATGAAGTTTGAGCTTTGATCATATTATACTAAATACAGACAAAACATTAACAAGAAGCTAAGAGGATGGCATTCTTCTAGTACTCATCTCCTTCCTCCTCCTCGCCTTCTGCATCAACGGAATCGACACCCACCTCTTCATAATCCTTTTCCAGGGCAGCAAGATCTTCACGAGCCTCAGAGAACTCACCTTCTTCCATACCCTCACCAACATACCAGTGAACAAAGGCTCTCTTGGCATACATCAGATCAAACTTATGATCAAGACGAGCCCACGCCTCAGCAATGGCAGTGGTGTTGCTCAACATACAGACAGCACGCTGGACCTTGGCAAGATCACCACCTGGTACCACAGTTGGTGGTTGGTAGTTGATGCCCACCTTAAACCCAGTTGGACACCAGTCAACAAACTGAATGGTACGCTTGGTCTTGATGGTAGCAACTGCTGCATTGACATCTTTGGGTACCACATCACCACGGTACAGCAGACAGCAAGCCATGTACTTGCCATGACGAGGATCACACTTCACCATCTGGTTGGCTGGCTCAAAGCAACCATTGGTGATCTCAGCAACAGTCAGCTGTTCATGGTAGGCTTTCTCTGCTGAGATGACAGGAGCATAGGTGGCCAGGGGGAAATGGATACGTGGGTAGGGTACCAGGTTGGTCTGGAACTCGGTTAGATCCACATTGAGGGCACCATCAAATCTCAGGGAAGCAGTGATGGAGGATACAATCTGTCCCATAAGCCTGTTTAGGTTGGTGTAGGTTGGCCTCTCAATATCTAGGTTCCTTCGGCAGATGTCATAAACAGCCTCATTGTCCACCATGAAGGCACAGTCAGAGTGTTCCAGGGTAGTGTGGGTTGTCAGGATAGAGTTGTATGGTTCAACAACAGCTGTGGAGATCTGTGGTGCTGGGTAGATGGCAAATTCCAACTTGGATTTCTTACCATAATCAACAGAAAGACGTTCCATGAGCAGGGATGAGAAACCAGACCCGGTGCCTCCACCAAAGCTGTGAAAGATGAGGAAACCTTGAAGACCAGTGCACTGGTCAGCAAGCTTGCGTGTTCTGTCCAAGACAAGATCAATAATTTCTTTGCCAACAGTGTAATGGCCACGGGCGTAGTTGTTGGCTGCATCTTCTTTGCCGGTCACCAACTGCTCAGGATGAAACAGCTGACGGTATGTTCCTGTTCGGACCTCATCTGTTGAAAGAACAAGATAAATTGCTTTAAACCTATATCCTACTGCCACACTGCTTACAGCAACAAAGCTCACACTGTGATCCAGCGCTTAAAAAAAGCCTCAGTATTTGGCAATGCCAAGGCAAATTGACTTCGACTCCAGTAAAAATTTTGCCAAAGCGATAGATTGCTGGACATTTTACCAAACAGGACTGACTAAACAGTACAAAAGTTGCACAATACACGGCTGGAAATTAGGCCTAAGATTAGAGTAAATGACTCGAAGAGAAGTTGTTTTACAATAGAAATTTCCACACTGATTGAAATTTGAGCAAATGCTTACAGGTATAATTTCTTCACAAACAAAACATAGTTGTACTTTTCCAAGTTATTACAGAAAATCTTTATCGGCATTCACAGAACAAACGTAACTTACCCCCTAATGCCAAAAAGTGATTAGGGAACACATATGAATGTGACATGGTAGAGAGTGATTTTAAGAACCAGCCTTTTTATGATTTTAATGCGTAATTTAAGTGGGAAAAATTCCCAAAGCGGCTGTTTTTGGTTTAATCGATGGAATTCCAGAGCTTCTGAAAGAAATTACGTTTATGTACAGCTGCTGTAGTACTGTAATATCATCTTTGGAAACAACTTCTGCTGACTTAATTAACTGCCATTTGCATTGGACAGTTACAGTAAGGTACGGTGACTTTTGTCGACCACCTTTTTTTTTTTTTTACTTCAGCAAATTTTTTGCAGTAGCCAATATCTTAAATTTGCGAGGGATGGTGATGTTATTTATGCATACATACACCATTGTGTATAGCCTACATTCCTTTTTCACTCTAGTTGGTAAAAGTACTCAGAATAAGGTCACTTTAAGCTTTAAGTACAGTGTACAGTGATTATAATTACACCAATTTAAATGGAAATATGCATCCGTTGTAGAGGAAAAGTTCATGCTTCCATTGAAACTAATACAGTATATTGACAGGGTGATAGTTTAAATGTGTGACATAGTCTACTTGCCCTTTTTCCAAGAAATAAATTCCCCAGAAATAGCAAGCCTTGAATTTTGAGGTGTGCCAAATGCCAATGCAATCACAGACCATCACTTAACCTGATATCACTGTGAGGAGTGTGGTTTTTTTTGCATACCTAGATGAATATTTGGAGCTAACATAAATCGATAAAATTTAATAAAACAGCACACCTTCCACATTCCTTCATTTCCTGAGGGGAGTGATTTGTAGCACTCCTAGAATATCTAAAACTCAAGGCATGCATGCTCAAGTATAATTTCTATACCCAAACTCTCAAGATGTAACTTCCCTAAATTTTCTGGAACATAGTAATTCAAGGAGATTAATTAAGTTATATGGGAGTTTCAGGGCCCAGTTTTCAACCAATTGGTCTGGGTCGAGCCGGGCACAGCCTTTTTTCCAGTTGTGGCTCACTATCTTATCCCTACTTTGTTGCTTATGCTGAGCACTAAGCACAATGACAGAAGGTTCTATTTTTAAAATCTTTTGTATGATCTGGTTAGGACTGGAAATCTCAACCTCTCCACTGCAAGTTTGAATTTCTTACCACTTGACCATGCAGTCCATTGCTCTGAAGAGATGAAGTTATTTCTGGTATTTATTTCACTGGGAAGGAGCCTCCCAGCTTCCCAACTTTTTTGAACCTATGGACAATACTTTCTCCTCTGAATTACAAATGTTATTAGGCATAACCCACTGCTTTAACGTGTAATAATTCAATCAATGGAATGTAAAGAAACTTGGAACAGAAATGGGAAGAGTTTAGTGAGAATTAGCCATTGATTCAAAATAAGTTTAGGGCTACTGCACTTTTCCCTTTAACTAAGGTCACCCAACTACTCAAACAACATCATTGTCAAGGCATGAAAAAAGTTATTTCCCTGCAAGAGAGTTTCCCTCCAGATACCTTAATTTCCCTCCAAATACTATTATTTCCCTGCAAAGAGCTTTCCAAATTTGTTTTTATTTCCTCAGGTAATGACTGTCACCTCTGAAGTATCACTTAAGGTGTTGTACTTTTGGAGTTTTGGTTAGTCCATTCTCACAGCTTATCATACTGTAACACCTCATTGTGCAGATCCCATGATGGTACAAAAGGCCATTGCATCGCACTGTGTTCTCAGGAATGAAAGAGACTGACCTCAAGCAGACATTGCATCTACTTGACAAAGATCACATAAACCACTGAAAAACCCTACTTATGAATACCCCAGATACAGGATTCTTGCAGTTTCCATGACTTTCCCAGGCCTGAATCCACATGAATTTCCAAGACATTCCTCTTCACACCTTACATAATGTTACATAAAATTTGAGGTGGAGAGTGTAATTAATTTTCATATAAAAAGGTGAAAAAATGTTTTGGTATTACTAATGAAAATGGAACAATGTTGCATTGTGAAAATTTTCATGACCTTCCCATGACTTTATCCAATTTAACCTGAACTGCAAAATTTTTCCAGGCCTGAAAAACAGATAAATTTTCATAGCCTTTCCAGGTTGTCCATTACTGCAGGAACCCTGAAAACATGAGCAAATTATATTTAGGGTGAAAGTGCTATGCAAAACACATACCAACAACTGTTGGCTCCAAGTCTACAAAGACAGCTCTCGGGACGTGTTTGCCAGCTCCAGTCTCACTGAAGAAGGTGTTGAAGGAGTCATCACCACCACCAATGGTCTTATCACTGGGCATCTGACCATCAGGCTGAATACCATGCTCCAGACAGTAGAGTTCCCAGCATGCATTGCCAATCTGGACACCAGCTTGTCCAACATGGATAGAGATACATTCACGCTGTAAATCAGAAAAGACAAAAACATGAAAACTTGATTACATGACACAGGGTCTGAGCCTCTGAGGATTGATGCTTAAGGGCAATGGCAGTTATCCCAAACTCTACTTTGAAAGATAAACCAGGTTAAACAGATTTCTTCCATTTTGCTTCAAAGTATCTTTAATGAAAATTCAGGACTTCAACATTGCATCAAGTTAATACAATAAGATTTTTTTTCAAGAAAGTACATAAAATAAAGAGAAATATATATTGCCACAAGACTCTCAAGAGCCAATAAGGAAACATATGTAAATAGAAGGTAAGGAAGGGCGCTTGTTGATTTCAAAAATTTTGTAAAATCTTTCAAGGTGTGCAAAAATTCGCTCTCCCCAAGGTTATCTGAAGTAAGCGATGGTGTGTAATAGCACTGGAAGACCTGTATATCCAACAACATACCTGTTGCCCCACTTCCACAAGTAAGGTCAGTCAATCAATGTTCACATTTTGAAGAATATAGAATAGAACTGGGGCCTTTAAGCAAGCTTTTGTCCAGCTGAACATATAGTAGCTTAAGCCCAGACATCATCAATTTGGACTTGGGGTTTAGTAGTCATAAATCCCCTCCTTTGCTTTTCTGGTGGAATCCTTGCATATGCGTAAATTGCATTTATTAAATTCAAATTTTGGTGCACCAAGGCCATCATAACATTTAACTTGATCAACAATAATGTCAGAAGTTGAATCTTCAGGACAAGGTGCTTCAACCAGCTGTTTAGTTGGCATTGCAGTTAGGAATTTGTTAGGTTGGAAAGCTGGGAGGTTGTTACAAATTACTTTACACATGAGGTACAGTTTATCAGTTTTCCTGTGGTTCTGTGGTCTTGGAAGCTCACATCTTCTTAATAGATGAGTCATGGAAACTTCTCTCTCGACTGGGCCTAAACACTGCTTGTCCTTGAATAGGGCTTCATGGGACCTTAAGCCTGCTTTGTTTTTTTTTCCACATTACTGTCCTTGGCCACAGTGCCCAAAAGATCCTGACTTTCTTTGCTTTGCTCATTTCTATGTTCCATGTTTGAATTAATTGAAACTCGCACTTCTGGGCAGGGCTGGAAAAAATGTCTATTTCCCAGGAAGGGAGCAAAATTTCCCTCCAGATTTCCTCGTTTCTCCGGAAGGAGACTCCCAGCTTCCCAACTTTTTCCACCCATGCTTCTGGGGTTAAGCCAAAAATAATGATAAAAGTAAAAAAAAATAATCACTGATTTAAATTTTCAAAAAAAAAAAGGAATAAAAAAAAAAACAAAAAAAACCCTGCATTAGGCTAAGGGGGAGAGTCATTTATCTAACCAGCCAGTATGGACATTAGGGCACAGGAAATACGTGACTTGCCAGTTAGATAAATGATTACGGCTTGCTGACTAAATTTTGAAGAATAACCTTGGATTTAAAAGAGTGGTCCATGTATGTTTGGTGGGAAGAGATTGCACTCGTTGTTGGATACATCAACTCAAAAATCAAGGACGGAAAACAACACTCTGTAGGGACCAAAAGTAACATAGTTCACAAGGGATATACAACTAAAACAAAACAGTGCTGCCAGTGCAGTGGATAATAATTCATTCTGATTTATCCATGGTTTACCCCTTCAAAATGAGCAATTTTAGTCAGGGAATAATTTATCCCTGAATCTGTATCGCATTGCATTTTGCTACACAAACCCCACAACTTGCTACAAAAATGCAAAATTGCGTAGAAGATTTGCTGCATTAATTGTATGGGTTGTTAGTGACTTTGTGATTGAAGAGCCCTGAAACAGCAAAATTGCTATGCAAAATTTGAACACTTAATTATTCCCTGCCTAAAATAAGCACTTTGGCTTTACTACTGGGAGATCAATGACACTAAACTACTGTACAATTAATGAAGGTTATGGATATGTGGACAAGACTAAAAGATTATGGTAGTTGTATTGATGTTGTATACATGGACTTCATCACTTCAGGCCTTTGATAAAGTCCCACAGAGAACAAAATGGAGAAAGAGCAATCGGCTTTAGGGCTCAAAGTAGGAATTGAATTGAAATTTTAAAAGACAAAAGGTTATTGTTTATGGAGTTCAATCTAGTGAGCCTGCAGTTACAAGTGGTATTCCTGAGTTGTTTATATTAATGATTTACCAAAGTATGTGAATGAAACATCCCACTTATTTGCAGATAATTTACAAAAATACTCAAAAGAAATCAGAAGCACAGATGATATAGAAAATCTACAGAATGATCTTGATCGGTGGTCAGATGGTTGGCTTTTTTAATTCCATCCTGATAAATAAAAAGTTGCTATTTCTCTAAATAGACTTTAACATGACTCTCTCCCTGGGAGTTATCATTTATACAGACTAAAAAAATTTAACATATTGTCATATTAAATAAGCATGGAGGGACCGGAATTTGTTAATCCAGTGAAAACACAGAAGTATTGCCCAAATTTTCTTCTGAAAGAAACACAACATTGTACATCCATCTTACAGCGAAAGGTGGTCGAATGGAATTGGTTGGACAAATACCAGGAGCCATTTACACAGGTAGTCCTCAATTCCTTCTCTGTAACTGTGTTGTTGCTTACAAAACATCCCGTTAGAAAACCCTCAAATCTTCATGGCAGGCTTGCACTTCCTATTCCAAACAAGAAGAAGAGTCACCATTTTTTTGGGCTCAACAAGGCTGCAAATTATCAGCTGTGGTTTTTTATTAAGTACCAGGCGCTTTGCCAAGATTGTGTCATGGGAGGGGTTTAGGAGC
The DNA here is from genome assembly GCA_037179385.1 of Holothuria scabra. Classification (NCBI taxonomy): domain Eukaryota; kingdom Metazoa; phylum Echinodermata; class Holothuroidea; order Aspidochirotida; family Holothuriidae; genus Holothuria; species Holothuria scabra. The sequence goes on from CM074193.1 coordinate 8,798,039, forward strand.
ACTACATGAGGAAAAAGTCTAAGGATAGAGAGAAAAAACCGTTACTTTTAGCATTTTTTGCATTGCAAAGTTGGGACATGTGGTGGTTGTACCCCAAACTTCTTCCCTTCCCCATGGCTACGCCACTGCTTTGTACTGTGGTTTTTAAAGACAAAGGAAATTTTCCCTGCCTGGCTCATTGAATCTATGAAGGATTAGGCCTCGGTGAATTTGCGAACATTTTAATGTGTCATTAGTTAGCATCTCTTCTGAAGTAAGACTTTTTGCTGACGACTGTGTAATTTATAGACAGATAAAGAATAATCTTGACCAGGTTCAGCTCCAAAATGATCTAAACACCCTTTCTGAGTGGCAAAATAAATGGCAAATGCACTTTAATACCAAGAAGTGCTTTTCTATGAGGATTACTCACTCAAGGAAACCCAAGTTTTTTAAAATACTCTAGATAACGATACCCTGGAGTCTGCCGATTGCCACACTTATCTGGGAGTTGACATCTCTAATACCCTTACCTGGAATAGACATATTAATCGTATCACGTCGTCAGCAAATAGGTCTTTGGCTTTTATTAAAAGAAATTTATACTCCTGCCCCAGGAGTGTCAAAGCTAATGCCTATCTCACACTTGTTAGGCCTTTATTGGAGTATTCATCTTCTGTTTGGGATCCCTACACCACTTCCCTATCCAATAAGGTTGAGCAAATTCAGCGTAGGGCTGCTAGGTTTGTTTATAATGACTATTCCCCCCATAGTAGTGTGACTGAAATGCTAAACGACCTAGGGTGGGATAGTCTCAAAAACAGGTGTACTGCCAACAGGCTAGCAATTCTTCACAAAGCCAGATTGGGCCTCCTAGCCTTGCCAATCAAGAACCTACAACCCGCCCGGCGGCCCTCTAGGCATCACCATTCTAATAGCTTTACAAATATAGCAACCAATAAGGACTGCTACAAATACAGTTTCTTTCCTCGGACCGTCAGAGACTGGAACCTACTCCCCCAGAACACTACAGATCTCGAGGACCCCAAGCAATTCAAGAGCGCAGCCTTGAGGATCCTCAGACGGGACGACTAACTACATGCACACACTCAACCCTGCACGTTTGACTCCACCAGGAGTGTTGTGCAGTATTTTTCCAGATCCAGATCCAGATCCATGGATTATTTTGTGATTCGAATACACGGTTCTTAAAAAAAATTTCAAGTGAGCGAATCCTTGGGTACTCCCAAATATGGTCCCCTTTGTAGATATTTTTTTATTAAGTGGTTTGGGAGAAACCTGATTGTGAGTTTTGGCCTTTAGAAGCACATTAAGCATTGAGTTACAAGCAAGGCAAACTACAGTACTATGGGCCTTATTAGGACTGGTGTACATACATGAAGTACACTGTGGGGTGATGATTGGGGTGTTTAAAATTGTGTCAGAATATCTACAATAGGGGTATCAGGGAAGGGTATTTTAAACTGTTTGTTTGCTTGTTGTTTTCTATGATCCTCCCTTGTGGGAACCCAATGCCACAACGAGGGGTACTGATGCCAAGCTGACAATGCCAGGTTTGCGAGACAAACTCACAGTTTAAGTGTATGATTATAGGATACCTTAGCACTTTAACTAGCCCACAAGTTTAACCCAGAAAACTAAGTTTGACAGCAATTTTAAGCTTGGAACTTGGAGAGCTGTCACTTGAACATACAACAGCTCATGACTGTCAGACGCAGATCTATAACCACTGTACCACTTGCTCCTTCAGTTAACTTGAAGGCCTGCGTCAACCGAGCATCCTATATAACGTAACAATGCCAGGCCTGGCCAGTCATACTCGGCTAGGCTCTACGTTAGGCCTTCTCTCAGACTCAAGCTTCAGTCGAAACGCGTCAAGTTGCACGCTTGTATTAAGTTATGGTACTATGGTAGGCCTAGCCTACAAAGCAAAAACTGATTGACCCCAAATTAACTTAGGCCTACTGGAAAGCTGCGTATAAAATATATTTACCATGCTGATGATTTTCTTAAACGTTTTCTGTGACAACTAGGAATAGTTTCTGTGCACTTTACGTCTTCAACTTCAAGTACTACTTGATGATAGGTCTTGATGAGAAGATGTGCAGCTCAGAGTTTTAAGTTTGCTGGCCGGGTAGATGTTCTTGATCTATGCACGTACGCCGACAATTGTACTTGGCCTATATATATTAAAGACATGTACTGTGCGTGTACAAATTGTACGGGAAAAGTCTAGACTAGACTGAGGTTGCTACAACAAACGCGTGGAAAACGCGTCTCATTGGTTGAAACAGTCAGTGAAGTTCTCAAATCCCACCCATTATTACGTAACCTTGGAAAGTAAGCCGTATGGCATTGGGTTGCGGAACTATGATGCAAATTAAAAATACGTGGCGGGAGTTCTTCCATCACATGATGTTTGCCAGGTCCAAAGGTAAATGGTGAAAGCAAATAAATTGTCAGGATTAGTTAATGACTCAACGTACAAAGCAGCCTACAGAAACCGTAAATAATAAAATGGATGGTGGGACAGGTTGTAAAAGATGAAACTCGGGCTGCTCACATGGCCGCTGTCACGTATGTTACATTGTATGGGGATGGGGAATCCATTTGCTGAGCTGGGATAGGGTATTTACATAACGCAAAACGAAAACGCACTTAAAGGCCCAGTTCTCTCACCCCAAACAGTACCAATTCTCCTAACCCTCTTTTTCCCCTTATATTCTTTTTGTTTATGCTTATTTGTGTTTGCAACACAGCTACTCTAGGTAACTTGCTTTTGTTGTTTTGGTGAGTAGAACTCTCGACAAGCCCCTCTCTGGTTTTTTAGTTTTACTTCCATCTACTTCAGTGTTATAATAATAGCAATAATAATCGGGCCTTGGACAGTTGTTTTACGACGCTAAGCCACCACGAATGTGGGAAAAGCCGGTGGCTTATGAATTACAACTTCACGTCGGGTGGCAACCAACTCAACAATTTGGATCAAATTTATGTATGTACAGTATTCATCACCTTTGCGTATCCATACATTTTGATGATGAAGAAAAACAAATAAACGAAACGAAACTTAAGCCCCTCCTACAATTGCCTGAAATTCATTCTCATCCAGACACAATCTTAGTTTCATGTTGCTCAGTGAAAAGAAAAACTCATTGAGTATGATCAAAACACTCTCAGCGCAATTTATGCTGAGTAAGCTTTGGTACTCTGCATTGTTTGAATTAGCAGTCAATCAAAAAGCTGAGCCAATGGAGAGTTTCTGTTACCCGCTACGAGAAGTGTAGTTTAGGGTGAGACCGTGAGAGGGTTGGCCCTTTAATACGTATGGGTGTCAGATTTCGTCCATCTGTAGAAAGAATGCATTTTCTATGCATTGGGTGACGAAAAAGAGTTATGTTTGAATATTCAGTTATCAGTATTTACGTCACGGTCTGAGTTGCTCTCATTTATCATTTGAATGTTATGTAGTTTCCGTTGTCAATTCATTTGCATAAAATTTAAGGTACGCAATGGCAAGTTCGTTGTGATATATATTTTCGATGCGTTTTCCTTTTGGTCGCAATACAGTCGAGTTGAGTCTTTTTTGTTCAGACAGACTCGTGTCCTATATCCTTAGTCATTATGTTAGTACCCACTTTCTTAGAGAGTAAGTTACACCGCACGCGTTTCCAAAACAATCACTTTACAATCCGCAGACAATGGTGGCATTCCGTGATGCCCAGGTAGCAAATCTATAGGCCTATGGGACGAATATGGGTTAACCAATAGGGGACTTATTTTAGTTTGCACACAAGATTAATAAGGACCCCATATAGGTATAGTTCACATGCATAAGAGATGTTATAGGGCTGGCCCATATTTTCCACACATACCATTTGTTTACATGAGGCCCGGAACTATCCCTTATGGGCCATATGACTCATGTTGGCTTCCCCGTCATATTGGCCCCTTATTAATCCCGGGTGCAAACTCACATGGTCCGATTATATGAGCCAAGAAATAAGAATCATAAGGGTCCCATAATATGGAAATGTTACCTGGACAGTAACGGAGCTATACCATGGTCATCGGAGCAACATGACGGACCAAAATTATCAAAATTACAAGCTCGCCTCCTTTTTAGGTTTCTAACATGCTGCTTTAAAAGGCCCCTAAAGGGACATTCTCAACCTCTGACCAAACTGCCTAGCTTTGATCCCTTCTGCTGGCAATGAGTGCTTTTCATGAGTTAGTTCTATATAGTTTTGTAGACTTTGTTTTATGCGTTTTAACTGCAAAAAGGTCGAGAAAAGATTATGATTCAAAGCGAATTAGGCTGTATTGCAGCAGCTGTCGATCAATAGGCAAACTCCCTTAAACTCATCTAAAACATATCACAATTAAATTGGTATGACGTAGCTAACGTTTTATGCAAATAAATTAACAACGAAATTAGTCAACATAAAGGGGGCCACTGGACCATCCCCCACACACGGATGCGTTTTATTGTAAACAACAAAAAAGACAACCTACTTAGATTCTACGTTTACACTCTAAAATCAAAAGAGTGAACTTAGTCACTCTTTGATGGAGTGAAAAGTGTGAATACACTCCATTAGAGTGATAATTCACTCCAAGAAGAGTGAGATTCACTCCAAAAAAGTGAAGTTCACTAAAGGAAGAGGGAAAATTCACTCTTCCACGAGTGCCTGCAATGATCACTCTTTTTTAAGAGCGATCGCTGTGGGCACTCCATCAAGAGTGAAACTGCGCTCGTTTTAAGGGAATTTCACTCTTTTTGGAGTGAATTTCAATCTTCTTGGATTGAATAATCACTCCAATGGAGCGAATTCACACTTTTCACTCTATCAAAGAGCGACTAAGTTCACTCTTTTGATTTTAGAGTGTAGGTGAGGGGGTCCAAGTTTTCGAAATTTTCCGCACTCACTCCGCGCCAACTGATGGTTGCGCTGCACTTAGGTACGGTAGTCATTATGACAGAATTGCGTTTTGTGGGCAAGAAAACCCCAAACTGAAACTAAAACGTTCCCGTACGCCTACGCCGATCAGTGATGCTCTTTTATTTTGAATCCGAAAAGTACCCAATTGAAATATAAATATTACAGCAAAATATAGCCTACACGGCATGGGTATTAACTTTTTTCACTCGGTAATGCTGCCAAATCTCGGGCTTTCCGAGCTTCATGAGCAGGGGCGTCGATTTATTTGGGGGGGGGGGGGAGGGGGACATGTCCCCACTTTTTTGAGTGGAGGGGACACTAACGTAAAAGTGCCTCCACTAATTTGTGACGTGAAACTTAAAAAGTAGGTACTATTTAAAAGAATATACATGTAGGTTATGAAATGTGTCCTCTACCGATTACGATCGACTAGCTTTCTGTATGAATAAGGCATGTTTAATTTCCAAAGCCCCAGTCTCATTGATGCTCTTTTTTCACTTGCATATCAAACATATATTAATCGGTCTCTATGATTACGTCGATTGTTCGTGTGCATAAGGCAGCAGATGTGGTTATGAAAGAGCTCAATTTTTTAGGAATATGAAGAAGATGAATCGTCCCCTACTATGTTTTAATGAAATCTGTGGTCTTTAGAGAATGACCAGCATGGCAAGCTGAAATTGGCAAACGCATTTTAAGGAAACTGAAAATGTCTCGGTGCACAGTCACTTTTTAAGAAAAAATGTACGATTTCTAATGCAAAATTTCGACAGGCTCACCACATTCATTTGTAACGGGATTCAACGATTTCGTATTTAAATTGCAACTCCCTGTTTAAATCATTACCAGAGAAGTAAAATCACACTGAAGTTTGTCAGATAAGAGACTTCGATCAGGAATTAGAGGTACACCTCCACCCTCTGTCTGTAGATAGTGTTTGATGAGGTGTCGTTTGAAAAAAAAAAAAAAAAAAATTTAATATTTTGGGTTGTTGTTTTTGTATTAACAATCTTACATCGGTAGGCCTATGCAACGGTATCTCATTACCACCGTACCAGCGATAGCCATTCTCCCACCCCTCTAAAAAGGAACGTACTGCCGTTGTGCGTGATGCTCCGCATAAGCACTGGAGTAGGGAAAACAAGCCAGTGAGCCACAACTGGAAAAAAAGGCCTTGGCCGGATCAACTTAAACCAATAGGTTGGAAACTGGGCCGTTAAACTCCATCTAACTAACTAACTAACTAACTAACTAACTAACTAACTAACTAACTAACTAACTAACTAACTAACTAACTAACTAACTAACTAACTAACTAACTAACTAACTAACTAACTAACTAACTAACTAACTAACTAACTAACTAACTAACTAACTAACTAACTAACTAACTAACTAACTAACTAACTAACTAACTAACTAACTAACTAACTAACTAACTAACTAACTAACTAACTAACTAACTAACTAACTAACTAACTAACTAACTAACTAACTAACTAACACACACCTCGATCTGTGATTTCCCCGTAGTAGATTGATCAAGTCGTGGATTCATTTTAGCTTCTACCCGTTACAAATGGTTCCTTACTATTAGAACGTTGGCACAAATCTTTCGCAAACTATGACAATTTTCGTTGTGATTCTTATTACGTATAGAGTACACCCTGTATTTAAACTGATCGTAAGGTCCGTTCAGTGGCGTAGCCTAGGCCCCCAGATTTTCTTCAGGCCCCCAGACTTTTTGCGTCCTGATAAAGTAATTGAAAGAAATAAAATGTTTGAACGGAAATAAACTTTGAAGTATTTCCTTCAAAACAGTAAATAAATAAAATGTGTAAAAATTAAAAAAAAAAAAAAAAAAAAACATGGATGAATGTGTGTAAAACACATTTTGTGCGCACGCATGAAATCAAGTACCGGTAATAACTTCAAAATGCCTACTTTCACTAAATTAGATACCGTTTGTGATCTGCACTGTCGTTTATTGCATTTCACTTCGAAGATGAAACGAAAGTCTCGACGACAAACTTTAATGTGACTTTGTTAGGTTAAGACCCTTTCTGCCTTTCGGATGGCTGATTGATTTACTGAAAATAAGGCAATCGTACACTGGAGACCACTCTTACACTATCATTCCTATACTTTATCATACACAAAATATGTCGTAAGCAGGTAAGGGTAAGGTCCTGCCTTCGGATAATTCTTCCCTTCCATCCTAAACAAGTAGGCCTATGTCGTGCCTCGCTCCTGCCCATGACAAGTGCCACTGTAGGACGATTTTTTTTTTCGACAAGTCCTCTTTTTACTAGTTGGCACTGGCGTCCGGGGGATTTTTAAAATGTCCACAAGGTCCAGATTTCATGTGTTTCCCACATGATCCATACCTCTGCTTTGCGGTTCAATTATTTTGAGAGATTTATTCGTAGTATTTTAATTTTGACTACGTAATGTACCGATGAACAAATACAGCACAATTTTGCACATTGTTTTTTGGTAGTATGTATGTCTCTTGTAAAATCTTTACAAAAACTAAAATATTTTGATATTTTCATGTTCCCCAAAAAGGGAAATCCTAAAACTTAGGCCTATAATCAGTTCAAAGTTTTGCCAAACATTGCACCATTTTGCATATAGGAAATCTAACGCAAAGAAAGTTTCTCAGAGGGGGACACAACTACTTTTGGTTTTCCTGTTAAAGGGTAAGGTACTCTAGGTAAGCTAAAATCCATTCAAATTTTTATTTGCGGCTGGGTACGTCCAGTTTAAAACACATGGGAAGTGCCGTTTCCGGCCATCTGGAGGGGTTTTAAAGCCCAAAATTTTCTCCTCGCCAACTGATGGTTACGACGTTTTAGGGAAAGATATGTAATTTTTTACCACATGAAAATATTTGACCGATGACACTCGGCAAGAATTATGGCAAGTTTTGTTTGCTGCTATTGACCGAAAACACACTAAAATCTGTCTTTCCAACAGGAAAATCATAACATTACTTCTTTTTAAACTGGAAATTGACGAGGCTTTTTCTAAAGATATGAAAATGAGACTTAAAACAATTTAAAGGGAACTGATTAAGGAAATCAATCTTGAGTGAAACTGTGTTAATTTGTCATATGTTTTGGCAAGAGGGTCTAAGTTTGTCGGAAAATGTACTATATTTTCATAGTGATTCACACAGTTAAGCGTGTATACACTAAGAACATATGAACTTAACTTAGTAGTACCAGGACAGGAGAAAAATTTAGGTCAGATGCCCCCCCCCCCCACTTTGAAAAACAAATCGACGCCTCTGTTCATGAGGACTCCCCTCTGTGTCCGAGTCCTATTGGGGAACGCCTTAGGGCCCCTAATGCATTCCTCTTTACCCTCAGTTCCCATACCACCACCCCACTTTATAAACCGCTGTTGCCGCCACTGATCATCGTTCAATGTGCATGGCTGTAGACTATTCTCTGTGCCTTTTTGAAACTGGGGTTACAGCTTGTGCGATGCTCCATCGACTTACTGAGTTTGAGTACATAGGCTTACACTGTTCATAGTTGAAAGTGGACTGTAAGAAATTTTCCTTTTCCTTCACTGCCTGTGAAATTGAATATTCTTTTCCTTTGAAATGCCATGTTTCAAAAATGTAGTTATTTACTACCAGTTGATTGTATACAACGATAAAAACAAAACAAGAATGTTTTAATACAAGGAAAATAGTATATATTCATGTTAAGCTTATAACGAGTGTCACATGAAAAAATGTTGAAATGGCAAGAAAATTGTAACACCGGTAATTGGAAATATTTGTAACCCCGTAAAAAGTGTGAAACCATATATTATTTCATTCTCACTTGGCTGCAACTATTTGGACGATAGGTCCAAAACAATGTACCATTTAACTTAATGACTGAAAGTAATCTGGTAACACAAAACATGGTTGTCACCACAGCGTGCGGTGCCGGGCGATGCTATACCCAGCTCTGAAAACCTCCGCCCGGTACTTGCTATCAATTCTAGCATCACCGCCAGGCACACTGAATTTCTTACCCTAACTGATGAAAATTCTAAGATTTCTTTAGAACTGAGTGACAATTCCTCTTTTGTAAGCACTCTCCAATCTGCAATAATTTGTCAATTATGGGGGCGGGGACACCCATACCTCTCCCGAGGACGGTGATCATAATTTACCCGGCTGTCAAACTTTGGTCTGGTGACAACCCTGATGCAAAACGTATCATCAGTATTGTTCAAAAACTATACTTAAATGTACCAATAAGCGTCTTAGACAGTGATGTGGATCCGCATTCCGCAGTGGTGACTACAATTATAAGGCCCTTTGGACCCGATGAGTCAAGGGCTTCAGATACCCCAATCTTGCCAATCTGAGTGAATCTATCGGTATACCGATTTTACTTCAAATTGTGCACAACGCTGCGTCAGCTATCATCTGCCGAGGCTTCGACTTGATTGTTCAAAAATTATCAACTATTCACCCTAAATGTCGTCAGCCAATTATTTTTTTGGATTTATTCAAATCTGACGAATACTCTTGAGTTTCTTTTTAATTTGAATAAAACTAATATTCATCCTCCTTGTTTGACAATAGATCTTAGGTTTAAAACTTATATTTATGGACACAGAATGTTACGGTATTCAACCTCCACAATAATGAGGTTGGCATAGACATATTTGATGCTCAAGAACAATTTGTTCACCCAGATTTTAAAGAAATCGAATGATGCAACTTCTGAAACCGCAACTCTTATTTTGAATAGGAAAAAATAATTACCCGAGGAAAATTTCACAGCAAAGGTTTAAGGGGAGGTGAAAGTTAATATCCAAGAGGCTTGTAAAGGAGGAAACAAACTCAGGAATATTCAATTAGAAAATGTGATATAGAAAATACTTTAGAATGAATTAAATTAACTTTTGAATAGCACCGCACCCATCTCGTCACGAAAGCTATAGTGAATGATGGCACTAAAGGGCCCAGTGACAACATATCCTGATAATCTATTATTTTCTTTGCAGCTGATTAAGTGACGAGTAAATTAACAGAGGGATGGGGGAGGTAACCCCTCCGACTTTTGACAAGAAAAGTTGCTTCATTCAACTTACCCCCAGTTCCCAGGTTCACTTACTAATAAAAAAGAAAATCACAAGGATATATTGGACCAAATGGACATCTCTCGCATGCAGCAAGTCAAGGGTTGTGGCTGGGAACCCGCACAGAAGAACATAATTGGGAATTTCTTCTCAATCAGCGAAAACCCTGGATCGTGGACTTCGGGGGGGGGGGGGATAGTTGATATGTAGAATGTGTGGCTCCTCTGTTGCTGCAGCTCCCTTAGGCTGCCGCCCCTCAGACGGTTTTTCGTAGCGATGAGCTGAACGAAAGTACTTCGTCCGTTTCGCGGGCTAGTTGTTATGCTAAATGAGGTCTGCGTTTACATAAGGTCAGTTATGATCTACGAGTCCCTCCCTACCCCACCTGGCAAGAATTTTCCGCCGTTGATGCTAAACACACCCACAAAAAAGCGTTTGAATAATGCGGAAGAATTTGTTTTTTATCATTTTTACATAAATGAATACTAAAAATGATGGTAAAAATGCATCACAGAGGTCACGTTCTTGTTGCCGGTCTAGGGACCGTAAATTTTTATTCGTCCCTCGTTGAGGGTTAAGATAGAACAGAAATACAACATCATGGTAATACTCTGTGAAAGACAGAAGGGTCTATGAGATCACAAGAGACATGTTGGATATGTTTTTGTTTCACCACTTGCGATAAGAAGCCGAGTGACGTAATAAGGTAGGGGAAGGTTGAACCATGGTGGCATACTCTTGTTGTGGATCCTATACACCATTGACTCACCGCTGAAAGACGAACGCATTAAATGAGTCACCGAGATATTTGAAAAAAATAACGTTAGCTTAACGACAACATGTTTAGTATTTTCAAAGTGACTAATACTCGTCTCCATCATCATCCTCGTCCTCTGCATCGGCTGAGTCGACGCCGACTTCTTCATAATCCTTCTCCAGGGCAGCAAGATCTTCACGAGCCTCAGAGAACTCACCTTCCTCCATACCCTCACCGACATACCAGTGAACAAAGGCCCTCTTGGCATACATCAGATCAAACTTATGATCAAGACGAGCCCAGGCCTCAGCAATGGCAGTGGTGTTGCTCAACATACAGACAGCACGCTGGACCTTCGCAAGGTCACCACCTGGTACCACAGTTGGTGGTTGGTAGTTGATACCCACCTTGAACCCAGTTGGACACCAATCAACAAACTGTATGGTACGCTTGGTCTTGATGGTGGCGATAGCAGCATTAACATCTTTGGGGACAACATCACCACGGTACAGCAGACAGCAGGACATGTACTTGCCATGACGAGGATCACACTTCACCATTTGGTTGGCTGGCTCAAAGCAGGCATTGGTGATCTCAGCAACAGTCAGCTGTTCATGGTAGGCTTTCTCTGCTGAGATGACAGGAGCATAGGTGGCCAGAGGGAAATGGATTCGTGGGTAGGGTACCAGGTTGGTCTGGAACTCTGTAAGATCCACATTGAGGGCACCATCAAATCTCAGAGAGGCAGTGATGGAGGATACAATCTGACCAATCAAACGATTCAGGTTGGTATAGGTTGGTCTCTCAATGTCCATATTACGGCGACAAATGTCATAGATAGCCTCATTGTCAACCATGAAGGCACAGTCAGAGTGCTCCAAGTTGGTATGTGTGGTCAAGATGGAATTGTATGGTTCAACAACTGCAGTGGCAATCTGTGGGGCTGGATAAATTGCAAATTCCAGTTTAGATTTCTTACCATAATCAACAGAGAGGCGTTCCATGAGCAGGGACGAGAAACCAGACCCGGTGCCTCCACCAAAGCTGTGGAAGATGAGGAAACCCTGAAGACCAGTGCACTGGTCAGCTGTCTTTCTGGTTCTATCCATAACTATGTCAATGAATTCCTTTCCTACTGTGTAGTGACCCCTCGCATAGTTGTTGGCGGCGTCCTCTTTACCAGTTACGAGCTGTTCGGGATGGAAAAGTTGACGATACGTTCCAGTACGAACCTCATCTTTAAAGCAAATGAGACAATTTTTCAATGAAACTGAAGAAGAAAGAGACCAATAATTTAATTTCGTTTAGTAAAATATAAATGCCCATTTTAATGGTACTACAGGTTATATTCAGTCATGAACCCCCCAAATCCCTAATTTGATATAATTTAAGGCAGTCAATTATCACCCCTGAACTGTGATTTTTGTAGTTTTCATAGAAATTCTTAACTGGCAAAGTTCTTTGATTGACAGCAAATTAAAAATACATGGTACTGTGGCACATACAGTATTACCCATTATGAACTGAACCAAGAGTCCCCCGATTACACATTGAGTCTTATGATCAACCTGAAGCATTGGTCTGGGATTGTGTCTGGATGAGAATGAGCTTTGGACAGTTGTGCGAGGGACTTCAGTAATTATAGGAAAATTATATTATAAAATTAATTATTATAGGAAATTTAGGAAAATTGGAGCTGTCTGGGATGAGATGATTTGGCCTTTAAGTGATTGTCAGTGAAGAAATTCAATTTTATAAAAGCTGAAGTGTTTCAGAAGGTGAACAACGGATCTCAGTAATGTGTAGAGTTTGGAAGAGGGAGGTTTTAAAATAAAAATAAAAGATTAACATGAAAGGGTATTTAATCAGGGAAATCTCAAAAGGGAGTCTTCTTATAGGCTCTAGTTACAAACCCCGAAAATACTATTTCCCGATGCCCGAGGTGTCGATTTTTCACAATTTTCTTTACCACACTGTAAAAATGCTGTCTGCACTCATTTGTTTATGTTTTCTTTTTGTACTTCTTTATTCATCCCTTCTGTAATTTTACAAATATTTTGAAATAGTACAGAAATTTTTAAAGTGTAAACGGAGGTGCTCCGCTCAGATAGTCTTTCGGCCATGATTAGATATTTCGGGCGAATCAACTGCTCGCGGACTGAAATGCTCGCATGCGTTATATAACATGAGAAATGTCCACACAAGCTACGTTTTTGACTACCTTTCGTTCTCATCATTACTAATTGTTTTCCAAATACTTGAAAAAACCATATTTTTTTTAAAAAAATGTAGCAGTTCATAGAAGAATAGTCTGTTTGTCTTTAAAATTTCACAGCTCCTGACAACTTTCAACTCCCCTCACCTGCTAACTGCTGTGGTTCACTTCAATCATTGCGGTACTCAAAATAAATACATCGAGACTTCATAAATATTGAATGAGAATTCGTAGATATAACCAGTGCAACGTTTTGACAAATATAGCAATATTTTGCATCTATAAGTCACTTCGCAAAAAGACAAAAAATTTCCAAAAGGTCGATCCCTTCTCTTTTTGATCCCGGCGTTCAATCACCGGAACTATGATTTTACACTTCGCATCCCCTCTCTCAAACGCGAATTACCGCCCCTGCAATTATTAAGCCTTAAAGGGCAAGAGTATGTCCCAAACTTATTTTGAAGCAACATCTAAAGCTAACAATTTTCTTCTTATTTCTCTTCAAAGTATCTTTTAAAGTATTTTAGGACTTTGATGCTTCATGTTTAAGGGTAAACCAAGTAGTTAGGTATAAATTTCAGACTTGATTAGAAAAATATTGTCACGTGACTTATATGAGCTAATCACGAAACAGGTGGTCCACCTCGCTACTGCAGCAGTTACTTCTAGTAAATTTCACATTTGAAAGGAAAAATATTGTCACACGACTCTCAAGAGAGAAAATTTTTGAAAGAATTTGGACAAGGTTAGGAATTTTTGTGAAATGGAAAAACATAGCAAATTTGTTAAAGAGAGTGCTGAAGGGTCACTACCACATTAAAATACTTATAATTAGCATAATGAGTCAAGTTTCATATCCAATAGTTAAGGAAAGAGTTAAAAGTTTGGATTTTGGGGTTTCCTGGCTTGTAACGGTCTTGTGCATAATTTGAAACAGTGTCTGGTCACAAATTGTTGATAAACAAATTAAACCATTAAATACTCATTCATAAAACAGCTATTTGTATGAAGGGTATGAGGATTGTCTAAGTTTGACCAATTGCCATTGATATTTGAAGAAAACTTAACAGGTTTGGAAAATGTTATTGAATTTCATGCACCATCTCAATGAGCCTCTTTGGCAAGCCCCTGCACCACTGTCTCGTTAGCACGCCTACGGATTAGACCTGTAATATCATCCTGTTGCGATTTTGTCTGAAAATATGATTTTATATATTTTGAAATGGTATTTTTTAACAATTTAATTCAATATCAGATGAACCATCTTCGAACTTAGACAATAAGTCTTGAGAAATCGTCGTGGGCGCGCGCTGGGTGCGTCCCCTTTAAATTCTCCCCTGAAGAAGGCAAATAAAAGGGACCTTTTGAGACCAGTCTATTTTCGTATATTGAAGATTAGTTAAGTTGATCAAACATTGTAATCCTTTGAAACCATGGTCTTCATGGTTTTAGGCTTTTCCGACCTCAGTAAAAATACCGACTTAACCTATTTTGATAAAGCATAAGCTGAGTGTTTCTTTTCTTCTTTTCCCCTTCTTTTTTGCGAATATGGGTGGGGAGGTCCAAAGACATTATAAACTTAGATACCAAACTTAAAATGGCGCGGTGACTCCTTATGGAGGCCGAATCGGAGGGACGGAAGTGCTGATCACTGTTGAGTCGTTTTGTATGCTAACAGTTGATTGATTTAAGTATCTTCTGGTAGTATAAAAACGTGTGATTTTAAAACATTACAATTCTTGCAAACGCTGTTCTCCAATAAATTCACTAACATGAAGCAGTTTTAGGCTTTTTCGAGACTTTGAACATTAACGCACAACGCCTGGTTTGAAGTTCATTGACTTGGTCAGTTTCTATGGTATCGTTACAAGCGCACATCTATGCACGCGTTTACATTCTTACGCGCTTACAACACAAAATCAACTCCTCGTTCTTTTTCCAGGCACGCGGAAGTACCCGTCAGTTACACCGGACTGCACACGGAGAAATACATTGTGCGCGTACAGAATTTGCTTTGAAAATGCACGCAACGGTGCCATTTGGTCACAATGGAATTTTCTGTTACGCATACGTGAATGTGCACGCAGATAACCGAATAGAACTGTACGCATGTCAAATGTATACTTCCGCCCCTCCGATTGAGCCTCCTTGAGGAGTCAGTGCGTCTAACAGTGTACGGATAGGAGTTTGGTATCTACGTTTATAATATCTTTTGGGAGGTCCCCACCCTCCCCCAGCCCCCACCCCCTCAACGTCGCCCTGCTATTCCTGAAAGTGTAGTCGTATACTAATTTTATCACACATTAACCTCTTAACCAAATTAAATGGAAATTATAAAAGGAGTAAAGCCCGCCAATTGTTTAGTACCACGAGACTATGATTTTGATAGAAAAAATGAAAACTACCTTACTACTACCTTACCCCAAGTGTACCCATCAATTATGACCATCTATAATTTTCCTTTTCGACTGTTCTCGAAACGGAACTTACTGGTGTTGTGCTTTGTGATCAGCATAAGCAATGGTGGTGGGAAAATAAGCCAGTGAGCCACAACTGGAAAAAGGGCCGTAACCGGCTCGACTTGAACCAATTGGCTGCAAACTGGGCCGTAAAACTCCATCTAATCTGATCTTATCGACAATCCGAATCAGGCATGGCTGGTGTCAAAGTAAGGTCTAGTGAGATCCCGCTTGGAAAACGTGACCTAATAACACTATGCACTCTAAAAAAATAAAAAATATACATTTTTAGAAGGAAAGCTAAAAAGGAGAAATTAAATTATAGGAGAACGAAAAAGGCCACTTAGCATTTCTTTTAGTTTTTAAAATAATTGGCCACACCTTTTTCGTTTGATTCAGTTTAGTGTCCAATTAAACCTTTTCTTTGTTTCCACTTCAAGCGTATTGAGCAGCAGAGAGTAGATTTAGGATAAACTGTTACATGACGCTAAAATGAAAACAGTACTCACCTATGACAGTTGGCTCCAAATCTACAAAGACAGCTCTAGGGACGTGTTTGCCAGCTCCAGTCTCACTGAAGAAGGTGTTGAAGGAGTCATCCCCACCGCCAATGGTTTTATCACTGGGCAACTGACCATCAGGCTGAATACCATGCTCCAGACAGTAGAGTTCCCAACATGCATTGCCCATCTGGACACCGGCTTGTCCGACGTGAATAGAGATACATTCGCGCTAGAATAGAGGAAAAAGCGAGTTTCAAAATGTTTTCCTGGTGTGATGCTTTACTATTGTTTATTTATTGTTTATTTTTTCAACTGTACTACTTGCAAACGTACATTCATTATCATTATTATTATGATACAATACGAAATAATATTTACAAGAAACGTGAGTATGAAAACAGTAGAAAAGGAACCAGATGAAGCTTGCAAGCTTTTCTAGTCTGGCCCTAATAACTGAGATGTTCTTAATTGCTTACACAACTAGAATATATAAATACGAATATGACTCCTATAACATTTACATGATTGTATACAAAGAATTGCTGCTAGTTTGATGCTTACTTTTAGCCAGATTTTTAATTATTTATTTATTTGATTATTTATTTTTTTTTTTTTTTTGCCAGGTAAAATTAATTATCCACATACAATAACAAGAAGGATTTCTTTAAGTACTTCTTGAATAGATTAAGGTTAGGGGCATTTCTTATGCTAATGTCAAGAGAGTTCCAGAGAGATACCCCGCTACTTCTCACGTGAGAGTGCGCAAACATTGTCCTAGTATATGGCTGGAGAAGATTATCTCTTCTTCTTGTTGGATAGTTGTGATGACAACTATTAAGGTTGAAAAAGGAATGGAAATCAGGAGGGAGTTGACCGCTGTTGTGCCTATACAAAAGAACGCCTAACTGGTAATTGTAGTGGTCCTTTAGAGTTAGAATATTATAATGGTGAAAAAGTGGAAGAGAATGAGTGTATGGTGAAGCTTTTGATATAGTTCGTACAGCCCTCTTTTGAAGAATAAAAAGCTTGTCTGTATATGTTGGCAAGGCATTACCCCATAATAAAATACTATAAGTAAGGTGTGGTAAAATTAATGCATTATAGATAGTTAACAAGGAACAACTAGGAATATAATGTTTTAGTCTATTCATAACACCGACGATTTTAGAAACGGATTTAGTAACGTTATGAATGTGATCCTGCCATGTAAGTTTATTATCAATTGTAACCCCTAAGAACTTAGTAGAATTTTCACTGCTTATGATGGTGTTCTTAAAATTTATAGTAAAACGTGCAGTGTCACCTTTCATATTATTAAAAACCAATAATTTAGTTTTACTTATATTTAAAGATAACTTGTTTGACACTAACCATTCAGAAACATTTTTTAACTCTGAAGAAACAACTTGGAGGGCTCGACTGACATCAGGATTATGGTAATAAACAGTTGTGTCATCGGCAAATAATATAAACTTCAGTAATTTTGACGACTTATACATATCATTGATATATAATATAAAAAGAAGAGGTCCCAGTATTGAACCTTGCGGAACGCCGATATTAATATTATTAAGATTAGAGTCCTTCCCTTTAAAACGGACAAATTGTTTACGATTAGAAAGATAACTTTTAAACCAATCAAATGCCACACCCCGTATTCCATATCTGTACAGTTTGTTCAATAAAATTTCATGATTTATAGTATCAAAAGCTTTAGATAAATCGATAAATAAGGCCACGGTGCTGACTCTATTATCCAGGTTACACACTATATCATCAACAAACTTTAAAGCAGCCATATATGTGGAGTGATCCTTCCGAAATCCATACTGCCCGGAATATAATAGGTTATTCTTATTTATAAAAGCTGATAATCTATTGTATGTAAGTCTTTCAAAAATTTTAGAAATAGCAGGCAGAACTGAAACAGGGCGGTAATTAGATACAGTTTCAGCTCCACCAGATTTATAAATTGGAATGACCTTTGCAATTTTACGTTCATTCGGGAAAACACCTTCAGAAAAAGATAAATTCAAAATATGAGTAAGAGGATCAATAATATGGCCATGTATCTGTTTTAAAATATCATTGGTAAGGCCATCATACCCTGGGGATTTCCCACTTTGAAGTTTCAATATAGTACTAACCACTTCCTCATGACTCACTGGGTGTAAAATAAAGGTATCTAAAACACTAATATCATTGAGATAACAATTGTAGTTATAGTACGTTACATCTATTTTAGAAGCTAGATTTTCGCCTACAGATGTGAAGAAATTATTAAAATCATTAGCAAAATTTTGCATGTTATTCGAATCATCATTTGTATGTAAATTCTCAATTCCAGTCGCATTAGTGTTGCCACCCCCTCTGTTCAGTATCCCATTAATACCAGACCAAATCTTCTTACTGTTATTTTTATTTTTACTAAAGTACTCATAGTAATACGATTTCTTGGCATTTCGAATTACCGCAGTTAATCTGTTCTTAAAATTGCGATAATGCAGTAAATTCTGTTCTGTGGGGCTTCGCTTATACGCACAATACAATACATTTTTCTTGCGAATGGACTTTAAAATACCAGAGGTAATCCAAGGTGATTTCTGTAAATTTTTCTTACACTTAATTTGACGCATAGGACAGTTTCTTTGGAAAATATCACAAAGTTACAAAGTTTATTGAACTTTATTGCAGAGTGCATAGACTTGCTGGTGACATGGGAGGGTGTGTGTGGGGGGGGGGGGGGGGGGTCGATGTTCAGTAATTCACTTTCGTTTCGTTAAAAACAAATTATTTTCCTATTCTGAGTTAGTGCCATTCGAATAGTATCCCCTCCAAGCTCTTATATCCCGACAGTTTCAAAAATTGAACAAGTGGAATTTTGTTAAATTTAATGCAATTGAGTAAGGCCTGCAGGGCGGGGTGGGGGTATTCGTCCCACCTATCCATTCGGGTTCAGAGTAAAAGAAACGCGTGGCGGAAGGACTGTCTCGGAAAGCGTGTTTTCTGTGACGACCTGTCGAAGCCGTTATATAAGCCTACCCATTAGACGTTGGAAATCACTAATTTATTTTATGTTTTGTAAAGTTTGTGGTGTTGCATTGACTTTTGTTCCTTTTTGATGTACAGTCAATGTGCATTTGGTCTCATAGTTGTTGAAAATGGGTGTAACTGCCCCTGTTGAACATGTTTCGTAGTTAAGTTCTTTACCAAATTTACACATATATCAATGCGGGCAAAGCGCTTAAAAAAAGTAATTTTGAGAATATTTTGTGCAAATTCAGTTCCTGTTATGTGAGATGGAAGTGTATGGGGGTCCGCTAAACAAACACATTGTTTTGCTCAATTATTCGCACGCAACGTCGAATGAAGGCCTTCACAAATCTTAAAGGGATCAAGTGCCTTCCCCCTAAGCCCTCCACTTGTCTTGACAAATCTTAAACGGATCATGTACCTTCCCCGTAAGCACTCCACTTGTCTTTCACAAATATAAACTTTTTAAGACGCGTACGGCAGATAAATTTACCGTGTTATAGTGTTACAATTATTTTCGCCGAATATTGTTTTTTAAGTATCATTTCTTCAGCTAATAATGATATATAAGAGCTAAATGACGCAACTTACACTTTCTTTATGTTAACCTGTTAACTGTAAATCCATTCTGTGACGGGGAGACACCAATCACAGATGTATGTATTAAAATCACACTATAAAATCTGATTGATTGCTGCAACTCCAACATTTTGGTACTGATGTGTTAAATTTCTGTTTGGTCTTTTAATGATAATGAATTAAAGACACAGGTAGATGGATAATGGAAACAATTGGGTAGATGCGCACTGTTTAACAAGGTGTTTCTTGATCGGCTGTTGCCATTGTATTGTATCGATTGTATTCTTTGTTCGGGTAAGGGATTAGTTTAAGGATTAGGGTTACGTTGGCCAGTTAGGAAATTTCTTGTTAAACAGTGCTCATTGCCCCAAACAATTTTCTTAAAAAATTGTCCAGAAAATGAAATCGAATTTAACTTACCATTTTGCTTTACAATTCTAGCTTATAACACTTGTTGATGAAAGTTTATAGCTGTTTGAGATTTGGTGTCTCAATTTGAAATGAGATGTTGCTACAACAAACGGTAAGAGTAACTTTCTACCAAAATTAATAGATTTCATCCTAAGGAGTTCATCATGATACGGTTTTGTGTCGTTTTTTGATTGGCTCTTCATGGAGTTGGTTGCCATGCCTTTTGTAGCACTTAATCGATGACAGAGAATAAAAAGTCAAACTCCCAATTGAGTAGTTGCTATCATGACAATAGACGGACGATCAATCCGAGACTGCGAGGAAAAATTGCCTAAATGGGAGGATCATCATTAGGGAATAAAAGATATAGTACAAAAGATAACAGTAATATAAAACTTGAGCTTCACGTACTCACTTATTAAGATGAGAACAGCTCTAATGACGTTTCGGTGTAAGTAATGGTGAAAATTTATGTATGTACCGACCGTGTTTAAGTGTGTAGCAACCACATCGCACACATACATTGGCATATTTTGCTTGCACTTGTAGTCCTATACAGTATTTCGAAGCAGTAGTGGAAGTTAATGCGAAGGTGGAGGGGGGGCTTTTAGGAATTTTAGGTAAAGGGTACTGTTTGAAAAGGTGTGTGAGGGGAGTGGGAGCGGTTGGCGATAAATCACAAATACTCCAAAATTTCCGCCATGGTGAGGGTTCAAGTTGACTTCAGGTTTCAACAGAACATACCCTGTCATTACCCATCCCTGCACACTAGCGTTAAGTACGGGAGACAGGGAGCAGTCACCCTCCCTCCACTTGAGCTTTTGTTATATTTTGTCGATAGTACATGATTCGGCTGATTATGTAGGTATATCCGTTCAGGGTGGGCTGTGGAAATAAACTCTGATAGGTATAACTCATCATGTTTAATGATCTTCCACTGGAAATCGGAAATAACAAATTGAAATACAAAAGAATTCTCGCGTCTCTCGCGCATTCATCTTCAGTTACGCTTTAAGTTAGTTTCAGATACAAAGGTATAGTTCCACAATTAGGATATCGTTAATAAGCTCATGTTCTCGTTGTGTTATTGGGAGATTCATTACGCAAATGCAACCTCATGTACGTATGAAAGGTAAAATGTCTCTGCACTGAGTCCACGGTAGTATGATGAGGGAGTTATCACTGAGCTCAATGGTTGAAGGGATGGTCCACCTTTGTACCTTTGTCTTTTACCCGAAAGCCAAAAGATGAAAAGTACCTTCAGATAATACGATATGCTCATAGAGAGTTCTGATTAAATATTTTGGCGTTGTATGCAAATGCCAGCTCAGCTCCAGAGTAATGTAATAGAGCTTGCCTCTCGACAAGGGGTCAAAAAAGTGTTTCATGCATGGTTAGGAATAACTTAGTTGGGGAAATTGAAACTGCTAGGAGGAAAAGGTAACGTTCTTTCATAGACCCAAATTTTCCAAATTTCCCCAACACCAACTACATGTTTTCATTTTTTCAAGAGAACCCCAAATTTTTCGACGCTCTTCGCACGCCTAAACTTTGCATAAGGCATTTTTTAGGCAAACAACACTTCCGGTAGTCTGACCGGCTTCGGGTCACTGAATACTCAACTGAAACATGGCCTTCTCATCGGGCATTTCCATTGACTACCCTTTTCGAGTCCGTTTAGCAGTCTCACATTAATATATCCACTTTTCAAATGTCGGCACTTTTCGTGAGCAATAGTCATAATCGACATAATCGAAGCTGTACCCGAAGCGTCAGTCTTGGGAGGGGTTTGTCCCCAATAAAAAATATTAGGGACCCCCTTAATAATTCAAGCGGACTCAAAAACAACAGACAGAATAAACAAATTATAACATTGTCATTGTGGCGTAAAGGACTTCGAGAAAAAAGTCAAATTGAGCCTATTAAAGAAATAAAAATAACATAATTCTGCTTCCATAATGTGCAATCTATCTAAATTTTGTGTATATCCCCGTCAATGTGAGTGTATATGTTGTGTTCGTGTGGTCGGATTGCTTCCGGAAGTGTCCGTCTGGGACACGATCAAGGGTTCCGGCTGTTGAGAATTTTTTATCCTCTCCAATCTACAAACCAGACCGACACCCCTGCCACCTATGATAATTTTGAGAACAAAAGTTCCAGTAATTATAATTCAAGCTGGGGAAAGGCTTAAACTTCTTACTGAAGCCCCTCCCACAATTGTCTGAAATTCATCCTCATCCAGATACAATCTCAGTTTATTGCTTCATGGTTAGTATAGAAAACTCAATTTATATAATCAAAACACTCCCAGTACCGTTCATGCTGTTTAATATAAGCTTTGGTACTTTGCATTGTTTGAATTAGCTGTCAATGAAGGAGCTGAGCCAATTGAGAATTTCGGTACCCCCGTATCAAAACAAGTTTGGGGTGAGAGGTTTGGCTCTTTAAAGTTAGTTCCATCATCAAGGGGTTTCCTGCCGTACACTTAACTCATGCTCGACATGATGACTTAGGCTAACATGAATTTGAAGCTAACTTTTCTCCAACCATGTATGAATTTACAGAGAACTAAATTTAAGCTTTCTAGTCATGGAAGACCGACTGCATGCATGGCGAAGTGGTTAGATTATCCGACTTACAAACGGGAGGTATGGAGTTAGGGTCCATATAGTCGGGACATACGGAAGACTTTAAAAATGGAACTTATTGTCATTATGTTTTTTTTTGTTCATCAAAAGCAATGGAGCAGGGAAAACAAGCGAGTGAGCCACAACCGGAAGAGAGGTCATGGTTGGCCCGACTTAAACCAATTGGTTAGAAACTGAGTCGTAAACCTCATCTGAATTATCTCTAAATCTAGACATAACGAGGTAGACAGACGGTTACAGTATTTTCCAGGCGGGTAGCCAGGATTGTGACATGGGTGTCATGGGGTTTGGGGCCCGGCATGAGTCTATGGATAGAGAGAAAAGTCGTTATTTATGGTGTTTCATACACGTAAGGACTTAATTCATATATATATAAATTCTTCTTACAACCTAACCCATGGTATACACTTGTCATTATGAAAAATAACTAGTCAACGAACGTTGGAAAATATACAAAAAATGGCGGAGCTTGCATGTAATTGACAACCCTCCCCCATAAAACCTCTCAGCCCGAATGATTTCGATCTACTGCTGGCGTCCTCAGAAGTGTACCTGCACCGTAATTTAGCAATGCAAATGTTCAAGTAACATTAATTACATCCTTCCCATGGTAGATATAAGGACTGCAAGCACATTCACCTAACTTGATTCCGAGCAATTTTAAGGGGTTAATCCCCTCACCCCAAACAGTTCCAATTCTCCTATAACCTACTCACTTAAGGATACAATTGCATTTTATTGCTCCAGGGCGAGTAAAAAAGACCCTTATGTGTAATCAAAATACTCTTAGCATAATACATGCTGTGTAATATGAACTTCGATATTCTGCATTTTTTTTTTAATTAGTGTCAATCAAAGACCTGTGCCGATTAATAACTTCTATGGACTACTACAGTAGTTGTAGTCTGAGGTGGGAGTAATTCCAGTCGCCAATATATCCCTGTCAATTGCGATTGCAATTCCCTTAATCCCGGGCCATTTCTGATTTCGACCATTTGACAATTCAGTGTAATATGCACATAAATCCTGCACCATTGTCAATGTCAAGTGCACTTGATTAAAGGGGTCATTTAATGGGCCAGTTTCATGAAAAGTTTTGTCTACCTCGTGACAAAATTAACTAAAGCGGTCTAGTAGTGTTTGGGCTAAGATAAGGCACAATCTCTTTTCTGTTCATCCATTCGAGAACGGGGCAAAGCATGACACACCCACAATGTCCTAGATGTCTAGACGTTAACTTAGGTCGGCAACGAGTGGGATTAGTGGGACTCAAATTTTTTTACAGTTCTAATGATTTTTTGAAAAACCTATAGAGTACGGGCCGTCAACTCCATGTAACTATAGACTAACTAACTCGAGCAAAGTAGGGTGCGAAGTTTAGTATACTGCCTGTAAGCAGCCATGCACAGATTAAGAATATTTTTCGTGTGATTCAGCCTTCGTATTGATTTACTGGAGTTAATCTGGTGGTAAGCATAGATATAGCTATCATGATAAAAAGTCTTGCAAGTGTCACCATTCTTGATATACTTCCCTGTTGCAACATCAATATCCCGCAGAGCGGAACTCAGCACTAAGCAAGAAATATGCCGCACAGCCTGCTCTCATATAATTTCAATCATATTTGGAAACACTCAAATTGGTTTAGAATCCACACGGTCATGACAGCCACAGTCAGCCTATAGGTGACTGCATCATTGGACAAGAAGACAGGCTTCTCGATGCGTTGATACATGATGTGCAACGAATGATATTTGCGTCATCGGTATTTAAAGAGATATTTTTATTATTACAATATATTTCTTTTATAATGTCTCCAGTGGCGTAGCCACGGGGGGGGGGGGGGGGGTGTTAGAACCCCCTTGATCCAACCTTGCAATGCAAAAAACATCTAAAATAGCCGAATTTTCCCTCTTTATCCTTAGACTTTTCCCTCATGTCGTGCCCCCCCCCCCATGACACAATCCTGGCTACGCGCCTGAATGCCTCTATTATAACCTGGTTATAATCCGTCCCTTCAGGACGTTCTAATGAACTTACCTTGATCGTATATCATGATGGAATGAGTCATTCGCGATTAACTAAAAACAAAAACTGGAATATTTGGCCATTACCATAGTTTGCCGTCCAACATGGCAGGACAACCTGGTAGTGACGTCTTAACTATCACATCAGTGTACGACCTCCACCCATTAGTCACAGGGCTCAGTTAACATTTCATTCATTATTATCATAGCATCCATGCATTCATTTAAATCCAAAACACGTTTGAGCAAAATTTTATATGTGTGAAGGGCCGGGTTAGTTGTATATCTTGGGTGAAAAACGAAAGAAGTGCAACAGAATTTGTTTCCCTTTTATTTTCTTTGTTGAAATGTCCGGAAAGTTTGAAATGTTATTATGATCTACGAGACTTTTGCTACGCTCCTCGCCAACTGGTGGGGGTGTTCTGTTTAGATAGTTTGTTAGAGCCACTATGACAAGTTGATCAACATGTATTTCCACATTCTACATGGGATGGGGGTTAAAAACAGTCTCCGACCCCTGATTTAGAGGTTCGCCACTTAAGTTAGTTGTCCTTTCGTACACCTAGCTCTTTCGGACTGAGGAACTCCTTTGGGAGACTTTACTGTGAAAATGGCAGAAAATTGCTGCAAACTTAGAGAGCAAAAATATAGAAAACAGAAAGATTACAGTCAAGTTCTGGTAATGAGTGTCCAGAACTTTTCTGTAATCTTTTTTATCTCTTAATTTTGTTGCTCTGTAAATCTAACGTAATTTTTTCATATAGCGTACACAAGATTTTCTTTTTTTTATTTATTTTCCGTAAACGTAATGAAAGTAGATACTTTGTTCATTTGGAGTCATGCACAACAGCAGTACCACGAAGTTCCATTTTTAAAGCCTTCAGTATGACTCGACCTGGAACGAATCATTGCCCTGGGTTGATAATGGGAGAACGTTGCGAGGGAGGAGTTTAGGCATGCAGTTAGGGGAAGAGGGTATCCACACGGCTTCGGAACAGGTTTCAAGCTAGAAGATGCAAATCTTGGAAGGATATCTGTTGGCGACGTAGATTGAAGATCTCCCATCACTTAAAGGGCCAATCCTCTCACCCCAAACTGCAGTTCTTGTAGGGGGGGGGGTACCGAAACTCTTTATTGGTTCAGCTCTCTGATTGACAGCTATAATTCAAACAATGCAGAATACCAAAGCTTATATTACACAGCATGAACTGTACTGAGAGTGTTTTAAATATGCACATTGAGCTTTTCTATACTCACCCCGAAGAAATAAACTGAGATTGTGTCTGTATGAGGATGAATTTCAGACAATTGTGGGAGGGACTTAAAAAAAGAAGGTTAGGAGAATTAGTTCTGTTTGGGGTGAGAGTATTGGGCCTTTAACTTGTATACCAGGACGGGATTCTTTATCAAACTTTATCATAAGCTCCGCTGTGGTCTGGGGGTTGTAGAATGTACCAACGGGATTTCCGGCCTGTAGTAAAAGGGGAAGGATTGGTACCGTGTTTGAACTGTATTTGGGATCAAACCTGAACTTGCACCTGTGTACCAAATTCGAAACCGTACATGACCTTTACGTATTTATCTAGTTGAAACTATAAAAAACAAATTCGTGTTGGTGTGTCGTTAAACTGCCTCTAACTAATGATCATAGACAAACTGTGTAGTTGAACGCATATAAAGCATAAGCCACAACCATTAAATGTTCCATAAGGCCTCGTAATTGATAAATCCTCCTCCGCGTGTGGTTGTACTCTCACTCATTGCTCCTCATAATATCCAAGCGGATCGCAAAAAATTTAGAAAATTGTGTCGTTTTATATGAACATATCAAAATGTCGAAATTTCGTTCTTTTCGTTCGATTTTTTTCAACAACATTAAAATGAACAAAGAAAGAACACATCATAAAGGATAAAATTTGAACTACAAAGATGTAAAAGAAAGCGAAGTTACGAACCGTGCGGCTGTCAAGCTCTGTTAAATAACTCATAGACATGGAACAGACTGACAGACTGAATACTAAAAACACCGTAGTATTAATGAGATAAAAAGTTTTGCAACCTACCTCTCACTCATCCTCACTACAAATACGCAATAAATCCTCTCACATAGGAAATAAATAACAGAGAGCGTTAGAGTATGAAAATCGATTTTAACATTTTAACATGAAAAAGTTATAAACAAGGCACAATAAATAATGATAATAATGGCTGACTCGGCTCATAAAGAGGTCCATATTCTAAACAGCGTAAGGAATCGCAAACTTCCTCTTCGTCACTGAGTTGGGTTTTATAAAGGGGTCATATCGAACAAAATTACAATGACAAAGGGAGGTGATAGTGAATGAAATCGCTGCAGTGTAGACCCGTTGGATTTTTGGTTTCACCGATTCATCGTCTCAGATGGCAAGCAACGCCACACAAGGGAGGAAGGGTACGGATTGAAGCCTCGTGGCGTATTTCCGTTTCACGGTGTTGACTAAGGACTTCAAGTCGAAAAGTGTTTTAAATGAAATATGGAGAATTGGATTAAAAAAATCAAGTAACCCAAGTATAAATCTACGTTCATGTAACCTTACAACAACCTATCTCATATTATCAAAGTGACTAATATTCGTCTTCATCCTCATCCTCGTCTTCTGCATCGGCTGAGTCGACACCAACTTCTTCATAATCCTTCTCCAGGGCAGCAAGATCTTCACGAGCCTCAGAGAACTCACCTTCCTCCATACCCTCACCGACATACCAGTGAACAAAGGCCCTCTTGGCGTACATCAGATCAAACTTATGATCAAGACGAGCCCAGGCCTCGGCAATGGCAGTGGTGTTGCTCAACATACAAAGAGCACGCTGGACCTTGGCGAGGTCACCACCTGGTACCACAGTTGGTGGTTGGTAGTTGATGCCCACCTTGAAGCCAGTTGGGCACCAGTCAACGAACTGGATGGAACGCTTGGTCTTCATTGTGGCGACGGCTGCGTTAACATCCTTGGGTACCACATCGCCACGGTACAGCAGACAGCAAGCCATGTACTTGCCATGACGAGGATCACACTTCACCATCTGGTTGGCTGGCTCGAAGCAGGCATTGGTGATCTCAGAAACGGACAACTGCTCATGGTAGGCTTTTTCTGCTGAAATGACAGGAGCATAGGTGGCCAGAGGGAAATGGATTCGTGGGTAGGGAACCAGGTTGGTCTGGAACTCGGTCAGATCCACATTGAGGGCACCATCAAACCTCAGGGAAGCAGTGATGGATGATACAATCTGACCAATCAGACGATTCAAGTTGGTGTAAGTGGGTCTCTCAATGTCGAGGTTACGACGGCAAATGTCATAGATAGCCTCATTGTCAACCATGAAGGCACAGTCAGAGTGCTCCAGGGTAGTATGTGTGGTCAAGATGGAGTTGTATGGTTCAACAACTGCAGTGGCAATCTGTGGAGCTGGATAAATGGCAAATTCGAGTTTTGATTTCTTTCCGTAATCGACGGATATACGTTCCATAAGCAAAGAAGTAAATCCTGACCCAGTACCTCCACCAAAGCTGTGGAAGATTAGGAATCCTTGCAGGCCGGTGCACTGATCAGCTAATTTTCTTAATTTAGACATGACTATGTCGATCATTTCTTTTCCTACAGTGTAGTGACCCCTGGCGTAGTTATTGGCGGCGTCTTCCTTACCGCTGATGATTTGTTCCGGGTGAAACAGTTGTCGATATGTTCCAGTCCGAACCTCATCTAGACAGAAGTAAAAAAACAAATGAAGTTTATACATGCTAGGTTGTCAAAAAAATCCTTAAATGTTCACTATGTTAACAAAAATATGATCTTGGTGATTGTCGACCCCTGTAGTGAAGAAAACCAGACCAGTAGCAACAGGGGGCGGATAACCTCACTGGTGGATTGGACAAGTTCACGGAGGTTGCTTCCTTAAGACCCACCCCTGTAGTTACGCCCCTGCATACACTTATTCTTGATCTTAGAGATCTGTCAATTTTCACCCAAACAACTATTTTTGTCGTAGTCTATTGGAACAGTTCTTTCATGACACCAAGTTTAGAAAATGCAAACTACTGCTGCTCATATTTCAAAGCGTGTACTGCAGTGAGAGTGTTTTGATTACACATTCGGGTCTTGTATTCTCACCCTGATTGGATTAGTATCTGGATGAGGATGAGTTATTGACAGTTGATCTTGAGTACGTAAGTTACGGGGGGTTGCAACTGTCTGAGGTGAGAGGATTAGGCCTTTAGGTTGATACGGCAGGCAATAGACATATTGACAATCATTTTGCATCGTACTGTAGATTGTACTTACAGAGTTAAGGAGAAAGTCGGTTAATCCGGAAACGGGGTTTAGTCTTGGTTTGACAACCTTGGTCGCAAACCCAACTAGATCTACGAAAAACTTACGGTGAGTCTAGAACTAGTTACAAAATTAATAGTTGAAAATATTGCACGCCTTAATCAAAAAGGGAATGAAATATATACAACAATCCTACTTTGCATTACGTAATCACTGTTCTCTTGTGAGGTAAATTGCAATCATTTGGCAGTCACGTGATATTTCTTACTTAAATTTTTTGACTTAAAGTCAAAAAATTCAAAAATATATATTAAACGGCGTGAAAATGAATTCTTAAAGTCCAACTCAATCTCCATAGGACACTCTTGAGCCGATATATGATATGTTAAAATTTATTCACTTAAAACTAATTAGTCCATTACGCAATAATTTTTTACCTTCTTGTTGTACAACTCACATTTCCTTTTTTTGTTTCCCTTTAAAATTTAAAATGTTTTTACGACTTTGAACACTTTCTGTTTGCTTGCATAGCATGTTGAACAGGGAGCGCTTAATTACATCACCAGAAAGGGTAAGAGCGCTATCACACCTTGGTACAATGTGCAACTTTCAGAATAACAAAGAAATACAAAGATTGTAATTTGAGTAGTACAACAATGACATCACAAATTATTGCGCAATGTACTATTTTAATTTGAGTGAATGACCTTCAACATTTTATAATTCGACTCAATAATGTCCTACGAAGATGTGATTTGGACTGTTAGAACTCATTTTTCATGTTGTTCATTTCAATCAGTGGCATACGCTTGAGGGGCATTAGGCCATGCCCCCTAACGGATGTCATTTGCCAGATCTTAAAAATGCGTACTTAAGTTACACAGATCTTACTTCAAAGGGTAGCATACGTGACATCGGATTGCATGTAAAGACACCTAATTTTCAAAAATTTTCAAAGGGGAAGGGTTGCCCCCATGGCCATGACGCCAATATGTGTTTTTAATTTCTAAAAATAGGCAAATTTTGTCAAATTCCAACTTTCATTTCAAAAGGTAGCATGTGTGGCTTTGTTGTGAGGACACCTACGTTTTCTAAAATTCTCAAAAGGGAGGGGCCCATCCCTTAGACACCTTCTTCGGCCGGCATAGACAAACGTGGCGGAGGAGAGTGCAGGTGCGGTGAGCAATAGTTTGTCATTTATCATGCAGAAGATGTTAGGAGTAAATTATTTATGGTCGGGAGTTCGGGAAGTCACATAGACAATTTCACGAATTTAGCAGATCTTGAAATCAGCCAAGATTCACAATACAGGAACATTAGCATATTTTCCATTCCGTTGTATAGTTTCCCCGAAAACATTCAAGGCCATTTAACCTAATGGTAGTCGTATATACTCTGTGGTAATTTTCTAATAATCACTTCACAAGTTGCTGAGTTTTTTTTACTATTATTGCAAGCAAAAGCTAAATATTAAGACGGTTTAGATTCTCTGTACCAGCATGAAAGCTCAATTTTCGGCCACCTGATAGGTCGCGACTTTGCAAAATCATCTCTACTCCCCGCGCCAACTAATGGTGGCGCTCCGCTTAGATAGTCACATTTTCGGTTCAAAGCTTTTTTTTAATAATTTTCTGTGACTTTAAGGTTGGCGGACTAATTTTGAGCTTTTTATTGCAAACGACAAAAGAAGATAGCGACTGCTTAAATTCTTCGTACAAGTCTGGGAAATGTTATTTCCGGCCATCTGAGGGTCTGATTTTTCTAAACTGATAGTGCCACACCGCTTAAGTAGTCTTTATAGCAGAATTACGTTCTGTGGAAAAGAAAACCTCCAAACTGAAATGCTTCCGTTTGCTTATGCTGATCACTGATGCTCTTTTATTTTGACTCTCTAAAAAAATGCATATTAAAAAAAAAAATACCTCAGAAGATAACGTACGGTACATGGTATTAGATTGTGTATTTAGACGCAAAATTTTTAATTTTATCCTCATTAGCCACCACACTTCAACTTTCAACACTATTCCTGCCTGTCAAAGTCGAAAAGCTGAAACTTTTTTGCATCTAGGCTCCTTGGAAAGGCCAAAAACTTTCAATGGGGAGGGAAATATCTCCTTCCCTTACACCTCTTCCCCAGGCCGGCGATCACTCAACATACTACATGCAGTCCCTTCAGGAAAATACTGCGTGCGCCACTGATTTCAGTGCTTGAAATGTATCGTATTCAAACGAATTTCATCTCGACGGGGGATATGTATCAGTGAAGAGAAAAAACTTAAGGCAAATATTCGATAACATGCTCACCGACAACAGTTGGTTCTAAGTCGACGAAAATGGCTCTAGGAACGTGTTTGCCAGCCCCGGTCTCACTGAAGAAAGTATTGAAGGAATCATCACCACCCCCAAGGGTCTTATCACTGGGCATCTGACCATCAGGCTGAATACCATGCTCAAGACAGTAGAGTTCCCAGCATGCATTGCCCATCTGGACACCCGCCTGGCCAACATGAACTGATATACATTCACGCTGTATGAAAACAATCGAAGAAACATTTAATTTACGTGTATTCAAGATTTAAGAAACATTAAGAGAACCAGACCAAACCCCCTTCACCAACTCCAAAGAACCACAACCCCAAAGGGGACGAGGAGTCGGGGCCCATAATCCGTCAGTTTACTTCTTCAGAATGAATGTACAAGACCCAAATGTGTCATCAAAACACTCTCAGTAGGCTACAGTACATGTATGCTATGTAATACTAGTTTCGGTCACTTGCATTTGAAACTTGTTTTCAATCAAGGAGATGTGTGACGATTTAGAATTTCTGTGGACTATTATGTACATTTGGGGTGGGAGGATTAGGCCTTTTAAACTCTTTTTTTTTTTGGGGGGGGGGGGGGTTACTTTAAGAGTTTGGTGAAGAGTCTGGGGCACAAGGTCTACCTGGTGTCATCACATTTTCTCACCACGGGTGTCCCATATTTTTCTTTTTATTTTCCCGTTTTGAAACATGGCAAGGTACCCCCGGTTAAACACTTTACACACTTTCAGTAACATAGAGTATGTGGGCATTTTGAAAGTAAGGTACATTGCAAAATAAGAGCAAAACTAAAATAAACGAAATGGAAAGGGAAAAATAGTAAAACAGTAAAACATGTTGGAATATAATTAAGATACTCTCGAAAGGGTTTTATCTCGAAATTAACACCTACTCACCCACCTAGCTAATATAGCGGCGAGAGTAAGGGTTGTGAGTGAAGGGTTGATTCCTACGTTAAGAGACAATGGAATGTGTTCGCAAATAGATGTTTACTTTGCGAGACCGGGAGAATAGTCTTTGAAATCAATGTTAAAACATTGCAAAATTATTGATATTTGAAAATAATTCTGATCGAAAATCTGGGTTATGGTTGTGTAGGCCACCCCTTTCCAAAAAACGGAGGGATATGTCCGCCCCTCCCCATTCCGCGTAATTTCTATCTGTGAAAACTTCATACTTCACTACACTTTTTGCATGTAGAGGGTGTATACCCTACTCATATTTTTTCTGCCTAGAATTTTTTTTTGAGAATTGCAGTCTATTAGGGATGAATCAAACTTTTCCGTTTCATATACCGATACATTGTCAAATATCGGAGACGATGCCGTGACGATCCGTACTGCTGAGTTTTCAAGAAGCGACAATCAGAGTTTGTTTTCACAATTTTTTCACAACTATAATTCTGGAACACATTTGCACAATGACTTAAAGGGCAAGTGCAGTCTCTCCAACTTGAAGTAGTGTAGTGCACTGTCCTTGTTGTATCATGATTGGATCTCCAGGGTCATGTGACGGTATTTTTTCTCCTCAAATGTGAAATTACTTGGAGTCATACACTATTGAAGTCCTAAACATTATAAACGATACGGTACTCCGAAGAGAAATAAAAAGAAAACTATGAGATTAAGCTGTTGCTGTCACGGAGGATGGAAAAACAGCAAATTTTCGCGATAACGTCATTTTATAATTTTATAGTACTATTTGTGGGACCCACACTTTGCTTAAAATAAAGGTTTACATCATCACTTTAACACTAATTTACGGACATTGTATCACGATAGCGTACTGCTAATGGTATACTTTAGGATATTTGACCTTATGTCGCCGCTGCAGTCTATGTATTATGGTCTGAGTTAACACAATGGTGACCATCCATTTTGTTTTGTGACATGTTTAGTATAATATAATACAGGCATTTTGAGTATTGAAATTTTATTTCAATACTCAAAATACTTAATATCTGGATATATTAGTTAAAATCGTCAATTGTTCCATCAAGAAAGAACTTTGAAGCAAGCCTAACTATGCCTGGTTACGAGAAGAAAACGCATCTCTGATTTCCCGCGGAGCGGACGAAATTTTTTGTTCAGCGCATTCCCTTCGGAAAAATTCTTTGAGGCTGCAATAAAATGTGGTGGCAGTCACAGGGGCATTACGAAGGCTGTATCTCTTTGGGAGTTACCGTAGCCATGCAGGTAGGAAAATGGGTAAATGGTCGTGTTCAGCTGTTATAAGGTGCCGTTTAATGCAAAAGGAGGCGTTACTTTGACCAGGACTGCAGGGCCTTGTGAGGACATTGAAAGTGTAAACAAAACAACCGTCGGAAATGAACATTGCTTAAAACTGCTCATTGAATTTCATGAAATTCATAAGTTTTTTCCAAAGCCGTAAATCTTTCTTCACATACCAATGACAAATTTAGACAATTCCTATATCTATATATTTATGATTAAGTACTTAACGGCTCAATTCCCCTCCTGAAAAATTCATTTTCAAATTATGCAAAAAACCGTTACAAGTCAGGACACCACAAAAATCAAAATTTCAACTTTTGTCATACTACTATTGGATATGAAATTTGACTAATCATTCTAGATATACTCTCATTTTCACGTGTTGGCTTCCCTTAAACACTTTCAGCAAGTAACGATATCAATTCAATGAGCCCCTTTAAAAGATTCTCCATCATAACGGCTTTGATACTGCAACGGCTCGCCTAATGCTACCGATCTATTAGTTATGGCATATTGTAATATGCATGAGGGACATGTACTTTATCTGACTTGAGTCCAGCTTTTAGACTTTGTTAAGGAGATATAATGCTGGAAAATTATTTTATTCGTTTCAGTACTTCAACTACATATTTTTTTAAAAAGAAGGCCTGTAATTTAGTCTCTACCAAGTTATAGAAGAATTAGTTAGTTAGATGGAGTTTTACAGCTATAGAAGAAAGCTGCAAACCATTTTCATTAATCCTGATATTCACCGGTTCAAGCCACAATGCATTTTTGCTACATCCATTACTACTTAAATTGTGTAAAATTGCTCAAACTTACCATTTTTATCTCTCCACCCTTCACTTGCCGATGAAAGTGAATACGATGTTTGTTCTTTGATGTCTCAATAAAAAATGAGACGTTGCTACAACAAAGAGGCTTTTTCATTCACTTTTCCTGACAACAATATCGTAAACCGTATTACGGCAACACAATTCCATCTCCTATACTCCTTTTTAACTTCCTTTGATTGGCTATCTATGAACGTGAATTCCGTTCAATATTTAATGAAGAAAAACGCAAAGAGTTCTTCCAAAAACTGAAAGAGAAACACGCAATTATATCGAGCGAGTGACTATGTTTGTCACAAAATGTATGCGATCAATTACTTTCTGCAGCAAAGGGAGGCGATAATGTTAATTTGAAAATGAATGTACAATAAATTTGAAAAAACCTCACTTTTTTGAGAGAAATAAATTGTCAGTTTTCTTCAGTTAATACATTCTAAGGGCAAGATGTGTCTTTTTTTGAGGTGAGCATTGAAAATATCCTCGATAACTGCAACATAATTGCAAACAGAGAAAATTGAACAGAGTGTATAGTGAGTATCGAAATAAATGAAGAATTCGCCAAATAACCAAAGACATATTATCTGATTATAATATTGATAAACTAATATGTATGTATGTATCGATGTATGTATTGATGTATGCTGCATGCTCGCAGTCGCGATTTTGTCTTCGGGATTTGTGACTTCACAGTTAACATGTCTGAAAGGGGGGACAACTATTTTGTTTTGTTTTTTGTTTTTTCAAAAGTGAACATTACTGCGCTGTCAGGCGTGCGATTTTCCAAATATTTGCCTCATCTAAACAAGTATTCGAAAATTGGGGCTTGTTTTACAGAAAAGTTGGATTCTGGGTTTCGTGTAACAAAATTGAAGAGTTTGAGGATGATAACTTAATATCTGACACCCCCTCCCAAGCCGCCACTGCATATGCGAGATTACAAGGCGACTAAAATC
The DNA here is from genome assembly GCA_037179385.1 of Holothuria scabra. NCBI lineage: Eukaryota > Metazoa > Echinodermata > Holothuroidea > Aspidochirotida > Holothuriidae > Holothuria > Holothuria scabra. The sequence goes on from CM074193.1 coordinate 8,833,353, forward strand.
GTCGTCGTTACATAATCCTATGATAGTAATAGGGATTGGATTGAGGCTTTTCGATGAAATTTAAAAAAATCTAAATTTTGATGCATTTTTACGCAAATATTTGAAAATTAAGAGTTTAGATTAGGACAAAATTCCTGGAAAATTTGGAATTTTATGAAAGAAAATTTAGGAAAACATATGACCTGTAGTGTAACATAGGAAAGATTGGTTCGATTGTTTTATATATTTCCTGAGTTTGGGTGAGGAGAAACTTTAGAATGGAAAAATGTTGTTACATTTGACTAAGGTACCAAGGTCAATCGTAAAGATGAAAAATGTTATTAAAATAAAACATGAAAATGTAATGAATTGTACTGTATTGTCTATAAAGTACAAGGTCTTCGGACTTCAGAAAACTACTCATCGCCCACTGGCAGTGAAACAATAGAAGCAACTGAAAAAGTGATAAACTAAAAAAAATATACTTTGAACTCTCAAACTATTAACAAGTGTCGGCTCAGTGAGCGATTCAGGTGGCACAAAGAACCTTTACATGAAACAATTTTATGGTGAAAAGTCCGACCAGCTTGGCAATTTCATCTGTAAAGTGGGCGGAAAAAAGGTCATCAAACTTTTTTACTCTCTTTGATAAAATTTTGTTAAATTTGTTGTTTTTTCCTGATGTCTATGTTCAGGCTGTGTCGTTCCCAACAGCGAGTGGTGTGTAATCACGCAAACGGCCCCCGATGAACTGCCCGCACTGATATGAGGGTGTACGCAAAAGTGAATTGTATCTTCTGTAACAATAAAAAAAAATTACAATCTACCTCGGTCTCCCCCACCGGCGTGTGCAGGGGGACAGAGGACCATGGCCCCATTGATAGGAGAGAAAAATGGGGGAGGGAGAAAAAAGGAGGGGAAAGAAAGAAAAAAAAAGAAGAGGGAAGGCAGTGGAAAGAAGGAAAATGAAGAAAAGGAAGAAGGGAAGAAAAGAAATGAAAATGGGAGCGAGAGGAATGTTGTGGAAATGGTAGCTATGACGTAAATTACAGAAGAGTACCGCAAAGTGCCTCTCCATAGATATGGGAAGTGGAGTGAGTAAGGCAGAGAAAAGTTTTCGCCTCTTACCACTTTAGTCCCAACATATTGATGGATGAACCAAAATTTTTCAGAGGTGAGGTGTGTGATGTACAGATGTAGCCAGCTTTCATCGTTAAAGAGTGACGTAATAGTACCAGCTAAAGCACCCCTAAATTATACATCTTCCAAAACCTCTGAGTATGTATATATTTTCTTCAGGGGCGGCGAAATTTTTTTGCTAGTATACTGTTTTAATATCTGCCCAAATCGATGGCTGTTCTGCCACAGCTCCTGATCAAGTATTTGAAGTAATTTTAAACTTGGAATCTCAAGACGAAGGTAGTTCAGATGCACGTTGGAGCGGTGCTTGGGAAGTGATAGTTTCCTGCGATCAGGAAGAAATACTTCCCCGCTTCAGCTGATGGTGGAGATCTGCGCCAACAAGGCCGTCCCGAGCCGGGGGTGTCTCACCCCCCCCCCCCCCAAAAAAAAAGAAGTTGTCAGAGCTAAGATAGTTGGAAAATCTGAAATTACAGTGAAATTTTCTCATCCTCGCTCTAGCACGCTATTTCCGACATGGCCCATATCGACTTTTCAAAGTAGATCAAGTGTGGTAGACTTTTCTCACCTTAGATTAACACCAATTAGGCCAGTTTTTGCAATTTTTCTGCGAAAAATTTCTCGCCCTCCGCTCGCTTCAGTTTCATAGATTTTTTTAAATTTTCAGTAGCATATCAGTCATATCTAAATTACACATCAGTCCAATAATGGCTCATTGTTCGTCTGGACATGACCTCGGTTCCCTCAATTTCCAGTTTTCCACCAGGGGCATTTAAGCTTTATTTCTGTAGAGATAGGGTGAGATAGGGTGGGATAGGGTGAGATAGGGTGAGATAGGGTGGGATGGGGTGAGATAGGGTGGGATGGGGTTAGAGGGTTTTTTCGACCAAGAATCACTTTTGACAGTTTGAACATGTTCTCTCACAATCAGTTATCAAATGAGCGAAATTTCCACGCACCCCGGGAGGTTCAATACGAAGGGGTGGGGTGGGGGGTTTAAAGCTCTATTTATAACCAATTAGGCTCTTTTTCTAATCAAGTTTGGCCTGCCACGGGGGTTTTCCCGCGTGCTTCCTAGATTCCTACCTTACTCGATGTTTTCATATATAAAAATATTCCTTCTGATAAAAACTCACGCAGACGCATAGCAGCAAAAGTTAGTAGCATTTTACGTATTCGGAAGACGGGTCCCCTCGTCACCTAGTGATTTGCATATAGATTTTGACATGGAACCCAACAGTCCATGAAGATTCTGAAACTGTTAACCTTTTGTTATGGGTGAGCGAGCCTAGATTTGTGGTCATGTGTGTTAAAAATGTTGTCGAATGTTACAAATTTTTCATTTCATCGCTTTTCCAGAAGTCAAAATGGGGAGCTTGTCCAGGGAGAGTGTTCCCTCCCCTTGACCTTTCCCTCCCCATGAAGGCGATCTGTCAGTCATTGTATGTATGCACACGCGAAAAGGATGGGTTAGGTGGGCGGAATACCCACATGACCCCTGTATTGTGCGTCTTACAGATTTTTAAATCTGTGTAGTAAGTCTTTCTGGGTGTATAGGTACATGGAGTACACGTTCTCAAGAACTGGCATAGCCGGAGCAAGGCACTGCCCCTTCGATCGTTAGGCCCCATTAGCATATTTTTGATATTTTTTATGCTAGTGTTTCCCCACTTATATACGGTTAACAGGCCTGGGAGGTGCCTTTTCCAGCGATCGGTGAGGCATTTTAGACCAAAATTTTCTTGCGCTCCGCGTAAACCTAATTATTTGCCAGCAGTAAGTGCGTATTTGATTTCAATGCGGTTATTCTTAGAAAATAGTTCATAAAATACTTAATAATGGGTCTCCTTAAGCATACAAAATATGGTCTAAATTATGCACCAAATCACGTATTTTCACTTTAAAAAACTAAAAAGCTTTACATCGTGGGAGGGAGTTCCCCCTTTCGCCACCCTCCCCTCTCGCGCGTACCTTCTTTTCCAATTTCTCTAAAGACCCTTTGGTTGAATTAAAAAAAAGAAATCGAAAATGTTTTGAGTGCATACACCCTCATACCCAGCCAATTGTCGTTTCATCACATGGTGCAATTGGTAACCAAAAACGTTGTATGTTGTATAAAACTCGGCTCTAAAGTTCCAATTTATCACTGCAATTCAGAGTCTACTAACACGCAAGTTGGGGGGAAAATGGGTATAAAGAACTCTACGAAGAGGGAAAGGAAAAATATGAAAAAGTTAGCTGTAGGAAGTCTGGAGAGGGAGTGTGTATGCCTTATCTTACGGATTCAATGACTTAATTCGAAATCAACTGGGGGTGTTTGTGCAAGATCTATATGCGACAGTATGGTGAAAGGCGAATCCCTGAACACTCAGTTCCCCATCCCCCCCCCCCATCCCAACTCCCCTCATTTTCCCCTAACTTGTGTAAACACTGGTGGGAGCAGGAATTGTGAGGAAGGGGGCAAACCTCGAAACTCCGCACAGGGCACAGGAAGGTTTTGGCCATTGAAAATGGCTAAAGGTTAATTGCATCCCTCGATCAATATAAAGGTACGGTATTTGTTTGGTGTCTTTCATTGGAAGGCCAGTGAGCAATAACTGGAAAAAAGGCCGTGGCCGGCTCCACTTGAACCAATAGGTTGGAAACTGGGCCGTAAAACACCATCTAACTAACTAACTAATAATTGGAAGGGAAAGTCTTTACGAAGTAATAGAGGATTCGCAACCGGTAGGGGGTTCAAGTTCCCCCTCCCATTTGAAACATTTCTTTCTAGGTGAGCTGAGATGCAAAATAGTTCTTTTTGAAACATTTGAATGGATATTTAAAAACGCATGACTGCCGATATGGGTGCGATATTGCTTGGTCAGACTCGGTCAAACTACCGTACTTCCGAGTTATCTCCCCCGATCAGTTGATCTTCCCTGACTCTGCAGAAGTGAGAGGGACGTGGACCGGTTTACACCTCCCTGGTCTGACCAAGTGATAATGACCAAGTACTAAATTACTACTGTAATTGAAAAAGCTAGGATAGGATTTTTCTGGCGCGCAAAAAGAATCCAACATAGTAGTGAAGGTAATACAGATCACCGTTCTTCCACAACAATATCCAGACAAGATGCTACAGGGGGTGTGTCAATATGGCCTCCGAGTGAGGGGAACGAAAAAGGGCAAGGGAGGGGGTCGAGTTGTGAAAAATAAGTGGTAACTTGAAATTTTCTGAGGGGGAAATATCAGAGACCAAGGAGCTGCTATTTGGTTGCATAGACCAGGGAGACACCACCCTGCAGAGACTAAGACGGTTAGCTACTGACTTACGTAATTCAATTTTAGTTTTAGTACCACAGATACCGTCATTTTGAGGGCGGGTGGTAGGTGACTGAAGGGACTTTGGGCTGAAGTAAACAGTCAGTGGTGTTTCACTGTTGCATTTGACTGCAAGCCCTATGTCCATTCAACCCAAATGGTGTTTTATTTGATTAAACACAGCAAGATCCCTAAAGTCACATTAGACCAAGTCGAATTGTATTATATAGTGTCACTTGGAAGAGAAAAGGGAGCAAGCATGAATCTTAGTGAACAAACCAATTAAGGCAGCAGTCAACAGTAAGACTTGCCTCACAGGTGAGTTGGAAGTGCTCTTACATCAATCCTCGTATGTGTAGATGTGTCATTATTTGCGAAAAATCGGGAAAATGCTATATATCTTCTGTCAGTTTCGGCCTTGCCCACAAACAGGGAGTACATATCGCTATTGCCGCTACCCGTGAGTGGTTTAATTTTGAACTGTGGCGTAGCGAGTTTTTGTGGTGCCCGGAGGAAGAAAGTAAATTTTATGGCAGAAGATTTGAAAACATGGTTTTATCCGTAGAGGAAAACTTAAAAATTGAACTCTTTATTGAGGATCGATTCCAAGTTTAATGGGCAAAATCTAGACTGAAGTTGGTTAAGGTTTCATATTTTATCGTGTGATGTAAACTGAAAATTGTTTTACTTTCTTTTCGCAATGTTTGAAAACCTGAGGCTTATATTGAAACATTTTTGGATTTGTACAAGTAAAATTTGACTTTTCTTGAAGAATATCTTCTATTAAGAAAAGCCAAGAAGATCGTTAGGGTGGGGAGCCTAAAGTTTATCGGCTAACTCATTTTATCGTTTAAATGAAGGCTCACCGAAGAAATTGGATCTTCTCCCGAGAGGGACATGCCCACATCCCTTGGCTCTGATAAATCGTAGATCCAACATTGTTGTAAGGGGTGACGTCCGGGGCAACTTGACCCACTGCTTTTAAGGTATTTCATTATTTTAGTTAATTCTTGCACATTGAAAATAATTGGAGAATAGTTCAGTCATCCTCTGCCGAGAAAGCAATAATGTGGGTTGAGAAAACGAAGGGGGAGGGGAAGTAAGTACCCAAACAAACCGTTGTACAAATATTTATTTCGACTAATTGTCACTTAAATTTTCTTTAACTGGTCCTGATTTTTCCGAGGGGTGCATGTCCTTCCCATTATTTGAGAAATGGCCCTTGAATTTGATTTATCAAAGATATTTTCGCAATTGAATATCAATCGCCGTCCATGGTCAGTTGAGCGCCAATTAGTTCCCCTGTTACATATGGTAAGTTTTCTAGCCAGCCCGAAAAGTTCACGTAAGTTTCTAAATGTATAAATGAATAATGTTAACTGCTTCCGCTCTAGTGATGCATCTTCCTTTAAATGCAACCGTTTGGAGAAGCAAGATTATATATAAATATTCTTATTTCTAGTTCAATCGCCGAAATATTTCTATGTGCTAATTTTTTAAACATCAACAACATCCGTGTGTAGTTTTCGATTGCCATCAAATCCAAGTCAACCAACAAGTTATCGCGCTGTCAGTCATTATGCGGTGACGGAAAGCCAGAATAACTGGATCATCATAGAAAGGTTTAAAGCATGGAGGTGAACCTCGGTCTGATTTGAGCCGGTAAAAATTTGAATGATGGGAAAATGAATAACTAGCGCCCTGCAATTTTGGGCTCAGTGCATGAAATGTCTTATCTGCCCCTCCTCATTGATTGGTTGGGCAAACCCCTTCGGGAATCCAGATGAAGCTCCAATGGTCTAGGTTATTGCGAGAGCAGTTTACTTTCTAAATATGACTCTGCTTATTGGCTAAGCAAACCAAAAACATACGTATTGTCCATTTTAGGGGATTGTTTTATTAGGAGCGGGTGAGAATGGGGATTCACCTTGATAAAGTGTAAAGGAAGATAATCAGGTTTTTATTTGTTACCCTATTGCATAAATATAACATTCAATACATAAAGTGCTTTCGCGTTACATCACAATTATAGGAAAGCCACGTCCACCACGAGGCAAAATCAATAGTGTTACAATGCAACAGTCAATCGTGGGTCGTCAGCTGCTCCTCAGCTAACTTTTACAAAGGCGTGCTACACCAATTTTGGAACGTCCAAAGGGGCGAGGCTTGTGACGTAAGTGAATTAAAGCATTCTTTAGCCATACTATGAACGATAGCTAAGTACCCTTAAACCTGCTTCGTATCAGAGAGCGTAAGGCTATGACAGTTGTGTCTCCTTCTAAACTGCTCCCTGTTTTGTCACTGGATGCAAACAATGTTAAATAAGACCAAAACATGAATATGCAGTTTTGAAATATATTTCACGATATTTGAGCACGTCGTGCAAGCAGGAATGTTATGGACTTTATTTAAGATAATACAAGGTGTTTGTTAATTATATCACGATATGAAAAGAGATTTTTTTTCTTGTGCAACATATGCCCCTTTCTTTCACTTAAGATCATGAAAAAAAAAACTGGAATTAAGGTGAAATAACAAATTTAATATTCATCACCCTCCCCTTCTTCCTCGCCTTCAGCATCAACTGAGTCTACACCAACTTCTTCATAATCCTTCTCCAGGGCAGCAAGATCTTCACGAGCCTCAGAGAACTCACCTTCCTCCATACCCTCACCGACATACCAGTGAACAAAAGCTCTCTTGGCATACATCAGATCAAACTTATGATCAAGACGAGCCCAGGCCTCAGCAATGGCAGTGGTGTTGCTCAACATACAGACAGCACGCTGGACCTTGGCAAGATCACCACCTGGTACCACAGTTGGTGGTTGGTAGTTGATACCCACCTTGAACCCAGTTGGACACCAGTCAACAAACTGGATGGTACGCTTGGTCTTGATGGTGGCGATAGCAGCATTAACATCTTTGGGTACCACATCACCACGGTACAGCAGACAGCAGGACATGTACTTGCCATGACGAGGATCACACTTCACCATTTGGTTGGCTGGCTCAAAGCAGGCATTGGTGATCTCAGCAACAGTCAGCTGTTCATGGTAGGCTTTCTCCGCTGAGATGACAGGAGCATAGGTGGCCAAAGGGAAATGGATACGTGGGTATGGTACCAGGTTGGTCTGGAACTCGGTTAGATCCACATTGAGGGCACCGTCAAATCTCAGAGAGGCAGTGATGGAGGATACAATCTGACCAATCAAACGATTCAGGTTTGTGTAGGTTGGTCTCTCAATGTCCAAGTTACGACGGCAAATGTCATAGATAGCCTCATTGTCAACCATGAAGGCACAGTCGGAGTGTTCCAGGGTAGTGTGGGTTGTCAGGATAGAGTTGTATGGTTCAACAACAGCAGTGGAGATCTGTGGTGCTGGGTAGATGGCAAATTCCAACTTGGATTTCTTACCGTAATCAACAGAAAGACGTTCCATGAGCAGGGATGAGAAACCAGACCCGGTGCCTCCACCAAAGCTGTGAAAGATGAGAAAACCTTGAAGACCGGTACACTGGTCAGCGAGTTTTCTAATTCTGTCCAAAACTTGATCGATAAGTTCTTTGCCTACGGTGTAATGACCTCTAGCATAGTTGTTGGCGGCATCTTCCTTACCAGTGACCAACTGCTCGGGATGGAAGAGCTGACGATAGGTGCCAGTTCGGACCTCATCTTTTGAAGAAAAATATAATACAGGCGTTTAAAGGATAGAAAATATTGTCCATTTTGAAGGAAAATGTAATGATATAAGCGGTCCACTCAACGGGTATTTGGCAAACCGTGAAATCCAAAGTGTTCGTGCACTTTTAAGCAATGAAATGAAAGAGGCATACACTGGTAGCTTTAATTTCTTAAAATTTCTTTCCTATAAACAGCTAACAGCCCCACCAGGTTTATGTTTCCGGTTTTTTGTTTTGCGTGTTATGTGCATAAGGACAGTCTATCAACCGACAGGAGCAATTATTGCTTGTTTCAAATCACGAGCCCCTTGAAAATGAACTCAAGTGCACAGTTGCAATTAATTTCAATTGTTATATCATGTTGGTTATTTAAATGCAGACATGAAGTTAATTAAAATTTAGTGAATTCTTGAAATTAAAGGTAAGTAAATAAAACCCACTCTTTGTGAAAAATAACAGCCGGAAAGGTGGTTGTAAGCATTACCTAATTAGTAACCAAACATGTAGAATAAACTGTTCTTTCCTGCCCGTGAAGGAAACCTTAACAACCTAGAGGCCAGGCACCAAAGGTCATGGGATGCCACAATGGCCACAAGAATGAGTAGCTGGTGGGGCCCGGCTATTTGCTTATTTAGTTGAACTTAGGCCTGTTTTCTTTTAACTGGTAGTATGCATGTTTACACATAATTTATTGAGTGGATTCAAGGTTATCATATCAACCATTTACATTGTACTATTATGAAAGGTTGTCCTTTGAGGTGTTACAAACCGGACCTCATGGTATGGTTGACACTATATAGACGAATCCAATTAGAGCTTGTACTTCGGGACTGTATGCAGCCATTGTGGGATCCATCACCTGAAATCGTCTTAATATATTGTCTAAATAAATGTAGTTTAAAGGCATACTTTCATCATCCCAAACAGTTACAATTCTCCCAACCTACTTACTTCTAGGCCCTCCCACATTATCTAAAACTCATCTTTATCCAGACATTATCCTTGTTTATTGCTTCATGGCTTGTCCCAGTGGCCATACAAGTCCATTATGTGTAATCAAGACACTCTCAGTGCCCATGCTGTGTAATTTAGCTATGATGCATTGTTTGAATGTGATGCCAATCAAAGAGCTGTACCAATTGAGGGTTTTGATATATGTATACTGAAACTGTAGTTTAGGGTGACGAATGACTGCCTTTAAAACACTCACTTACCGTGAAATTGAGGGAATAAAGAGACATTACAGTGTACAATCATGCATAGTACCGGTATATAGAAATTGAATGATTAATAGGTGATGGACCCCAGTTATGGCCGACTAAAATCAGACCATCGCTTTGTGTCCGGATTTGTCTATAACACATTCGTATTGGTGTGTCATTAAAGTCCATCTAACTTCATGGCATATTACAGGACGAAAGCAGTTGTCCCAGAATTACTTCAAACAAAACCCAAATCCAACAGATTTTTTCTCATTTTGCTTACAAGTATATTTCATAAAATTTTAGGATTTAAACATTGCATATCAAGGTAAACCATTGAATTCAATCTCCAAGGGATTCGAGTTTTAGGCAGATGAACGGGACAATCCTTAAGTTTATATGTATGATATTGAACATTTACGATGTACTCTGTCTCGAACACGGTTGTTGTAGAACATAGTTTGGCGATGGCCGTAATCCTTATACATTCTTTGTTTTTTTGTGGTAAGTTTTTGCATCACCCTTTACTTTTCTCCATTTCGTTTCTTTTCTCTATTTTGTGAGGCTTATAAAGATAAGTAATTTGGTGAAAAGTTAATTGATGCATGGTGCTATAAAAATTTGAAAGCAAAATTGATTTAGTCTTTTCTTTACTTGAAAGTCATTACTTGAATGTAAAGTAGGTGTGAAGTCACTTTGTGCTCATTCTTATGCAAATTCATAAGAATGGTGGCACATCCAATATAAGTGTATTTTTCATACTTTTGTCTTTACCCTTTTCAGAAAAGGAAGATTTCTAGTTCATTATTCTTCGTTCATTCATAGTCTACCAGATTTAGGGTGTCTGAAAATATGTGAAAATGTAACTACTTTTGTGTTGAAATAGATTCACGTGGTTAAAGGAGCTTAAGGCAAACATTGATCACCTAAAACTACACCTTTAGCCGTATTCTAAAGAAAGAAGAATTCTACAGAAAAAATGTACAATAGCTTATTTAATAGTACAAGTCATGTAAATGAACGGCTGAAGTTTGAAGTTTTTTGTTCTCATTGAAACATAATCTGATACTTAACATAATAACATCACATAAATTACATATACAAGGTAAAGTGGGGGAGACCCAACAGGAGCAAAGCTTATCGAGATTGGGTCACTCTTATACAAGCAAAAACAAACAATTAAAACTTGAACTACAATCAATAAATAGAAGCGATATAGGCAGAGAAGTCATACAGAAACAAGAAGAAACAAGGAGGACAAAAGAAAAAAGGGAGATGGAAGGAAAAACGGAAGACAAAGATTGCTCACCGACAACGGTTGGCTCCAAGTCTACAAAGACAGCTCTTGGGACGTGTTTGCCAGCTCCAGTCTCACTGAAGAATGTATTGAAGGAGTCATCACCACCACCAATTGTCTTATCACTGGGCATCTGACCATCTGGCTGAATACCATGCTCAAGACAGTACAGTTCCCAGCATGCATTGCCAATCTGGACACCAGCTTGTCCAACGTGGATAGAGATACATTCACGCTGTTGAAAAAATATAAGTTAAAATGAAAACAAGTAGCGAATTCTTAAAACAATTACCAAGCTGGGCCGGTGTGGCTGACAGCAATATTGTGGGGGTGGGGATGAGGTAAATGCTTAAATGGGTATATAGTCAGGGAGATCTTTTGAAAAATGTTTGAGAGTCTTTTTGTTCTAATATTTTTAAAAGTGCCTGAAAAAAGCTTGTCAACCTTTCGCTAGATTTGACTAGTTTTGACTAGTTTTTCTCCTAGGGTTGTTAATGTAAGCTTTTTGTAACTAGGGTTCTTTTCGTCGGGAGTGATCATCTTCGTTGTCAAGCCCATATGAGTTTAAAGTTCACTTCCATCCACAATTATTTTGTTATTTTCCTTCTGTCTGTACATATATTTTTTTTTTGACAATGTGGAAAAACAAATGAATGAATGAATAAATGAATGAATAATCCTGCCTGGATGGATTGTTAACTCCACATCAGTGCACCGCTTTAAGATAAACATTGCCAAGTTTTTCCATGACTGTAGTCAATCTTTTCTGGTTTAGTAACGTGTTGGTGTTTTATTGGGGGAGGGGTGGATTACAGGGCATCTTATGAGGCCTGTATAGCTTTCCTTTGCTTTTAACCAATATGTGATGTTAAATTATGTTAAAAGATAAAGGGGCTCACAAATGAGAGTTTGGAGTTGCTCAAAATGAGTAACGATGATCTAAAGAAAATTTTATCAGTATTCTAGCTAATTTCTCCAATATGTAGAATATGTAGTCCTAACTTAAGCCGTTACCCCCTTGCCACGGATATAGCTCAGCTTGTGAATTGTGTGAGGCCTATTGCAGAAGCACTGTAATCATTGATTCAATTTAAGTTTCAAACATCATCGGCATCTTTTGCTATTCTGTGCAACACTCATTGCTGCCTTGCTGACGTCTTTTCAAGCAACATTCTCACTGTAGACTTTAGTATACTAATACGTACTTACGCACAGGTATATGATATTCAGTGCTGTGAGCAATTGCTCCAACATTCAGCATACGCAAGCCTGCCTATAGACACACGGACTACTTATCCGTAATAAAGAGAAGTATGTGACTATTCTTGACGTTTATAAAAAGATCATAAAATTCATTCTATTCCGACTATGATGCTGAAAAAGTTTTAGGCCTATCCACAAATTTCATCGCTGTCTTGTACTTAGATTTAAAATTTAAAAATTTAACGTTATTTTTAACACATGTAAGTTCAAACGTTACCTCCCGCCCAAGATTTTTGGGGGCGGAAAGTTACGAGCGGAAACTATCGAGGGCCGAAACTAACGGGCCCCGAGCAGGCCGACCTTTTATGAAACATTGTGGCCTATGACTCGGGGACGTTTTGACCAGGGGACGTTTTGGTATGGGGTCGTTTCAACTGGTAAGCCTTACCAGTGGCTTGGTTGGCGAGGGATATAAAATTTTCTTGGATCTTTGCCTGTAATTTTTTGGGTGAAATTTTTCCAAAAAATGTTAATGTTTTCCTAAAGTCTTCTTGGCAGAGCCGTTAGACCAAAACCAATCGTTTACTTAAAGGTCAAGAGCAGTCTACCAAATTTATTTCGAAGCAACAGCTGGATCTCACAATTTTTTTCTTGAACAGTATCATTCATCAGTCATATTGTAGAGTTTCAGTATGTACCTTGGAAGCATCAGCATATTATTGTAAAAGGTAAAAGTTGTTCGTTGTCTAGTATGTTGTTCTCTGTGTTTATCATCTTTGATTTGTATTCTCTGTTACTCACCTGTAGGTTCAGCGAGCTGTGCACATAGTTATGTCTTTAGTTATGAGCGTAGGTTAGTTCCTTTGTAATTTGCATTAGAATAGTTTAGGTGTGTCGCGTATGTTTGTATGTGCGTGTTAAGTTAAAAGTAGGAAAGGGAAGAGTTCAGTTAAGCTCACGATGGAATAAGAAGAAGTACTGTAATAAATGGGTGGATGTCGAGTCCGTCTCTGTGTACCTAATTTGAACCCGCCTCGAAGTTTCCACGTTACATTATTTACAGTATTTGTACCTTTGTATGCATCTGTAGTTGAAAGGTTGTCTTCTTAAATATGTTAACTTGGTTAGTTATCAGTTTTTCAGTTTTCAGTTAGTTATGGTTACTGGTTAGTTATGCATGATTGCTTACACCTGCATTCACTGAGCTCCGTACAAAGAGAGTCTGCTAGACTTGGCCAAGTCTCTCGACAGTGTTCCCCCAGGAGCTGACAACCACTACCTTTACAAAATCCAGTACAGCATACCTTATTTGCCATTTTCTAATACGCCCTCAATATGTCTATTAGGGTATCGCTTCTCAATTAATAGACCTATAGAGGGCGTATTAGACAAGAGGAAAATATGATATTCTGTACTATGCTAAAGTAGGGGATTTTGTAGGGGAAGTTGTCAGTTCCCCGCGGAACACTCACGAGAGACTTGGCCAAGTCTAAGAGTCTGCATGAGAGGGAATAAAATCAGTTGTACACAAACCTCCTTTGTGTTGAGTTCCCTTTCTGTTCTCAGTGTATAGAGTTCAGTTAGTGTCCATACTACTCGTAGCTGACACGCCCATCCCGCACATTACTCTCAATGTTCAGCCAATCATAAAACAGGGCAGTCTACTGCACTACTTCAAGTTGACATGACTGCTCTTGCCATTTAAGGAGTTTTGCTTCGTAAGGGGGCCGAATCCTCTGTGCAAGACTGCTCAGATTTAACTATCCCTTATGTACTCAGCAAAAATGTTTGAAACTAAATTGTATGATCTACATATTTTTGCTTCTTAAATTAGTTAATGTGGAATAATTCATTAGGATTGGATATGCGGTCTTCTCTAGAAGGAGCGGGCAGACGAAGAAAATTAGTTTTTCGAAAAAATTGTGACTTGTCTTTGGAAACTCGTGAGAGGGTGTACAACTTCTCTAGCTTCCCCATGCATCACGCTTATGACTAATTTAAATTAAATTAAAAATTTCTCTTTTATTTCTAGGACAGTAGCAGTGGAATTGCTTACCCTCAGCGGTAAGGGACTCCCCATCTATTGAAACTTTTAGAAATCAAATACGCAACTGAACTTGACATCTTTGAGGAGATCTGAATCTATTAATCCGATCTAATTGACTTGTCCGCTAGCCGTTAAACACCTACAACCGTATATCCCGTTTGTGGAGAACTGCTTGTAGTATCCAACCCGAACCAGAAATTACCTATCGTACGTTTCCAATGTTAGTATAAATTAAGTTTCCAACAGAAAAATAAGAACCTTGTCTGCAATGTAACTAAAGATTCTTCTAGATCCCGGGACAAATCATCATCTAGCCGACAGATGACAGAATACAAATTGAAGTCTTGCTTTCTGTGATAGATCTCATACCTTTTTTTTCTTCCGAAACCGCTTCATCTGTTTAGGATTGTTGTAGAGGTAGAAAAGTTGTAGTACTTACCATTTTGATTTAGTTTTCTTGAGCTTTAGAAAATAACTTTTGAAGAAAAGAAGTTGCAGGAACGCCTTTCTTGAACTACTTGATGGTAGGACGTAAAGAAGAAGACTTATGACAGTTGATGCAAGGGACGCTCCTTATAAGTAACTCGGTTTGAAAAAGCTGTTACCATGACAGCCTTTAAATCCTGCTGCTAAGGGTTAACTAAAACCTCAAGCTCAATGCTCTTTAATCGAATCGATAAATTTTTGTTCGTAGGTGAATGGGATGCAGAAAGTTCAACTTACAGCGCCTGTAATGACCCGGCCCTGACAATGGGCGATTTTGCCTGTTGCTTAGTTACCTGGTGCATTAACGTATAATTCTACCTCACCTATTCCATTCATTACGGAATTCCATGAGATTGCAAGATTGATTATTTGGCATGGACTGCAGCGCCTTCGATGGTTGCAGGCAACTACATGTCCCTGCTACGTGGTGCAGCTTCCCGCTGATCCCGGCAGCAGCACCCTACTTAATATACCACGTGTTTAGAGAGGAACAATTGGTCTTTGAAAATGCTTTGTATAAATTTAAAGCCACATAACTGTTGTCATTTCAGGTAACAGGCTAAGAGTTACTGGAAAGACCTCTCCTGTGTATTTGTAATATGAAACTTCAATTCCGAGTATTTATCTACATGATTCTCAGTGGTGTAACCAAGGGGTGGGGGGGGGGGCAGGGACGAGAACCTCCACGTCAAGTGCCTCCCCCGCTTGTCACCAATGAAATTTGAAGGTAGAAAATATATTGGGCAAAACGTCTTTTATACAAAAACTTCCAAATTAAGACTCGAAAGTATGTATTTCTAGTTTAAAGAGAGGAAGTTTAGCCAAAATTTTCTCTGTTCGCAATAATTTGACGATTTGAAACTACATGGCGGAAAAATATAATACGCAACTTACAACTTTCGACACTTAGGAAGAAATATTTGTAATGTTGATTTACGACGACCTCGCACATAAGCTCTTTTTCCAATAATTATATATATTTGCAATTTCCAATGGCAGATGTGAACTTTATTTGCTTATTTTGTGACCATTCTTTAATTTGCTCATTTTATTGCTAAAGTGAAAATTGTATTGCAAACGAGAGCCAAAAATAACGACTGCTTAGATTCTGCTTACAAGCCTGCAAATGTCATTTCCGGCTGTCTGATTGGTTGTGTTTTTTCAGTTCGCTGTACGTTCCGCGGCTGCCAATTTACCGATTGTGGCACTTCCCTTAATTAGATACGGAGTGTCAATTCTTCTTGCTCCACTAAATGAAGACTTCTCCCCCCCCCCCGGCTCAGCTATCCCACCAAATGAAAAAGTCTGGTTATCCCACTGATGCTTAAAACGGAAATAAACATGAACTTACCGGAGGATAATTTTACATTCTTTTTAGACGTCTCTACTTAATAACATATTGTTCTTGTGACTGCAGAAAGACTGATAAATAATCATTTGTACTTCGTTTGCTTGAGCTTGACATCTCAAAAAGCCCAGTGCCATGGAACCTGTTGCTGGCAAAAGACTGTCTGATGCTTCGACCCAAGCCCATAGGCCATAGTAAATAAGGACATATTGCAACGATATTGCATGCAAGGACACCTTGTTAATCTGAATGTCGGTGCGACTCTATGAAAACATTTTGGTGGTCACTAAGTCTGAAAATTTTAAGCAGGCTATACTGATATCCCTTTAATTACACAGAAAAACTCTAAAGCGTGCCAGATTTTTTTTTCAAAATTAAAAAGATTTATAGTCACGAATACAATCCGCGACACATATTGGCAGCCTAAGAAGGTTCATCATTCCCCAGTCTCAGTTCCCAGTTTGGTCAACTTTTTGCCCAAAATGTGGGAGTATACTGTTCGAGAGAAAAGAGCTTCAAAATATCTGATGGTTTCAATCGTCAGAATACACAGACAGCCGGGATTGTTCGAAACCCATGCAGGCGTCACTATATACTATTTCATCATACTTTTAAGCTGAACACCACCCAAACATTTCTTCATTTGCGATCCACCTTGGAAAATTTCATTTTTTACACCAAAGGGGGGGGGGGGGTACCTCTATTTAGACCGACCCATCTGCCTATGCAGGCCTCATAGCAGTATTGTTTCATTTTTTCTCCTCCCCTCACCTCAACCAGCAAAATATTGCTTGTTTATGGCCTTGTATATACAAGCCTGGAAAAGTCATTTCCGGAAATATGAGGGGGTGGCGATTTTCCGAAATTTTCTGTACGCCTCGCGCCTGTAGTGGTGGCGCTCTACTTAGTCCTTTGTGTGATCACACATCATACTACATTGTCCTCTTCGTTGAAATTTTCATCACGCTACTCTACGTTGATACCAGGGAGGCAGCGGTTGTCTTCAATTTGAAAAAAAAAGAAAACATGGGTTAGCCTTTGTTGTTTTTCGTTACTAAGGAACTGGTCCGTGTTGAAAATTGGAGGGTGAGGTGCATAGGCGATCAGTAGCGTCGAATGTGGAGTATCAGGGGCTCGACCCTGGAGGGGAATAACTTCCATAAAGTTGCTGGAAGCTCAATTGCATTCAAAAAGTTTGATTTCTATACGTAGTTATTTTCAAAACAAAAATTAAAATACACGAATTGATCATTATGGCTTAAGGTGCTGAGAAAAGGGCAACTCTGCAGACGGAGGCTTGTGAGTGAAACATTCGGAAAGGCCTAATCATGGCACGGTACGAAAGCGTTCGCCATAGTAATAATGAGTGAGTGAAGTTATATGGGAAAAATTCGCCATGTGTCAAAAAGGAGGGCTAGAAGTTCACCGAAAAGTCGTTGTCTTTAAGACATTTTAGGCTACGATTTGAAAGTTCATTGCAGTAGCAAGTGTTTACCAAGAAGTTCTTTCTTAAGAAGTTTTTCAAGAAGTTCTTTCTTATTCTTGCTCTCAGCCTGACCATTTTCATTTAAAGGGGCTCATTCAGTTGGTTCATGAAATTCAAAATATTTTCCAAACATGTTAAGTTTTCTTCACATACCAATCCCCAAACTTAGACAATCCCCATTTACATACATATAACTCTTACATACGTGAGAACTAAAAGGTAGTGTGACATATCAGCAAAAAGCCCCACTTTTAATTGTTGAAGAGTAGTCTTTCCTACGGAAATCTCCGTTGGAATTATGTCAGTCTTTTACAGTTGTCGAGATAAACCTCTTTAAAATTTGAATGTTTCTGAAGCAACTTGTTTTTTATGCAAAAATAATGATTTGGAGTGTTGCAAAAAGTTTACTTTTCTTTTGTATATGCTTTATTAATTATCTCTTTATTACTCATCAGACGAGTATGGAAATTGTTACTGATGATTTTCAAGGACACAATTTAAGCTTTCAAAATAAAACCATCGGAACATACGGTACTAATGTTACAACTGTCCTCGAACTGAAAATTTCAAAAACAAAACATAACATAAACCATGCATTGCATGTCCCTCTTTAGAAATCATAACATTTTCATATAAGCGCAGGTTTATTCATGTTTGAACGCAAACCAGAAATAACCCACTAAAAAGGTCAATGTTCGATGGATTTTTATGAGAATTGCGGCTATTTTCTTGGCTCTTATTGTGACATCAAATATCTAATTGTCATGTTCACGTCACACTATAGCCTATAACAGTTCGATTAGATTTTCAAAAATTCAGACCCAAACCCACTTTTAAATTAATGCACAAAACCAGTAAAAGTCAGGAAATGTCAAAATTCAAAATTTTCACTTTTCACGCAACTATTGGATATGAAACTTAACTCAATAAGGCTGCCAACTATAAAAGCATTGTCTGGTGGTGGTGACCCTTTTACACTCTCATTAAGTGATCTATACATCAATTGAGCAACTCAATGAGAACAGTCCCCCAACTTAAAGTAGTGAAGTAGACTGTCCTGTTTCATGATTGGCTCTTGAGAGTCACGTGACAACATTTTTTCTTAATCCTTTAAATGTGAAATTTAAGGAATAGCCGCTTGGTTTACCTTGAATATGCAATATTAAAGTCCTAAAGTAAAAGTAATTTGAAGAGAAAGAAAAAAAAATGTGAGTTTTGCTCTTATTTCAAAACACGTTTGGGGGAAGTGCTCTTGACCATAAAGTTACATCTCTATGTACAGACGATAGATGAGTTTATCGATAGAAAATATTGAACTTTTTTTCTGGCTAGAAGATCACACACATGACTAAAAAGGTTACAATTCTTTGCAAAGGATATAATACGTTGCACAGTGTTCTCATAAGATGAATGTTTGTAGGGGATAGTATTATAGCACTCCCATTATATTTGAAACCATGTCGAGCCGTTACATAAACTGGGGATAGGAGGCACAGCTACAGACGAATCCGATTAGTGCTTGTTTTAAATGACTGTAAACCGCCATTAGTGGGGTCCATCAGCCTAAAACCGTCTTTATTTATTGTTTACATGAATTTAAAACCCTCATATTTAGGGAAATTGGAGAATTTAAGATACAAATTCGTGTACAATCGTCCATGATAGAGGTAAACAAGGAAATCGAAAGATTTTAAGGTGATGGACCCCAGTTATGGCCCACTGAAATCAGACCATCACATGCAGTCCGGATTCGTGTATAAAACGTATTTAATAATTACGCACTTACTTTTCCCCAGCATTGTAAACATGTTTAAAATTCTAAACATGTTTAGCGATTAAACACATAACGTTCAGTAATTAAATTAAACACATAATGTTCTGCCTCATTTATCTAAGTGACTACATTCGAAGTCAGTCCTCGGTTGGTATACTAAACCGGGATGGTTTTGATAGACCTGCAAAAGGCCTTTGATACAGTTGACCACCACAATCTTTTTTAAAAAAAAAACTTATAGGCCATGAGTTTCTCCTCCATACACTGGTTTGTATCCTATCTAGGGGAAAGAAGTCAGATTGTTAGTATTAACGATGTCAACTCTGACCCTACTACTGTAACTTGCAGGGTTCCCCAGGGTAGCATTCTTGGACCTCTTTTGTTTCTTTGTTAACGATATGCCTATTAGTGAAAACTGCAAACTGCTTCTCTATGCTGACGACAGTGTTTTGTCTCTGGTAAAGATGTGCAGAACATTAGTGACTGCGTAAGTAAGGAATTAGAGTCTTGCAGAGAATGGTTGGTTAATAACAGGCTATCGCTTCACCTGGGGAAGACCGAATCTATTCTTTTTGGTTCGAAAGTCGTGCTTAAGAAATCCCTATCAGGTGATTCTATTGACATTCTTAAACAGCCGGTACACGTTTAATATTTTTATGTATTTCTTATGCTATATGTTACTTTGATTACCCTTACTCTTCCTGGTTCTCTGCTCTCTTTAAAGGCATATTCTGGAGACGAAATTCATTTACTTCATAATATGCAGAAAAATTTTCTCTTTCAGGATGTGAAAACTGCATCTCAATAGCAAATAGCCTTTAGAAGATACAGATTTTTAAAGTAATGCAATTTTTCTTGAGATTTGGTGCATCATGGGTAATCTGTGATGTAATGGGGGCACATTAATTTGACATTGCTTTCAATTTATTTATAATATTGATTCTGCTGCAGGCATGTTAAGCAACATTGTTGGTTGTATTCTACATATATGTTAAGGGTAATGCTAGATCTGCGGGAAAAGATATTCAAACATTCCAACAGAATCTAATTTCAGGGACAAACAGGACGTTCAGTTATAAAGAAAAACAAAAGGAATTTGAGGCAATGTGCCCACATTACATAACTTCCAGATGCTTTGTTGAAAAGCAGAGTTACTTTTTAACAAAAATAACCAATCTTTAAAGTGAGATATCTTGAGTTAGGAAAATGGTATTGAGACAGGGTTTGAAGGACATGGTGTAGAATATTTTTGCTTTTCTTACAACACCCAGGTGAAAGGCCACCAGAATATGCCTTTAAGGAGTATGAAAATAAGTTACAAACCATGCAAAATAAGATTGTTAGGTTCATTGTAGATTTGCGTACCCATGTCGGGTCAAAGTAAATTGAACCAGGTCGGTTTTATCCGGCTGTTTGCGACAGGGCGCAACAACTTAAACTTAACCTGTTAACCTCGTTTGTAAGATTTTTTATGACATCTGTCCCAAGTATCATAAATTCGATTTTACTAGATTGAAGGATATCCATCAACACAGTACCAGGGGTGGCTTCCTTGTCAACAGAATAAAACTTAGAAAAGGATCCTCTGGTAGCACCTTTTTCTTTTTCAGGTATTGAACTTTGGAACTCCCTTCCTTACGGTGGTCGAGAGGGGACAAGCAAGAAAAAAAATGTGCTTTTTTTGTTTGAATCTTTATTATCTTAGAATTCTGAGTTACTAAGTCAGAATTCTGAGATAGTAACTCGGAATTCTGAGATAGTATCTCAGAATTCTGACTTGGTATCTCGGAATTCCGAGTTACTATCTCAGAATTCTGAGACACTAAGTTAGAATTCTGAGTTACTAGGTCAAAATTCTGAGATACTAAGCCAGAATTCTGAGATAGTAAGTCAAAGATAGATTACAAATAAGGCAGCATGGTAGCCTTATTTTCAAGAAAGAAAATTCAGTTTTTTGTTGCTCAAGAATAATTTGTTCACCCAAACTTTCAACATTTCAAAAGATACACCTTTCATAACACTTCCTGTGCATAATATTTTGAGGAGATGAAGCTTTTGCTGAGGTTTATTGTTGAAACTGAATGGTTTGAAAATGACTAACGCTATATCCTTTCATGCTTTGTTGGAGCATTTTAAACGCAACATTTCCCTTTAAGGCTAACACGTTTTGCAAATCATAGGATTTATTTGAAATTTATAGCCAAGTATTGTATCAGTTCAATGCCATGTAACAGAAAATGTTATACATCATTGTTGGAGAGCATACTATTAGAATTTATTAAAAGATGTCTTTGTAGGTGACTTTATTTCATCATCTATCCTTTGATTTGATTGTAACTTTGAACATAATTTATCTTTCAAGGTAGTTATTCTACTTATAAATAAGAGCATCCGCCTCTCACGCGTAAGGCCCGGGTTCGCTTCCCAGGTCGACTCATACCAAAGACTCTAAAAAAGGAACCTACTGCCATTGTGCGTGATGCTCCGCATAAGCAATGGGGTATATAGGGAAAATAAGCCAGTGAGCCCAAACTGGAAAAAAGGCCGCGGTCGGCTCGACTTGAACCAATAGGTTGGAAACTGGGCCGTAAAACTCTATCTGGCTAACTATCTACTTATAAATACCAATTTACTCACCCGAAGGTGTACCAAACTTATCAATTAGCTCATCCCTTTGATTGACATCGACTTCAAAATTTCAGAGTAGCTCATATTACACAGGATGCACTGATAGTGCTCTTATAACACATTTGGCTTTGCAAGCTCACAAGGGTATGTCTGAAGCAGTAAATAATCTAGGATTGTGTCCAGATATTGATGAATTTTGAAGAGCCTTGAGAGGGCTAGAAGTTCGTAGGTTGGTAGAATTGTCTGGAGTGATGAATACATGGCGTGAAACTTATGAAGATATTTCATCTTTTGTCTTTTCATTTAAGAATATTTGGAATTCTATGAAAGACAGTTTACAAATATCAGAGCTGCCCGTGTTTCTTGATGATGTGGTGTCACATTCAGTAAGTATCCGATTTTGTCATTTCCAGAGGTCGGAAAAGTTTACCAAACTTCTTTATGAGCAAAAACTAATGCAGTTCCATGATTTGGCTTTCCTTTTTTTGAGGAATTGGAAAAATGCAAAAAGGGTTTTGCTGGCCCGGGAAGTGGGGGGATGGAATCATGCTTCCGCCCCTCATTTTTTCACTGGGGCTGTCGCCACCCAGCCCCCAAGTTACAGTATTACATTATACAGGGGGTTGCACGTGGCCAAAAGCCACTTGGAAGCAAGCTGTACATAAATTTGTGCACTTATTTGCATGACATTCGTGGCTTACTGGTCAGCTGGTGTGCACCACTTTCGTTATTTTAGTATGGCTTATACTACCGTCCATACGGACATGCGTAGTATCGTCGATCCCTGATGATGGAATGGGGCGACCCGTGTAACTTCCGATGGCCCGTGTAACTTTCATTGAAAAGATTTAGAACGATCGTTGAATGAAGGCAAGCGTAATTTTAGGACTATATATATGAAGGAATATACAACCTTGGTGTACAGTAGGTTTTACAGTTCAAATTCAATTTTTGTTTTATTAGCCAAGCAGACGATTTTTAGCGCTCAGTTTTAAGTAGAGCAGGCCCGTGCACGTATTGGAAAACAAGGACACTAAGCGCAGTCATGTGGATGACAGATTGGCACTGATGAAGAGGTGGCCAGCGCGAGGGCCCGGGTTGGGATTATTAACACAAAATTCAGTTTCTGTTCCTGATTTCTATACGATGCGGGCACATAGTTTATGAATATTGTTTGAAGTTTACATAGCTGAGCCCGAGAGCATAATTAAAAAGGGTTCTTTCCTTTTGATAAATTGTAGTATAATTACCAGTCAAGTACCTTAACTGTGTTTCTAAACGAGGCATCCAGTTCCGCTGGCTTACGGATACAAAGATGTCCTGGGCATGACGTTAAACTGCATCCAGGATGTGGCTTCTGTTCTATTCAGCCAGTCTAGAGCAGGACCACTCAGTGTTTGCCCTTTGGAGGGCGTAATTGTCCATTTGGGACGTTAAGCTCCTTAAGGGAGCAGAACTCCTCCGCCGGGAGTAATCGTTTGGTTTTCGCCCCTTGGCTCTTCGCCAGAGAGTCGTGGGGACTTTTAGAGAAAAACAAAGATGTACTGTACGTAACTTGCCTGCTACAGCACACATTTCAACTTAGGAACATTATGAAAAATGTGCGGGGGAAAAAACGGTTAAAACCGAAGTGCGATTATTAGACGTCCGATTATACCGGTTATGGTTTTTTGGAACATCGTGAAAACTTACCCCCCCCCCTCCGGCTTCCTACGCCAATGAATGAGATGATGAAATGAGAAAGGGTTCTCAAGACCGAAAATGTTGCAGGTTTCGCGAGACCGAAAGGGTGAAAGATTCGCGGTATCGAAAATCAGAAAATATCCGCGAGACCGAAAATGAATGATGAACTTGAAGTTGATGAATTAAAGGCCCAGTTCTCTCACCCCATACTGTACTAATTCTCCTTACCTTCATCCTGAAGCCCCTCCCAAAATAGTCTGAAATTCATCCTCTTCCACATACAATCTCAGTTTATTGCTTCAAGGTGAGTATAGAAAAACTCAATTTATATATTATTCAAAACACTCTCAGTACCGTTCATGCTGTGTAATATAGGCTTTGCTACTCTGTATTGTTTGAATTAGCTCTCAATCAAAGTGCTGAGCCATTTGGAAATTTGGGTACCCTGTACCAAACTTGTAATTTGGGGTGAGAGGTTTGGCCCTTTAAGGTTTTGATATTCGGTCTCATCGCTCGTGACCCATATTACATTTTCGGTCTCGCGAACCTTTGGTCTCTTGAATGTTTGGTCTCGCGGACTGTAACCTTCAAAAAATGTGGGATGTTTTCGATAGCTAGATAACACAGGGGACGAGGAAATGGACAAATCAAGTCTATAGCTTGCCCACTAGTACAAAATTTTGCTCGTCCGAAAAATGGTAATGGCAGCCTTACATTTTATGATATGTTAGCTTTGCATTACATGTGATCTGCCCTTTATATACGGAAGTGGACATTTATAAACTGAAAACTTAAAATAACCGTAACGACATTTTAGATGCTATCAATGGTGAAAGCAAGACATTTTCAAAGGAGGGTAGGCACCCAAATTTCAGATTTTTTAAATTTGAACACCAGTGTAGTAGTGGCGTAACTTGCGACGTGTGAAGAGGGCCTAAATTCTTGCCCTTTTATTAAACAAATATTTGTAAAGAGGGCAGTGGCGTAGCTACTGGGGGGGGGGGGGGGGCAGGGGGGCAAGTTGCCCCCCCCCCTGGAAAAATTTTTGGGGAAATTTGATGAATCTTCTTATTATTACAAAAATTTCTCAAAATTTTTGTTAGAATAAGAAATTGTGAGACATTTCTCATACATAATTCGTATTTTCATGCAACAAATTAACTCAGATTTCGTCAGTGTCGCATGAACCGGCCCAATTCGCGTTCACAGAAATGTCCTCGCCGCGTAGCAGATTGACTGTTCTCTTGTGCTTGTATACGCACGGGGGTTATGATCAGTGCATTTCAGTGCACAGGAAGCTGTTATTAAGGTGATACTTTAGGAATTCAGTAAAAGGATGTGAAAACTGACAAGTCACTACCGTAGACCCCGAGGTTGTTATGTTCTTCTACAAGCTAGTAGTAGCTGTGCGATTTTACTCTGTGCACATAACGATGGATGGGGCTGAAACAATCCATGGCCAACGATAAACTTAAAGTTAATCTAGAAATTAGAATTAGCGGGATCCGTTGGCACTCTTAGATTTTGTTACTTAGCCTAATCCTTGGAGGCTTACAAGCTAGTTCGAGAAAATAGCTTTCTGCTCACTTTGAGTGTAACAATAAATGGACAATGAGTACCTTGTAGCCTACTACACTTAACAGACTGCTTTTCTAACAGGATATCCTGTGTGATCGAGCCACTATTAGGCCTCCTTAGTGGCGTGAGACCATTGGGCCACCCCCCACAGATGCCATTTGTTCTTAAAAATACGTAGCCTAACTTTATTAAGACAGATTTTACTTCAAAAGATAGCCTATGTGGCACCAGATTGCTTATAAGGACACCCAATTTTCAGAAATTTTCAAAGGGGAAGGATTGTCCCTGCAAGGTCTTTCAGTGATGCCAACTTTTTTTTAATTCCTACAAATAGAGCTAGGCAAATTCTGTCAAATTCCAATTTTTACTTAAAAAGGTAGACTCTGTTTCCCACTGGTGGCATCTATAAAAAAGACTACATGTTTAGATTCTCTTTACAAGCATAAATACGCTATTTTGACCATCTGAGGGGTCTGATTTTTCGAAATTTTCTTTACGCTCCCCGCCAACCAATGGTGGCGCTTCGCTCGGTCTTATGGCCAAAATTACATTTTGGGGGTAAAATTAGCTCTTAACTCTCTGATCACTTTGCAGTTTGCGAACATATTTTGAAGTGAGCATTTTATTTCAAACGACAAAAGAAGAAAGCGACTGGCTAGATTCTTCGTATTAGCCTGGAAAATGCTATTTCCGGCCATCTAAGGGGTCTGATTTTTCAAAATTTTCTCTGCGCTCCGCGCCAACCGATGGTGGCGCTCCGCTTAGATAACCTTTATGACAAAATAACATTTTGTGGCCAAGAAAAACCACAAATATCGATCAATGTTCTTTTATTTTGACTCCTAAAAGTGTGCAAATTTAATGACAAGTTTTTCTTCGTAAGGTATCATAAATGGCATAAGGAAACGCATGTCAAGGCACAAAAGTTTCAGTTTTATCCTCATGAACCACCACGATTCAACTTTTAACACTGTTCCTGTCAAAGTCGAAAATCTTGCGCCATTTTGCATCTAGGCTCCTTGAAAACGTCAAAAAATTTCCGGACACCCCTCCCCTTAGACCATACTGCATGCCCCTCCCCCTTCAGAGAAATCCTGCGTACGCCACTGCTTTAGTACATACAAATAAACCAGATATTGTTTACCAAAATAATATACTTTGTTATTTCCGATTGCTCTCTGTTATACTTTAAGATTAAAATGCAGGTAATATTACAAAATGACATGGTAATGTTGTTATACTTGTAAGTTTGCATGTTTTATATGAAATACATACACATTGACCGGGAAAAGTTTTGGGGAAATTTCATACCTTTGCCCCCCCTGGAAAAAATCCTAGCTACGCCACTGAAAGAGGGAGCTTGCATTCAAGAAAATTTGGATTCTGGGTTTCCGGTAAAGAAATTTGAAACGTTGGGGGATTACTGCAGATCCATAATTGGGAAATCTGAGATTACACGGCGACGAAAGATCGCTGTTGCCAAGTAATGTTATTAAAGCATAGAATTAAGGTTATCCGAAGCCATTTTCAAGTCAAGAGCCTATATTGGAGGAAATTCGGAATTTCATTGCAGAAATTTATGACAATAGCACTGTAGTTACCGGTGTCACTTGATGACACCTGGTTTCACATATGACAAATTTCCGATATTGTCATTTCCAGAGCACGAAAACGTTATCCAAACTGATAAAAACTGATGTCCGAGCACTACTGGATTAGGAATTGCAATTTCCAGCACGGATAGAAAATGCTTCCTTTCTAAATAAATCAAATTCCAAATTTCCTCTCTTATGGAGGATAATTCAGAATTTCATGAAAGAAGAGTCAGGAAAACCACGCTGTAGTTGATTGGTGTCACAATTGAAAAATTTCCAAAGTTCCCAATTTTCATATCCCCAGAGTCATCCCCCCCCCCCCGAGCTACGCTTCTGGGTGCTGTACTCTCGAGCCTGTGAAGTTCCCTTTTTGGCTGTCTATCTGTCTGTAGGGTCCCGATTTTTCAAAAATTTCTGGAGACTATCCATACCAGCTATTGGTGAATTTCCTCTTAGAGAGTGGACCAGTCTCATCAGAAACTCAAGCCCCCACAAAAATACCCCTTGGCACTCCCAAACTCAAGAAAATCCTACTTTATATCAATGAGTGGAAAAGAAAGTAATACAAATATACAAAGGACCTACGGAATGGGAAGTTGGACATGTATAGGCCATGTCTCGAAAAGTTACCCGAACTATGTATTAATTATACTTTTACCAGTTTCGCTGAAATTAATTGCATTTATTCCATTGAATTTCTCCGCAACCTTCATAACATATTTTTTCTTCACTTTCGCATTGTTTGAGCCAAAGGGCAGACTGGGTCGCCATTTGAATCAATGTCGTGGGCCATGACATAGAGAGCATTTCATGTTTTTTTTTCTTTTTTTTTACAGCAGGGAGGGGTAGAGGTTCTGTACCAGAAATACATGTAATCCTCACGGAACAATAAAATTGATCACAAATTTGATGTTCTCTACCGGCCTGGAAAAACATGAAAGGCCATATACCTTCACCTCCATGGCCTCCATCTAATTTTAATCACCTTGTGATCCTTTAAAAGTTCGGCAAATCCGATCGTTCACCAATCCCAACCGTCTGTGTTCCAAACCATAAGCTCAGTCATAACTGTGTTATACTAAGCTGTTTCGTGCTGTAAAAGCTATTTCTTACCATGGGTAAAAATATGACTTTTTATTGTAATTACTTCGTAAAACATTCATCAATACCAAATTACCGTTCATTTTCAATTCACTCAAGTGATGTACCTGATTTGAGTTAGTACCGTCACAGCTAGCTAGTTAGTTAGATGGAGTTAGTTTACGGCCCAGTTTCCAACCCGATGTGAGACCTGTGTTCTTCGGAATTTAGTACCATTTTTGTGAAAGGAGAGGTGGGTACAGTGGTCCATCCTTTCATCTAGACCCCACCATCCCACAGATAAAACGTCCTGCATGAGCGCTTTGACGGAGGCAATAGGCTACCTTGAGTCTCAGGAAGTCATGGATGTTGATATTTGTACGTATAATCAAGGCGACAGAACCTTGCGCGTCTCCATCAAGAAAAAGGGGGGGGGCTAAAGGCATGTTCGCCCCTCTCCTAATATTCATGTGATACCATCTTGCATCCATTAAAATTTCTAATTCATTGGAAGAATTTATATTGTAAGGCTGGGTACATTCAGCTTAGAACACCCGGGAAGTGGATTTTCCAACCATGCAACTGGCGGCTTAGAAAGTCACAAATTTTCTTGTATGTTCCGCTCCAGCCTCTGCTTATAGAGTATTGCTGGCACTCTTTGTGTTTGACCGATTATGCTATAATCGGTAATAACCGATTACCGTTTAGCAATTTTAGCAATTCGCCGATGCCTTTTAGCCTACCGAGTACTGATTAGTAGCAAGTGTTCGAAAGGTGATCTTTTGTCGCTAAATGCCTCTTGCTTTAAAACGTAGGCTAACACCATACCCAAAAAATATTTGGAACAGTTTCGATCGTTTCGCAACCGGGATGTCATTCTTGTAGGTCTGCTATTTTTACCTGACATGTCGATAAAAAACTCATTCGTTGATACGGTATAGGAGAAAGAATCTGCTAAAGAAATGTACGTAGAACTTATCACCGAAAAATCCCCATACTCAAAGGATTTCTGTTGCCTTTCCCATGGAACCAGTCACAAAAGCAGTGGCGTAGCTAGGATTTTTTCCAGGGGAGGGCAAAGGTATGAAATTTCCCCAAAACTTTTCCCGGTCAATGTGTATGTATTTCATATAAAACATGCAAACTTACAAGTATAACAACATTACCATGCCATTTTGTAATATTACCTGCATTTTAATCTTAAAGTAAAACATAGAGCAATCGGAAATAACAAAGTATATTATTTTGGTAAACAATATCTGGTTTATTTGTATGTACTAACGCAGTGGCGTACGCAGGATTTCTCTGAAGGGGGAGGGGCATGCAGTATGGTCTAAGGGGAGGGGTGTCCGGAAATTTTTTGACGTTTTCAAGGAGCCTAGATGCAAAATGGTGCAAGATTTTCGACTTTGACTGGAACAGTGTTAAAAGTTGAATCGTGGTGGTTCATGAGGATAAAACTGAAACTTTTGTGTCTTGACATGCATTTCCTTATGCCATTTTATGCTACCTTGCGAAGAAAAACTTTTCATTAAACTTGCACACTTTTAGGAGTCAAAATAAGAGAGCATTGATCGGTATTTGTGGTTTTTCTTGGCCACAAAATGTTATTTTGTCATAAAGATTATCTAAGCGGAGGGCCACCATTGGTTGGCGCGGAGCGTAGAGAAAATTTGGAAAAATCAGACCCCTTAGATGGCCGGAAATAGCATTTTCCAGGCTAATACGAAGAATCTAGCCAGGTGCTTTCTTCTTTTGTCGTTTGAAATAAAATGCTCACTTCAATGTTTGTTCGCAAACTGCAAAGTGATCAGAGAGTTAAGAGCTAATTTTACCCCAAAAATGTAATTTTGCCCAAAAGACCGAGCGAAGCGCCACCATTGGTTGGCGCGGAGCGTAAAGAAAATTTCGAAAAATCAGACCCCTCAGATGGTCAAAATAGCGTTCTTATGCTTGTAAAGAGAATCTAAACATGTAGTCTTTTTTATCGATGCCACCAGTGGGAAACAGAGTCTACCTTTTTAAGTAAAAATTGGAATTTGACAGAAGTTGCCTAGGTCTATTTGTAGGAATTAAAAAAAAAAGTTGGCATCACTGAAAGACCTTGCAGGGACAATCCTTCCCCTTTGAAAATTCCTGAAAATTGGGTGTCCTTATAAGCAATCTGGTGCCACATATGCTATCTTTTGAAGTAAAATCTGTGTTAATAAAGTTAGACTACGTATTTTTAAGAACAAAGAAAAAATGGCATCTGTGAGGGGGGGGGGGGAATGGCCCAATGGTCTCCCTTTCGCACGCCACTAAGGAGGCCTAATAGTGGCTCGATCACACAGGATATCCTGTTAGAAAAGCAGTCTGTTAAGTGTAGTAGGCTACAAGGTACTCATTGTCCATTTATTGTTACTCTCAAAGTGAGCAGAAAGCTATTTTCCAGAACTAGCTTGTAAGCCTCCAAGGATTAGGCTAAGTAACAAAATCTAAGTGTGACAACGGATCCCGCTAATTCTAATTTTTAGTTTATCGTTGGCCATAGAATGTTTCAGCCCCATCCATCGTTATGTACGCAGAGTAAAATCGTACAGCTAGTGATAGCTTGTAGAAGAACATAACAACCTCGGGATCTACGGTAGTGACTTGTCAGTTTTCACATCCTTTTACTGAATTCCCAAAGTATCACCTGAATAACAGCTTCCTGTGCACTGAAATGCACTGATCATAACCCCCGTGCGTATACAAGCACAAGAGAACATTCAATCTGCTACGCGGAGAGGACTTTTCTGTGGAACGCAAATTGGGCCGGTTCATGCGACACTGACGAAATCTGAGTTAATTTGTTGCATGAAAATACGAATTATGTATGAGAAATGTCTCACAATTCCTTATTCTACCAAAAATTTTGAGAAATTTTTGTAATAATAGGAAGATTCATCAAATTTCCCCAAAAATTTTTCCGGGGGGGGGCAACTTGCCCCCCCCCCTGCCCCCAGTAGCTACGCCACTGCACAGAAGGTCTTTTTATAAATGAAATTTGAATTAAGCAATAGATCGTATGCATATGAAGTCACCGGGAAAACCATGATCCCTGATTTGGAGGCAAAAAACAGATACGCGCCGAACTTCTACTACACATTCGGGACCAAGAAGTTTACTGCACGCAACCATGTGCATCACATTGAAATTTACACTGACTGACTGACTGAAAAATGCAGTAACTCAATGTACGTTAGCAAATACGGCTCCCGCATACACGGCCTATGTATGTGGCTTCTAATGTTTTACGAGCACCTTAAAGGCCCAGTTCTCTCACCCCAAACAGTACCAATTCTCCTAACCTTCTTACTGAAGCCCCTCCCACAGTTGTCTGAAATTCATCCTCATCTAGACACAATCTCAGTTTATTGCTTCAGGGTGAGTATAGAAAAACTCAGTTTATATAATCAAAACACTCTCAGTACTGTTCATGCCGTGTAATATAGGCTTTGACACTCTGCATTGTTTGAATTAGCTGTCAATCAAAGAGCTGAGCCAATTGAGAATTTCGGTGCCCGGGTTTCAAAATTGTAGTTTGGGGTGAGAGGTTTGGCCCTTTAAAACACATACCGTACGTACCTACTACAGTTAATATTGAAGACATGCCATTGGCTAATCGTTTCCTTCAATACAGATATAACGCCGTCCATTGGTCAACTAAGCACTGTACTGAGTGAATTGTGGTTTCCAACACCGTGTTGGAATCGAAGTGAACACGAAGGGACATGTGTTAGAAGAACCGGGTTGAAGAGTGAGTCAAGGGTCGGGGCTCCGTGTTCGTGGGAACGCGGTATTAAGGTAGTGTTTGTAACTTTCACATACTTAGGTCTACCCTGCGAAAATCGATTAGACCTGTGAACATTGTAGAATTTGCATATTGTTGCAAAGAAATTTGACGCCTATGGTGTAAATTTTTTAATACAACCTGAAACATTTTCCGGCAGTTATTTCTCTTCATCTTCGTAACGGTGATCAGAGGTCCTTGCACTCTGAAAAATGATTACCCAATCTTGGCAAAAACCGAAAAACGGTAGACATTCTCCAAATTGTAAAAAAAAAAAAAAAAAAATCTTTGTTTCTAGTTTTTATTTTATTACAGTTCAAAGGTGTGGAAATTCACTAAAAGAAGAGTAAAATTCACTCCAAAAGAGTAAAGTTTTCACCCTCCATGGAGTGCCACCAGGAACCACCCTTATATATCAAAAGTGATCCCTAGAAGCACTCATTAAAGGGTGATTTTTTACTCTTCTTGGGATGATCTTCACTATTCTCGATGTGAATTAACACTCTAATGGAGTGAATTGATACTTTTCACTTTATTATAGAGTGACCAATTCACTCTTTTGTTTTAAGAATGTGTTTAAAAAAGATAGAGTTAAGTTTATCAGCATAATGATTAGCAAACCATGCAAAACGAACGTTGTGAGACCATTTAAATTTGTATGTCGATGGTTTGTATGTCGAACTTAAGCACCTAGTAAACTCTACCGAGTATACATGTCAAACGGTTTTACAATTTTTCTAAAATAACGTTATGAGAATTATGAATAAAATCAATTCAAATCTCACCGCAGGCGTGCCTTTCAACATATTATGCCAACAGTTACTCATGCACACGCTTTTATTCATAGCGTTCGTAAGTCTCTCACCCATTCAATTTGAAGTTAACATGATGTGGTTTCTGAGGAGTATGTCATGAACTATTTTGCGAAACTTTGGCAGACACCTTCTGAGTATTCAGACTGACAACTTAAAACTCACGTCAGTATGGACCAGTGGTGTAGCCACGGGGGGTAGTTTTAGGGGTTAGAACCACCTCCCATGACCCAACCTTGCAATGCAAAAAACACCTAAAATAGCAGTTTTTTCTCTCTATCATTAGACTTTTCCCTCATGCCGTGCGCCTCCCCCTCCCCATTGCACCACCCCACCACATGTCACAATCCCGGTATGGACTGGTATGGACGCTCAGAGCACACTTTAGCAAAATTATGTCAAATGCAATTTTATGCAAATTTGGTCTAGATATATGACGCCGTAAGTTACACATTCACAAGTTTTTACAGACAGGTTCCTACAAAAACTTGAACTTCTTTGAATGCACCCTTTAAGAAGAGTTTGTGACACTTCTTTTGCACATTTTGTACAAAGTTGACATTTTTACTTGCATTTTCACCTCACCCTTGTAAATCAAAGCATTACTTTACAAAATATGGATAGCACGTCAATAATGTTATATATAACATATACTGATAGGCAAAGAATGACAAACGCGCCCACACATGTTCGTATGTTGGGAGATTTGACACGTCATGTTTTAATTAAAGGCCCAATTTTCTCATCCCAAACAGTACCAATTCTCCTAACCTTCTTAAAGGACCAGTTCTCTCACCCCAAACAGTACCAATTCTCCTAAGTTTCTTACTTAAGCCCCTCCCACAATTGTCTGAAATTCACCCTCCTCCAGACACAATCTCATTTTATTGCTTCAGGGTGAATATAGAAAGATCAATGTGTATAATCAAAACACTATCAGAACAGTTCGTGCTGTGTAATATAAGTTTTGGTACTCTGCATTGTTTGAATTAGCAGTCAGTCAAAAAGCTGAGCCAATTAAGAGTTTCTGTTACCCTATACTAGAAGTGTAGTTTGGGGTGAGAGGATTGTCCGTTTAAGGCGCCATCCATTCTGGTGTAGGATTAGTACGCGAAATCAAACCCTGAAAAATCACACACAAAAAAGGCATCACACACAGGATTTTTAAAGTTCCGTGAATCATATCTCACCTATACATGTAAGAGTTTTAGATGAAGTTTAGGAGAAGTGACATGACACTCTCCCCGGAACCCTTCAATGGGATCTTCGATACCCGCCCAAAATGGCGGCATTACTCACTGAGTAATCAGTGTTACACCTCTCTTGAAACTGGGCTACTCTTATACCCAGTCTCCAACTCAGCTTATCTGACGTGGCCTGTACGTGCAGAACATGCCCGACTCCAGATCCCCAACCAGGACATACGGTCTGCCAGACTGAAACACCAAATTGTGCCCGATTTAGCAAGGTTTTTGGTGGGTGGGGGAGGTGCTACAGTCCCCGGTCCCCAGTCCAGTGCGGCCATGGTACACACCGTCTTTTCATTGTGTTTACACACTAGAAAATTAACTCCTTACAATATACAGTTTTCAGTGTCGTCAAAACCAGGAATTATCAACCGCCATCTGCCCATGTCCGAAGGCAAGTAGTACGAAAAATGCATATAGGCGTTGCCCTCAAACATGGCTGAAATACGTCACATGAAAAGCTATTGTGATATCACGTGAAAACTACTTGATGTCTCTCATGACCAAGGTTAAATAATAATCCATTTTGCATAATTCGATTATTGGAAAGTCTTGATCTTACTTATCTCGACATTTGGTAAGTATTGTTAGTTTCTCCGAAATAATTCAGTGATAACATAGACTAAGTGTTATCAAGGAGTCACAACTTGCAGTATTATTTTATCTTGTTTAAGGGAACAGGTTTCGGAGAAGGGTGAGTGATCCTCTATTTCAGTGGCGTAGCTACTGAGGGGGGGGGGGGCAGGGGGGCAACTTGCCCCCCTGGAAAAATTTTTGGGTAAATTTGATGAATCTTCTTATTATTTCAAAAATTTCACAAAAATTTCTCAAAATTTTTGTTAGAATAAGAAATTGTGAGACATTTCTCATACATAATTCGTATTTTCATGCAACAAATTAACTCAAATTTCGTCAGTGTCTCATGAACCGGCCCAATACGCGTTCCACTGAAATGTCCTCGTCGCGTAGCAGATTGAATGTTCTCTTGTGCTTGTATACGCACGGGGGTTATGATCAGTGCATTTCAGTGCACAGGAAGCTGTTATTCAGGTGATACTTTGGGAATTCATCAGTAAAAGGATGTGAAAACTGACAAGTCACTACCGTAGACCCCCGAGGTTGTTATGTTCTTCTACAAGCTAGCAGTAGCTGTACGATTTTACTCTGTGTACATAACGATGGATCGGGCTGAAACAATCCATGGCCAACGATAAACTTAAAGTTAATCTAGAAATTAGAATTAACGGGAACCGTTGGCACACTTAGATTTTGTTACTTAGCCTAATCCTTGGAGACTTACAAGCTAGTTCGGGAAAATAGCTTTCTGCTCACTTTGAGTGTAACAATAAATGGACAATGAGTACCTTGTGGCCTTCTACACATAACAGACTGCTTTTCTCACAGGATATCCTGTGTGATCGAGCCACTATTAGGCCTCCTTAGTGTCGTGCGAAGAGGAGACCATTGGGCCATGCCCCCCTCACTGATGCAATTTTTTCTTTGTTCTTAAAAATACGTAGTCTAACTTTATTAACACAGATTTTACTTCAAAAGATAGCATATGTGGCACCAGAATGCTTATAAGGACACCCAATTTTCAGAAATTTTCAAAGGGGAAGGATTGTCCTTGCAAGGTCTTTCAGTGATGCCAATTTTTTTTTAATTTCTACAAATAGACCTTGGCAAATTCTGTCAAATTCCAATTTTTACTTAAAAAGGTAGACTCTATTTCCCACTGGTGGCATTGATAAAAAAGACTACATGTTTAGATTCTCTTTACGAGCATAAATACGCTATTTTGACCATCTGAGGGGTCTGATTGTTCGAAATTTTCTTTACGCTCCGCGCCAGCCAATGGTGGCGCTTCGCTCGGTCTTTTGGGGAAAATTACATGTTTGGAGTAAAATTAGCTCTTAACTCTCTGATCACTTTGCAGTTTGCGAACATATTTTGAAGTGAGCATTTTATTGCAAACGACAAAAGAAGAAAGCGACTGGCTAGATTCTTCGTATTAGCCTGGAAAATGCTATTTTCGGCCATCTAAGGGGTCTGATTTTTCAAAATTTTCTCTACGCTCCGCGCCAACCAATGGTGGCGCTCCGCTTAGATAATCTTTATGACAAAATAACATTTTGTGACCAAGAAAAACCACAAATACCGATCAATGCTCTTTTATTTGGACTTCTAAAAGTGTGCAAATTAATGACAAGTTTTACTTCGTAAGGTAACATAAATGGCATAAGAGTGCATGTAAAGACGCAAAAGTTTCAGTTTTATCCTCATGAACCACCACGATTCAACCTTTAACACTGTTCCTTTCAAAGTCGAAAATCTTGCACCATTTTGCATGTAGGCTATTTGAAAACGTCAAATTATTTCCGGACACCCCTCCCCTTAGACCATACTGCATGCCCCTCCCCCTTCAGAGAAATCCTGCGTACGCCACTGCTTTAGTACATACAAATAAACCAGATATTGTTTACCAAAATAATATACTTTGTTATTTCCGATTGCTCTCTGTTATACTTTAAGATTAAAATGCAGGTAATATTACAAAATGACATGGTAATGTTGTTATACTTGTAAGTTTGCATATTTTATATGAAATACATACACATTGACCGGGAAAAGTTTTGGGGAAATTTCATACCTTTGCCCCCCCCCCCCCCCTGGAAAAAATCCTAGCTACGCCACTGCTCCATTTGAAGTTACCGACCAAGAAGCTATTGTCCACAATTTGCAGGGAAACTTAATTTAAATTTTATTTCCAATTTTAAACATGATTACACTAATACTCGTCTCCTTCATCGTCTTCTTCATCAACTGAGTCTATACCAACTTCTTCATAATCCTTTTCTAAAGCTGCCATATCTTCACGTGCCTCGGAAAACTCACCTTCCTCCATACCCTCACCAACATACCAGTGAACAAAGGCTCTCTTGGCATACATCAGATCAAACTTATGATCAAGACGAGCCCAGGCCTCAGCAATGGCAGTGGTGTTGCTCAACATACAGACAGCACGCTGGACCTTGGCGAGGTCACCACCTGGTACCACAGTTGGTGGTTGGTAGTTGATTCCCACCTTGAACCCAGTTGGACACCAGTCAACGAACTGAATGGTACGCTTGGTCTTAATGCTGGCAATGGCAGCATTGACATCTTTGGGTACCACATCACCACGGAACAGTAGACAGCAAGCCATGTACTTGCCATGACGAGGATCACACTTCACCAACTGGTTGGCTGGGTCAAAGCAGGCATTGGTTATATCAGCAACAGACAGTTGTTCATGGTAAGCTTTCTCTGCTGAGATAACGGGAGAATAGGTGGCCATAGGGAAATGGATTCTTGGGTAGGGTACCAGGTTAGTCTGGAACTCGGTCAGATCCACATTGAGGGCACCATCGAATCTAAGAGACGCTGTGATGGAGGATACAATCTGACCGATTAGACGATTCAGGTTGGTATAGGTTGGCCTGTCGATGTCCAAGTTGCGACGACAAATGTCATAAATAGCTTCGTTGTCAACCATGAAGGCACAGTCAGAGTGCTCCAGGGTGGTGTGAGTAGTGAGGACAGAATTATATGGCTCAACAACAGCAGTGGAAACCTGGGGTGCTGGGTAGACGGCAAATTCCAACTTGGATTTCTTACCATAATCAACAGAAAGACGTTCCATGAGCAGGGAGGAGAAACCAGACCCAGTACCTCCACCAAAACTGTGGAAGATGAGGAACCCTTGAAGACCGGTGCACTGGTCAGCGAGTTTTCTAATTCTGTCCAAAACTTGATCAATGAGTTCTTTGCCTACGGTGTAATGACCACGAGCGTAGTTGTTAGCGGCGTCCTCTTTCCCAGTTATCAACTGCTCAGGATGGAAGAGTTGACGATAAGTTCCGGTTCGGACTTCATCTTTAGAGAAAAATGGAAAAAGAAAGATTGAATTAGGGATGCATCGTTTTAATTCAACAGTGAAGGTTCACATGTAGGCCTACAAAAAATTGTCTTTGCTTAAAAAGAACCCAAAACCCATGGGGTTTTCGGCTTTTTAAAGAATTTCGATCGCATATCCTTTAACATGAATTTCCCAAACTAGTTAGGAATTTAACTTAATACTTCGGAGCGTTGAAGGAGTTTGTCTGCGTAGCAGAATGTGGGGCATATTCCTTGTTCAGTCATATCCCCACCAGATGGTTTGTGAAGTCTTAAAGGGGAGTGAACAAACCGAATCCGCTCCACGATGAATGAAGGAGTTGGAATGAGGCGAGAGCTTTATCTCATCATAATCTTGAAGTAGACTTCAAATTTCTTACAAAACATTTTTCAAAACTATCATAAGAGTGTTATACGAATCTACATACATCACGAGTACTGACAAACCAGCTTGTACATATCTGCTAATCTGCATATTAGAGACAAGAAAACATGCGATCCGATGCACAAAATTTTAAGGATATCAGTCACAATGTAGTATTCCATTCTGTCTTGGACAGTTTTTGAAAGCAAAAAGAAAAAAATTAAAAATTGTGGGTAATGCATAAATATGCATGTCAAAATCCACAACTAAGAACTATAAACAATAACAATGCATCATTCTGGTAATGCAGTTTTTACCAATGTAGAGAATTAATCCACTTCCACCATTGCTCAATAACCTCTACCCTCCTGTGGGCTGGGGGGATGTATAATATGCTCACGGTAGTTCCCGTCTGTCGTGAGAGACGACCAAAGAGAAGG
Source organism: Holothuria scabra (assembly GCA_037179385.1). NCBI lineage: Eukaryota > Metazoa > Echinodermata > Holothuroidea > Aspidochirotida > Holothuriidae > Holothuria > Holothuria scabra. Next base: position 8,871,479 of record CM074193.1, read on the forward strand.
ACTTGTACCGTGTCTGAACGGTATTTGAAACGAAACTTGAACTGTGTTTAAACCTAAAGGGACAATCAAAGTTTGGCAAGGAACATTAAAGGCCCAGTTCTCTCACCCCAGACAGTACCAATTCTCCTAACCTTCTTACTCAAGCTCCTCCCACAATTGTTGGAAATCCATCCTCATCCAGACACAATTTCAATTTATTGCTTCAGGGTGAGTTTGGAAAAACTCAATTTTATAATCAAAACACTCTCAGTACCGTACATGTTGTGTAATATAAGCTTTGGCACTTCGCGGCATTGTTTGAATTAGCTGTCAATCAAAAAGCTGAGCCAATTGAGAATTTCGGTACCCTGGTACCAAAATTGTAGTTTGGGGTGAGAGGTGTGACCCTTTAACATTTTTTCCAGCACCTCATATATATAGATGCCTTAAATAGATCTTTCACAGGTTATAGAGGTTGAGACTGTTTAATAAAAATTTCTGAATATTTGTCGAGAAGACACTCCACCCGGATAGAAGACTAGACAGCACACAGTGTAACCAATAAAGACGTTTTGACTGTGATCACGGATCATTTTTTGAAAGTTTGAAGTCAATGTACAAATATGGTGCGGAATTAAAGTTCTGAAAATTGTAAAACAAACTCCGATGGTCGCTTTAACCTTCCTACTTGTCACTTTACAACACATTTGTATCAGCGTGTCGTTCATAAAATGTAACTCAAGGCTAAATTTTCAAACATACGTATTACAGTGCATGAGAAATGGATGCAAACAGTCCAACGCACATCTTAAAATCAAATGCATACCTGAGCTGAGATATACTGTTGAACTTTTTTCACTCAATTTTAAAGGGTAGATTGCACAATAAATAATGTGTCATGCGTTATACATTACAGGATTCCAAAGAAACCTGCATGAAGTTATATACAAACACAACGAAAGAGAGCAGCAGTCGTGCTAACATCGACCTACTCTCTTCCGTGGCAAACGTATTAAAGATCAAGAGCAGTCCCCCAGACTTAAAAGAAGGGTTAAAGGTCACAACAGGATTTGGTATGTTAGAGGAGTACTTACTCTGAGCATTTCGGTGAAATTTGCATTGAAATCCGATGTGTGGTTCCCAAGATATGAGCACATAAAGTTTTCATATTTTCAACAAATAATGAACTTGAAGCAAGCACACATGACATCACATCCCCACATTAATGGGAAGTCTTTTGTTTTTCTTTAAACTTTATACTGGATTTTCTCCTCAAAAATCCCATCTCATTAAAATATCTTGCATAAGTGGCATGAGAATTTACAAACTTTGCATCCCTCACAGGAAGGACATTCTCCTATTAACCTCAAGGTCAACACAACACTCTGATAAAACAAAGGGAAACAAAGCATTCCTTGTCAATGTGAGGAAGTGACATAAGTTCTGTTGCCCTCCAACTCACTTTTGAACACAAATCTACTCAGACTTCATTTACTGATATCTCAAGAAATACATGTCCGATTTGAGTGGAACTTTCACCACACTGTGTAGATTTTGTTTCTCTTTCACATATAAAAATTAAATTTTTGCTTAAACTTCCCCTTTAATTTGAAGCAACAGCTAAAGTATCACAATTTTCGTCCTTTTCCTCTTCAAAGTATCTTTCATCATATTTAACTACTTCAATATTGCACATCTAAGGTAAACCAAGCAGTTATTTCTTGCAAATTTCACACTTGAAGAAAAAAATTGTTGTCACATGACTCTCAACAGCCTATCATGAAACAGGACAGTCTACTTCGCTACTACAAATTGAGGTAAATGCTCTTGCCCTTTAAGTGAAGTTAACAGGTACATTTCGTGAACGTGATAAGAAGTAGAATTTTTATGTCATTACTGTACTTACTCGAATTACAGTCTTAATATTATATTTCTTTGTTCTTTGTGTATGCCACTGTACCTTCTACCGATTTGTATCGGATAGCAATCGTACAATTATGGGGTGACGGACGTTAATTATCACGCCCTTTTTGTTCAACATGCCAAACAAGAAAACAGAAAGCGCTGAAGTTCATAAAAACATTTTAAATCTCAAAGAAAAAAAAGCAAGTTATGTGAGTTGTACAACATGAAAGTCACAAACTATTGCGCAGTGGACTATTTCGATTTAAAAGGCCAAACCTCTCACCCCAAACTATAATTTTGGTACGGGGTATCGAAATTCTCAATTGGCTCAGCTCTTTGATTGGCAGCTAATTCAAACAATGCAGAGTACCAAAGCTTATATTACACAGCATGAAAGGTACTGAGAGTGTTTTAATTATATAAATTGATTTTTTTTCTATACTCACCTCAGTGAAGCAATAAACATTCATCCAGATTGTATCTGGATGCATGAATTTCAGACAATTGTGGGAGGGGCTTCAGTGAGAAGGCTAGGAGAATTGGTACTGTTTGGGGTGAGAGGTTTGAGCCTTTAAGTGAATAATATTCAACATTTAATATCTCAGCGATAGAACTAGCTATGACAATGGGAGTTGGGTGAATAGGTTTTTGAAACCGTCTTTTTGTAGTTCTAGAACTGAGCTACACTTAAAGTCTCATCTAACTAACAAATAGCTCAATAAAAACGATGATTAAGAACTGCCTACCGACTACAGACGGCTCCAAGTCTGCAAAAATTGCCCTCGGAACGTGTTTGCCGGAACCAGTCTCACTGAAGAAGGTATTGAAGGATTCATCTCCTCCCCCAATGGTTTGATCACTGGGCATCTGACCATCAGGCTGAATACCATGCTCCAGACAGTAGAGTTCCCAGCATGCATTGCCAATCTGGCAACCAGCTTGTCCAACGTGGATAGAGATACATTCACGCTGTTGAAAACGTTAGAGGAAAAATTCGCGCAGTTAAGGGTAATAGTGATCCAAACAATAAAGTCACATGAAGAATATGTCGATTAGTTCGAGCCATATGTTATATCGATCGATAAACATGCCACTGAGGGTAAAGTTTATCGGCCGATAGAGGCCTTTCCACACAGGATGCGTATGCGTCGTGTATACGTTAAGTCCGACCTTTTCGCGTATCATTCTACATAATTATGCGTCCTTGTCAAGATGTACGTGTCTTTGGTTTGACAATATGCGTTCACACTAACGCCAACTTCGACGTGCCTTTTCGATATGAAGTGTATATTGTTTCCCTAGTCACGCACAGTATTTGTAGGTAGTTGTAGTGTAAGCAGCAGTATCAGCGACAGTGTTAGTAGCAGTGTTCGTGGCAGGGGCAGCGTAAGTGGCAGGAGAAGTGTCAGTGACAATGGCAGTGTCAGTGGAAATCTCAGTGGCAGTGACAGTGTCAATGGCAGTCATGTCAATGACAGTGGTAGCGTCAGTGGCAGTAGTCAATGACAATCATGGCAGTGGCAGTGCCAGTATCAATTGCAATCATGTCAATGGCAGTGTCAGTGGCAGTAGCAATGTTCCGGGCAGGGCCAGTGTCAGTGGCAGGGCAGTGACAATGGCAGTTGCAGTGTCAGTGGCAGTGTTCGTGGCAGGGACAGCGTCAGTGGCAGGATAAGTGTCAGTGGCAGGGCCAGTGCCGGTGGAAGTTGCAGTGGCAGCGGCAGTGTCAATGGCAGTCATGTCAATGACAGTGGTACGTCAGTGGCAGCAGCAGTGTTAATGGCAATCATGACAGTGGCAGCGTCAGTGGCAGTAGCAGTAAAGCAGTAATAGTGATGCATGCTGGTTAAAACATTGCATGCATGTCATAAGAAAGTTCACAGTACATCGGTTACAATCTTCATTTACTCACAATATTCAATCTGTCTACTGCCTACAACATTTTACACATTTATAACTTCTCATGTACCGCACATTTGCCCCTGCAGTACAATCATGTCTAATATCAAGAATTCCCTTCCCTACCACCCAACCAATGAATACAACTCGTTTCCCACTAATAACGAAGACAATAATAATTGGCAAAAGGTGACCAAAGATTCATATCAGTGCAAGGCGCATAAATTCTCACCGCTAACAGGCTAAATATTTTGCAAAACAATCATGCGTTACGGTGATTTGGAGCAGAAAAATTGCATACTTAAGCCCATCATCCTGTCAATTGGATTGTATTGTGTTTGTGTTGTGAGGGTCCCCTACAATAGGGTCGCTATCTGCAACCCCTCTTAATATTTAGCAGGATCTCATTCATTTGACCTTGATTAATATTAGGGGTCCGTAATACTATTGCGGCGGACTCCATTGGTGAACTTGTAACGTCATAAATCAAAGAGCATATAGCTCAATGTGAAAATTTGACATGGCTTTTACACGCGACCCATATAATACGTAGCCTATGTAGATAGGACTAAAGGTTAAATTAGATGAGAACAGATCAATCAGTCAATTGTTCAGTCAAAAAACTCATATGACAGACAAAATGACACTATTTTTATCATTGCACCTTTAAAAAGTTGAATCTACTACGAAATAATTCTTAATAAAAAACTTTTATCTCTTGCTGCTCTGCTTTCCCGTGAGAAATCACCAGGGTGTACACAAAATTCTGTTCGAGAAACTCAGGATGTGAGAAAGACCTGATGTTTGAGGAAAAGTGTTAACGAATATTATTAAAACCGATTCATAACTCAGTGAAAAAGGAGATATGACACACATTTGGCCTTTAATATAGCAATGGTATTGATCGGGTTGGGAATGGGAGGGGGCTAACAGTGGCGGCGGAAGCATAAAAATTTAGGGGGGGGGACAATCAGTGAACAAGATGGAATGGTAGGAGCCGTGAAACGAACCCTATGTGCGCGTAGCGCACATCACGAGCGCGAAGCGCGAAGTCCCATTGGCGTGGGCCAAGGGCCCGCCTTGGGGTCCTGGAAGCTCTGAGATTCTGCAAGCTCTCTCGTGCAATCTAAGCCGTTTTTGGAACATTTTACGGTGGATTCAATGAACAAAAATGTGCGAAATATTTGCGTTCACAGATAGCCTATAGGCTATTTCCTGACCGACGCAGAATTTAACGTAGGCCTTCGTATAGGCTAGGCCAAATAATGTCCGGGTTCACCTAGCTTAACCTGATTGTCACAGAACGAGTTATAACGCAACGACATAAGCCTAAGCATGTGACATCAATTACGCAACATTACATTGGATGAACAAATGTAGTGGAAATAGCCTACTGTAAATGAATGACTCACCTATGATGAGTGCATAGGCGTACAAGAGCATTTCAGTTTGGGGCCAGAGGATTCTCTGCCCGAAATGTAATTCTGCCCGAAAGACTATCTAAGCGGAGCGCCACCATCAGTTGGCGCGGAGCGCCCAGAAAATTTTGAAAAATCGCAACCCCTCAGACAGCCGGAAATGGCCTTTTCCAGGCTTATAAGCAGAATCAAGGCCGTCCATATTTTGAATTTTCGTTTGCAATAAAATTTTCACCAAAAATGATTAAATCTACGAAAAGGTCAGAAAACTCCCAGATGAAATGTACTACTAACCATTGGATGACTACAGTAAGCTATAATCATTGGAAAATGAGTTTGCTTGCGCGTTCTACAAACTATTTTACGTCATGTAGCATGAGATTATCATCAATATAATTTTGAAAATTGAAAAACTTCAGAAACCCTCGAAAATCCCAAGGCTTCATAATATAATGATATACCGCACCTGGGAATGGATAAAACATTACCTGGTCTTGTATCTTTCCGTGGAAAACTGTAGAACGGAATTAAAAACATGAGTACCGTATGTCTGTGACTCTGTTGCGACTCTTGCCCGAATTCCAGTTCCACTGAATTGATACAACTGTCTATATGACTCTACCCGAACTCCCGACTATATATAAATGATTTTTCTACTAACGCCGTTTGAGAAAAACCCGGCTTGTCACGTTGCTAGATATTTTTACATTAATTTGTGGGCAGACTTACTTGCAGATTTGTTCACACTTAATTCGTATGAGTGAGAAAACAAGCTACGCTGATTTGTTTACCATTGCCCGAAATTCGGTTCCACGGCACTGCAGGTTAAAAAGTTTCGCACCATTTAAAGAGGATCATTTTGAAAAGTGCAAAATAGTCATCTCATTCATATGCTGCCCAAATAGCTCTCGACCAAGTATGTTTCATCCTTCTGGTGACTATTGGTGATTGTCATTTAGTGATATGGTGCGTCACAAGAGAGCTTTTGATTGATTTGTTCGGGCAAAATTTTGGGGACTGTATACATCCTCTCTCCCCTTGTAATCTGGCAATTAACTTTTGCCCGAATATTGTGTCATTTCGGGCAAAGGTTTGCGCAAGAATATGAAGTGAGGCTGACGAAAAATTGTTTTTTTATAAGTTGTCCGAATGTGTCGCAAATTTTGGTATCTCTTTGAGTTTTCATGAAAATTGTACCGTGACTACGATGCTTTTTTATTATTTTTCGGCCAAGTGTTTGAAGGAATTCGGGCACGCCTAGGAGTTTTCTGTGTAAGTAGAAACAAACCAGATTTTAAGACTCAAACGGCTGCCCGAATTTTTCCAGATCCCTGCCCCAATTTTAGATCTTGAGAAAATTGGGGGGGGGGGGTGGGTGGGGGTGGCAGTCTGCCCCTGACCCCCCTCGTACGCCTATGGATGAGTGAATACTGATCAACTGTTCTTTCACGTGGTGGCAATGGCAATGTTTCACTTCTCGCGGAGGGAAAATACTAGTACAGTAAAGGTTCGGTTTCACTGGACAAGTGATATACTACATACACCTGGTTTGCGGACCGGGCGAGGTTGCCAGATTCTTGTAATGATTTGTAGCCAAAAACTAGGTCACAGGCATAGAGCATGGCCGCAGGGGACCGTGACAAGAATCAGCCAAACAATGGCAGATCATAGGCTAAGTCAATTTCGGCTGCTCTGTTCGGTGGTGGGTTAACTATAGTCTCAACTTTAAACTGGTTCAAGGCTCCCAAGTTTCTTTTACTTCTTCTCTGATTTTTTTTTTTTTTTTTGGGGGGGGGGGGGGACGTCCCCTCGCTAAGAAATTTAGGGGGGGACGTGTCCCCCCGCCCCCCCCCCGCTTCCGCCGCCAGTGGGGGCTAATGTTCTCAGGCGTCCGAATCCTGAAGTGTTACGGACCAGACTCTGTTATAAAGCAATTCAGCCACACGAACGAGAGAATACACATACACAAACGCGCAAACAAACACACGTACACGTTCACACCAGGGATGTCTAATAACACCTCCCTGTTCAGAAAAGCATGCGTTCTCATACACAAAAATCAACATCAACGTGTAAAGCATGTTAAGGCACTTTCAAGAATCGGAAAATGGGAAGTAGCGTATCTGCCGGGTAAAGGGAGCAGATGCAGAAAGTGCCCCTTATTTTGACCATTAAGATCAGACGAAATTGTCTGGTTTAAAATGAGATAAAAAAAAGAACTGAAGAAAGGAAGAAAGTGAAAGGAAGCGGAAATGAATCAACGTGGAAAAAGGTTATATATTTTCAGATAAAAGAGACTGATTAGTTCAGCTGATTTTATTAAAACCATTGGAAGTTAAAACTTAAGTAGTGTCCGACCGGTGTGTCCGATTTCTATGCATCGGCAGGCGTGTAACGATTGGAGAAATATCGACCGATAGCGCTTATTTTAAAGTCACAACTAATGGGTTTATGAGCTCCCGGCTTATATTTAGGCTTAATATTCGGACCAGACAGGTATCTGCCGGATTTCGAGTATCTTTTGTGTAACCGTCGGTCGGACTCCGCATATACCTTAGCCTGCGAAGCGTCTCTGTGGTTGCAGCTACTAAGGCTGCCGCTCTTCGCCATCGGCTGAACAAAAAAAGCTTCCTCCGCTTCGCGTGCGACCTATATCTGGCCGATTTCAGGTCAGATCCTGAGTAGTTGGCTGATGCCTTGCTTGGTCAGGCCATCACTGCTGGATTGATACATAGACCAGGGAGGTGTTATCTAATACCACCTCCCTGCATAGACTAATCACTTATTGAACTAAACCGAAAAATGGCCCAGTCCCCGGACGAGTTGTCAGATGCCCGGCCGTAGACTCTAGCAACTCGAAGCCCTGCTTCGAGTTAAACCTAAAATAAATGTGGAACCCGACCGAGGCATGAATAGTTTTACTTTCGCTGATGGGTAATTTTGCCTTTTATTTTGTACATCATATTGAATTGTTTAAAATTGTTACAAAATAATTTCATTTTCAAAGTACAGAGTTAAATGTTTCCAAATAAAACGACAGTATGGTGATATCAAAGATCTATATGCACTAAAAGCCCAAGAGGTTTGGAAGCAGGAGTAAACTGCTACTGAAACTTTCACAACACCTGAATTTCAGACAGGGCCTGAAAAAATACTGCAACCATTTCTATTTTACTATGTATGTTAAACAAAAAACCTCCTAAACGTTTCCAACTCTTTCAAAAATCTTCTCGAAAAATAAAACAAAAAATCATAGTCACGGTAGAATTTTGATGGACATGCAAAAGGGTTGCCAAAATGTGGTACGAATTCAGCTTATGTGCGAGCATTGGCCCAGCATGAGCTGAATTCGTACCAACTTCGTACACCCCCCAGAAGGGGGAGGGGAGCGAATTTGATTTGTTTTTTTTTAATGGGACAAAAGAAAGAATGACTTTACACGGGTGGTCATCCATGCTAATCTCTCATTTACCGTAAAACAGCCCGTGTTTTAGTGTTTACGTGAGCACCTTGAACACCACATGCTAGGATCTTTTGCAAATTACCAACATTTTCGCCCGTTCCGCGCACTTTCAGTATATTTGATGTATTTATTATAGCGTCTCTAACGAATTAACATTATTCATCTGTCCGATTTCGTTGATTGTTCGTAAGCACAGACTAGCAGATGAGTAAGATTATGGAAGAGCACAACATTCAAAAAGGCGAAGAAGGCCTTGGTGATTTTTTCTGCCTTCCTCTTCGTTTGTTAGTCATGTTTAATGAAATTTGAAAGCTTTATCGGATGACAAGCCAGCAGATTCCCTTTTAAAATTTCCCTTCAGCAAATACAGTTTTAGGAAACTGAAAATACTTCGGTGCAGACCGCATGCAACCGTGAAAATCGAAAAAAATTTCTAATCCAAAATTTCAACACTCTTGCCGCTCATTCATCATTATCTGCAGTGGCGTAGGAAGCAATTTGAAAGGGGGGGGGGGCAATTTTGGACTATGCACTTCAGCCTATCCCATTGACTAAGAGGTGCATCATTTTGCTAAATTTTTTGTTTTTTTCTACCAGGAAGAACGATTTTTTTAAATAAAAAATTGTATGCTATTAATCTTTTTTCAAATGAAACTAGGCACTTAAGAAGGTAGGATTCTTCGTTTTTCCAGCCATACTACAGTTTACAACAATTTCAGTATATCTATGCCCTCTGCAAACTGAGAACAGTGATAACATTTCAATTATTCAAGTTACTAAAGAATCCATTTACTCACCGACTATTAAACTGACAGGGTTGAAAGGATAACTGATGAAAGGTATTTATGAGAGCACCTACGCAGGTAAATGATTTCCTGCCTGAAGTCTTGCCCCAAAGACTATTTAAGCTGAGCGCCACCGCCAGTTTGCGCGGAGCGTGGACGAAATTTTGAAAAATCGGACCCCTCAGGCAGTCGCAAATGGCATTTCTCGGGCTTGTAAGGATTAGTTAAGCAGCAGGGAGGAAAAAAGACTAATTCAGGGGAAACGGGCAAGCACCCAAATTTTCCGAATCTTCTTTGAAGTGTAAAATGCCACTGTATTGGGGAAGAAATTTGCGGCGCGCCAAGCGCGCCGAAATTTTGCCTTTTTTGAAACAAATATTTGTTGCTAAGGAGCTTGTATTGCAGACATTTTTGGATTCTTGGTTTCCTCTATAGGAAAATTTGAAAAGTTGAGGGATTACTGATGGAAGAATCTGCACCTCCTATATTAACAAATCTGAGAATGATTGCATGGTGATCGACTGGATATCGTTGTTGCTACGTAATGTTATCTTGAAGGTCTACGAGTTGAAGCTCTCCAATAAAATTTTAAAAGTTTCCAAAACTTTGTTGTTTATTTTAGAAAAAAAAAAATGTTTCCAAGTCAAGCGATATATTGGGGAAAATTTGGAATTTTATGAAAGAAAATTAATAAAAATAGCACTGAAGTTGCCCTTGTCACTTGAAGATCTGGTGTCACAAATGCCAAATTTCGATTTTTTCATTTTCAGAGCTTGAAAAGGTTTTATCTAACTGATTCATGAGACAGCACTTACATGCAATACGTATAGGAATTGCACGCTGAAGCGCGCGGAAAATTTTGCTTTTGTGAATTTGTGAACTACAAATTGGGGCTTGTGTTGAAGAGGACCCGGAATTTCAAGAGAAAAAAGAGTTTAGAATATCACATATATGAAAAGGGGGTTTACTGACTCGGGAAGTGGGGCGGGAGCCTTCCGCCCCTCCAATTTTTCACTGGGGACTGTCCCCCAGCCCACCCCCTTCCCCGCTTCCTACGCCAGTGATTATTAGCACTGTTAAGCTCATCTGCTTATGTTCAATATTTCATGGGGAAATAAAATCACATGTAAGTTTTCTGATAAGACGTTAATCCAAAAATTAGAGGTACATCTCCGTTATCTGTATCGGGGGACCACGGTGCGGTGTCGTTCAATGTATTTAATCGCTTTATTTCAAAACTCCTTCTCAAACCACCAAACATCGGCTTGTACTTGTTACATTGCAATTTTGGGTTCTATTGTTATTTTGTAATACTTTCTAAATCCCATGCAGATTGTTCAACGGTAAAATGGATTCCACAACTTTTGGCAAGCTTTGCAGCCTGGCGACTGCCACGATTTACACCCCGTTTATATCAGTGATACCGGCTTGAGAAGTTGGACACGTGCCCCCATCGACTAAACCAAAGGTTTTTAAACTTTATTCCTCTATACAGGTATAGGTGTGTTTTCGACTAACCTGCGGAGCAGACTCTGTAGTACCCTGAAGATGGCGCTCTCTCAAAATCATAATACACCCAGGTCCGTAAACAGTATAATATACAGAGTCTGCAAAGTGCAAACCTTCGCCCAGTTTCCACTTACAGGAATCCCGCATTTTTAGGGACGAATTAGTAATCATGAGATCGTCACGTGATGCAGGAAACAAGTATGAAAAGTGTATTTTCGTACATACAACTGATACAACGAACGGCGAACAACCTAATTAGCTTTTGTACGTGGAAAATGTGTACCAGGCCGTACGCTCGATGGACATATATTATCTATAACGAGAGGTACAATTCAATATTTTATTTTTTGTCGTGACGTCATATTTGGTGGTCGTAAATGAGATTCGATAGAAAGTTGGCAGGTTATTGTATACCGTAGGTATGCCATGTAACTTAGTTGGAACGTCGATTGCTCAGCAGTGGCGTTGAAAGACTCATATAGTATTATTTATAGTAGCGAAAGTAAGATTTTTGAGTTTTTTGAATGTAGCAGTTGAAACGCAAACACAAAAGCCTGCTCACAGCAGGCTAGTTTTCAACCGCGCGTTCTGGGTTTATTTGATCGTGTTCTATCATGAGCGCATAGTTTTCGAATTATCAAAATTCATCACTATATGCTCTGCTAACAACTTTCAGAGCATTAATTGGGAATTGAAACTGCCTAGATGCTTACTCTCGTGATGCAAGTTTTGTCACAGTGACATGAAATGTAAAATTTCAGCGTATTTCGGTCTTACTAGTCGTGTTTACTACCCCGTCTCCTGACCATATACAGTAATTTATGAAATACGGGTCAATCTCTTTTTCGGAGGATGGCACCATTTAACATCTAGGACACCTCAGTAAACTCATCAAAGATTTCGAAAGGAGCTTTGGCAATACGACGTCTGCTTCCTCGACCCCTCCCTAGCAACACCAAACTTTGTACAAGAGCATGTCTTATTTTCCGAATCCTGAAAACGGCCAAAATGGAAGTCATGACAAGAAAAACTGACAAGGTAGGCTATGCGCCCTATCGCAAAAGCAGTTATTTTGCCTGGTCGGTGAGGTGAGAATTGGCGCATAAAGGGTAAAGAATCAGTTCGAACGTGATTGGAAATGCTATCTCCGTGGATCTGGGGGATATTTTTGGAAAAAGAAAATCCGTTGCGCTCCGAGCCAACAGATAGAGGCGATCCTCTTACTTAGATTAGTGTGTCCTATAGACATAAAGCAATACACGATCCCTATTCAATATTGCGGCTTCCCCCTCCTTGTATAAAAGTGTCCAAAGTTTGGTTATTGTCTGCCAGATCACTTTGAAAATTGCTCATATCTTCCTGAAGTGAAGATTTGTGCAAACGAAAGCTCAAACTAACGATTGATTTGATTCTGCCTGCAAGCCAGCATGAAATGCCATTTCCGGCTTTCTAAAAGGTGGCAATTTTTCAAAATTTCTGTAGGTCTACATGTGGCGCCAACCGTTTGTGGTAGACCTAACACTGCTCAGCTTATTGTTTCTTTTCGAGGCAGCATGAATATTTCTGTTCCACCTAAATATGCAGCTAAGTGTTTCAAACTGTACTTGAGACAGAGTCTTGCTCCGTCTTTGAACTGGTAATCTGACATCGACATCCCCTAACAAGAAATCCTAGATCTACCCCTAGGGTGAGCTGAGTTAAAAGAAATATATAGCTTAAACTCCGTAAACCATGATGTCCAAAATGCACAACATCCATTTCCGTGATATTTGGCTGTTCCTCTGGGCAAATGTTAAAATCATGAATTTTGACATGTATGTCCAGTGTTGTTGAAACTTTAACCAGTTTCATTGAAAAAGATTAGTACTGATTTTGATCTTGATTTTGATTGGTATCCACACAAATCACCCATATGTCGTTGAGGTGTGGTCCTTCTTCGTTCGGCTTACAGCTGTTTATCCGGGAGCTGCAAGATGGAGGGCACACTGCGGGGTGGATTTTAACTCCGGCGGAATATGGTTCCACAGGGGAGATGACAATCCCCCTGAAATCATTACTTAAAAATAAATTATTCTTTAGGAAAATAAATTAATATTTAGGAAAACAAGCTTACCATTTTGATGAAAGTGTCTTCTGATTTGTTTAAGTTCTGACGGTGGACTTTTTATACGTGCTGACCTCTGCGGCTGTATACCAAGCACTGTAAGGCAAACACTGAAGAGAATCTTCACCAATAAGCTATGGTTAAACTGCTTTTGTGGATCATTGAAATAGACATAAATTGAGACCAAACACAGAAAACCAAACTTAAAGGGAAAGAGCAGTTGTCACTAACTTATTTTGAGGCAGCAGATAAATCCCACAATTTTCTTTTCATTTCGCTTTAAATTAACTAGGTACTACAATATTGCAATATTGAATCTTTACAAATATCACAATGGATTTACAAAAATATTGTCACAAGATCATTAAGAGCCAATCATGCAAAAATACAGAGACTAACTCCAGTTGGGGTGACTGCATATCCCCTTTAACTAGGTATGACCTCATTTTCAAGGCAACTGTGCTGTGCTTTATCATTACGTGCTAAACGTTACGCTTGGTGTCACTTTCTATTTGGGAAGGACCAGGAAGGCTCGTCAATAGGGTCTTGGCAATCACCGCCTATAAATCCTGGATACAATGAATTGATGCTTTTTATGTACTGTAAACATCCATCAAGAATTTGGACCCAGTCTTACTTGAAGTTAGTTGTTTAGATGGTCGAGAATGCAATGATTCAAAGACACAAAACTATCCCTAAGCTGTCGAAGGGTGTGACAGATATAGTTTTGCATGGCTGAATCTTTGTAATTAACGAAAAAGAAGAGGAGAGGCTCTCTACCAGGAACGAAGATCACAAACATCTGAATAGGCCTGCGTAGTATATACAAGAAGCACGCTTTGTCGGTTATGGTACAACCGTTATTGATGGCAACCTGAGAGTGAATAATAAACAATACATTCTTCCTATTTTCGGCCATCATACTATCAGGTGCGTTTATCCAGAGTTGAACAGGCCCCAGGCCGACAGGATAATAGTTCCAAGAAGTGGCTTAATGCCTGTAACTGAGAAGCGAATTGAAGATTTGCGGTGCACCCAAAAGACACAACCTACACCATCTATTTTACATCAAGTACGTTAGGTAAAAGGTATTCGTAAATTTGACATCTTTTGAGAAACTGGCACAATTATGTCATTTTTTTGTCAAAAGATACACACAAGTATTGAAAAATATGTAGGAGCTATTCAAACAAAGAAATAAATTCAATGGTGCAGCAAAGGTAGGGAAGAAAAACCACTTTTAACGAGACAACTGTATGTAGTCTGCATGTACATTATTGTGTCGTGAAGAGGCGTACGTGAGCCCGTTATATAGGCTGGCACTTTTGTACAACCATGGATGTATTACAGATGGAAGTAAAAGTTTCTTTGAAACTATCACCAGCGGTGCCAACTAAAAGCTTCTAATGGTCTTGCTCTTGAAAAATGTAGATGGCGTGAAAGGGATAAGGAAGTAACTTGCTCTCTTCTAGTCTGTTAGATCTCAAACACGTCTTGGTTCCACCCATTGCCACGCTATATTGCCAGTCGCCAAAGAAAACCAAAATTTACACTGGCGAAAGCGAGTGGTAACTTCCCTAAGGTTTGAACATGTAAGCATGCACAACATTAATTAATTTATCGAACATGGGTAGATGTTTTACTTCTTAAAGGAATCTTCGGAATTGTTTCAAGTTTCACATGAAAGAGTAAGACTTGCTAACGAACTGCTGAAAAGAATGTTTCAGAACTAATTGAACAACCTACAAATGACAAAGAAACTTGATCACTTAGAGGTGCATTGCCAGTCGTTTAGACTGGACGACTGACAAAATTCACTCTTGATTGACGGAACCCATGATCACCTCAAAGCTTTGTGACTGTCAAGCAGTCTTTTGTTAGAAGATTAGGTGAGTCTGAAAGGATCCCACTCTCATTGGGAGGTTAAGTCAAACAAACCTAACTAAAGGACCGGTCATGCAAATTCTATTCCCATAGCCTGATTAAAGTACTCTCAATTCGTATTTCTGATTTGATAGGGTGTTTTACTCCATCCGTATACCTCCACGGTACAAGGGTAGGACGTGTTTTTTCCATTCACCTAAAAACGTTCATGACCATTGATTGTCAGCTAGACAGTTCTAGGTATTAAAATTGTGTGGAACTGGATGTGCCGCCACCACAATGACAGCAGGGATGCCGGGGTGAGATGAACATCCCTGATAAACTTAGAGGAAGGCATTTACTCAGTTTGGTTGTCCAGCTTACACATTTTGCGAGTGCAAACTGTAGTCAATGGACTTTGAGATTGCGGATTTGTTTCAAACTTTAACCCCAAACGTTTCAACGGGTTTCAATCGTTTTAGGGAAAATTTGGCCTTGTAGGCTTTACGGACGAAAGCAAATAGTTCACCCTGTTACCCACAATTCTCGTTAAATCTGTATATTGTCGTAAGGTAGTTGAAAACAGCCGTTGGTTGGATGGCATGCAAGGACGGGACAGTCTAGACACTAGACTGGAACTCAGCACTGAAACGTGCCACGATACCATAGCTCTTTACCCATTACGGTGCTCACAGTGCGGCTTTCTAATTCGATGCTACCATCGCCCCTTGTAGAAAAAGTCAGGAGAGTTAACCTTATTATATCCAAAATATAATAATCATAAATTCCATGTTTCAAAGACGTGATACCACGAAGAACTTGACCCCGTCGAAAACTTAAACAAGGTTTCCCTCAGTCCGGCTGACACCCATCGTCTTATCTTAGCTGCAGCCGCCGTCGAGCAAATCTTGCTGCCACGGTGGGGGGTTGAGTGTGAGGTGTGCGTGAGGTTTCGTTTTTCAGCAAAGCTATAGACCTACTGCGTGTGTACTTTATACTGTCACACAAATCTTTCACGATAGGCTACATACATCTCCAATGCCATCCAGGCTCCGTCCCTAGCAACCGTGACAGTTGGCTTTGTAAGCAATCAAAATACTCATATTTTATGGTTGATTTTACCGTATTTGAATACCTCATTACCACTCCAGCTCGAATTTATAAAGGGGGTGGAAAATAGACGAGTTCGAAGGTTTTATCTGTGCATTCGTTAGTGATCTTTCTGTTCAGGTAAAGTGGTAACAAATAATATGCTTGCTGCATCGGCCGCATGATGAAATTGTCCTCCTTACATCATTCTTCTTTGCCTGAATTTTTTCAGGCAGAGAGGAAAGCCACAAGGCGGAAATTTTGCCACAACTGCCTCCGGGGCACCCTTGGGCCAAGTGTTCCTGTATATTTGCCAAGTGCTTTTTACGTGTTATTGCCTTCGAGCGCGTTGTTGCCTTCGGGCTTGTTGATGCCTTCGACCGTGGTGTTGCATTCGAGCATGGTGTTGCTTTTGGGGCGGTGTTGCCTCCGGGCGTGGGGTTGCCTTGAGGCGTGGTGTGGGATGTCCTTGGTTTTTGTCGTCTTGGGGCGGTGGTTGGTGTTGGGGCGGTTGTGAGTTGGCGGGTTGTTTTGGTGTTGGGGTGAGGTTGGTTCGTCTTTTCCAATTGTCACAAACCTTTTTGTTCCATGTTTTGTGTGTCGATAGTTGATGGTTAGCGTCCGACCGGTTTGAGTTGTCTATTCGTAACAGCGTGCCTGTTTCTACGTACGTTTTCAAAAAGAAACCAGAAAGCCAAATGGCTTAGAGAATCCTTGCCAAAACAAGTGCACATTCTCGAAAATTTCATTTAATCTATTATTAAACTTACTACGAAACCACCAGTATGGCTATACTAGGATTAATAGGTAGGGAAACATCTTGCCTACAACTGTCACTGATCACTCAGTAATCCCGGATTATAGCCCTTTGTAGCAGCTAATGAGGGCTTTGAGCTTTGGAATGTTGGAACGAATTATAACCTCAAAAGGAAATAAGCTGGTTTTACTCCATTCGTAGTAGCTCCATGATTAAATCATAGGTGAACGAAAGAGCTACAATTTGAGCAGCAAATTTCCAATGATCTACAATATTTGTTATTCAGTAATAACCTCAGCCGGGCGCAGTACTGCTGTAGCTGGGTTATATGACGAGACTTTTTCATCCAGAGTGGGCTGACGCAATGGTTCAAGAAGGGGGAGGGGGGAGGAGGGAGGGGGGAGGAAGGGCCTGAGGCGGAACCAGGATTTTGAGACGCTCCTACCTCGAGATATCGTTATGACAAGGTTTTCCATCATTGACCTCTTGTGACCTCAAATGACCTTTTCCACCAAAAACAACAGGGTTCTTCCTCACAACATGGCAAATCTATATACCAAATATGAAAAGTGTCGGTCATTCCTATTTCAAGATATCGCGATTACAAGGAGCGTCACAAACACAAATACACACACTCACACACATACACACAAACATACACACGACATCACCATCGCATAGATTCCTTGCCTGCCTTCGGCAAGCAATCAAAAAGGTGTCTCAGTGCTACTTTACGGCAGATTAAAATGCAAATTTTTACAGCAAAAAAGACAATTTAGAAACAACCCACTGCACTTTGCAACACTTGAATTCCGTTATCATGTAATTGGTGGATTAAGAGAGAACGATTTCACCAATTTTTCATGTAAACTCAAATTTTTTAACAGACCTATGGATTGTAGGTGTGAGATTGGTTTGTTTTTCACGATAATTTGGAGGATGTACGCATGTGCATAGCCACCAAAACAATTACCGAGATGGCTTATTGTATTGACTGTTTTTAATTGGAATGCTGGGGGGAGCACACCAATAATTAATTGCTCCATTGACTTACACACTATTTTATCGTTAAATGCCCCCACAGCCTCACATGAAACCCAAGGAGTTGACCAAGGCCAATCATGGCATCACAAATTTACCATAGCATGACCACTAGATATTAAACTACGGGGGGGGAGGAGTTTATGGGTTTTTCGCCCACCACTATTAATCCGCAAAGTTGCAGAAACTACCCCATTTCACACCCATAACTGAAATGGCCTAAATTATCTTCATCCATCCCAATTTAACATCACTCACACATTGATATCTCCTCTTTCATATCCACCAAAAATAAGCAACTCTGATTGTTCTAATGTGAGCAGTTTACACTCAAAGAGGACCTTAATTGACGGCATACCTTGGAACTACTTTCCCCGGGAGGCCGTTCCGCTAATGGTGGTGTGCTCTCAGAAAAGAGAATTTATACTATCTGCTGAGGCCTGCGTAGCAAACTAAAGGTATACATTCCTTGTCCACCCTTGGTTTATCTATTTATGAAATCTCAAAGGGGTACTGAACAAACGAGTCCGGTCAGCGGGGTATATGCTGTGCGGTGTAATAGAGAGTTTTATCTTCAATTCGAAGCATATATCCTCTTAATGATTTTATTTTATGAAGTGTTAGCACTGTTAACACTTAAGATTTGTTTACGTGGCCATATCAAACAATATGGCCAATTCATATGTTTCCTCCACATAGTCCAAGGAAACTCTGATTAGTTCTCTCTCAAAAAATATTTAAACAAGTTTGTTTAAATAATGGGATGCTCACGAAAAGGAGTATTCATACTCGAAATAGGTGAGCTCTTCAACTGAATTTTGGCAATATTTTACACAATTTGCAAATTTAGTTGAAGTACTCATTTAAACCGAGTAGGAATACCATTTACGTGAGTATCCCAATTTTTAAAGAAACTTGCTTTTTTAGTGTTTGAAGGGATAGGAATGTAACAGTTTTAGAGTAATGTTATGATTTTACGGGTCTTTATTAGCCACCAATTAGTATAATAGGGCAAGGTAAGTCGCCTCAATTAGAAGTTGTAGAGTAAATTGTCTTGTTGTTTGGTTGGTTGTCGGGAGTCATGTGACAACATTTTTTTCTCCTCGAATGTGAAATTTTGAAATAGTAATTACATGGTGTACTTTGCATACGTAAAACTGAAGCCATAAATTATCATGCAAGAAACTTTGAAGAGAAATATGAAGAATACTGTGATATTTACCTGTTGCCATCAAATATAAGTGAAAATCGCGCAAAGGAATGGGTGAATATAAATAGAAATAATTGTACCATGTAGTAGATAGCTTCGGTTTATTCTTTAACACTTTAAGCATAATGAAAATATCTCATCTCGGGGCCAGCTAGACAGTATCAAATAGTTCATTCTAGAATAGCCTTGTGTTTTTTAAATATTCAAACTATGGAGGAGAAGGAGCCCAATAATATATAAATATATATAAAGATTTTAAGAACTGCTCGTCTTACAGGAAAGTTTAATTTAATCAACATGGTCTAATACTCGTCTCCTTCCTCCTCTTCGCCTTCAGCATCAACTGAGTCGACACCAACTTCTTCATAGTCCTTCTCCATGCAGGGCAGCAAGATCTTCACGAGCCTCAGAGAACTCGCCTTCCTCCATACCCTCACCGACATACCAGTGAACAAAAGCTCTTTTGGCGTACATCAGATCAAACTTATGATCAAGACGAGCCCAGGCCTCAGCAATGGCAGTGGTGTTGCTCAACATACAGACAGCACGCTGGACCTTGGCGAGGTCACCACCTGGTACCACAGTTGGTGGTTGGTAGTTGATGCCCACCTTGAAGCCAGTTGGACACCAGTCAACAAACTGGATGGTACGCTTGGTTTTGATGGTAGCAACTGCTGCATTGACATCCTTGGGTACCACATCCCCACGGTACAGCAGACAACAGGCCATGTACTTGCCATGACGAGGATCACACTTCACCATCTGGTTGGCTGGCTCAAAGCAGGCATTGGTGATCTCAGCAACAGTTAGTTGTTCATGGTAGGCTTTCTCTGCTGAGATGACAGGAGCATAGGTGGCCAGAGGGAAATGGATACGTGGATAGGGTACAAGGTTGGTCTGGAACTCGGTCAGATCCACATTGAGGGCACCATCAAATCTCAGGGAGGCAGTGATGGAGGATACAATCTGACCAATCAGGCGATTCAGGTTGGTGTAAGTTGGCCGCTCAATATCCAAGTTACGACGACAAATGTCATAGATAGCCTCATTGTCAACCATAAAGGCACAGTCAGAATGCTCCAGCGTGGTGTGAGTGGTCAAGATGGAATTGTATGGCTCAACAACAGCAGTGGATACTTGTGGGGCTGGGTAGATGGCAAATTCTAACTTGGACTTCTTACCGTAATCGACAGAGAGACGCTCCATGAGAAGGGAGGCAAAGCCAGACCCAGTACCTCCACCGAAGCTGTGGAAAATAAGGAAACCCTGAAGACCAGTACACTGGTCAGCGAGCTTTCTAATTCTGTCCAAAACTTGATCAATTAGTTCTTTCCCAACTGTATAGTGACCACGAGCGTAGTTGTTGGCGGCGTCCTCTTTCCCCGTGATTAACTGTTCTGGATGGAAGAGTTGACGATAGGTGCCAGTTCTGACCTCATCTGGGAGGAACAAGATAGGAGACGATAAACTGAGTGAGACTTAAATTTACCTATAACTTAGAAAAAACAAAACATATCGAAACATGAAGTAGAGGTTTGGTATCTCAAAATTTCATGCACTCTAGTGGGTTTCTTTTTTGTACAGTTGGCTATGGGCGGCCAAAGGGGCAAAAAAGACAAATGGCAAAATATTCATTTTAATTTCAAAAATAAAGTTTAAAGGTAAACAAATATTCTAATTGAGAAATTTAAAAATAAAATGAGCAAATATTACAGTTTAAAAAACGAGCAACATGTATTACGTCCCAAATACAAATTAAAAAAGCACTAAAAGTAGTTATAATTAATCTTAAAATGAACACATTACCGTTTCATCCAAATGAAATATCAAAGCCCCCAAAAAATAAAAAATGAAAAACAAAAATAAATAAAATAAAAACACAAATAGGAACGCAATTTTGTATTTTTGTTTTATCTTGTGTTTTCATTTTATTTCCTGTCATTTTTTTTTTTAAATTTATTTGGGTTCCTTAATAGTTATTCGAAATCGTCTTTTTTGCCGTTTTGGCGCACTATAGGTGGCCAAAAGGGCAAAAAAGACAACTTGCGAAAAAGACAAACTGCGAAAAAGACCATTCGTGAAAAATAATGAGGGCGTTCTGAGATTGATGGATTCAGAGCATCTATCTCTATAAATATGCTTGGGAAGCGCATTAGATATCCAAACCCGCACAACCAGTTAAAACCAGAGCGAAGACTTGCTTGCAGCCATACACTCCCATTGTTGAGGAGCATGTAGTAGCAAGACATTACGCACTTTAGTGGGCAGTGTGAATCGATCAGGGAGGTGTTATTAGCTAACAACACCTTCGTGGTGTGATAACGTTTTCTGTGGGTCACCAAACAATCAGTTAAGAGGTTGGGGAAGGGATTTCAACCATTTGTGGTGGAAGTGCAAACGACGTCGTCAGAATTTTCTTCACGGAGAGGGGGGGGGGGATAAGTCTTGTGGTGATCGTTGTCATGAGGGAGGGGTCTAAGGGGAGGGAGATAAGCCTAAGGGGCCTTCCCCTCTCTTTGGGAAACTGTTTTAAAAACTGAAAGCCCTCAGATGCTATTTGGAACAAATAGTGAGAATTGCTAGGTTAGTTTTCTTCTAAAAATTTCGTTTTCCATCATTTTTCAAAAGTGAGGGTGCTTTTTGAAGATGTCCCCCTTACAAAAAAGTGAGGGGCGTCCCAAGCCCCACCTGCCAAGGATCCACGCCCAAGAATTAGCCCGCTTTGGATGTGTAGTTTGTCATGCACAAACTGGCGGGCTGAGTATTAATGTTCCTCTGAAGTCTCATGGTGCTCAAATGGACTGAAATGGGATAGTTCAGGGTCCTACGTGGCGACTAGCCCATCAGGGGCCAGATTTAACCCTATATGGACATTATGGGTATATGTGCTGGCCCGGACAAAATGAGCCCCTTACAAATTTTGGTTGCAAGTTCATGTCATGGCCCCATACGATGGCGCATGTTTGGTCCCTAGGGATCCCGTATCGGAATGTTACCATGGTGACATAACGTTCTCACTTTATTGGCCTCAAAGGGTCTAGTGTAGTCTATCACAGGTGTGGAACTCCAAAGGAAGGAGCTATGGTCCCTAAACCTTGACTTTAGAGCATGGGGCATCCCAAGTGAGACCATTCAACATACTGCATGCCCCCTTGTGAGAAATGCTGCCTACGCTACTTACTGCCCTTTCTATTCCCGCAACCTATCGCTATTTCTAGGGCACAAGTTGGTCCGTTAACAGGCTATCAGCTGGACCCTCATGGTTGCATGCCAAAGGCAACACTTCTGTTCGCATTGAGCACACCAGCTCAAAACACTGGCTAATGTGCTACGCGAACATCTGGCCTGTTGGAAAAAGGTCAGACAAAGGTCCTCAAGTCGATTGGAAACTGGCACTTGTCAATGTTTAGGGACCGGAGCTCCTTCCTTTGGAGTTCCACACCTGTGATGTGACCCCTTTTACTTATCCGTCCCTTTAGACCCCTCCCTAATGCCAACGATCACAAAACTTACCCCCGCCCCTCCACGACGAAAATTCTGACGACGCCGTTTAACTTTCCACCACAAATGGTGAAAAAGTCCCCCACACTTTCATATGATTCCCTTCCCAAACCTCTTAACTGATTGAGTTGCGGGCCACGAGAAAACGTTATCACTCCATGGAGGTTTTAATAGCAAATAACACCCCCTGATCGACTCAGACTGCCCAATGATGTGCAAACTGCCTTGCTACATGCTCCTCAACAAAGGGAGTGTATGGCTTCAAGCAAGTCTTCGCGCTGGCTTTAACTGGTTGTGCGGGTTTGGATATCTAATGCGCTTCCCAAGCATATTTATAGAGATAGATGCTCTGAATCCATCAATCTCAGAACGCCCTCATTATTTTTCACGAATGGTCTTTTTCGCAGTTTGTCTTTTTCGCAAGTTGTCTTTTTTGCCCTTTTGGCCACCTATAGCGCGCCAAAAGGGCAAAAAAGACGATTTCGAATAACTATTAAGGAACCCAAATAAATTTAAAAAAAAAAAGATAACGGGAAATTAAATGAAAACACAAGATAAAACAAAAATACAAAATTGCTTTTCTATTTGCGTTTTATTTTATTGCTTTTTATTTGTTTTTCATTTTTTATTTGTTGGGGGCTTTGATATTTCATTTGGATCAAACGGTAATGTGTTCATTTTAAGATAAATTATAACTACTTTTAGTGTTTTTTAATTTGTTTTGGGGACGAAATACGTATTGCTCGCTTTTGAAAGGTAATCATTGCTTATTTTGTTTTCTTGATTTCTCACTTAGAATTTTTTTTACTTTTGAAATTAATTTTTGAAATTAAAATGAATATTTTGCTATTTGTCTTTTTTGCCCTTTTGGCCGCCCATAGATCAAGACGTCGTGCAAACTATACACCTACGACAGGCAAAATAAAAATTACTTCAAGCAGAAGTCAAAAGGCTGAGTGATTCCTTGCCGAAAGGAAGTTTGCCAGAGAATTTTTGCATTTTGACCGCTGAAACCTCAGAGGGTAATCTTGGAAAGTCTACCTTTTGATGGCCGATGACACCAGATGATCCACTAAAGCAATTAGGGTTCTTTTCTTAAGCATAATGCAACTATCTACCAAATATAAAATTCTTCCAACTGTCCAACTCTAAGATATCTTTCTAACAATGTTTTTAACTCTTGGTGATCTCATATGACATTCGGCCCCTGGCGATCTGGCATTTGACCTCTGGTAACCTGGCTGACCTCCACCAAAACGATAGACTTCTCCCTCTCAACCTCACCACAGATCTGCATGCTAAATATAGAAAGTGGCCATAATTGCTATCTTGACGGAAGTATTTTGTTTATAACCCATATACCAGATTTTCGCACATTTGGCTCATGTGACCCAAATGACCTTTGATCTGCATCAAAAACAATGCTGCTTCTTCCTATCAAACCCGCAATCTATAAACCAAATATGGAAAAATGTTCATCAACGCAATTTTTAGATATTGTGTTTACCAGCCATTCCTGTAGCCAGGCAAGGTACTGAAGGGGGTAAACTCAACAGTTGAAAAGTTGCCTTAGGGTCCCTGGTGGGGTCCAGGTGAAATGTCCCGATAGGACGAAGCCCCCTGAAGCCTCTGTGTTTTAGGATGTTTGTGAGGTGTTTAAGTCGTTATTTAACGTTAATTCTATTGACTCAGTTACAACTCCAGGGTAACTTAAGTAAGACTTTTGGTAAAACCAGGGAGGTGTAACTAATTACTACTAATCACAAATAATCACACCTCCCTGGTAAAACAAACTATAGTGAAACTACTACTAAGGGCGGATTCGGTTGACATTTTGAAATAAGGGATAAAAGAGGGAGATAAACTATAGAGAAAGACGTTGATGGACAGTTCAATCAGAGTTCCGGTGGGGGTCCCGGGGGCGAAACCCCGGAAGCTTCTAGGTTTTAAGGCGTTTGTGAGGTATACAGGTCGTAATTCTAGGGTAATTTTATTGTCCTTACACTGGCCTAAAATTTGTTTCAGGCGGGGCAACTTCAAGTAAGGTTTTTATTGTTAACAAATCTAGGGAAACTACTACCAATAGCGGATCCGTCTGACATTTTGAAGAAGGGGAGGGGCTGAACTAGAAACGGAAAGAGAAAGCAGCTGATGGGCAGTAATGTGACTCTCTCAAGTAAGTGACTCTTCCTGAACGGTATACCTAATCTAAGCGCCCCCTTTCAATTGGCATACTGAAGTGTGAATAACATTTGGGAAAAAGCAACCCATCAGACAGCCGGACATGCCCAGGTGCTTTTGCGATATTTTCATTTGAAGAACATGAAAATTGCTGCCTTTTCTTGTTAAAAGAAGAATCAAATCTTTAAAAATCTGGGATTCCGACTCTTACTACAGAAGTATAGTTTTTGAAAATCCCAAATCTCAGTTGGGGGCACGCGGGCCACAAGGTTTTCCAGAGGACACGTCCACCGGCCCCTGCCCCCCCCCCCCAGAGACGCCCCTGGCCCCCCCGGAGACGCCCCTGGCTTTTACAACCTGAGAAGGGTCTCGGGAAGCGTGTCTAAGGTTCTGTGCGGAATACGACAGACTGATATTGTGCCGCAGTTCTCCGTCAGTCCGTGTGCTATACTTTCTGGGTGGTCATTAGCAGTAAAACGTATGTGCACTTAAAGTCTGTCATTGCAAAACATACCGGTATCGCACGTACACTACCTCTCAAGACACTTTCAAGCGCGGCAACCATTTCTTGATATCATAATGCTACTAGTTCCACTTCAAAGTATAATCCTTATTATGACAACAAAATGTTAACTCTCAAAGTAACACCAATCATGTTCGGCCATAGCCAAAGGGGATCAAGAAGTCTGTTTCCGTCTACATTATTCATTCTACGCAATGAGTTCAAGTGTAGAGAAAATCACTAAATGAGAATGAAGACGGAGGAAACATTGAACGAAAAAATGTCTCCCTAAAATGAGAAGCGTGCCTAGGGTAAAGTTCATAACGTCATGCGCAGTACAATTACAGTTGAGCTCGGTCATAGGTTCATCGGAACCGGGAACCTGCATATGCTTTATTGCGCCCACCCTCATTTTGCATAATCATAAGGTCTGTTGATTTCACGCATTTGGGGGCTTTTTAATATACACACAGGGTGTCATAGTCCTCCAGTCCCACGCACAACCCGTCAGTCAGATCGTTTTCCCCCATCATGATCCCTTGTTTCTGGAAATTTTGATTTCAAATATGGAAATCAGTGGCGCACCCAAGTGGGAATGGGGGCGGGGCTAAGGGACGTTTCTATGCCCAAAGGGTTTTGTGATTAAATTATTATAGATGATTGTAAATTGTAATCAGAGTTTTCAATTCGAGAATTTCAATTAGAGTTTGCTTTAACTTTTTCACAACTTTAATTCTATACAGCATTTTTAAATTGACTTATTTATGTAACTAGTGTAGTGGGGACTGTCTAGTCTTACATCAATGTGGAACTTTGTTACAGAACAAATATTCAGAAATTTTCAATCATCAGTAATTATCACAAAATTAACGTTTCTTCTAACCTGAAAGACCTCTTCGATATTTTTATATTTTGGGGAACAATCGGTTCATAAATAGAATGCTAAGCTAAAGGTTAATACTCTCTGTCAAACTCTGTTGCCCGTCCAAGGTACTGTTCTCAAAAGAGATAAAGGACAATTATATGCAATAATGTTCCTCGAGAGGATTGGTTTTCATTGAGGAAAATACATCGGGTTTATTCAGGCTTGGAAAGGGGAAATGTTCGACGATGTTGGGGTATTTGTATCCCGAACCTCTGGGGTTTTTGAGCCAAAAAAGGTGGCGCTCCGAGATGGCAGTCTCCACAATTCTAAGCCGCTGAGAAAAAATCGCGAGTGTGCCACTGTAGAAACATTTTAATTTAATGAACGCAAGGAAGAAAATGATATAACTTCTTCACCCGCATTGACCAAATAAAGTGGAAAAGCCCATTCTGGCAACCTGAACAGGTGCATTTTTCTGGAAATATAATAGACGTCCACTAACAATAGTCTTCGGTTTAGATAGTACAGTTTACATAAGTCTTCACGGAGAAATATTTAAGAAGGCCCTGCCATTCATGGTCGCGTGCTGGTTACGTGGACGCCCGGAACCACATAACCAAAAGTCATTTAGGGCCTACCATGTTTCATTTGACTCTCCAATTCTGCAGTTACCTAATGTTTAATCATTCATAGGACAATTCATCGAACTATAAACAATACCCGATATGAAAGCCATGGCAAGTTTTTCGATCAAACATTTTCTAAGAAAATTAGAAAGTAAGATCTTGGTTCCTTTATATCTTTGTCCCCTGTTCCCCCAACTGCAAAAACAGAATCAGTAAAATATTTACCAGTTTTGTTTACATATTCATGTCACTCAACTCACCCCCCCCCCCTCCCGCCCATTGAACTGTTTCACTGAAACCGCGATATAAATTCTCCTCTATATCCAGTAGTGTACTGTGTACAGTAACTAAGGCATCTTACCAACAACAGTGGGCTCTAGATCTATGAAGACAGCTCTTGGGACATGTTTGCCAGCTCCAGTCTCACTGAAGAATGTGTTGAAGGAGTCATCACCGCCACCAATGGTCTTATCACTGGGCATCTGACCATCAGGCTGAATACCATGCTCCAGACAGTAGAGTTCCCAGCATGCATTGCCAATCTGGCAACCAGCTTGTCCGACATGGGCTGAGATACATTCACGCTATTGAAAGGAAAGGTCGAATGAAAAGGTCATCGTTGTTATGACATGGGTTGAATCCAAATTGACCAAAATACATGTTTATCACACGCTGCAATATTTTATGTGTAGTGATGCTCAGGATATTACATAACACAATATTAGCCTATGCAATGAAAATTCCCTTAACTGTGTGTTCGACCAATGGCGTGCTCAGCAATTGTGGTGAGGGGGCAAACAATGGATCCCCCACGATTGCCATAAATAGGGGGTCTTTCGTCACACCGGAAATTTTTGGCCATTGAACCTGGCTTAACGAAAATTGATGTCTAGTAATGGCCAATATAACAACAGATAGTACACTAGAAATCTCTTCAACTGCTGTTTGTTTTCTCGATTTGATAGCTGTTTGTTTGTTACTATTTGAAAAAAAATACCGTTATAAGTAAAAGACGAGGTTGAGGAGTTTTGAGTATTCACTGTCCTTGGTGAAGGGTCTGAGAATAGGGGTTTTCCCTCCCCTCTTTGGAAATTGTTTGACAGGGGGGGGGGAAGGGTTTGTTTCTTTTACTTTTGGCTGCGGCGGCTGTAGGCTCGTGCACCAATAACAGAAGGTTGTCCGTTTCGGAATGATTATTTTCATGGAAACAGTTGAATTCGACAACAAAATCCATCTTATCAGAAGGGACATTGATACTAAAGACAACATTGAGTAAGGTTGGAAGCACGCCGAAAAAAGGCCGTTGTCGGCCCGACTCAAACCGATTGGTTTTAAACTGACCTTTAAAAAAATCTCCTTTAAAATCTTAAGTATGTAAAGTGCGCGATGCACGCTAAAATTTAGTTAATTTGATAACCATTTGTAAGATAACGTGACCAAAATTGATTATTGATCGAAAAAAAAAAAACCTTCTTATCCTATTTCACCTTATCTTTACAGAAATATAGCTAAGTGAAATGCCCTTGGTGGAAAACTGAAAATCGAGGGGCCTATACACACGAACAATCAACAGTAATCGGACAAATGCATTATTTAGATAAGATTGCGATGCTACACTGACAATTACTACATCGATGAAACTGAAGCGCGCGGAGAAATTTGTAACAATGTACAAAGGATTTGCAAAAATGGGACTCTATGGCGCTAATTGGTTTGCGTAACCAATTACGTGACCAGTTATAGAGAGAGGGTTACGTATGCCAGGGGCGTAGCCAGTATGTAGCACTGTCGGCCCGGACCGACACTTTTTTGGCTAAGTCGTCTTTAAAAGAAGCTCATATAAAAATGGAAAAAATAAAAATGAAAGGAAACTTCAAAATTGCCGTAATCGTCCACTAAAATCTTGTTGATTTGAAACAATCATGACTCTACAACGCTTCCACACGTTCCATTTAAACGTGTTTAAGCTCTTTATTTTCGTAGGGTCGGGTGAGGTACAAATAGAGTCATAGAGGCCATCTCCTGCAATCTGGGAGGGTCTCTGGAACCAAAATTTTCTCTGTGCGCTCCGCGCCAACTCGTGGTGGCGCTCCGCTTAGATGGTTTCCCGTGTCATCTGGGTTTTGAACCACGAGATAACAGTGTAAGCCTAAAACACCAAGGCGAGAGACATATCAGATATTCTTCTCGCTGTTCTTTATTAAGTTTTCTCCTAGAAGTGAGAACTATGAAGTAAAAAATAGCACTTTTGAGAGGGTTTCCATTAGGTTCAAATAGAGTCGTAGAGGCCATTTCCTGCGATATGGGGGGTCTGTGAAACAAAAAACTTTCCGCGTACGCTCCGCGCCAACTTATGGTGGCATTCCGCTTAGATGGTCTCCCGTGTCATCTGCTGCCCATTCCAACATCCTGGCGGCGCCCCTGGTTTGTGCCTAGAACTTTTAAAATCCTGGCTACCCGGTATGCATGTGTTACAACACTCTTGGTTTATGCCCAGGAAGGCATGTGTCATTTTTTCGAAGATTTGACTTTGCTAGAGTTTCCCTGCCCCCACCCCAAGAATCAAAATTTTAAACCAAGGGGGAATACTCCCCTGAAATTTTTGAACTGGCCCTAATCCTGGCTCCTACGATCCTTTAATTCACAGTGAGGTAATGGGGAAATTTTGCCCTTGAAGCGGTCAAAAACACACACGAGCGAGCATCAGTTTTGCTGATGGAACAGGCTGGTGGAACATGTCACGTAAAAAAGGGTTCAATAAATATCTGCTCATTTGTTTTTACTCAAAACAGAAAAAAAAAAGGCAAATTGTGCTTTTAGACCCTTCCTATGCCTACAGTATAGAAAGGTGTTTAAGGTGTTTTTCTCGTAGGCTTTTCTATAAATTTTCAGATTATTTTGTGCATGTAGAAACTTTGCTGTGCATGTAGATTTTTTGACCTACATGCACCAGTGCATGTAGAAAAAAAAAATTATAAATCGAACCCTGGGCTACGCCCCTGTATCCACAGTAATGAGGTTAAGGTTACTTACGCATAGTAAATGGGTTAAGGTAACGTACGCATAATAACACTGGGTTAGGGTTAGGGATAGGGATGTATGTGCATACATATGCATAGGTAATATGCACTTCCGAGTACGGAAACCGAACAAGTGCCCGCCAATTTTTGTGAGAAAAGTCAACGGCATTTGAGCTAAAGAAAAGAAGATATGGGCCCAGTCGGAAAAAAGCGTGAGAAAAGTCCAACT
The DNA here is from genome assembly GCA_037179385.1 of Holothuria scabra. Classification (NCBI taxonomy): domain Eukaryota; kingdom Metazoa; phylum Echinodermata; class Holothuroidea; order Aspidochirotida; family Holothuriidae; genus Holothuria; species Holothuria scabra. The sequence continues at coordinate 8,901,425 of CM074193.1, forward strand.
GGAATTTCACATTTTCCAGCTGTCGTCGCCTTGAAAGTTTTTTATATGGGGTGGGGTGGGGAGTTGTGGGAGGTTGCACCCCGGTCGCGACTGCCCTGATCAGCAACGAGTATTGCTATTTTTGTTGTGTTTTCTCAACATGACAAAAGAATGAAAAAGTTAATGAATGACGTTATACTATATTCCCACATTATTGCTGTGCATGGACAACAAAATTTTGCAATTAATCTTGAACTAAACCTATATTTTTTCTTTCAAAAGGTAAATCGTCGTCACTGCTTGGAAAGGGAGGCGAAACAAAAGCCGTCGCATTCTACATTCTTGGACAAAACTCGTTGGAACACCCCTTCATCTCCGCTCCCCTCTACAGTGGTGGGGATAATTCGGCATATTCCGGACGCACCGTTTTTGGTAGCCTACACAACATTGTATACAGGGGGCTGGGGGAGGGGGCTGTAGCCTACGTGTTAAACTCTAGAATGGAAAAGGGATTTCTAAACCGCGCACGTCATTACTCATGACATAATGGCGGAAGGTGATGCAACAGTTTTGTCCAAGATTCAACGCTGAAGAAAAGTTAGCTTACCATTTTGATGAAATGTCAAGACGTTCTCTGTCAGGGTGGGAAATATGGGTTGCTTCTGTCCTTGTGTTACGTTTGAAGTTAGGGCTGAATGGTGTTCTCGCCAGAGATATACAAGTACATAAACTGAGAATGTAGCAACTCCCTGATCGCATCAGTGTCGGTCTATACGGATGAATGCTTGTACGTCGATACTTTCATTCTCAATGGCATCACGGACAAATAAACTAGGAAACAATGGACTCTGTAATCAGAAATATGTTACCAGCTGTAGTCTTTCCATGGATAGATTGACTCAGGGCCCCAGTTTCCTTCACCACGTGACATTGTTTCACCTCAGTCGTTGCTTTGTGGGGTTCGTGCACATTGTCAAAAGAGAAATTTCGGGCCAAAGTAAGGATAGCGCTAATCCCATATCCAGTCCCTAATCCTAATTCAGAACATTACAAAATCCATACAATACAATGCCAACAGCCACTTGAGAAACTCCCTTTTAACCACTGCGCATCATCAGCTGATCAGCTGGCTAAACGAGGGAGAGCGGAATCTATTTGGTAGGATATTCAAGTCAACTCACAGGCGTACGATCCGTGGGCGATCTGCCCCAATTTTCCCTAAAATTCTGTCAGGCTGTCAGGTATTTGGAAAAAATTCGGACAGCAACTTGAGTTTTAAAAATGGCACGATGATTTTTTCTGAAAATTCCAAATCAGATCTTAAAATAATATCATGCCCCCAAAAATGAAAGAAACGCCATAGCTGAGGTTAAATTTTCATGGATAATCAACAAGATTCCAAAAATTCGCTACACATTCGAGCAGCGCAAAAAGCTGACTGAGAGTTTTGTTTCACAGTCTTTAACAACATAATGCCTGAAATGGTCGAATATCCAAATTCTTTCAAGCATTTGCCCGAAAAAGAAAAAAATATCATAGTAAGGAGATAAAACAATCCCGACACATTTGGGAAGCCTTTCAACCTGAAACGGTATTGTCCGAAATGGTCGATTATTTTAATATTTTCAAGTCTTTGCCCGAGAACAGAAAACGATATATATGTTCAAGGTAAAATTTACATGGAAAATAAAAACGCCAACAAAAATTAATACAAGACCATTCCATCCAATTTTAGTGCTTCATTCTATCTGATTTCTGATCTCGCACCAAGTTGCTCATTTTTTCTAGCGATGCAAGCGAAAAACCAAAGTAGCGACTAATTAGATTTTCCTTGTAAGCTCGAAAAATGCCATCAGGCTGGGTATTTTGTTGATTTCCTGTGCTCTCCGGGCCAACCCATGATGTCTCCCCGCCTTGATAGTCTTTTGGGCAGAATTACAATTTTTTCAGGAAAAATGTATTCTGTCCCCCAAACTGAATGGCTCCAGTACCCACTATGAGCCAACCTAACTCGACTTCGAGCCAATCTCGAGTCCAGAATCTCCCGGTCCAGAGTAAGTTTTAATTATACAGTATATCATACGAACTGTCCTTTTTATTCAACTTTTCAAGTACACACTGTAAAAATGGTTCCAAATCGTTGTAAATTTACAGAACAAAAAATAAAGAGAAACATAAAGATTACAGACACGTTCTGGTAATAAGTTTCCAGAACTTTTCGGTAATCCTAGGCATATTTATTTCTTTATTTTGTTGCTCTGTATATACCGTAATTTTTTACAGTGCAGTTTATTTGATAGGTTAGGGAGAAAATAGTCAAGACAAATTGCCCGTCCTCCCGCTCTTTCAATTTCATCAGTTTCACGCGTTATTTGTGTACTGGTACATTTTCGAGAAGAGGAGAGGATGAACTCTTAATTTCGGGATCGCAGCGGGGTTGTCTTGCATCTAGAGTACTAAGATACAAAATTTGATGGTCTATCTGGTGTGCAAATTTCAACATCATACGTGAGGAGGAGAGAAGAGCAGTTGGATGTCTGTAATAGAACATTAAATTGCACAATTGATCAAATTTCAAATCAAGAGCAATAACGTTATGATAAAATCCATGGTGCGCTGAGACGAACAAATTCCCTCTTATACTCTTACTGTTTGAGTTTCTGGCAAACCAAATATTAAGCAACGAACAACCGTGGCCATAGGCGTACGAAGGTTATTTTCTATGAGGAGGCAAGAGCATTTTATGCCTGAATAATGTCACCGTTTATCATGTTTTTCCTGAATAGATCAACTGCTTTAGCCCGAATTGGGAGGGCAGTGCCCCCCCCCCCCCCCGCACACCCGCCTACTACACCTATGAAAAGCATGTAAGGATGCTAAGAGCTCATTGCCTTTGTCGATCATTGGACGTATGTATAGAACTATCAGACTGTACGGAAGACATTTTGCTAAAGTATTGTAGTCAGCCGTCTCCCCGAACGATTTACGTATGTATCATACCCCCTCCCCGATTGGTATAAGTTGCAGCATGGGAGTACTACCTCAATCTTCATGATTTCGGCTATACGCACTTGCCTGAATTGAAATATATTTTCTGTAATTTGTGACGTATTTTTCAAGTCTATTACTTGTTTAACTCATTCAGTACGATTCGCCGACTGTAAGTTTCGTCGTCCACACAGGGATCCTACTTATTGTTGCTGAGTCTTTGTTTAGATCGTTCATAAATTTATCTCAGTAATTCCAACAACAATTTCGGATTTAATTCTGGAATATACTCTACGTTAAATCCCTTTTTATAACGACAATTATTATTGATAATTGTGGTGAAAGGCGATTATGGTTATTCATCACTTCAGACAGCTCCAATTCTCCCAACCTACTTACTTCTGCCCCCTACTCCTAGCCCCCCCCCCCCTCCACGACTTTACACAACTGAATCATGCACATCAAAACAGTCCCAGTTTATTGCATGCTGCTAACTCTGCTTTTTTATAGGACCTGTGCTCATTGAGAAATTCTATAGACTACCTATAAAATTGTATTTTGGTGGATGAATAATGCTTTCTTTGTTTCAGTTTACATTGCAGCAGTGGTGGTGATGCTGAAGTGGAGCTACGCGAGTGTGAACTTCTGAACATCGGCGAGTCTAGCGCCCCCTCTCTTACACCACATCCCTAATGTGTTTGATTTATATTTTGACGAACTTAGTGAAAAAATTAGTTGTATTCCAGGAGTAATCAGTGGCGATTTGGGAAACTACGTGAAGTGTTATTTTATTTTTTTTTTTTATTACCGAGCCCGTCTCATATCCTTCCATAAACTCAGCGTTGTCAGGTTGTGATGATTTTTTTATCCTTCGATAGTGGAGGGAAACAAAACTGATTTCTATCAAACAAACTTGTCATGTGTTTTAATTTTGAATCAATATTAAGAGGACTACCACGTAGAACGATCACGACTTTTGTATGGTCCCCATACTAACTTCAATAACTTGGAAGCCGCTAGTACCTCTATCTTTGTTTTGTTATTTCATAAATCTTTGTTAGCGTCTAAACTTTTAATGTTACGTTAATTATAATTTCCCAACAGCAAGAAGGCAAGAAAGCTAAAAACTCGCCAACCCGTTGCCTACCGCTTCGTCCACGGTTTTTCTCACTGAGTTTCTTTGACCGTATATTATAATAAAGCCTGTATAACCTGGGATGGCGGCCAGTCACCATGCCTTATAACATTACTCCGTAGAGGAACGGATTCTTTAAGATCAGGCACGGGGCTGCGAGGACTTTAGCCACCGCACTTCCTGCCGTAGGGTTTTGGGCCGCCTTCAACTGTATTTTTGGCCGCCTTTATATTCAGTTTTTGAACACAGTGGGTCGCTTCGATGGTTAGCCCCTGCATTTCAAAATTGGGTCCGCGGTCTCTGAAGATTAACTCCAAAAAGGATGACGTTTTTATTCAATAAAAATCCCGAGCTTTAAAATTTCCACTTAAGCTTTCCTTAACAGTGTACCTCAAGTCAAAAAAATTCAAAAATATATATTGAAGCGCATGAAAAATGAATCCCAACAGTCCAACTCCCATTTTCATAGGGCATTCCTGAGCTGAGATATAAAATGCTGAAGTTAATTCACTCAACTTAAAATGGTATATTGCGCAATAATTTGTGATGTCATTGTTGTACTAGTCAAATTAAAGTATTGGTATTTCTTTGTTTTTCACAAACTTACTACACCTCAACATTTTATATCTCAGCTCAGGAATGTTCTAGGAAAATGGGAGCTGGACTGTTAGAATTCATTTTCATGCTGTTTAATACATATTTTTGAATCTTTTGACTTGAAGTACACTTTAAGTATTAACCTCCTAAATTTAATTTTTTTCAAGCAATGACCAAATTTTTTATTCTTTTCTTTTAAATCCCAAAATTTTCAGTGGGTTAGGATAATCGACAGTTTCCTTATTACTGATAGCCTTAACCGGAAAGTTTTGACCATCTCCTTGATTTAAAGCTTGGTTGTCGTCCCGTCAAACAGTCGCTGTGGTCGACGTCTTGGATTGTTGCCCCTTAAGTCCAGCTTCCTCACTCCTTCACGCCTAACGGGCAATGCCGGAGCGAACACTAGGAGAAGGATAAGGTTAACGGACCAGGGAAGGCTGTCTTTTCTTCAAGACTATGTTGAAAAATTCTCATTCAACGGAAATGAACCTAATTAATTCTTTTAAGACATCTTCAATGTATCTCCATTCATTCTGGTAAACAATCCAAGGGATTTCTAGGTTTTAAAGCGGCTCATTGAATTAGTTCATGAAATTCAACAAATTTTTCAGAACCTGTTAAGTTTTCTTCACAAACCAATGACAAATGGTCAAACTAAGACAATCCCCATACCCTGCATACAAATAACTGATTTATGAGTGGGTATTTAACGGTTCAAGTCTGTTTTCATAAATTCGTGACCAGACACTTTTCACATTATGTACAAAACCGTTGCAAGTCAGGACACTAGAAAATTCACAACTTTACCTTTTCTGTGACTTTTGGACTTGAAACTTGACTTGTTATGCTAACTTAAAGCATTGTTATGTGGTAGTGACCCTTTGAGACTCTCATTAAGTTATCGATATCAACTCAATGAGCCTCTTTAAGTTTATTTTATCTGTCGGTCAACGTGTAATTGTCACATAAATAATTATTTGAAATTTTTTTTTTATGAATGTAGGAGAGACTGGTAGCGTTTGACATAACCGTGAAATGATGCCTACACACAGCACGACAAGGTTTGAACATATTAGAATACAAGGTTTGGTATACTTTTCTAATAAAATTTCTCTATATTAGTAGTACCACCGCCGCCACTGCTTAGGACTTATCCTACGTTGTTAACAACATGGAGCATTTTTTGACAACATAGCGTTTTTGCAAACCTGCGACAGCACCGAAATAGATTGAACACGTTTACTCAAACAGAAGACTTTCAACCTGCTAAATAAAAATCAAATAAATTATGGCCGTGAATCTGCCACATCGACGCGGCTACAGCTGACGCCATGCATTGTAGGGCCTCGCCGCGTCGCGTTCTTGTGGTGTCGCGTCGTTGTGGTTTGACAGCTGCTTCGAAATTTATCTGTCTTCAAGAGAAGACTTTGATTTTCACGAATCAAAATGAAAGAAAATAGTGCTACACCAAACTCACAAATTAAAAAGCAAAGAAAGAAGATAAGACTCATAGGCTGTATAGTTAACTTTGTGTTATTTCATGCATAATGAAAACCTTCGTCTTTAGGCCGCCATAGCAACAGCAAGTTCATTTTCCTCATGCTAAAATGACAATAAAATATATATATTTATACTTGTGAATTTGTAAAGGTTACTGAGCTGGACAGAAGCATGGGCACAAGCATTCGTAATGATTCTATCAATGTTCAAGGTGATATTGGACCGGCTGGTCTCACTTAGGAATGATTCAAGTAATACAGGAGACGTCAAGTGTGGTGAGATGGTTATTAAATCGACATCGTCTAATACTCGTCTCCTTCTTCCTCTTCGCCTTCGGCATCAACTGAGTCGACACCAACTTCTTCATAATCCTTCTCCAGGGCAGCAAGATCTTCACGAGCCTCAGAGAACTCACCTTCCTCCATACCCTCACCGACATACCAGTGGACAAAGGCTCTCTTGGCATACATCAGATCAAACTTATGATCAAGACGAGCCCATGCTTCAGCAATGGCAGTGGTGTTGCTCAACATACAGACAGCACGCTGGACCTTGGCGAGGTCACCACCTGGTACCACAGTTGGTGGTTGGTAATTGATACCCACCTTGAAACCAGTTGGACACCAGTCAACAAACTGGATGGTACGCTTGGTCTTGATGGTGGCAATGGCAGCATTGACGTCTTTGGGTACAACATCACCACGGTACAGCAGACAGCAAGACATATACTTGCCATGACGAGGATCACACTTCACCATCTGGTTGGCTGGCTCAAAGCAGGCATTGGTGATCTCAGCAACAGTCAGCTGTTCATGGTAGGCTTTCTCTGCTGAGATGACAGGAGCATAGGTGGCCAAGGGAAAATGGATACGTGGGTAGGGTACCAGGTTGGTCTGGAACTCGGTCAGATCCACATTGAGGGCACCATCAAATCTCAGGGAGGCAGTGATGGAGGATACAATCTGACCAATCAGACGATTCAGGTTGGTATAGGTTGGCCTCTCAATGTCAAGGTTACGACGGCAAATGTCATAGATAGCCTCATTGTCAACCATGAAGGCACAGTCAGAGTGCTCCAGGGTGGTATGTGTGGTCAAGATGGAGTTGTATGGCTCAACTACAGCGGTAGAAATCTGGGGTGCTGGGTAGATGGCAAATTCCAACTTGGATTTCTTACCATAATCAACAGAAAGACGCTCCATGAGAAGAGAGGAGAAACCGGACCCAGTGCCTCCACCAAAGCTGTGAAAAATGAGGAAACCTTGAAGACCGGTGCACTGGTCAGCGAGCTTCCTTGTTCTGTCCAAGACAAGATCAATAATTTCTTTGCCGACGGTGTAATGACCTCGAGCATAGTTGTTAGCAGCATCTTCTTTTCCGGTGACCAACTGTTCGGGATGGAATAGTTGGCGGTAGGTGCCAGTTCGGACCTCATCTGGAAGGAATAAAGAAAAGCATGAGTCTAAAAGTGATAATGTGCACAAATGCCAGCTATCCAATTTTATGTAAAATTAAGCTCCCATCAAATAAATTTGTAATGAATCACTGCATTGAAAAGTACTGATTCAAGCCGTTCGCGAAGAAGGGATGGTCCAAAACAAACTTGTAGGGGAGGTTTACATAAGCATAGTAGTACTATTCCTCAAAATTTGAAGTATGCTTCTATGCTCTCTGTTACAGAGCCTCACGACGTGTGATCACGTGTCAGTATACAAGTTCCACTCTAAGTAAGAATCAAAGACCAATTTCTAATCAGAGGCCCCTGTTCTCCAAAGCGGGACTGCGGAATACCTAACAGGAATTTTGCAAAAGCTCCTATTACAATTTTCAACTGCACCTTGTTGACATTCACTTCATCAAAAACAATAAATTCATTGTGGGAACTCGGCAGCGCCCACACTTAAAGGGGAAAATTTCAGTTGCAAAACCTTAAAGCGGCTCATTGAGTTGGTTCATGAAATTCAACAAATTTTTCCAAACCTGTTTATTTTTCTTCCCATACCAATGACAAATGGTCAAACTTAGACAATCCCCATATCCTACATATAAATAACTATTTTATTAGTGAGTACATAACGGTTCAATTTGGTTTTCAAACATTTGTGTCCAGGCACTTTTTTCAAATTATGTACAAAACCGTTTCAAGTCAGGACACTAGAAAATCCAAAAGTTTTACATTTTCCGTGACTTTTGGACTTGAAACTTGACTTGCTATGCTAACTATAAGCATTTTCATGTGGTAGTGACCCTTCAGATTCTCATTAAGTTACCGATATCAACTCAATGAGCCCCTTTAACTTCATATGTACAAGAGGAACCAAATCTACACAGTGCGGTGAAACTTTTATGCAAATCGAACATGTATTTGTCGAGATAATTTAAGGCACTAGCTTTGTGTTCCAAAATGACATAGAGAAGCACCGTTTATATCACTTCCTCAAAATGACAAGGACCGCCTTTCCCCCTTTGTTTTGCAGACTGTTGTAGCGACCTTAAAGTTAATAGGGATAGAACCTTACAATGGGGGATCGAAAGTTGGTAAAGTTTTTATGACACTTATGCAATCACATTCTGATAACATTGGATTTTTTGAGGAGAAAATTTGCCGCAAAAAAGATCGTCCATTAATGTGATGATAAAATGTCATATATGCGCTTGCTTCAAGCTGTCACGGAGGTGTACTGAACAATGTTTTTGAGGGAAGTGCTACAAGAGTCACAAGATCAATAGGGAGATTTTTTCTCGTCTGCAGTGGTAACACAGCTTCGAAGTGTACAAGAGAGCGGAGAATGTCCAATTAGCTTTCATGCGACTGGTGCTCGGAAAAATAAACTATAGGAACATTTACTCACCGACTACAGTTGGCTCCAGGTCTACAAAGACGGCTCTAGGGACGTGTTTGCCAGCTCCAGTCTCACTGAAGAAGGTATTGAAGGAGTCATCACCACCACCAATTGTCTTATCACTGGGCATCTGACCATCAGGTTGAATACCATGCTCCAGGCAGTACAATTCCCAGCATGCATTGCCAATCTGAACACCGGCTTGACCAACGTGGATAGAGATACATTCACGCTGTGTAAGGAAACATGATTTATAATTATTTTGTTCTAGTTATACAATGAAAGTTTGCCACGTTATTGCCTGACGAAAAACAAACATGGAGGCTGCCATGCATAATATCCAGTGCAAAATGAGACATTCCAACCGCTTTAATGGAAAATTAAAGATGTCAGTCCAAACAAAAAGTGATCAGATTCCATTATTTTTTCATTTTATAACAACAGATCAAAACAGTGGGGGTGGGATATGGACTGGTGAGGCAATGTTATTCTATAATTTGAACAAAGCTAGTAGTTTTTTGGCAATGAGGATGACTTTTTGATAGTTGTGGGAGGGGCTTAAGATAGTTCGCAGATTAAGAGAATTAAAACTGGTTGGGGCTAAAGTAATACATCTTTATTTAAGACCACCCTTCAATGTGTGCTACAAAGAAGAGGGAACCTTGTGGTTTAACAGATAAATACAGTATTTGGATGTTTTGGACAATTTTCTGCCATGTTTACAGTTTTAGGTGAATTTGATGAGCAATTTGATGTAGGCTACGGTACATCACAAGGTAAACAAATGAGCATGATTTATCATTCACAAGTTTCGGCTAGTAAAGCATAAGGTATTGGGCCAATCATGAGTCGGTTACTTTAGAAACTTTCCGATCATAAAAACATTTACAGTAATATTGACAGTAATATTGTGGCATATGTTTTCCTCATTGTGATAAACAGTAGTTTGCTTTTTGGTGTGACTTATATAGGTAGAAAATACATCCCGCCGACATGTAGGTGACAGTACATGTGTCAATAATTTACTGTAAATTACAGTACCACTTAGAGCAGCTCATTGACTTATTCATGAAATCCAACAAATTTATCAAAGCTTTTAATTTCAGATGTATACCAATGACAAAAGGTCAAACTTATGACTCTCTCCAAATCCTACATACAATTAACTGTTAGTGAGTTCTTAACAGCTCAATTTGGTCTTCGAAAATTCGTGACCAGACACTTTTTCAGATAAAGCACAACTTAACTTTTAAAACTTAAAAGTAAGGACACCACAGTTTTAGCATTTTCCGTAACTACAGTATTAGATATGAAACTTTAAAATCATGATAATTATGCATTTTCATGTGATAGTATCCTTTAAACATACTTTCATTAAAGGCCCAATTCTCTCACCCCAAACAATACCAATTCTCCTAACCTTCTTACTGAAGCTCTACCCACAACTGTCTGAAATTCATCCTCATCCAGACACAATCTCACTTAAGTGCTTCAGGTTAGTATAGAAAAGCTCATTGTGTATAATCAAAACATATCTCAGACTCAGTACAGTTCATGCTGTGTAATCAGGGTTGTTGATGTATGTTTTTTTTTTTAAATCATGATTTACATCAGTTATCTAAATCAAATACACCGATTTAAAGGTAAAGAGCAGTCCCCCCAAACTTTTTTGAAGAAAAAGCTAAATAACACAATTTTCATCTTATTTCTCTTCAAAGTATCTTTCATTACATTTTATGATTTTACTATTGCATATTCAAGGTAAACCAAGCAGTTATTTCTGGTAAATTTCGCATTTAACGAGAAAAAACATTGTCACATGACTCCCAACAGCCAATCATGAAAGTGGACAGTCTACTACACTTCTTCAATTTTGGATGACTTCTCCTGCCCTTTAAATCAGATTTTCTTGATTTAAACCATGATTTTTTAAAATTAAAATCATGATTTAAATCGGGATTTTAATCAACGTGATTTAAATCAAACAACCCTATGTGTAATATAAGCTTTGGTACTCTACATTGTCTGAATTAGCTGTCAATCAAAGAGCTGAGCCAATTGACAATTTGTGTTAACCCCTACAAGTTGTACTAGTACAAGATTTGTAGTTTGGCAGAGGCCGCGGAGCCAATTTGGAAGTGCGGGGGCTAATCATCGAAGCGGTCCAAAATGTCCAATAAAATAAATGCTGTTTAAGGCGGCCCAAAATGCAGTTTGAAGCTGCCCAAAATACCCACAGCAAAAAAGTGGGGGGCTAAAGCCCCCCTAGGCCCCCCCCCCCCGGCTCCGTGGTCCTTGTTTGGGGTGAAAGGATTTAACCTTTAAGTTATCAATATCAACTCAACGATATCATTCAGAAAAATGTTTCATTTACATCTTTCAAAATACATTTTCGTCACCATTTTTGTTTCCAAAGTTCTGGTTTGTACTTAAAAACTTAAAAATTTGGCCATAAATAACGTTTTGCTTTAAACATCAAAATATGAAATACATAGTTGGTTTGATTTTGTTTGAAGAAAATGCATTGCCAGTTATTCTAACCTAACATTGCACTTCATCACAGCTACACGCTGTACTGGCTTGTTAAGAATGCAGTGATCGACTCGTAAAGTATTTATATATTTTTGTGCTGGGGTAGTTGTACAACTCTCTCGCGTTTTACTCCCCGCGTGGATAAGTTTAGGTTCGCTATTTGAGTATACTAAATCACCGTGTATTTTAGGTACTCTACAGTATCTCCCAAAGTTGACTGGTCTGTCTAAATATGTTCAAAATTTAGATTTAACTTAAAGGGAATATACCGACACCCCCCCCCCCCAAACTATCCTGTCCCCGGAAAGGTTTTTGACCGAGATCGTTTGACAATTCAAATGGAGGTGTTTTGTCGCCTTTGTATATCATGCAGCACATTAAACATAGAAACAGATTACACAGGTAAATGATATGTGTGCGGTAGCGGAGATGTGCCAACTCTATGGCGGGAGCCAGCAGTCTAATATTCAATTAAATTCTGTAAAGACCAAGGCAAACTTCTTTTTCCAAAATAACCACTAATTGACAAAATCAATAAGTTTCCTCTTTGCCCTGGATAACTAAGATTTGAGTTGATAACAGAACACTGAATAAAAGAAACTTACCATTTTGACTAAGGTTTCTGGACGATTTTTGAAGATATAACAAAAATAATTTTGAGTGACGCCTTTCTTGAGCTACTCGATGGTAGGACGTGAAGAAGACTTCTGACCGTTGCTACAACGAAACATCTCTTATGACCCTCCGCTGGTGGCTGTGATTGGTTGACAGGGCACCTGGTTGCTATGGTTCTGATGCTTCTCTTGTAACGGTGGTTGCTATTTGAACAGTTGAACGGGGACAACCCATCGCCGCATGCCTGTATCGCAGCCAATAACAACTGTTTGTTTTAACCCACGAACTGGCACGTAGCCTAGCTACGTTGAATAGGGTTTTATGATTCCAGTCCCCGTGCACTAGTTGTAATTCATTGCATTATGAACTAGTAGAGGCAAGGCAAACTTCATTATCGATTGGGATTTGAGATTGCAACACTTTCGGACCATGCCTTATGCAGATATTCCTTCCTGCTCGTAGTAGCCTAAAATGCCTCGCAAAGAGCCCAGTGAATTCCAATTTAACGAATAAACCCCCCCCCCTTAACCTCGTCAGTCACTGCAGATCAATCCTAAGTTCTCACCCCAGATTGTTCCAATTCTCCTAACCTACCCATCCCACATCCATCCATACACTGACAACTGAACAATTCCAGTTTATATTGCTTCAGCCTGGGTGTAAGCAGAGAGCAGTTCCCTGGTGTAATTAGCCATAGACACTGTTCAACTGACTAGTTGAAACTTGGGGTTAGAACTCTGGGGAACCCCAATAATACATAAACCTCAAACTTCAAGACTGTCGAAATGGAAAAAGTCCCCAGCGAGTAGGCTAGTATAGGCCTACACTCTTATAAAGTTGGTTAAAAAATTCACCATCACAGGCTGGTCACGTATGTCAAATACCTGAAATTGTGGGAAAAGTTTTCCCCAATATTTGTTGTTTATTTGGTTACCCCACAATCTGGTTACCTAATAAGTGGTAAAAAACCTCTTGGATAACCCATCGATCGACAATTATTGGGTAAACTTGAACCAATTTGAGGTTTAATTGAAATACGTGACCAGTGTTGGTAAGGATTTTTAACCAACTTTTTTTAGAGTGTACGTGTTGAAAAAAGAGGAAAACCTAAACAAATAGGAGGAAAAAATACACAGTGTATGTACTTACCCGACATGGTGTCGATCACTCGCATGAAAATTTTAAAGTTACCGTAACCACCACTAGATATAATTTTTAACTGGGACCGCATCTGACGATAGGTAAGCTTAGGGATAGTCCGACAAATAAGAAGTAGGACTATAGGAAAAGAATGGAGGCTCCGGGTATCCTATCTTGTGTAGGGTTGGTGAGGTTAAACACCATTCAGGTCTTGATTGCGCTATAGTTGCAGATGTCAGTTTACAAACTGCAAGTACAGAGTTCGCCCGCATGATTCCATAATGGGGTTTCTAATTGGGTTAATTACTTTCTTCTGATAGGCCTATGTGAAAAATATGAGATACACTACAGACTCACACGAAAGCGGCAACCAGCCAGGATTCTATCCAATATTCTCGTGGTCCAATGTTCCCAAGGTTCGATGTCCCCAGGGTTCAATACAACCCCTTGCAGTTGTATTACGTTTAACGATCTTAGTTATTACCAAGGGCATGACCTCCGATGGTGGTTTGCAGAATGGAAGTACCGTACTACTTCCATGGTTTCAGGAACACTCGAAAAAGAGTTCTTACCAGCAGCGAAAGGTGGGGCTCTAAAATGATTGTATTTTTGAGTAGCCTAGGCGTTATGATGGACACAACTAGTAGAAGAAGAGAAAGAGTACATGTATGTGTACTAAAAGGGGTCAAATTCAATTTCACTCGGATGGCGAAGTGGCCGAGTGAACAGTGTAAACCACAGCTACACTCTTGCCCAGCCAAGATGGTACTGAGAAAGTGACCCGTTAAACAAATCTGAGAGAATAAGCGCTAACTATAGCCGAAGAATAACGTGAATGATTTCCAGAATGATGACCGACAAGGATCCAACTTAAAGGCCCAGCTCTCTCACCCCAAACACAACCAACCTTCTCACTTAAGCCCCTCCCACAATTGTCTGAAATTCACCCTCATCCAGATACAATCTCAGTTTATTGCTTCAAGGTAAGCATAGAAAAACTCAATTTGTATAATCAAAACACTCTCAGTACCCTTCCTTCTGTGTAATATAAGCCTTGCTACTCTGCATTGTTTGAATTAGCTGCCAATCAAAGAGCTGAACCAATTGAGAATTTTGGTACCCCCGTACCAAAATTGTAGTTTGAGGTGAGAAGTTTGGCCCTTTAACTTGTACACAAACATCTTGCACACAATCATTTTTTTGTCCTCAAGCAAGCTAACTGAATGCGGTTAGATTTGGGTTTATCTAATGTTTATCTGAAAGGAGAAGCACAAACGTTATTTTTAATTGAAGGAGCATTCGCCATATAAAAGATAGAGTCTTTACCACTTAGTAGGCCAAATAGGCCTATATGACAGTTGTAACGGTTCTGTGCACCTTCGTTTCATGCCTTGTCTTGTCGCCTTGACAACCGTCAGACTCCCAGACAGGTCAATTTACCAATATTGGATTGAAAAGAAGAAGACCAACAAGTTACTGTTCATATTCACGCACGCTTGGAGCCTACGTCATACCAAGGTGCTGGAAGAAACTCGAGTTTGAGTGAGAACGTTCTGATCGAACTGGCAGCAAGATGTTGATACCCGAGTACGCGAGTTGATCCGGGCGGAATGAAGCTCGGCGAGGCTACCCGCCGATGCAGTTTACTAGCTGCCGATGACCTCATATGAACCCAGTTTTGACGGATTTGCAGGTGTTGTTGGTGTAGTGAAACAAAGAGACTAACACTGACAGTAATTAATACAGAAACTGGTCATTGTCAAGCCTTCAATTAAAATAAAGGCTCACTGGCACTTTAAAACTAGTAGTTTGCTTTTTAAAGGTCAAGAACAGTCCACCAAACTTATTTTGAAAACATAGCTAAATATCACAGTGTTCTTCTTAACTCTCTTCAAAGTATCTTTGGTATTTTATGACTATTGCAAGTCATAGTTATGTAGTCACTTGTATTGTTTTCCAAGCGATCGTGAATTAGGTTATCTGAGGGAGAATTGTTTTTCCCAAACTTTCAAACTTCAACTCATCAGCGTAGGCTATATGCTGTTTAGCCGTAATTTCCATGTTATTGCTTTGTTTGCATAGTTAATTATTTTGAGGTTATTTCAATCAATTTATTAAGTGAAAAGGGATAAAAGAACAGAACAATTAGTGATGGAGGCTATAGTAGCCTTGACTGAATGAATAAACAATTATAGCCATCGTTGACTGTCACATTTATAAAGCATTTGCTAGCCTAAGTGCAATGTTTTCCTATATTCATACGAAAGACTG
This sequence comes from Holothuria scabra, assembly GCA_037179385.1. Taxonomy (NCBI): domain Eukaryota; kingdom Metazoa; phylum Echinodermata; class Holothuroidea; order Aspidochirotida; family Holothuriidae; genus Holothuria; species Holothuria scabra. The sequence continues at coordinate 8,917,025 of CM074193.1, forward strand.
AGTGGTGCCGGCAAACTTAGTGTAGGCATATATGCTACTTGTGTACACTGAATGAATTAATCCGCATCTGAATTTGTTCGATGAGAAGCCTCCAACGCTTTCAAGATTTGATTCAGTTAGACGTGGATCCAGTCTATCAATTTTCAAAGTTCCTCCCTAAATTGTTTAGTTTTGCAGAAGAAAGGATAATTTGTTCCATACTCTTAAAATAAAAAAAAGTGAAATTCGCTCCAAAAGTAGAGTACGCTGAAGGACCTCTCCCAGCAAGAGTAAATATCAGTTTTAATAGTTTTGTTCATTTCTTAATATTGCCACAGTTCTACGTGGGTCGACAGCCGGCTGAGTGCTTCAAGTTTTCAGCTAGCTATACACTAAATGCGTACTACTACTACAATAGTTTTGCCCGTCAAAAGGGGCGGGTCACGTGACGTAAGTGAAATCACTCTATAGTCCTACATATAAAGTCTTAGTCTCCTCAGTCAAGATTTGATTCAGTCAGGCGTAGATCCAGTCTATCAATTTTCAAAGTTCCTCCCTAAATTGTTTAGTTTTGCAGAAGAAAGGATGATTTCGTCCCCTTTCTGGCGAACTGACGAACCGCAAAATCAATCATTTCATGAATCTATGAATCTTGTATATCACATGATATAGTGACGAATGTTGTCTTATTAGGAGAATTTTCGCTGTATTCATCGTTTTTATGTTTGGAACTGTAGAAAATAGCATATTTTACAAAGTCGTTGCAATTTTTAAGGCTGAGGTGAACGGCTTATGGCAAAAAATGCATTCGTCACAACGCCAAAATTGCCAAATTTTCACATGCGTCACTATGCCAATTTGCGACTCGTAAGTACGCCAGGAAGGGGACGATTTGTTCCATACTCTTAAAATAAAAAAGTAAAATTCGCTCCAAAAATAGAGTATACTGAAGGATCTCTCCCAGCAAGAGTAAATATCAATTTTAATTGTTTTGATCAATTCTTAAAAGCCTATTGCAAAAGTCCCACGTGGGTCGTCAACCGGCTCAAGTTTTCAGCTAGCTATACACTAAATGTGCATTACGATAGTTTTGCCCGAAAAAAAAGGGGCGGGTCACGTGACGTAAGTGAAATCACTGTATAGTCCTACAAATAAAGTCTCAGTATCCTCATGGAAGAAATACTGATATCGAATAAAAACCAGTAATAACGATTTCTGAACCTAATATTGACGGTCTGGCACTGTTACCACACCTGCTACAAATGGACATAAATGGACAACAAGCGTACCCCTCAAATTAGAAAAGTGGTGAACGCATTTGTACCTTCGCTCCCATAACTCAATGGCGAGAATTTCCTATTCATTTCCTTTTGAAAAGTGCATTAGGCCTAGTTTGAATAGATCCCCTTGTTGTTACCCATTTTTTTTGCAAAGAAACCTAAATAATTCGCAACTCCTGAAAGCGAGAAAAGGACACCCCTCCCCCAGAACAACGGTGTTTGGCAACGTCCCCTACCCAACCCGTGGAGCGGCCAGATCCGTCTAATGCCTTTGACAACGAGCGCTTCCTGAATCGCCGGTAAACTGAGAAATATTCCTATTTTCTTTACGGTAACACCACGATCACATAATACTCCTATATAAGCATGGAATCCACCTTTTGTGATAATTCTGACAGAGTTCGCGGCATGTTCATATATAGCTGCATTGGGGATCCGAATTAGCAAACACGTTAAGTGTATCGTGGCGCCCTTGGTTCCAGCATACAACTCCTTTGTTGGCGTCTATCGACAGATTGGTGTGTATTTTCTACTACTGGTATGTAAAGTATTGGTAGTGCGAAATCACTTATATAATTGTATGAACTTAAATGAGCACACAAATTTCAAGTTCAATAAGACCTAATAAAATAAATCATGCTCAGTTTTACAACAGGACGATCAGCTTCAAATGCGAGATGCATTGTCTAAATAATCCCTCATTTTTTAATTCCCGAGGGGTAATAATTCATCAATGGGTAATATTCCACCCACGGCAATGATCTTGGATTCCTTCCAAAGTTCGAGGTGGCAATTCTGTAAGCAACTATATCCACTTGAACAGAACACGTTTCAACGGAAAGAAAACATTCCAGCATTGACCTTTGAATCTCTGAAGTATTATATTCTAAATGTGTTCGCAAACAACGCCGATCAATCTTGTGTGAAAATTTAGTCATGCAGACTTCGGATTTTGATGTAGACTAAGGGATAATGAATCACCACTGCACCAAAAATTGGCCTGCATGGTTGTTAGTCTGTAATCCACACAGATGTTACGAAACTCAGAAAAACTGCTTTTTCAAAATTTTGCAATAATGGCAGGGGCGGAACGAGAATTTTCAGGGTTTTCAAAGGTCCTCTTGACCCTGTGGCAAAGGGCCGTTCGGAGAAACCAAACTTTATCTGCACCCCCCCCCCAAAAAAAAGCTATTACGTCCACTGAAGGACAATATATGACCGACCTCACGGCCCTCAGACCATTTACATTATTGGTCTGTCATGTATGGCTCCATTCTAGACTGGGTGAAAAGAACAGACACTGATAGTGGCGCTCCCGCTTAGATTGGTTTATATCCGATTATAAACATATGGCATCATGCTACCCATATTCACTACATTGCTACACCCCTTTGCATGTAACAGTGTCCAAAATTTGCCCGAGAAATGGCTGTAGTATCTTGTGATTTTCTTACTATTTTGCAGTTTCCTCTGACAAAAGCTCAAACTAACGATTGATTTGGTTCTACTTACAAGCCTGGGAAATATCTGTCACGGCTGCATGAGCGGTCTCGATTTTAAAAATTGCAGCACAAAACATAACATATGCTGGTCATCGAACATCGACGCCGCCACCATACGAAATCCTACATCCGCCCGGCGTTCATATTTGGCAGTCGGGAAGTTCGACTTATGCAAAGGTCATACCGAAGACTTTAAAATGGAACCCACTGCCGGTGTGCTTGGTGTTCAGCATAACTAATGGGTAGCAAAACAAGCCAGTAAGCCAAAACTGGAAAAAGGCCTTGGCCAGCTTGACTTCAGCCATGTTGCAGTTCTATCTTAAACCAATTGGTTAGAAAATGGGCAGTTCAACTCCATCAAACTACATTTATAATTATGTAACTAACTGACGTTCATGTTCTGTTCGGTCAGTAACGTCAATCATCACCGGAATGTGAGTGGGGGCATGGTCGCGATCTTAAAAAAATTACTGTTAAAATTTTAATCCAAGGGATGATTTTTACGTGTCCCCCACGATTGACGCCCATGTAGTCGGACCAATACCGACAAGTTGCCTCTGAGAGCCAGTGACAGCATATTTGGCGAAGCATATGAATGGTTGGTTACAGAGGTGGCTTGGAGACGGGTAAGTATTACATAGTACATGGTGTATTACGATGCTATACCCGGAGGTTGTGAGGAAAATAAGATTTAATGGTTAAAAGATTTTTAAACTACAAAACCATACCCATATTTTCCTCACAACCAATCCAACATAATTTCATCTTTGTTTTTTAAAACTATTTAAGCGAGTAACGGTGGTCCATGTAATGAAATCCCCTCCAATAATCAAAATAACGATTGCCTGAATTGAAAGATTGATTTCAGTATGCCGTGGGTCATTTCTCCCAACAATATATCTCCATTTATCTGTGGTTCCCGATCTAACTGGATGTTTTGGGCAAGGAGTAGACTGCACGCCACCCCTGTGCAGTGATGCAGTTTCTGTCGCTTAAATGACGTCTCCTATAACATTATAATAACAGTCCTACAAATTTGTGTACTAAAAACCCAAAGCTTCTTGATCACTAGGGCTTTGCAGCATGTGAACTACTTGACTTTAGCGACCACCGGACCTCATCTGCTAAGGCAAACTACTTTTCTCGAGCCTGTATTATTCAGTCAGAGTCAAACTAGAACCGGTGATTTTAGTGAACCCGCTTCCTGAAGTCTCACCAAGACTTTGAGCCATAAAACCCACAACGCCCTGGGAAGACCCTGAGCCCTTTTGCTAAAGCAAAATCCCCAAAGTCCGCGGTATATGGGGCTGTCCAATAGTAGTGATAGGGGAGGTAAGTAGTAGCGGAATAGATTATAATTATCCTTAGCCGAAACAATTTTTCACCCAGAGATATGATGAAACTTCAGAGACTCAGTGGCCCATGAACACCAATGTTTTCCACATGGAAGCTATCAGGGGTTCCTAGCTAGCCAGAGGAGCGGACGAAGTTTTTTCGTCAAGTTCAGCTCATCCTTACGAAAAACCAACAGCCTAAGGAGCGGCAGCCACAGTGGTGATACGCAGGCTACTTCTAAACAGGCTCCGGACCTATCTGCGATAGACAAATATACTCTTCATTCAGAGGTTTACTAAAACTTCTCCCTGGACCACCAGTGGGACTTCGTCCCTAGACCCCCTAAGGCGGACCCCTTAACTTCATCGCGAGAACTCTTGCTTCGTGTTCACGAGAAAACTTTGCTTCCAACATTTTCATTTAGCAGCAAAGTATACACTTCTTCTACTGAGGGGATGTGCGCACAACTTTGTTGGGGCGGGTTACCCTGCGAAGCGGTCTGTTTCCTCAGCTTCCAAAAGGCTGAACAAGGAGTATGACGTACAGTCTGCTACGCATGTGATAGGCGCGTTTTCAAACGCTTAATTTTGCATTTCCTCTCAATAATTCCGTTTATTTGGACAGCTGACATCGATCGAGAAAAATTCATAATATTTTATTATAAGGAATCACTTTCGGTTGAAATTCCAGTTGTAAGCCTTTCTATCAGGAGCATCTAGTTTGACACCATGCGATCTGAAAACGCGGAAAACGACATACTTGCTCCATTCGTATTAAACATAGGAGAATAGTTCTTAACTAAATATTTATATGACAGAACGCAGTGTTAATGTTCACTGAATTTACTGAAACATACTCTATTTTGTTGAAAGTTCTCTTTCATGGTCCCATGTTCGTTTCTCGAGGTGTTTCCAAGATGACACATTTTCTGCAAAGTGACCTTGAAGCTGATGGATTACATTGACGACAAAAAGTTTTTTCTAGTTTTCATTTAATATTATTAGGATCTTGTACTGATGATATCTTGCTCCTAACTTTTTTTAAGTTTAACTTACTCTGCTGCTCAGAGCGCATTTATGATATCAATTTTTTGTTGTATGAAATTGATGATATTTTAAAAAAAAAACCATTGGCCGTCAAAGTAGGCTAAATCTATATCATGGCGCTGGCCTACTTCCTCAACACCTTTTAGTTTTTTGTAGAAAAATTTTCAGTTCGATGATTGCTGATAACCGGGGAATCGAAAATAGAAAATGAAAGAAACTTTCACAGAATGCTTGGGATATATGTGTTCCTCAGTAACATATCAAACAAACTTTTTGTAGGACTCACCTTCTGTGCTTAGCAGTCCGTTCCGAGGTTTAGAGCTTCCGCTGTTCTAGCTTCTAATAACGACCATGAAAAAACAACAAACTCAGAAAAAAAATGGGCTTTGCCACTTGGTTTTTTTTTTTCATTTTCGTATTAAATTATACACTGATCGCATAAAGTATGTTTAAAAAACGAAAGTCACGGATGAAAGTACCAGTAACACGGAAGATAAACTGATAAAGTTTCGAATACCTAGCTTGTTTTCAAGGTAATTTTCGTGAAATCGAATCGGAAAATATCCCGTAAAAATAAAGTACTTCATTTATCTATTTGATCAAATCTAATACTCGTCGCCTTCCTCCTCTTCGCCTTCAGCATCAACTGAGTCGACACCAACTTCTTCATAATCCTTCTCCAGGGCAGCAAGATCTTCACGAGCCTCAGAGAACTCACCTTCCTCCATACCTTCACCGACATACCAGTGAACAAAGGCTCTCTTGGCATACATCAGATCAAACTTATGATCAAGACGAGCCCATGCCTCAGCAATGGCAGTGGTGTTGCTCAACATACAGACAGCACGCTGGACCTTGGCGAGGTCACCGCCTGGTACCACAGTTGGTGGTTGGTAGTTGATACCCACCTTGAAACCAGTTGGACACCAGTCAACAAACTGGATGGTACGCTTGGTCTTGATGGTGGCAATGGCAGCGTTGACGTCTTTGGGTACAACATCACCACGGTACAGCAGACAGCATGACATGTACTTGCCATGACGAGGATCACACTTCACCATTTGGTTGGCTGGCTCAAAGCAAGCATTGGTGATCTCAGCAACAGTCAGCTGTTCATGGTAGGCTTTCTCTGCTGAAATGACAGGAGCATAGGTGGCCAGAGGGAAATGGATACGTGGATAGGGTACCAGGTTGGTCTGGAACTCGGTCAGATCCACATTGAGGGCACCATCAAATCTCAGGGAGGCAGTGATGGAGGATACAATCTGACCAATCAGACGATTCAGGTTGGTGTAGGTAGGTCTCTCAATGTCCAGGTTACGACGGCAAATGTCATAGATAGCCTCATTATCAACCATGAAGGCACAGTCAGAGTGCTCCAGTGTGGTGTGTGTTGTCAGGATGGAGTTGTATGGCTCAACAACAGCAGTGGCAACTTGGGGTGCTGGGTAGATGGCAAATTCCAATTTTGACTTCTTACCGTAATCGACAGAGAGACGCTCCATGAGCAGAGACGAAAAACCAGACCCAGTCCCTCCACCAAAGCTGTGGAAGATAAGGAAACCTTGAAGACCGGTGCACTGGTCTGCCAATTTCCTAATTCTGTCTAACACGACATCTATGAGTTCTTTCCCAACTGTGTAGTGACCACGAGCGTAGTTGTTAGCGGCGTCCTCTTTCCCCGTGATTAGCTGTTCCGGATGGAAGAGTTGACGATAGGTGCCAGTCCTAACCTCATCTACGACAAAGCAAAATAAGAACAATTAAGTTAATCGGCGGTATTCACAACCAGGCTTAGAATTGGGGTGCAGTTGTGGTCGGTCTGACGACAACTCGGTTGTTAAAAGTGCAAGGTCAAGTCAAACGCTCTATTTGTGGTTTCGAATCCAGAAAAAAATTTTAAGTCCAATCAAACTAGGAAAGTTTCATAGACTTCAGTTTGACCAGCTATAAAAATGTATCAGTTGAAGGACGAATATCCAGGTGTTATAGGCGTCACTTTGACTGGAAAATTAGCACATGTCTGTCCAGAGTGGTATCGCACACTCCGGACATGGGCGCATTTTCAACAAAAAGTGAACTTGAAGCAAGCACATATGACATCACATCCCCACATTAATGGGCAGTCTTTTGTTTTTCTTTAAACTTTATACTGGATTTTCTCCTCAACAATCACATATTATTGAAATGTGATTGCATAAGTGGCATGAGAATTTTACAAACTCCGCACCCCCTCGAGGAGGTCATACTCTTACTAACTTCAAGGTCAACACAACAGTGTGATAAAACAAAGCATTCCTTGTCAATGTGAAGAAGTGATGTAAGCTCTGCTGCCCTGAAACTCACCTTTGAACACAAATCTCCTGGCTTCATTTACTGATATCTCAAGAAATACATGTCCGATTTGAATGGAACTTTCACCACACTGTGTAGATTTTATTCCTCTTTCACATATGAAAATAAAAATTTTGCTTAAACTTCCCCATTAAATCATTACCCGTTAGACAGTCGTTATAAGTCAGTTTCCAAGTGTAACCGAGCAGTACAGTTTTCATCCTGCATGAAATATTGAATATTGGGTTTGTTCACAAAAAAATAAGCAAATAGCCTGCAGTTTGGAAGGAAACAGAGGAACTTGCATTTACACCGCGTGTCCGCATAAGACTAGACCGTACTTACGACCTGCTTTGAAGACTAGTTACTCAAATTGATGGCAAGCAAACAAACCTTCAGAAATTCAGTAATTGAAGATTAAAAGTTTAAAACTTAACAATCAATGGAGGCATAAATGGACAAGTTAGAAGCTAGGACGGGGAGGGGCTTCTTGAAGTTCAACGTTTTCCTTGAATTTTTCAATCTTGGTAATCGGAAGAAGTTATACCAAGTTTTTAGACATGAAAATACAAATGTGCTGTAATTGTGGGCACAGGATTTTCCCAACAATACATAGAAATTAAACACTTATTTTGTCCACACTTTGCAAACACATTCACTCTCAAGAAGTTAAATGTTTATCAGCGAAATGTCTAGGAATTGAACACGTGTGTTTAGAAAAATGTTCAACTCCTGAATACATTTTGCAGAGTATGAGGGGAAAATTCGGCACTTCATGTTTAACACACATACACATCTCATAACAAACAAAACACTCTAAATGTGTAAAGCAATTAAACACTTCCTTTGCACCTACTTTGTCAACACGTTTAAATTCCAAACACATGTTTAGTTACAAAACACTAAATGTTTAGCAATTAGACTGGTGTGTTTGCAGTAACAAGTTATTTTGAAAGTGGGGGTAAAAAGCGTTCAGAAAAACAAACGTTTAATTCCAATTTCCTAAACACCTTTGTAAAGAGTGTACATGTATTACGTGAAATAGATAAAATATATTCTACTCACCAATGACAGTTGGTTCCAAGTCTACAAAGACAGCTCTTGGGACGTGTTTGCCAGCTCCAGTCTCACTGAAGAAGGTGTTGAAGGAGTCATCACCACCACCAATGGTCTTATCACTGGGCATCTGGCCATCAGGCTGAATACCATGCTCCAGACAGTACAATTCCCAGCATGCATTGCCAATCTGAACACCGGCTTGACCAACGTGTACGGATATACATTCACGCTGCCAGAAGAGAAAAATAGAAAATGGTCAGTGAAAAGGTCAGTTCCTTTGATTCCTTGCATTCATTGTTGTAGGACGACTCTTTTAATCACATTATGGATCGAAAAATTTTGACCAGGTAGCAGAGCATGATTACAGAGTTCCTAATATCCCAAACCAAAAGTTCACATTGATGCTGCCCTTGGTTTAAGTTACAAGTGGGTTAAGGAGGTAAACTTGCTTCTAGACCAAATAATATAAGGAGCAATATAAAGGGTTCGAAAATTTCCTCTTCTTTAGTAAGAAACCAATTTATTGAATTTTTTATGGAAATGAAAATTGAACACTTGGATTTTGAGCGTCTTCTAGAAATGGGGAACCCCCACCCAATTGACAAAAACCATGCCAGTCATGTGCTGAATTATAGCATGGATCTTCCACCTCAGGGTGTTATCCTCATGTTACAGTATTTCTAGTTCCTTAAAGGCCTACTTCTCTCACCCAAACAGTACCAATTCTTTTACCTTCTTACATATAAGCCCCTCCCACAATTGTCTAAAATTTATCCTCATCCACATTCAATCTCAGTTTATTGCTTCAGGGCGAGCAGGGATGTAGCTAGCCAAATTTGAGTGTCGGGTAATTGTCTGATGAAAGCACTCCACCCCACCCAATGGCATCTACCCCATTTTTCATTTAATTCATTTAATTTTTCATTTTTTACCTCATTTTACTTTAGGGAGGGAATTTGGGGCTTGTTTTAGGTCTAATTAGGAAGATTTTTTGTGGATGGGGTGAGATGCCTGGAGTGCTGGGGGGTATGGAGTGGTGGGTGTCACCACCCAGCACCGCCCACTGTAGCTATATCCCTGAGGGTGAGTAAAGAAAAGCAAAATACCCTCTCAGTACAGTTCGTGCTGTGTTAGTGTGACATACATTTTGGTAATCTGCATTGTTTGAACTAGCTGTCATTCAAAGAGTTGAGCCAATAGCGAATTTCTATAGACTACTACGGAAATTGTAGTTTTAGGTGAGAGGAAACCCCATTACTTTTATAATTTTCCTTATCTGCACGTAGACAAAAACATAGTGTACTCTGCTAAGTTTATGATGGTACTGTGACAGTATTTTCTGAATCGGAAAGGAGAGGACGACCCTCTCACTCTGGGAAAGAACCGTGGAAAAATAGCAGCGTAAAATAACAATGCAAGTTCTACATGTGGTTAGATCAATCAAGCTGTAACCATGGAGGTTATTGCTGTAACAGTGATGGTGATCTGTACTAAACATATTTGAGAGGAAATGTGGTTAAGCTTTGCCAAATAGCAATTACGATAAAGGGTTGCGATCTATAGAATTTTGGTGAGTATTTCTTTTTGCCTCTAACCCTTTGCTACTGCTATTTGGAATTGGAAAAGTGTCTATTCTAAGATTTGACCTCAGATAATCAGATCGCTCGGACTGTGGATGAGTGCTCGAAGAGTGACCACAAAACCCGCCAACTATGTGAATGATGTAAGTATGTTGATTCAAGGTCATACGGCAGGGCTTATTTGCTTATTGTAAGCAACTAGCATCAACGCTCTTTTACAAGGGTGGTTACAAATTCGTTGATGCATTCTACACCAACTTGATTTCCCATCAAAATACATCAGTTTCATGCTGACCTTTTTTATTGTAAAATTCACAAGGAAGTACGGAATATTGGAATTTTTACACACAATTCCAATCCTTTGAAACCAGTATTTATTGACTTAAAATGATTGGTTAAATGAGAAAGTACAATCACTCTAGTACTTTTTTAAAATTCAAATTCTTTAACTCTTCTAGGGCGTAATAATTTTGAAGAGATGATTTGGTATGCAGACAAGGGGGCACTGGGGACTAGTATGTGCCCTTCATAAACCCTCTTCAATTATGTAACTCCCCCTGCTCCAGTCCTATATATGCATAGGTCTATGAGGAAGGGGTGCGGGGCACTCGCCTTCCCAATTGGAGCAAAAACGGATGATCCATTCGGGTATAACATGGGCAAACATGATAAATGGTGTCAATGTTCAGGTAAAAATTGCTCTTGCCCCCACATTGTTACCCCCGTACGCCTATGATTACATGTTAACATATGAGGGTAGTAGATAACACATTAGAGTATGGTTATCAAAACAGTTGTACTGAGACAGCAATCTGACAGAGCGATCAATTTAACATTTTGAAAAAAGCACTCAATCTTAGAAGCGTTTGGTTATAGCAAAAACTCCTTAAAGTTGAACAATACTATAATTAATAGCTTTCCAAATGGAGATAGAGATGTCAGTAGGCCTAAACTTCATTGCTGGTTACCTTTACTTGATACCTCGACAGCGATAGTTGTTCACCATTTTGAGAAGCTCAATCTCAGTAAGAAATCATGGTTCATAATTGGCTGTTATTTGTAACAAGCTTCACGGTTTAAAATGAGACTGGTACATAAGGAGCGGCGGTGGGATGGTGGTGGAGTGTGTATGCGCAAGCTGGGGGGGGGGGGGGTCACCATGCTTCACAATCAAATAAACGTCTACACAAAATCGTTTTCTCGCAAAAGATGGTCTGAGGATGTTTTTTTCCTCCTAACACAGCATAAAATAGTTCTATTTACGAGGCATTCTTTAAAATTAATATTTGCATTATTCTGGGTTCGAGTCTTATACCGTAACGGCTTTGATCTCTTGGGCACATTGGGCGATCTTTTTAGTTTTTAGTTTCACACGTTTTTACAAAAAATCTTCTCGGTTCTTGTATTGGCTTAACGATTTAGTATTTTCACACCACAAATATCTATTTTATAGCAAAGCCCTTTTTACATTTGGTATAAGGTGCATCAAGGTCATGGACTAATTAAGTCTTTGAGGAAACGCGACCTTACAACGAGAAACTTTCAATGTCCTGAAATTTCAGAAGCAATGCTAGTAAAATCCTATCAACATTACTAAGGGGGAAGAATTTCTTTCCTTTCTTTAAAAATCGATGAGACAAATAATCAACTTACCATTTTGTGTAGATTTCTTTTTCAACGGATAAAGGCAAAAAGATTGAACAAAGAACGGAGTAGTTTTCTCTCGCTACTGTAATGGTAGACTCAAAGAAGAACACTGACTGTGGATTTGAACGATCGATAATTTATACCGCTCGAGAGGACGTTTGTGATTGGCCAACTGAAATGCGTTGCCATGACAATGACGTATCTTGATGGTAACGGATTGCCCTGCTTGACTGCACACATTGACCTGCCGTAACCATTACTCAGGCGGGGTATTTGCATAAGTAAACATGATCGTACCAGCAAAACCACAGTGGTTAAAGAATAATCATTGAACGGCGGGTTATTTTAAACGAAAACAACTGGTGGTAAGATTGTCCTACTAATAGCAGGGCATCTGGAAGTTGCTATTGATTGGTATTAGAATGACATATCAGGCCTGCGCACAGGGCCTATGATGAAGGAATACAAAGTGATTACTTTATCAATATCATGCCTGATTGTCATGGCTCTAAGGCAATGCATGTGCTACTACGAGGATATCGTAGCTTAGGATAAGATCATCGGGTTATAGCATACATGATTTTGAAAAAGCATGATCTCTGTAAGGGACATGAAAAGCCACCCGTTACGTGGCTGAACACCTTGAACCACAACTCGTCAGTGAGACAAGTCGTGGCCGCCGATACATTCATCCAACAATGTTTACATTGAATGAAACTTATAATTCACATTTGAAATGCTAATTGATCAATTGGAGATCCTCGAGGGTGACTGGATGCATTGTTGCCCACCGCAAGCGCTAGAGTCCCCCTTAGTGTGGGACCAGGGACTCGACCAATAAAAAGTTTTTCAAGCAAATTGAAATCATTTGTGTTAGGCTAAATGTGCAGTCTACGTTGATCGAGTCCACAATGTGATTCTATGAACTATTAAAGGCAGTCATTCGTCACCCTAAACTACAGTTTCAGTATACAAACATCAAAACTCTCAATTGGTACAGCTCTTTGATTAGCATCACATTCAAACAACGCATCATAGCTAAATTACACAGCATGGGCACTGAGAGTGTCTTGATTACACATTATGGACTTGTATGGCCACTGGGACAAGCCATGAAGCAATTAACTAGCATTGTGTCTGGATAAAGATGAGTTTTAGATAAATGTGGGAGGGGCTAGAAGTAAGTAGGTTGGGAGAATTGGAACTGTTTGGGATGATGAAAATATGCCTTTAAATCAGTATCGTACTGACCGGTGTACATATGCCCCACTCAATCTTCCCAATCGGATGTTGTTGGACAAATAACATCATTTCATTGTCTCTGTGAAAGCATGGAAGTACTTCCGAGGGGGGGGGGGGGGCTATGTCAATGTTTCCAAATTGAAATGATTTGTGTTCATGTGCAGTCTACGTTGATCGAGTTCACTACGTGATTCTATGAACTAGTATTAGGCTAAATCAGTATCAAACTGAGCGGTGCAAATATGCCCCAACCTTCCCATCGGGTGTTGTTGAACAAATAACATCATTTCGTTGTCTCTGTGAAAGCATGGAAGTACCTCCAGGGGGGGGGGGAGGGGTATATGTCAATGTTCCCAAGGTTCTCCGTTCCCGGGGTTCAATGTTCCCGAATCTTGAAAACATCTGCACTTCTGGGAACATCGAACCCCGGGAATAACGAATCTTGTAATCATCGCCAAACCACAGATATAATACGAAAACGGGGAACATTGAACCCCTGGAACATCGGGTAGACCCCCTCCGAGGTAGTACTTCCATGGTGATAGGTTTACTACTATGTGTTTGCAAAAAGAAGCCCAGTGTCGGCCCAGGCCCTCTCCACCGGGCGAGCAAATAAGTGCGATAAGGCTGACGAAGGCCTTCAAGGCTGCAGGCTGCAGGTTTGAACCCGGAATCATTCCACTTATATGGGTCTACCCAAATTTGATCTAAATCTGAGGCCTGTCTGGACTGCCTATAGGCCTACAAATTCTAAAGAAACGCAAACATTCACGAAGTCGCCAATCTAGCTGGTATCAATAAGTTTTGATAGCCGTCTCTCCAAAGCGTCTTCACGGGTAGGCCCCTTTGCACGAAATAACAAACCGTCCTTTGTGTGCCCTATTGAACTCTTACGAAAGTCCTGTCGCCGTGGCGAAAGAATGAAAAGCAAAACGCTCCGTTCGTTATTTACGCTGGTGAATCTTGATTTACTATAACATTAAAATTCGAGTACTTTCTTTCCAGTGGCGCGGACACGGGGGTAGTTTGGGGGTTAACCCCTCCCCCCATGACCCAACCTTGAAATGCAAAAAAACACCTAAAATCACCGTTTTTTCTCTCTCCCCTTAGACTTTTCCCTCATGTCGTGTCCCAACCCCCAACCCCCCGCCCCACATGACACAATCCTGGCTATGCTACTGTTTCTTTCAGCTGGTGAATGTAGAACCGTCTGCCTCCTCTAAGTTTATTAGGAACTAATTTTAGCGGTCAATATTGGCGTGGAGGATAGTCAAACTGGCAGTCGTCCCTCGTGAGTTGCATACTCCGTAATTTCAGTATACAAGTTCACCACAATATGTTTTGACTGTTCCCAACAAAGAGCCAAAATAAGGAGTTGGAGTTACAAATATTTTGTCACATGATTTGAATCATTTCTGAAGTTGTATGGCCGGGAACGCTAATTTAAAGGGAGAAAACTTCATACTTTGATAGACTAACCTTTTTTCAGTAGAAACTGTGAAGACAAACTCGAGGAGAGCTTTACCTTCACCACGGAGTTCCTTTGCAGCTACCTTAAGTAGGGTGGAATTTGCTACCGTAGTTATCGGGCTTTAGACGCGAAAAGTTAGGAAATCCTTTCCATAGGGTCCTTTATCTAAAAGCCATACATATACATTTATTTAAATATAACTGGAACTGAATGTCCTCAGATGCGTCTAGGCTTGCAACAAATTGAGGTGTGCAGTTGTGAAGTTTGTTTTCTCAAATAATTTCGTTTTCCTAGTAAATGTTATATTCTTCAAAATAGCCTATCTTTGCAGCACGGTATTTATAGACAACATTAAAAGGTCTTTATGTAAAGACAACATTAAAAGGTCTTTCTTCAAGAAATTGAATTTCTCAAAGGTTGCGCGTATATCCTTCTGCTTCCTTTTCCACTTGATTTAAGTTTAAAATGGTGTTTAGATCTCTTTACATAAAGAATTTCGTGAAGGATGCTGCTTCTCAAATATGCTACCGTGCATAGGTTCCATGCTTTTAAGCAGGATCTAACATTCTAAGTAGCCGATATTTTGTAATCAGGTAATCCTGCCCGAAAGCCTATCTAAAGCTAAACAGAGGGCCGCAATCAGTTGGCGGTTGAGGTGGACAGAGAATTTTGAAAAATTGGCGACCTCTCAGTGTCGGAAATGTTTCCCCAGACTTGTAGCGAAATCTAAGCATTACCGGTACTTTGATCTTATTTCTGCATATTTAAAACAAATAAAGTAAATAATAAAAAGCGAAGGGTATAAGTCATATTTGGTGAGAAGGGACGGGGTGGGCTCAATCGAGTACCGTCCGTAGTTGTTTCCATTCTTGACAGCCGTCGTGGGGGGGGGGGGGGGTTGGTAAGGAAAAAGGATGTCACTGAGAAATATGACACGTTAGAAAATGGTTCTTCTTACTTGATATTTCTCGGCCAAAATTGTGCATGGCACTGAATAGTACACCTAAACATATCCGTGAAGTCCGACAACTGAAAACATCCCAAACTTACTTTCGCCCAAATATTCTAATATTTTGGGCAAAGTTTGGTTCAAGACATGAGAAATAATTGTTTTTTCCATAAACTGCACCCATGTGTTGCAAATGCTGGTATTTTTACGATTTTTACGGAAATTTAACTTTGACTTCAATATCGTTTCATTTTTGGGCGAACATTTTAAAGAATTTGTACATTCGACTTTTTCTTTCATTGTGTTGAGCAAGGTATGAAAAGAGCAAGTGAAATTAAATGATTCTTAATAAGCTGCCCAAGAGTGTTTCGATATATTATACTCTCTTTGAAATTTTATGAAAATGGTACCTCGAATATGAGATACGGTGCTCAATGTGTTCGTGCAAATGTTTGAAAGGGTTCGAATATTCGACATTTCGGGCATTGTATTGTGCAAAACTACCGTATAAATTGGGCTCAGGAACGAATATTTTGTACTGGCTGTCCCAGTTTGTGTCAACATTTTTCCATGAAAATTTTACCATGACTATGATACTTTTTTATTTTCCGGGTAAAATTTGAGCGCGTCTTAAAAGAGGTTTTAGTGTAATTAAAACATGACATGTCAGTTTTTTTAAACAGCTGCCCGATTTTTTCCAAACCCCTGCCCGAATTTCAGAGTTTCCATTTTTTTTGGGGGGGGGGGGAGGTCGGGGGAGTTGTCCCCCTTCTTTTCCTGTCTCCTCGTCCATAGATATGTTCGGCGGATTTCTAAGTAGCAAGTGTCTAGTCTAAATCCTGAAATTTTGCAGTGGTGTTGTATAGGTTCACTGCCTACGGACCGAAAGGTATCTAATTTCTTCAGTTTTTGGAATCCAAATGTGGGGGGGGGGGGGGTCGGGGCATTGGATATGAGCCTTGGTGAGCCTAGCCATAAATCCACTCCTGCCTCGATAGTTCTTTTCCATTTCCTATAGGCAACCGACTTTGTCTTTTAAATGATATATCTCAACTTTTAGAATTAAAGGGAGGGCGCGCTAGCGTAATTGATTTTACTGAGTAACCATTTATAACCAGGACCGACAGACCGATATTTAGTGCTGTCGGAGCATGGAAGTACTACCATGGTCGGAGCAACTCCCTGCTGCTGTTTGTAATTACAGTGCGTTATAGAAATCCCTGAAAGTTTTAATAGTACACGAAAAACTTCGGGTTGGAGATTGGGTGCTGTAATGCTAGGTCTTAAATTTTACTCAACCAACATAAAAGAAGTGGTTAATTGTGTAATTCAACTATTTACCGTCTGGGTGATGTTGGTGGGCCATCACCGTGTTAACAATAGGGACATAGCCCTTCTCCGGGATTTCGCTTACTACGAATATGGGTTTTCAGGTTGACAGAATAGATAGTATGGTTGCTTCACAGAGGCAGGGGAGAAGGCAAACAATCCAGTGCCCCAGAATTGAAAAAGAACCCTAGGATCCCGAGATTATCCAGAATTTGAGGCGTTCAACTCCAAAAACAAACCTATCTAGCTCTTGTAGGGGTTGAGGTCAATTGACGACATTGAAATGCTGTAAAAAGTGCAATTGTCCCTAAATGAAGGAAAGGCCTCCTGGCGATATCTTACAGGTACGTGTGAAGTTTTCACACTCTAACGGCTTCTGAACCTCTTGATAAGGTTTTATTATCTAGTGTTGTTTATCTAAATATAAAATCCTATCATGCGATCCTCCACAACCGTAGGCCTAAGGGATTCTTTTTCTCAGGGACGTTGTCCGACTCCAGATCCCCAATCAGGGCATAATCTCTGTCCTACTGATGCACCAAAGCCTGCCCGATTCAGTAAGGCAGTTAGGGACAACTGGGGGCTGCAGCCTACTCCGCACGGCCAGGACGGGCCCTCGACCTCAACCCAACCTATGCATTAACTTTAACCCATCAGAGAGTTTGAAAATTAAATACTGTTATATGGAACTACGGTACTTTATTGCTATAGACGAATCCGATTAGCGCTTGTTTTTAGTGATTGTAGGGAGCCATTAGTAGGGTCCATCAACCTTTAACCGTCTTTATTTATTGTATACGTAAATTTCAAATCCGCATATTCAGTGAAGTTGAGAAAATCAAGATACACTTCAGTGTACAACCATTTATGGAACAGGTAAGGAAAGAAATTTAAAGATAAAAGGTGATGGACCCCAGTAAAGGCCGACTAAAATCAGACCATTACAATCTGTCCGGATTCGTCTATATTGTACCATATTTACATCCCAGGGAGGAGCAGCACCACATTTTCCCGTCTCAACCACCGTTGATAATTCTATAAGTATTTCATTGTAAAATCATTGTCAACATTCCAGATATATCATGGCATTAGGGACTAGATTTGATTTTGAAAGTGGTGGCATCTGTCCTGAAACTCTTCTCCTATCATGGTGAGGAGTCTAATAAGGGAGGATCGAAAGAAAAATGGTGCCAAATGTTTCAGTATTTGGGGTACATTGGGGTATACTTCACTGCTCAAAGGAAAAACTGCATAAGGCTTCAGCCATGGGTACCGTTTGGATTTGCCGCCAAGAAGGACAGGCAACCTGAATTGGGGACAGCTACTCTTAAACCCCGACTGATGTAACGGGTTGCCGAAATTACGCACAACTCAAGATATAAAGCGTGCAAAACGTGCCGAAAAAATTGAGTATATAGTGAAAAAGTTTTCGTCTTTTGTTTTCATGTAGGAAAATTGAAAAAGGTTTTGTTGCTTTTTAAATGAATGTGCCCTACTTAAGGCAAACTGCCCCCCCCCCCCCCGACGCAAAAAAAAATGGAAAGGGAAGAAAAAACGGGAAGGAAAGGAAGGGAAGGAAAGAAAGGAAAAAGAGGAAAAGAGAGAGAAGAAGAGAAAAGGAGGAAAGAGAAAAGGGAGGGGAAGGAAAGGGAAGAAAGGTAGAAGAAAAAAGGAAAACCGAAAAGAGGGGGAAAGGAAAGAAAGGGGAAAGGAAAAAAGAGAACAATGGGAAAAGAAAGTGGGTCAACTATAACATCAAAAGCAAGATTGATCTGCATTCATGGAACACAGTTTTGGTCAATATATGAACATTCATTTAGAAAAATATATGAAAATTCATTTAGTCGCCTAAAGTCAACAAAATAATATCTGAGGTCCACTTTATCGGAGGAAAGACTTTCCTCTCTTGCTCTTTGCCAGACAGTCGGGAGGACTTAAGAAAGCAATCGTTCTCAGATTTACCACCAATGTTTGAAGAAAGTGCAGATTCTTCAGTAATCCCCCAACTATTTAAACTTCCTCACAGGACAGGAAACCCAGAATCCAAAGCTTTCTGCAATATAAGCTCCATATCAACAAATTATTGTTCCAAAAGGGCAGAAATTTCGCGCTTTGTGCGCCGCAATACATAACTAAAACAGTGGTGTTCACTTTTCCAGAAAAGCTACTACTTACAATCTCTAGACATGCCATATTCCGCTGTCTGAGGGGTCGCGATTTTTCAAAATTTTCTGTTCGCTAAGCGCCAACTGAAAATAGTCTTTCCAGCAAGACTTCATATTCTAGGCAGGGGAACCATTGGCCTACCTTACTCAAATGCTCTCGTACACACCTGTCATCAGATACCTTTCAACCCTGTCAGTTGTGTAGTCTTTGTAGATGGATTCTTTAGTTATTGAAGTGTCAAAATTTTATCAATGTTCAATTTTGCAGAGCAGTGGCGTAGCTACAGGAGGCAGGGCGATTGTGCCCTTGCTCGAAAAAGTGAAAAATTCGAAAATTTACTGTTTGAGACACCCGTCAAATACAGTGCGGTTTTCCCTCATGAAATTCCGAATTCTTTCTAATAAAATTTCTATATTCGAAATAATTATTTTTAACAAAGGCAAAATTTTCGGGGCGCAAATTGCAAGCCTTAAAGCTGTAAGTGATGGCGCATAAAGCAGTCAGTGGATAATTTGTTCTAGCCGCTACAGTGCCGTTTCCCTAAAATTTTCTACAATATAGGCTTTCATTTTTGTCCAAAAAAGGCAACAAAGTTTCGAGAGTTTTCTTAAAGTCGTCGAGAAGCCTTAATCCGCTCTCCTGAGATAACACGATCTTCAGGCGACATGCTATCTCAGATCCATGCTAATAGGAAACGCAGATTCTTCGATAGTGCCCCCAAAATGCAAATTTCCTTACAGGAAACCCTGAATTTTAAATTAATCTATTTTATGCAGTACAAGCTCCAAATTTACAAATTTTCGGAGTAGGTACCTTATACAGTAGTTTTCACACTTAAGAAAAAATCAGATTTATTTGAAAAAATTGTTCTTGCTCGTAGAAAAAACAAAAACAGTTAGCATAAAAATGTACCTTTTGGTCAATGGGGTAGGGTGAGTTGCATGGTCCAAAACTGTTGCCCCCCCCCCCCCGACACTTCCCTGAAGGTCCTAAGACACGCACAAACTAACACAACTCAACTAGTACAAAATCGGGAAACCTCTATGCTATTACAGTCAGTTCTGGTTACGCCGCTATTTGGACTGTTTCAATTAATTTTAATGCTATGTATACATTAACGAGTAAGACTTAGAACGCACTTCAACAAAACAAAAGTGATACACATATTTTTACACGAACTATTTTTTAATCATTCTGATTTTCACTTTTTGGTATATTTTTCAAACATTAATGATAATTACTGACACACTTACATGACTTAGATCTGATATTTTGCCCGTAAATATTTATTGACCATTCAAGAGAAGTTAATATAACCTCTTCAGTAATATGCACTTTAATGAAAAAAACGAAAACTCCGAAAGCTACTTTCGGCAACGCAGAAAAAATACGGTAATTCCACCCTGTGCTTCGACACTTGGCTATTCAAATATTCCCCCAAATCCTCTTCTCATTTCTGTTTGAAAGTAAATTTATCTTGGCAGGAACCATATAACCCCCCTCCCCCCCCCCCAAAAAAAATAAGAAATATACTTCTATAGAGACTAAACTTTTTATTCAGAGATATGAAAAACCTCAGAAACAGACGTTTGGGGCTCGGTTCCGTGCTGCGACCGAATTGATTTTGCTCCCAGCATTATCCTTTGCCTTAAGTTTACCCGCCACTATTTTGATATCTGACGCAGCTATTGCCAACTAGGGAGTTGTTCGGTAGGAATCTGCGACTATTGAAAGTGCAGCCTTTCATTTTTTCTTAGCACTTGCTCTTTCACAAATTACAAGAGCACCCTCTATTAGCTCCTTGATGTAGCAGTGTATAATAAAAGTTGCATTGAAAATAAGACTCTCTGTAGGTTGTTTCTGTCTTATGTCTCTTCTGATTAGTGTCCTCTCTTATTGTCTTGTGATTTCTACTAGAGTTTTTTTTTTGCACTTTAAGAAAGCCCATAAGACTTTTTAAAGCACTTCTTTAGAACGCTTTCTAGTACGGCCAGGGGTACATCATAACCCTTCAGATTTAAATTGTGTTGCTGCTCACCCTTAAAGGTAGTGTGACATGAAAATGACAAAATTGGGTATTGGATATAAAAATCATTAAAAACTATGAAAATAGTCACAATTTCCATCAAAATCCATCAAAAATTGGCTATTCTACAGGGCAATTTCTGATTTGCACTTAGTCATTCATAAATATGAAAATATATTAAAATATCTTGTGATGTCATTAGAGGGACATGCCATATATGGCTAATGTTATCCAGTTATCCTTTGTTTTTACAACCTTCATTTCAAGGACAGATGCTACATTAGTCTGTCCTGAAGGTTTTATTTTGGAAGTTTAACTGTGCCCTTGGAAATCTTCAGTATCAATTATCAAAACATAAACTATCTGATGAGTAATTAGGAGATAATTTATATAAGGTTAACAAAAGAAATGTCAACACTACGCAACACTCCCCATCATTATTTTTGCATGGGCAACAGCTTTCTTCAGAAACGTTTGAACTTTGAAGAGCTATATCTTAAAAACCGTAAAAGATATTGAAAAAATTTAATTTTTAGTTTTTTTCTTAGAAAACTTCACTCCAAAACTTTCAAGTGAAGTCAGGTCATTTTGCTGACATGTCACACTACCTTTAAGTTATTTTAGATTTAATAAGTCGTATTATATATTTGACTTGAACAGATCTTACAAAGCTTGTCATACTCTCTTACACCAACCTTACAAATATTCGCTGACCGTAAAAGTACACGCATGCTGCTATCAATTTAATAAACATAACCAAATCACTTTACATAAGTAGCGGTTTTTGTCGTTACATTCTCGGCATTATCGAATCGTCAACCGCAAAACGTGAAAGTTGTAACCATTGCCTTAAAGGGGATATATAGTCATCCCAACTGGAATTAGTATAGTAGACTAGTAGACAGTCCTGTTTTATGATTGGCTCCTTAGAATCTTGTGGCAATATTTTTTTTTCTGTGAAGTGCGTGTGCCAATTTACTGGTAGCAACTGCTTGGTTTTATCCTGAAATGACAATGTTAGAATCCTAAATTATTATGGAAGATACTTTGAAGTGAAATACGAAAATTGTGAGATTTAGCTGTTGCTTCAAAATAAGTACTGGGCGCTACTCCAATCCTTTAAATTACTTGATATTGCATTACAACACTGATGTGAACCGTCTCGTCCTTGGTCGTGACTTATAAGTTAATATTACTCCTTTATATGCTGTGCCTTGTTTGTCAAATCAATAACAGTCAGCTACATACAATGGACTTGCAAATAAATTTGAAGTCTGAATTCGTACAACAGGCGATTACCAGGGTATGTTCCTCACAGAACATTTAGGGGCACGCAGATCTGAAAATAAGAAAAATCGCCACATCTTTCTAAGAGGGGGGGGGGGGATCGGTGCGGGAGCTTTCCGGCCTGAGGTTTATGTGGTTTGAGACAATCTCTTCCAGTTTGAGAAAATTTTGCCTAAATTTTGGTTGTGATCGTTTATTGTGATATTTATTTTTTATTTTGAAGTTGATATTTATTTTTTATTCTGAAGCTGAAGATTTTTATTGGATTTTTTCTGGAAGGACGAGCCACCTCGTTCCCTTTCCTCCGCCCGTTACTAGTGGTCTATTAAACACGTAAAAACTTTAACAGTATCATGGTTAAAGTGTACCTCAAGTAAAAACGTTTAAAAATACATATTAAACAGCATTCAAAATGAATTCTAACAGTTTAACTCCCATCTTCATATGACATTCTTGAGCCAAGATATAAAATGTTGAAGTTTATATACTCAAATTAAAGTGGTACATTGCGCAATAATTCGTAATGTCATTGTTGTGCAACTGAAATTAAAATCTTTGTATTTCTTTGTTATCTGACGGTAACTCCACTTGTACCAAGGTGTGATAGGACTCCTACTCTAATTTGATGATGTAACTAATGAAGTCCTTACCGTGCAATAATTATCCTATGCAAGCAAACAGGAAGTGTTGAAGGTCAAAAAATATTTTTAATTTTAAAGGGAAACAAAGCAGGTAATGTGAGTTGTCCACACAAGAAAGGCACACATTATTGTGCAATGGACTAATGTGTTTTAAGTTAACGAGTTCCAACACCTTATATCTCGGCCAAGAATGTCCTATATGAAGATGGCAGTTCGACTGTCAGGATTCATTTTTCATGCTCTTTAATATATACATTTGGATTTTTTGACTTAAGGTGCACTTTAAGGATGCTCATAGTGCATGGTGCGTGGTAGCTTCATGATATTTTAAGAGGTGCTTTCCACAAATGAAATATATAGTTTTTTTTAAAAAAAAAAAACATTTCTTATTTTTAAAGGAACACCAATGATCTTTGAAAAATTTTCTCTGATGACTCGGTTTGCCCCTTTAAAAGGGATCATCAAAAGTTTGTAAACGAAATATTTGACACTTTAAACAATTTACAAATGGCTTTCTCCATCTACATGAAACACCAGAATTAAGAAATTTGTGTACTGAGGACCGAGTAAAATAGATTTTTTCTTTTTTACTGGGTTTTGGAGGAGGGAGGGGTGGGGAGGGGGCCAGATAATTGCCGCCACCATTTCTCTATGAAATGTTGAGTAAATTAGAATACATGGGTGTAAAAGCTATTTGTGGAGAATTAACTCAACTTCGTGGACTTTCTATTTATAGTATACATTTAACATACCCTCTCGTTGGTTCAATGCTTTAACTAAAATGAAATAAAGGTTTTTCAAACAAATAACGGTCGTGGCAAATAATGAATCTCAATTTCTTATGACTTTGAAATTCTTATGTGAGACCCGTTGGCAAAAGAGGAGAGGGGAATCCGCCACCCTAATATTTTTATCAGAGATGTTGAAGTTTAAAAATGACTTAATACATTTGTACATATCCTTCCCCTTCCCTGAAAAATTGCTTCCTGGAAAAGATTTGGTACATTCGGTACCTTGTTCGGCTACAAGCCTGATTTTTATTGGCTGAGTTGAGTTGTCAGGTCAGGGTGAGATGTCACTTCCATGTCTTCATGGAGACCTAATTTTAAATGTGACTTATAATCAACTCTGGAGTATAACTATTCTGCAAGTTGAAAATCTATTTTTCCTGAAAGACTGTACGGTACAGTTCCAAGTAGTATGATATTGTGAGGTGCAAGCATATTAAAAAATTATATGCAAGGGATACATAGGCACAGTTTTAGCAGGTATCATAAACTTTATTAGTCGTTAAGACCACACACTCATTTTCTACATTCACTATCACTACTTAACTACACTACACTAATTTGCACTTAATATTCACTTAATATCAACAAAACAGGAGTCACATTCCAATGGAATAGGCACCGCCACACGGTCACTACGTCCAATAAAAAGACAGGATAAAGAAATATCGTGCCTAGTGAGGAGGTGTAGCCCCCCTAAATATTGTCAAGTTTGGCATAAGTTTTTGTCTCAAAATGCGTTTGAATGAATGTTCTCCCCGTGTCCTTAACCCCGAAGTGTATTGTATTTTATTGTATTGTATTGTATCGTATCGTATCGATCGTATTGTATTGTATTGTATTGTATTTTTATCTCAGTCCAATACATCGCACATTCTTACTTGTGGTACTTTGCTCTTGGTTGGCTTGTTTTCACTCTTACCTCTTTAAAACATTTTTTCTCAAGGCTTCTCTTACCTACACACAATCAACACTTCCACAACACACCCTTTCCCTTTTTCAAAATTTAGAGAGTGAAATGAACAACACTTAATAACAGCTCTGCAGTCCAGTCCGAACTTGGACTCGTGATTTCAGAATTTGAAGAACTCGCCCAGAGAGGTTGATTTTTTCCTCATTGAGCCTAGAAAGTACAAGGACTCGAGTGCGAGTCCGGACTCGAGTCCTTGAAAGTTGAAAATTGTCGGATTCTCTGGACTCTCTGGACTCCACTAATGTCGAACAATGCTTAAAACAGCAGTGAAACGGTCTTTGTTTTAAATATAAACGATTGGTCTTCACGATGTGAAATGACGAAAATCACAAAAGTCCCACGCACGCACGCACGCACGCACGCACGCACGCACGCAAAAGTCATTTAACGCAACCACACTCTAGAGAAAAAGCAAAGGCCGTCACTAGGTCATGTACTACCACAGCTAGTTTTGAGGTGGTGCCTGAGATCTCTAGAACAAACCAGTGTCTATACTGGCTTTGATCATTCGACCTCAATTCTGTGCAAACTTGGCTTATTTGTGGTTTTCAAATAAGTGTCCGCTACTGCAGCAATGCATAACGCACAGTGCGCAAAATATACGCAAAGTTCAGCCTTGACGCTGGTAGAATGAGGTAACATATATGTTAAGGAAAACATTTTGATGTTCAGTGTTGGATGACAGACAAGTAAAACACTAGTTTTGCAAACAGTTTTGAGAAATTGTGAACAACGGATTGATGAAGCAAGGTAATGATACAAGTTATGCATCTCGGCAGAAAGACATGAGGTCTAGGGACGGGAAATAAACACCGCAGATCCTAAGATTACGAAAAATACTACGTTCTCTGCATGTTGCGTTTTTTTTTGTAAATTCCTTCGAATAAATACGCAGTCACAAAGGCTCAAAAATTATTATATGAACATGTAGTGGGTTACGCTCGCTCACAAAGCAAGTTTGGACTGTATGGAAAACATTTCGCAGAAATGAGATGGTTTGCATATCGCAGCGTATATCAAATCCTCTATCTTGTACATTTAATCGAATACGGTATGTTCTTATACCCTTTGACAGCATTATATACAGATTTGAAAACAAACACACACTTTTTCATAGCGCCCGATAAATCAGTAAGTGCTCTCTCCGGGACACAGACTGGTATTACTATACGCTATACGTTTATATCTGACGATTCCTACTCTATGCATGATGATGAGTTCATCAATATTCCTCATCCTCTTCATCATATCCTTCCTCTGCATCTGCAGAATCCATTCCAACCTCCTCATAATCCTTCTCCAAAGCTGCCATATCTTCACGAGCCTCGGAAAACTCACCTTCTTCCATACCCTCACCGACATACCAGTGAACAAAAGCTCTCTTGGCGTACATCAGATCAAACTTATGATCAAGACGAGCCCAGGCCTCAGCAATGGCAGTAGTGTTGCTCAACATACAGACAGCACGCTGGACCTTGGCGAGGTCACCACCGGGCACTGTGGCTGGTGGCTGGTAGTTGATGCCCACCTTAAAGCCGGTTGGACACCAGTCGACAAATTGTATGGAACGCTTGGTCTTAATTGTGGCAACTGCTGCATTTACGTCTTTAGGAACCACGTCACCACGAAACAAGAGACAGCAGGCCATGTATTTGCCATGATGGGGATCGCACTTCACCATCTGGTTCGCCGTTTCAAAGCAAGCATTTGTGATCTCAGCAACAGTCAACTGTTCGTGATAAGCCTTCTCCGCTGAAATGACAGGGGCATATGTTGCCAGAGGGAAGTGAATACGTGGGTAGGGTACCAGGTTAGTCTGGAACTCGGTCAAATCTACATTGAGAGAACCATCAAATCTCAAAGATGCAGTAATGGATGATACAACCTGAGCAATCAGCCGATTCAGATTGGTATAGGTTGGTCTCTCGATGTCTAAATTACGGCGACATATATCATAAATGGCCTCATTGTCTACCATGAAAGCACAGTCTGAATGTTCAAGGGTAGTATGGGTAGTAAGGATGGCATTGTAAGGTTCCACCACCGCCGATGAAATCCTTGGCGCTGGATAGATGGCAAATTCCAGCTTTGACAATTTTCCAAAGTCTACAGAAAGACGTTCCATGAGTAAGGAAGTAAATCCTGACCCAGTGCCTCCACCAAAGCTGTGAAAGATGAGGAAACCTTGTAGGCCAGTACATTGGTCTGCAAGCTTCCGGATACGGTCCAGAACAATATCAACCTTCTGTTTGCCAACAGTATAGTGTCCTCTTGCATAGTTGTTAGCGGCGTCTTCCTTACCAGTGATGAGCTGTTCTGGGTGAAACAGTTGATGGTAGGTTCCTGTCCGGATCTCATCTGAGAGAAGAACAGAATAAAATTCTTTCATAATATTTTCATTTCTGTTATTTATGGATACATAGATACAATGCAAAGTTCTGCAGTGGATCATCCAGCCACCCAAGAGCCATCACTTAAAGGCAAAGAGCAGTCCCCCAAACTTATTTTGAAGAAAAAGCTAAATAGCACAATTTTCGTCTCATTTCTCTTCAAACTACCTTTCATTGCATTTTATGATTTTAACTATTGTATATTGAAGGTGAACCAAGCAGTTATTTCCAGTAAATTTCACATTTGAAGAGTAAAAACATTGTCACGCGACTCTCAACAGCCAATCATGAAACTGGACAGTCTACTACACTACTTCAATTTGGGATATCTGCTCCTGCCCTTCAAAGACAGATAAATCACTGAGTCTAAGATCTAAGAAAAATTCTGAATTTGAACATTTCTGTAATGGCTCTTAACTTGACACAAAATTGAAAAAAGAAAAGAGGCACACATTACGCAATATGAGATGAGAGTGTTCTGATAACATAGTAGGATCAGGGAGTTGCAACTCCCTAGTAGGGTCTTGTATGCTCACCAGGGTGTGCCCAGAAGCAACGAACTAGGATTGTGTCTGGGGAAGGATGAGTTTTAGACATTCGGAGGGACCAGAGACTAGAGTAAGAATGTTGAGGGAATTGAAGTATGCGGGGTGAGTGGGTGGGTGACAATGACTGCGCTTTAATACAATATCCAAAAATTATTAGGGACGGATCCAACATCATTTTTCCCTGAAGGGTCCGACAGGGGGAGAGGTGTATTAGAGAAGGAGTTGCCTAAACGTCCTCAAATGCAATTTGGTGCAAACTAGAAAATGAAAAGAAAATTTTCGGCAATGAAAATGGATTGGAATTGAGCAAACTTTAGCCGTGAAAAAAGGGTTCCTTTTACCTAAGTTTCGAGGACAATACGACGCTTCTGCCCCATAGTTTTCACTGGGGTCTAGAGTCACAGCAGAACTGAAGGACAAAGTCGGCTGGTTAAGTGCTCCACCAGAGGGTCCTTCACTGTTACTCGCAAGCGACTTCGTCGGCTTAGCAACCGACTTTAGTGGCAAGCATAATGCCAATCGGGGGGAAAGCCAGAGCACCAGAGAAAACCCCACGTAAATCGAATGGGATTTAAACCAATACACATGTAAATCACATTGGTGTCAAGAAGCTGGATTAGACCACTCTACCACTCCACGACCGAGGATCCCGTAGGCCTTGGTTGCCATGCCTTCAAGGTACAATGTTGTCCACAAAGGCAATCTCCACTTAGTGTGTCCGACGAAGCGATCAAGTGGTGGCGCTATACACCCGTGCAGCTTTGATATTATCAATACACCTTAACTTGATTCAAACTTAAAAAATTGAAATTTGGGGCACATTTGAGGTCGCGTAATCCATGCTATATGGTTGGTTGATAAGATTAATCTGACTTGTACGGATAGCCGTCCTCGTAAAGCACATGTTTAAAATTGACTTTTTATCAATTTGGTGGCCATTTGCATTGGGCCTGGTCCCCTGGGTTCTTACATGATGGAATCACGAAAGCTTAATCTAATCAACTAACTCGAATATATTGCCAACATAATGTCGAGTCAAGGACTTTTCTCCCTTCGTACCTTAATGCTTACAGGGCTGCGCCATGGTCACTCCGGATGTCCTGCCAAATATCCGTTCGGTGATGTATCGTTCACATGATATAATTAGAAAAAATGCTTCCGTAATTGGTATCAAAATTAAGAAAATTTTCGATTATTTCAAAATTGGGGGACATTGTCTTAGAATATTTTTAATGTTTTAAGGACAGGGTGGGGTCACTCTATTGAATAGTAAACGCATTATGGCAAAGCTTAAGAATGCTGACATCGTTCTTGTTGTTTTAGTTGGAACTCCATTTTAATTATATTCACAAAATTGGAATGTCTTTGTAATAGACTTCTTGACGTTGATGTCGAACTGCCGTCATGTTTGGAGGAAAAACAATGAAAATAGTGACTGCACTAGTAAAATTCGCCCCTCACGAGTAGTAGACTAAACGGGCAGTCGATTGGTTGGCAAATCAAGCCCCGTCTACACAATCGTATTTTTGGACAAAAAATCATCATACCTGCTGACAAACGTTGACTGATTCACCAACAAATTTGAACTACGTCCAACATGTATAAAGGTGTTCAAATGTTTAGCTGTATGCTTCGTCCTCCCAACAAATGTTCCAACATTTGTATGGCAATGTCCGTGAATAAATGTGTGATCGTGTAGACGAGGCTTCAGCTCTTTGGTATTAATTTGTTTTACGTCCAAAGGAGGGCGTACTTCTTGCTCTGTGACGTAATATTCCCAAGAGCTATAACAAACATCTAGGCAATAAAAATTAAATTTCTACTTTACCTATAACAGTTGGTTCTAAGTCAACAAAGACTGCTCTTGGGACGTGTTTACCAGAACCAGTTTCATTGAAAAATGTGTTAAAGGATTCGTCGCAAGCACCAATGGTTTTATCGCTGGGCATCTGACCATCAGGCTGGATACCATGCTCGAGGCAGTAGAGTTCCCAGCATGCATTGCCCATTTGGGCTCCCGCCTGCCCGACGTGGATTGAGATGCATTCACGCTGAATAGAAATAAAAATAAAAAATAATCAACTCAGATACTGTCAAGTTATGTGTCTAACTGATTACGGTTTGGCCTATCTTGTGTTTACGTGAAATTCAAGCTCATAAACATAGTTTAGGTTAAAACTGGTTGAGACAACACAAATCTTCCGATTATGTTCCAATCAAGACCTCAAGAGTTAAAGAACCGGGGTATATAATCAATCTATGCAGCGAAATGAAATTTATCTATTGTGAGCTTTCTCATAAGATCAGCGTTGTTGGTTGAAAAGATGTAAATGTCACTGCTATAGATACCACGTCAACGTTCGAAAATAATGACTCACGTGGTCAGAACAACTACGGTAATAATCGAATTTGGTAATTCGATTTGAAGAACTATGCGCATACGAACATCTTTCCATGCCTATGAATCAACAAAGTGCTCCCGCAACTACCCGTCTACAACGTCTGTTTCAAAATTTGACTTTACTTGAAAATTTCTTTTCCAAATTAATTCAGTCATTATAAAAGAGGGGATCTTAATTGAAGTTTTGGCAGTGGACTGTACATGAGTTATCTTTTTGGTGTAAAAATTTGGATTTTGATCTTTCGTAAAATAGGGCTGGCATTCCTATTTTCGTACAGTTGGATAATACACTTCGATGTACACTTATCGTTTTACATGGGTACTGCAGGATAATGGAGCATGGAGCTGGTTTTATCCAAATAACAGCTCCCTGAATGGAGTATATGGTAACCAGGGCTGCCGCCAGCGTGGGGGGGGGGACACTGCCCCCCCCCCCCCCCCCGTCGGGGAAGGTCGGCGGTTTTGTCTTGGAGGCCTAAAAATAAATAAAAATAATAAAAAATTAAAAAACCACAAGGACTGAAGTTACTGGATGGGTGATCTAGAACATATTTTTGTTTTGAAATACTATTTCAATACATATCGGAATCGATTTTAAATCACTTCTTAACTCTGTTAAACCCCATTCTATGTGCCTTGTCCTATCCTTTCCCCCGTCGGGGAAGGACGGCAATTTTTCGCGAGGCCTAAACATGAAAAACGTAAAGGACTTAAGTTACTAGATGGATGACCATGATTTTTTTCTTTTTGAACTAATTTTTTTGTAACGCTATTTTGATGCATCGGTTTTAGTCACTTCTTACTAGCTCTCCTATCACTAATCGAATCTTCAATCCGTGCGCGCAAGTTCATGCCTCCGTCGGGGACGGGCTACAAACCTCCTGTTGTTGAAAAATATCAAATTTCGTCGGGGAGACTTCATCTATACAGACCTACGATAAAAGATGTGGGTCTGTAGTCACTCGGACAGCCTTCTTGATCTTGCTTATTAGACAGCTAGAAGACCATATTCTTGAAGGAAACTCACAATTATGAACTCTCCTTACAAAAACGGACTAGGGGTTGTTCATGTGCGTGCATTACCCAAAGGTCTGCCATCGGGCCTGCCCAGACAGCCGAATTCTCACATAGGTAATGAATATCGGCCATGACGTTTTCATCTACAAATAGTGATAAACAGCGGTGTGAGAAAATCTCCCCATAAGTCTGACTGAAAATTTGTTTGAAGGCACCTTGTAACATGCCATATTTTCAAATACGTTGGGGGTGGGGGGGGGGTGGGGCAAAACCATTTATAGTCTTGATTTCGGGCAGTCACGTTAAAAATTCCATCTATTTAGTGGACCTTGCAACTGAATTCAACGAAGATTCTTAATGCAGTCAAAAACATTTTAGTATGTTTTCAATTCCGTTGCATAGTCCCCCCCCCCCCCCGAAAAGAGACAAGACCATTACATCTAATTGTAGCAGTACCTTTTATCTGGTACTTTTCTGATCATTAGCAAGTTGGGGGTTTTCTCTATTAAAGGGAAACTTTCATTTTAAAGGAAAGCTCAAAATAACGACTGCTTCATTTCTAGTTACAAGTCTGGGAAATGCTATTCCGGCTATCTTAGGAATTAGATTTCTTAACAATTTCCTGTACGCTCCGCGCTAATGATGTTGGCGCTCAGCACAGATAGTGTTTTAGTCGAACAGATAACTAAACAGAACAATGCGTGTTTGTAAATTATTCTTCGTTTTGGGCATTATTATGAAGTGAAGACATTTTTATTGCGAAAGAAATCTGAAAGTTAGGACTTCTTTAATTCTAGTTACGAGCCCAGGAAATGCCATTTCCTGCTGACCGGGGGTTCTTCATTTTCAAAAAAATCTGTGCGCTCGACTTAGATAATCTTTCGGGCAGGATTACATTTTTTCGGACAAAAGAACAATTCTGCCCCTCCCAAACTCAGCTGACACGCTCCCGTACGCCCATGACAATAAATAAAATATGAAACTTCAAATAGGCCTATATACGAAGCCAAATTTTTTCCTCGGGAGAATGCTCCAATATGGTCCGAGGGCCTACATCTGCATGATGATATTCAGAAACCTCAACAAAACTACAGATCACCCCTGCTTGATTTTCCTCATGAGAACGTTAGGTTCCTCCATAAAACCCCCAAACTGTCATAAAATTACAAATTTTCTCCAATATTAGCGTAAGATTGTTAAAAACAGCAAAATTTCCCAATTTCGATGGATACTCCGTACAATAAATAACCAAAGCCAACTCTGTTAATCACCCGGCATACTACCTAATTTTGCTCCTGAAAGGCATGTCACTTAATAAAAGAAACCAATTTTCATTATAACCTTTCCAAAAAAACCAAATTTTCTTTTATTAAAATCCAAAATTTCTCCATCATGATAAGCTCTTAAGTTTGAAAGATTCGTTCAAAAAGGGGAAAACTTCCCCGGCGAACTTCTAGTCTCGTCTCAAAGCCTTAGTCAGTTAGTAGGTAGGTCTTGTACATTTCAATGCTTAACCCCAAAAGAATTTCAGCTGTCACCCATATAACGGTTTTGATTTTTCCCTTATGAAGGACAGATTCTTCAAAGAACGCGCAAATTTTTTTTTATAGTACCAATAAAAGCCAAATTTCTTTCATAGGTTTTAATTTTTACTTCATTTAACTCCAGATTTTAAAGTATTTTTAAAAGAAAAGCCAAAAATTTCGGCGCGCAAAGTTACGTTCAACTGAGACATAACATCGCCTTTGTCGGGCCTTGAAATTCTGGCCCCCCTGTCGGGCCAGAGAGACCGATCTTGTTATACCAGGGACCTGCCACTCTAACGTCAATTGCCTGTTCTAACAGATAGCTGCCACTCTACTCTATCCCACTGTATGGGTCACAATTTGGCATAGGGCAACGAATTGCCGAACCCGCCTATTATTGGCGCGATGGGTTAAAGGTAGAGAAAGAAGACCCTGTATTGTTCATCGCTATGAACAGACGACAAAAAGGATGTTGTTATGGTACGGTACAACATTTTATGCAATCATTTATTCCCGTTGCGCTTCCCTATAGGAGATATTCAACCATATAGTCAAAACCTTCCTTAAAATCTTGGGTACAGATGATTGTTCACCTCCGTGTTACCTTGCTGGAGGTATGTTTTGCTTCATTCTAATAACATAAATGTTATACATTAAAGGACTGTGTACACGTCACCAAATCATCTGTTAAGAGCTTGCTTACAATAGGTTAAAATCCACGGACCGATGAAAAAGGCATCGAAATCACTATGGTATCTTTCATTATTTTTCACAAGATACATATATACATGACCAACGTTTTACAATTACTGAGATCAAAAGACAAAATCAATCGCCGGAATCTTATTTCAAACAACCGCTAAATCTCACTCCTTATTTCTTTACCGAATACTTGATATGTTATTTATAGGGTACTCACATATTGCAAATCCAAGGTGTAGCAATGACTTACAAATTTCACAGTTTAGTAAGAAAAATGCTGTCACATGTCTCTCAAGAGCCACTCATAAAACAGGGTATAGGGTAACTAGACTAATTTAATAAGAATATATGCCAGTTACCCTTTAACTTGAACATTCATATTGTTTAAAATCAGATTGACAGTATGCAGGTATGCGTTTTTTAAAAAATAGGTAACTCTTAAAGTCTCAAAGTTCAATACTGTAAAAAATTCCCTGTGTCATATTATCACATGACGGAAAAAGATTTGCAATATGTATAGTAATTTATAAAAGTGCATAAGCATACAATCTAATATTTCTTATAAAGCATTATTTCGTATTCCTAGATTATTCCACACTTTAATACCATTTCCGAAAATCTTTAACAAAATATTTTATAAATAAAACACACAATGATATGGATTTATTTTTGCATGAATAAATGATTTGAAACCTTCGAAATTTTATTTGAATACAAAATATGCATATAAAACCGCTCCACTCCTTCTGATGACACTTCCCCTGTGGGCTGGAGATAATGTAGAATATGTTCACGGAATTGTCCGTCTGTCGTGAGAGGAGATTTAAGGGGTGAACTCAAAGTGTAATTTAACTTCATACATCACACTCATGTGGTGTCCTTTTAAAACCCCTATCTAAGTAACTCAACTTTTTTGACTACCAGCCACTGTGCGGTTTTACTCTAGGAATATTCGAAAATTTGTCTGGATTGTGAAAAACCTCTGTACCAACTTCTCACAAAAACCCTTTCATGTGTCTTCTTCCGGCTGATTTTATAAATATTTAAAATAGGATATTAGAATCAGTTCATCTATTTTAAGCCAATGCCACGTTGAATTAGATTTGCTACATTAAAAATAACTTCAATGATTTTGCTTCACTAAAGCCATTCATGACGAACCTGTTTCAACAATTACATTGCTCCCTGTAACTATTTATCATGTTTGACGCAACGCCCTAAGAGCTTTTAAGCTGCACGCGCGTCAGTTCATATCACCCTACGCACTCTCCATTCGATTGAAGTCACGAAATGCAAAAAATCTAGCCGACTCACTACGATCCTTTTGAAATCGTTCGTCCTTGTTTTAAAGCAGTACATTCACATGAATAATTTAATCCTAAACTTTATAACTGCGGAAGAAACAGAATAAAAGCATAGTTGTGATTCGGTTTAAAATATAGCCGTGCTTCATGCAAACAGAAGTCACGCAATGCTTTCAAATGGACGACAGGTTGACACTGCCGATGGGAATTGTACGATGCATAAATTAACGTCACTTTCATTTGAGAATGAATCAACGCACAGTTTATTACAATTTCTACGATGACTCACGGGGAAATGACGGCGTGCCGATGGAAAAGAGTACCGCAAGGTACGAAGTTTTAATATTTATGGAGTTGTTTGAAATATACATGAGGCTCCAAACTGGAAACACACATATACGGCTTGAACGTATGGATGTCATTACTCGGAAGTTCCATGCTTAGGTTTATTATGTAGCTTTCATTATGGGGAAACGAACATATATCAGAGCCTGCATTATTTTTCAAACGTAGCCTGGGAACTGATATAGGAGACAAAGCAAATTACTTTTCCCTGTTTAGGTTTATTTTCAAATCGAAATGTACGAATAGCTACACCACAATGTATTGTTTTTCTACACTGTGAAGCTGTGAAAAGTTATGTAGATTTACGGAACAAAAAACAAATACATAGGGGGAAAAAAACAGAAATTGTTAACTTATTTTTCACATTCGCTTTGTATTTCTTTATTCTTTGTTCTTTACGCAATATGCCTGTGGCATTTATAGTTGTCAAAGTTTTTTTTTGTCGCTTATAATGTAAATCAAAGTGGGTACCGTATTGGGTGGGGAAATTCTTTGGTATATCGGGTGGAGGTATTCCAGAATGGTAACTCCTTGATATAGAGGGCAGAAAATTTTCCCGAGGATTAACGTTATTCGTTGGACAGCATGACACTAGTTTCTTGGGAAATTACATTAGTGATATCAAAATAATGTAGCTGAAGGTTGTAATCACTTCCCGTTATTTTTATGGTATACCCTGAAACAAAAGAATGAACTAAATGAAAAGGGTGAACTCGGTCCATGAATCCTCTCTATCAAGGTGCAATTCAGAAAGTGAAGATTCTTTAATGGGTGTCCACAGGAAACATTTTTTAAGTAGTGATCCCTGTAGGTTCTGGGATCAAGAGTGAAACTGTGCTCTTTTGAGTAATTTGACTCTTCTTGGAGTGAATTTGACTTGTCTTGGAGTGAATTTGACTCTTCTTGGAGTGAATTTGAATCTTCTTGTAGTGAATTTCCTATTAACAATTCACTATTCTAAAGAGTGAAATGGTACAGCTTGCCGAGTGTTTGGAGTGTTTGGTACTACAAAAACGATACTGAGGAACGGGATAAGCAAATTACATTGAATTTCTTGAACCAGCTTCCGGATACTTCGCATTCGACCCCCCCCCCCAGTGTAAAAATTTACTACTGTACCCATGTTGCAACCTTAGTTTTAACTTCTCTCATGCCGTTGTTACTACCATGTGATGGGTACTTGTAAAAGGGTAAGAGCTGTCTCATTTTAAAGGAGGCTTTGAATAACCACCGTCAATATTGCAAGGGAAAATCTTTCACCAGTTTCAAGATCAAATATTTAAAGTACGGTAAAATTCTTAAGTATACCCTGATGCGATTTCATTATGTAAGCCTTTGTAAACTTACGACAAAACTTATTGACTGTTTCATGAAGCTCTTCTCCTTATATTCTCGTCAAAAGTAATATATTAGTTTATCATGCTCTGCATCATAATGTGTACAGAGTCAAATATTGTATGATTTATAGCCCACCTCAGTTATACGCCACCGAAGCCCTGGATAAGCTACACTGACGATGATTTCTTAAAAGCTTCACTGGAACGCCGTGAAGCGTAAAACAAATTCCTAACATTCATTAAAATTACAATCTTTTGAGGCTTGGAGGTTTAAATGTCTGGTGTCGAAGAACAGACCTGGGGCTAGTACTATCCAATTAGTGTAATGAGGTCTTGAGAAAAGGTGTGTGTGATAGCAACAGATTTTATGTGTAATATTCTTGCGCTGAAGAGGGAAAGTGATTAGGACAAGTTATAACATGATGGGTTATGTAGGTATATATTTAGTGTTTGAAGAGAGACAGGAGAAGAGTATAACGGGGTTCTGGGGGATAATTGTAAATATGGTTGACCGGATAACACACACAAAAAAAAAAAAAAAAAAAAAAAAAAATTATCACGTTACAATAAATTGGAAGAAACTCTTAGGCCTACTACCTCACATTCACAACCGGAATGGTAAGAGTGCGAAAACCCATTCATGCACTATTTAGGCTATACGATTGTCTGTTTGCCGAATGATCCAGACAAAGTGGAGTGAATGAGACAAATTCCACTCTTCTTACACCACTACGAAATGGGTGCAATGTTGAAAATGTGGTTCCCAACGTTTACAGTAAAATGAAATACCTAAATTTAAGCATCATTTAAAAAAGTTGATACTCTGATGCTGATCGTTGGGAAGTTCAAAACATGTTTAATTTGTGATAATAGAATATTATTCAGTTCACATAAGCTGTTGCAAAAGTTTTGACATTAGAATATAACGATTTTTAATTTTTTTTTAATCTTAGTCAAATCATTTGACCATCCAAATCCAGTTGCTTTACTATTTGACTTGTTTACTTGATATAATTGAAAATAGAACTACCATTATTGAAAAAAAAAAATCACGAGAGTGGAAAAATAAAAAAAA
Organism: Holothuria scabra; assembly: GCA_037179385.1. Lineage (NCBI taxonomy): Eukaryota > Metazoa > Echinodermata > Holothuroidea > Aspidochirotida > Holothuriidae > Holothuria > Holothuria scabra. The sequence continues at coordinate 8,954,304 of CM074193.1, forward strand.
TTCAGACAGGTTGTGAATTTGTGGCAACACTACCTATGAAAAGCTTCTCTGTTTCAATGCATTTTGAAAAATGACTAATTACTCTCATAGTTCCTTAGACTGAAAGTCAATCTAAAATGAATGAGATTAGAGACCAATAGATATTTAGTTTAAAAATTTTCAAAAAAAAAATAAGAGAGTAAAAAGTATTGACTAACGGGTCTCAAGTGCAATACTATTCTGTGATTTACTGAAGTGTGCTTCGTTACAGCCTCCTGTATAACACTGGTTTAAGCAACAAACCAATCTTACTCCACAACGAAACGGTTAGCACTTCACCACTATTGCAAACAAGTTTCGCAGTCCCAGTATTTTGTACAAGAGATGTTTGTTGAAACTTTGGTAATGCTCAAAACACGTAAACTATTACAAATACCATAAATCACTGTGATAGGCTTCGATGTAGGCCATGCATGCAGATTAATCGACTGCCTTCAAAGCTACTACATACTCGCTATCCTCTTTCGAGAGATTACATATCTGAATATTATGCATGGCTACCAAGGGGCTCGTCTTTATCCGTTGTTTATTTAATTTACGTGCAGCGCAGTTAACAATAACACCAGAAGGAATTAACAAAAGCAACCTAACCAGTTTTCATAACGTCTTTTGCGCTCCTCAGAAATTTGCAATTACCTCATCCTTTTTATTATTCACCAATGATACACTTTATTTGTTTAACTACATGTATGTTTCTTTGATTGGAACTCAGTTGAAAGAAAAGTCAAACTGCTTTGGATCAAATGGCATTTTGGAAAATGGTAAATCAATATGCCGTCTTTTGTTGTAATTGATTGCATTTACTACAAAACACAAATAGTTTTAACAACAAAATGTTGCATCATGCAGTAATTGAATAATATGACCGTCACACCTTTGCATAAATAGCTATATAGGTATAACTCAATTAGTATTACTAAACACGAACAGCTCAGACAAAATCTTGTACTGCTTGTCTCGACACGAACTGTGGAGTAATGATTCCCTTTCGCCAATGCAAATCTTGATATTAAACACGTAGAGCGTAGAGACACTTACACAATAAGCATACAATGCAATGTTGTAACTATTGATTTTTAAATCCGGTTCTTCAGATTTCTAATTAAAATTTCTCTTCCAAAACCAAATTCCTCATGTGACTGAAATAATTCAAGAGCCTATAAACACAAAGAACTGTTTTTAAAAGTAAAAAATAAATAAAGATTTTTAAAGATTTTCTCACCATATTTCCTTCTTTCCGTTGTTCACTCCTTGAAGAAGAGCAGTACAGAATAGAATGGGAGTGTCCGAGCTGAATGACTGATGTATACACGGTACATCGTCTAGGTTAAGCCTAAGATGTGTGTATACAGCGAGAGGATGGCGATCTTTACGGTTGATGTAGTAATTTATGTGGCGCTTCTCAAAATAATCAATCAATACTATCAGAAATTGTAGTGAAGGTAAAGATTCAGTAAGACTTAACAAAGGAGCTAAAAGGCAAGCAGAGGCTTAAGAGAAATTGGAGGAATATGGGAATTTTAGAAGGGCAAGGAGCACATATTATTGAAGCTGCTTTAAGACTATATGAAATGTTAAATGAGGGTGGTATTAAGACACTTCCTGGTTAAATTATTTTGTGGAATAAAATTATTGTGCAGAATGATTGGCGTGAGAACAATTTATTTCAGTTATGAAACTCGTGTTTGCTTTGGAGATGTTTAAGTAATGGGATTTCTTTCTAAAGATCATTAAAATGCATTGTACGTAATTTAAATTTTATGTCGTTATGATTTGCAAAATTAAATTATGAACGGTGATTGTTCTGTACCGTCCGTTGGAAGGATGACGCGTGAATAAACAGAAAAAAGAAGGTCTATGGAAATACTTGTTGTGTTTTTCGATCAAAGTATTTGGAAAAATCCTGTCCACTTTTCAGAAGTATGTCCACAATTGTTTAATACATACTAGAAGCTATAAAAGTCTTCTTAACGAGATTCCAGTTTGAAAGATGAAATACTACTGTCTTGCCAAATGCCTTATGAGAGGTCGTAGTTTGGCGTCTTAATATCGAATAAATGGAAAAATTAAAGTTTTAAGAGGATATGTAGACATTAATTGGAAGATCTAACCTCTGTCCTATTTTACCTGCCCGCCCCCCAAAGCGCATATCACGGAACATCTGGATTTATATTTACCTTAAATTCAGTCAAATATAGGTATAGATACTCTAATGTACCTTAAAGGGAAAATTTAGGCAAAAAATAATTTTCACATGTGCAAGAAGAACCAACTCTACTCAGTGTGGTGAAATTTCTATTCAAATCGGACTTTATTTTTTGAGATATCAGCAAATGAAGTTACTAGATTTGTGTTCTCAAGTGATATTGTCGTCAGCAGAGATTATATCACTTCCTCTTATTGACAAGGAATACTTTGTTTCCCATTGTTTTTCCAGATTGCTGAGTTGACCTTGAAGTAAATAGGAACAGAAACTCCCCATGAGCATTGTAAAGTTTAAAAAAGTTCTCATGCCACTTATGAAATCACATTTTGGTAATATGGGACTGTTGGGGAGAAAATAGCCTGTAAAGTTTAAAGAAAAACAAAAAAAAATGTTCATTAATGTGGGGATATGATGTCATATGTGTTTGCTTCAAGTTCACTGTTTGTTGAAAATGTGACAACATATTTGCTCATATCTTGAGAACCACACGTCAGATTTCAATGCAAATTTCACGAAAATGCTGATAATAGGTACCCCTCTTACACTACAAAACTTGATATGACCTTAAACGATTCCTTTAACAAAGAATGCTCAGTCATTTTATAGGTTCATTTGTTTCGTTATATGGTCGTTTTCCTTTAAAATTTTTTTTAACTGTTCTTAACAAGACTATAACAGGCATGTACTCTCTAAAATCAAAAGAGTGAACTTAGTCACTCTTTGATAGAGTGAAAAGTGTGAGTTCACTCCTTAAGATAAATAATTCACTCCAAGAAGATTGAAATTCACTCCAAAAAGAGCGACATTCCCTCAAAACGAGGAAAGTTTCACTCTTGATGGAGTGCCTACAGTGATCACTCTTAAAAGAGTGATCATTGCAGGCACTCGTGGAAAAGTGAATTTTCCTTCTTCCTGTAGTGAATTTCACTCTTTTTGGAGTGACATTCACTCCTCTTGGAGTGAACTATCACTCTAATAGAGTGAATTTTCAATTTTCACTCTTTCAAAGAGTGACTAAGTTCACTCTTTTACTTTTACAGTGTATAGTTATATGAAGGGAAATAAAAAAGCGAAATTGATAAGCTCCTTTAAAGGCGTGGTGACCTGAAGATGACATGCAGAGTTGAGATTTTGATGTAAAAACCATTGAAAACCTTGAAAATAGCCACACTTCCCATGACTCAAAGGTAAATCGATCATTTTATATGATGAGTTTTGCCCTTAATCATACATAAACATGAGCAGCGGAGGCGTTACGGTGGGACAAGAGGGGTATTTTCCCCAGATTTTTCCCTTGTCCCCACATGCCCCCCTCCCCCAAATTTAGAGTTAGGTAATTCAGGAGTTGAGTATGCCGAAAAAACAATAATATACCTCTCTAGAGACTTCATCTTCCATCCAGATGTATGTTTAAACTTAGAGCTAACGAGGCTGCGCCTCTGGACCCCACCCCCAGGAACCGACACTGTGGCCTGAGTTTCGAGATGCGTTCAAACATTCTTTCCCCCACCCACTGTTTCCTCTAAGAAGTCATATATTGGGTCAATATAGGAGAAAATTTGACCCATTTGGAACTTTCAGTTTTGTAAAACTGCAAAAAATGAACCTTCCTTTTTCATTTTTCCAACAAACATCAGTGCGTCTAGTAGAAGCTTAGCGTAAACACTGCCCTCAACTTTAGTCTTTGTCCCCTAATTTGCCGGCTTTGCCCCCTCCCAGTTTTGAAATCCTGGCGCCGCCTCTGGACATGAACTATGTATGCAAATCTTGTGATTGTTCACAACCTTCATTTGGAGGAGAGTCATAACATTAAATTTCGGGGGTATTATTTTGGAAGTTACAGTTGTATCCTTGAAATCAATCATTATCACCTACCAAACCTTAAATCATCCAATGAATAAGTAAGTGATATTTAATGTAGGGTTAAGAAAAGAAATGCCAACACTTAGCAACACCCTACATTATTATTTTTGAATAAGCAACAAGGGTGCTAAAGAAACATGCCAACTTTGACGAGACATACCTCGTGAAAAGAAAATAATTTACAGCATTCCAACGGATATTTTCTTATGAAATGTTCCTCTGAACTGTCACGATAAGTCAGAACAATTTCCTGGGACGTTAATGATGTCACCATACCTTTCAGTTTAGGTTAGGTTAGACGAAGAATAGGATTCGAATGGAAATTTTCTGCCATTTATGGTAAAGATTTTATGGTCAAAATTCATGGTTTAAGCCTGTAGCTTCTTAAAAATGACAGTTTCTATAACAATATGCATTTTTTTTCAGGAATATTTATTTTTCAACGTATGTTCATGTTGTTGGGCGTCGAAAACCTTACAGAGCAACAGATTTTCATTTAGTGGCAATGCGCCACTACATTTGTTTAATTACTATGAGGAGGGCGTCATTTTCTTATGTATAAGGGAACCACGGACTTCCTATGCATGGACAGAGCATGCTGCACGGTGCATTGTTGCTAACGTAAGCGTTAGAAAATGCGCACCAAGATGGCCGTCTGCTATGGTTTTGTGTGAAAGTTTGGACTTGCTCAACTATATCCTCATATTTTGCAAGAAAGTTGAAATGTTTTTGAAATATGGCAAGGTTTGGTCAAAATCACTTCACGCATTGCAGGAATATGATATTGTTTCCAATCAAGTTTAACTTTTGCTTAGAATATTACAGAGTAGTCGTCAAATCAGACGATTTAAAGCTTCACGGCGGCCATCTTGGTGCGCCATTTTGACTCAGCCGGTGGCGACCATCTGGGGATAGGACGTATACGTTACATGCTGTGTCCATGTATATAAGTCCGTGAAAGGAGCACACAAACATAGGCTGCTGCATTGACTTACTCACTTCTTCCCCTTAATTACATGCCCCCACAGACCTGTCTAATTTAACACCCCACCCAAAGCTACCCTCACATGAGAGCCAACAATTTGGCCAATCATGACATCGTTAATCACCCTAGCTCAACCACTTATATTTTAAACTACAGGGGAACATGTTTATAGGCGATGGTACACTCACTACTAATATTCCGCAAGGAGACAGATATCACCTATTTTTCACATCCATTGCTGAATTGCTATCATCTTCAATTTATCTCAATTTGGCAACACTCACAAAATAACATCTCTCTCATATCCACAAAAGATCAACAGCCATGTAAATGAGTAGTTCACACTCAAAAAGTATCTAAAATTGATGGTGTACTTTGCAGTCAACTGCCTTTCTCGAGAAAGCCGCTCCACAAATAGATCATTTCAACTTACATTTTGAAGATGTGGTTATGTTTTTTTTATTGTGTGTGTGTGGGGGGGGGGGGGAGGGGAGGTTAATTTGCCTGTAGTTATTGCCTGTTCAGAGACGGAAATAAAGTACTGCCTGAAAGAAAAAGAAATTGTGACAACTGTAAACCACGTTTATTCAGTAAGGAATAGATTGAGGGATTACTTAGCATTCAAATGTTTTATATTAAAATTAAGGGTCATTTGAGGTCATCAGAAATTAGACTATGAGAACTTCTCGAGTTAGATTGCCAGGGAGCTGGCATATATGCTTCAAATTGAGTTATTGAAAAGCTATACAAAGTTGGGTGTGGGGGGGGGGGGAGGTTAATTGATGTCACCATAGCCAGCCTTTAAACTCTTATAAGTATGATGTAGGCATATCTCATCTACAATATATATAGCAAGCCGACATTCGTTCATCCCCAGTACCGACACCAGATATCGTCTGGTACCTTTCTAGTACCGATAACTGTCGTCATCCTGAAAACGAAAAAGAACTATCATATTATACCAGTATTTTTCTCGACATACTGTCAAAGAATGGACGTTCTGGTTTTCTGTGTGAATGTGTTTAAATACAGATTGCTAAAACCAGCGAGCCGCAATAGCTCTGTTGCTGTTCCCTGCTAAAACCAAGGAGCTATTGCGTAATACCTTAATACATACAGCGTGAAGGGTCGGGTTTTTTCAGTAGACTTGTTCGTTTTCTTTCTATCAACTGTTTCCGGAGTGAGAAAGTTAAACAAAATATATGGTCATATCGTGTAAAATGAGCAAAGTTATAACTTTGGATAATATATTTGGAGTCCGACTACCGATCATACCCATTCAAAGTTCACCTAACCAGAATCCTGATCGTTTGTTTGATAAACCTCAGGAGCATCATATGCTACTGGAAATGACCTTTAATGCATCGTAATTGTAGAAATAAAGGATCATTTATCTTGTTAGTTGTAGGGTGTGTTACGGTAATGAATGTGACTGAGTCTCTCCGTGACCTCGATGATTGACCCTGAATGCACTTCTTAAAATTAGCCACCCGTGTTATCACAGAAACGGAAATTAGCGATAATACCATATGGTCATGTGATCTTGAATTATTCAGGAGTATCAATGGGACGACGAGACCCTTGTCTGAAAATCGCAACTTAATCGTGATGCCAGTAATTTATGAGCCCAATGAAAATGCTGACTGCATGTGGCGTACAATACGCTGAAATATATGTACAGCCCACGCCAGAAAACGTCCGCTGATCAGAGTGAATCTAAATCAAAATTAGGCTAACTGTGGAAGTTCTAGGCTATGCATGCATACATGGACAGGTAAAGACTTCAAAGTTTACTTTAGAAACCCATCTTGGGTTTCTTTGTAGGAAAAGCCATCTTAAAGGTCAAGAACAGTCCCCCAACTTATTTTGAAGCAACTGCTAAAGATCAAAATTTTCTTCTTATCTCTCTTCATATTATCTTCCATCATATTTCTAGACTTCAATATTGCATATTCAGGGCGAAACAAGCAGTATATTCCATAATTGAAGGGAAACAAAGTTGTCACATGACTAAAATCTTGAAACAGGACAGTCTACTACACTACTTCGAGTTGGGTAACTGCTCTTTCCCTTTAACGCTGCAACGGGCTGCGCTATCATAAGATTTTACTATTGACTTTTATACCTTAATAGAGAGTATTTCTGAAGCATATAATCAATTCTCAGGTAAGAACTTCTCAAAAGGGAAGAGGTATGCACTCTGAAAAACATCTATTCAAATGAGGAACGAACCGTAATCTTATCAAAAAATTGAAAAGATTTGTTTCAAAATTAAGTTAAACTAAAAATTGTTCAAAAATGGAAATGTAACTTTTCGTTTCGTTTAGAAGTTGACTCGTCTAGTCAAAATTTTGACGAGGTTTAAAGTGTAAGGCAACATCGCCTAGTCTCCTTTGCACTGAAACAAAACCTGAAATGTCACTCAAGGTCAAATTTTTCAAATATGTAACCAAACTTCCCGACGGTCTTGGTTTTGTTTTCAAAAAAGAAAATAACACCCAAATTAAACGTGATGTCAATAGAAAAGGACATTTATCGGTTCAAAGATTTTTAGCTTAATCAACCCAACATCACCCATCATGCCCCCTCACCACGGGCGGCGATAACCGGCGGGAGGCGGGGACATTTCCCCCAATATTCTTTGGGAGGAGGACATCATATCAAAATGTCTCCCAAATATTTGAAGCATGAAGACTATATATGTGTCAATTCAGCCAAGTTCCTTTTTTGCTATAACCATTTTGTATTTTGAGATTGATGTGACGTATAGTATAAATTTTGGAAGTTTTTTTGTTCTACAATTACAAAAATCTTCGCGCACTGTGAGCTTTTTTCTCCACAGTAACATTTGGGTTAAATGTTCAAAGCGAGTTTTAGACATGTTTGATTTAATACAAGTAACTTATTTACCTATAAGTACAGGAAGTAGTTCGCGCGGGCGTTATTCTACCAAAGCAGCATATTAAATGGATAAAAGTTTTCTTTTTGCTGTTGTTTGGAATATTCCCTATTCGGACACAACATCACATTGTGTAAAGAATAAAGAGTGTCTCAATGATAAGTCGGTACTAAATACAAATATAGCCCTTTGTCGGTGCCCCTCTTTCATATCAGAGTTCATGGTTACCCGTCTGATATTGTTCGTGAAAATGTAAATATTTGGTACAGATCGCGGCCCTTGCACACTCAATGACAAAGAAAGGGTTTGTCAAGGTGCCAACTTTCTTTAGGTGTGTCAATGGACTTCCCCTCATGATGTTTCTATGGTTACCACCTTGGTAATGGAACGAATGAGCTTCCTGGTCAGATTAATGCATATGTATATTTCATACCACAGAGGTAGGGCCTACTAAGAAATTAATTCGTGTAGTTACATATGCATCAAATGTTTAAACGCGTGAAGGTAGTTAGAACGTATACCTTCACAATTTCAACTCTTCACAATAACCTTCTGTGTAAGATCATATAATATCATGATTGGCGACTCATAAACATTGGCATATATCATGGTATACTATTGGTAATAGAAGAGGGTGATATTCTTCATATCCACCCATGCCTTACTCTTGGCTTCAAGGCCCAAGCTGACTGGCTGCACTGTCCACACACTCAAAGTGCCGAACAAACGAAGGTACAGGGCTGAAGTTGCCTTAACAAATGCCAGGGTGTGTGAAAAGTTGATGACATAACTGGAAGCATAGTCTTGTTTCGTGGTTGTACTGGGTTAACTAGGATATTTTTTAAGTCCTTATGGAGCAGGGCTCACTAAGACCTAAAAATCTAGAGAACACGCAGTGACGTGGCCAGAATTTTCTTTCTGGGTGCACTGGGGGCACAGCGCTTGTGCAGGGTCGTGAACCGCTGGACTGTGTGGATCCAGGGGTAAAAGCCCCGGAAGCTCCTGGGTTTTATGGTGTTTTTGTGGTGTTAAGATCGACATTTAAAGGTAATTTTATTGACTTAACACTGGTCTAAAAATTACTTCCAGAGTAACCTAAACTAAGATTTTATTGGAAACAGAACTAGTAAAACTACCACCAACTAAAGCGGATCCAGCTGACATTTTCAAAAAGAGGAAGAAGGACTGAACTATAGAGAAGTTGATGAGCAGTTAAAAGTGTTTCTTCAAGGAAAGATGTTATCTGCCCAAAAGGCTACCTGGGCTAAAGTGCGAAACCTTTAATTGGCGCAAATTGGAGTGTATAGAATTTTTTGAAAAACTCAACCCCCAGACAGCGGGAAATAGCCTATCCCATTTATTTTAGGAGAAACTTTCATTTGAAGAAAATGAAAATTACTGTCCTATCTCGTTCAACGAAGAATCAAATCTCACGAAATTTGGAAGTAACACTCTGATTACAGAAGACAGATCTTTTTTTCTGAAAATCTCAGTTGGGGTCACGCAGGAGGGGGGAAACGAGATTCTCCAGGGAACGCGAACATGCTGTTATTTTATTATTATTTTGTATTTATAAATTCAATTAAAATATACTAATTTTTGCCACAAAAAGTCTTGCAGTGAAGACTTCGTACATTTAGGAATATACTCTGGTCTAATTTAAATTCCACCATAGATAAATATTTAATCCGTCGACGTTTGTTGTTGTAATTTGCTGATCATGATATAATTTACAGTCATCTAAGCGAAAAGCCAGGCTGGATTTTAATCTTCGGCTGGTCACGACCCCACTTTGTCAGACATTTACCCCAGCAGTGTGTACCCTCTGAAGTATTCATTCAACTCGAAATCAATGAATAGGTAAGAAGTTGTGGTTTCTCCATTTGAATCAAAGTGGCACATCATTTTGACCTTATTTTAGTCAAATATCTAGTTCGCTTTTTACAACATGCCTCCGTACCTTCATCGATATTAAGTTCTATTCCATTAAAACTAATTGTTTTAATTGCTTTAACATTTTAGAGATACCAATAGGCTATTAACCTCTTGCAAGGCATAGATCTTTCTGACATTTGCCCGATTTAGGCGGATAAATTTCACTTCCTGTTTGCCTAAAGTCGTTGAACTGTAAAGCTAACAAGTAGCTTTATTGTTTTCACATCATTAGGTAAAGTAATATGACACCAACACTTATATTCGGAAATCTTTCTAGCAATCCAAAACAATCCCTTGTAATCGTTAACAACCAGCGAAAATTACTGGACCAGTTTGACATTCATATCTTTCAGGCCACCAAATCAGCTGCAATTAATTAAAATATTGGTACCCTATTTAACCTGTCTGGTGGTCATACATAGAAATAAATTTTATGGGTCAGACTGTAGTAGGTAATGACATTTTTAATGCCAAGAATAACTGAAAATTACTTTTTGCCCTCATCATGCCAGAAAAAGGCAATCGGAAACCGTCGAAGGACAAGTATTTTTAAAAATACTCCATTTCATTCCAGTAATTTGACTGACAGAGAGGTGAATCGAGAAAAATGCCTCATTTTTAGGTTAATGCACTGTTAGTGTTGTTTAAATAAATTTATTGTATAGTCAATAATTGGAATTGCCAAATAATAGTGCCACTTGTAATTAAGCGTTTCCTGGACGGTAGTAGTATTCTGTTTTGTCTTTGGGGTTGGGAGGTAGTCCTTGAGTTTAAGACAGAAGAGTTTGAAGTCTGCAAGTAAAAATTAGCACTGGTTCATTTTAGCTTTAACCTGCATTCCAATAAATATCGTCCAGTCCCATAAAGGAATTGAAGGTATTTGTTGGGAGAATATGTACATAGAACTCAAGTCGGTCGGCCTTCGGGATCGGGTGCACGTCACAACCTGCAAAAATGCTGAAAACTGACAACTTGAAGATTCTTCACTCTTCACCCAAACTTCTGTATTTCAAAGGACGAAATGTTTCTGTTCAAAGTTTGCAGACCTATTTCACCATGTTTCCATAACTTATTATAAAAATCAAAACATCACACAAATATCTACAAACACAATTACGACTCACGTGACCCCCTAATTACACAAATCAGACAAGTAACATGAAAATTCCGTGTTGAATATTCATTCGACATTTTAAACATTGTTTGTTTCAACTACGTACTGACAAAAGCATTCGAATAGCAAAATTGACACGTTTCCAATAAGTTCATGCCCCCCCCCCCCAATTTACAATTTAGGATAGATCTGAATTCCAAAATATGTAGGCTGCATTCGCGAAAATTCTCCCAACCCTTCCCGGGTCCGATTGTTGGTAGCCTCACTCAGTCATAACTTTGTATGGACGAAAGTCTTTAAACACCACGAGCAAAAGTTTTACAGTTTCAATGGTGAAGTTTCCTTTCTCTTTGACCGATAAAGACAGCTAATGAAAAGTTGAGGAGGGGGATATAACATTGACCAACACAACTTCAAGTAAAAATTACGAAATCGCATGCAGAAGTTGGTGATTCTTGGCTCTTTTTGACGGTCCTGAAGTAGGAGGTCAGATGGTCCTTTGTGGTGTAAGCTGAAGCATACGTCCGAAAATGTCAATTTCTTCCACTAATTTGGGTTTTAAAGGCTCATTGAGTAAACATCGATAACAGTGTAAAAAGGTCACTACCACATGGCAATGCACATGTTAATCATAATTAGTCAAGTTTCATATCCAATAGTTACGGAATTGTGGTGTCCCGACTTGTAACGGTTTTGTGCATAATTTGAAAGGTCAGTCTCAGCAATATCCCCCCCCCCCCAAGAGTTCGAAGTTACATTGCCCCCTTCTGCCCTGATAAAAATTCTTCCCGTGAATGCCATTTTGCTTATCTTTGGCACCGTGTCTGAAACAGGACCTGTTACTAACTTTAAAAAAGGGCTTGGAGCGGGGAAATGTAAGTGGGTGTCCCCCTCCTTTTTCCAAAGGGGGAGGGGTATGTCCCTCGTCATCCTCCTGTTAGGCCAATGATCTGCCCTAGTAACACATAACAATAGCTTAAGAACTGGGTAATATTAAACTTGAATAATTAATTTGCACTACTTGGAATGAAAGTTTAAACTCCCAAGAGATGAAGACAGTGACCACAAACCAGCCCTCTACATCATTTCAAAGCTTCTTGACTGTTTTATTTTGCATTCTAAAGCATCAAATAAGGAAGTTTCATAACCCTTTACAGTTCATCATCCGTCCCTTCATCACTGTTTGTTGTGTCACTACCAAGTTCTTCATAATCTTTTTCCAGAGCTGCCAGATCCTCCCTCGCCTCTACGAACTCACCTTCTTCCATACCCTCACCGACATACCAGTGAACAAAGGCTCTCTTGGCATACATCAGATCAAACTTATGATCAAGACGAGCCCATGCTTCAGCAATGGCAGTGGTGTTGCTTAACATACAAGCCGAACGATTCACTTTCGCTAGGTCACCTCCTGGTACTGCAGTCGGTGGGCGGGAATTGATCCCCACTTTGAAGCCCACTGGACGCCACTCCACAAACTGGATTGTTCGATGGGTCTTCAGTGTGGCAATGGCAGCATTGATTTCACTGGGTACTACATCCCCTCGATAAAGGATACAACATGCCATGTATTTGCCGTGATCCAGGTTACACTTCACCATTAGATTTGAGGGTTCGAAACAAGCACGTGTCAGATCAGACACTGAAAACTGTTCATGGTGTGCCTTTTGAATTGACATGATGGGGGCATACGTAGCTAATGGAAAATGGATGCGTGGGTAGGGGACTAAATTTGTCTGGAAATCGGACAAATCTACGTTCAATGCGCCACCAAATCGAAGAGATGCTGTGATAGATGACACTACCTGGGCTATGAGACGGTTCATGTTAGCGTAACTTGGTCTTTCAATATCAAGATTCTGTCGACAAATTTCATAGATAGCTTCATTATCGACCATAAAAGTGATTTCGGAATGATCAAAAGATGCGTGCGTGGCGAGGACAGTATTATAGGGCTCTACAACAGAGCTGGAAATGTGTGGTGATGGAAATATCACAAACGAATGCTTTGACTTCTTGGTTCCGTATTCTTGTGTCAGCCGTTCCAGCAAAAGGGAAGTAAATCCTGATCCAGTCCCGCCACCAAAACTGTGGAAAACGAGGAATCCTTGAAACGCTGTGCATTGTTCTGCTATCTTCCTTAGTCGGTCTAGAGCTTGCTCTACGTAATCTCTCCCGACAGAGTAGTGACCCCTAGCGAAGTTGTTTGCCGCATCTTCCTTGCCAGAGATTAGCTGCTCAGGATGGAAGAGTCTACGATGTGTACCTGTTCTGATTACATCTGGAGACGCAAAAAGGGGAGAAAAGGTGAACTATTTCCTGCATCATCCATCTCATTACATAGGCAAAATGAATTAATTTTGATGTACCTATGTCTGTTTGGGGGAGGGGGTCAGCATGTCGGTCCCCAAATGTATAGTTTTGATCCACCGTAACTTAACTTTACTGCCCGAGTAACTTTAACTCACTCTAAAGCCACTGACGAGGTATATGGCATTCTTCACGTTTGAATTCATAAGTCTACATTTCAATGACATGTTCATTCTACCATCGCAGATATAACGGTAGTAATATACGGCTGGTCCTCTGCAACCAAAAAAGACAGATCCCTAACTTGGACTAAGGCAGTGTAGCTTCGTGGTTTGACAATATGGAAGGCGTAATGAATTTGAGAGTGTAATGACGTCTATTGCAAAAACTTTTTCAAGATAAGACAATTTAGGAAGATGCTTTCTGTGAATGCATGTAAGACTCTTTTGCAGTGCTTTTGTGTTTTGTAATCTGGACCATTGTAACTTTCAACTGTATAGGGCTTCCCGGCAGTCTTATCAACAAACTACAAAGATTTAAAAATCCTGCAAACCAGATTGGTAATGTTCATGCAAAGTTCTGTCACTCTTCACCAATTATGTTTGGTCCACATTGACTACAAAATTCGTTTTAAGGTGATTTTGTTGATTTTGTCCTATTCACTTAACTGTTTGTCGGTTTACAGTTTTAAGACCTCTTTCGATAAACGAGCTTTTGCTGTGGCTGATCGCCTTTGGGATTCTCTTCCAGTTGATCTTAGACTGGAGATTGTCCTTCCATTTGCATTTTAAAGTCAAAGTTTGAGACTACACTCTAAAAAGGGAAGAGTCAAGAGTGGTCTTAGTCGCTAACTATTAGAGTGAAGGTGTGAATTCATTCCAAAAATAATAATGTTCACTCCAAGAAGAGTGAAATTTACTCTAAGAAGACTGAAAATTCTCCCTTGAATGGGGACTCCAGGTGATCACTCTTTTTTTAAGAATGGTCCCTGAAAGCACTTCATAAAGAGTGAAACTTTGCTCTTTTGGAGTAAATGTCACTCTTTTTTGACCGAATGTCCACTCTTTTGGATTGGACTCTATTATAACTTTCACTCTTCAAACGGGTGCAATTTCACTTTTTTAGACAAGTTTGTTATTTTCTATTACTTTTGTTTCCATCTGGTTTATAGTCTTTTGTCTGATTCTCACAAGTTTTCTTCAACAGATTATATTTTAGATATAGATGTGACTCTTTATAAAATAATAATCTATAATGATAATCGCTAGACATGTAGTGTGTTATAGGTAAACAGGTTCAGAATTTAAACTTGTTTACAAAGTGGATAAAGTGGGCATATAGCGCATACAGGTGGTTTGTTTCAGAAATTCAGAGGATGTGAATACCGTGGCTCAATACATCATCTTTACTACATAAGACTCGCTAATACTACCTTCGTACTTACCAATAACCGATGGTTCTAAATCAATGAAGATCGAACGAGGGACATATTTTTCAGACCCCGCCTCGGAGAAGAAGCTTTGGAAAGTTTCCCTTTCCTGGCTGATAATTTCTTTCTCGACTCTTTGACCATCAGGCTGTATGCCGTGCTCTAGGCAATAAAGTTCCCAGCATGCATTGCCCACTTGGGCGCCAGCTTGGCCGATGTGGACGGAAATGACTTCTGGCTGAAATAAGGTTACACAAAAAAAAAGGACTTTTTACCTTTTGACCAATTAGATGGATGAGAGAAGTTTTATCGTTTAACACACTTAAAGGAATTATGAGTAAATATCCAGAATTGAGTTCAAATTCAACTAATGTGTGCTGAGATAAACTCACTTCAATTTGAAAGACTGTTATTCAGGGATTTCTCTCATACATATACCCATTGACTGACTGATACCTTTCAAAAAATATGCATTGTCAGCTTTTAGTTCTGTTGGGTCATCTGGAAGCTGCAGAAGCTCGAAAGTCCGTTAGTGTCGTTGAAATATGAAATTTTAAAATAAATATCATCACTCTGATAATTTGTAACAACAAATTGTTAACTTTATTTCATTAATTTGGTAATTTAGAAATCGAAGTGACAGGCTACTGAGCCTAATAAAGAGTCTGGTGATTGGGAATGAGGGTCACTAAAAAAGATGTAACCGCATCTCAAACTTTTTTATTGGGGACTGAGTGGGGCAAAGCGTTGAGGGGTGGGCAAGCAACCTAAGACACCATATATATATAAGCGGAGAGCCATTATCATTTGGTATTTCAAGGGTGTTGAGAAAATTTTATCGAAAAATCAATATCAAATTGCCGGAAATGGCCCTTACGGTCTCTTTAGTCCTGTAATAGTCCCATATTTTCCTAAACCGAGTTTAACAACATTTGTAAACATGTTTTAATTCTGCGACAAGTATTCCAAACAGTCTGCTACATAACACGTTTAAGTACTAAATGTACGTCAAATTTAATTTAAGTCAACTTACGCCGCAGTAACTAGTTATTTCATATAGAACATTTTAACATGGATTATCCAGTAAACACCTGTTTTGCATCTGTAACACGCTTAAACCCTAGACATGTTAAAAATTTAAAATGATGGTTCAGAACCAAATTTATTCCTAAAAAAGACATTCCAAACAACCTGGGGAAATTTATATTCCATTTCCCTTGTTCGGTTCTCAATTGAATGTGGCGAAGTTTCTGCATAGAGTGAACTTGGGGCAAGCAGGCGTGATGTAATGGGATCACATTGTTAGCCAATATTTTGTTTTTATTGATTATTTCCCATCAATGTTATGCAATTTATCTCTGATCTATTGATACCAAGGTGCATCCTGAGCAATAGCAGCATTTCAAAAGCTTTGTATCCATCAAGGGCAAAATGGCATCGCTTATCAACTCAAAGCCAAACAAAGGCCTATAGGATGAAAAATAACTTTAGAAAACCAAAACAATGGCAAACAATATGAATCCATGATATCACGCCTGTTTTCCTCAAGTTCACTTGTTTATAGAACATGTGTCACCTCCAATTGCTAATATCTCAAGAACCAAACATGAAATGAAACCAGAATGCTTCTTTAACATACCAAAAATAAATTTGGCTCAAGATTACCGGTATTCCCTTAATGAAGCGATGAAAAACTGAATATTTAGCGATAACTTGAACGTGTCTTCAAACCAAATTTTTAGGAATTAGATGACATGTGTGCTAAGCATCTCATAATGTTTCTGAAACTAAGGGTAACACGTGTTACGAAAAAACTATTATTTCCAATACAACTGAATTGTTTATGGTCCTGAAGAGGAAATCATGCGTCGGCGGTTTTGCACAACAGGATAGCACGGCCTTGTTACAAACAGAACCGGGGTTGCAACCTTCAGCTGTACAGGCTGATTGCTGCTTTTGTTGGTTTGTGTAAGATTCAACCGGGTGTGCATCCCTGATAAAGTCAGCAAATTTGCTTAGTGTGTCTTTAGCATTTAAAGATACAGCACAAAGGAGGAACGAGCTCGTGAACAGATCACCAAACAATTCCTGACAACTGGTTTTTGCATTCATTATACAGACGTATAGATTGATGCCAAAAAACTGTCCGACATGACTGAGTTATGGTGTTTAAGGGCAAACCACGAACTAAATTAAGCAAATAACTTTGCTCATAGCTCGACAGCAGCACATGTCTAAATAAGAAAATGATGAGTTGAAATTACTTTTACAAAACGTTATGGATATAGTACTCTTGCATTCCACTCAATGACGAATCGATTAGGGCATGGTTATACGGCGGGAAACATATTAAATTGTTCAAGCAGATAATCTGAGCACATAGGCCTGCTAACTTTCACACGCAATGTTTTTCATAGAAACGCTCAATGCCTCACCTATACATTAAAATTAATAAGGGTAATATCATGATAACATGCACTTTAACGTACTCATATCAGTGAAATGTCATCGTGCCTTTAACCAAGGAGATGTAAACTCCCTGCTTTAATGGTTCTACCTCATTCGCCGAAGCAAAGTATATACCGCATCTATCTGTACACGTCATTTTTCAGCCAGATACATAATTAAATCTCGGTGTTTCTGCGGA
Organism: Holothuria scabra; assembly: GCA_037179385.1. Lineage (NCBI taxonomy): Eukaryota > Metazoa > Echinodermata > Holothuroidea > Aspidochirotida > Holothuriidae > Holothuria > Holothuria scabra. Next base: position 8,971,731 of record CM074193.1, read on the forward strand.
CTTCACTCCCGGAGTCCCACTAGCGCTTTTAGATGGACGGGTCTTTCAAGGGCATTGAAATCCAAGCTCTGTATCGTAATACCCTCATCCTAAACCCAGGTTTTCTCCCAGAAATATAATAAAACCCAACAGTTTCAGGGATCTATGTCCCCCTGGACTCATACAAGACTTGATCCCCATGAAAGCTCCGAAACTAACTTCGAGCAAAATAGCTAAACAGAGACTTGAGCTGAGCTAAACCATCATTACTGCCGAGAGTTTTCCCCTACATTACCAATGGGACTTGACCTCTGGGTCCAATATGCGATAACTTGCACTTTGCTTCGGGCAAAATTTGCTAGACAAAATTGTTCTCCCACATTTTCGCTTGCCATCAGTTTCCCCTTCCCCATTCTTAAATTCCTGGTGCCTCCATTCACTCAAAGATAGATTAAATTTATATTCGGCAAGCGGCATGTAATTGTAGCATATACGATGTACCGTACTACATTTACGATTTACCACGACTCACATATCGTACGCGGGACTATTTCTCAAGGGCTGACGATGCTTTATGTTGTGTGATCGCCGGTCTGGGAAGGAGCTAAGTGAAGGGGCCTCAAGGAACATTTTTGACAGATTACGAGTGCTTATATGCAATCTGGTGCCGCAAATACTACCCTTTGGAAATTAATTTATGTATTATCAGAAGCTTAAAATATCACTTCGTCAGCGAGGGGACATGGCGCTAATGTCACGATATAGCTATAACATATTACATATTATGTCTCTTATCTCGTTTCTTCCTGCTCGACTTGAACCAATAGGTTGGAAACTGGGCCGTAAAACTCCATCTAACTAACTAACTAACTAACTAACTAACTAACTAACTAACTAACTAACTAACTAACTAACTAACTAACTAACTAACTAACTAACTAACTAACTAACTAACTAACTAACTAACTAACTAACTAACTAACTAACTAACTAACTAACTAACTAACTAACTAACTAACTAACTAACTAACTAACTAACTAACTAACTAACTAACTAACTAACTAACTAACTAACTAACTAACTAACTAACTAACTAACTAACTAACTAACTAACTAACTAACTAACTAACTAACTAACTAACTAACTAACTAACTAACTAACTAACTAACTAACTAACTAACTAACTAACTAACTTATCTCACTTCTTTTCCATCATTTTGATTATGTGTACTTTTTAAGCTTTGGGAATATTTTGAACGGAAGTGATAAGGGCCCCGGGAGGCTTGGCCACCGAAATAGCCCTTGCCATGCTTGAACCCATGGGGCCACCCTGGACTTCAGATCGAATCACATGTTCAAGTTTAGCATTGTTTTCAAAGTACTTCAATCCACTTTCACTTGTGATGATAGCCCTACGTGCATAACCTGTGAGACGCAGGCCTATCTGTACTCAACGTGATGGTATGGATATTTAAGGAAATAACACAATTGAGGCTCAGAATAACCATTGACCTTTTTGTGATAAATTTAATAACAGTTTAGCTCCGGCACATGATAAATTTAATTACCGGAGAATCTTTAAGAGCCTTCGTTACGTAATTAATGAGTTTCAGCTGGTAGGCCTATTCATTAGTCCAGTGGATGGCTCAAGAGGTTCTCTATACATAATAGTGTTAGAGTGTGAAAAATCTTTTATTTACAGGCTAGAGGCTTCATGCAGACTGATTGGTACACCACTTCATACATTGTTCAAGCCTCTTGTTTCTCGTCTCTTCTGGGATAAAAACGCCTTTTGGAAGTAGTTGATTTTGATTGCGGTGGTAAACAGTAGCCGTCAGGGCTCACTCTTCACCAATACACACAGTGGCAGTTTTAGTCATTAGAGCTCATGACCCAAAAGGTACAACTATAGAATACCCCGCCAATAAGAGACCTCACTTCGCCTCCGGAGGCGCAGTCAAAGTGAAGATAACAAAAGTGCAAAATACACAAAATTAGAAACGGTCACTGCGACTGCGACTGCGCATCCACTCAAAAGTGGAGGCTCAGTAAAGTAGGTGAATTCTTCACAAGTATTCACACAAATATGCGTCATTATTTTGGGATGCAAAATAATGTCAAATTTTGAAATGGTCACTGCGTCTGCGCCTGCGCCTCCATTCAAAAGTGGAGGCTCAGTGGACTTAGCAAATTGTTCACAAATATTCACACAAATATGCGTCATCATTTTGTTTTGCAAAATAATGACAAATTTAGAAATGGTCACTGCGACTGCGCCTAGCTGTATTCCCTGCCGTATAGTGATAGAACAGCCCCATGGTCATTGCAATGAACTGAAGTCCAGGGGCGACAGACACAGATGAGACATTACGTACGCTGCATAATCATAGCCATAGAACTAGGAATTAGAATGAGAAGTATATAGGAGAGTGACAAAGCTTGCACACAATGAAGGAGTCGGGGGGGGGGGGATTTTCCCCACTGCTGGGAATAAGGGTAACATGTTCTCTGGGGATTTGTCACTCCGATAACAACCGGCCCCAGGAAGAAGAGGGCTGCTGGCCACGTCTCTAATCGCATACTATATAATATACCAGCTACCTTAAGGCCCCGTGTGAAGACGTTACGTCATTTGGGCTTATGGCATTACTTGGTACTAAAATAACTTTGGATGTACTGCTAATCTTAGGTTTTGTACAGTATGTGCACTCATTTGAGGGGCGAATTGTACGTCACTCTGTGTCTAACATATTGGTATATTCTGAGTATTCTCATAGCGATATACTATCATTTTGTACTGTTACAGCAATTCATGGAAACACTGGATTCACTCTTGAGTTTACAACTAACTAAAGATTAAACGGACGACAACACCGTCCAATAAAGAATATTCGCCCAGAACATTTACTGCTTAATAATTTAAAATTGGCAAGATCTATATTGTGTATCGTTTAAATATGCAAAAGTGAACTTTCATTTAAAATACCTGGTTTAAAGGGTATAAAATGTTGTTCCCAACGTATATTGAAACAATTCAACTAAATCTCATTGTTTTTTTTATTTCTCTTCCAAGTATCTTTCATGATATTTTACAGTGAGTCAGTGACGAATAAAATATTGCATTTTCTGGTAAATTTCACAAAACTATTGTCACATGACTTTTATGACTCAGTGAAGATACATTTATCGAGTAGATTAGGATGACTGCATTTTACCTATAAACAACCTGCATTATTAGGAAGGGAACCTTTTACAACAGAAAATAGGCTATAGTCTACGGTCCCGCTAGGACTGAGTTCAAAACAAACCCACAGGTAAGGGGCAGGGTGCCACAAAGGGCAATGAGCCTCTCTCGAATAAGTTCAATTCTGCTCAAATAGGAAGAGGTTTTTAGGAAAGTGAATAATCATAGAAAATCAAGAAAAAGAGAAAGATAAACCAAGACAAAATGCTTGTTAATAGAACTTACCATGATGTATTGGAGGTTGGATCACGGTCAAAGCACAATTGGTTCGTGATCACGAGATTCCGATAGAGAAGGTGTAGGTATAACTTGCTTTCCGCGTAGGTTATACGAAATAGATAAATGACAACCTGCACTAGCCTATATCAGGCAACTCCCTGCCTATATAAAGGACGGTCTGAATTTATTCACCTTTTCTCGGTGACCAAGGAGCGAGACGAACGAAACCGGGGCCACCGGCAAATGACAATAACAGTGTATACTGTTAATGCACTATTAACCTGTTAAAATACTCTATACATAAACATGGCTTAATATTTGGTTAACAGCTGTGCGTTGTTCTTTTGATTTTAGGACTAATCCGAGCAAAGTTTATCCCGATAACATTTTCACAACTTCTTTCACCATTTCCGTTCCTGACAAATTACCTTTAAGTTTAGAACAAACGGGTCTCATTAATGACTTTTGCAAATAGTGCTATTCAAGGTCTATCAAGTAGGGAATTAATATGCAAATAACCTATAAAGGTCGTTTGCTTGGACGTCTTGGTCTGCTTGCAGATCGTAAAAGTATCCAAGCTCTAGCTCAAACCGGATTGGATGATTTCATGGATACTTTAAAGGTTGGCCACTCACATAGGAGGTGTAGAAAGTTTGCAGGTACCCGCAGTCCTTCGTGTGGTATTTAAACAGTTACAAAGATCGGACATATTGTCAGGACTGAGTGTAGCTTATTAAATGCCATTTTTTGCTTAGATGCACCAAGGAGATTAAAGATCTTCGTCTGAGTAGCAGCTCTTAGACTCACGTGTATGCAACTAGGAGCTTTAAGGCATGTGTACACTCAGACATTTCAGGATACATGTGTCTTGACATATGTTGCCGACACAACTGGAAACAGAAGTTTTGCTCCTGTCAGCCTGTGTACACTGATAACATGTCGCGGACACGTTTTGCCGCTTGTGTCTTCTCTATACACACTGGCAAAATTTCGGACACAAGGTGTTTTGGCAACTTGTTGCGACACATGTGAAGTTCTGAAATCTGTCCAGTGTTCATGATACTACACAGGCCTTTAGGTATATCCAGTCGGGGTAGCAGCTACAAGAATGTACGGTAGGCATCAAGGAGCTTTAAGATATCCGTTGGGGTGGCAGTTCCGAGAACGAATCTAACAGTACAAAACAATTTACAGACAAGATTGTTTGGTTTCAATTTACAGAATTAAAGACTACTTTAACATCATCACGGACTTCCATCTGGTGGGGGTGTCTCCTAGTGTTATTTTTTAAAAGGGACATTATATCAAATGAACCTCCAATATTTTGCACTGGACCCAAACAGGGATTATGAATGGTTTCCTTCATTTTCGATTACTCGAGTTGTCCGGAACAGATGCACACCCCGGGCCCAATATCTCAGTAAAACAGATCGCCGCCCTTGCAAGTGAAATTACTTAGTTTTGTTGCTAATAATGAAAGCCTAATTCAGATCCGATTTCAAATTTACTCATTAGTTTATTCAGTTTGTCAATTTGTGCCTTCGTTTGACTCTAGGCGTGCTGATCTCCCAGTGTGATACTTAAAGATTTCAAAACAATCAGCCAGCTACGGTTATTCCAGGCCGTTTCATTTACCACGTACAGTAGTTATCTTAACTATTCCCTGACTGATCCAAATGATGGCTGTTTAATTTCGACAACTAAACCGTGTTAATTCCTCTATGAGTAATCAGAGGACAGAGTTAAAGGTATATGCATTAATTTAAGCTAGTTGCGACAATGGCGCAACTAGCGGGGAACTCAGGTGTTTCAGCCCCCATGAAATTGTTCAGCCACCTGCAGCCTCGACCCTATAGGTGATCGAAAATAGAAAAAAATCAAAATAAAGAATACGAACAAAAATATCAAGTAAAAATGAATATATGACATCATTCAGTAAATTTGTAATGTTATTGTATTGCTGTAGTCCTGTAGATGCAATCATAGTAAAGGTCTAAACTTGATTTAAATGAAAAAGGACCTCAGTCGGTGTTTCATAATTCAAAGTTGGACTTCGTGCCGACATAATTTCTCGACTTATTTTGTGGTTTACATGTTATACTTTAATTAGCAGATTAGAGACCGGGACTGAATTGTGTACAGATATATGAAACGTCAATATTGGAAACTTAAAGCCCTCGTTCCTCTCAGTGCCACTGAGATTAAAATTTTGCTAGTTCGTAGGCTCGAAGCATAAGTGCTGATAATTTTAGAGGAAACCTTTATGAATTTGTGTTGACTAATTTGCTAAAACCTTCTACCATTTGGTATGTAAACACACAGTGTATTCTAAAACAAATCGGAGGAAAGAGGGGGTATACCCCTCCACTTATACCCCTCTTTAAGCCAAATGACCTTGAAGAACCAGTCAGAGGTGGACCGGCCGAATCTTGCTTTGCTATGCGGGCATAATAAATAGGGGGTGACCTCAGCTCAGTTCGAAGGCACAATCATATGTACCGTAATTGTGTAGTGTCTTATGCCGAGTATGATGAGTGCCTGTTTTTATCGATGCACTTCAGGTTCTGTCAGGTTATTTTGTGACATTTATTTTCTCTTGAAAAGAAGAACTTCTCAAATACGATGTTTTTCAGTATCAAAACCTGCGTGCAGCCAGAATTGAAGATGTCATGAAAGTGTCATGGGTATATCATTGATATTACATTTACTTAAAATTGGGGTAAAACTTTCGTGAAAAATAAAAAGTAGCAAAATATTAAGGTAGTTTGTGAAAACGATTTTTTTTTTCAGGCTCACTTAATATTCCTATGCAAAACTTTGCAAGGAATGATATGAATATTCGGTTAACGCAAAAAGTTGCAAGAGTTCTGGAACGTTTCCGTTTCAATTAAAAGATAAAACGAGCAGACGGTAGGATGAATAGGAGTATTGAGTTCCCAAAATTTTATCAGGATATAGTTGTGACATAATTTATCTGGTGCATTTTATTATTTTGCCTTTTGCTTTGTTTACTACCCTCTTGCTATTTTAACTCCAAGCGAAATCTTAAAAAAGACTACATTAGGTTTTACCCACAGCCCTCGGATATGTCATTCCTAGTGCTTGAAGGGTGGCGATGTTTTAGAATTTCCTTCTTACGCTCTGAACCAAATGGAGATGGCGTTCGGCTTAGAAAGTGCACCAGTCGCGTCAGAAATCCAAGCAAGCACAACCACAAAAATATGCAGCCCTTCCTCAGACCCAACTATCATTTTCTCATCCCAAATAGAACCAATCTCCCAACCTTCTTTATTAAGCCCCTTCCACAATTGTCTGAAATTCACCATAATTCAGGCACAGTCTCATTTTATTGGTTCAGGGTGAGTATAGAAAGCTCAAGATGTATTATCAAAACACTCTCAGAACAGTCATGCTGTGAAATATAAGCTTTTGTACTCTGCATTGTTTGAATTAGGAGTCAATCAAAAAGCTGAGTCAATTGAGAATTTCTGTTACCCTATACTAGAAGTGTAGTTTGGGGTGAGAGGATTGTCCACTTAAACTGAACCGCTCACTATACGAACGTGAGCGAGGCACCTCAAACTCGTCTGTCACAATATTCGTGTGCGTTGTGCGTCATGTGGAGAGGATCATAGACTTCTTGTATGTCGGGGAGGGGCGCTAACGGCCGATGACTAAAATGTGCTTCGGGATCAATTTTACCCGGTGTTAAAGATTAGTCCTTCCAAGAAAGGGGGATACTCTCTCCCATTGTGGATGCAGCTTGAAAAGTGCACGGCGATTGTATTGCAGTTAATTTTGGATTCTGAATATATACTATTCCAGTATACGCCCAATTAACAGGTCCAGCGATATTGCACGACGGATAAAGATCCTTGGTGTTACTTAATCTGTAGCATGCGGACCTCTTAGACAAAATGTCAAATTAAAGAGCGCGTAATGGAGGAAATTTGGAATTTCATGGGAGCAAATTTAGGAAAACAAAACGGTTGATGACCGGTGTCACTTGATGATCTGGTGTCAAATATTGCAGGTTTCCAGTTTCTCATTTCCAGTGCTAGCGAATGTCAAATTTTATTCCCTTTTTCAGACAAGTATTTCAACATTAAGAGCTTATATTGGAGAAAATTAGGAATTTCTTGAAAGAAAACTTAGAAAAACATTACAATAGTTGACCGGTGTCACTTAATAGTCTGGTGTTACTTAAACTGACTCAGTGCAAATTTCCCTTTTTATCTCCCCTTTTTTTATTTCAACAGCTATGAAAAGTTTCCAAAACTAATTTATGAGCGATCAGTGCTGCATCCAGGATGGCAATTTGCAACGTGCGATACGTGCTTCTTAAAAAAAATTATTATGAATATGGAGCTTGTATATGAGAGATTTCGGAATTCATAAAAGTTTGGAGAGCCATATTTTCAAGTTAGGTGACTACAGCAATAGTTATTACTTATTTGTTGTTACATGCAGCTGATTTCTTTCATTATTTTATTCATTTATCTTACATTTTTAGGACCGTTGTCAACTGTCTCCTTACCGCTGTAGCTACGTCATTGACTATTCTTAGCTTATTCTTTCAGTAGGAAACGAGCCATGTGATTTTTTCGCCCAAGATACCTCCCAAAGCATAGGAAATGGGACATTTCATTTCATTTCATTTATTTATTTTTGGTTTATCACAACACAAGATTGAAAACAAGAATCACAAAGTAAATAAGTAACAAAGAGTGTGAAAGGAAGTGCACTTAGAAACCCTTTGGGGCTTGTCGAGAAGTGACACTCCCTAAAAAAAGAAATAATAAAGAAAATACGAAGATAGAAGATAAGACTAGGAAAAACATAGAAAAAGTCATAATAGACACGCAACCCACCATCCCACGTCACCCGTCCTAGAACCCAACCACCACCCACCCCTCGGGCTCAACAAAGAAGCTAAATAGGCAGGAATACAGTATAATAAACAAGTTCATGGGTTTAATACAAGCTTATATAGAACCTTTGAAGATTTTTCCTAAAAGAAGTTAAGGAAGGCTTTGTCTTAACAGTAGACGGTAGGTGATTCCAAAGAGTAGTGGCACGGTAATGCAGACTGTTCTTGTACAAATTGTTGTGATGCTTCCTTGTATGTAGATGATCAGCTTGTCTTGTGTTATGTGAATGTATCGATGAGTTATGTGTAAAGAGAGGGTTTAGTGAGCTTGGAAGCATTTCATGTAAAGAACGATAGACAAAACTGGCAACATGTAGTTTGAATAGGTCAGTAAGTTTAAGTAAATTCATGGATTTGAATAAATTGTTTGTATGATCTCTCGAATTGGAACAGGTGATATGTCTGATTGCTCTTTTCTGTAGAACACCTAACTTATTTAATAAATACTTGCTTGATCCAGACCAAATAATGCAACAGTAAGTGAGATGTGGGAGTACAAGTGTTTGATAAAGGGACCTGAGAATGCTTCTGGGGAGTGTATGTTTCAGTTTTGAAAGGATTCCTACACTTTTTGCAACAAGAGCAGAAGTATACTTAATGTGATCATGCCAAGTAAGTTTAGAGTCTATGAAAACACCTAAAAATTTAACGCAATCTACCTTTTGTAGCAATTTACCATTAATATCAATATTAAAGTTTACCATATCATCATTTTCATTGAAAACAATAAAATTCGTCTTATCTAAGTTTAGGGAAAGTTTGTTTGTGGCAAACCAATCACTGTATGCAGCTAGATCATTTCTAATGGTTTGTTTCAGACGTTCAACACTACTATCATAAAAGAAAATATTTGTATCATCAGCAAATAACACAATGGATGAATTTGAAGGAATTTTACTTACATCATTCATATAAATGATAAAAAGAAGCGGTCCTAGAATTGACCCTTGAGGGACACCACAGTGAATGTTATTTACATCAGAGTTTATTCTTTGAAAAGAGATAAAATGTTTTCTGTTGTTAAGATAGCTAGTAAACCAAGAAAGAAAAGTTCCCCTAATACCGTAGTGAAATAATTTTTGACAGAGTATGGTGTGATCAATGGTGTCGAACGCTTTAGATAAATCAAGAAATACACCTACAGCAATTTGGTTGTTGTTTATGGCCTGTGTTAAATTATCGACGGCATCAGCAAGGGCCATATCAGTGGAGAGACCAGGTCGAAAGCCATATTGACCATTAAAAAGAATGTTATGTTTTTCCAAAAAATTAAAGAGTCTACAATAAACAATGCGTTCAAGAATCTTAGAAAAACAGGGCAAAACAGAAATAGGTCTATAGTTAACAAAACAATTTGGATCACCTTTTTTAAAAATTGGGACAACTTTTGCGACTTTCAAATTTTCAGGAACGATACCAGTTGATAGGGACAAGTTAAAAACATAAGTAAGGGGTTTACAAATAAAACAGATAACTCGAGTAACAACGAAAGACCTAATTTCATCAAACCCAGCTGACTTGCCTGGCTTTAGGCAGAATTTTGACATACTTATTAATTCATCTTCGCTAGTTGGGTAGAGGAAAGCAGATGAAACATTACTATCCGATAGAAAGTCAGATGGTGAATGATTTGAAGAGATCTTTGCAGCTAGCGACCTACCAACATTAACAAAAAAGTTATTCAGACTATTGCCAATAGCAACAGGGTCAGTATGTTTCTCACCATCTATGATACAAAAATCGGGTTTGGTAGGTTTTTGCTTGTTTTTGTTCAGCAAATCGCTAATTTTGGACCAAGTTTGTTTAGAGTCATATTTACAATTATTAAAGATATTCGTAAAGTAATTTTTCTTGGAGATACGAATAATGTGGGTCAGTTTATTTCTAAAGGTTTTGTACTCAGATTTCTTTTGCTGAGAAGGGTTTTTGAGCATATTTTTGTAGAGTTTGTTTTTCCTTTTTATAGACGTGGTTATGCCAGGGGTGATCCAGGACTGATTAACGGAAGATCGGCCTTTTCGTTTCAGACGCATAATAGGGAAGCTTTTGTCATAGACATTTTTAAAAAGGTTAAGGAATACATTATATGCAGAATTGACATCAGACTCACAATAGACATCAACCCAACTCGTACTAGAAATACCAGAGATAAACCTTTCAATATTACGCATAGAATAATTACGAGTAAAGATGTCATCATTCACATTGACTTGCAGCGTACACTGTGTGTTTAGGAAAATTGGGAAATGATCGGTGAGGTCTGTCAAAAGAACCCCAGAAACATTCTTACTAGGGGTTATCCCCGGTGAGGCAACATTTGTAAAAATATTGTCAATGAGTGAACAAGATCTCTCACTGACCCTAGTAGCTTTTGAAATGGTTGGATAAAACCCACAGGAAATTATTTCATTAATAAAATTATTTTCCTGATTAAGCATATTCACATTGAAGTCGCCCATGATGAAGCAAGACTTACATTCATCATTAATTTGACACAAAAGATTGGAAAGAATGTCTATAAAAGTAGGTAAATTACTTGCTGGTGGTCTATAAACAACACCAATAACACACTTTCTTGTTTCATAGGGAAAATTAATTTCAATGAAGATAGACTCAATAAAATCATTAAAGATAGACAAATCATTTCGGACATCGGATCCCGTCGGTTTGCATTGATTTTTCTTCTGTTTTTGTACACCTCAAACCACTCCCCGTATACAAGTAAATTTTGCTTAAATAAGTTGAACTAATGTTACATTTGGAGTCTTCCTACCCATGCCTCCCCCCCCCCCCCCTTATAGCGACTGCGATATCATTGTTTTTACACTTGTATAACTTGCGTCTGTCCATAAATCTGTCAATTGAAAGATCTAAAATCTCCCTGGTTGGGAAACTCCGTACGTACACTGTGTATGCACAGACGTACTCAGTAAAAGCTGCATGTTTGTTCATAGTTTTCGTAAGGCGCGTCCGTATGGAATACCGTTTTAACATTTATTCCCGAATTTCAGATATCTCTAATTAATTTCAGATATCTCTAAATAATTGCAGATATCTCTAATTCAATTTCAGATATCTCTAAATAATTGCAGATATCTCTAATTCAATTTCAGATATCTCTAAATAATTGCAGATATCTTCAAATAATTGCAGATATCTCGAAATAACGAAGTATTTCAGATATCTCTAATTCAATTTCAGATATCTCTAATTCTATTTCAGATATCTCTAATTCATTTTCAGATATCTCTAATTCATTTTCAGATATCTCTAATTCAATTTCAGATATCTCTAATTCTATTTCAGATATCTCTAATTCTATTTCAGATATCTCTAATTCAATTTCAGATGTCTCTAATTCTATTTCAGATATCTCTAATTCAATTTCAGATATCTCTAATTCAATTTCAGATATCTCTAATTCAATTTCAGATATCTCTAATTCAATTTCAGATATCTCTAATTCAATTTCAGATATCTCAAATTCAATTTTAGATATCTCTAATTCAGTTTCAGATATCTCTAATTCTATTTCAGATATCTCTAATTCAATTTTAGATATCTCTAATTCAATTTCAGATATCTCTAATTCAATTTCAGATATCTCTAATTAAATCCCAGGTTTTCATATTCATAAGTAATGAATAGGAATGAGACATATCCGAAAATCATATTCATGAGCTATTACGCATGTGCATATATCCGAAACAGCTGTAAACATAGCTAGCTAGCTAGCCAGCTTATACGTATATACGTACGTACGTTTTACTGGGTTGAGTGCGAGTACTGTGTATGCATTATATTTGTACCATGGACGGAATTCGACGTTGATGCTGAGGCTAAGTGTTTGTTCCTTTTTTAGGTAGCCTATCACACTTCGATAAATTCAGGAATCTTACAAAAGCGAAGAATAGATTGAGGTTTTTCATCGAGAAACGAAGGTGGTTCACAAACCTTTTTCAGTCATAGCTTTAACGACGTACAGTATGATCCATTGGCCAGTTCGACTAGCCTAGCCTCTATTACTTATTAACCTTGCACAGGCAGTCACGTTGCGTGCTGTGACTCTTCAACTAATACTAATAGTAATACTAATACACTGACTGAGGATCCTAACGATTTTCTCGCAAAACTTGTCGTCGCTGTTCATCCCTGCCAAAGGCACTAGGTAAGAACATTTTTCATAGTTAAGTAACATTTTTGTTGCATACCTCCAAGGTCCAGTCTTTCTTACTGTATCTTTTGTTTTAAGGATTTCGGTGGGGAAATCGCATAACGATAGGCAAAGGTTATGGTACACTAAAGTACACAGTACTTACTGTAGCCCTCAAACACGGCTGTGTGTTCGTTCCTCTAACAACACAGCCCTTGCGCGGATACACTTCACAACCGTAGTCAGTCTACGGGGTATTCCAAATACTATACACTTCGTATTGTTACTGAAATCAAAGATGGTATTATGAAGACCACTACACAGGTGGAGCATCCCATTTCACCAAGTTTGCCACTCGTGACCTTTGACCTGTACTGAGAACAGTTGTCAAGAGCTTGAAAACATGTTGCGTCGACTTACTGTTACGGTTAAAACTGGCAGTTGAAATTCAGCCAGTCTTTGATGAAACTTTGTGAACATCTTTTGTGGAAAGGTAAATGCGGTGCCAGAGATCATCTGTGTGAAGTATGGTGAGAATATTTTGTTATTTGGAGACGCAACAGGTGACGTTCGGAGGGCGTCCTGGCCAGTGACAGTTACAGTTGTGAAGCGTATCTGCGCAAGCCTGAGGGTTGTGTTGTGAGAGGAATGAGTCTAGGCTATGTAACAAACACACAGCCCTGTTCGAGGGATACACAGTACTACAGTAGGCTAAGCCCATTTCTGTCTGTCCAGCATCCAGGCTTTTGCATGACCTGGGTCATGACTCATGAAAACTTCAACTGGAGTAAAAACAATGACAGTCTGGCAGTGATCCTCAACTGTAACAGTACACATATGCTAATTGCCAGAGCCTCAGGATAGACGATTGTGCATGGGCCTTACTGGCAAAGTTTCTCGAGGCCAAGGTTGAATGTAATCTCAGAATGTCAATGTCAGGCAAATGTGAAAATATAGGGTGCCTGTGCACAAAACATTGGCTTACGAACAGTGAGAAACCCATTCTTAGCCTATCTTAGGCCTATTGTGCAAGACTGGCCAATTGCATTTTAACCATCTTGTATAGTCGTAAAGGAAACAGTGAACTCTTGGCGAGAAAAGTTCTCATAAGACCATCTGATCATGAAAGCTGGATATTTCAGTAAAAATTGGTCATTATCCACAAGTTAAAAAATAGTGCAGGCTGTTAAATAGGTATGTACAGTTACACAATAAACCTAGATATGTTTGCAGTGTTGCTGTACTGTGCCACAACAACAGTCCGTTTCACTTTAAACACATCACGTGATTGCATGACTTTTCACACTGGATGTGACTTTCCTTGGAGGCTACAGTACGACTGACAGAATATCACCAAGTCCATGCTACTTATTTAAGTTCCTACAGTATTGTGAAATGGATCAGATCTACAGTATACATGGCTACTTCATTTGGTTTGGAGGTACTGTAACGAATCGTTAATACTATCTGGGACATATCCATTAATGAAGATGTGTTTAAAGACTTGAAGCTTCCAATTTTAACTGGGGGAACAAATCAAACAATTGAAACATAAAGTACACTGTAAGCACTACAGTACGTACTGTAAACAGTGTGTGCACAAGAAACTCAGGGCTCGATTTTCATGGTTGTCGGATTGTCCAGGACAACTAAAATTCCAAACGGACAACCAAAAGTTGAAAGTTGGTTGTCCGATGGACAACCATTTTCCCTCACAATGAACTATATTCAAGCAGCTTGGTTTTATCTGATGGAAGAAGTAATGTATATACTGTTGACTGATCAACTCTTTCAACTTTTTCCATCATACTGTACAAGTGTTTTTGTCTTGCAAAAATCATATCTTTTTTATTCTTCAAGACTAATTATAGTAATGATGTAATGTAATATTTTGGTCAAAATGTTTTGGACAACCAAATTTTCTTTAGGACAACTACTGTAAAAATACTGAATTGGTTACCCGAAGGAAAACCATAAATTTTTCTGAAAATCAAAAGGCCTGAAACTGTCACTGCACATTGCAAAAACCTGCTCAAACACCAGGTGTGAGTCTGGAGATTGCCTACCTTCTGGCTAACTACTGATGGCTCTCATGATGAAGTTTTAACAATTTTCAGTAGCTCAAACCTTCCTTAGGCCTACAGTAGGCCTACAGGGAATTGAAAAGATGGGAGGATTTCCAATTGATATTTTGGGGTTCCTGATTTATTTTTTTCTTTAAGCATGGGATTTTGTAATGAAGGCCTAGGCCTATTTCAGTTTCCAAACATTTAACCCAAGGCCTTACACACCAAGACCCAACATTGCAACAAGAATGTTTTTACTGTGGGGGCATAATTTTTGTTGGTTTCGGGGGCTTAAACCATAGGCCTAGGCTCTAGCTAGGCTATGTGCCAGTCTGCATTTCATGTTATACTCACGCGGAAGATATGCTGAGAATTCATTTTCCCCACGCCAAGAAAATGTTTCCACCAGTCCATGTGTAAAGATTATTTTATAGGCATCTTACAAAATTATTCAAAATTTTCCACAATTTGGGGTAAGTGTCATGTTAGTTTGCAATTTTGTCTTTATTTCTAATTCTAACACAATCCTATTGTTTTTGGTGGAGGTCAAAGGTCATTTGAGGTCACCATGAATCAAAACATGTAAACCTCGCAAACAAAATATCTCAACGGGAAAGACTTGAACACTTTTCATATGTGGTATATAGATTTGTCATGTTGGTAAGGAAAAACCTACAGTTTGTGGTTGGGGTCAAAGGTCATTGAAGGTCATTATGGACCTAAACACAAAAGACCTCATAGACACGTCATCTCACATGAACGGGCCACTAGAGGTCAAATGCCAGGTCACCAAAGGTCAGATACCAGGTCACCAGAGGTCATACAAAATTACCAGAGGTCAAATGCCATATATACCGTACTGTATGAGATTGTAAGGGCAGGGCTGGAAAAAATGTAAATTTCCCTTCAAGCAAATCAAATTTCCCAGCAAGCAAATCAGAATTTCCCAAAAACTTCACATGTTTACATACAAAAGTACTCAGATTTCCCTTCAAATACCAAAATTTCCTTGCAATGACATTCCCAAATTGCTGTTTTTTTTCTAGTCATGCGTAAGAGGTTACAAACTTCTTTAACATGATAAAGTATCTATAAGTAGGAAAGTTAGAAGGATTTCATAATTGGTACTGTATGTAGATGCGTTACAGTTAATAAAAGGTCATAATTGTTTTGGGGAGGTCAGAATTAGTTCATTTGGGGTCCCAGCCCTAGTCATGAAAAGGTAGAATTTCCAAGATTATCATCTCAGGTCACCAGGGGTCAAAAAGCAAAACTGCCCTAAGCAATGAATTACTGCCCCTTGGCTTTCTAGTTCACTGTGTTATTATATCTACAGTATTGGTTGGTGTGTTCAGATCGTTGCATACAGGAAGCAATTTTTACAAGGTTCTGGGGTAAATTTGCATTCAGCAATGGGCAATGCATTGTCTCACTCAGAAGCAGGGCCTGGGTGTGATGACACCCAAACATCTCTTTTCCTGGGTTATGTGCCTTTACAATGCTCTCTGCATGCAAATTCAGGGCTACACAGCAAGGTATAGAGTACATAGAGGTGCATAAAGGTGATAAACAGCAGAATGATAGCCTTATTAATTATCATGTACTGTATAATCCTCATCCATGAATATCTTAATTTTTCTCATAAACTTTAGAGTGGGTAATATCTATTTATACAGCACTTGGCCTGTGTCAGAGTGGCAACAGTGACCTGCAAGCTGCCTGTGGCAGTGATTGCAGGTTGTGCAATACAGTAGCATTTAAATTAATAATGTGCTGAAGTAAGTTGAAGGGAAAGTGCAGTTTCCCCAGTATGAAATAGTTTACCATGTCATACTAATCCAGGAACCTTGTTAGTTTGTTACTAATTAGTCAACTGAGCTCAAGGGAATAATTCCTTTTTTAACATTTTTTTTGTAAAAGTTATCTTCAAAACCACAAGCAGATAAATCGGAGATTTAAAAGAGTTTACTGTTTTTCAAAGCAGTTTGTGGCATGTAACTCTTACAGGTACTGTATTTGGATTATACATAAGTTTATTTTGTGATACAGTAGATGCTGATAGTGTGTCCAAAATGTTCTTTCTTATCTCACAGTTATTTCATTTCTACTTTACTCCTTTAGGTGTGTCTAAACTGCTGGCTTTCCGCCTCTGCCCGTTTTGCAGCAAATTTGTGGAGGTCATCTGTGTCAGACTTTGTGTGACATGTAGGCTACAGTACAAAGAAGGGGCCACCAATATGTTGAGATAGGAGCAGATTTTGTTTGTCTTCCATCAGATTCATGGTTTTCCTAATGGTAGTGTGACGCATCAGCAGGAAGCACTAAGTTTACTTGGTACGGTAGGTAAGGAGAAGGGTTTTCTAAGGTATAAAATCTGTTGAAATTATGTCAATATCTTTTACTCTTTTGAATGTATCTTCAAAGTTTGAATGTTTCTGAAGTAAATAGCTTATAATGCTAAAATAATGATGTTGAATTTTGTGTAGTGCTGACATATTTTTTGTGTTTAAAATCCTGTATAAATTATCCCTTAATTACTTATGGGGTACTGTAGTTTTGGTTTGGTGATTGATACTGATGATTTTCTTGGACACAATTTTAACTTCCAAAATCAAACCTTCAGGACATACTAAAATTACAGTGTCATTGTTCTTGAAATGAAGACTGCAAAATCAAAGGGTGTCATATACAGTAGCATGTTCCACTGTAGACATCACAAGTTATGCGTATTGAGCTCATGATTATGCAAGGGTAAGTGCAAATCAGAAATTGCGATGTAAAATGGTCAATTTTTAACAGATTTTGATGGTAGTCATCCCAATTTGCTTGGTTTCAAATTCAGTGCTTTTTACATCAAATACCTGACTTTGTCATTTTTATGTCACACGACCTTTAACAACAGTCTGTCTCTGATGATAGATGTCAAGGGGTGTTCCTCCTAATGATTAAATGACCCTTTAATCTTGGTATGTCTGAACCAAGACGTGGTTGGCCTAGTGGTTAGAGATTTCCCTTTCAGCTGGGAATTCTGGGATTCAAATCCTGGTTGAGTCATACCTAAGACCTTAAAAATGGAACCTGTTGCCTTCTCACTTTATGCTCATCATAAGAGATTGGGACAGGAATCATAATAATGTTGATTTTTAAGGACTAGTGGTGCAATGCCTGCACTGGTTGGTGTTGCCCCCCGAGCTTGAGAATGTTCAGGAATGGCAAGATTGCAATGGTTCATTTGTTAAGTGTGTAGGGATATTTCTAACCTAACTCATTATAATTATTGTTGTTGTTGCTATTATTGTATTTATGTTCAGTTTACCATGCCTTATGCCTGTGCCAGGCAGGATCGGCACTGTGTATAGATACGATCATTCTAGCCTGAAATTACTGTTATTGCTATTTGAGGACTCTTAATGCAAATACTCTACGGCTTAGACACAGAAAAATTTTCAATCATACACCCTCAATGCGTCGTAGGCTAAAACTGTTGCACTGCTTGTAACATATGCATCACCGCAATTCATCAGAATGAAACCTTCGACCATAATTGCCATTTGTCATTTTCCATGTGTGCATCATGCAGATTGACAATTTTTTCCAAGTCTTCTGCTTGTCACCAAAGATTGGTAGTACAAAGAGAAGTCTGAGTTACATGGAAATGTCTAGTTTGCTTTTCTTTAAGAGGAATTGAATTTATTGTATTTCTATGGGCCTATCTGGGCTTTTTAGATGACACAGCTTTACTTGTTAAAACAATCATTTCAAAAAGATGGAAAGTTAACCCATTTATTCCGAAGTGATGTATATTTAACTTTAAACCACGTTTCAATTAATTATGATGTCTTTTAATCTTTTTTTAGGTAAGAAACAGAACTCGAGTGGATAAACTCCAGTCCCTAACACAATGCTGTAAACCTCGACCAGTAACAATGGAAATGCCATCAGAGCTACTACCCTCATCCCCTTTTTAGCCTCTCATTGGTGACAAAGCAGCTGAGACAATGTTGGTGAAATCCAAGTGCACTGGTTGTGAATGCAGTAGTGACAACTCTATCCAAGTGAGGCGCCAGCATCAGTTGTTACCTGTGTAGGAGGCTGTACGTGATATCTCTGTGTAATATTTGTAATTATCTTTATACGACTCATTCTAAATCATGGTGTCAATATTGTATATCTCCACTCTCTCAATGGCTCACATCGGCCAACTTCACTTGGCATTTGTTTTACATCTTGATTTATATGTATAGTACTGTTAAGAGTTTTTGAACTCAGTGGAACCTCATCAGCTGCAGAGGGAAAGGATTGTACTATATTCAAGAGGATATTTCCTTCTTTGTGAATTGCCCTTTTAGCTGTTTTGAATATCCCTTTTCCTGCTTGTTTTTGGTGGAGGTCAAAGCTTGCCTGGGGTCATCACGTTCAAAGTCTGAAAACTTTGTTAACCTGATATCTCAAGATAGGAAACTTTGATAGATTTCATATTTTGTATGTGGATGCATTATAATTAGAAGATGGTCCCCATTGTTTTTGGCAGAGGTCAAAGGTGATCTGGGGTCAAATGGGGTCAAAGTCTAAAAATCTCTTTATAGCTCACTATCTCAAGGTGGGAAACTTGGATTCATTTCATATGGGCATGTGGATGCGTTATGATCAGGAGATGGTCCATTTTTTCGTGGATTTCAAGGTCATCTGCGGACACCAGAAGTCACCAGAGGTCAAAGTCTGAAAAGCTTGTTAACTTGATACCTCACGGTAGAATGCTTGTATAGATTTCATATTCAGGAGATAGACCCTTTTGTTATCAGTGGAGGTTAAAGGTCATCTGAGGTCACTAGAGGTCAAAATGTCAATGAAAACCTTGACATCTCAAAGTGGGAAACCAAATAGATTTCACAAGTGGTGTGTGGAAGAACATTATGGTGAGAAGATGGTTCCTGTTTTGTTGGTGGAGGTAAAAGGTCATCTGGGGTAGCAAAATTACTTTTTGAACATTCTAGTATAACATTTGAGTGAGAAGATACTGAATGGTAAAGATGACATTATTTTAAGTGGAATGTATACCTTTTTGTATCATTGAACCTCAAGTGCACTTTTGCATTCTGGTTATTATTTTTGGTGAAACTTTAGCTTTGAAGGTCAGTGCTACACAAAGTATTGAGGGTACATCTACAGTATCTTGAATAATGAACTAAAAATTCTTCAGTATGTTGATGACAATGTTCTTTTTTAGATGGTTAGCATGATACTCTTTAGAATGTTATTATCCCTTTGAAAAAATTTGAAAAAGTTTCCATGCAGCTTGAAAATAAATTTTGGCAAAGCAACTTTTCCTCTGGGTCCCCTGTTCACACAAAAACCTAATTCATTAATTTTTACAAGTTCAAATGGGCTAGTGGTCCAGTGAATGTTCTGGGAATAGTAGTGTGTAATGGTGGAGACAGCCTTTTCAGACTCCATTTCATGCCTTAACTATCCAGAATTAAAGATGATTGATAAAATTGTTTTGATGGAAACCTTTATTTGCACTATCCCAGTTGGTCTATTTATTTCAATATTTTGCTAACCCTTCTGATCAATGCATTTAGCTCTTGGAGAGATTTATAAATTTATATCATAAAGGAAACTTGACAAAATAAGACTTGAAACAATGTATAATTCTATTTCGACTGGAGGGCTTAATGTTACCCATATTTAGAGTGTTATGGGTGGTGTAAAATGTTATTGGATAAAATGTTATTCTGATAATAGCTATGACTTTCGGAAACATCATTTCCGTTTCTTTCTTAGAAAGTATGTCAACACATATTACTTTCAGTGTAACTTTAAGAGAAATGACGTGGGTATTGACATTTTTGTTAATGATGTTTGACTGGATGGGACTTCATTCTCCTATACAATACTCCATAATAATCCAGCATATTCCTACTGTCAACTTATTTGGAATAATCATAATATTAAAATTAATAATAAAGTTATCTATTTTAAATCCTGACATGATAAAGGTATCATGTACGTTTCTGATTTATTAGATGTTAACAGTTCTTTAAGTTTTCCTGAGTTTGAAAGGAAACTTTGTATTAACAGACCATTTACTTTGCACTTTGATATACCATAGATGCCATTCCTTGGCACTGGATATTTCCGTGAACACAGGGATTGAAAATGGAGACATTTTCCCCATTGACAGAGTTTGCCATACAAAAACTAATAGTTTACAGACAGCTCCCTCCAAAAGCTGGGAGCTGGGCCTATGTCAGTTGTTAAATTGAATTCACACTTTGAGTTTCCTGATTATGTCTGGAAGGACATGTTTCAAACGTCTTTTAAGTCATTAAGAGAAATTTAGTCACAGTATTTTCAATTCCTTTTTCTCCACAATATACTATGCACAAATTACTTGCTTCATTTGGACGAAACAGAAAACTTGTGATGCACTTTTTGTGGACAAAGTGATGAAATCTCAGAGCATATTTTCAGGGAATGTTGTAATGTTTCTAATTTTATTAAGATGTACTGTAGAACAAAAAGTTCTTGATAGGCAGTTTTTATTTTCAAAGTCAGACTTTTTTGGTTACCACCTCTTTCAGAACATCCTTTTATCATTCCTATCTTCAATATGAAGTACTACAATTTTCAGAAGAAAATGAATTGAATGAGTGCAAACAAAATTTTTTCACAATTGGCCTAAATTTCTATTTAGCATTGAAATATACTTTGATTGTAAAATTATAAGTGGTCCCTTTTCTTTTAACTATTTGAAAACTATACCTTCAGCACAGGTGATCCGTTCTTCAACTAAATCATATTTTAAATTGACTTCCTTACTCATTTTATAACACAAATGACATCCCAGTTATAGGAGTACAATTTATGAACTGCGTTGTCTTCTCTGCCCTTCAGATAACATTTGATTTTGTAAGTTCTTCATATTGTCTTATCTTATTATAAGCAAAACATTGAAGAAAATATTCACATTTGATAAAATTATGGCATGGTATGGTTATCAACATGTATGTTATTAATGTATACAATATGTCAATAAAAGATGGCACAAAAAAAACAAAACAAAAAAACAAAGTTCATTCTTGCTATCCAAACATTTCCAAGGGCTCACCTTGGACCTTTTGTCATCAGGATATTCGTTGAACTCTATCTGTAGCCCTTTGGGGGATTTGGAGGTATCCTGAAGAGCTCTATTTTCCTATGCATCATCTGCTAATATTTTTTTTTAAATTTATTGTGGGTAAACTTTGTACTCTGTACCTCAGAGAATGCAAAATTGCAAGCATTACAGTAGGAAGTAAAGTTACATGAACCAATAAGTGCTATTCATTTTGACTTACTACAGATTAAACTCCTTTGCTGCTCTGCCTTTCAATCCCTGACCTAGTCAGAAGGTAGCACGTGCTTCCTTTCATATGAAATCTTCTCACCGTTAGTCAGTCAGTGTGACTTCCAAATCAAATTTTCAAATTGTATTTTGAGTTGTATTAACTGTTCAACTGATGTTATTTGAAGAGGACTTTCCCTCATTGGAACACTGCCCCTGGATTCAAACAGGGTTTTGAAAGGAGTTCCATGTCTCCTCATACAAGTAGTCCCCCAATGCCTACAGCATATTTCAGTTATGTGCTCACAACCCTTAAAATTCCGTTTGATTTGGCATTTCTGATTTATGGCGAGGGTATCGTGTTTTTAGGACATAAACATGACTTTTGAATATGATAGTAGGATATTTTCCTCCATCCGAACCACCCAAATTTTTATTGTAAAGTGGGCAAAATTGCCCCACATTTTGCCCTTCGCTGTCCATTTATGGTTCATGTGAATGAAGCCGAGGAAGGTAAAAGCCATTAAAGCAAAAGGGGAAATTTGGTTCTGCCCACAATTCAAGGGCAAAACACCCTTGGGCTTATTTTGTTCCCTCAGTATAAAAATATAATATTCCAGAAATTTTTGCTTGCAAAATTTGCACAGTTGATAAGTCCATCCAAATTGCACCTCATCATACAATTGCTAGGGTGACATTCCCTCTTCTTCAGGACATCCCTTTGACATTGGTCCAAAATCAAGTTCAAGTCCAGCTCAGAACACCATCCTATGCCTTTGCTTTGGTCAAGTCTTTCAATTAACTTCGTAAGGTGCACTACTCATTGCTACAACTTTTCTCTACAGTCTAGCTCATTCTTGAAGCATATTGCAACATTTGGCTCTTCAATTTGCTTCTGAATTCCACAAAGTAGTCTTGTGTCACTATATGCTTTGCTATCATTCAAAATTATGCAATTCCTTCAAATGAATGTTGCCTTTCTAGTTGGCATACCATATTGTGTTTTCAGAGAGTATGCTTTCAGTCCATCTTATGTGCACTGCAAGAGGTGGGGATAAAGTTTAGGAGAAACAATGTAATATTAACTGGAGTAGCATAGCTACTGTCACTCAACCCTTCTGATAGTACCAGTCGAGCTTTTAATTTATCTTGAAAAATGGTGTAAACCTAATAACATACCCAGATGACTCCACAGAGGGCCAGCTGGCCTGCATGAAAGCCCTGATCATCTAGCAGTTGGACTGATGTGTCTGGTATAAATCTCAAGGCACATGCATGGTCATGCTGCCCATGAGGGCAGGAAACGGATACTTTAAAGTCATAGTGTATCATGAATGTGACCAGTTTGGTTAGGACAGTAGCATAAGCTAAGCATAAGCTTGTGTTACTAACTTACTGAGCTTTGTTGAAGATGTATCTTCATCTCTTGATTCTGGGTATGGTGTTGATGTCATTTACCTTGACTTTTCAAAGGCTTTGATAAAGTTCCATTAGGTAGGCTAATGGTTAAGCTGCATAGGTTAGGGGTTCAGGGCAATTGTGCTGATTGGATAAATTCGTGGCTTCATGGTAGATCTCAGAGAGTTGCTGTCAATGGTAACTTCTCCTCTTGGAAAGAAGTCACAAGTGGAGTACCACAGGTTCTGTCCTTGGCCCACTTCTTTTCTTAATTTTCATGAATGATATTGATAGTTCTCTTACATCTCGTATAAGTAAGTTTGCAGATGATACTAAGCTTTATAGGAAAATTAGCATTTTGGATGATGCCTTACTGCTGCAGAAAGATCTGGATAGGTTATTTTCTTGGTCTCAGACCTGGCAAATGTCTTTTAATGCAGATAAGTGTAAGGTCCTTCATTTTGGTCCCAAAAGTTTTAGCTATGATTATAACGTGAATGGTTGTGTTTTAAGTAATGTCACCTCTGAGAAAGATCTGGGTGTTGTAATTACTGGGGACTTAAAGTCATCAAAGCAGTGTGCAGCCACTGCTGTAAAGGCTAATAGAGTGCTTGGATTGATCAAGAGGAATTTCATCAATTTTAGTAAGGATATTGTACTTAATTTGTAAAAGCAGTTGGTAAGACCCCATCTTGACTATGCAGCTCAGGCTTGGAGTCCCTTCTATGAAAAGGACAAGTTTGTTTTAGAGCAGGTTCAGAGGAGAGCCACTCGCCTCATTCCTGAGGTGAGAAATTTGCCCTATCATGCTAGGCTTAAACATCTTGGGCTTACCACCTTGGAGCTGAGAAGGATTAGGGGAGACATGCTCCAGGTTTTCAAGTTCCTTTGTGAAAGAAATCCCCTGCTGACTTGTAGTTATTTAAGGGTTCAAGGTAATTCTCGGGTGCGTGGGCATTGTAAAAAGCTTG
This sequence comes from Holothuria scabra, assembly GCA_037179385.1. Classification (NCBI taxonomy): domain Eukaryota; kingdom Metazoa; phylum Echinodermata; class Holothuroidea; order Aspidochirotida; family Holothuriidae; genus Holothuria; species Holothuria scabra. Next base: position 8,996,020 of record CM074193.1, read on the forward strand.
AAAAGCCTTTTGCAAGGCTTGACATTAGGAAGTTTAGTTTCTCCCATAGAGTTGTCAAAGAGTGGAATTGTCTACCAGATTGGGCAGTTCACTGCTTTAAGGTTAACATTGACAGGTTTTTCCATGGCTGTGGTAGAATCTGATTGTTTGGGGCTGTAGTCAAGCTTTGGTGGTTTGACTTTTGATTAGGGCTTGGTCTTCAGGGCATCTTATGGGGCCTTGGCCCTCCTTTGCCCTTCAACCTGTTATGTTATGTTATGTTATAAGCAAATTTAGGAGAAGAAGATACCAGATCAGATGCTCGCCCCCTCAATCCCTTTCTCCCTTCCCATCCCTTCATCAGCTTTCCTATCTCTCCCTCCCAAGCTGCAATCCTTCATGAAATTTGACAGCAATGAAGTACTGGAAGAAACTTAACAACACCATCCATTTGATTGGAAGTGCTGATTTGTGTAAATTTAAAACTGTCATTTTTCCAAATTCTAACATGCCTTGTGTGAGCAGAGATCATATCTCTTCACCACCACTCTAGGCTTGACCACTCCTGGGAAGTAAACTTGTAGTAACCGGACTGTACCTAAGTGTCCTTGCACATCTGGGAGAGCTCTGTATAATAGATACTAAAATTACTGAAGGAATAGCTGAATGGGAACTGAGGGATAATTGATTAGCTGAATCATGGGAACTCATGATGGTGCATACACAGTTGACACAGGCAATTAAAAAATAGGCCTGTTTGCTAACAATACCTCCATTGGGATCTTGTTTTATATCCTTTTGCTTTGAGGCAAAATTGATAAAAATGGCCAAAAATTGTCATTTTTTTTGGTTATATATGATGTTGCTAAACGGTATAAATATGTTGCCCTTCTAATATGACACCTGCACAGCAAATTGTAGAAAAATCCACTGGCAATTATTAAGGCTGAAACCGTTTGAAGAGTGTGGTGTACATTTTGTCCCTTTACAGTACAACATGGGTTGGTGGGTTGAGCTAATAATGAAAATTTGGAAGGGGTGGAGGAATGAAGGTTTATGGGGTAGCATTTCAATTATAGAAAAATGATCTTGCACTTTAAAAGTTAGGCAAAGGAAGGAGACCTGCACAGCTGGCTCACAAAAGTGAATTTTAGATAGGTTAATTGGTATGGAGATGGTACTTAACATTTGTGAGCAATGAATCTATGATGTTGGGTGGAAATCATCTATTTGTATTCTTATCCATTTTTCTAAAATTATGTTAATATTTCGGCTAAATAATTACTGAAGATGAATTATGAGCAATGGAAGTAAATCATCAGCAGGAGCATCATTTTCACCTCCTGTTTCCTATGAATGGATTTATGGACCATAACAGGGTATAATTGCAATGGGGCATACAGTAAGCAATGCCAATTAATTGACACATGAAAATCTTAAAAACAACAACAAAATGCATTTATTTCCCTGAGACACAGTCATTGTGTATTGACATCTTCCTTATAAGTGCTTTTTTTTTTATCAAATCTAAGTTCAAATAAAATTTTTCCCATAAACATGACACTAAACAAAGCTCACTGAATATAATTTTTATATGAATTAAATTTCATATTCTTGTACCAGCAGCTTAAGCAACAGGTAAGCCTATACTGGAGCAGCAATTGCTGCAGTTGTTCAACCCTTCTAAATGTAATGACCTGTTCACTTTTTTTAATCATGGTTTACACTTTATAAATATATACATATCTTAGCCCAAACATGATAACAATTTGCACCTACAGTAGCAGTTGAAAAATGTTGCACTTTAAATGTATAGGTAGTGTTGCTTGGTATAAGGCAAGAAGAGTCACCCCAAACTTAATTATAAAGAAACAGCTAAAACTCATCATTTTCTTCTTAATCAAGTATTTGTCATAATTTTTTCTGACCTATATGTAAACCAAGCAATTACTCTAGTTAGTTTTATAGCACAATTGAGCAAAACAATCATGAAATAGGATGGTATACAACACTAATTAAAATTGGTGGTGACTGCACTTCCTCTTTAAACAAAAATGATTCCAAGCAGTTAATTCCTGAAATATTGGCATTAGGCTTTGAGAGTGAAAATAAAAAATTTTCAATATTCTTCCAAATTTCAGCTTCAACTGCACCATGAAAACAAGGGATGATGGGTCAAATATAGGACTCCTTTGATAAACAATGGCCCAATGTGCAATGTCCTCACAAAGCAAGAGCTGTGTAACATACTGCATTGCTGCAGGATCTATTTGCTTTCAGCATCTAAGTCCTACATACAGCATTACTTCCATGCTTAGGAAACTGCTTAGCAGGGTTCAAGATTCCAATCACAAATGATTCAATGTCCACTTCAGCAAGCAAACACATTCCTTCAAGATATGTACACCCAGCAGAGCAGCAGTCACTGGAAACAACTGATACAGAGGGAAGTGAATGCAGAAGGAACACTGGCTAAAGCATTTTTAAAACATCAATACTGAACTAATCCTTTAATCAATCTTCTCCAAAATCTTAACATCTTTTTGTCATGGCTATGATTATCATCTTGTGCAATTTGAAAACAATGAATTCTTTGAAGAGAGAGACAGACATTTTACCCCACAGTACCACATAAGCTCTACCCACACTTTGTGGGTTCAGCTAATAATGCGAGAGTGATCCTTCACCTTTATTTTGTATTGCATCTTCATCTGTTTCATTACAAGATCCAAGTAATTATACAGTCATTCATTATATATTCAATGAAAATGATATCCCATTTCTGTGTACAATTCTATCTTGTTCCTTTAAATTTGTAGGAGAGCAATCAACAGTTGGAGACAACTTTCTTCCTGTATGTCAGGGTTCCCAACCAGTAGCATGCCTACCACAAGTGAAGATCTATGTTACTTCAAGTCGGCACAAATGCAGTCAACATTTGAAGGGACCTATTGTTCATTAATTTTTACAATTTTTCTATTAATGCACATCATCCTCCTATGTGAGCTTTCAAATGTCAAGCTAAATGATAGGCTTGCAGTAAACTCCTCAAATCATTTCCAACCAACAGCATGTGACAAAAGACTTGTGTTGCCCATCCAAAAAAATCTCTGTAATAATGGTTTTCTTTACAAAATAACTGCTGCAGCATATCAGGTAATAATAAATGATAAACTAAAGCAGAGATGCTGCAGAATCTCAATACTTTGTGGATGTTAAGTAGACAGTTTTCCTATTGTTGCTGATGATATCTGATGTAAATACAGTTCTCCTTTGGCACTTTGCATTAAAAGATTATCCATCTATTATTAATATCCTGATGCATTTCATGCTCAAAAATGATCAAATTCATAGAGAACAATTTTTACAATAATACTGTAACACTAAGTGAGGTACACAATATTGTGGACTATACTGAAACTTAGTAAAGCAGAAATAATGAACCAGTTAGATACAGATCAGTGAAATCTTCTAATAAATCCAACAGTCCAATGACAGCTGTTTTCCTTCTGCATTCCACACCATTTTCTCTCAAATCACTCTTCCTCATGCTATTTTCACTGTCTCATTCATTTCTCTGCTGATATCTTGAGGGTTAACTTTGCAATGTTACAAATGTGAAGAAGAACTCCCACTCAATTCAGTATGTTACAGATCCTCAAATACACTTCAATCAACTCTTGAGAGGTTAATTATTCATCACAACTTAGAGACACTTTGATCATGCCTCCTAGGCACATTTTGTGCACTACAATGTAACTCCATAATTTTTAATTCATAAGTTTGTAGAGCCAAGACACAAAACAAAGACTACCAAACTTTTTTATTGCTTGTATCCAACTCTAGGAGCTTATTCCTCCTTGGGAAATATCTGCTTACAGAGCCTTTGTTTATGGTCAGACTAAGCAAGATTATCTTACAGTTACTTCATGCTTGATTTAGCAGAGGTGTGACACCACCAGTCTAACATCTGAAAGTGTAACTACAAAATGTAAACATTCTCAGTCAGTAGGTATCTGTGCCTATCAACCAAAGTGCTGTGTGCAAAGAAAACTGAAGTTTCCATGACCATTTAAGAGTTTAACCATAAAATTTGCAAAAATAACATAGCAACCATCACTTTTTTAATGTGAAAAGTGGAATGTTTTCTGCCTCCCGGCCAAAGAGCATGCTCTTAAATTCTCAAAGACACTGACCACTAATAAAGTTACATTTCCCTTGCTCTAAAGAAATTTTATCCTCTGGCTAGTGTGACAATATCTTAATACATGTTATGTATTGAGATAAAATGCTCAGCCCAACCAGCCTTGAGTAAGCCCTACTGAAGGTTTTTATTTTTCTTCAGGCATGCTGGAAATGTGGGATAAAGCAGGCTACAATGGACTATGCTACATTTAAACACAAGCTGTGCAAGATGCAAAACTGTACTAACACAATTCCTGCGGCAGCCCACCCTCAACTAGATACCGACTGGTTTGCCTAATGGTTGGAGCATCCGCCTCTCAGCCGGGAGTCCAGGGTTCAAATCCCGGTCAAGTCATACCAATGACTTTAAAAATGGGACCTGTTGCCTTCTTGCTTGGTGCTCAGCATAAGAGATTGGAGCAAGGTAATAATACATATCGAGTAATACACCTTCATCCCCGTAGTGGCAGCCAGATTTGTATGGTCCCCAGGGACCTGAGATGGAGCTTTGGAATGAACAGATGGTGAACGATTAATGTACAGCGCTTTGTGCATTCCACAGAATGGACACGTGCGCTATATAAATCCCAGATATTATTATTATTTTAATAAGGTTTTTTGCTTACAGTGCCAAAATGTTGTAGCTTGAAATATAGGCTTGGTTAAATTTGTGTAGTTTACACCTTCCTGTACCCTTACTTTGTTGATAAAATTGTTTTCACAAGACATTGCACATAGATTTCAGTGAACAAAGGGCTTAAAGCAAGACGATACTTAAAACAGCTACTGGAATCTTTAGTCTTCTCCAAAACAGCCTTTAATAAACTGTGTGTGTGCCTCTGTTGATATTGCCTTACAACATACATGTACATGAAAACTGAATATATGTCTTTCAAGTCATCCAGCTCAGTGCCAGCAGAAACATTTTCCTTTTTCTCTGTTCTTTGGGAAATTGAGTTGCAGGATTAGTATGTGTAGCTTGAACAACAGACTCTATTTACTACTTAAGTAGGCAAAGATGTTGAGTAACTTGAGCTTTTGGACAATTCACTTGGATTTCAACAACACTGTCTGCTGCTTTGTCACTAAAGAGAGGCTAACAAGGGGATGAGGGTACTGTAGCTCTGATGGCATTTCCACTGTTACTGACTGGCAGGGGTCGAGGCTTACTGCATTGTGTCAGGACTGGAGTTCATCCACTCCTGTTGTGTTTCTTACCTAAAAAGAAGAAAAGACATAATAAATTGAAACCTAGTTGAAAGTTAAATATACATCACTTCTGAATAAATGGGTTAACTTTCCACCTTTTTGAAATGATTGATTTAACAAGTAAAGCCGTGTCATCTAATTAAAGCCCAGATCAGCCCATAGATAGGCAATAAATTCAATTCTTCTTACAGATGAGCAAATCAGACATTTCTATATAACTCAGACTCAGTGCTACCTATCTTCTGTGAAAAGAAGTAGACTGTTGAAAAAATGTCAATCTGCATGATGCATGTATGCCAAATAACATATGGCAATTTTGGTCGAAGATTTAATTCTGATAAATTGCAGTGTGCAAATGTCACAAGCAGTGCAACAGCTTTAGCCTACAACGCATTGAAAGTGTATGAGAATTTCTGTGTCTAAAGGTAGTAGCTCTTGTACTAAGAATCCTCAAGCAGCAACAGTAATCTTAGTGCAGCTTGGACTTGCACAGTATGCTGGAATGATATCTACACAATTCAGATCATGGTACAGGCATACGACATGATAAACTGAATGTAAGTGCACTATGTGCCATAAACCAAGATGAATGGATCACTTCATCATGGGGAGGAACACCACCTTGACATCTTTCATAAGAGAGAGGCTTTTGTTAAAGGTCATATGACATAAAAATGTCAAAGTCAGGTATTTCATATAAAAGGCATTAAATCAAAAATTTGCTGTGATTGACATCTAAATCTGTTAAAAAAATTGACTATTTGGTTACATGAAATAGCCCTTACTAACACTGCCTACCACTAAACAGTCTGAAATCTGACTTTTGGTTGGTAAGTCAGGTTTTTACTTGATGTTTAAATCGACTGTTTACAGCCACTCCAATGCTTGATGGGGTTTATCATATTTTTATCGATTTTAGGGTTGGAGTGACATTAAATTGTAGGTGTGTACATCAAGTTAAAACCTGCATTAACTGCCCAAATAATTTAATCATGCATAAACATTGGCCCAATATGCAAATCTTGTAATTTCAAGGGACAGGATATATTTTATGTTTTGTTGTTACAATCTTCATTTCAAAGACTGCAAGTGGTAAAATTAGTATGTTCTGAGGGTTTGATTTTAAAAGTTTAAATTTTGTCCTTGAAAATCATCAGCATCATGACCCACCACTCGCTATCTAATGAATAAGTAAGATAACATTTATATAGCATTAACAAAAAAAAATGTCAACACTGTGCATCACTCCACATCATTATTTATGTATGAGCCACAACTTTTTGCATGAACATTCAAACTTAGAAGATGTATAGTGAGAATGGTAAAGGCTATTGACATAATTCCAACAGATTTTACCTCTGAAAACCTTTCTCCGTAAGTACCAAGTAAATTTAGTGCTTCTTGCTGACATGCCACACGACCTTTAAGAAAACTATGAATGTGATGCAAGAAAAAAAGCATCTGCTCCTATCTTGAAATATTACTGGCCCATTCTTTGCATTGATGTACGTACTGTAGCTGGCTACTGTAAATGTCCCACAGTCTGACACAGATGGTCTCCACTTGTCTGCTGCATAACAGGGGCAGAGATGGTGAGCCAGCAATTTTAGACACACCTGAAGAAGTAAAGAGAAAATGAAATAACTATGAGATTAGGAAGAACATTTTGAACATGTTTTTAGTATCAACCACAAAAAATTGTCTTAACTAAATAAAGGTAACAGGCCCAAAATTTGCTTTAAAAAAAAAACCCCAGCAAACTCTAGCACATCTCCATTTGCCATACAAGTATGATGTTTTTGATTATAACTTTTTACAAGCAAAACATTAGAACGAATTTATTCCCTTGATCAGAGATCATGCACTGAACTACTGATAAGACCTAACAAACTAAAAATTTTCCTGTATTAGCATGACAGGGTATGCTGTGTTTCAAATTGGGAAAACTGCACTTTCCCTTTAAGTTATTTCAAGGCATTACACTGTACTGTAGAACCTTCAATCACTGCCACCAGCAGCTTGAAGGGCATTTTGGCCACTCCGTAAATACTGTATGAACAGACTTAAGTTCAGTTATGTAGAGTATGTGAAGTAGGTAAGATCATCTGATCAATGTTGGATGATGAGTATGTTAATTGCTGTCTGCTGTTTCCCATACATCACTTACATGTACAGTACCCTATTGTTATTGCACCCCTCAACTGGCATGCAGGGGGGCATTTTAAAGGCACATAACCCAGGAGGAGAGATTTTTGGATGTCATTACACCCAGGGTCCTCTTCTGAGTGAGACATGACATTTTTGAATGCAAATTGTTGTTGCAAAACATTTACACCTGTAGCAAGTATTCTGGTCACAACAACCCAATAGATATTGTGACCCAGTGAAGTAGAGCAGCTACATTATTCTGCAGAATCTCAATACTTTTATGCACAATCAAAGTTTATCATGATACAGTGAAATGATGCACCTAAGTTTTTCATGATAAACAAAATAAAAGTGAACATCCTTGGCAATCAGGTACAGTATCATGCATAAAAATGAAATACGAAAGGTCATCAAACAAAAAATCAATAATGATACTGTTATACAAAAAAAAAAGTTTTGTAAAGCACATTGAAACTAAAAAGCACTTGCTAGATGGGGACAGTCTTATGAAAAAAAGAAAAGAAAAAGGAATTGTTTCCTACCAGTTTTAACAAAACTACTTTCTGACCTAGTTTTCCTACTCATATCTCCTATTATCTCATTGAAACCTGCTGGTTAAGCATACAGCTTCTGAAAGTCATCATGCATCTGCTTGTATGACATTCATCAAAGCTACCTGTTTTAAAAAATTGGCAGCAAATCATCAACTGTGGTAATTTACTTCCAACTGTAGGTTTAAAAGACAAGGGGAATTTTCCCTGTCTGGCTCATTGAATTCATCCAGGGTTTTTCAGGTGAACTTTTGAATATTTTTAATTAGCATACAGTATATGTTTAACTGATTGGAATAGGTTGTTCTAGACAAATATTTCAAAGTTGTGAATGAATCCCACGGTACTGCTGGCCAGCCAAATTCCAGTTCTCTCAGTATAGCTTGGGTGGCCTGGACTAAGCCTTTAGGCCAGGTCACACTACAGCGATATCGCATCTGATCATGCTCAGATTTTTGTGAGTTCTAATTAATACCTCCTCCATCTTTGGTCGAAAAGAAACAAAAATTTCCCAACCTGTGTAGATATATGAATTGTATCACAGGACTATGAAATTCTAAGTTACTTTATATCAATTATTCTGTGACGTCACATCTGCGCAGACAACATACCTCTCAAGAAACCTGCATTTCAAATCTTCAAAGTATTTTTAGCCAGAGAACTACACAAATTAACAAATAATTCAGCTTACTAAAAACAAAAATTTATTAAATCTTATCTCACGGCACATTCAACTGCTTGCGCTGCTATACAATGCATAGGCCTAGTTACGTACGGACCAATGTTAGCTGTGGCAACATCTCTATCAATGGCTAACCTGTGTAGCTGGTGGGGAATATTCCTGTAACGGCGTAAATAGTGTAATAATGTCATGCAACGCTGCACTCAGTAGCAAAAATGAATGCCCACTTTGCGGGTCAGAGGCGGGCCTTGTCTCAGAGTTTCTGATCAAATGAACTTCTGGACTGTCCTAACAGTTCCTGCTGTTCCTGACTTTTTTTCATGGGTAGGATGCCATGCGAGATGTACGACAGATATAGGCCCTCTGGAAATCACTAGCAGCACTGATGGTGGTGGTAAAATCGGGTTGATGTTTTGGTTTGCAAACTATACAGGAACTGCACCAAAATTCACAGCAAAAAGCACGATTGCACATCTAGTAATTAGGTGAGGTTTTAGTAATTGAGCATTGGTGAGTATCTGCATATTACAGTATCTTGGCACATTTCTGGATACATATTTTCTTAGGCCATTTCTTCAAAAATTCAGTACCAGACTGAACTTTTTTGGCAGTAACATAGCTATATTGTGTTGACTGATTTGCCAAAAAAGTGCCACTTTTTTTGTCTAGACACTTCTAAAATTCAAAAATTTTCGAAAAGGGGAGGGGGAAAGCCCCCCCCCCCCTCAAAATTACACCTCCCCCCAGGCCGGCAATCCACCAATGGACAGATCAGTTGGACCCCCATCTAGCTTCTTGGAACTTGGGAGCTACAGTATGAGACAGCTTGTCAATTCGCTATTCGGAAGCTACTTGTCAATATGCAGCACAAAATAAGACTTCATTATTTCCATGGTCCTCTCGTACCAATCATTCATTTATACAGGGTGGCAATTTTTTGGTTCTTTCCAACAACAGATTGTGGAGGTGTTAACTAAAACTCATAAAAATTGGCCAGTACTGTAATCCAATCCGATACCGCTGTAGTGTGACCTGGGCTTAGGGCCTACTGTAGGTTTGGCCACGGCGCCCCTTGTATACACATCACACACCCACTATATGATTCGTATTATGTGTGG